>JAUNZM010000483.1:0-1200000 GCA_033459285.1 Clamator glandarius | reverse complement strand
AGCCATATATGTTTTGGGGAAGCTCTCTTCTGAGGAGTCTGTATTACTTTTACTTCCTCCCACATTTCTGGGAGCTGTACAGGTTCAGTAGCGTGTCTGACACTTCTCAGAAGCTGCCAAGCTCCGTTTGCTCGGAGCAAATGTTGAGAAATGGGAAGCTTAAGACAAAGTGACTTCAGTTAATTTAGCATCAGTGATGGTGTTTTATTACCTGTCCCTGCAGGTGTGATGGGCTAGTTCATAGACTGAAGGTGTTTCCAGGGAAGGATTTTCCATCTGACATGGAGTACCTTGCAAATCACTGTGACAAATGAAGATGGGTTTGTCGTCCCTTGGTTGCAAGGTACGGAGGCTTTGCTGTCTTTGCTCAGGTGGACAAGGTGGCATGAACAGCTCAGCCTCACACAGAAGTGTGGAGCCCTGCATGGCCAGGGTCTTACTATCAAAGCTGGAAGCCAGCCATTTACTAAAAAAATGCTCTGAGAATGGAGGATTTCTTTATTTTGTATTTCTTGGTTTAGAAGATGATGTTCCTTCTGCAAAAGAGGTTGTATCTTCAGTACAAGAAGAATGGACACTGCTAGAGAAGCAAGAGAGGCTGAGAGGTTTGGGGTTGTTCAGCCTGGAGAAGACTTGAGGGAGAACTTATAGTAGCCTTCCAGTACTGAAAGGGGCTGGAAAAGCTGGGGAGGGTCTCTTTATCAGGGAGTGTGGAGATAGGATGAGGGGGAATGGTTTTAAGCTGAAAGAGGGGAGATTCAGATGAGATCTTAGGAAGAACTGTTTTGCTGTGAGAGTGGGGAGGCACTGGCACAGGTTGCTTGGAGAAGTCCTGGCTGCCTCAGCCCTGGTGGTGTTCAAGGCTAGGTTGGATGAGGCTTTGAGCAACCTGTTGCAGTGGAAAGTGTTCCTGCCCTTGGCAGGGGGATTAGAACTGGATGATCTTCCTTCCAATTCAAACCATTCTGTGATTCTGAGATTCCAAGTCTGAAACAAGAACATTAAATGAGGCTGAGTGTAAGGTGCTTATGTAGCCTTGCTGTAGTTCTGCTGTTTTCTTAGCCTTGACAGTCTTGAACCAACGAACTTTATTTTAGTGCAGTTGGAGACTGTGAAGTCTCTAACAAAATGGAAAACAAATCCAAGTAAATATCCTGCTGCGTGGTATTATCTTGATATCTGCATGATTGTTGTGTGGGTTGAAGTAGACCTAAGAAAGTGAATGTGGCTGAAGTGTCTTGGTCCAGAGCTGCCTTAGCCCCGAGTCCTGAATGCGACTGACAGGGAGTTTACCGAAAGCGCATAAGAAAGGCAGGTACAGCCCCTTGGCTCTGAAGGTGAACAGCTCAGGTGCTTCCTTGGCAAGAGCCTTTCTCTGTAGTGAGTGTGTTAGAAGAGCCTTTTACAGCTTGAAGTGGTGGCAGAAGCATTTATGGGGAAAATGGGTTCACAGGAGCAGTCTGGGCAGGGACCAGTCTGTAACAGCTGGTCTACTGAATGCAGCCTGTGGCCTTTGCTTTAGTTGGTGTCTTTTCCAGGAGATTGGGAGCAACTAACGGGAAGCCACACTTTTCTGAGGGTTTTAAGGGAGATTTGAGAAACTGTAGGCTAGGAAGCATCAAAGCACATGAGTTAGATGCCAAAGAGCAGAGGAAGGGAAGCATGTGGATGGTTAACGATGTTGGAGTATGGGCCCTTTTGTAAGAAGACGACTTGTCTCAGATGCCTCGGAGTTGTTGAGGTGAGATCCAGTTGATGCACTGTGTATTTCCAAAAGGCCTTCAGCAAGGTTTCTAGAAGGAGTTTCTTAAAAAGCAAGGTGGCTGTGGAAGAAAGGAGAAAGAACATGGATAAATAATTGTTTAGTTAATTAGCCTGAATACATAGTCAGTTGTCATGTTGAAAACTCGCTAGTGGAAATGTGGAGGGATCTGCACTCAGGTACCTGTTCAATATAATCCTAAACAGCAATATTCCTTCTTAGAAACGATTGCTGTTGGACTGAAGAACCCCAGCCTCGGGAATGTCTGCTGACGAGCAGTCTTCCACACAAGCGCACACACAATACTTACTCTCTGCAGAGCTTTAGCTGCCTGTATTTGTAGGGAGAGTTTTTGATGTTGTGCCGAGGACTTGGATACAGCTTAGATTTGCGTTTCAGGAATGCAAGTTGAGCTGTTCAGGCTCAATCTTATTTTTTCTGTTTGACTTGAGAGTGTTAAGAATGATATGTCTCCTCTTGGCAAAATATTGCTTTGGAGCACTTGAAACTTCCCAGAGATCAGCATAGGTGTTTAAAGTAGGCATATGCCTTCATCCACTTTCTTTTTTATGAAGTACCGGATATTACTAGACTGCTTCCCTTTCCTTAGAAAAAGGAATGTCAATACTGAATCTTGGGGAAGTCATCAAGCATGGTTTAAGGAGTACATTCTGTTCAGGCTCTGACAGAAGCCATTGTGTGAGGTGTTTGTCAGCCGGAGACAAGCGACTGAGCTTGCTGTTGCAACAATCTGACTCAGCTGTGTGTTTTGATGAGATCTGTGGGTTTTTTGCATTTGTGCAATATGTGGTAGTGCAGTGGGAACCATTCTGTTCTGTACCTGTGCTTGTGTTCCTGGTGCCTTGCCTGTTCAGGCCTGTTGATGCCTCAGCTCTGCCAGCCAGACCTTCTCCTCTTCCATCTCCAGAAGCTGGCAGTGGTAGTTCATAGTGCAGTGGAAAGGGAGGAGGGAATAACTGGGAACAGAAAACATGTATTGTTCCAGACACTAGAACAGCAGAGCTCACTTATCAGCACTCTGCAGTTCCACTCTAAGCCCTGAAATGCGCAGTGCCTGCTCAGGCACCCAGGGCTCAGCTGGCGCCGTGTTTGTTGCACAGGAGCTCTGAAGGCGTGCATATCCATGTGCTGGAATGGGTCACATTTCAGGCTCTCTTCTCACAGCTATGTTGGCTACCAGGGCTGTGAGGTGACCCTTGTGCACTCAAATGTGCATCTCTGCTCTTAGAAATGGGAACCTGGAAACTGAGAGAGATGGGGTGGAGAAGCTGTGGTTTACCTTTGTGCCCTCTCCTCCAAGATAGCTACTGTTGCCTCTTTGCAGTCTTCTTGCTCACATTTTGCCTGTGGAAGGATCCAGCCAGTTCCTAGAGCGGCATTGAGCATTGGGAGAGGGGTGATGACATCATAAGTCTGCTCATGGAGAGGTCTCTGACCTCTGCGTATGGAGTTGTGCATAAATAGAATGTATTTAAAATTCCCACAGGGAAGATTTTGTTGGGCTGACAGTTGGACTTGATGATCTTGGAGGTCTTTTCCAGCCTAAATGGTTCTATGATGAACACAGATACCTGTTCACATATGGAGCCCAGCTTGCACTGAGTGCTCTATCCCTGCTCTGATGCAGTACGTGTGGGTGTTTGAGTGGGCTTGTGCCGGTATCAGGGCTAAGGGGCTTCTCTCTCATTGTACGACTGTTCCTCCTGGGAAGCACTGGCTGCTTGCTCCACTGCTCCAGACGAGCTGCTTGCTGGCACGTGGAAGCTCATTGTGATTCAACGGAAGTAGCTGAAATTTCTCTTCTTCTGGAAAAGTAGGTCGGGGAAATCTGCCTGTTAGGAATGCCTAGAGAAAGAAAAAGAGATTTGATGAAGATAATAAGAGCCTGACACAATCCACCTCCATCTGTTTCTATTGAGGAGATTTGTGGTGTGAATGTAAATCATAAAAGCTTCTATAGAAGTTCTTGTTAGAGTGACATCTGGTGACCTGAGATGCGAATCCGAAGCGGGACCTTTGGGTTCAACTTCTCTGTGATCTTTGGCATCTTGCCTTACTTTTCTGCACCCTGCTTTCTCACCTGAAACAACAGAGCCATGCTGGGGAATGTTGAAGAGGTGAATGACCGACCATTACCTTTGCTGAGTAGTGCAGTGGGATGGGAGGTAAGTTCTTCAAGCTCGAGTGATCCATTATAGTAGCAAAAATGAAGAGATGAGTACAAACATCTGTGTTGTGGCAGGTTTGCTTTTTATCCAGAGGGGAAGAAGTGGGGAATGGTGTGTGTGTGGAAGGATTGCTCTTGCCTATGTTCCACTACAGCAGTGGAAGGGAAATCTGTTCAGCCAAAGAAAAGCCAAGTCTGGTTCAGAGAAGGCTCAATAGGAATTGAGTGTTACTGTCCAACTTGTGTCAACCTGGCTGACTCAAGCAGCTCTGGTTTGCGCACCTCATACTCCTGACAGGAGCATTTTGAGCCTGTTGCGTATGTTTCTCTAACCCAAGTTGTCTTCCACGATGTGCAATTGCTGCTGCAGGAGTCCTGTCGGATGAGTGCTATGGTGGGAAGAACTGTTTCCACTGCACCCTGATCTGCCTTCCGTCAGCAATGGCACATCCTGGGACAGCCTTCAGTGTTACTGGTTTGCAGCATGTTAGCCTTCCTCCCTGTATCCATCTTGTTTTCACAGCTAGGTGTCATGTGCTGGAGACAGAGGACTGCCTGTTAAGGGGTCTTTGGGCAGACAGTCTGGGGAAGACAGGCAGAGAGGGGAGCTTGGCTGTGGCATGCTTAGGTTTGCATGGGCTGTATCAGCATTGCTACACTAAGCAGCAGCTTGTGGGGTGCACTTAGAATGGTCATAAATCATAGAAAGATTTAACTGGAAGGGACCTTAAATCCCATCCAGTTCCAATACCCCGACAGGGACATCTTCCACTGCATCAGGTTGCTCAAATACCCATCCACCCTGGCTTGGAACACCTGCAGGGGTGGGGCATCCATGACTTCTCTGGAAACCTGTGCCAGTGCCTCACCACCTTCACAGCAAAACAGTTTGTCCTCATCTCTCATCTAGATATCTCTTCTTTCAGCTTTAAAACATTCCCCCTTATTCTGTCCCTGCGCTTGCTGATAAAGGGCCCTTCCACAGTTTTCCTGTAACCCCCTTTCAGTACTGGAAGGCTGCTATAACATCACCTTGGAGTCTTCTCTTCTCCAGGCTGAACAACCCCAACTCCCTCAGCCTGTCCTCACATGGGAGGTGCTTCACCCCTTGGATGGTCTTTGTGGCCTCCTCTGGACTTGCTCTAACATATCCCTGTTCTTCCTGTGCTGAGAACTCCAGAGCTGGATGCAGGACTCCAGGTGAAGTCTTAGGAAAGTAGAGGAGGAGGGCAGAATCCTCTCCCTCACCCTGCTGATCACACTACTTTGAATGCATCCCAGGACACTGTTGGCTTTCTGGCCTGGAAGTGCTCGTTGCCGGCTCATGTTGAACTCCTCATTGACCAGCACCTCCGAGTCCTTCTCTGCAGGGCTGAGAAGCCCTGCATGTGTCTGTGCTTAGGATTGCCCCAACCCAGGAGCAGGACCTTGCACTTGGCCTTATTGAACCTCATGAGGTTCACACAGGCCCACCTCTCAAGTTTGTTACGGACTAGGAGGGACTTATCCTGTGCCTCTGGCTGGCGCAGTGACATTGGAAAGGCACCATGGTAGCACTTGTGTGTAGCCTTTGCTACCTTGGAGATGGGGTTTTTAGCAGCTTTCTAGACTTGCAGGGCATGAACTGATGAGTCTCAGAGGGCAGCAGTGTGTCCTGCTGTAAGCTTGCACTGTACCTAGGGCTCCTGTTTTACCACGATACCACAGAACAAAAATATTTTCCTTTTAAGAATAACTATACATGTAACAGTGTGTGGATAAGGCTGGACAGAAGTGGAAGGAACCTTGTGACCAACAGCAGCCTCTTCTGTTGCAGCAGGTAGACCTACCCTTGCATTACAGTCAGCGTTTGGGTCAACCTAGCCTGACTCTTCCTCTGCTTAGCTGGTAGCCAAGTGGGTGCTGAGTTTTCTAGTTGCCTCAAATGTGAAATTAATTTGTTGGATGTTGCTGCTTCCAGTACGTGCTGGTCTGCTTCCAAACTGCAAAAAGCCAGTTTGGTTTATGTCAGTGACACAGGTCAGGTTTTCATGAACACTGATGACTTTATGCGATTCTCTGTGTGTAGAATTGATTTTGGGTTGCATGAGCAAGAGTTTCCTCTGCTGCCAATTTCTATTCCAGTAACCGGTCTTTGGATATGGGGCTAATATGTGCTAAGAGGACAGCCTCAGTCTCCTGCTCTGCCGTTGTTTCGGGACTGATGTCCAAATCTGGATCAAAAGCACTAAATTTCACATCTTAAAATGCCAGACTCAACTCAGGGCATAAATTCCAAGGTGGAAGTGCCTCCTCAGTTCATGTCATAAAGGCTGAGGGAGAGAGGTTTGCTTCAGAAACCACACTAGGACTTAGGCTAAAGAAATTGGGCCAATGAAGAGAATCTTGTTTAGGCCTGACAAGTTGAATGCATCTCGTGTGTTAATTGCTGTTGGCAACGTGCACTCATCTGTGGCTTCTGCCAGTGCAAATGCAACAGACCTCAAGCCTCTCTGACAGAGTTCAAGATGCACGTGCTGCAAACAGGAGTCCTTGGAGGCTTGGGTGACAGTCAGATCCCTTGTCCCTTTCGGTGGTGAGAAGAGGAACATGCAAGGCTGTCAGACGGCATAAACTTCCTTTCTTCAAAATAGGTCAGAGCTGGAGTACCAAATGCTGGTAGTGATGCTGCTGCTACAGCTGGCAGACTCCCCAGGGCTCTGCTGCGGCCTTGTTTCTGCTTTCTTACACTCGGGAGCATCTCGGCTATACGGAAAAGCTTTATGTAACTTCTTACAGAAGCAGATTGAAGCCAATAATCCATCGCTAGGAAGTCCTTTACGACTTACCTGTGGCTTAGATGTTGACAGCAGCGTGGGCTCAGGGTGATTGTCAAGGTAAAGTGTATGTAAAATCACGTGTGAACTGTTTGCAGTCTTTCCTCCTAGAACCCTGTAATGATTGGAAGATTCTTCAGCGTATTCATTTCCTTTTTTAAAAGCGAGTGAGTGATTCACTTTGCGTTTACTAGATTGAAAACTCACAAAAACTGATCTGCTTTTGTATGAAAATGAACGTTTAGTTAAATGCTTCAAAATCAGTTCTTAAAATTAGCTCGCTAAAACTACTTTAAATGCACTGGATTATAAGCACATTCATCTAAACATGTTTTGTACAGAAAGCCCAGTTAATTGGATGGAGGATTATTATTCCTGAGTCATCAGAAACCGATGGATTTTGTTCAGTGCTGTCCAAGAGTCTGGAGACAGCAGATCTTATCGTATACACTCTCTGATTTACTTGAAGGTTCAAAGAGGAAAATCAGCTTTCTGCTGTTTCAAGCTTCCAGTTGGGTTTCTCAACTCCACCATTTGCAGATGAACAAAAGTGTTTCATTTCTGTTTGCTCCCTCTATTCTCTCTGTGCTCTCAGGCCAGGAAACGGCTGTTGGGGCTGGGACTAACGCTCAGCTCACTCTAGTTCCAGATGTCAGTCTGCTGAGCTCCCTGTGCTTGCTTGGAGTTCTTTGAAGCTATTAAGTATTTTTACTGCAAAAACCTTTTTTTGAGTTCACAGAACATAGTGTTTCGTAACTGTCTAGCAGGATGATTGCTAAAATGTCAATGTACTTTTTAGGTGTATTTCTCTTTTCTAAAAGATTTGAATAGAATATCTCGACTTTTGTATCCTCTCTGAGAAGTGCTGCCTTGTCTTTTATCTGCACATCTGCTTTGGAGGAAAGCTGTTATGGAGGAGATTAAATAGAAGAGCTTTTTGCAAACATTTTTGCTGCGTGGAGGCTCAGGTATAATGAAATCCAAAGGGAGATGCAGGACTGCTGAAGGATGGAGACTCTTGGTCCAGAGGAATAGCTGGTCTTGTGAGATGCTCTTGCCTCTTCTTCTGATGTGAACCTTCTTCCTTCCTTTGATTGTGCTGTTTGTTTGTTCCCATCACTGTCACCTTTCATCTCCTCTGATGACACAGACTGTGGATGGATGCTGCCTAGGAGTCCCTTTGACACCAAATTTGAGTCAGATCACTTGAGGTATGTGGAATAATTAGGTATTAAAAGCTCACAATCCCCCTGCACCAAACAAGGCTGATGTCTGCATGCAGACTAGTCACTTTTGACCTGGGGTGCAATCAGATCAGCTTGTGCCTTGTGACTTCTAAGCAGGTGAATTTTGTCTTGCAGCCAGGACGTGCCTTGGCCCTGTGCTTTGGCTCTTGTGATGTGAATGGTAGCGTTGTGTATATTCCTGGTGAGAGGAGGAGTAACTTCAGCAGGATCCAATTTTAACTGACCTGTACATCCTTCTGTAATTACATGCTGATTTTAAGCAGGGATTATTAATGTAAAGCTGTATTTAAATCTTCCGATGCAATTTGAGTGCTCATTAAAAAACCTAAACTAGTGCAGGATGGGCATATACCCTTCATCAGGTAGAAACCAGTTGTAGGCTGTATATGATGGGAGCAGCGAAACCTCCTGTGGCAGTTCTAAATTGCACTGTTTATCCTTTCGTGGGTGTTGACAGAGAAATTCTGGCGAGCAAGTGTGGTAGTTGGTTGTGGAGCCCAGTCATTGTCTCAGCCTTTCCACTCAAAAACACTGCAGTGATTCCCTCTCTGGTTGAATAGTGATGCTCTTCAGCCTTTCTAAAGCAAGACTCCTCCATAAATGGCTGATGCCTTGAAAGGGAGACCTCCAGATCTTCCTTCTTTCAGTGCCCAAACTATTTTAGTTCCCCCCGCTGCTAGTTCAGTTCACAGGCTGCTTTTTCCCATTGTACAAAGCAATGCTGGCTGCACTCCAGGTCTGTAAGGGCCCACATTGTTTTGTGTGGAGTTGCTCATCACAGCTGATTATCCCCTTTAAACAAGCATCTTTAGGTGTGAGTGACAGAAGAGGACTGCCGTGGGGTTTGCTTCTGTGGGCAGGACCAAACAGTGCTCCTGTTCCCTCAACGTATCTGTGTACTCACCATCCAGAGTGACCTGGACAGGCTCAAGTGGGGGGCTTGTGTGAACCTTGTGGAGTTCAACAAGGCCAAGTGCAAGGACATGGATCTGTTATAGCAAGGCCAGGGGAGGCTGTAAAGACAATGGGACTGGAGCACCTTGCATATGAGGACAGGCTGAGAGAGTTGGGCTTGTTCAGCCTGGATCTTGCTACTGTCAATGGTGAGCAGTGGTGATGCTCTGAAGGAGAACCTCTGATAGATCTTGTATATCTTACAGGAGAGAAGAACAGGTTGATTGCAGCCAAGGAACTGCACTAACAAGACTCTGTGCTTTTGTACCTGGGTAGTAGCACTCTTCAGCATCCCTGGGGGAACAGCTTCCTCTGCCTCTTCTCAGTATGTGATTATCCTGAGGAAAGGATTCAACTCTCCTTTCTACTGGCAGCCTATTTATAGCTGCAAACTGAGCACCAGTGACTGTAACATGCTTCTAACAAGCTGATGCATGCTTTGGGGCCCTTGGCATCTCCAGGCTTATGTTTTGTTCTTGTTTCTGCATATTTCTGTTCATGACCTTGGTAATTTGACTTGATTTCATCTTTTAGATGCTTGCTTCTTGGCCCTGGGAACTGCAGACAGTGCACTCTACCCAGGCTGCTGCGCTGCTGCTCCCTTTAGGCATTAGGGTGGATGTTTGATGCCTTCACAGCATTTCTGCTAAGGACCTGCCGGGTATTTCTGAACTGCTTTTTATTCTTGGAGTGGTACCTTATTTGTATGTCCAGATTGTGGGCCTTTAGTTAAGTTTACTCCCCTGATGTTGTTGTCCTTTGATGTTTTCTCCTAACAATCATAACTGGCTAGAATTTCACAGTCAGTTGCAGTCTTATTGCTTGCCCTTCTTAGCCATTTCCTCTGTGACAGAGTTGGATGCAGAACTGTCCACTCGTGGCTGCTTTAAAAACTTCTCCGTGTTATTCCAGGCTTGAACTAGTTTTTATTGCATTTATAGACTGCTTTTACAGTTTGCTCAGTGAACCAAAAAGCCACATTTTTGTCTCTTCTGCTTCAGTTGGCTGGTGCAGAGCTGCCTGTGGGTCAGTCCCAGCGTATGTACCCTGGCATGTGTTTTTCTAGCAGGCTGTGTAGAAGATCTGGGGACAATTCATTCCAGAGATGATTAATGACCTACTATTTAAAATTTGGAGTACTTAGAAAGATAACAAGGATGCTGCAGGTTTGAACTTGCAGGTTTGACTTAGCCAACATACAGCCAGATAACTGGCATAAGGGAATGTCTCTGTCACACCAGGTGGCTTTGTGTGCGCCTGTCGTGTACAAAATCCTTCCCCTCAACAACAGGTTTGTGGGAAGGTTTGTATGATAAACTGCCTGTCCCTCTGCTCCCCAAGTTCTCCCCTAGGCACTTCGGTGAGCACTACAAAAATGAGCTTTAAAAGGAATAAGTGGTTGGTTGGTGGGGTATTGGGTTCTTTATGCATGTCACACGCTCTGATTCTTTTAGCCAGGTTGTCTGGATGACTGCATGTGCCCGGTGTGGCTGTGATACACAGCGTGGTACGGAGGGACACCAGCTTATTCACAGATCCTTTTGCTAGATGAAATGTCTGTTGTGATAGCTCGTGGCTCTGCTTGCAGCTTGCTAAGATACTGGATAGAGGCAGCGATCCATGGAAAGAATGTCCTGTTCCACTGGGACAGTGTCTGGAAGTGAGCAGCTCCGGGTGCATGGAATGGCATCTGCTTAATCTGTGTGCTGCTTGCTGGAGTCCCCAGGGCCCTGTCAACCTGTAAGTAACTGTCTGATGCTGCTGAGCCTGAGCTGCAGCACCTCTGAGAGCAGGGATTGCTCTTGCTGGGCAGCCTGCTGGGTAATCTTGTGGTGCTAATGAACACAAATGGCTGCAGGCAGTAGCTGCCTGCGTGCCTTGCCTAGAGAGATCATCAAGGGGAAACTGCCTTTGATCTGACCAGCTGGAGCTCAGGCTACTCCCTGGACATAGACACTCCACTCCTGCAGAGCACCCAGTCTGTGCTCCTTGGGAGTCTGATGTTATGGGGGAGAACTTGAGCACAAGGCACTGATTTTACCCCCCTACTCTGCTATGGTGAGACTTCACAGGGAGTCCAGTGTTCAGTCCTGGAGTCCTCAGTACAGGAAAGACATGGATCTGTTAGAGCAAGGCCAGAGGAGGGTATGAAGATGATCTGAGGGCTGGAACACCTCCAATATGAGGGCAGGCTGGGATAGTTGGGGTTGTTCATCCTGGAGAAGAGAAGGCTCCAGGGAGACCTTACAGCAGCCTTCCAGTACTGAAAGGGGCTACAGGAAAAATGGGGAGGGGCACTTATCAGGGGTAGGATGAGGGGAAATGGTTTTAAGCTGAAAAAAGGGGAGATTTAGATGAGATCTTAGGAAGAACTGTTATGCTGTGAGGGCAATGAGGCAGTGGCACAGGTTGCCCAGAGAAGTGGATGTCTAATCCCTGGAGGTGTTCAAGGCCAGGCTGAATGGGACTTTGAGCAGCCTGATGCAGTGGGAGGTGTCCCTGCCCATGGCAGGGGTTTGGAACGGGGTGGGCTTTAAGGTCCCTTCCAACTCTAGCCATTCCGCGAGTCTGATTCCATTGCTGGGGGTTTCTGCTAAGTAGCACGATAAATAGCACAGTACCTCTCGGCTGGGGACCTAGCATGGCAGCATATACAGCATTCTCGATTCCACTCCAGCTGCATGGATTGTGTGGCATCCCTGCCTCACAAAAGCACGTGTAGTTGGATAGAAACAGCACAGCGGTTTTGGATTGCAGTGTTGCGACAACATCAATATCTGTGCCAGGAGGGGCTGTTTATGAAGCTGACTGAGCAGGAGAAGCTACGCACGCTAGAATGTTTGCAGACATCTCTGCTCAAAGGAGAGCTGCTCCTGTAGCACTAGGTACGCTACTGCTCCCCACCATGTGGTGTGTGATATAGCTTTGGTGACAGGTTTGAGTGGCAGACTGGGTCTTTCTGGGCAGATCTCAGGGTTTCCATTCTCCTCATCTTTTGATACTGAATGCATGGAGGAATTGCTCTTCCCATGATTCTAAGAACAGTTCTTTCATAGTTACCCCACTTTTCAGACAAGAGTCTCTGTGTTGTGTGTGGTCAGCACAGTGGTCTTACTGGTCTGAGTCAATAGGTTAAGAGCCCTGTGTATCAGAGAGGTTAAAAACATGTTGGGAAACTCCATGCAGAAAATCTAAACTCACTTTTTAGTCATCTTGAATCTCTTTCGCTTTGATCCCTGGGAAGCAGTCCACAGAGACCTGAAGGTCTGAGTGGTGGGTGAACAGCAGTGTGAAGGTACTGGTGGGCACCACATTACAAACTCATTAAAAGGCAAAGATTTGAAGCAAAAGTAGCAGGAAAAGCAGTGAACAGAGGTTGAATGTGTCTGGGAAGACAGCACAGAAACTTAGTTAAAACAACAGTCTTCCAGCCTGTGCAGATCCTGTGGATGATAGTGCTGGCCCAGGATGTGCATTTTCCTGTTGCTGACATTTTGTAGGACAGAGGAACCTGAGCAGGCTGTAAAATGACATTAGGAGGTGCCAGGTTTGTAACTGGCTTGAATCAGCTTAAATGTTAGCAGGAAAAGAATTTTGTTGGGAAACATGCAGTTCCTAAGAGTATTTCAGTCTTTCCTCTTTGCTTTTGAATCCAATGGGCAACTACTTTTGATATTTGTGGAAGAGTAGAAGGAAAGAAGCTTGAAAACCACATCACTGGGTATAAGGAGGTTACAAGGAAGCTTCATGAGTAACAAAGTGTGTCACTTTGAAGCTGTGAGAGAACAGTAACAGCCTGGCTGGTAGCTGTGCTGGGTTCAGGGCTTTGCCAGTGCCCTTGGAGATGGAGCAGCTTTTCCCCTGGCCTGGCTTGGCTTGGAAAAGAGGTGTTTAATAGTGAAGAGGGAAGCTGGGTGTGCAGAAGGCTGTAGCCTCAGTGATCAGTGGTACCTGCCTTAACACTCTGTGCTGGTAGAGTCAGTCCCTGCTAATCCGTATGCTCTACTGGCAGAGGCCTGTACTGAATTCTGTCTGGAGAGAGCAGACTTGCTGGGTAGGAGGAGCAGGAATAGCCCTGCAGATGCTGGCAGGTTGTAGTGGTTCTTGTTGCCCAGGTCCTGTGCTGGCTGCATTGGTGTACAGAGTTTGTGGGGCTGGGTAGATCTGGTGTCACAGTAGCAGCTGCTCTTCCCTCCCATAGTGGGATTAGCTAAATTAGCAGGAATGACTCCTGGAATCAGGATAGGAAGGATGTGCATGTGATTTGCTCTGTAGGCTGGCAAAGCAGGTAGAAGCTCAGACCACAGCAGGAATGGGCCAAGAGGTGACATTTCCCAGGGGGAAGCAGTCCTCAGGCCAAGAGGTGACATTCAGGTTATCTCTTGATGTTAAGCGTCTCTTTACTGTATGCAGTGTCCTGCACTGAGCCATCCTGAAAATGAGCATAGCAGCAAGCACTTGTGTCCTAGACACAAGTCCACAACACAAACCAGAGTGGTCCCCTTCTTTTCAAGGCTGTCTGTATCGCCAAGTCCAAAACTGTGGAGCTATCTGAAGATATGGAGCCCGCAGAGGACACTTGTGCTTGGAGAAACCTGCCTGGGAGCAGAAAGGGAGCATTCTATCACACGGGCTTATCTCTGACTTGCCTCCACTATGGCATTTGCACAGGCCTGAGAAAGCAGCATCTTACTTCTTTAGAAGCAGCTGGCATGCAGAGATGCTGGTGTACTCTTCCCCATGTGACAAGGCACATCCCAACCTCAGAGGACAGCTCAGCAGGCTCAGGAATGAACACACATGTGCTCTGGAGAATTCAGTTGCAGGCCTGACCAGCAGAAATTCCAGGCAACTTCACTGGATTGAGAGTATCATTGCTGTTTGGCCTTAGTGGGCATACTGGAGAACAAGGAGTACTCTCTGGTTTGGTGTGAGGCCTTGGCCAAGCATTTGCGTGGGAGCATTTTTTCCATTGCAGCTGGCCTGCTCTGTCCTGAATCATAGAATCATGGAATCACCAGGATGGAAGAGACCCACCGGATCATCAAGTCCAACCAATCTCTAAATCACGCCCCTCAGTATCTCATCCACCCGCCCCGTAAACACCTCTAGGGAAGGCGAGTCAACTACCTCCCTGGGCAGACCGTTCCATTGCCTAATGACCCTTTCAGTGAAGAACTTTTTCCTTATGTCAAGCCTGAACCTCCCCTGGCGGAGCTTGAGGCCATTCCCTCTTGTCCTGTCCCCTGTCACTTGGGAGAAGAGGCCAGCTCCCTCCTCTCTACAACCTCCCTTCAGGTAGTTGTTGAAAGCAATGAGGTCTCCCCTCAGCCTCCTCTTCTCCAGGCTAAACAACCCCAGCTCTCTCAGTCGCTCCTCGTAAGACTTGTTCTCCAGCCCCTTCACCAGCTTTGTCGCTCTTCTCTGGACTCGCTCCAGAGCCTGAGAAGTCCCAAGAGAAGTCATAGATACCCCATCCCTGGACTTAGGCCAGGTTGGATGAGGCTCTGAGCAACCTGATCCAGTGGGAGGTGTCCCTGCCCATGGCAGGAAGATTGGAATTTCATGGGTTTTAAAGTACCTTCCAGCCCATTTCATGATTCTGGGATGCTGTGACCTCTGCAATGGCACTGAAGAAGCTGTTCATCCTCACACCTCTGCTTCACTGCCTGGCTGCTTGGAACAGCACACCCTTCCTTACTATGCCATGAATAGCAAACATGCAGAAGGATCTTGATATTAGCTCTTGTCCTGAACAACCATTCTTTCATTAGGAATGCATTATTTTGAGGAGTTCACATTTTCTTTTTGGGCACTGCCTGCATGTTAACATTTTGGCAGCATAAAAGCAGCTGAAAGCCTCTAGTAGATATAGTTTTTTGGAATAAAAAGTACTATACACCCTGAGGACAGCACTATTGTTTGTCTGTGCCTCTCCTTGTGTGATGCCCTGTGTGCAAGGCAGGTGAGCACTCAAGAACACATCTTAGCTGATCTCTTTTTAAGAAGGATATTTCAAAGCACAACCTGTTGAAGCCCTGTGAAGGAAACAGTGTCTGTCCAAGAACAGTTTTGGCTCCAGCTATCAGTTACCAGTTTTGAAAGCCCCAGGGAAGAGAATGATTTGGCACGTCATGTGAGGGATTTTGAAAGATTTTTATGTTCTCCTAGATAAATCCAACAGATCACTTCTGTAAGGCTGAGTGAATCTTATGTCTTCCAGACAAGGTCAGTGAATGCATTGCCTGGCTCGGCTCAGTCCTTCCTCACACCTGGCTGCTTTCATGCAGGTTGCAAGCAGCTCTGATAGCTGTTGCTGATGATGGCTAGCAGCTGCTGCTGCTGGCTGAGACATGCATGTTGTCTGTCAATGTTCTTGTCCCTTCTCTGAGCCTCCTTATCTTGTAGGTACGTTTGAGCCAACCTGTTCTGTCTGCTGTGCCTTGTCCCAAATGTTATATCTCTTTGGAGCATGATCTGCTCCTTCCCGTGCATCTGTTGTGACTGACTTGGGTGTCTCAGTGGTATTGCAGTACTGTGAAATACAGATCTGAACACAGCAGAGCACGAAGGGTTTGTAAGGGGAGAGCGTGCTGTTCCCAGGAGTCCTCTGGGTGGCAGTCAGAGCTGCTGGGCAGACCCTTGCGTGGTCCCTGCGGTGAGAAAGCTGCTTTAGAGTGTGTTTGATAGAGCAGCTGGGTGCAGCAAAGCTCAAGGACAAGTCACTGACTAAACCCGAGCTGTTCTGAGATCATTTGCCCAGAGATTAAAGAGTTTGGTGCTCTTCCAAGGGCTGATCTGAGCAGAGCATGCCTGATAAATGTACACACACGGTGACATGGTGATGTTTTGTGCAGGTAAGAATGGAGTGCCCAGTCAGATGGGAGCAGTGGGGGCTGTTGGGGTGGGCTTTCTCTCCTGTGAGAACAGGAGAAATGAAAATGTGAGGTGCTCTGATTCAACACAGTGGTACTGAGGTCCTGTTTAATGTGCTGCACTGATCTCTTTGAAAAGAAGCTGCAGTCTGTCTGGAATGGCCATCCCAGGCAGCATGTGCTAGCCAGGACACAGGCTGAGGGGAAAACTCTGGGCAGCTGCATGCAGCCCGCCACAAAGACAAGGAAAGATGGGCATATTTAAATTGCAAGACACCATTGCCTTCCCTTTGCCTCCCATTTGTCCTGACTGGGGATACCATCTTGCTCTTCATAACGTATGCCATGCTAACACTGGCATTTCTTGCTGTTCCCAGCATGCTGTAGCCTTCGATTCCCCTCCCACGTACTGCAGCCAACTTGCTGTTGTAGGGATAAGGAGCCCCCTCTCAGCAAGGACTTCATCTTCCTTTGCTGTTCTAATCTTCAGAGGCAAAAGGAAGAAGAGTGTAAGCCAGTACTCTGGAATGTCGGAGCTTTGGCCCTGCATTTGGTCTGTCCTGAGGCATTTGGAGGGAGATGGGATGATGGAAGGGGACCAGGAATACTCACATGGGAAAAGAGGCTGCATTTCCTAAGGCAGACAGAGCCATAAGCTGTTGAATGCTTGACAGGAAATGAAGGGATGCAGCAACCTGGGGAGTTCTGTCTTCTGGTCCTTCATAGAACGGTTTGTGTTGGAAGGGACCTTAAAGCCCTTCCAGTTCCACCCCACTTGCCATGGGCAGGGACACCTCCCACTGCATCATGTTACACAGAGCCTCATCCACCTTGGCCATGAATATCTCCAAGGGTGGGACACCCAGGACTTCTCTGGGCAACCTGTGCCTCACCGCCCTCACAAAACATTTCATCCTCATATCTCATCTAGATAGCTCTTCTTTCAGCTTAAAAACATTCCCCCTTGTACTCTTCCTGCATTCCCTGATCAAAAGCCCCTCCCCAGCTTTCCTGTAGCCCCTTTCAGTACTGGAAGGCTGCTCTAAGGTCTTCCTGGAGTCTTCTCTTCTCCAGACTGAACAAGCCAAATTCTCTCAGTCTGTCCTTATATGGGAGGTGCTTTAGCCCTTGGATGATCTTTGTGGCCTCCTCTGGACTTGCTCTAACGGATCCATGTCCTTCCTGAGGGCTCCAGAATGGTATTTCCCTTGGGAAGATCACCTGGAAATTGGGACAAGTCCAGCCTACTGCAATTTGCAGTAACAGCAGTCTACTCTGGATCCAGCAGCAGGGCAGACATCTGCCATTGGCAGCAAGCCGCTGTCAGCCAGGATGCTGGGGAGCCAAAACACCTTTCACATGGCAAGGAGGGGATTGCCAGGCAGCATCCAGTTGGCTGTGCTGCACACCACATTGCATAGCTCACCTGGGGCACCTGGCATACTGATGGCATTTAGTGGCCTTGGCCCACACTCTTTCCCTGGAGACCTCAGTAGGATGCTGTCACCGGTGTTTGGCACCTTTCACCACTTCAGTACCCTTCCCAGGCCACAGCAGTTGCTGGAGGGCAGAGAGGCAAGAGTTGAGCCAGCAAGCCTTGTGTGCTCCATCACGCTTTCCCTTGGGCAGGCTCTGAAAGCAGGCTGCTATTAGCCCGCATCCCGGTTCATCTGTAAAGCGTGCCATTGAGCCACCTACCTGTCCCAACACTGCAGCTGCAGAGCCTGACGAAGAGCCTGCCACTGTCCCAGTTCATCGCTCCTGTTTGCTGTCAACAGGGACTTGGTTTCTGAAAGTGGAGTAGGTCTCTCCTCCCCTCTGCGTGCATCAGTGGGGTCTCATCCATATCACTTTCAGCTTGAGGGGTATCCAGACTTCAGAGAGCTGTGTCTGAGAGTGCGTTCTGAGCACTATCTTACTGCTCCCACCCGGTTTGTGTGCTCTTCCCTTGGCATCTGCTTTGGCTGCTATCAGAAGTGAGATGTAGGGCTGAACATTCCTTGATCAGAGCTTTTACAAACTGCTCTCAGATCAGCCACCCTGCAGGGCATCCCCATCACCTGGGGTATCTGGTCCTGGCTGGCTGCCTCCTGGTGGAAAGCTGTGCAGGAAATCAGTGCTGCACAGTGGTTGAGCCAGAGGTGCAGGAGTGTCCCTTACCTTGTGACCCGCACTGAACATGTAGCATCTTTCCAGAAGCGCAGTCGTAGAGGTGAATATTGCCTTGAAAAGCAAACCTGAGCTGTCAAAGTCAGGTAAAATATTGAGGAGCTGCTACCAAAGGCTTCGCCCGTGGCTGTATGTCTAACAAGAGTGAGAGTGTTGACAAGGATGTGTGGAGGGACAGTGCTGGGAAAGGTGGATGTGCTTTAACATTTGTAGGTGACACGGGAGCTTCAGGCTAAACTCAGGGAGCCCAGCTGCTGCCACGGGGAGAAATCAGTGTGAATATTCTGGAAAACAATCCTGCCTGGAGAATGAGCTGCCATTCAGTAAGCCAAGCACTGAGCAGCAGAAAAAAATCATACCGTATCTTCTCAAAAAGAGCATGAGACCTGTTATTAAGGTTTTATATCCTGTTAGTGGCCAGATGGACCATTGAGAGAGCCCTTGTTGCTGCCTGGCTTTACACTCCAGCCTTCATCTTCCATGTACAATCCCAGTAGCAATGCTCCTTGGCACTTCTGCTTCGGCAGCACCGGTATCCTGTGCAGAAAGATATGTCTGAGGTTCCTTGTTTACGCATAACTCAAGCTGCTTATCTGCCAGCACCTTTCCCAGCTTATGGATACGTTTTGGATAGTTGTGCAGCTCCAGTTTTGCAGGGTGCCTCCAAAGCTACTGCTCCCCCACAGTGAATGATGTACCCACAAATCTAGGGAGGTCAGAATTGTTTTCTTCTTTCTAGTTGCTCTCAGGCTTACAGGCAAAGCACAAGCTCCGACCTGCTCCTTCTGTACTGTGCACTGATGTATTTTCATCCCATTTTCCTTCCCTCTCTGCCAGACTTAGGGACTGTAACTCCAGTTTGTATTTCCCTGGCATGGGCATTAGAGATGTGTGCCATTCACTGAAATGTTGGCCTTGAAGTGCAACAGTAAAACTATGATCACAGAACCATTAAGGTTGTGAAAGACTTATAAGATCATCCAGTCCGACCATCAACCCAGCACCACCGTGCGTACTAAACTATGTCCTGAAGAGCCACAGCTACATGGTTTAGTGGCAGATAGGAATTGTTGGACTCGATGGTCTTTTCCAACCTAGTGATTCTATGATTCTATGTTTTTTGAACGCTTCCAGGGATGGAGACTCCAGCCCTTCCCTGGGCAGCCTGTGCCAATGCTTCACTACTCTGTCAGTACAGGAATTTTTCCTTATATCCAATCTAAACCTCCCCTGGCACAGCCACTGTGCGTGTCATCTGTGAGCAGCAGTCATCCGTTGGGACAGGAGGTTGGATGAGTTTACAGACAGCAGCTGAAGTCAGCGCTTTGTTGCTGGCACTGGATTTCACAAAATGCATGTCACAGAAGCTTTGCTCTTCGAGATGAATTCACAGGTTGGTGACAGTGCTGTAAGTGTTTCATCAGACTTCAGAGCAAAAACTCCATATTCATCATTTAGAGAGGAAGGAAACAGCTGGGAAGCTGCAACCTAAAGCAGAATAAAGAAGGAAGAGTGTGCCTAGGATACTGCTTAACATGCTCTAGAAAATGTTACCTTTGAGGTTTCAGTGCTATAAGACATTTAACTCAATGAGTTCCTCTGTTTGCTACTTTTGCTGTTCTTCACTCCCTTGCCTTATTTTGATGTAGTTGCTTGCAGTTCAGGATCCCATCTTCAAAGGTCACAGAATCATAGAATTGTTCAGGTTGGAAAAGACCTTTAAGATCATTGAGTCCAACTATAAACATAGCACTGCCAAGTCCACCATTAAAGCATGTCCTACCACATTTACACGTCTTTTAAACATCTCCAGGGACGGTGACTCCATCACTTCCCTGGGCAGCCTGTTCCAGTGCTTGACAACCCTTTCAGCGAATATTTTTTTCCTAATGTCTAATCTAAACCTCCCTTGGTGTAACTTGAAGTCATTTCCTCTCATTCTACCACTTGTTACTTGAGAGAAGAGCCCGACAGCCACCTCACCACAACTTCACTCCAATCTTCAGAGCGAGTTCCACAGTGTGCTGTGGAGGGAAGGAGAGGTATCAGCAGCACTGACATCATCTCCATTCCCATACTTAAGCTTACCAATTCACGTAGGCTTTGGGCTTTGTGGTTTCAGTGTCAGGCATTAATTGTTAAGCATTGAGTCAGTGCTTGCTTAGCTGAGATGCGTGCTTCTTAGTGGGGGTTGGTGATGTCTGGGTCCTTGTGTTTGTGTGTACCCATATGTGCTCCTTTTTCTAACCACAATCTTCACCGGCACTGGTAGCAGTGATGGACACATGGATGTGTGTACCTGTACATGTGCTCCTGTTCTTTATCTCCACAGCCGGCAGCGGTGGTGGGATTGTGTGCTCCTGCTGGGTGCCAGATTGGGTAAGGAGAGAGAGCAGAATGAGTGGAAAGTGGGATCTAGTTTTTTTTGTTGCATGTTTACAACGCCACAATCAAGAAAGGGGATGACTGGCTGTCCCAGTTAGTGATGGAGAGAAGGATAGATCTTATTTTAAAGATAGTACTAGGCAGTGGTGAGAACCTCTCAACAGTAAACAACCAGTGGTGGAGTACAGGAGCACTGGAGTTCCAGGAGGCCGTCAAATGATGAGTACCTCTCACCAGTAAACGCTCGGTAGTGAAGTGTAGGAGCAATGGAGTTCCAAGAGGCCGTCAGATGCTCCTATTTGAGCTCACCCTTAGCAAGTTTGCGAACGACACTAAGCTGGTAGGGAAGCTCTGCAAAGGGATCTAAACAGGCTGGGCAGAGTCCAATGGCATGAGGTTTAACAAGGCCAGGTGCCAGGTCCTGCACTTGGGGCACAACAACCCTACACAGTGCTACAGACTAGGAGAAGTCTGTCTAGAAAGCTGCCTGGAGGAGAGGGACCTGGGGGTGTTGGTTGACAGCGACTGAACATGAGCCAGCAGTGTGCCCAGGTGGCCAAGAAGGCCAATGGCATCCTGGCTTGTATCCGAAACGGCGTGACCAGCAGGTCCAGGGATGTTATTCTCCCTTTGTACTCAGCACTGGTGAGACCGCTCTTTGAATGCTGTGTTCAGTTCTGGGTCCCTCACCACAAGAAGGATCTTGAGGCTCTGGAGCGAGTCCAGAGAAGAGCAACGAAGCTGATGAAGGGGCTGGAGAACAGGCCTTATGAGGAACGGCTGAGAGAGCTGGGGGTGTTTAGCCTGGAGAAGAGGAGGCTAAGAGGAGACCTCATTGCTCTCTATAACTACCTGAAAGGAGGTTGTGCAGAGGAGGGTGCTGGTCTCTTCTCCCAAGTGACAGGGGACAGGACAAGAGGGAATGGCCTCAAGCTCCACCAGGGGAGATTTAGGCTGGACATTAGAAAAAACTTTTTCACAGAAAGGATCATTGGGCACTGGCACTGGCTGCCCAGGGAGGTGGTTGATTCACCTTCCCTGGAGGTGTTTAAGGCACGGGTGGACGAGGTGCTAAGGGCATGGTTTAGTGATTGATAGGAATGGTTGGACTCGATGATCTGGTGGTTCTCTTCCAACCTGGTTATTCTATGATTCTGTGATTCATTTTCCTTGTTACTGTAAGTGTTACAGTCATGTTCCCCACAGCTCAATGCAGAGGAAGTCCTTGCAGTAGTTCCACAGCTCAAGAGCAGTTGCTATTTATTCTGTTTAATTGTAGGAGCAAGCAGATCCAGATCTATAACTTATCTACCAAAAAGTGCAGTGACTCAGGGGTGTTACAGAGTGATCGGTTCTGGGCAAGACCACTGGGTGGTTGCCATGGGATTTGGCTGATGTATTCTGAGAGGTATATGATTCTGATCGCTGTGGATCCATCCTGTCCCACAGAGAACTGCAGGGGTTACTGCGAGGCCCACTGCTGTCAGTACTGGAGGTAACATGTAATGGTGACACAGATCTGGGTGGTGTGAGGATTGGTTAAGTAACATTAGGAGAGTCATCAGGGACGGCCATAGTGCTGGGGAGCACCCTTTCAAAACTGCATGCTTTTGTGCTGCAAGTAAGTGCATTTAGACTCCACAATGTGTGTGCTGATCCCTGCGGGAAGGGATTTTTGGAAAGGACTGTGTTGGGAGGAGGTTGGAGTTGCAAGGTACAAGCTGTACATGAACCAGGGAGAGCTTTGAGTGGTGGAGGGGAGAAACCACCGTCCTGCTTGTGGTATAGGAAGGACCAGAGTACAGGTCCTACTGTGTAAACAGTGCGACCCACAGAATGCAGTACTCCCACTGTGTAAAAGAGATCTTGAAAGCTGGAGAGGGGTAGAAAGAGAAGAAAAAAGCTTTAAAGTGCCTTATCAGAAATAAAAGAGCTACCCAAGTGGGCAGAGCTGATCAGTCTGTATGTACTTTTCCCCAAGGAAAAATACCACATACTGGTAGGACTCCTGAGTGCCCCAGAGAGGAGCATGAAGAGGTAGTGAGTGGATTATTGTGGATAAGGAGTGTGTTTTTACTGCAAGAACAACTGCCAGGTAGAAGCATTACAATCTCTCAATATCCTCAAATTAATATTGGGTATTCTTATGGTAGTTTTATTCTTTCGGGGATAACTTTTCCATGTAGGTAACTATCATGACAAGATCAGTGCTGTATGGAGTATTTGAGTACATGTTCTGTCCTGATCTTACACATTGAAGCCTCACTCCTCTCTATTGTTTGTCTGGGCATGAGGGACCATCAAAGCAAGTACTGGTTAGTGACAGTGTTAGCTAAGCCTGGCCTCTTGGCAAGCTTTTCCTTAGGTGTAGCTGCTGTACCCCATCTTATTCCACTCAGTCCTGCCCTGCCTGCCTTCCTTATCTTTGGGAATACTTCCCACAACTCACTCCTAACCTTTCTAGGGAACAAGAAGCCTGCCCTAAACAATAAGATTTCCCGCTCCCTACAAGCAGAGGCTTGGAGGAGAAGGGTGGACAGAGATGGGATCACTGATTGCAGTGCTGGGCTCTACAGGCTATGGGGGGGCTGTAGACCTGGCTTTTGGTCGAAGGAATGCAGGCCATCTGGCAGAGGCGTGCAGAGCTCGCCTGTGATCCCAGCTTCCTGACTTCTGGTCTCTACCATGCCCTGCTATCCAAATGCAAAGGGCAGAGCAGCAGGGATGCAGTCACAGTTCAGCAAACCTTCTGCACAAGCTGAAGTAATTTTAGCAAGGGAGGGCAAGGACGTTATAGGAGGTGAACACTTGCTAAGCCCTGAACCTGTCCTGCAATGTGACTGGCTGTCCTACCCTTTCCAGTATCGCAGAGGGGAATAGGTTTGGCCAGAGTTTGTCAGGCAGAAAAATATTTGGAAGTAGGAGCCTGTTTGTCCTCCAGTAATGGTGGCCTAAATCCCAGGTATCCACAAGGGTCTTGGGTCTTGGGTCCCACTGGCCGCAGCGATGCAGATACCAAGCAAGAAGCACAGAGGCTGGCTGGCAAAACAGGAGAGCGCTGATGCTGCTTTTTAAAATGTGCCTGGCCTGTGCTCCCTGACATGGAGTTCATCAGAAATGATCTCCATGGGACTGCTGCTGCAGGCTCCTAGGCAGGAGGTCGGGTGGCTGGCTGCCTCACAGGCACTGACTAATCCTTTGAGCAGCAAAAACAGCTCCTCTCACTTAGCCTTGGGCTCCTTTGTGGATTTTTCCTGGAAGCACCACTTACCATGCTTGATTCCCCAGGATGTGAGACTGTCAGGGCAGCTCTGCTGTGTCAATATCCTGCGGGGCTGCTGCCTTCTGGCTTCCCAGTCCAGCTCTGTGCGGTGCTGTGCAAGGGAAGGGCCAAGTTGTGATGTCTGCATGGGAACATTTGCCTTAACTAAGTCTAGGATAAGAGTGGATTTAAGTGCTTTGGTTTATAAATAAACAGCACTGTGGCCAAGGTAGATTTAAGCGGAGCTGGCAACAGCCCTACTTGGTAAGGGATCTCTTTACCACATGGCCTGCTGTTGGACTTCCTGTCGCATGCTAATCCCTTAAGCCTGCTTTAGCTCCGTTAATTTTCCTTCTTTCCTTTTCCCCCAATGGACTGTTTCGGTGGCGCGCGAATGCCAGTGTTCCTTGGCTAAGCTTGTGCCTGCAGCTGGGCCAAGCATCCAGGCTGCTTTCCGAGCACCGGCTACCATGTGGCAGGGCCCCAGGGATGGTGGTGCCTGAATGTGTCCCATTCTCTCTGTCTTACAGGCTCTGCAGTCTGCGCCTGAAGAAACTCACAGTGCTGAAAGAGTTGGACAGAGAGCTGAGCTCTGTGCTTATCGCTGTGAAGATTCAGGTAGGCTCCTCTCCTTGCTGGTGCCTGACAGCAGCAAGCCCATCCTCGTGCCCTCTGTGAAGTGCTGGTCTGCGTGTCTCTTGCCTTGTGCCAACCCCTTGCTTCCATCTCAGTACCCTTGGGGAGATTTTGCCTCTCGGGCAGATGGGAATGATGCCCCAGGCACAGCAGCAAGTGCCTGGTGCTGTTTTGTGTCAGGAATGAATTGGTTCGGCCTCTGCATTGGGACAGACTGTGTCTTGCTTCCCTGCTTGCCTCAGCCAAGGCCCTCCTCTCAGAGTTTGGCATTCTCCATCCCACCATTCCTGATCCTTCAGACAGGCCCAGTGCTAGGTGGTTTCTGGCAGTGCCCTCTCCATCTGTGGAGAGTGAAGGGTGGGAAGGGAAAGGTGTGAGGAATAAGTGGCTCTGTGCAGGACTTTACTGACATTTGCACCCTGTGCGATCTTGCTGCTACCTCTTCTGTACCCTTCCTTTCTCTGCACATCCCTGCTAGGCCTGGTGTTTCTGCTCTGAACCAAGCAGAGGGGAGGGGATAAGATCTTTGCCATCAAGGAGAGAGGGATTTTGCTACCATCCTGGTATGTGCTATCATCCCTGCTCCTGCTCTGTAGCTGGTGGTGAAGGAATGGGTCCCTGTGGGTGCGAGTACATCGTTTCTGCCTGCCAAAGGACAGCACAGAAGCAAGATGCCTCTTGAGTATGCTGTCCTTGCCACAGCTCCCCTAACCCAGCCAGGATGCCAGTGTCCTTCCTTCGTTCTTGTCAGCTGGCGGAAAAGCTGCTGATCCCATTGAAAGTACTGTGGGGCGGGAGCTCATCAGCTTTGCACTCCCACAGAGCTCTTTGTGCCGCACACATTAGGATCTAAATCCTGGATTAGCGCTGGAAGCTGCAGTATTAGTAGAGCTCTGGGAGACGGGGTTTGCCTTCATGGGAAACCTGATTCAGTTGCAGAGAAGGAACTGAAAGCAAGGTGTATGGAACCAAGGGCCTGGAGTGGGGTCAGCTGGAGGATGCTGCAGCCCACACACTATTGGTCAGTGTCTCACTTTGCTAGCCTTTCCATCACTGTGTGTGGTGCCATTCCAGAGAGCTGAGAGCGCTGGGCTTCCAGCCCTCAGACCTGTGACCTTTGTCGCAGTCTTTAACGAGGAAACGGTGTGGGCAGGGGAGAGCTGCCTGGCCTCTGGAAACACAGGAACAATCAACGTTGCCAGCAGCGCCGGACCTCGGGGCTGAGAGCCAGGTGAGGGCTCTGAGTCTCACGTAGCTGGGAGGGCTCGACTGGTCCCCCA
The DNA here is from genome assembly GCA_033459285.1 of Clamator glandarius. Classification (NCBI taxonomy): domain Eukaryota; kingdom Metazoa; phylum Chordata; class Aves; order Cuculiformes; family Cuculidae; genus Clamator; species Clamator glandarius. The sequence continues at coordinate 1,174,426 of JAUNZM010000483.1, read as the reverse complement.
CTCCTGTTATCTCCTGCACTGCTGGTGCTTCTCTGGACTGCAGAACCTTGCACTCCCACGCAGTCACCCATATACTTGGGCTGCTGTGTGCTGAGTGTGTGTCCTCAGTTGGCCTCTCATGTGCTGTGGAGACTGCACAGTGGGACTCCAGCTCTTTCAGAGAGATCCCTCCCATCCCTGCCACAGGACAGCCTTGCAGCTTGTGAGCAAAATAAATTAACAAGCCTCCGCAGGGACTGTTTGAGGCCATGGAGGCTCTTCACTGCCAGGGAATGGAGAGTGCAGTCAGGGTTTTGATTTAAACATGGACACCTCCTTTCTGTGTGGCCTCTACAAGGTTCCGTGCAAAGCTGAGGGAGACTGGAGGAGGATGTTTCTGCCCACATTATCTTGTGGCTCAACGCTTCTTGTGGAAGTGGGCTGGCTTTCATGCCTTCCCAGGCTGCTTCCACCTGCGTGACCAGCCGCCCTGGCAGGTCAGAGACTGCTGAGCCTTCCTGGAAGGCAGATGGAAGCTGTAGGCAGCTTCAGTGCAGCCTGCCTACAGAATGGCTTCAGATGGATCCATCCTTCCTGCTCCTCTCCTAGGTAACAGATGAGTCACGCTGGCAAGAAGCTGTTTGAAGGCTGCCCGACAAGCGTTGCCATCTTCATCTTTTGAATGGAAACAGCTGATGCATGTAATTTGTGGAGGACCTGCAAATTCCTAAGTGGGGAAGCTGGGGGCTCATGGAAAGGGGAGCAGTGTTTGCTCTCATTTCAGTAGTAGTTGGATTAAGGAAGTTGCCTGTCAGGAAGCTGCTGCTCTGAAGGGCAGATTGCATGGAAACAAAGCTCTGACCCTGCCTGAGTGGGGCTGGCACCAAAACAGCCCTAGCGCTGGAGACAGCCTGCTCGACTAATGTACATGACCCAAAGGATAGCGTAAGCCTGTCTGGAATATCTGATCTTCTCACAGTCATCATGCCTTCTGGGCTTAATAAACAGCTTCCAAGTGTGGCATGTACAGTTATCTGCTCCTTCATCTGAAAGACTGCTGTCAGAGGACTAAGGGAGCTTTCTGTGCCTACAGAACATGCCCATTTCCCAGAAGTGATTTGAATATTTAATGTTCAGTGGCTCCCAGTGAGATAAAGTCTGAGCTTCTGTGAAAAAGGGACTTACTTTCATATCACTTGAGTGGTTTTTGAGCCTTCATCCCCCTTTATTTGTTTTAACAGACTGTCATAGAGCATTTCCTGCTGTGCATTGTTCAGCATGGCACTACGAGATTCAGATGTGCCTGGCTCAACTCCAGAAAGGTGCAGATACCTGTCTTGGCACTGTAACTGCTTATGGTGTGAAGGGAAATGTGGTGCTCCTTGGCAGAGAGACTAAATTCACGAGCACCCAGTAGTGAGCTGTGAATAGAGGAAACAATCAAAGAAAGCAGAAAACAAGCCCCAGCACTCCTAGAACTTTCAGGTGCTGTGGGAGGGATGCAGATCCTCCTGCAGTCGTTTGCAGGATGTGACTGGTGACTCAGGTTCAGCCCTTGGTACTGCTGGAGAAGGATGATGCTGGCAGCTCTTACACAGCAAGCTGGAATGTGTGCCACAAAACAGGCTGCAAAAGAAGCACGTGCGCCTCTGCCAGGCCTGCCTGCTGCCCTGACCCTGCTCCCTGCAGGAACTTGGATTTCTTACTCCTTCTTGCTGTGCATGGAAGGTACATGCAGAATTTTCTGTCTACACTTCCCTCATGCTTTGTTTCTAATAATTTTGCAACCACTTGTAGAGTTTTCCCTTCCTGAGCATCTGAGCTACCCCTGAATAACTAAATTTGCTGATGATATTTGGGCTATTCTCTTCTAAAATGCACCTTTAACTTGAATTCTGGATAATGCTTTGTTGTCTGCCTTGGCTGGTCTCCTGTACTATGTCAATTTTCTCTCGTTTTATAGGTTTGATGTGCAATTCTAGCCTCAATGCTATGTTTTAAATAGATTTATATCTGAAATTGTACCTTGTAAACCAGCCCTGGGCATCACATGCCTGTGTAGTAGTGAAAGCTCCTGTATGTTTTCAGTCTATTGGGTGAAGTTCTGTGACCACAACCTCTTCCTATTGCTTTTCACTTCCTTGCCAGTCTTTGCCATGTGTGATCTTCACTGTAACAGTCCAATACTAAGTTTCCCTGTAGTACTCGTGGTGATATTCAACTGTTCTGTTGAAAAATCAGTCATGCCTGACATGACTTGAATAGCAGAACAGCTGACTATATCAGGTACTCAAGGCAGTGTCCAGCTGAGGTTTGAATTTCTCAAGGGATGGAGAATCCTCAGTGTTTCTGTGTCCTGTCCCAAGGTTTGACTGCACTCTCAGATTAAAAATTTTATAATCTACCATCTGATTGTAATTTCCCATGTTCCAGCTCATCTTCCCACTCAGTCCTTCTGGACCTCTAGAGGAATTCACTTCTGCGTTCTTTGCACCCTCCTGCTCAGTGTCTGTAGGCAGCAGTAAAGTGCCCCTTCACCCTCTCTTTTTCCATCTGAACAAACCCACCTTACTCAGCCTGTCCTGTAGGGCCTGTGCTTCAGCCCTTGACTATCCTGATATCTTCTGCTGGACTTGCTCCAGTCTGCCAATGTCTGTCTTGTACCGAGGAGCCTGAACTGGCTCTGGAATCCAGTTGTGGTGTCACCAGCACTGGATGGTGGGTAGGAGTCCCTTTTCTCTGCCTGCATATTTGCTGAGGCCGAGATTGGTGTCATTACTGCAACGGGACATGCTGCTGATGCAGGGGTACCTTGATGTCTCCCAGGATCCACTTGTCCCTTTCTGCAGAGCCTGCCCTGCTGCCTGACATTCTTCCCAGGCAGCAAAATCATGGGATGTCCTAGAAAGGACTTTACTCTTGCTTGTGTTGAAACTCATGAAGTTTGTATCAGCCTTACTAGAAATCCCATATTGTTCTTTGATCCCTGTTGCTGATGGGCAGGCAATAGTCCCATGGTTTCTAATCCATTTAATTGGAGCAGTGCTGGTTTCTGCTGGGTGCTGGTTTGCTCCTGAAGGTGATCAGTGTTTCCTACTGGATATGTGAGTGCCGTCCATTTTGTAAAACCCTGCGTACCTTGCAGGCTGAACTTGTGTGTTGGACATTGGGCATTGGCTTTACCTTCTCGAGAGGACTGTATGTCATGCGTTTGCAGTACACTTTCCAGCCCATTTCCTACCCCATGGCTGTGTTCCATGGTGCCGTGGAAGCTGATTCTCTGATATTATGACCTCTCTCCCTTTGTGTGACCCCATAGACCAGGTGTCTCTCTTGGGCGTGAGCTCAGCCAGGGTCCAGCCTGCCAGGTCATTGCACTCATAAAGAACTGTCCCGGACTTAAAAAGTTTGGTTGTTTCGGAGTCTCCGAGCTCTGCTGCCACTCCATTCTGCTTGCATTGTGATAACGAACCAACTTTTGTTCCAGTCCTTAAATGCTACATGGGTGTTCTCCAGCGTTTCACGGGGGCTGGAGCCTCACATTGGAGCTGGGTGTGTAATTTCCATAGTGGTAAATGACAGTACCAAATAGGATGGCGATGTTTATGAAACCCTCATTCACTGGATGCACCACCCAGACTGTCCTTCTGTCCCCAGAAGTAGCATCTTCAAGAATAATTGCTGCAGCATGTGAGTTTTGTTGAAAGAACAAATCCTGGGTGGATAATCTCTCTGCAACAAACAGCAAGTGGGAAACACACTGAAGTAAATGATCACAGTTGCAGTGACCACTTATCATCTCTGATTAAAGAAGAGTTCAGGAAGGAAGAGTCAGAGCATTCCTGGCCGGGAGTGCTCACAGATGGTGAAGGGCATGAGCTCTACTTCTGCTCTTTGGTTTTAGGAAGACATTTCACAGGAAAGGCTCATTTCTGGGAGTACTGTTGCAGACAGTTCAGGCGGGGATTCTTGAAGACCAAGGAGGGTTTTGCTAGAGTCTTTGCTTGGGTATCAGCGAGAACTAATGCTGCATTATTGCCAAATGTGAAGGCCATTCTTGTTTTCCCTTTGTAGGTGGTTTGGTTGCTAACATGGGTAACACCAGCAATGGAGGTGCAAGGAAGATCTTATATGAGCACCACCCAGGCTTGTGTTCCCATTGGCAAGCTTCCTTAGCCCTCACTGGGTGTGGGAACACACCTTGGATTGCAGAGGGGATGTAGCTATGATCTCCTTTACAGTGCCACCTGCGTGCTCTCGGCATGACTTTTGAATCTGCTGTCCCATTCACAATGGAGATGAAGAGCTGGGGGCTCTGGCCTCACCAAGGCACCAACCTCACCCAACCTTAGCCAAATCTGGGATTTATCTAAGTTGCCGTGGCCAGTTTATGATCTTGTTGGCCATGGCGTCTGTTGGGACCAGTCTGGGAAGGGTGGGGGATGCAGTGAGGCCACAGGAAGGGGCAACATATATGAGGTATATGAGGCATGGCATTTCAGAACATGGTTCAGTAGGCATGGTGGTGTTGGACTGCCAGCTGGACTTGATGATCTTAGAGGTCTTTTCCAACCTTAATTATTCTGATTCTATGACTGCTGTGCCTACTTGATTACCTTTGACCCATCTGCTCACTAGTCCACTGTTTAAGTATCACTCACAAAAGCAGCAATGACTTCTTATCCTGGCCTGTCCTGTTGCTTCCCTAAAACCATGTCTCAGCTTTCTGGTCCGTTCACAGGGAGGCAGGAGAGAGAGTAACCACCATGGGATATTTTGTAGTTGGAGCTGATCCCACAGCCATGCAGGATCACGGCCAGTGGGCATGGCCCTTTTTGTGGGGAGTGGGGGGCTGTGAGTTGTGCCACCCTGTGACTGAGAGAGCCTGGTGCATGCAAGCAGTGTTTTTCATCCCCTGAGTCACTCAGCGTCTGTGGCAGCAGCCAAGCTGTAGAGATAGGACAGAAGTAAACGGTGGGAATGGCTGTGTAGTTAGAGTGCCTCTTGTACTGCCCTCCTGGGGCACAAAACCATTTGTGTCTGTATGGAGAGGTAAGGACTGTTGCCTGAGGGAAGACTGGGAGGAGTTTTATGAGGGCCAAGATGGACAAGTAGGATGGATCCCTGTTCACCTTGGTCATGGCAGAGATATCCAGCCAGCTGTGCTTGGGCAGGGGTCTGCTTGCTGGGAGGTGGAGATGTGCTCCAGGACCCGTCCCTTTCCTGGCTAGACAGTGTGCTGGGGCCCTTTCCTTCTGCTGGTGCTGTACGTGTAGCTCCCTCTGGCTTTAGCAGCATCCCCCTCCACAGCTCCAGTGGGCCCTGATGCAAGGAGCCAGATTAAGCAAAGTGGTCTTGGGAAGAGCAGGTGCTCTTTGTCCAGTCAGATTATTGACCACGAAGACGAGTGCGTCCCCTCAGGTCCTAAAATCAAAGCTTCAGGTGTGTCAGTGCTCATCACAGACCTTAAGGCAAGCGTTTGGGTCAGGACACAGGTAATGAATGGGGTGCATCCCTGAGCAGGTGGGAAAGGAGAAGGGGCCTCTGGCAGCTTAGGAGAGACTACAAGCTTTTGGTAAGTGTTACTTTTTGTGTGTAAGGTGGCTCTGTGAGCTCGAACAGAGCAGAGGTGAGGTGCTGGCTCTTTCCTTGTGGACTGTGAACACTGTTGACCTGTGTGGGAGGTGCAGTGGAGTCTCTGGCCAACATGCTCCATCTTAGCTGTGTATGTCTACCGATCTTCTCGTAGGGTTCAAAGCGAGTTCTGAGATCAAATGAATACGTCCTCCCACCCGGTGGGCTGATGGAGACCGAGCTGGAGCTGACCTTCTCACTGCAGGTACCTTGTGTTGCCTGGTTCCCTGAGGTCCCTGGTGCTCCCCTCACCTCCCATTCCTCAGCAAACACGGCTTTGGGGGGCTCAGTGGGAAGCAGGTGGCCTCTTAGGAGAGGTCCCCTGTGGTTGCCCATGCTCAGATCATAGCAGCACAGACTCCTGCTGCTGGCCAGCTGCTCCATTGCTTCTTTTTATTTTTTTTTTGCTGGGCATGGAGATTTGGAGGTTGATGTGGAATATGGGTGGCCTTTGAGGGACACCTCAAAGCTTAGTGGGTTGAGTCCTGCTGTACATCAGCACTGAGGAAGAATTTCTGCCTGCATGTCACGCTGAGCTGTGCTCTCATGCTTCTATCTTCCCTGTGCTTCCCTTCCCCAGTACCCACACTTCCTCAAGAGAGATGGCAACAAACTACAGATCATGCTGCAGCGGAGGAAGAGATACAAGAACCGCACAATCCTGGGTTACAAGACGCTGGCAGTGGGAATCATTAACATGGCTGAGGTACAGGGTGCTGGGAACAGAAAGGAGCTTAGCATGCTCCCTGTGCCAGTGCTGGGAAGGCAGTTGAGCTGTCTGGCAGGCGCTTGGTGCTGTGAGTGCTCCAGCTTGTTGGGTAGCTGTAACACAGAGAGGTTGGGCTGCCGGCTGTGCCCTTGTGTCCCCCTGACAGGGACCTTTTCTGTCTGCGTAGGTGATGCAGCACCCGACAGACGGTGGGCAGCTTCTTGGCCTCCACAGCAACATGAAGGATGTCAACATCCGAGTGGCCGAAATAAGCATCTACTCTTTGTCCAGCCAGCCCATTGACCATGAGGATGGGAGCGTCCCCTCGGGTCCTAAAATCAAAGCTTCAGGTGTGTTAGTGCTCATCCCAGAGCTTATGGCAAGCGTTTGGGTCAGGACATGGGTAACGGAGTGTATCCCCAAGTGCCTGCCAGCAATACCAGTCATTTCACTGGAGCCATGACAGGCATCATGCTTAGCTGAGACATCTGCGCTGTCTGCTTTCAGATCGCTCCCCAGACATTGATAACTACTCCGAAGAAGAGGATGACAGCTTCTCCTCAGAGCAGGAAGCCAGTGATGATGCTGTGCAGGGTCAGGTAAGGAAGGCCTGGCAAGGTGGCTAATGTCCTGGTCCTGTTTCTGGGGCAAGAGTCAGGGATCGAAGGTCTCGATCCCCTGAGTCCTTTCATGTCCCTCCTAAACATTCGTCATGGTTTCAGAGGGCAGAGAGCCACAATACTTGGCAGCAGGAAGAACTGAGGGCTTCTATCATGTCCATGGTGGGGCAATGGGCTTTGGAGAGCATAGGTCTTGCTCATCTGTCCTTGGAGCTCTCTGGTCTGCAGCATAAAACCCCTGCTGAGACCCTTCCATCTTGCACCATGATTCTTTCCTGTCTCCATGTGATAAAAGGCCAGAGGCTACTCTTTCTCTGAGAGAGAACAGAGATTTTAGGAAGAAGTACAGTCTGGATCTGAAAGTGGTCAGTGGTTGCAGACCCATCCCAGCCCTGTGACGAGCTGTGCCACTGCTGTTTGCTGTCCTCTGGTTGTGGTGCCTACTCTTGAGGCCAAAAAAGACTTGTGCTAGTGTGCTGATCAAGCACAGGGACAAACCCCTGTTCAGGGTTCTCTGCGTTACTTTGTCCCATCATGCTGAGTTAACACATCGGGGTCCTGTGTCCCTGCAAGCTGTGTGAGTTGTTGGGGCTGATCCCTGAGAGAACACTTGTTATGAGCTCAGATGCTGTGCCCTCTGAGCTAACCCTCAGAGGAGAGAGCAGGAGAACAACACTTGGGTTATGAGGAGGCTGCTGATTGCAGAGAGAGGAATCTTAGATTGTAGCAAGGACTTCTGCAGAAGGCTGCTGTCTCTCCTCTGAATCTCACTGGAATCTTTCCCTCTGGAGGGGTCTGGGGGTAAAAGCGCTGTGGGACAGTACTAAGGAGGGTGAAGGATCTACGTAGAGAGAGGTGGGAGAAGTGAAAAGCGAGACTTTGGAAGCAGAGTGGACCAAAGCTTTTTGAAATGAGGAGGGCAAGCATGGGGCAGGGGAACCTCTAGGAGATGCTGCTCCCTATGCTTTAAGTTGCTCTAATGTGCTGTGACCTTTTGCCTGCAGGATCTGTTTGATGAAGAGGATGACTTGAGGAAAACCAAGAAGGCTAGGAGGAAAATGATCCGAACCACATCAATGACCAGAGTAATATCAACATTTACAATGTGATCAAAGGAATGGAAGAGATTTGGTTCCTCCCCTCCCTGCTGGGAGTTGGGGGGCTTGGGGAGATGCTGGCAGTGATGCAGAGCAGGGGAGAGAGCACTTGACTCTGAGAAGGGGCGAACCTTTTGCCCTCGATGAGTTAGCTTGGTGATTGAAGCCGTACCCCAGCTCATGGTCTGTGCTGTGCTTAGCCTGGCTTCATATCAGTGACAACCTGCATGCAACACAGTTTTGACTTGCTGATGTGACATGGTCTCTTCCCTTTCCCTCCCTGAGGAAGAGGAAGGTTGACATGTGGAAGGGTGACCCCTTAGCAACTCCCTTGCCTGTCAGCAGAAGCAAGGTGTTGCCCTGCCAGGCCCCTACTCTCCAAGCATCTCATCCCCATCTGCTTCAGCCTGGCAGGTCCCTGGGCACCTTCTTCCTGGGTTTCTTTCCCATCATTTCTTGCATCAAGGCAGCATTCCTCAGCCGGATGGTCTAGGGAGAAAACAGATTTGAATGGAGAGAAGATGCTATTCCAGCCTGTAGCACAGAGAGTTTGAGTCCTTTCACCCTCCCATGTGCCCAGAGACAGTGGTTGCTCGCCGAGTCTGGATTTAGTGCAAATCCTACAGCAAATTTAAAGACCAAAGGAGGTCATAGCTGACTTTGGGCCTGTGGATCCAGAAAGGAACAGACAGCACGTTAAGAAGGCAACTGTGGCCTGTACATTAGTTATTTTGGAACGTGGTTTGAGAGTTCGGCTGATTTTCCTTCTTCCTTTGTTCTGTTTTAGCAACCAAACTTCAAGCAGAAATTTGTTGCGTTGCTGAAGAGGTTTAAAGTGACAGAAGAGGTAAGAAGCGGGAAGGCTGCTCCACTGGGGGTGTCTCCTGAAGATGTGTAGGTGTCAGAGTGCTGGTTCCCATTCACTGGGGGCACAAGGTGTGAGCCACAGATGCCCAAGGGTGCTGCCAGCAGTTGGGTGAGACACAGCACAGACTGGGCTTTGGCTTTTGCAAAGCCTTCTCCCTCATAAAGGCAGCTCTGAGCCTCAGGCTCAGATCAAAACCATATGCTTGCTGGGGAGAGGGACCAGAAGAAGAAAGGTGCTGTCATATGCTGGCTTTACTCCAGGAGCTGGCGTTTCAGAGGCACAATTGTGAGCCCACTAACATCAGGAGAAGAAATTCGTTATGATGAGGGTGGTGAGACATTGGCACAGGTTGCCCAGAGAAGTCATGGATGCCCCATCCCTAGAAGGGTTCATAGCCAGGGTGGATGGGATCTTAAGCAGCCTGGTCCAGTGACAGAGGTGTCTCTGCCTGTGGCAGGGGGTTGGAACTTGATGATCTTTAAGGTCTCTTTCAACCCAAACCGTTCTATGATCACGTTGGGGGTAGCTGACCATGGATGTGAGCCTACACTGAGTGTAGAGCACAGTTGGTGGAGGTCTTCCCAGGCATTTTACCTCACAGTATGAGTTTCTGAGACTCAGTGGGATGTCACACTCATGGCATCCTCCTCTGGCCCAATGACAGCATCACTTGCTTCTTCCACAGCCTGGGTTTGGCTCCCTGAGGTGGAAAGAGTGCTGTGCTGTGCCTCGTGGCTGGGAGCGAGCTTGTAAGAGCCTGGCCTGGGATACAGGTGACTCCAAAACTCTTCATTGCCCTCTGGGCTTGGTCCCACAGGTCCTGGACTCTGACCCTGTAGACCAGACCCAAGAGGTGGAGGAAGACTTGGGCTTGCTCTATGACAGCCTGGAAGAGTGCAACAATAGTGACAGTGGCCCGGAGATCGAGGACAATGAGAGTGTGCACAGCACACCCAAGCCCACCCTGAGGTAAGAGTTGCAGGGAGTCACAGGCCGACAGCACAGTCTGTGGGTTGTGGAGAAACATCCTCTGACACTTTTCTGTTGCTTGGGCCAGTGTCTTGTTGCAAGCATTATATTGTCTCCACTCCCATTGCCATGTTCTGCTGGCACCACCGAGCTCCTCACTTTTATATCCTATTTAATAAACTCAAAACTGCCCATTGAAACTGGCTTCTTTCACATTTAGTTTCATTTAATTTCCTGCAAGCCCAGCACCTGACACTTACTAATTGGAAGCGTTGTCTACTTCATCTAAGTCCCTGCTGCTTCCAACTCTCCTATCTTTCTGCCGACAGTCCTGCCCTTCTCAGAGCTCTCCACACTGAGGCATGGCTGTCTTTTGAGCACTTTGTGACTGCTTGGGCCAGTCCTTGTGTCCCTGTGATATCTGCATGTAGCATTCCCACCCTCCGTGGAGGCACTTGTCTAGCAACCATCATCAATATTCCTCACCCCATTCCCCAGGCACCCAGTGGCTTGACTTGCTCCGCCAGGCACTGCTGACTTGACACAGAGGTCTTCAGTGGACCGTGTGGTGAAACCAGGCTTTTCTCCCATGTGATCTGCTTTCACCTGGCCTTTCTGCTCATGGCTGGCCTGTTTTCATGCTGTCCTTCATTGAGAACGTTGCCTTTTGTTGTCTTTCTTCTTGGCTGCTTCACAGCATACTGGGTCTCTTCTAGCTGAGCCAAGCTTGCTTGTCATTATTGTTTCTGTAATTCAGTATTTAAATATAATTTGGATTAGTTGGAGTCCTTTCTGAAGGTACTGAGCAGGGGTAGCAGGCTTGGTCTGTCAGAGGCAAACCGTTTCAAATTAAATCTGCTGGATCCAGGAACCCATGGGGCACTGAGGAGGAATGAGGAACTTGACAGAAGTCATGTTTTCCACAAACCCACAAGTCTTGAAGGAGACAGAAGGCAGATGGGAAAGGGGGAGCTGCTTAGTTGGTTTCATATAGTCCCTTAACAAAGGAAACAGGTGCTGTGGGAGAAAAGTTGTCAGGGCAATCCCAAGCACAATTAGAGGCGGGGTGGAAAATTATTTGGGAGCAGCCCCAAAGAGAAGGGCTTGGGATGCTGGTAGATGAGAAATTCAGCATCAGCTGGCAATGTGAACTTGCAGCCTAGAAAGTCAACAGTGTCCTGTGCTGCATCAGAAGAACCAAGACCAGCAGAGTGAGGGTGGAGATTCTGCCCCTCTGCTCTGTTTTGGCGAGACCTCACCTGGAGTCCTGCTTTCAGTTCTGGTGTCCTCAGGACAGGAAGGACATGGATCTGTTAGAAAGGTCCAGAAGAGGCTGTGAAGATGATCACTTCACATATCAGGACAGGCTGAGAGAATTGAGGTTGTTCAGCCTGGAGAAGAGAAGGCTCTGAGGAGTCCTCATAGCAGCCTTCCAGTCCTGAAAGGGAGCTACAGGAAAGCTGGGCAGGGGCTCTTTGTCAGGGAGTGCAGAGATAGGATGAAGGGGAATGATTTTAAGCTGAAAGAGGGGAGATTTGGTTACAATATTAGGAAGAAATGTTTTTCTGTGAGAGTGTTGAGGCACTGGCACAGGTTGCCCAGGGAAGTCGTGGATGCCCCATCCCTGGAGTTGTCCAAGGCCAGGTTGGATGAGATGTTGAGCAACCTGATGCAGTGGGAGGTGTCACTGCTCATGGATATGGGTCCCTGCATATGATTCTATGGTGTTGCAGCCCAGCCTGTAAATTCAAGATGCTGGATTTATTTAGTGTCATAGATGGTCTTGCTGATCTCACTACGAAAATCTCTGTGGAGCAAGGATGTTAACGTAGTCCCTAGGGGTGAGCAGTGGCTGGTGCTTTGGACTGGAGCAGTAGTGTTGGGAGCAGATAGCCATCCTCCTGATCGGCCACATGGCTGTAGGCTGCTTCTGCACTGGGGGAAAATTGGAGCTATAACTGAGTCTCTTGGGTAAGACCTCAGCAGTCAGAGCCAATGAGTGAAGAACAGAAGTAAAGGAGCACATGTCTCCATAGGCTACCAGGAAAATGGACGGAGGAGAGGAGGCTAATTCATTGAAAACAGGAGGCTGTGTGTCATTGAACCACAGAATGGTTTGGGTTGGAAGGGACTGTAATGATCACCTGTGGGCAGGGACACCTCCCAGTGGATCACATTGCTCAAAACCTCATCCAGCCTGGCCTGGAACACCTCCAGGGATGAGGCTTCCATGACTTTTCTGGGCAACCTGTGCCAGTGCCTCACCATCCTCACAGGAAAACTTTTCTGTCTTATATCTCATCTAAATCTCCCCTCTTTCAGCTTAAAACCATTCCCCCTTGTCCTATCCCTGCACTCCTTGATTAAGAGCCCCTTCCCATCTTTCCTGTAGCCCATTTCACTACTGGAAGGATGCTATGAGGTCTCCCTGGAGCCTTCTCTTTTCCAGGCTGATCAACCCAGCTCTCAGCCTGTCTTCACATGGGATGGGAGGGCTGGCATCTACCTAAACCTCAGCATGCTGAGGCTCAGACTCAATCATACCTGTAGGAGACTTTAATCTACGGAACAGGGAAAGCTGAGAGTTGCAGAAGGGCTCTCTGCTCAACGTGATGCATCCTCTAGGGATGAAAGCTTCTGGATTGCAAGTGAGAGAGGGTAGAAAGAGACACAGCTTCCTTGGGGTGACAGCTCCATTTAAATGGGGTGTTGAAAGCCATACCAAGTGCATACAATGTTATGAGAAGCGGCTGAGGGAGCTGGGTTTGTTTAGCGCGGAAGAAAGGAGTCTGAGGGGAGACCTTATCACTGTCTACAACTGCCTAGAAGCAGATTATGGTGAGGTGGGTGCTAGTCTCTTCTCCCAAGTAACAAGTGATAGGATGGGAGGCAATGGCCTCAAGTTGCACTGGGGAGGTTGAGATTGGATATCAGGATAAATTTCTTAACTGCAAGCGTTCTCAGGCACTGGAACAGCTGCCCGGGGGGGAGTGGTTGAGTCACCATCCCTGGAAGTGTTTAAAAGATGAGCAGATTTGGTGCTCAGGGACATGGTTTAATAGTGGACTGATATGACTGGACTTGATCTCAAACGCTTTTTCTAGCCAAATGATTCTGTGATGATTCTATGAATCTGAACACATCCAATGTCTAAGGAAAAGGAGGGACCAAAGATACTTATTGAGGTACCAGCAGCACCAGTGTGTGTCACATTCTGGTATGATTACTGGGACAGGACTGAGGAGTATGGGAGAGACACTGATGATGGTGTGAACTATGAGAAGACACACATTGCTCTGGTTTGACTTTAAGTTATTAACATTGTCTGTATGGATTGAAATTGCAGGCTGAGAAAAGGTGAGTGTAGGGTAACGGCTGTAACAGGGTGGTGACAGTGTCTGAGATCCAGTAGCAGAGAGTGGAAGGGTAGAGACAACAGAAATATGTTAATAACAGGAGACACCATTTATCCCTATGTAACCTGGAGAAAATGTCCCGCCAGGGCGCAATGCCGGCACTAAACCTGTAGCTTTGGTAAATGGACATGTGATGAAGCAGCTGGTCATGGAGCCAGTAAGAGGAAAATTGAGCCTTGAGTTCTCCCAGCATAAACACTGCTGCTGAAGAGTTGTTCTGTGGCAGGGAACCATCATTTACAGACATGAAACTTCCTTGTAAGAGCAGTAGAAGCAAAGAACGTGACAGACACTGTTGTGCGTAGCGGCACAGCTGTGTCGTAATGAGGAAACACATTAAAAGGGGAGTCAAAGGAGCAGCCAGGGTGTTCAGAGGTCCATAGGTGTCCTGCAGAAAACTGCAGCTACACCCAGGTGAGAGGAAATTCCAGCAGTGTCCTAACAGATCTGCTCTATACCCTATGCCTCTGTGGCCATCCCTGAAAACCTGTGACCTGCTATCCCCATCTGCACACCAGGGAAATCAGGAGAAGCTTTTCCTGGGAGTTAGTGAGCAGATATATACATAGAGCCTAGAGGGAAGCAGGCTTAGACGTCGTGCAGGGACATGAGGCATTGCAGATGGGCTACAATTGCTGAAGGGGTCCTGGGAGAGCTGGCAGGTGAGATCCAGTGATAGACCCTGCTTGTTTCCTAAAGACTGGCCTTTGAGTAGCCCTCGGGAAGTGGACAGGGTCCCTGTCAAGTAAATAATGAGTGGGAAAAGGGGAAACTTGAGGTGGACACTCAACACTGTGGTGGCAGAGACAGTCTGGCTGCCCCAAGGTTCCGTGTTAACCATTGTAACTTGGGAATGGAATTGCACTGTGCAGCTCAGAGGCCTTAAAAAGTCAAATTTAAATGCTGGCGAGCAGAACAGGACATTGTACTGCTGCGCTGCCCAAGGTGTGGTTCTTTGTGCAATACTGTAGTCTACAGAGCCTCAGGAAAGGGGAAAATGGAAGGAAAGGTGGAAGCTGCTGCTGGAAGAGTGCAGCAGCAGTTAGAGGCAAGGAGCCCTCCCTGGAAAAGGAAGAGCAGAAGGGAAGGCAGCCGAAACCTGTGGAAGCCATGGTGGTGCAGAAGAGGCAGAGAGGTGTTGACAGAGACTATACACAAGTGAGATGGGGCAAGGTGGTGGTTCCTCACCCTGCACTGCAGTGGTAGGGAATCACCTAAGAGGGAAACCGCTGCTGAGGAGGAGACAGGGACCCTACTTCCTGCTCGCTGGGGTCTGAAGTTTAGCCTCATTGATACGGGGTGGCTCCATCCTGTCTCTGTACCCCGCATTGCTGCTGCAGACTGTGGTGCGTGGAGCTGGAAGCCTGCTGGCAGGTCTACTCCGAGGCCACGAGGCGCTTGGACACTTGAGTATCAGGCCCTGTGTCTCATTGGAGACCTCTCCACAGTGCTCTGTGCTTGGGACAGGCCAGCGGGGATGTGCTGGGATCATGGTGACTTTGTTCCTCTCTTATTCCTGCCTTTTTCTCTCCCGTCTGTCTGTCTGTCCGTCTGTTCGTCTGTCTGTTTCTCTGCAGGCGTTTCTTTGAGGGAGTCTCTCATTCTGGTTCCCAGACTGAGATCGGCAGTCTGCACAGCCAGAAAGGGCAGGATCAAGAGTCGGGCAGCCCTGTGAGTTACACCACCACCACCACCTCTCGCCCCTTTTCCTCCCCAGCCAGCCCAGCATCCCCACAGTGCCTGCAGCTCAGCCTCTGAGACCACAGCTCCTGGCAGCACCTGCCCGGGGCTGCTCCTTCCCTTCTCTCCTCTTCTTTTTCCCAGCGCAGGCAGACAGGTAGCGATGGGGGGCATCCTCTGGGGCCGCTCCCAGGCTGATGCTGGGCTCCCCTGTGGGAGCATTTGTTCTATGAGGCCAGGCATGGGTCACTGACAGCTACCCTACACAAGGTGCTCCATCCTGCTCTGACTCCACTCCCTGTCCCCCAGGGCGAGGCAGACAAGAGGAAGCCAGGAACGCTGCGACCTCAAGAAGACCCAGGAGTGGAGGTCCCTGCAGTGGTGAGTCCACGCGGTGGGATGTGAAGTGGGTTTGAAGCTCCATCAGGCCCCACCTTGCTTTCAGGGGTGACCACCATCCTGGGAGCAGGGCTGTGGGAACAAATAAACTGGGCTGGAAAGCAGCAAGAGTGGAAGGAATGTTAAGGTCTCCAGGAGATGCAGCCCAGCCTACTCGAGGCCCTGCAGTCTTGGCTCTCCAACAGGGCCATCAGGGCTTTCCTGGATGGGGCTACCAGGGGTGCAGGGAGCAGGGCAGGGAGAGTGGTGCATATGAAGTGACTGTGTGGCCCGCAGGAGCTGGCCACAGAGGAGCCATGTTCACGAGTGGCCCCTGCAGAGGCTGCCACGAAGGAGGGCAGTGTGGACAGGCTGGCCCAGCTGGGCCCTGGGACCAAAGCCGAGCTCCCCAGTGCCGTGTCCCCCAGGTAAGATGGGTCTGCGCCTCATGCCAGGGCCAAGGGGGCTCATGCTGGCTCCCTGGTGCAAGCTGGGGTTGGTGGAGATTTCCTTAATGGTGTCACCTCTCCTGCTTCTCACTTGCAGCAAGGCAGAGAGCAAGCAGTTGTGGCGTCCCCGCAGCACCTCTGTGAAGGACCGGCAGAGCTCCAAGGGACAAGGTGGTCGTGCCAGCAGCCTGGACAGTGAGAGCTCTCCGGACTCATGGCACAGCACCCAGGTGAGGCCCTGGGAGCCACCTCACCGGGAGGCTTCTCACCTGAGAGCCCTGCTGAGCCTTCAGCCAGTGGCAGAGCAGCTGAGGCAGATAGTTGAGACCGTTAACTCTCGTGATGATGCCTTGTAGGTGCCCCGAAAGTCTGTTTACGACCAGCTGAACCAGATCCTGGTCTCAGACGAGCAGCTTCCCGAGAGCATTGTACTGGTGAATGTCGCCGAGTGGCAGGGGCAGGTCAGTAGGCATGATGGGAACTGGACGCATGTGAGCAGGGTCCCAGGGGCTTCTCCCAACCACAGCAGGGTGAATTTCCTAGGGAAACTGGAACTAGCTGTGCCTTCTTCTGCCCCATCACAGCCCGTCGGCTGAATGCTGCATTATGGTTGGACTTGATGATCCAATGGGTCTTTTCCAACCTAGTGATTCTGTGATTTGCACAATGCTGAGCAACCTTCATTAGAGTCCAATGTGTCTATTCTATCATTGGCCACACACCAGCAGTGCTGGATCCTCAAATCAGGATGCCCTGAGCTGTCCCAGGAAGGCTGTACATTGTGCCCTCACTGCATGGTCCTGGCTTCCAGTGACCACACTGTTCAGAGCCTCGTTGGATGCCCTGGCAGAGGTGCCAGACTCCCTGTGCTGACACCCAACCCTCAGAAGCACAAGAGATGCTGTTTCCTACTCAGAGGTGGGAACACATAGCCCCCTCCCAGGGAGCACTGACTGCATTGTCAGAGCTGGAGCCTCCAGGCAGGGAGGCTTTTTCCTGCCTCCTGCTGGTGGGGCCAGACCCAGGCCCAGACGAGCCCTGCCTCCCCTGCGCATGCAGGAATTGTTTGCTGGAAGTCATCAGGGCCATGTACATATGTGCACAGATTCATTAAAGCACTGGTGAGACTCCTTTGGGATCTTGTGGCTACATCTGACATCCAGAAACAGTGCCAGGAAATCAAGGCAATGGCCAAAGACAGGGCTTCTCAGTGAGAAGTGATGGAGTCTAGGCCCAAGCTGCGCATCCTTGGCATGTGCCTGCTCTAGCTCTTGTCCTAATGGGGAATAAAGGACCAGTGCTCATTCCCAGACCCTGTTGTGGCATTTCCTAAGGGCCATTGTCTAGCACAACTGCCTGTTTTATCACTGTCCAGCTGCACAGACACCTGAAGAGCCACGGGAGGGTTTTGGAATGCCACAGCAGGAGAGAGCGAGAGAAGGGGATGAGCAGAGGGGGACTGGGAGCTGGGCCCTGCTGTGGGATGGCAGGATTGAAATCGGAGGGTCCCTGGACCAAACCCTGTATCTCGAGGAGCACAGCCTAGTTCTTGGGACGTGTTTTCCCTTGCTATCACAGGGTGGTGACCACTGTGCTCATAGACAAGAGTGGGGGGCTAGGGAGCCGAACTGGGAGAAGGGGGGATCTCAGGCATGCAGCCAGGGGTGGCCGGGGGGGTTTAGCCTCCTGCATGGCACGGGTGGGGACAGGGGCCCCCACTCTCTCCCAGGGACATGGGGCAGGATAGGCATAGGCTGGGGCTGGCCAGTGCTGCCGTGCTCCCCGGGATGCCTTAACCTGAGCTCTCTGCATTGGCAGTACGTGAGTGAGCAGCTCCAGGCACACAAGCAGTTGGTCGTATCCACCTGCTCCGTGGCGGACATCCAGGCAGCCTTCAACACCACTGTCTCCCGCATCCAGCGATAGTGAGTACAGCTTGGGCTCAGCCTGGTGTCTCCCTGTGACTGCAGGGAAGGGCTGGGAAGGGCATTGGCTCCCCCAGGGCTTGTTAGGACCTTTTGGGATTGCAGACACAACTATAGGAGCAGGCATAGGCACTGGGGAAAACAGGATCTCCTCTCTGGTGACCAGTGATAGGACCTGAGGGAATGGCAGGAATATGTTCTAGGGGAGGGTTATGTTGGATATTGGGTGCTGGGGCACTGGCAGAGGCTCCCCACGGAAGCAGTTCCAGCACCAAGCCTGACAATATTCCAGAAGCATTTGGCCAACATCCTCAGACACGTGGTGTGAATGTTGGGGTGTCCTATGCAGGGACAGAAGGTGGACTCGATGATCCTTGCGGGTCCCTTCCAGTTCAGGCCTTTATATGATTCTATGATTCTGTGAGTGCTCAGCAAGCTGGAAGTTGTCAGCAATGGGTTTCTGGTGCTGGGTATGTCCCTACCCCCAGACCCACCTGTGGAGCCACCGCCTGTCCCTCACGGTCTCTTTGTCTCTCCCTGTGGCAGCTGTAACTGTAACTCCCACATGCCTCCCCCAGTGAAGGTGGTAGTGGCTGGGGACCAGAGCTACCTGAGCATCGTGCTGCGGTTCTTTGTGGAGCAGCTGGCCAGCAAAACACCCGACTGGCTCAACTACCTTCGCTTCCTGCTTGTGCCACTGGGTGAGAACCACCACCAGCCCAGCCCCAGCCTCCTCCTGTCCCATCACTCTCTCTGCCAACATCACCCTTCTCGCCTGCAGGCTCTCACCCCCTGGCCAAGTACCTGGCCTCGGTAGATAACAAATACAGCACTCTCTTCCTTGACACGGCGTGGCGAGAGCTGTTCAGCAGGGCTGAGCCACCCATCGCAGGTGAGGAGCAGGAAGCGATGAGGCCAGCAGTGCCAGGAAGGGGAGCCCAGCAGCCACCAAGCCCCTGACAGCTCTTTGCGCCCACAGACACCGTGGACATCGCAGGCCGCGTCGCCCAGTTCATCGCTGGAGCCAGCCTTTCTCACCAGCTCCCCATCTCGGAGGCCATGCTGACCTACAAGCAGAAGAGGTGAGTGTGACCCCACAGCCTCGTGTGGCCCAGCCTGCACTGCGGGAAATGGGGAGCAATGTAGTGAGGCCCCATACGGTGCGGTGCTGAGGGGAGCTGGGGTTCCGCAGTGCCATCCCTGCCACCCTCTGGTGTGCTTGGCCCCTCCGGCAGCCGTGGGCTGCAACAGCCCCACGGCGGAATCAGCTGCCAGGGCTGGGCTGGGCCGGGGGCCGTGAGCTGGCACGGTGCTGCCAGGGGGTTGACGCTCGTGTTCCAGCTGCACTCTCACCTCTCCCTTCTCTTGGTTTCTGGCACCCAAGGAAGAGAAGTCTCTATTTTGATTTTTATATCAGGTATTGGCTTGTGCTTGCTGTGCCGCTGCCTGGCCCCCTCCTGCCCTTCCCCTCCATGTGCGTCCGTCCCTCTTGCCGTGCAGAGGAGCCGTGACCCCGAGGTGGGGCAGGCCTGCCCTCCCGCATGCCAGCCCTCTCCCAGCGCCGGAGGGGCCAACTCCTTGCCTCCTTGTGTAGTGTGCCCTGTGCTGCTGTCGGGGACAGAGGGTCCCAGGGGAGGGCGGGCAGAGGAGATGCTCCCGGTGGCCGCAGCACTGACCCTGGCCAGCAAGGGGGATCTGTGGGCCACAAGGCCAGCCCCACGGCGCTCCTAGAGCCTGACCAGCCTCCCTTCCTTGCACAGCCCCGACGAGGACTCCTGCCAGAAGTTTGTACCCTTTGTAGGGGTGAGTGTGCCGAGGGGCCAGCGGGTGATTGGAGCTGGGGGAGAGGGGTGGTGCTCGGTCTCATCTGACTCCCACGTGCTTGCAGGTGGTCAAGGTGGGCCTGGTGGAGCAGTCTTTCAGTGCCTCCGGTGAGTCCCGGGGAGCGTACAGCCCCAAGCTCCCTTCCTCACAGTGGGGAGGCCCCTGCCAGTGTCCCCCAGCCCCACCCCAACCCACACTCTTCCTCCCTAGTGGATTCGGATGATGCCACAGCTTGCGCTCCCTCCCTGCTGAGCTCCACGCCAGCTGCCGCTGCAGCGGCTCCCTACAGCAAGGAGACCGTGAGCACCCCGCCGCCCTCCCCATCCGTCAGCAGCGGCCTCTCTGGTACTGGGTAAGGGATTCCTGCTCAGGCTGGGAGGGTTTGGGGTGCTCACTGGCCTGGCTGCCGCGTTCCGGAATTGCTGGGCCAGCGCGCTCTGAGGGCAGGATGCAGTGGGGCTGTGGGGAGGGAGAGGAGGAGCAAGGCCAGCAGCCGGGTGCTGCATGGCACTGCCCGTCCGCCCCAGGTCTCTGAGCCCCGGTGTGGAGGTGATGGGCCTGCAGGTGGATTACTGGACAACGCAAGGGCTGGACAGGAAGAAGGAGGGCGAGAAGCGGGAGACGGGTATCAAGAACACACTCAAGAGCAACTTCCGCTCGCTCCAGGTCAGCCGCATCCCCAGCACGGGGGAGCTGGTGCCCCCCAGCACTATGGCCATGACCGTGGTCACCAAGGAGAAAAACAAGAAAGGTAACAAAGCCTGCCCTGGGGTGTTCTCCGGCCACAGGGCCACAATCCATTCCAAGACAGGCAGGGGCGAGCCCATGGGAGGCCAGGGCCCAGTCTGTGGAGCCAGCCCTGGGGCGAGGGCTCTCACCCAGGGCCAGAAAGAGACATCCTAACGTTGCTGCTGCCTGTCCTTGCTCTCCTAGTGATGTTCCTGAGCAAGAAACCGAAGGAGAAGGACCTGGAGCCCAAAAGCCAAGTCATTGAAGGGATCACACGCCTCATCTGCACAGCCAAGCACCAGAACACCATGTTGCGAGGTGAGGGAAGGTTCCAGCCCCATGGGGCTGTAGGTGCCGGACCGCGCAGCACAAGCTGCATCTCACCACACCTTCTCTCAGTCTCCATAGATGGGGTGGAGTGGAACGATGTGAAGTTTTTCCAGCTGGCAGCACAGTGGCCAACACACGTCAAGTACCTCCCTGTGGGCATCTTCGGCTACTCCAAGAGTGTGTGAGACGCGAGGGTAGCCCTGGGTTGGAGCCGTGGAGGGTTGCAGGAGGAGACAAGGGAGACAGAGACGCTCTTGTCCCCTCTCTTCTGCGGCTCAGCCCCTGCCTGCACTGCAGAGGGAGACACCACATCCGCACCACTCCCTGTGGGCCAAGACCTGGGAAGGTGAGGCCAGTGAGACTGGGCCCACGCACTCTCCAACACCAGCCAGGGCACCGTGCCATCTGCCTCCCACAACCCCCAACAGCCGCCTGGGACAAGGGCTGGCACCACCCCGTAAGGGCTCCGGGCCCTGCTCGCCCCAGGCGCTCCTGCCTCCAGCTCTCCAGCCACCGGGACCCCAGCTGGGCTGGGCCCAGGCAGGTTCCCCACTACTGGAGCCAGCAGGATCGCTCGTGGCGGGGCCCCCCAGCCCTGTACATGGCCCTGCCCCACGCGGCTCAGCCCCAGCAGCTTTTCCAGTCCCCTCCGCTGCTGAGGCTGGCACAGCACTGCTACGGCCGTCCCCCGGCTGCTGGGGGTCACCCTCATCTCCCCGTTCCCTCCCCACCGCCCTGCCCCACGGCGCTGCCAGCTGGACGTGGGGCATGGGGGCACCTGGGTTTTTTTTTTACAAGATTCTATTTTTTTTAAATTTATTGTACGGTTACTTTTCGGGATTAATTTTAATAAATTAATGCTGGTACCATTATGGCCAGGGGAGCGTGCATGTGTCCCTCCTTGGCTGAGGGCCTGGCTCCCTGAATCCTGGGTTCAGTTTTAGGTCTTTCAGTGCAAGGACACTGAGGGACTGGAGCGCGTCCAGAGAAGGGGAATGGATCTGGGGAAGGGTCTGGACAAGAGGGCTTACGGGAGCATCTGAGGGACCTGGAACTGTTAAGCCTGGAGAAAAGGAGGCTGAGGGGAGACCTCATTGCTCTCTGCAGCGGCCTGAAAGGAGGTTGTAGCGAGGTGGGTGCTGGTCTCTTCTCCCAAGTAACAAGTGACAGGATTAGAAGAAATGGACATAAGTGGTGCCAGGAGAGGTTTAGGCTGGATATCGGGAAAGATTTCTTCACTGAAAGCATTCTCAGGCATTGGAACAGGCTGCCCAGGGAAGTGGTTGAGTCACCATCCCTGAAGGGATTTAAAAGATGGGTAGACAAGGTGCTCAGGCATATGGTTTAGTAGTGGACAGCTACGGTCGGACCTGATGATCTCAAACTCCTCTCCCAACCAACCAATTCTATGTTTCTACGAAACGCAGGCAGGGTGCAGCTACTACCACCGCTTCAGGGCTGCCCAAGCACTGCAACCAGTGTCAGGGCCTGGCCACTGGCCCAGCTCAGCCCCAAAAGAGATGGCACTGACACGGGGTGCTGCTGGGCTCATTTATTGAAAACAAACCCCAGAGCACTCAGGGAAGACACTGGATCGAGCCTGTGTGCTCCCAGCATGGCCACGTCCTTCTCTACCTGAAGGTGGAAAAAGTCTGTTTCCTCTCGGCAGGGGCCGGGCATGCGGCTGTCTTGATCTCTACAGTCTGGAAGGCAACTTGAGGCTGGACCTGGGAGGCAGGAGGTGTTGGGGGTTCGGCAAAGACATATTCCAAGACGTGAGGCTTCTCCTCCTGGCGCCGGAGGTAGCCCTGGTTCAGCAGGTGCAGGATGCAGGACAGCACGTCCACACTGTGGCAGCAGAAGCTCAGGAACCGCAGCCCTGGCCCCAGCTCGCCCTTCTGACAGGCCTCGATAACCTATGGCAGCAAAGGAGTCCCACGCTGCAGCGCGGCACAGCACCCGGGCAGCCCCTTGTCGCCCCCCAAGCCCTCCATACCCTGAACAACAGGTTGTCAATGTGCAACTGCTTCTCCGCCTTCAGGATGCGGGTGATGAGGCAGCAGAGGATGTTCCTCTTCCTCTCTAGGGCGCTGGCCTCAGCCCTCTCTGCCCGCAGGTACCTCTGCCGGGGCAGCAGCCTCAGGTGGCGGCCAGAGGCACAGGCCAGGGCTGCCTGGTTCAGCCGCAGCACACCTGGAGCTACACCCGGCCCGGGGTCAGCCAAGCCCGGAGCTGGGTCCTGAAGGAGCCCCCAGACACACGTGTGGCTGTCGGACCCAACCCTGGGGCTCCCACTGCCACCTTCATGGGGCTCTGCCCCATCCCTCTCCACACACACGGCCCCAAGCGCCAGCCACACGCATGGTCCCAGCCCCACATGCAGTCGGAGACCTCACCATCGGCGCCCAGCCCCAGTCCCACACAGCCACAGCCCCTCACAAACCCAAGATCCCACCGCTCACGCTGACCCACAGCCCATGCCTGGCCCCAGCCCCACACACGGACCCATGTCCCGAGCACCCACAGACTCGCTCTGACTCGCTCGCCTCCCCTAGCTCACGCGTCAAACCCCACACCGGCCTGGGGCTCAGCCCAGCGCCTCCCCGGGTGCCCCAGCCCCGCACTCACCTCCCGACGTGAAGCTCCGCAGTAGGACGCCCTCGCCCTGGGTCAGCGGTGCCAGCGCGTGGTGCACCAGGTCGGCTGGGAGCCCCGTGGCCTGCAGCAGGGCCTCCTCGGCCACCTCCTGCAGGGCAGCACGGGAGGGAACAGCAGCCCAGAAACCCTCAGCCGCAGGCCCAGCCAAAGGCAGTGGGGCTGCACCCCAGCCACTGCCAGAGACCCCGCCGGAAGGGAGCACGCAGCCCCACTGCGCTCCAGCACCCGCCACCTCCCTCACTCCATGGCCCCACTCCTACCTGGGCGCTGTTGAAGCACAGCAGGATGTACATCTGCAGCGTGGACACGTGCAGGATGCAGTCTCCGAACTGCAGTTCCGCATGGCCCAGCCACGTCCACTGCAATCGCCGCGGCTTCATGCACTCCCAGCCCCACTGGTGCTGCCCTGACAGAGACGGCGTCAGCGCAGGGGACCGGGACAGCCCCACTTGCCACTCCAGCTCTCCCACCGCTTCTGGCTGAGCTGCTGTGGAGAGACCAGCTCTGGCGAGACCCTCCCGCACCCCCCCCTGCCCTGACACTCACTGCGCCTGCAGAAGTCGGCAAACTCATTGAGAGGGGAGCTCAGGGCCTCCGGGAAAAACCTCCCGGGTTCATCCATGTAGCAGAACGGGGAAACGGGCCAGCAGCGCGGGGACAAGGCCAGCACCTTCACCTCTGGCACAACCGCCACCGAGGCCGACCCCACTGCCTGGGCACAAAGACACGAGGGTGGCTCAGGACAAGCCCCAGGACCCCCGTGAGGAGTGCGGGCAGCCCTCAGCCTCCCCACCCCACCAGCACGCTCACCTCATCCAGGCCCGTGTCCAGCTCCAGTAGATGCCTGTCCTGCTCTTGCAGCTGGAAGAGGTAGAATTGCTGCTGGAGCTCCTCTGACTCGGCCAAGTCGCTCAGCATCTCCTGGGGGAAGCGGCTGGGGAAGCACAGTCCGATCTGCTCCACGACGGCTCCTTCCAGCCAAGACGGGCCCTGCGCCAGGAGCCGGTCTCCCAGGTAGTGCCTGCACAGCCACCAGCATCTGGTCAGGGGCCGCCCGAGCCCTGTGGCCATCGGCCACCCACCAGGAGACAGGGATGGATACGGCCCTTGCCTCACCCCGAGGTGCAACGGCCCAGCAGCCCCAACAGCCCCTCCCCGTCCCCAGCAGAGAACATGCTCCCCCCAGCCTTTCCCTCCACATGCCAGAGCCTGGAAAAGCAAAGCAGAACACGACTGCCCCCAGCCTCAGCTCAGCCCCAGCCCCAGCCACGTCTCCCCCGCTGCACTGCACACACTGCACCGCACACACCAGGCCCCCTGGCCCCGCAGAGACACCCCTCACCGGTAGAAGTGCTCGAAGGTGTGGGCGAGCTCCAGGCCACTGAAGATGACGAAGGGCTCCAGGATGTGGTGCAGCCGCCGCGGTGCCCCTGCACTGCCCGCAGCCCCGTGCAGCTCCTGGATCTGCCCATCGAGGTAGCGGGCAAACTGCTCACTCACCTGCAGAGGGACAGGGCTGGCTGCGAGGGGGTCACCGGCATGGCCGCAGGGCCGGGATGGGGAAGGGCCCCAGGGCGAGCAGCTGGGAAACCTTGGGGCTCTCGGGCAGAGGATGAGGCTGCCCAGGCACCAGCCCCAGGCTGGAGCGTGTCAGGGTTGCGGCCGTGCCATGACAAGCAGCGAGCACCCACAGCTGGGCACCAGCATCCAGGGCTGCCACAGGACATGGCTCCATGGCTGGTGAGGGCCAGGACACGGCTCCCCTGGACCTCGCCCCACGGCTGTGGGACCAGGACAGCCTGTGCAGCCCGTGTGTGGTGCCGGTGTTGTGTTCCCTCAACTCACGTGCAGGGCAGTGAGGAAGGGGAGCTGCAGCAGAGCCCCCGCAAAGCCCTGGCCCAGCGCCAGCACGAAGGCAGCTCGCTGCCCAAAGAGCTCCTCCGTCGCACCACGCAGGTGCTGGTACAGCCCGCAGTATCGCTCCACAAGGTCTGGCGCCCGCCCTGCCACCTCCAGGAATCGCTGCACCTGCGGGACACAGCACAAGGGATGAGCCCTGCAGTGGCATGCACCCCTGGTACATTTAATCATAGACGGGTTTGGACTGGAAGGGACTTTGAAGCCCATCCAGTTCCAACCCCTGGCCGTAGGCAGGGACATCTTCCACTGGATCAGGTTCCTCAAAGCCTCATCCAACCTGGCCTTGAACATCTCCAGGGGTGGGGCAGCCACGACTTCTCTAGGCAACCTGTGCCAGTGCCTCATCACCCTCACAGGAAAACATTTCTTCCTAAGATCCAATCTAAATCTCTTCTCTTTCAGCTTAAAACAATCCACAGCCCCAGCTTTGTTCTGCTGACACCAACTGCCTGGGTCCTGGCCAGGAAACAGACAGAGGCCTCGGTGCTGCCGCGAGCTTCCAAGAGCTTGCGCTGAGGTGGGCACGCAGCCCCAAGGCCTGAGCAGGGGCTGTGGGGCAGGACAGGAGAGAAGGAGCAGCAGAAGCAGCAGCGGCCCAGCAGGAAATAAGTACCCAATGCTGTACTCATCTCCCAGGCTGCAGCACCAGCCTGGTTCCAAGCACAGGCTGACACCTGAGCCTTGACACCTGGCCCCAAACCCCTCCTGGCCCTGCGGAGCCCAGGTACAGCCCCGAGCCTTCCCCACACTCCCAGATCCTGCTCCCCACTCCGCCCAGCCAGTGAGGGGTCCCACGCGCCCCCTCCGGCCCCCACAGCTGCCCCTAAGCCCTACCTGCTGCTGCACCACGCCACGCCAGCACTGCGAGATGCCCCACAGGCTGCTCGCCTTCTCCACCGATGCCTGCGCGGTCCTGGCCGGCACCTCCTTGTTATTCTCCTCTTTTCCCCCTGCCAAAGGACAGCCCCATGCTCAGCTCCATGGGCAAGCTCCGCAGGCTGAGCACCAGCAGCCTCCCCTCTCCTTGAAGGGCTCCAGCAGCAGAGATGCCAGGGAGGCACGGCCACTGCAGGGGCACAGCCACGAGCCTTCCTTGCCTCAAGAGCCTCCTGCACCACAGGGCCCTCCCAGACCTCCCAGTGAATCCCCAGGGCCGCAGCCCGGCACTCTGGCCACCGCTCTCCCAGCCCCACGGCAGGGCAGCCCCTGGCTCACCAGCCCCTCTCGCCTCCTCCAGCTCCGTGCCGCTGGGCTCCACGTGCACCAGGAGCTGGGTCAGGCGCCGCACACGGGAACCAAAGACAGCACCGTGCCTCGCCGCACGGCCGGTTGCCTCCACACTCTCCAGGTACTTGCTCAGCAGCCAGGCCAGGGGGCTCACACCGAGGGCATCTGTGAGGACAAGGAGGCTCAGAGAGGGGGGCCTCAGCCTGTGGCATGGAGCTGACGGGCCTGGAAGAGTGTGGGTTACCTGGGCTGGTGATGCTCTGCACCAAGGGGTTCACCAGGGCCTCCCAGCACGTCCTGCCCAAGGCCCACGCTGCCTCCTTGTCGGGAAGGAAGCTGTCAGCGAAGACCTGCTCGTGGCGCAGCGCCTGATTCAGCCTGCAACAGCGACCGGGTAGCACACAGTGTGGCTGGGCTCCTTCTGAGAGCCAGGGAGACTCCAACGGGAAAAGAGCAAAGCAGGTGCTCCTGCCCTGCTCCTTGCCACGCACGGAGGCTCAGCAGCCCTGCTCGCCTCCAGCAGCCAGGGCCCCTCGCTGCCCCAGGCCCTGCCCACCCTGGGGTCCTGCCAAACTGTGAGAGGACGCACCAGACTTTGCAGAGGCCCCGTCCTCCCAGGCCCTCGGACACCAGGGATGCAGCAGCACACCCAGGACGCAACTCACCTGCCAAAGAGCTGCAGTAGTTGCCTCCGATCCCGGCAGATCTCCTGGCACCAGGCATGAGCCCGAGCAGTGCAGGAGAGGAACGTCCGCCGGCACAGCTGCTCCTTGAAGACGGGCCAGAAAGTGGGCTTGGGGCCCAGCACTTCGATGCCTCGCACACGTGTGTCAATGCCGCCCTATGGGAGAGCGTGACTCTCAGCGCCTCAGACATGGTCAAAACACCCCTCATTACCAGCCCTGCTCCCTTACCTGTTGGCACCGCTTCACCTGGATCTGGATGATGGGCCAGAAGCGGGTCAGGTTCTCCAGCAGGATCACTCTGCTGTCCGAGGGCAGGACGGTCACCTGCAGGCAGACAGCGAGCCCTCAGCACACCACACAGTGAGCACAGACACTCTGCCTCTCCCCTGGACACTCCCATTAAAGCCACAGCCCCCGTGCCCCTGCAGCCCCTAGGTAGCCACAGGGCACCCCCAGCCAGGGCCCCACTCCTGGCTAACAGCCCCAGCAACCCAGCGCGATGCAGACCAGGCTAAGTCTCCATTCCCACCTCCCTGAGGGCTCCTCCCAGGGCCCCACACCAGGGAACGACCTTCACGGGGCACAGCAAAGATCAGCCAGTGCTCCCGAGGGCCCCGTGGCCCGAGCAGCCCATGTCAGACTCACCGCGTTGAGCTCTGTTCTGATGGAGGCCGGGCTGTCTCCCCCCAGCACCAAGACGCGGGCCGGCATGTAGCTGGAGTCCTCGCTAGCCACCAGCATGCTCATCTCCCTGCAGCGCAGTGAAAACCGTGCTCCCCAGCAGTCCCAGTCTCCCTGCCCCGGCCCCCACCAGCCCCACGCACTGCTGCCCTCATCCAACAACCTTCAGGACAGGGACCACAAGGGAAGGGCTCACACAGAGCCCCAGAGCCCCTCCGCCCCACACGGCTGCTGGCCCCACGGCCCCCAGCCCACCTGACCACCACGCCCCGCTGCATGTGGACAGTGATGAAGTGGGAGCCGGTGCTGCCGTTCGACTCCCAGTAGGTCTTTGGATTCCTGTCCGTGAGCTTGCTGGCCCGGTGTGGGTTGGAGGAGACCTGCACCTTCTCCCAACACTTGTCCTCCTTCACCTCCACGCTGGAGCCTGCGGGGAGAGCACACAGAGACTCCAGCAGCCTGGCCACCACAGGCCGGGCACGGGGCTCCAGCTCTCTGCACTCACCTCGGCACAGGTTGCGCAGAAAGACATCAAAGAAGGGGACACTGATGGGCCGGTGGCTTCGGCGGTGCTCCTCGATCTGTCCCAGCACCAGCTACAGGACAAGACGAGGCTGTGACCGGGGGTCTCCAGCCCTCCTCCCCTCACCCACCGCAGGGCTGCAGCAGGCAGAGAGCCAGAGCCCCAGCGTACTGGACCCTCCCCAGACCCACTTGGATGCAGCCGGCCATGATGCCGGTCGTCAGCTTCTTGTGGAGGCTGGCGAACCTCTCGCAGTCAGTCACCAGGTCGAGCAGGGCTGGTGCCAGCGATGGGGCCGGGTTGTGCTTCTCCAGGGCTTTGGACAGAGCCTCGCGGGCGCCCGCATGGCACATCCCCACCACGCAGTCCTTGCTGCTGGTGCCCAGGCGGTGCAGGAAGCCAACCACCTCCTGCACCACCTGCAGAGCAGCAGCCATCAGCGGCCACGCCAGCACTGGGAACCCGCCAGGCCCCAGCACCATGGTGCTGCCGTGCTCCATCTCTCCAACCCTGGCACCGTGGCAGTGCCCAAAAGAGCCTGGCCAGGCACGGTGCTGGGCACACCAGCCACAACACCCGCTGCCCACCTCTCCCAGCACGCTGAGCTGCTACAGGCAGGGATCCCACTTCCCCAGCCCCAGGCCCAGATGATGCTCAGCACAGCCGGCAAAGCCGCCCCCACCCACTGGGACTCCCGGGGCCCCCTCACCTCCCGGTCACTGCTGTGGGCACTCAGGGAGGACAAACAGGGCTCCACACACTCATGCCAGGGCAGCACGTCCACCTGGTAACCATCCAGGAACTTGTTCAGGATCCTGAGGAACAGACGGCGCCTACTCAGACCAGGGCACACAAACAACGGTGCCAGAGACAGCCCTGCTTCCCTGCCCTGCTGGGAAAGCTAGCAGCGAGGGACTGAGTCAAGGCTCCCAAGGCACCACACAGCAGCATCCAGGAATGTGTTGTTGAGTCCCCACATGGCCCAGGACACCCCAATCAGCATCCACGTAGGTGCCCCTGGGGAATAACAGCCCCACCAGAACCCACAAGCTCACGCCATGTCCCCCCAGCACTCACACCCATGCTGCAGAGGCCCCAGTCCCCACCAAATACTCCCAGACACACCTAAGGATGCTCAGGCTCACAGTCTTCTCTGCCCCCAGCAGCTCCAAGCTGCGCAGCAGCAGCCGGAAACACCTCTGGTCCTGCAGCAGATGGGCTGCCTCGCCAGACGGGACAGGGCCTTCTCTGCAGAGCTGCCGCTCCAGGGCCACCACCATGTCCTTGGACAAGGCGTCATCCTCCAGGCTGCCTAGAAGCGCCTGCAATTCCCTCAGGTCTAGCGGTGCCTTTCTGCCTGCTACGACAAGGAGAGTGCGTTGCCAGCAGCACCAGCGGGGTGCTCTGCCCTGGCAGGCGAGTCGGCTCTGCCAGCAGCATCTGTGGGGCTGCGGCACAGGCAGGGGAACAGGCAGCACGCTACCTGCCGTCTCCGGGCCCAGGGGCAGCCGGTGCTCTGCAAGGCGGTTCATCACGCTGAGGGCCAGCATCACGTGAGGGCAGCTGGTGATCTGCCCGTTGCCCCAGCAGTTCTGCAGCACCGTGGGGAGATCGCAGCTCACCAGCTGCTCCGCCAGGCCCTGGTGGCCGTTAATCAGCATGTTCACCACCAGCAAGCCGTTCTGCACGCCTGAGGAGCCCCTGCAGGGACACAGCGATGTGGGCACCTTCCTCGTGCAAGCAGGGAGCCTCCCCTGCACCCACCTGCCTCCCTTGCTCGGCATCTCCTCTCAGAGGATCCCTCCACCCCAGTGTCTTCCCTCCGCCCTTACCCTGGCACCCTCTGCATGGTGCTCACGGCAGCAGGGATGGCACTCAGCAGGCTTGCTGAGCCCTCACTGGAGGCAGAGCCAATGCTGGCAAAGACCTCCTGCATAATCTGCGCGTCTCCATGGCTGAGGGGCAAGGCCTTCCCACTCACACCTCCTGGCTCACTGGACACAGCTCCCACCAGCACCCTGAGGGCCTGCAAGGTAAACAACAGCCAAAAGGCAGCGGGATCTCCGCCACACGGGGTGAGCCGTGCCCTGTCCGCCCACCAGCAGCTTCCCCTCTGCCGCACTCACTGCCAGGCCCGCCTGCTGCACCAGGGCGGAGGCGGCGTGCTGCTGCATGCGAGCCAGCACAGCCCGCACGCCGCCCTCCATGGCAAACGGCACGCGCCAGTCCTGCTTCGCCAGGAGCACAGCCAGCAGCCGCAGCGTCACCACCACCAGCGCCTTCTTTGACACCTCCGTGCTCAGCAGCTCCACTGCCACCTTCACCAGCTTCTCCCTGCATGGGAAAGGAGATGCCTCGGGAGGAGCCTCCTGGCACTGCCGCTGGTACCCGGGACCCTGACAGCCACCTTCTCTGCACCCACATGGCTCTACTGCACCTCAGTCAGCCCCAGCAATGGGACTGCCTGCGAGAAGGGGACACAAGACCCACCTCTCTTCTTGCTGAGCGCACAGGCACAGACTGGCCTTCACACTTCCACTGCCACCCCCCTCCCTCCCACCTCCAGCACTGTCCCCAACCCTGCCCACAGCAGCAGGGCCGTGCAGCACCCCACAGCTCACCCAACACTCCTGGTCCCTGGTCTGCCCTGGCTTTTGCCAAATTGCTGCTCGGACTCAGGCTCCTCCTCCAGGACCTTCAGGATGTGCTTGAGGCCAGCCAAGCGCAGTTCCAGATCTGAGCTGCTGCTCTGGATCACGTCCACCACAGTTGCAATCTTGGCCAGTGAGCCCCGCTCACTCAGTCCAGCAGAGATGCCCAGTGCTGGCAGCAGGGAAGCAGGGACACGGGCGTCAGGATAACAGTGACGTCTCCAGTAGCTCCTGGGGTGCCACATACCCACAGACCCAGCACCTACAGGCAGCCTCCAGGTGCCTTGTTTTCCATGCCCTGCCCAGAGCCTCCCTCCATCAAGGCAACCGAGCTGCCTCCAGCACCATCTCTTGCCCCGGCGCATAGCAGGCGATTACCTTTCATCTGCTCCTCTGTCACCTCTGGGAAGAAAAGCCCTTCACTCTCAAGGAGCTCACTGAACAGCTGGGAATCTGACTTCAACACCTCAGCAGGGGCTTGGGGTAGCATTGTGGCTGTGGAAAGCTCCTCCTTCGCTGCCTTGGCCGGCACAGCTTCAGAGCCAGTGCTCCTGCAGCCGGCACTCTCCAAGGACACTGCAGTGCTCCCTGAGCCATCCTGCTTGGCCCCACAACAGGGAAAGTATCTGGTGTAGATGCGGGAGCTGTGCAGGTCATGCTGAGCACGGCCCTGGCACCGCTTCTCCAAGACCTGCAGCACCTTCTGGGCCAGCTCCGCAGGGACCGACAGCCGGATCAGGGCTTCTTCATCCACCTCTGACAGCTGGACAGACAGTCTTAAGTTACCCTTCACAGACTCGCGACAGAGCCCACGTCCTTGTGACAGCTGGCGCCACGACGGACAGAAAGGCCACCCTGCCAGAGGGCCCCAGGGCCGTTCCCCAGTGCCACCGTCCCCTGGCTATGCCCAACCCAACCACCACCAGCCCAGATGTCCCACCTGCATTCACCATCCATCCACAAACGGCAGAATCCCCCACGGACTCCCAAAATCTCACTGGACAGAGCTCCCCACGCTTTTGCCATCCCCGCTCACCCTCCCATTTCTGTCCTATTTTGGCCCCATTCAGGCTCTCCCTGCACAGCTCATGCTCGCCATCTCCTCCTCCGCACCCAGTCACCTTCCTAATGTTCTTCCTCACTCCCTCCTTCACATTTCCCCATGACAGGCTCTGGCCCATACCTGCTCTCCCTGCTCCTGCTGGATAAGACTGATGATCTCTTCCTGCTCCTGCACTTCCAGCTTCTTCACAAAAAAGAGCAGCTCCCACCACTCAACACGGCTCAGGGTTCCTGGCGGCTCCCCCAGGCAAGGCAGGGACTCCCCCAGGTAAGGCAGGGAGTACAGCCCCCCAGAGGGCCTGCAGAAGAATGGCTGCACAGCTGCAGGAGAGCAGAGCAAGGAAGAACACGTCAGCTCTGCCAATCCCCAGCCTTTCCTCCACATCCCACACTCCTCAGGGAAAGAGCTCACATGGATTGTCTGGGCAGAAGAGATCCCCACTGTCCCTGCTGTGGGAAAGAGAGTAACAGGAGGGCAGTGAGGGGGGGGAATGCACTGGGAGGAGACCTCAGAAGCTGTAGAGATGGGGACTATCATGTTCACTTGAACCTCTTTAGGCTGTAGAACAGAAAAAGCAAGTGCTCAAAATAGGTGCCTCTGGCTCACTGCTCCCTTGACCTCCTCCCACAGTGCCTGGACCAGCCAGGGCAACACACTCGGACACCTGGCACCAGCAGGATCCATAGTGCCAGCACGCGGCTGCAGAAGGGCTGGGGAGAAGACCTGCAGGCCCAAGCAAGGGGCTACTCACCTGCTGCCAGTCTGTGATTGTGTGCCAAGACAGACCCCTTCTCCTGGCCCTCACGCTCCTCCTGATGCAAAGGGCCGATGATCTCCACCATGTGCCAATGCACCCAGTATGTGCAGCCCAGTGTTTGCCAGTACACCTGAGGAGGAGAGCCCAACACACCCCAGCTGAAGGAAGGCAAGACCAACCCTATCGCTCCCACACAAGGCTGAATCATAGCATGTCCTGCGTTGGAAGGAATCCACAAGGATTATTGAGTTCAAATCCTGTCCCTGCATAGGACAATTCCAACATTCACAGAGTGTGCCTGGGAGTGATGTCTAAATGCTTCTTGGATATTGTCAGGCTTGGCACTGGAACTCCTTCCGTGGGGAGCCTCTACCAGTGTTCCACCACCCTCTGGGTGAAGAACCTTTTCCTAATAACCTAATCCACCCCTGGCACATCTTCCTGCCATTCCCTCAGGTGTAGAGAGAAGAGATGTGCACCTGCTTCTCCTCCCCTTGAGAGGAAGCTGCAGACTGCGATGAGGTCTCCCCTCAGTCTCCTTTTCTCCAGGCTGAATAGAATAAGTGACTTCAGCCACTCCTTACGGAGGTTCTTCTCTAAACCCTTCACCAACTCTGTGCCCTCCTGTGGACACTCTCCAGTATCTTTGTATCACCACAACAGAGCAAAAGACCCCTTAGAAGCCCCTGCCCTCCCAGCAAAGGATACCTGCACAGGTGGCGTGCCGTCGTTGCTCTGGCGGAAGTCACCCTCATCACCTGCACTGACCTGCTCGTAGTCCTCCAGCATTCGCACCCGCATCCCACGCACCAGGTTTGCCTGCAAGTACTCCACATAGCTGCTGCGGCTTGGGAAGGCTGAGCGCGTCTTGAAGATGCTGGGCTCTTTTGGTGGAGGACTAGGGGCTGCTGGAGCAGTGGTGCAGGATGCAGCCCCATGCTGGAAGATGGAGCGGGTGCTGCGAAGCCGCAGATCTTGTTGGGGCAGCGGCTCTGGCTTGTGGCTGTGGTCCCAGCCCATCACGTGCATCAGCTCGAAGATGAGGTTTGCCATAGCCATGCTGAACTCAAACTCCTGCTTCATGAGGCTCCTTTCCTTGGTGAGTGGGCTGGACAAGGAACAGTCCTCCTGCTCCCCTGCCTGCTCCATGCCATTGTTGAGCTTCTCCAGGAGCGAAGTGACACACAGGTAGCGCTTCACCAGGATGAACAGCAGCTTCCCGGGGATCTGCAACAAGCACGGTGTAAGAGTCGGTCAAAGAATCAATTTCTGCCTCAACATTTTCCTCAGAACTTGACTGTATAAACCACCGATGCAGGCCTTACGAAAACAGCCAAAGCTGGTATGGAACAAATGCTTTGTACCTGTATCTACCTCTTTATTTCAAAAACGTTCTGTACCTGTCTCCAAGCCTCCCTACTCCCTCATGAAGCAAGGAGGAACAGACAGGAAAATTAATGATGTGACTTACCACAGACCTAGACCCCAAGAGAGCATGCGCAAAGGACAGTTCAACCAAAGTTCAAAGTGATGATGACTACTGGCTTTCATCAGGAGACCCCAGGTCGACCACCGCCACCAGAAGGAGCGCATGCGCAAGGCGAGGAGACCTGCAGACACTCCTCTCTTGGCTTGTGTGGCCTGCTAGGTGCAGACCGGCACATCTCCACAGCCAAAGGTGGGTCACAGGTATATTGACTAGCATAAAAGACAGCTCTGAAGCAGATGAACTCTGAAGATCTTCCGCACTGAGAGATCACCTCGATCGAAGACAGAGGCAGTGGAATGCCTTCTGGACCGGGACCCCAGAGACGCCAGACGTCTGTGGACTTGTGGTGTTATCCATAACCCCCTTTTCCTTCCCTTTTCTCCCCATCTCTTTCCTTGTTCTTTTTCTCTTCCTATCACAAGCCGCTTTACAGGAACAATTAATAAAGTTCCAGTTTGGATTGAAATTTAACTCCCTTGACTTGGTGAATTATTGCTTTTTCCTTTGCACTCTGGAATCATAAATCAAACGAACCATCATGCGTCCGCTTATGAGTGGACCGTGACACACAGCTATCAGATTCTTGCCTGCCGAGTGCCTCCAGTCCCAGCTCTCTCTGAGCCACCAGCTCACCCACAGGCAGGCTCCTGCAACAGCTCTGGAGCAGCAGCAGAGACCTCTCAGCCCACCCCTGTCTCCCTGCCCAGAGACAAGGCTCTCGATGGGCCTCTCTACCACCCCTGGCCTCAAGCCAAGCCCAGGTCCTGTGCTAGCTCTCCCAACACCCAGTCCCACTGCTGACTCCTCTCCTGTCCCAAACAAGGACACCAACTCCAGCCCCACTCTCACCCCCCCTGACCCTCAAAGCCCACAGGGCTGGCAGGGCCAGACGCTACCTGAGGAAGGTGAATCCCCTCAAAGGACACACACTGCTCTTCAGAGGATGTCGTCTCAGCAAACAGCTCTAGCAAGGTGTAGCGACTGTCAAAGTCCATGTGCTGCTCAATGCCATCCTGCTGACTCAGAGACAGCAGGACGTAGGCCCAGCTCCCTGCAACAACAGAAACCTTTCAGGCCACATGAAGACAACCCTCACTGCACCCGCCCTGCAGAAGATAGACTTGTGAGACAGCTCTGCTGCTCTGTGTAACCTGGAACCACGTTCTGTCCTTTAATCTGCATTGGCAGCATGTTGCTCCAGTGAATAATGCTGCCGTTTTCCCACCCCTAAACCTGCAAGATCTCCCCCAGGGCAAAAACCCCAAATAATTGACTCCAGAACAGGGTTCCAGGGAAGAAAAAAAGTTAAGTTTTAACCTGCATCAGTCCCACTGGAGCCACAGGAACTTGGGCACTAGGACAGGGAAGGCCAGATCCAAGGAACACACCAGCAACCTTCCAGGTGCACCCAAACCTCACCAGGCATTTCTGAGTCAAGGGAGCTCTTTGAGAACAAGAGGAGTGAGTAAGAATCAGGCCTCTACATCCTAGGGCTCTGCCAAGCCCCTTGGCACAAGTATTATGTGTGGAAGGAGACTTGTCTGCTCCTTTAAGTGCATCTGGTCAAGGACTTTTTCACTACAGACGGGGGCACTAAGCAGAAAGCCATGAACAAGAAGATAAACAAACCTCACTGACAAATGCTAATGGGGACAGCAAGCAAAAACAAATCTGGGCAGTCATACTAATCGGTATTTTTCAGAAAGAATATCTGAATAAGGACCTTATCAATTTGGGATGATACGGAAAGGGAGGGAGACAGACACACAGAGACATAAAACCTGACCAGTTACCATTAATGAAGGCAATAACCAGAAAAAAACTCAGTTAGCTGCACTGATTGATGTATGAAGAAACTGCAGGCAAACTAGGACTTCACGACCAATAAGGATGTAACCCTGAGGGTCCAGGATGTTGGAGGGGGGCTTGGTGGATCTATGGCAACAGACGGGGCGATGCACATGGGAAGAGAATTGGGAAAGAACACAGACGGGGTACACAGAAATGGGTATAAAAGGAGTCAGTCATGTGTGAATAGTGGCTGATTGATGCACTTTTCTGATTGATTGTCACGGTTTGTCCTACTTTCTTACATCTTCATATTAAATCTTTCCTAACTATCTCTGTCTCATGAGCGTGGGTTGCAAGGATGGAGTGCCAGCTGCTGGTGAGACCTGCATGTGCAGGAGTGCAATTTGGTGCCAGCAACCAGATCCCAACTAGGGTGTGAGAGCCCTGCAGCCTGTGGTGCCAGCGATGGAAGCGAGCACAAGATTCTCAGAGCTGGTGACTCGAGGGCGTATAATCCTCAGCAATCAGCTACCAGGAAGGGAAGGGTGCGCATCCCAAATAACAGCTACTGGGAGGGAGGCAAGTGAGGAACTCAGCACCAGCAGCTGGAGTGCAGTGCCTGGTGCTGGGGGTGCAAGGGCAAGCACGTCTTCCCCAGTCCTGCTGTGCATGCAATGTGCATGCAATTTATTAGCAAAACCTCATGGTGGACTAGCAGGCAAGTAAGAGGCCATGGGTCCAGGCCAGGGTACAGGGTGGGTGGATGGCTGTGCTGGAAGCCCAAAGGGGCTTATGAACGTGGACTGTGGGGGAGAAGTGTCTGAGTGCTGTGTTTCCAGCACTGAGTAATGTGCTCTACCAGCTGAGGAGCAGGGGAACCCTGAGGTGAGTGCCTGCAGCAGGCAGAGGTGCTAGACAGACACAGGGGTTGTGCTGGTGTCTGTGAATGTGTGTGCTTACAAACCTGGAGAGTGATGTGAGTGCTGGCAAGTGTGACCTCATGCCTCTGCCAGTCAAAGAGAGGAAGGGACCTGTCTGTCCATGCTCGTGTTTGCATTAGTCCCTATGTACGTGCTGTTGAAGGTAGCACCTTGTCTGTGGATGGCTGTGTCAGCGTCCTCCATGTGTCCACATGTCACTGATATGGATGCTTGGCTTTGCTACGGGCTAAACAAGAAAGTGGGAGCTGCATCCCTCATCCTGAGGGACCCCAGATCCCCTGACTGGGCTCCACTGGCGTGACAGGAGAGGTGCTAGGCCTGCTGGAGGAGACAGCAGCTCCTAACATCTCTTAATAGTCCAACAGTTAATCTACATACCATCTCAGGAACCTGTCAGGGGAAAGAGCTATCACCTTTTGGAGCACCCCAGACAACTATGACCAAGGAGCCGCTTGGAAGCTACACTCCCATTCCTCCCCTTTTGCAAACAAGCCCTGAGACACTCACAACCCCAGACCTCCCACATCTCCTCAAGGACAGGCCTTCTCAGCTGATAGCAGCACCTCCTCAGCAGCACTGAGCAGCAGCAGCCCCCACCTGCATCATGCGAAGCCAGGGCCCTCAGCATCCTGCCAGCGCTGCGGCGGATCTGCTTCTCCTTGTGGCACAGCATCTTCATCAGCAAGTCCAGGGCTCCCGTCTCCCTGAAGGCACCTGCCAGCGAGCCGATGCTGGCATACGCGCTCAGCACGTGGATGGTGTTGAGGATGGAGGACTCGGGGGCCCCGCTCTCGGCCATCTGCCGCCCAGCTCGCAGCACCAGGCTCCTGACATCGGCCTTCATCTCCAGCAGCGAGGCTTCATCCAGCAGGACATCAGCAGCCAACGGGCCGGCGGCCTTCTCCTCTTTCACCCACTGCCCTTCCAGGTTCCTGTTGCCCAGCAGCGCCGGGCAGCTGGCACACACCTCTTCTGCAGACATCCACATCGAGATGTTCTCCAGCTTAGTCTCTGCAGAGGAGGTGCTGCTGCCTCCCGCTGCTCTCTCTTCCAAGCTGACAATGCTCCACTGGATCAGGTACTCAGTTTGGCCATCATGGCCTCGCCGCTGCCGGAGCAGCTCCTCTGGACAGGCCTGCAGCTTGGGTCCCAGGTGCACGAGCAGATTGCCATTGTGCCTCTCGTTCACCATGACAGGAAAGGTTCCTGCAGGGACAGAGGGGAAACAGGAGATGGGGCTGAGGCACAGGCTTTGCTCTGGATAGAAATCTAATCCTGTGGGTCATGGTGCTTGTAGCACAGCAGCCTAAGAGAAAAAAGATGTGCTGCTGTGCTGGCTGTACACAAGGTCAGCGCTGTAAATCCCTAATACAACAAGACCGGTGAAGTATAATGTACAGCCCAGACAGAGACTGTTTGGGTTGTTCAGCCTGGAGAAGGCTCTCTGGAGACCTTATAGCAACCTTCCTGTACTGAAAGGGGCTACAGGAAAGGTGGGGAGGGGCTCTTGATGAGGGAGTACGGGGATAGGATGACACGGCATGGTTTCAAGCTAAAAGAGAGGAGATTTAGAGGAGCTATTAGGAAGAAATGTTTTCCTGTGAGGGTGGTGAGGCATTGGTCCAGGTTGCCCAGAGAAGTCGTGTCTGCCCCACCCCTAGAGATGTTCAAGGCCAGGCTGGATGGGGCTTTGAGCAACATGATGCAATGGGAGGTGTCCCTACCCATGGAATGGGGGAGAACTGGATGGGCTTTGAGGTTCCAAACCATTCCATGAGTCCTTGGAAACTTGGGAGAAGGTGTGTCTTTCTCCTTGGCAAACAGCACACAGGCAGCAACAAGAAGATGGGGCAGGAAGCAGTGATCTCCAGACCGTTAGCAGGGCTGTAGGCATAGCAGGAATACAAACAACAACACATGGGAGGCAGCTTTTCATAGAATCATTAGGTTGGAAAAGGCCTTAGAGATCATAAACACCAACCATACCTGTCTACTACTAAATCATGTCCTGGAGCACCTTTTAAGCACCTCCAGGGATGGTGACTCAACCATCTCCCTGGACAGCTGATAACCCTTTCTGTGAATAAATTTTTCCTAACATCCAATCTAAACTTCCCCTGATGCAGCTTGAGGCCATTCTCTCTCTTGTCCTATCACCTCTCACTAAGAAGAAGAGACCAACAGCCACCTCTCTGCAACCTCCTTTCAGACAGTTGTGATGAGGTCTCCCTCAGCCTCCTCTTCTCCAGACTAAACAGCCCCAGTTCCCACCCGCCGCTCCTCGCAAGAGCTCAGCAGCGAAGCTATCCGAGCGCTCACCAAGCGCTGTGAGGGCCCTGCCGCACCCGGGGGAAACAAGGATGGGGTGGGCTGCCCCGCACAGCCTGTGCCCCCGCCGCTGCGGGACCGGGACACGCGGACGGCCTGGCCCGGCCCCGCAGCGCTTTCCCAGAGGGCCGGGCCAGGCCCCGCACCGGGGGCTCCAGCACCGAGGGCTCCGGCGGCTCCTTCCCCCGCCCCGTTACCTCCGACTCAGCTCCAGCGCCGCTTCCGGGTGCGCGGGCGCGCTCGCGTACGGCAGCCGCGGGGGGTCAAACTTGGCGCGCAGCTTCGCGGCTGCGCCGCAGCCAGGCTGAGGAACCATGGAACCATAGAAGGGTTTGGGTTGGAAAGGACCCTAAACCCATCCGGTTCGAACCCCACCCTTGCCATGGGCAGGGACACCTCCCACTGCATCAGGTTGCTCAAAGCCCCATCCAGCCTGACCTTGAACACCTCCAGGGATGGGGCAGCCATGACTCCTCTGGTCAACCTGGGCCTGGGCCTCAACAGCCTCACAGCAAACCATTTCTTCCCAAAATCTCATCTAACTCTCCCCTCTTTCAGCTGAAAACCGTTCTCCCTCGTGCTCTCCCTACACTCCCTGCCCAAGAGCCCCTCCCCAGTCTTCCTATAGCCCCTTTCAGAACTAGAAGGCTGCTATGAGGTCTCCCTAGAGCCTTCTCTTCCCCAGGCTGAACCCCAGCTTCGTAAGCCTGCCCTCTTATGGGAGGTGCTCCCGCCCTTGGATCATCTTTGTGGCCTCCTCTGGGCTCACTCCAACAGATACATGTCTTTCCTGTATCGGGATGATGGTGCAGAGCTGTTTGACCCCCAAGATCCCCACCCACCCCTGAACTCAACCCATACAGCCCACAGCCCCACACTTGTTTGTCCTCATAGACTTGAGTCCTGTTGGGGGCTGAACACAGCAAACACAACCCATGGCGAAAGCAGCCCCCGAAGCCCGGTGCAGAGAAGGAACACATTCCATTGCGAAAGGAGCTCCCTGTACAGAAAAGGCAGCAGTAATGTGACAGCAGTGGATAGAAAACAGTTTATTAGTCCCCAGAATCACTCCTGCGCTGCAATCCGTGGCAGGTTGACGTAGCTCTTCATGGGTGGCAGAGGCTTGATCTTGCGCCCAGCCCAGCCGCCCTTGCGGTGCCACAAGCCTGTGTGCGGGCGCTTGCCCAGCCAGCGGTTCCGACCTGCTTTCCCGATCACTCGCTTGTTGTGGTCAACGTTGGACACGCGGCCCACTGTGGCCACGCAGGTCTCCAGCACCTATGGGATACAGAAAACAGCTGCAGGCCCGCAAGGGGACACACAGCTCCATATCTGCATGGTCAGATCGGAGACAGCACAGCTCCTATACCTGCATGTGCCTCTTGGAGGGCAGCTGGACAATGGCTGTCCCGTTCACCTTCCTCAGCAGTATACCACAAGTCCCTGCAGTGGGAGAAAGGAGTTGCCAGTTGCCCTGAGAAACAGGACAAAGTATCCCACCCTGTGGCAAGCACATCCTCCCCTGCCATTGCACGTTATGCAGCACCTCCTTCTGAAGACAGGACCTCAAGGAATCACCAGTGAGCAATGGGGCAAAGCTGCCCCCGTTCTCTGAAGTATTATTTTGCACCCTAACACAGGGAGAAGATGGGACAGCAACTCTGCCACTGCCCTCCCACAGTGGTGCCTCCCTGCCCTCCCCTCCACCCGTGCTGAGCCAAACTCATCCACCACAGCAGATCCTCTGCCTGGGGACACACCGGCTGCCCGAATGTACTGCGCTCCCTTCCCAGGGTGGCTCTCCAGGTTGCAGATCAGTGTTCCTACAGGCAGGGCACCCAGCGGGTAAGCATCCCCTTCATTAGCCAACACTGGAAGAGAGAGGTAGATGAGTCAGGCAGTCAAGGAGACCCTGGCAGCGCCAATGCAGCCACTGTTGGTGTGCACCTGCCATCCTGCCGATGTGAGGGGAGTTCTTGATCATGTCCCCTGGCTGCATGTTCTCCGTGGCGATGATCCAGCGCTTCCGATTGCCACCGGCCACCAAGGCGATGTCAGCCGACCTGCACAGGGAACCCACAGTGGGCTGGGGGGAGTCTCCCCACAGCCAAAACCGCCTGGGACTGAGCCTGTGCCCTGCACTCACCTGCAAGGGTCGTATCGGACATTGATGACCTTCTCAGTGAAGACCTCTGGTGGGGCCCCCTCCTCGTAGCGCAGCCGCTGGAAATCAATCATCCGGTACCGCCGCTTGTGTCCCCCACCAATCCCCCGGACGCGGATGCGGCCTGCAGGAGAGGGGATTGGCCGCAGGTGAGCCTGGACCCAGCCACCCACACAGCCCCAGCCCTGCTTGCCCTCCAGCCACTTAAACCGCCCCCCTACTCCAACCCTAGCTGCCCCTCAATACTGCTCACCCTCTGCTCACCCAGCTCCCCAGCCCTGGTTGACCCCTGGCCACCTGTCACCCTAGTCACTCAACCTCCAGCCACGGTCAGCCCCTGGTCCTCCAGTCTCAGTTGTCCTCCTGGCCACCTGGCCTCCTAGCCACACAGTTCCCTGTCCCTGTTCACTTTCCTGACCACACAGAGATGCAGCCACTCAGGCCCCTGCCTTTGGTGGCTCCTGAACACCCCCAGCAAACTACCGTCCCAGCTTTTTTTGACCCTAAGCCTCCCAGCCACCCAGTTCCAACTCCCCCTGCCCCCAGCCACCCACCACCACCCCCAGCCCTGCTCGCCTCCTCATTTCCCAGCCCTGCCTGCCCGGTGCCTTGCTTGTCCCCCAGCCCCAACACCCCTCACTCCTGGCTATCTGGTGGCTGAACCACCCACCCACCCAGCTCTGCTTGCTCCCCTGGCCACGATCCTGCTTGCTTCCTAGCCACCCAGCCACAATCCTGCTTGCCCCCTGTCCTGCTTGCTGTCTGGCCCAAACCCCCTTGACCCTGGCTACCCACTACCCCTGGCCACTCAGCCTCCAACCCTGCTCACCCCCAGCCACCCACCCTTGACCCTGCTCACCCTCTGGCACCCCAGCCCCTGCCCTTGGTTGCCCCTGCTCACCCTGGGCCACCTCTGCCCCTGATTCTTCGTGCATTTAGAACATAGAATAGTTAGGGTTGGAAGGGACTCTAAAGATCATCTAGTTCCAACCCCCCTACCATGGGCAGGGATGTCTCACTAGACCAGGCTGCCCAAAGCCCCATCCAATCTGGCCTTGAACACCTCCAGGGATGGGGCAGCCACAGCTTCCCAGGGCAACCTGTTCCAGTGCCTCACCACTCTCATGGTGAAGAAATTCTTCCTTATATCTAGTCTAAATCTGCCATTTTCCAGTTTATACCCATTGCCCCTCATCCTATCACTACAAGCCTTTGTGAACAGTCCCTCCCCAGGTTTCCTGTAGCCCCTTTCAGGTGCTGGAAGGTCTCTATAAGATCTCAAAGCCTTCTCTCCAGGTTGAACAAGCCTAACTCTCAGCCCGTCCTCATAGGGAAGATGCTCCAGCCCTAGGACCGTCCTTGTAACCCCCTCTGGACCACTCCAGCTTCTCCATATCCTTCTTAACTTGAGGATTCCAGCACTTACTTTGGTCACCCCCGCCCTCAGCCCCGCTCGCCCTCAGCCCCGCTCGCCCTCAGCCCCGCTCGCCCCGCACCGGTGTGGTCGCGGCCGCCCGTTTTCTTCATGCCCACAGGCCGCACGGTGTACTTGACCCGGCACTTCCACGCGGGGTCGGTGGTACCGAGCGGGGCCGACAGCGACAGCCCGCGGTGGGCCGGGGCCGGGGCCGGGGTCGGGGTCGGGAGCAGCCGCGGGGCCGGGGGCAGCCGCAGGGCCGCGAACGCCCGGCGCAGCGCCAACACCGCCAACCCCGCCGACACCGACATCGGCCCCGCCGCCATCCCGGCCCTCCCGCCGCCGAGCCCACTGCGCCTGCGCCGGGACCCGCCCCCAGCGCACCGCCCCCCGCGGCCGAGTCCGCACGGACACCGCAACGAGCAGGTCGGGCAGTGACACCGGCACCGGGGCCGGGGCCGGGGCCGGGGCCGGGGCCGGGGCCGGGGCCGGGGCCGGGGCCGGGGCCGGGGTCGGGGTCGGGTCGGGTCGGGTCGGGTCGGGTCGGGTCGGGTCGGGTCGGGACGGGACGGGACGGGA
The DNA here is from genome assembly GCA_033459285.1 of Clamator glandarius. Classification (NCBI taxonomy): domain Eukaryota; kingdom Metazoa; phylum Chordata; class Aves; order Cuculiformes; family Cuculidae; genus Clamator; species Clamator glandarius. The sequence goes on along the minus strand of JAUNZM010000483.1, from coordinate 1,130,944 downwards.
CGGGACGGGACGGGACGGGGTCGGGGTCGGGGTCGGGGTCGGGACGGGACGGGACGGGACGGGACGGGACGGGAGCGCTGCCCGCCGCGGCCGTAGAGGAGCCGGGGCCGTGGGCTTTGGAGCGGGCGGTGGTGCTGGCTCCTGCCCTACCCCACTCTCTCCCGCTTCTCCCCCCGGGCTCCTACCCTGTCCTAGGCTCCCCCTGCTTCTCCCCCCGGCTCCTGCCCTGTCCTGGGCTCCTCCTGCCCTATTGCCCCCCCGGCCCTCTCCCTACCCAGGGGCTGCCCTATTCTCTCTTTCACTCGCTCCTCTCACCGTCCTAACCTTGGGCTGACTCTGCCCTGTTGCCCCTTCATCTCGCTCCCCTGCCCTCTCTGCCCCTCTCCCCCTTGTGACCCCTCTCGCTCTCTCCCCCCAGGCTCCCCTCGCCCGTCTCCCTACCCGGGGGCTCCTCTGCTACCCTCACCCCTCTCCCCACCCTGGGCTCCCCCACCCTGGGCTCCCCCACCCTGGGCTTCCCCACCCTGGGCTCCCCCCATTCCTCACCCCACCCTGGGGCTCCCCTACTCTCTCCTTCCCTCACTTCTCTCACCCTCCCCACCTTGGGCTGACTGCCCTCTTGTCCCCTCATCCCTCTCCCTGCTCCCCTACCCTCTCTGCCCCTCTCCCCCCATCACCCCTCTCACTCTCACCCCCTTCAGGCTCCCCTGCCCCTCTCCCCACCCTGGGCTCCCCCTCCATCCTGCTCTCCACCCTGGGGTTCCCCTGCTTTCTCCCTCACTCCTCTTGCCCTCCCCGCCTTTGACTGACTCTGCCCTTTTGCACTTTCACCCCATTCCCCTGCCTTCACTGCCCCTCTCCCCCCATCACCCTTCTCCCTCTCTCCTCCAGGCTCCCCTCACCCCTCTCCCTACCCTGGGGCTCCCCTGCCCCCCATTCCTCTCCCCACCCTGAGGCTCCCCTGTTCTCTCCTTCCCTCACTTCTCTCACCCTCCCCACCTTGGGCTGACTCTGCCCTCTTGCCCCCTCTCCCCTGCCCTCTCTGCCCCTCTCACCACTCTGGGCCCCCCTGCTCTCTCCCCCCATTGCCCCTCTTCTTTCCTCCTTTCCCTCCTCTCCTTACCCGGCTGAGCCCCATGGGGCAGCTGGCAAGGGCCCCTGATCCCTAAGGAGGGGCTGTGTTTGTGGCAACGGTGGCACAACCTGGAGTCCCAGTGGTGGCTGTTTCCTGGGGCACAGGCTGCAGGAGTCACTGCTCTATAATTAGGTTGTGCCTTCGCTGCCAGGAATGCCTTTTGGCCTGAGATAAATAATACATGGTTGTGGTCCTGCATGGGTTCTTATTTATTTAACTGTATCCGTGTGTCCCCTACAGCCAGCCGTGTTTGTTGTGAAGTGTGTGTTGTGAGATGAGGCATGTGTTGGGCTAACGGTTGGACTTGATGATCTTGGAGGTCTTTTCCAACCTTGATGATTTTATGGTTCTATAAGCACTGGAAAAGGCTGTACAGGGAAGTGATGGAGTCCGCTTCCCTGGAGGGGTTAAAAAATCGTACATATGTGGCCCTTCGGGATGTGGCTTAGTAGGCACAGTGGTGCTGGGCTGATGGCTAGACTTGATGATCTTAGAGGTCTTTTCTAGTCTTAATGATTCTCTGATTCTAAGAGAGAGCCTGTGTGTCAACGTTGCTGGGCTCCCTCTTGGGGCACCCAGATTCCTTCCTTCTCTGAGGGAACATGTAGGTTTCTTGATTCACAGGAACCCTGATGGAGTACAGGCTGGGGCAGATGTAGGTAGCTGGGGGCAGCACATCTCCATAGGTTACTGGAATGTAGTAGAGGGCACTGCGAAGGCTGCACTTTAGTATCATACAACAGTTTGGTTTGGTAGGGACCTTAAAGCCCATCCAGTTCCAACCCCCTGCCATGGGCAGGGACACCTGCCACTGGATCAGGTTGCTCAAAGCCTCAGCCAACATGGCCTTGAACACCTCCAGGGACAGTGTTACTGTGGATGGGATGGTTGTAACAACAGTCTGCTGGCTATGTTGGATGCTGTGATGCTGTGGCATTTGTCCTCTCCGCATCAAGCGTCTAGAGATGGAACGCATGCTTCCAGGCAGTGCCTGGCCCAGCTCTGCACTGCGCAGTGCTGACACAGGAGGACTCCTAGCCGCCTCGTCCTGTATCTGGCCATTTCCGCAGGCGCAGTGATAGCAATCACGCAGCAGGAGGGTTCTCTGCAGCTCCACCTGCTTGGCTTTAGGAGCCAGGGTGGGGACACAGGTGAGGGAGATACCAAACAGGATGTAAAAGCTTTCACGGCAAGACTGGGCGTAGGATGGAGCGGATCTAGTATAGGGTGTGGATGGCCTTGGCTGTCTGAGCAGGAGCTTGATGGTGGGGTAGAGCCCCTTGGGCAGTGTGTGGCAGCACCTTGGGAGCTCTGCTTTGCTCCTTGGTGCTCTCATTGGTCCCGAAGGAAAGAGATCTGGACTTGGCGTTTGTGGTGCTTTCTGTGCTCCCAGGAGAGTGTCCGACTGTCCTGTTTCTGGAGCCTGGCTGCATCTCCTCCCCTCCCCCTGCTGCAGTGTGGTTGGCTGCTGAGCGCCTGGTGCCTGCGTTTCTGCTGCTAGAACTGGAGGGCAGCGCGGCAGAACGCCGGGGGAGCCGTGCATCGCAGCAGCTTGTGCTTCTCTGTGGTGCTGGGGCCTCTGGGAGTGCCGACGCTGGACAAGCTGCTGCAGGCAGCCAGGTACTGCTCCTCTGTGGGGCTGGGTGGGGGAGGATTCCCATCTAGTGACTGAGATGGGCAGGGTGCCCAGTCACCCTTTAACAAAGGACGGCTTTGAACTGCGATTTCGGGCAGAACTGATGAGAACTTTTCTCTTTAGGAAGCTTACAGTTAGTCAGGTGGGCACGGAATTTCTCTGTGAGGATACTGAGGAGGGATGAAGGGGTTTCTCTGGCTTGTTTGTCCCAAGGATACACAGCGGGCGTGCCTCCTGCTGCCAGACAAAGCCGGAGAAATGATGACGGAGGCAGCTCCTAGCATACAGCAATGGCTCTCAAACTTTCAGAACCTTGTTTCCCCCCAATCCTTCCTCCCATTAACGGGCTTCTTACTGAGCTGTTCCAAAAAGGAGGTGCACCCATCCAAAGGCAGGGGGTCGGGGGGGGGGGGGGCAGTTACTGGTAAACCTCTGGGAGGGAGAGGATGCGGCTGGGAGGAGGTGTCTGAAGAAGGGATGGGGGATGGCGTTGCAGCAGAACGCTTTGGCCAGTCAGCCGGGAGAAATCTGCACAATGGTGGGAGGCAGCAGCACATTACCAGCACCCGCAGGCTTCCCTGCATCTTGCATAGCTGGCAGCTGGCACTCTCTTGCGTCTCTGTGCTAGGATCTCCTCTAGCGCCCTTGCTCTCCTGTCTCCTGTGCCATCTTGGAGAAGTGGAAAGCGCCTGCCTCTGCTGCGCGAGGGGAAGGAGGGTGGTGTTCAGCACAGGTTGGGTCAAAGATCTGGCCAGCTCAGACGCAGGGTAAATAAACATGGCTGAGCTTTGCCGTAGTTGGCAGAAGGAGCAGGAAGAGAGCGTTCTCATCTGCTGTTTTGGAGGAATGTCCAGGTAGGACAACAGCATTAACCCCAAGTACCAAAATTGCTTTCAGGGCACAAAGGACACATGGCAATGTTTTGACCTTGGCAAAGTTCTGGATGAAGGCTTGATTTGCTAAGAAAGAGCCAAGTAGCTCCTCAAAGAACTCGAGCTGCTCAGGGAACCAGAGGTAAAACAGGTCTTTTGCTTATTATTGCAGGTAGGGCTTTGCCTTTGTGAATTGGGCTGCCTTGTTATGATTTACGAGACCCGTTTGCTTCTGGAAATAATAGCTCCGTCTTGCAGCCTGCAGTCAGCAGGTCCCAGCTGCATCCTGTCCATCCGCTGTCCTCCTGGGGCACATCCAGAGCATAGCCCTTACATTAGACAGATGCCTGCAGAGGCACTGGCTCCCGGGAATTATTCTGCCTGCTTTAATACCGCTTCATGCTGTCAGGGCAAGGTAATGGCTCTCACTCTGTCTTTTATAGAGAGAGAGACTCCCAATCAGATTCTGAAGCTAGGAAGAGATGCTTGTCCTGGCTTCGTTCCAGCTGCTTAGCTCTTGTCTCCGCTAGCCTGGAAACAGGTTTTAATGGTGTTTCACTGTAGTCCCAGGCGCAGCAGATGCAGAATGGATTTGGTGAGCTGTTGCAGACATGAACTAGAGTTTAAAAACAAGGTCTTATCCCCTGATCTGGAGGTGCTAGCACAAGCTGGCTGGTGGGGGTGGTGAAGACTATTGTTCTGGTTCCAGTGTGTGTTTCCCTAGCCAGCTCGGGTCATAAACAGCATGAACTGCAATAAGGAGCAAAATGGCTTTTTCCTAATGGCATGTTTTGGTGCTGTTTTGGGGAGGGAGTCTGTTTGTTTTGTTGTTTTTTTTTTTTTAAACCCTTGTTACCTCCAATGTCTGTATTGAAATCATAGAATTATTTGGGTTGGAAAGGACCTTAAAGCCCACCCTATTCCACCCCCCTGCCATGGGCAGAGACACCTTCCACTCCATCAGATTGCTCAAAGCCTCATCCAACCTGCCCTTGAACTCCTCCAGAGACGGGGCAACCTGTGCCTCAACACCCTCACAGTAAAGAGTTTCTTCCTAATAGTTCATCTAAATCTCCCCTCTTTTAGCTTAAAACTATCCCCCCTTGTCCTATTCCCAAACTCCCTGATCAAGAGCCCCTCCCCAGCTTTCCTGTAGCCCCTTTCAATACTGGAAGGCTGCTCTGAGTTCTTCCTGGAGCCTTCTCTTCTCTAGGCTGAACAACCCCGACTCTATCAGTCTGTCCTTGTATGGGAGGTGCACCTGCTCTCAGATGATCTTTGTGGCCTCCTCTGGACTCGCTCTTAACAGATCTGTGCCTTTCTGCACTGATTATTTGATGGCTAATGAATGGAAGAAGTAAGACCTTTCTCATCTTGAAAGGAATCAATTGTCTGATACAAAGCCAATCAGGCCATCTCCTCTGACTTCCTTAGACCACACATACTTATAGGAACTGAATCGTGCTTTAGTAACACAGGAATTACTTGCTCTGGTCAGTCATAACAAACCCAAATAGCTTTTGATTAGCTGTTTCCAGCTGTGGGCTGGAAAGCGAGAGGCAGGTGAGAAGCTCCCAGGTCCTTCCTGTAGTGATGTGAACCTGAGCCACTGTGGCATTGTCCTTGAAAAGCCAGGTTGCCACCACCTTGCCCTAGGTTTCAGGAAGGTTAGACATTGCAGGTGTTGGGGAGCTGAAGCTTCTGGGAGAAAGAGAAAAGTGTTTAGTTCTAAAGGGAATGAATATGGAAGGAGTTTCCTTTATCCTTGCGGGATAACCCATCCACTTGAGCTGCAATTCTCCTCCTTTAGTCCTAGTTAAAAGTTCCTGGGGCTCTGGTTAGCATGGTCTTTCCCAACATGGGCCTTGCAATATCTAGAAAAAACCCTGGAGCTTCACACTCAGCTAGAGCTGGCATGTGTCAGCTGCTGCCAGAAAATGCAATCCTGGCCGTGATCCCTGTCCAGCTGTTTTCAACAGCACAGTCGACTTGTATCTTGTTACACTTGACTTTAAAGCTTAGGGAAGCTGGTTCATAGAATCATACAATGGTTTGGGTCAAAAGGGGCCTTAAAGCTCATCCAGTTCCAAACCACCTGCCATGGGCAGTGCACCTCCCACTGCACTGAGCAACTCAGGTTGCTCAAAGCCTCATCCAGTCTGGCCTTGGACACCTCCAGGGATGGGGCAGCGACGACTTCCCTGTGCAACCTGTGCCAGTGCCTCACCACCCTCACAGGAAACATTCGGTTGGGAAAAGCTTTTTTGGTCTTGGAGATTGGTTTTAAGACCATCTGAGGGGATGCCTAGATGCTAAGAGGGTTCTGTCTTTTGGTCATGGGGAACGTGTGTGAGACAGCTCCGTGCCTCCACACCCTGATCTGCTGCTGGTGGTGAATCGTATTGCCTCTCTTGCGCCAGGGCAGAGGGATCCTGTCCCCATAGGACCCTGCTGAAAGAAATCATGTGCTGCATTCCCTTCCCATGGGCCTAGGGTCATTTCTAGTGCTGCAGTACCTTGCCCCTTTGTCCTGAAGTGTTTTCAGCAAAGGCAATTGTAGTATGGAGTTTATCTAAGGAATTCAGGTGCGGAGTTTTTGGTTTGGTTTGTTGTTTCTTTTCTCTTGCATGAGGATGGTTAAGGCATGGGACAAGGGTCTGAAGAGCTTATGGTATCTCCATTTTGGGGGATACTCAATCCTTAACTAGACACAGATACCTAACTAGATACCTGCTTTGAGTGAGGGCATAGACCAGAAACCTCTTGGCATCCTTTCTAAGGGATATAACAGCCAGACTCTTCTATTAGGGAGGAATTTGCAGCACAACATCTCTATGTTACTTAAAGTCATCTCTGTGTTGACTTGACTCGACTCTCTAGACTGTCTGCTATGCAAGACAGGTTGAGGCTGTGGTTAGAGAAAGAACTTTGGGCAAAGATGGAGCTCTAGGTGCCCCATTTTTGGCAGTAGAGTGGAGGAACTTATGAGGCAGAGACAAATAGTGGCAGAGGACCTCATGCGTGTCAGAGTTTGAGTGACGTCTTTTGGCTCAGAGCTGTGCTGTGTGAACTCCTGAGGTGCTGACCCTTGACTGATCTCCTCTTTGTGTGTTCCTAGTGGTTCTAAGGGAGCATGAGATGTACCAGGCATTTCTGGCGGTGATAGCAAGCAACCCAGAGCACCGTTCCTGCTCTGCATCTTATGTGAACCCCAGCAGGCACATATCCCGGGATGGAGCCATATACTGCAATTATTCCATCAGTTCTAGCTTTTATGAGTCCAGCATTTGCCCTCTAATCTCTGGCCCTTATTTATGTTACAGTTCTTAATATTGCCCTGAAGCTGACTGCACACCGATCTGTCCTTCCATTTGCAAAACATCCTGCTCTTGCTTTTGTTTCTAAAGCCTTAACATGTGTGCGTGCAGCTGCTCTTAGCTGTGAAGTTCTTGGGCACCATACAGAGCTGATTAGGTTTCTTGTTTTACCCATCTTGGAGTGGCTCTGGAAATGCCGACTGTTGGATGTGCCACTCAGCACCATCGGTTCAGTCCTTTTCTGTGGTTGTGTCGCAAGTGGCCTGGGGTGGTGACCCGAGCACAGTGGCTCTTCTGGCAGCAGCATGCGCATTTCCTGGTGGTGTCAGTATGTCCTGGCTGGGCAGTGGAAGCCTCAGCAGCCCTGCACAGCTGACTGTAGCTTCTGATAATCTGTTTGCTTTCTTGCACTATGGTATCAAAATAAAGAGAAGACTTTTGCTTGTGACACAGTCTCTGTGATGGTTGCAGCCTCAGCACTCTGCTTCCTGCTGCTTTTATTTTATTTTTCAGCATCCAAGGTATTAGGTTTAGGTTTTGTTGCAGTATTCCTTCAGAGTGGAGACTCAACTGTATGTTGACAATCTCACTTCTAGCTTCCTTGGAGGTCCTCCAGGCTTTCCAGAGACCTTTTATTCTGTTTAACAGCAATGAGCTGACGGAGGTCCAAAGGACGAAAAAAAGCCCAACAAAAAACCAAACCAACAAAACCCTCCTTGCTTTTATCAAGTTTTTTCACTTTCCAAACACATAATCTAGCTGTTTCTCAAGGTGGCAATAACCAGTCTCACAGAATGAAACTGGGATAATTACTGTGCCAATATGACTTTAAGCCCTGTGTTTCTATTTCTACACGCTACCATTGCACTCTGACTCGCAAACATGGTCACCTGTCCTTGCTATGGGCCAGACTTAGTCTTTTTCTCAGTGAAGCTTGTTTTCAGACCCAGTTGTTTTCCTGCAACTGCCATATCCTTAAATCACTTTCTCCTACAGAAGAATTTGCCACTAAAAATGCAAGCCCATTTCCATACAGAAAGTGCTGGCAGAATGTCTGCAGTCCGAAAGAAGCTGCAATTATTCGGCAGTAGCCCAAGTAACAAGTGATAGGATGAGAGGAAATAGCCTCAAGTTGAGCCAGGGGAGGTTTAGATTGGATATTAGTGAAAATTTCTTTACTCAGAGTGGTGCAGCATTGGCACGGTTTGCCCAGGGATGTGGTGGAGTCTCCATCTCTGGAAGGGTTTGAAAAACCTGTGACATTTTGGGACATGGTTTAGCAGGCACAGTGGTGTTAGCCTGACAGTTGTGCTGGACGATATTAGGGGTCTTTTCCAACCTCAGTGATTCCATGAATATCGCTTGTGCAAGTTGTGATGATATCCCATGTCTCACGTATACTTGGTCCAGGGACATTTGGAGAGGCAGGGAAGTGAGCTGGATTTGATGAGGAATGAGTAGACCTGAAGTCTCTATCCTATTGTGGTTTGCTCCGGATTTCTCTGGTGCTTATCTTTCTTGCTCTCTGTAGCCCTCTAGACAAAGACCTAAGCTTTAAGATTCACTTGGATCTATTCAGTTTGGCATCCTTGTTTCTCTTGTGGGTTTAAAATGTAAGCAGTGAAGCCTCCAGCTCTCTTGTTTTAAACCTCTTGCATGTGGGAGCAGGCTTCAGAGGCAGAAAGGTGGGCTACTGAAATTGCTGATGCCCAGTAATTTCCCAGTTATGTACTTGAACGCAGGAGGAAGGTTTCTACCTGACAGGATGTAGCTGGTGGATTCCCAGCTGATTGCTGCCACTTCCAGAAAGCTCAGTGCACACGTGTTCCTTCCCCCTCTTCCTGCAGCACTCCTCCAAATGGGAGCAGGGGAGGGGAGAGGAGATGGGTGTTGCCAGAAAGCCAGGCTATTCTAGGAGCTCACAGTAAATAGGGAAGACGTACCAACTAGAGCAGAAATGTACTGGAGGAGACCTAAGCCATGACACCTGTGGAGCCATGAGGAGTGCAGCAGGATAAGCTGGGCACTCCATCTCCCGAGGAATCCATGGGAAGAGTGTTCTTCCTATTCCAGTCTGAACCTCCCCCTGCCAAAGGCAAATGATGGTGTCTCCCCTCCTCTCTGCAGGAACCTCTGAGTGCCTTTTCTGCCTGGATAAAGGACGATCAGAGCCCTTTACTGGATATGTGGGAGTAGGAAGAGTGCTTATACAGCAGCTTCAGCCTGCCTGACCTTGGTGTTGGTTGCTGTAGAGCATATTTCATCTCTGGAGGGCTAGACGCAGTGCTGGGGAGAGCTAGGAATTAGGGAAGAATTGTCATTCTGGAGATCCCACCAGCATTTGTTGGTTTTCTTTGCCGTGCAAGAGGTAGCAGCATTTAAGTGACTGCTCGGCAGTTTTCTGTTTGAATTCTTGGTACTTGGAAGTGAACAGCCCCTGTGCTGTTCTCAGATTTTCCACCCTTTGTCCAGCCTGGACAATCCCCCGGCCTCCCTTGAATGCTGGTACCTAACAAAGCTGTGCTTCTAGGACGTCATCCTTGGGAGGAAAAGTTAAGGTTGTGTAGAGGCATTTGCACAGCCAGTAAGAGAAGAGGAGCCTGCACCGGTATGTCTTGAGAATCCAAGAATGTAGTTATAGGGTGGGATGAGTCTCGTGTGCTGTGGGTCAGGACGTTTTTATTATTTTACCCGTCTCAGATGTGCTGAAATCTTTCCAGTGTTGAAAAACAAGTTGATTGTGGGGACTGTGAAAAGCTTGAAGGTTTTTCTAGTAGAAGGGCTGGAGAAAAGATGTTGCTGTAGTAGAGGCACTGGTGGTTTAACACTCAGCTCGATGATTTCTCACTTGAGGAGTAGTTCTATGCACAGTGGAATTAATGAGGCTGATTTTCTATGGATCTGGGTCTTGTCTGACTCCCTTATCTAGCAAGGTGCAAGCCCTGGTGGCTTTTTAACATGATTTGTAACATGTTCCATTTCCCAATGCATTTGTTTTGTACTTTTTAAAGATGGTAGCAAGATCTCTCTAAGGACAAAGTAATGCTTCCATGAAAGCTGTCGGCATTTCACAGCTGACCATGTACAGCGGGACAGGTGAAGAAGAGGCACTTGTGCTGCTCAGCTGTGTGAACCTTAGGGCAGAGCTCTGCATTTGTTGTGTGCTGGGTGCGAGGCTGCTCCTGGGGATCTCCTTGTGTCCCAAGAACTGCCCATGCTCCAGAGAACTCTCGCTTCCCAGTTTCCCTGTTTCTGAGCCTGGGGCTCTGTCCCTTATGAACTGAAACCTGTGACGGGGCCGTTTCACCCTTTAGCAGTTGTTACCTTGGCTTCTGTAAGAGAAGGTAAGTGCCTGTGGAGCCTTCCTGGGAGGCTATCTAGACCCATTTCGGGGCAGGACAATAGTGCTTTGCTAGACATGGCAGTGCTAGTGTCCTTTGACCTGCCAGCCTCTTCCTCTAGAGCTGGAAATCATTGCCCATCTCAGCCTGAATTTTGCTTATACGCAAGATTTCCCTTGTTGCTTTATCACTCCCCTGAGTATGTTATAAAGGTGGAAAAAAGAGTAACTAGGGGAATTATGGATCAGAATGCTTAGCTGCCAGTTCCTGAACAATCAGTTTGGAAGACAGGATATGAGTGGCAGCCAACTCTCAACAGACCTTTTCTTTGAAAGAGAAGTCTATGCCCTCTATCTCGATCTTAGTGAGGTTTCTCATGCCATTCTTATTATATGGTCTTCTCTAAAGCAAACCCAGAAACATTACAGTCCAGGTAAGAGTTTTCAGTGTAAAATGCACAATTGACAGGACAACTGCATGTGGAGCCTGGCAGGTACCCAAAAGTGAAGGATCCAGTGAAGTATAGCTCAGGAGCTGGTGCTGGATCATGAAGTGAATGTGAAGTCAGCGCTGTGACTCTTGGGTAGGTGGGAAAGGACTCAGCTCTTGCTTCAAGGTATTTATTTTGCGAGAAATGAAGCGGTTCTGCCCAGCTGAGGTTCAGTGAGGTCTCTGCTGTCTGTTGAGAGGTTTTTTTTCCCTTCCTGAGGGCTGGATGTACGTCGCTGGAACAGAAAGCAGAGGAGCTTTGAGGGGAGAGCTCAGGCCTGTAAAACAACTCAAGGAACTTTTAGAAAAGTGAGGCTAAAGAGGAGGAAATCGCAGAATCATAGAATCATTAAGGTTGGAGAAGACCTCTAAGATCATCCAGTCCAACTGTCAGCCCAGCACCACCATGCCTACTAAGCCATGTCCTGAAGTGCCACCTCTACACGCTCTGAACCCCGCCAGGAGTGGAGACCACCACTTCCCTAGGCAACTTATGCCAATGCTTCACGACTCTTTGAGTAAAGAAATTTTCCCTAATATCCAATCTAAACCTTCCCTGGCACACCTTGAGGCCATTTCCTCTCATCCTATCCCTTGTTACTTGGGAGAAGAGATCTGGCCTTATGAGGAGTGTCTGAGAGAGCTGGGGTTGTTTAGCCTGGAGAAGAGGAGGCTGAGAGGAGACCTCATTGCTCTCTATAACTACTTGAAAGGAGGTTGTAGAAAGGAGGGAGCTGGCCTCTTCTCCCAAGTGACAGGAGACAGGATGAGAGGGAATGGCCACAAGCTCCGCCAGGGGAGATTTAGGCTGGACATTTGGAAAAAAATTTTCACATAAAGGGTCATTGGGCACTGGCACAGGCTACCCAGGGAGGTGGTTGATTCACCTTTCCTGGAGGTGTTTAAGGCACAGGTGGACGAGGTGCTAAGGGACATGGTTTAGTGTTTGATAGGAATGGTTGGACTCGATGATCCGGTGGATCTCTTCCAACCTGGTTATTCTATGATTCTATGGCACCCACTTCACTACAACCTCCTTTCAGGCTGTTGTAGAGAGCAATAAAGTCTCCCCTCAGCCTTCTCTTCTCCAGACTGAACAGCCTCAGTTCCCTCAGCTGCTCCTTGTAACTCCTCTGCTCCAGACCCTTCCTCAGCTCTGTTGCCCTTCTTTAGATGTGCCCCTCAGTGTCTTTCTTGTATTGAGGGACCCAAAACTGAATGCAGGATTCGAGGTGTGGTCTCACCAGTGCCAAGCACAGGGGGATGATCCTGTCCCTACTCCTGCTGGCCACACCATTTCTGACCCAAGCCAGGATGCCGTTTGCCTTCTTGGCCTCCTGAGCATCCTGCAGGCTCACATTCAGCTGCTGTCGACCAGTACACAGCAGTGGGTATAATGACATTGTGTGTACTTACAGCAACTGCCCCAGCACTGTTCACTATCTTCATTTTCAATGCTGCAGTGAGGAAGAAACTGGAGCTCTCTATTACTCAGGGCTCATTTCCAGGATGAGTTAGTGGTAGCTGAGCTGGGAGATCACTCTGCCCGCCCTGGGCAGATCACACAGCTGGGGAGGAGAGGAGCTCTGCCCCAGGGAGAGGAGCTCTGCTTTCTTTGTTCCTGCACCTGGGCTGGCATTTTTACTCACTCAGTAAACCAGGGACAAGTCTGCTGCTGAACAAAGTGCTCAAACCATGCAGAGCTGGGTCTTGTGGGAGGATGAGGGCAAATCTGTTGGCAGCTCTCTCCCTACCTCCTCCTGCAGAGTGCCTGGGCAGTTTGCCATCTTCCTGCCAGTAGGGCTTCGGATGCTCAGGTTGCTCTGCCTCCTGCCAGCTCCAGGTGGCAAGGTGTCTGCCTTCAGCCCTGCAGCAGGCTGGCCTCAGAATGACCAAGAGTGAGGTGGGTGGTGGCTTTCCTGCTATCCCTCCATCAGATGAAGATGCTGCTGAGGTGGCCAAGCAGGAGGAACAGCTTGGGGCGGGGAGCAGGGGAGGCTGAAGCCTCATAAGGTGCTGAAGCTTCTAACTAGGTTAGATGAGCAAGTTGTGGAGCACTTAGGGTACTGTCAACCTGCTCTAAGAAGTCTTTTCTGCTTCTTATGGCTCTCACCCTCTGCCATACTGTATTTCCCTAGCTCCTGGATTTTCAATGCAGGGATCTTGCACCCATGCTTATGTTGTGGGTTGTAGCACTTGGTGTCCCAGTGCAAAGGCAGCCCAGTGTTCTCCTGTTGTCTGTCTGGGGGGAATGGGACAAGGAAGGGGGTACAGAGCCCATATGCCATCCTGGGGAGTCCTTGGGCTGGCAGGGGGGCGAACAAAGCTGTCACTGTTTCAAGCTGACACCCACTCAAGGGTTACAGCAGTGTGACTGCAGTGGTTGGCGTAGGTAAGCTTCCCCACACAGGCTGACTCAGTCCCTGCTGGCGCAGTTATGTCCCTTATCGGCACAATGGTCATTCTGTGCTGGGACTGGGATTGTCAGGGTGTGCTCTTCTGGGCAGGGAATTTTGGCCTCCCCAAGACATGTTCTTCCAGAAGATTTTTCCATTGAGGAAGCAGAAAGGTTTGAGCTGGCATCCCTATGCTGTCTGTTCTTTTTCCTTCTGCAGTTGGAAGAGGTGGTGAGCTCTGACAGCCTCCTTGCATCAGTGGTCTGTGGGCAGGAGGTGTACGCGTTGTAACTCCAGCTGCGAACTACAAATCTCTGCTCTTAAATGGAAGCTAAATCAGCTTTCCTTGCTGCTGGGAGTGTGGGTGTGTTAGAGGTCAGCACTGATTCTAGCCTTTTTGTCTCCTGTCCACGTGTGCCACCTGCACTGATTGCCAGCACTCTGTGCTGCAAAAGCAGAGGCACGTGCCCTGACAGCTGCCTGCTGCCAAAGGAATAGGGGAAGGGCTTACTGTGGAAAACCAGTTGAACACTGTCTCTGGCTGCTTGAAGGAGGCTGCGACACTCGTGTGTCATTGTGGCTGTCTGAAACAGCACTGAGGTGCTCAGGTTTTCTCTCTCTTTCTTCTCAGGGGTGCGGGAGCAAGACTATGTCCACCATGGTGTACCCAAGGGAGGAGAAACTGGACAAGCTGAGCCAAGAGGAGATCATTTCCAACACCAAGCTGGTGATGCAAGGGCTGGAGGCACTCAAGAATGAACATAATTCCATCCTGCACAGCTTGCTGGAGACTATCAAGTGCCTGAAGAAAGATGAAGAAGCCAATCTTGTGCATGAGAAATCTAACCTGCTCCGCAAGTCAGTGGAGATGATTGAACTGGGGCTTGGAGAAGCTCAGGTGAGAGTGGTGGGTGCTCCCCTGGGTGTTACCCAGGACTAGTGGGAGAAGGCAGGCATGTGGCCCTTCCCTGTAAGCTGCAGGGGCAGCAAGGGGCCAAGCATGACCCTGGGGGTGGGCCCTAAGTATGCATGTGAGGGAGGCACAAGATTGTGGTTGTTACTGACTGGGACTCTTGACAAGGTGATGATGGCATTGTCCAACCATCTGAATGCCGTGGAGTCAGAGAAGCAGAAGCTGCGTGCTCAGGTGCGGAGACTGTGCCAGGAGAACCAGTGGCTGCGTGATGAGCTTGCCAACACCCAGCAGAAGCTGCAACGCAGTGAGCAAACTGTGGCTCAGCTGGAGGAGGAGAAGAAACACCTTGAGTTCATGAACCAGCTGAAGAAGTATGATGAGGATGTCTCACCTTCGGTATGCCCTTACCCTGTTGAGCAGCCAGTTTTGGATGTGGGAGAGGTTGGACCAGCAGGATTGCCTGTGTGTGATAGGATTGCACTGAATTTTAGTCCTTCGCAGCTAGTGTGCACAGCAATGCCTGGAGCTAAAGAGAGCCTGCGTGGGGCAGAGTCTCTGGAAGAACACAGAGTAGCATGCCAGGATGCACTGGGGAAATTTGGCTTCATTTGTTTTGTGGGATGGGGGGAGGATGGTGGCAGAGACAACAGGGGAAGTTGAAGGTATTGGTGGCCTGCAGCAGAGAGGAGAGGTTGCTTGGCAGCTTACTCAGCCCAGGCTGCTGCTGTCTTCAGCAGCATAACCAACAAAATTGTGCTTCCCATCCTCTCAGGAGGAGAAGGAGGGTGACTCTGCCAAGGACTCTCTGGATGATCTGTTCCCGAATGAGGAGGAGGAGCATGGTCCTGGATGTAAGTGTTCGCTCATGCATTGTTGCTGCCTGTCTCTGTTCAAGTCTGCTGTGCCAACTGTGCCCCTGTTTATTCCTCTGTGCCTGCAGTGCCCCACCAGCACAGCAGTGCAGTGGCAGCTGCCCAGCAGGGAGGCTATGAGATTCCTGCACGCTTGCGCACCCTTCACAACCTCGTCATCCAGTATGCCTCACAGGGACGCTATGAGGTGGCTGTGCCGCTCTGCAAGCAGGCGCTGGAGGACCTGGAGAAGACATCAGGCCATGATCATCCTGATGTGGCCACCATGCTCAACATCCTGGCACTAGTGTACAGGTAAGCATGGTGAGGAGGGCAGGACTGGGCTGGAGAGTTTTCTGTCTCTCCTGTTTACCAGGACAGCACGTCCTGGTGACAGGGAGCTTTCCCTGCCTCCAGTGGTTTGCGTTTCAAAAAGGTTTTGGGTCGGATGAGGTATTTGGACTGCCAGACTCCCTGATGTAACTAGAGACTGGCTAAGGCAGGGAGGAATGGAGCTGCTGGGGCTGGGTCTCTGTGGAAGGAAGACTTTTATCAGTGGTTCTGCCTGCCGTGGGGTCTGGTGTGCAAATCCTGAATGACTGGTTGGCCTTGCACTGCAGGGATCAGAATAAATACAAAGAGGCAGCTCACCTCTTGAATGATGCTCTTTCCATCCGTGAGAAGACTTTGGGCAAAGACCACCCAGCGGTGAGTATCGCCTTCTTCTTCCAGTTGCTTCCCTTGACCTGTGGGTGCCACTGGGGTTAGAACAGTGTCCTTATGATATGTCTGCAGCTGGACTGCCAAGCATAGCAGTTTGCTCCATGATGTGAGGGCTGCTGTTCACGTGGTGTGGGGCTCTGTTTCACTGCTTCAGTATTTCCTGCTGTCTTGTTCAGTATGGCCTGTCAGGAGTTGGCTTCTACTGGATCCTGTGATGTAGGCAGGATAGCCTTCTGCCTCTGGACCTCCTTCTTTTCAGAAGCAGCTGTTCTGCAGATGTGAAGGAAACGAGGCAGTCACTGTTACTGCTGCTTGCACCCCTTTGTTTGGTCCCACTGCATTCTGCTTTGTTATATAGAGAAGCTTTTGTCTCTGCAGGTTGCAGCAACTTTGAACAATCTGGCTGTTCTCTATGGCAAGAGAGGGAAGTACAAAGAAGCAGAGCCACTGTGTAAGCGAGCCCTGGAAATACGTGAGAAGGTACTGATCTCCCATGCTCTCCTTCCTTCCAGCTCTTCCTAAGGGTTTTCCCCTATTACCTCACTGCACTTGGGAAATCCAGGACCTACCTAATCTCTTTGATTGCTGATTCTGCCACCACCTTTCCTGTCTCTCCAGTGTTTGCAGCCTTGGAGAGGCATGCCAGGAGGTGGAAGCTGGGATTTCTGCTCTTTACCTCCCCAGTCCTTGGCTCCTATCCGAGATAGGCATGTCCTGGAGGGGCTACAGTTTTCTACTAAATCCAGGAGTCCACTCTAGTCTTTAAGTACTGACCTTTTGTGGCTTTTCTTCTGTTTACCCAGGTCCTAGGCAAAGACCATCCTGATGTGGCCAAGCAGCTGAACAATCTAGCCCTGCTGTGCCAGAACCAGGGCAAGTATGATGAGGTGGAGTATTATTACTGCCGGGCCCTGGAGATCTATGAGAGCTGCCTTGGTCCAGATGACCCCAATGTGGCCAAGACCAAGAACAACCTGGTAAAACCCTGGGGAAAGACCATATGGGGATGGGGAGTGGTGCCATGGGAAAGTTGAGCATTTCCTGGTGCTTGAAAAAGCAGAGAGTGAGCTGCAAGAGGGAGGCAGGGTTCGTCTGTGTTATCCAATGGGGCTAGAGCTGTTTTTTTTTTTTTTGTTTGCAGGCCTCCTGTTACCTGAAGCAAGGCAAATACAAAGATGCAGAGGTGCTGTATAAGGAGATCCTTACCCGTGCTCATGTGAAGGAGTTTGGCTCTGTGGATGGTTTGTACAGCAGAAGCTGCTGGGGCTGGGGAGAAGCAAGCGGTTTGGTCTCAGCCTTAGCTAGGCGGGTTCTGGTAATACCCTTGGCAAAGGGATGGGGCACCTTCCAGGGTGCCTGCTTGGAGCAGCCCTTGAGATACTGCCATTCTAGTGTGTTTTGCTTCTCTCAGAAGGGGTCTTGGAGAGATCTGGCTGTCAGTCTTTACTGGGTTGGGAATAGTTGTGGCTAAAATGGGGAATGCAAGTGGCACAATCATTCCCAGGCATAGCCTGAAGTTTCTCCTGTACACCTGGCACAGTATTCCTCAACAGGAAGACTTGTTCCTCCTTCCCCTGTCCTGCCTTCACAATGTCAATTGCCTTTCTTGGGGCTTTGGCCTGGGGACAAGGGGGATCTGGAAGGCTTGTCACATCCCTCTGGTGAGCTGCTGGCTCTGGGAACAAAGTGCTGGGCTGTGCAGGAGGCAGGACTCCAGTGGAAGTGGCAGAGCAACAAGGTGAGGTGGTGAGCAGAGATGTCTTGCATTCTTCCTTGCACAGATGAACACAAGCCCATCTGGATGCATGCAGAGGAGAGAGAGGAGATGAGCAAGGTGAGTCTGAGCTGGTGGTTCTTCCTGGTGATAGTGGCAAGAGCCCTGGGAGGGGAGGAGATCCAGGGTTTTTGATCCTCCCTTGTCGCAGCCAGTCCTTCCTTCCTGCAGTCTGAAGAGCTGCCATGGCCACTGATGGCCACTGGAAAGTGGGAAGAGAGCCTGGCTGCTCCTTGGAGCAGCAGGGAGGGGGGGCCCATCAGAGAGCTCGGTACTTCTCCTGGGACAGGGGATTGCTCAGCCTCTCAGCCATGGCTGCATGCTCTCTCTCTTTGCTTTAGTGATCTCTCTAGGACTCGCAGATGATGGAAGATGGTGGATGGCAGAGGGCTGTGCTGCAGGCCCTTGGCACTGTCTTCCAAAGAGCTGCCAGTATCCAGAGCACAACCTGCTTCTGAAGCAGCCCTAAGGCTGCCTGGGGGAAAATGGAGGTCAAGAAGAAACCACTGCCATCACCTTTCTTGGGAAATGGAATCAAACCTCCAGAAAAAGATCTCTGCATAGGGCAGGCCCTAGCTGTTCTGTGTCCTAGCTGGCCTCTGAAAGAGGAAAGATGTGGGTTGTGCTTGTCTTGGACTAGGATGAGAGGCAAAGAAGCTGCTGCCTCTGTTGCCCAGGCCCTGCTCTGTGCTCAGCTGATAAATGCAGCACATTCCTATGTCTATTTTTCCCAAGCCTAAGACCTCACCTACTTTTCAGCGGGTGGTGAAGCAGCAGAATGAGGGGTTGTGGTCTCATCCTCTAGCTGCAGTGGGAGCAGACACTGCCTCCTTTTCCTTTGCCTTCAGAGCAGACCACATTCCTACTTATCAGTCTCATCCTGTGAGTCCTAAGTGCAGGGTTTAGCAGCTACCTCGCACCAGCATGCTGTATCTTCCCACTGAACCACTCTGTGCTGTCCCCAGTGCAGGGCAGTGCTCAGCTCCACCTTGCACTGCTCCAGTTGCTGCCCCTATGAAGGTTCTACTGCAAAGAAATTACGCTTGTTGCAGCACCATCCTGTGCGGGAGAAATGAAAGTTGGAGTAGAGATCAGGCTCCCCTTGCCCCCTCTGGAACTGAGATGCTTCTGATGGCGTCTTCAGAGAATTAAGATGTCCAAAGTAGATAGTTACAGCGTGGAGCTATAATCCAAATAATGCAAGCTTTGCTACGGGGCAAGAGAACAGGCACAGGGACCTAAAGTTGGAGTGAGATTCATCTTATGGCTGGGGCAATGGCTAAGTATCTTTCCCTGTCCCTGGGGCTCTTGTCCCCAGAGCAGCTGTGCCCATGCCCCATACCATGGCATAGTTGGCACGGCCTTCCTGGCAAGGCTGTGGTAACCACAGGTACTGCTGGCCCAGAGGCTAGGGCTGCTGCACTTTGCTTTGTGCTATGTTCCCACATCTCCTATTAAAAAGCATCAAACCCTTCCTGCAGAGCCTCACTTCTTTTTTCCCTCGTCCCTTTTTTCCTCTGCTCTCAGTGGCAGCAGGGGGAGACCAGCTTGTGCCAGCAGTAGGGTCTTGGGCACAGCTGGCAGCCCTGGCTTTCTGCCCCAGGGGCTTCAACAGGGTTCAGCCTCTTAGGGCTGTCTCTACGCAAGCTTCAGGTGTGTTTTGAGTCCTGAGCAATCTTGTCCCGGGGGCCTGCCCAGGCTGTGCAGACTCTGACACAAGGAAACCCATGTGTGCCTGTGGCTCAGGGAGGCTCCAGCATGTGGGGTAAAAATCTGAGGACTGCTGCAAGACCAAGTAAGAAAAATGGTCCTTGTGTGGACGGTTTCTGGAGTCTCGGACAGAGGGAAACTCCTACTGTGTAGCAGTATTCCCCTGCACCTGCTTGGTGGGAGCAGCCCAGGGCTGAGCTGGGTACTTGCTGCCCAGCACATGTGTCCCGTGGGTGCAGAGGCAAGGGCACGGCACCCCCCAAGTGCTTGCCACACACCAGGGCACTCAGCGTGTGGACAAGCAGCCCTGCTCCTGCAGCAGCAGTGATTCCTGCCTTGCAGGTCTGTGGTCCATACTGAGCCAGGTCAGTGCTGGCTAACAGCTAGTGGGTTGTCCTGACCCTACACCTTTGTCTTTGAGCATCAAGCTCTGCCCAATCTCCTGTTGCTCTGGCCAGCTTTGTTCCTGGCTGTGGCAGGGCCAGCCATCCAGTTTTGGAGTGCAAATGCTGGACATGGAGAAGAGACAGCCAGGCTGAGCTCTTGTGGGGCAGGCCTGACCTTGCAGGAAGAAGGCTTGGATGCAGTTGGCTTTTTCCTTTGCTAGCCATGGCTGAGGGGTTCAGTGCCCACGCTGCCTGGAGTGTCTGGTGTCTGTGGGGTTTTTGTTGGTTGGGGGTTGTTTTCTCATCTCCCTTTTTGCATGCTGAGGGTGTGGGATGGGGTGTCATGTCCTGCAGAGTTCTGTGAGGATGTGCTGTGTTTTCACTGCTGCCTGTGGTACTATGGAAGGGGTAAGGAGATGGGATTATTTTCCTTGCTGGGGTGAAGATATCACTTCTACTCGTGGCCCAAACCTGTTGCAGTAAATGGGCTTTCAGCTTTCCCTTCAGGAACCTGCTGGGCTTCATCATTGCATTTGCACATTGTGTTTTCAAAGGCTGATCTGGTGTGGGGGTACAGCCTGGGGCCTGACCCTTGTACCCAGTGGGAGAGCACAGGTCAGAGAATGGCAGTAGGCACGGGGCTAACAGCTCTTCTCTCTCCTCACCCTGTAGAGCAAGCACAGAGACAGTGCTCCCTACGCTGAGTACGGTGGCTGGTACAAGGCTTGCAAGGTTAGCAGGTAAGAAGTGGCTTGTGGACAGCTGTGGTCTCTGGAGGGAGTGGCCGTACGGCTCCCGCTCACTTTCCATCTGTTCCTATAGCCCGACTGTGAACACCACACTGAGGAACCTGGGTGCCCTGTACCGACGCCAGGGCAAGCTAGAGGCAGCTGAGACCTTGGAGGAGTGTGCAGTTCGCTCTCGGCGGCAGGTAGGGACCTTCCCTGATAGAGGGGGCCTAGTGGGGCTTGGGGTGGCACGTCATGGCACAGCATTTGGCTTGGGATGTGGTGAGGAACTCTCCTAGGTCTTGCAGCATCTATTATCCTTTGTTTACATTCCTTGATGGTTGGGATTGTATTTGTGCAGGGGTATGCACACATGTACAGGTTGGGGGGGTGCACGCATGCATGGATGGAGCAATGTGTGTGCATGGGGGAAGAAGGCACAGCTCTTAGAGTGCAGAAATACTGCAGCTGGGTCAAGGCAGGTTACTGGGCTTTGTCAACTATTGAGGAGATCTGCACTCACTAGGATATTTTCTTCCCACTGATTGTTTTGCCAAGGGAATACACGAGGGATTTTTTGGAGTACACCTCACCCTAAAGTCCCTCAGTCTTTAAATAATAAAGCAGGAGCTGTCAGCACCTAGCACAAAGACTGAAGGACAGCAGAAACCTTCATGCACCAAAATATGAAGAGAAAAGGCTGTCAGCTTTGGGGCAGTAATCCCTTGTACCCCAGGGTGGTTTATGGCTCCCTGGGGGCTCACTGAGATGGGAACCCCATCAGAAACTGCTAAGTGCAAGGTGGCATTTGGGTCTGTCCTTCTTGTGCAGGAGAATATTGGCAATGGCCAAGAGAGGGGGTGGTATCAAGCACAGTGATGGCACAGCAAATTGCTAAAGGGAGAGAACACAGAAGGGCAAAACATGGTGCTTCCTTATCCCTTTTTACTTGCAGGGCATTGACCCAATTAACCAGACAAAGGTGGTGGAGATCCTGAAGGAAGGTGATGGCACAGAGAGACGTCGGAGCCTGGGGGGTGGTGTCAAGTACGAGAATGCCACAGACGGTAGCGAGGAAGTGAGTATGGGCGTGGAATGGAGCGGGGTAAGTACAAGACACCATCAAGAATGGCCTCAGCCGGCTGCCAGAGGGAAGGGACAGCCTGGCTCAGGGCTGTCCCCGTGTGGCCTGTCGTGGCATCCTTGTCTGCCTCCATTCATTCCCTGCACACTTCCTTCCCCTCTTTCTTGGCACGAGCCAGCCAGCCCACAAAGGTGCGTGTTTGGGCCTGGCTTCTGGTGCACAGGCCAGATATCCCCAACTGAGGGCTCCTGCTTCCAGGAGGCTGCCAGGCTCTGGCAGTGCACAGCATGAGCTGGTCCTGGTCTGCCCTTAATCTTAGCCTTGCAACCTTATTAACATCTCTCCTTGCTGCTTCCCTCCTGAGGCCCTGGCTGAGAGCATCAGCCTCATCTCAGGCCCATGCAGCCTCTGTGAGCAACTCGGCTGTCTGTCCTGCACTGCGCCACAGGCGATGCTGAGCCTGGGGAGGGATGTGTGCGTGCGTGTGTGTACGTGCCTGCTGTGTCTGTGGCTGAGTGTGACTGCAGGGCATGGGAATAGTCTGCAGACAGCATCTTTTCTGTCCCCTTCTTCTGGTTTCATGCCCTCCATGGGCTCTGGCCAAGCAGAGGTGGTAAAAGACAGGTCTTTGCAGGATGCCAAGCTGGGCTGACCGGTGGTGGCAAGAGTCTGATGTTAGTTGAAACACAGACAGAGTGACCTGAGCCTGTCTAGGCTTTTTTTGAGACTAAGGAATCCTTTGGTCACTAGTGCTGAGTTTAGAAGGAAGGTGGTGGCCCAGGTCTGACACAGGAGCTCTTTGTTTTGTGTGAGGAGGAAGGAGAGGAGGTGGCAAGTGAGCATGGTGCTTGTGGGTGCTTGACTCACAGGCTGCTAGAGCTGATGACACTTACTGTTCCTCCTTCAAACTCTAGTTGAGGGTGTAGTCTAGCTGGGTACACAGGGGTTGTTGCGGCCTGGCACAGGGAACACACAGCACACTGGAATCCTTCTCTTCCGCCTTGTATCTGCTGTCACTAACTCTTCCTCACCTGCCTTGCCTCCATCCCCACCTGCATGAGCTCCCCTTCCGTCCTCCTTCCTTTTCCCTGTTGCCATGACAGCCCCTCAGCACCTAAGCCTGAAGCCTGCTGGCTCTCTTGATTGTGGATTGTACCCAGGAGGTGGCTGGAGGGGACGTGGGGAGCAGAGCTTTGAGGGGCCCTGGCAGCTCTGCCAGGTGCAGGGCTGTCCTCTGTCCCAGCTCTGAGCATCAGGAGTGAAGAGGGTCCTAGTCCTGGACCTTTGTGCTTCCCATTTAGTAGATGGGCCAAACCAGCACAGAGGGAGGACTGCGGGTTTGCCTGAGGATCAGCTGGTCTCTGTCCTGGCTGGTGTCTCTCCGCAGTTCCTCCAGGCTGTGGTTGGTGTTGGGCGATCGCTTTGCATTGGTGATGGTCTGGGAGACCTTCCTGTCGGTCCCTGAACTGATCATCCCAAGGCAAGAAGGCCATGCCTCCCTCTCCCCCTGCCTGACCCAAGTGAGGGGATTATTCTCTGCTCCTGCACCCCTCTCTAAGAGGCTTGGCAGGGCTTCCCTGGCCCAGCCGGCTGTAGATAGAGGCTTGGAGGGCTGGCCCAGCACCCTGGGGGGTACAGCAGCTGCCCCATGATGCTCAATGCTTGCTGCACATGTAGCCAGCTTCCTTTCCCCAGCCAGCAGCCCTGCACTGGGCTGCAGCTCCCCCAGAAAGAAAGCTGAGGCAGCTCCTGCTGCTCTCGTCTGTCATGGGCAGTAGTTCCCTGTGCTGGCCTAGGGTCTTTGGGTGTGCTCCCATCCCTTTGCTGTCAGCTGCTGCCTGCAGGGCTAGGGAAGCCCCCAGGGTGCTACAGTCTCTGTGTCTAGCTGCCAAGGGCAGCTCTGGAAGCACCCCAGGGGCCTGGACCAGCTACTTGCTGCCCAGGCAATGGGGATGGGAGAGCCAGGGTCTGGGCTATGAGAGCAGGGATGGCATCAGCTCAGTGTCCCAAGGCACAGGAACTGAGAGCCCTCATAGCAGGAGGCCTGGGCTGTTCCTGAGCTAGCTGTCCCTGCCAGCCTACTTGAGCACACGAGCAATGATGCGAGCCCACTCTTTCAGCCTCACAAAGTGTCCTCCCTGCCCAGACGTGGCCTGTTGCTTCTGCATGCAGCCTGGGCTCTGCCCCACTGGCTCCCTGGGTGACCTACAACCTCACGGCCTTGTAAATTGTGTCTTTCTCCTCTCTGTGCACTAGGCTTAAATGCCTCCCGAGACTCCCTCTTTCCCCTCCACCGCAATCACCTGGATGTTTGTGTTGTATCTTCTGACTTTTCCTCCACACCATCCCTCCTTCCTCGGCAAGAACTCCACGCCAGTCCCCCAACCCTCCCGGCGCGCGAGGGCACCGCGACGCCTGCAGAGGAGTTCCTGGCCACATGGCCCAGCTCCAGTCCCGTGGCCAGCAAGAGCAGGAAGAATCTGCGAGGAGCTGCCCGCTCCCCCAGGCCAGGGTGACAGACCACCGTCCCCTTGCATACCCCCACCCCCAGCCTGCCCTTGCACATGCCTGGGGACCAGGCCTGCGAGGGATTCTCTTCACTCGAGGAGTGCCGACTCCACCGTCATTAGATATCCTCAACCCTCCTAGTTTGTTCCCTCCATCTCTGCAGGGGCCAGGATGGAGGCATGAAGAATGGGGGCCTGATTTGGAACAGAGAGGCCTGGCTTTGGCAGGGCTGTCATGTGCCCGGTTGCTTTCTTCCCTGTAGGCTTAGCTGATATTAGTGCCCTGTAGCAAACCTGCACTGGCCACCAGTAAGCTGGGCTCTCCCTGCAGCACAGGGAAGTCTCTGTCCTGCTATCCTCCTCCCTGCTGAGCTTTGCATCCCAGGGGCAGCGTGTGGGTCTCTCTGCAGGGGCACAGGAATGTGGGGTGGCCCATAGCTACTGTACATCCAAGTAAAACCATAGAATGATTTAAGTTGGAAGGGACCTTAAAGATCATCCAGTTCCAATCCCGCTGCCATGGGCAGGGACACCTCCCACAGGATCAGGTTGCTCAAAGCCTCACCAGAAGGCTAGAGTGTGACAGCCAAGGTTTGTGCATGGAACAGGGACCTGCCAGGACAAGCAGTTTGGTTGCAACCTCCTGACCTGATAGTGTTAAGGGGTAAATTGGCTCCCCATTGCTCCAGGATCCACAGGTGTGAATGCTGGGAAAGGGAGAACTAGGAGTGGAGCTGTTTGCTGTTTCTAGGAGGCAGAGGAAGGGTAGGAAGAAAGCAGAACTTTTCTGCCAGTTCCGAGGCCATTAGAGGTGGCTGAGATGGGTTTGAGCAGAGTGGTTAGGAGAAAAAGGAGGTGCAAAGAAAGATGTGAGGAAAGGATGAGCTGGGGCTTGGAGTGCTCTGAGCATGTAGAAGCAGATGGGATGGCTGGAGGGAGGTTTCCACTAGACAAGAAGGATTGAGGTTGCTCAGGGAGGTGGGCAGTTTTTGAACACAGGACCTGGCTTGCCAGGCGTGGTGCCTGGAGCTGTGACTTGCTGTCCAGCTGTCCCTAGCCAAGAGAGTGGAAAATCCATAAGCCTCTCACTGCTATGAAGAGGGTGCTGACCATGGGCTTTGATGGGAATCCAGTCCTGTGCAGGGTCTGGTGCTGCCGGTCACTACTGGGAAAGGGAATGTTTCCCAGGGCCAGAACACCGCTGCCTTGAGCCACACACCCTCATCCCACCTCCTGTAGGAAGTAATCCTTCCTGGCCCTCCTGCCTGGGAAGAAAGCTGTGGAGGCTGCAGCCAGCAGGACAGAGCCCAGAGGCCAGCACAGGACCCTCTTCCCCCCCTTATTTATTTAGCTGGATAGTTTCTTTTACGCTAGTCACCTGGCAGGTTGTGATACTAAATGTGCTTGTGTCTGTCTGGGCCTGGCTTTCCCGTGACGGTGCAGAAGCCTTGGGGCACAATGCATGCTGCTCCCCTGGGAGCTTGTGCTTGCTGGAAGGAGGTTTATCCTCAGGACCACGGGGTGCAGAGCCCATGGCTAAGCGCTCTAGGGCTGCACCCTCTCTGCCTCCCTCTCCCAGCGCTGCTCCATGCTTCTGGAGAGTGATGGGTCCCCAGCGCAGGGTGCATTCAAGCCTCAGTGCCAGCTGTGCTTTGCCATATCCCGGACCTGGTGCTGTAACAACCATACTTCTGATTAAAGGTAGACAGACCCGAACCGCTGCCCTGTGCTTCTTTCCATGCCCTGGGGTGGCGGGTGCAAGTGCTGCTGGAGCAGGTGTGGGGTGCTTGGTGTGTGTGCGTGCAGGGGGACGTGCTCTCCCCAGGGCACCTTTCTCAGGCTGAGCATTGGAGGCGAGGGACCCAGCTCCACTGTGCCTCTCCCTAACCTCCAAACGGGGATTACTACTAACCACAGCTCTGTAGCCATGTGTGGCAGAGCTGCTCCAAGGCATCTGAGCTTGGTATTCCCTAGCACTCAGAGAAATATCCCATCTTGTCTCCCAGTGCCGTCCTCCATGTGTTGCCAGATCCCTCCCAAGTCCTCTGCCTCCATGCAGCAGGCAGGGTGGAAGCACGCAGTGGAGCATGGCTTATTGGTGGAGCTGCTTCTTTTTCTTTCAGTGCTCTCATCCTGGTGGGTGCAATGGAGGGGAGGCTCTGCAGTAAACCAAGCCCCATACATTTTTCTGGGTTAAAAATAACCCTGCAGAAAGGGAGTGGGGAGAAAAGGGAGGCTATTTTTAACCCAGCATGTAGCACCATTTGGTTCTGGTGTTGCTGTGCAGTCAGTTCGCCTCACTGCTGCTGGGGAGATGTGGCTTTATCCTGCAGCTCTCACCCCAGAACATAATTCCTTGTTGTATTCTGCTGCCCTTCAACCACAGTCCTGCTCCCCGGCGTTTCCTTCTCCACCTTCGGCTTGTGTGCCCTGGCAAAAGGAACAGTGCCTGGCCTGGCAACACCCTGCAGGGAGAGTGGTCAGCCAGTGCAAGTCAGGGGTTGGGGGGCAAAAGACACCCCCATACACACCATCGCCTTGTCTTTTTAAATGCCCCATTCTGATGGCCAGCCATTCCAAAACCTGCCCAGGATGCCTGGTGCAGGAGTTGGAATTGTTTCCTCTGCTAATACTTTTGGTGCTCTCTGTATTCCTGGTGAGTGGGCCCCTTCCAGCAACAGCACGTGGCTTCCAGTTCGGAAACGCTTCATCCTGATGAGTAAGTCAGGAGGTTCAATGCACTTGGCTTGTCCAAGGAGGGATGAGATTGATACCAGGAGAAAGGCTTGCTGGTAGGAAAAGTCCTATTCAGCTGTTGGAGAGGGGTCTGGGCATAACTGGGTAACTGGAGCAGGGAAGTGTTGGAAAAGCCTTCCCCCAGAGCCACAACCTGTAAGGATCAACACAGAAGCGATTGGCCTGAAGCAGAGATCCTGCTTATCTACAGAGCTGCAGGGGCAGTCCTGGGGCAATCACTGCTGACAGCCTGAGTCATAGGCCTTTTTGGTTATTTGGAGTGGTACAAAGGGAGTCCCATACATGATTTTAAGGAACAAAGGACTTTTGAGGTCACTTTATCTCCATTTCTTCTGCCTGGATGTGCCAGAGGCCATTGGGACCAGAAGTAGAGAGGACTGCTGTTACCAGGCCATCAGAGCAAAAGTAACTCCATATCAACAGTGGTGCCACAACCTCATGTAATGAACGTGCCTGGCCATAGAGGAAGAGTGTGGTGCCGCAATGGCACGGTGGCATGACATGGTGGTGTGCTGACAGCCTGTAACATGGAGCTAAACACAGGAGATGGACTAGAGCCTGCCAAGGGTTGAAAGTGCCCTTGGGTACTGGAGACTTTGCAGGGCACATGGGAGGAAACGGGCTGGGGAACAAAATTTAGGGCTGGTTTTGGTCTTTGGAAAAGCAGGCAGCCACGAAGAAGCCCCTGCCAAGTGCCACCCTGGGCAGATATCAGGACCAGGCACAGCCAAAGCTGGAGGTGGAGGGGCAAGGACAGTAGTGCCTGCTTGGCAACAATGTTGGTGCAGCCAAATGAATGCATCCCAGATAGAGCTGCCTTAATTGCTCAGCAGGCTCAAAGCTAATCATCTTGGGGTACTAGAGGTGGGACAAGGCTGTGTGTGCAGGACGACTGGTTTTGTCTGACATGAGTGAGCCTGCAAACCTGGCATGCAGGACCAGGATGTGCATCAGGACAAATGCTGGATGGAGAGGAGGAATAGCAGTGGCATGGTGTGGAAGAGCAATGGGAGGAGGATTGTCTCCAGCCAGCAGTAAATGAGGAGGGACTCCTTGCAATTAATGTCCCAGCAGCATGTCCTACAAATGTACAAAATGTACTCCAAGTTTGGGGGTCCCATCAGGGACAAGCCACTGGGACCACCTTGGTGTCTGCTGCCTGCGCTCTTGCAGGTGATGGAGCTGTGCCATATTCAAGCAGGGCTGTGGGGATGCCAGTGCCATTTGTGCTGGTGGCCTGGTGCAGGTCAACAGCCCTACTTGGTGCTGGGCTTGCAGTGAGCAGAAGGGAGGATTGGTTGGGATGAGACAGGCCATGGTGGTGGGCACCCCTGACTCCATGGTCTTCATGTCCTGTGGAGAACCAGGGTGAGGAGGAGCCATGTAGTGAGCAGTAAGCCTGCTCTGAGCCAGTGTGAGAGGGCAAAGAGAGTTAGGAGCCAAGCCCAGTTCCTGGCCATTCATCTGCAACATGCCAGAGCCCGATCGGTGCCACTCAGCCATCACCCCGGCTTGTGTCTCTGTGTCCAGGATGGCAGTGGCACCCTCCAGCGCAGCAGCTCCCTGGGGAAAATCCGGGAAGTGATACGGAGAAGCAGTGAGATGTTGGTCAAGAAACTGCAGGGCAACGGTCCCCTGGAGCCCAGGAACACCAGGTAGGGACCAGGGCTGGTGCCGATTCGATGGGTGCCCTGGGCACCTTGGGGGCCAGGGTCTGGCTGGGTGCAACAAGGTCACATCTCCTCTCCTTTGATTTCTTGTAGCATGAAACGAGCTGCGTCATTAAATTACCTGCACAAGTCTAGTGATGCTTCATTTGAGGTAAGCACTGGGCAGGTGGTGGGGCTGGTTCAGGAATGGGTGCTGGGGTGGGGGTGTTATGGCCACAGGGGCCATGACCAGGCAGTGCCCAAGACCCCACCGGAGGC
Organism: Clamator glandarius; assembly: GCA_033459285.1. Lineage (NCBI taxonomy): Eukaryota > Metazoa > Chordata > Aves > Cuculiformes > Cuculidae > Clamator > Clamator glandarius. Next base: position 1,102,394 of record JAUNZM010000483.1, on the reverse strand, counting down.
GTTCATCCACGTGGATGTCCTCTGCTGGCGTGTGGGGCTGGAGCTGCTCTGCCTCCCCAAGGAGTGGATCAGTGCCTCTGAATCTGAAGGTATTGCTGAAGGGAGTCACCACCTCCCTGCCTGCAGAGTCCAGCAAACCCTTTGGCCATGGAATGGGAGCAGGGAGGGCAGACGTGGTACCTAACTGCAGTGCTAGGGGAGTCCAGGCGTGCAGAGCAAGGGGTGTAGGAGGTGGGCTGGCCGTTTTGAGTGTGGGTGTGGATCGCAAGTACTCATGGATGATGTATTTTCCAGGGCACCCAAGGCCTCCGTGCAGAGAGTAGAGGCCTCAGCGCCAGCAGCATGGACCTGTCCTCCCACAGCTCCCTGCTCTCCTCCAACTGACCTGCCTGCAGGTGTCCCCCGCCTCTGGCCCCCCAGCAGCGGGCACGCCACTGCTTTGCGCTGCACCGGGCAGCACCCGGCACGTCCCCATCTCAACCGCTCTGTTCTCCCCATCACTCTCTGTCCACCCATCCAGCCCGGGATCCCGGAAGGCCACTCGCTAGTTTGGGAGTTGCAGTCCCAGGAGGCACCCCCACTAGTTTGGGAATCGCAGCCCCAGGGTTCTGGGAGGCCCCTCGCTTGTTTGGGAATCACAGTCCTGGATCCTCAGAGGCCCCTTGCTAGTTTAGGAATGCAGTCCTGGGAGGCCCCTTGTTAGTTTGGGAATTGCAGTCCTGGGAGGCCCCTTGCTAGTTTGGGAATTGCAGTCCTAGGAGACCCTTTGCTAGTTTGGGAATGGCAGTTCTAGGAGGCCCCTTGCTAGTTTGGGAATTGCAGTCCTAGGAGGCCCCTTGCTAGTTTGGGAATTGCAGTCCTGGGAGGCCCCTTGCTAGTTTGGGAATGGCAGTTCTAGGAGGCCCCTTGCTAGTTTGGGAATTGCAGTCCTGGGAGGCCCCTTGCTAGTTTGGGAATGGCAGTTCTGGGAGGCCTCTTGCTAGTTTGGGAATCTGTCTTGGGATGCCCCTTGCTAGTTTGGGAATTGCAGTCCTGGGAGGCCCCTTGCTAGTTTGGGAATCGCAGTCTGGGGAGGCCTCTTGCTAGTTTGGGAATCAGTTTGGGCATGGTGGTCCCACGAAGCCCCTCGCTAGTTTGGGAATCGCAGCCCTGGGGTCGCGGGAGGCCCCTTGATAGTCTGGGAGTCAGTTTGGGAGCGGCAGCCCCGGAAGGCCCCTCTCTCGCTCGGGAACCGCATGCTCCTGCGCTGCGCCGCGGCCCCGGCTGGAGGGGGCTCTGCGGGACCCGCCGCGGGCTGGGCCATGGCTGTACTTTTATTTTATTAAATAAAAACCCGACCCTGGAATCGGCGGCGGCGCCACGAGGGGCGGGGCCGGTGACGGGGCCGGTGATGCCGGTCGGGGCGGCGCCTGGCTGGGTTCCGGGTGGAGATGGCGCGGATCACGCTGGAGGACCTGGAATCGCTGGGGGAGGAGGAGGAGGGGGAAGAGGAGGAGGGGGAAGAGGAGGAGGGGGAGGAGGAAGAGCGAGGCCGGCTCTTCGCCCACTGGGAGGCCGTAGCCAGCACGCACCGGGTGAGCCTGCCCCGAGGTGAGAGCTGCGGGTCGGGGGGACCCAGCGCCGGGCATAGCCGGGGCCCTTCCCGGGGCCGGCAGCTACCTGCCAGCCGGTGTGGACCCCCAGCTCCCTGCATCCAGCTTCGGCACCGCTAGGGCCCTGCGAGCTGCCTTTGGGACCCTCAGCCCCCTGTGAGCTGGCTTCGGGACCAGCAGCACCCCACGAGCCAGCTTGGGATCCTCAGCTCCTTGCATTCAGCTTCGGTGCCGCTAGGGCCCTACGAACTGGCTTCGGGACTCTCTGCTCCCTACGAGCTGGCTTTGGGACCAGCAGCACCCTGTGAGCCAGCTTCGGGACCAGTAGATCCCTACAAGCTGGCTTCAGGACCAGCAGCACCCTGCGAGCCGACCTTGGGACCAATAGGTCCCTATGAGCCAGTTTTAGGACCCTCAGGTCCCTGTCAGCTGGCTGAAGGACCAGCAGCTCCCTGCGAGCCAGCTTTGGGACCACTAGGTCCCTACGAGCTGGTTTCAGGACCCTCAGCTCCCTGCTAGCCAGTTTTGGGACCAGTAGGTCCCTATGAGCCAGCTTCAGGACCCTCAGATCCCTGTGGGCTGGCTTTGGGACCAGCAGCTCCCTACGAGCCAGCTTTGGGATCACTAGATCCCTATGAGCACGCTTTGTGATCAGCAGAACCCTACGAGCCAGCTTTGGGACCCTCAGCACCCTACGAGCACACTTCGTGATCAGCAGAACCCGAGCCAGCTTTGGGACCACTAGGTCCCTACGAGCTGGCTTCAGGACGCTCAGCTTCCTATGAGCCGGCTTCAGAACAAGCAGTGACCTGCAAGTTGACTTCAGGACCTTCAGCTCCCTACGAGCTGGCTTCAGGACCCTCAAGTCCCTGTGAGCTGTCTTTGGGACTGGCAGCTCCCTACAAGCCAGCTTCAAGACCAGCAGATCCCTATGAGCTGCCTTTGGGATGGGCAGCACCCTACAAGCCAGCTTTGGACCCTAAGTTCCCTATGAGCATGCTTCATGATCAGCAGAAGCCTACAAGCCAGCTTTGGATGCTCAGCTCCCTGCTAGGCAGCTTTGGGACCCTCTGGTCCCTGTGAACTAGCTTTGGGATTGGCAGCTCCCTACGAGCCAGCTATGGGACCTCTAGGTCCCTACGAGCTGGCTTCTGGACCAGCAGCACCTTACAAGCCAGCTTTGGACCCTCAGCTCCCTGTGAGCTGCTTGGGGACCAGCAGCACCCTACGAGCCAGCTTCAGGGTCAGTAGATCCCTACTAGCCAGCTTTGGGGTGGCCAGCACCCAACAAGCTGGCTTCAGGACTGGCACTGCCCTGTGAGCTGGTGCTGGGACCAGCAGCACTGCACCAGAGTTGGTGTACCTGGTGCACAGCAGGATTCCTGCTCTCCAGCCCTAGACGAGCCCCTCCTTCCTCTCCTGTGCTTTTCTTTGCAGACATGGCAGGCCCTATTGTCCAGATGACCCGGCACAGCCAGGCTCGCGAGCCTGTGCCCTACATTACCCTGGCACAGCATGAGAAGGTGAGCGCTGCTTTGCTCTGCGCACCCAGCGTTCTTGCCTGCTGTCTGCCCATGGGGAGGCTACTGCGAGTGCTTCCGCCAGCCCACGGAGCAGAAGAGCTTCTCCCTTGCAGGGAAGGTGCCCACATCTTGGCTTGCATACATCAACCTTATAGAGGTTTCTGTAGAAGCACTGCAGCCAGATTGGCAGCTCTGGTTTGGTGCAGTGTTCTCTCTGGCCTCAGGTTGCTCTAGGGAAGGTTTTGATTGGATAGTAGGAACAATTTCTTTATTGAAAGAGTGGTGAAGCATTGGAACAGGCTGCCTAGGGAAGTGATGGAGTCTCTATCCCTGAAGATGTTCAGAAAGCTTGTAGACATGGCATCTCATTATATGGTTTAGTAGGCACGGTGGTGGTGTGCTGACGGTTGGGCTCGGTGATCTTAAAGGCCTTTTCCAGCTTTAATAATTCTATGATTCCTGCATCTTCTGTGTTGGGGACTGGATGATCTTAAGAGGTCTTTTCCAACCTAGATGATTCTATGATTCCTGCATCTCCTTCTGTGTTGAGCATTGGCAATGCTCAACTTCACAGACTTTATTTTAAAATCGGACTGATCTTGCTGCTATCTCTGGCCTCCTGGCTTCCAGCTGCCTCCTAATAACAACCTATTTTCTGCCAGGACAAGCGCATCAAGGAGAGTGAATTCTCTGCTTGGACTCTGCTCCCTGCCTTTCTCCAGGCACCTTGTTGCTGTATTTGTATGTGCCTATTGGTCGAGAAGGATACTTCCATGGGAAACACAGGGCCTGTGACCCTGGCTGACACCCCAGAGCATGTGTTGTGGTTTGTCACAGCTTTCAACCCAAATATAATAGTTTCTGGTTGAAGGTCTCCTGTTCTTGCTGGGCAAGTTGCATACCTCCTCGCATCTCTCACACAACAGGTTTGAGAAATCACTGTGAAGAAGCACCCGTCAGACTGATTCCTGTGTCTCTGCAGGCTTGGTCGGGCTTGCTACCAAGAAGACATCTGTCAATTGTCCTCTGTTTGAAGAGAGCTTAACCAGTTTCTTCTGGGCTGATGCCCAGCACTCCTGCCTGTAAAACACGTCTGAGCGTGTGGGTTGTAGAGTTCTGAACTGAGGCTTCAGCACTCCCTCTTCCCCTGGTCGTCTGGGTCCCAGGGACTTAGTCTGGGCTCTTCTCTACCTGTGCCAGTCCCAGGCAGGAAAGGGGCCCAAAGGCTTTGTGGGGCATGAAGATCTTTTGTTGCTATTGGCATTCCCTCCTTGCCTGAGGAGGACTCTTGGAGTTTGACCCTGGGGCTGAGAGAGGAGGTAGGAGCCATTTTCTGGCATTAGTGCTGAGGGGACTTTCGAACTGGGGCCCTTATGGACACATTTCCCAGGCTTGGGGAAGCTGGAAGTATTTGATCACTCCTTCTGAGCTGTCAGTGCTACAAGCCCTCATCCTCTTGGTGGGAAATGAATTCTTACGCCACATATGGAGCCTTGCTCTGGTAGTTCTCAGTCAAGTTCCCGAGCTCATGAGGCAGGGACCTGTTGCCACTGCGTATGTGTGAAACGTTTTCCCTCTTTCACTTGGTCAAGTCTCATCTTCTAGAGTGGAGGTGCTTAATGGAACTATTGGGCTGCACAAGGACCAGACACCATGCCTGGATGGGTTGATAGGTGTATTTGCATATGAGAGTTGCAAGTAGTCTAGATGGACTGGCAGTTTACTAGCTTGGAAAATGCTCTTGCTGTGCTTTGATTGGTAGGACAATAGCAGGCATAGCCCCACCTGGCCTACAGTGTTTTGGGGCACTCTTCTTGGCACCCCACTGAGACACATGAGCAAGCCCAGGTGCCTTTGGCCTTTGGTTTGGCTTTCTGAGTGGAGACCCACTTTGGGTGGCTGCACTCAGTGTTGAGGTTGGTCACAACTTCCCGGCTCACTCACTGCCAACAGAACTGTGGAGCACAGAAGTTTGGAATGGTGCCCTGGGCTGTGTGGAATGAGGTTGTCTGATGACTGCTTTCATCCGGCTGAAGAACAAGCTGAGAGGAGGAAGATAGGTGCTGGCTGCAGCTTCCCAGCTCCTCTTTATGCAGTATCTGTGGTTATAACCATGCCGTGAACTGACCAATGAGCAGACCTAGATACAATATTCCCCCTTCTGTGTTGGATTTGTCCAGAAGACTGGACATCTGTACCAGAAATAGAGATTCTGACCCATCCCACAAAGCTGTCCCTTCTGCACCAGCTGGGTTCATGTCTCTTCTTCCTCCTGTCACTTCTTGCTGTGGAAGAAGAATCTGAGAGGAGCTCTTTTCCAACCTTCACAGCCCTTCTGGGTGGTAGAGCTCTTTTGCCAGACTTTCCTTCTGCTGGGCAGGAGGCTTTTTGCTTGCCATCCTCTGTACACACAGAGCTCTAGGGAAAAGGCACTGCACCTGAGAATCACATGAGCTTTGCCAGGGGCCTTTGAGTGCCTGGAATCAGGAACATCCTTTTGAGTAGGCAGGACAGCAACTGGAGATGCACGCACAAAGTCCTGTGTTCCCTGCTGAGGATGCACCACATCCTGGTGCATGCCAGGAGCTTCCAAGCCTCCCTGTCCCCCTGTCTGTGCTTTTCCTTTCACTGACTTTTGCCTGATGCTGTTAAGTGTCGTTGTCTCAGGTGCGTGTACTGCCAGTTCCCCTCGCCTTCTCCGGCTGCCCATCACTGACCTAGCAGGAGGGTCTCATCTTGGCGTGGTCCTGTCTCCCCACTTCCTGCCTATTGGTGGTGGTTTTGCTGCCCGAGTGCTGCAGTGTTGTCAGCGTGCTTAACACTGACTTGGCTTGTCTGTGTGGCCTGTTTCAGTGCAAGGAAGCAGCCTACGAGGAGCGACAGTACCCATCTGGGAAGTGGGCGTGTGTCACCAAGGGGGAGCCCATGTATGAGCAGAGCATCTCCATGAGCTTCATGAAGCTCATGCGCTACATCTGCAAGGAGAACTCTGTAGGTGTGTGCAGGCAGGGGCTGGAGGGGGCTGGCAGGCTACACAGAGGGAGGGCCCTGCTGGTGTTCATCTGGAGCGGGGAGGAGGGCTGCCACCACTGACCCAGCTGTCTCACTCGCCTACTGCCTTCCTACCTCCTTCCAGGTTGCTATCTGGGCATGACAGTCCCGGTGCTCAATGAAATCCGCCTGACCAAGGAGAGGACCAAGCTGGAGCGTGAGGTTGTAACTGCCTATTATCTCCCACGAGCGTTCCAGCAAAACCCTCCTGTTCCCACAGACACTGAAATCCACATCACTGAGAGGGCACCACTCCGGGTTATAACCAGGTGACCCCAGAACCAAAGATGTTTTCTCAGCTTAGCAGAGGTGTTTAACTCCCTGCATGACTGCTGTGTTTTTTTGGGCAAAGGGATGGGAGGTCTGGCTGTGGGAAGGAATGTGGAGAGGGAATGTTGCTTATGTTGCTTTATTGCAGGGTTTTCTATGGGATGACCACTGAGGAGACGATTCTGCGAGAGATCAGTCTTTTCTGGAAGCTCTTAGGCTCCATGGACACTGTGCTCCAGGAAACCTACATCGTCGCTTCTTATGAAAACCCCAGCATCCCTCAGCGCCGCAATGAGATCTGGTTCATCTGCCGAGCAGAGTAAGTCTTCTCGGTGACCTGCAAATCGTCCTGCAACTGGACCTAGTGTAGATGGCAGTTCTGACCCAAAGGAGACAAATGCACATCCTGACCCACCGTTCACCTACAGAACAACAGAGCAGGAGACCATGGGGTGGGTTTGCACTCTGCCCTGTAAGGGCACAGCCAGGAGAAAACCTGCCTGGGCTGCACTTTATCTATGTCCACAGTGGCCAGCTGAGGCTGGAGCTGGCACTAGGAGAGCCTCTGCAGCAAGCTTCTGGTGGGAAACACTTGGTGGGAGCTCACATAAGGCAGTAAATGGGCTTGTGCAATGTGCTAGCCTGACCTGGCCTTCTCTCAGCTCTGAGCTGAGCTGTCAGAGCTGTGCCAGGGATGCTAGTAGAGCTTGTGGTTGGCAAAGTCACAGGCTGATGATGTCTCAGAAGGGAAGTGATTGTGTATGAGGTGTGGCTCTGCGCTGCTTCCTCTGAAAATGGATGCTTGTCCTGAACGGAGCCACTGAAATGCTGCTACAGGGAAAGTGGCGTTTGAAGGGGGAAAGGGCTCGCCGCAAGCGAGATGTAGATCATGAATGTTTCCTGCTGGGGTGGCTCTCTTTGGACTCTTGGGTGCCTCCCTGGCTGTCAATCACCATCCCTTAGCCAGGACCAGGGCGCTGGCAGCCTTTGTCCATCGGTGCTGTTGCGGACCTGCTGAGAGCTGAGAGGGACAGGTCTGACAGCAACAGCAGCAGCGGCACTGCTATGTGTTGTGCATTGATCAGTGAGTTTCACATCCACAAATACCTTTACGCTTTCATGGGGGAAGCTGGCAGTGCCAACAGTCAATAAACCCAGCTCAAACCACTGCAGCTGCAGACCACTGATGGTGGGGATGAGGTGTGCCCCAACTTGGCTTGGGAAGAGCCTTGCTCTCTCCCTCTTCAAGGTGCTCCATGCTACAAGGCTGGGGATAATTAGAAGGACTGTAATGTTTGCCAGGGTTACAGCCTTGTGTTCAGCCAGGCACAGCCTCTGCTTTGCTGCACACACTGCTTACATTGCTACTACAAACAACTGTGGCCAACTCTCCTGCAGGTAAGGTGGTTTTCTATTGGATGGGGTCTGCTCCAGCCTCGTTTTTCCCCTGTGAAAAAAGTTGGCTCCGTTGACTGTACAGCACATGGGCATCTTGTCTCGGGGACTGAAAATTCATGCTGGTAGGCTGCAGGAATCATAGAATCATACAATGGTTTGAGTTGGAAGAGACTTTGAAGATCATCCAGTTCCAACCCCGCCCTGCCATGGGCAGGGACACCTCTCACTGTATCAGGTTGCTCAAAGCCCCATCCCACCTGGCCTTGAACACCTCCAGGGATGGGGCAGCCACAGCATCTCTGGGCAACCTGGGCTAGTACCTCACCGCCTTGACAGTGAATAATTTCTTCCTAAGACCTCATCTAAATCTCCTCTCTTTCAGCTTAGAACTGTTCCCTCTTGTCCTATCCCTGCACTCCCTGATAAAGAGCCCCTCCCCACCTTTCCTGTAGCCCTTTTCAGTACTGGAAGGCTGCTCTAAGGTCTTTCCTGAGCCTTCTCCAGGCTGAACATATTGGACTCTCTCAGTCTGTCCTCCTATGGGAGGTGCTCCAGCCCTCAGATCATTTTCTTGACTTCCTCTGGACTCACTCTAACAGATCCATGTCCTTCCTGTGCTGAGGACTCCAGAACTGAATGCATAACTCCAGATGTCTCACAAGAGCTCACAAGGGTTGCCCTCTGGTAGCAAAGGATCCTGGCTGTGAGGAGAGAAGCAGTGAGTGTGTTAACACGCTCCTCTTCAAGGGAGCTTCAGGCAGAGTGGGGCAAGCACAGCAAGAGCAGACAGTGGTTTCCTGGCTGTCCTGTGGTGCAGTTCTTGTCCCTGGGGCACTAAAGACAGGTAGGGTTTGGGAGGTGCTGTGACAGCTTGCAGCTCGGAGGGCTGATGTGGCAATTGCTCCTCAGATAAGAGTGATGATGGCTGCATCAGCAGTGCATGCTGGCTTCCCTCCTGGGGAAGGTGAAGCAATTCATTTATGTGAGGCTGGGATCAGGTGGCTCAGTGTCCTTAAGAAAGCAAAATCAGCCAGTGTGTGTGGGACTGAGACCTTTCCTCTTGCTGCATATCAACTACTTTGTTGGTTTGCCCTAAGCTTGCAGGCGGAAGTAAAACTTGCTTTGTAGAACATACTGAACACGTTGATGCTTCCTCCGAGGCTGCTTGGTCCCCAACCACAGCCATAAGAGGTTTTGGTGGCAGGACACGATGGCTTTCCTATGAGAGAGGACTGGTCTGCGGTTACTAGCAGAGCCGTACACCATGCGCCCCTGCTGGGGCGGCTCCGTGGTCTCCCAGGCCCTGCTGGAGGTGGGAATGGTGAGGGCTTCTGGTGTAGGTGCAGGGCAGCAGGCATGCTCCAATCCCGTGCCACTGGCTTTGCTGAGTCAAGGCTTCAGCATCCTCTGGGATGGATCCAGCAGCGCTCTTGTGGACACTGTGAGGTGCCAGATGGAAGTTCTTCCATGCACTACCAAAAGCGGCCAGCATTCTGGAGACTAAACAAACCAACTGGAAAACTGGTGTTGAGAGCCACAGCTGCCAGAGCTGGTGGCACAAGGCTGCAGGAGGTTCTGTGGGAAGCATGGGTTGGGGAAGGGAGGCCTCCAGCCTGCACCTTGCTGGTGGCCAGGCCAGCTTGCACAGCTGTGCCCTGGCTTTGGAGGACATGGATGAGCAGCAAGGAGCAGCCAGCGTGTTGCATAGCTGGGGCTGTGTGCCCAGCCCTCTGCACATAGCAGGGTGAGCTCCTGGCTTCCAGATGCCCCTGTGCTTCCAGAATGATACTGGTGTGGAGCTGCCATTAACAGTCCCAAGCACCATCGAGGGAAGGGAGGGGGCTTTCCTGCTTCTTTGCTGCCCGGGACACAGCGAGGAACCCATGGAAGGAGGGAAGAGAGCTCCAGGACACAGCGAGGGACGCGTGGAGGGAGGAGAGGGGGCTCTTTGTGCCCTCTCGCTGCTTGGCGCACAGTGAGGAGCTCGTGGAAAAAGGGCAGGGGACTCCAGGACACAGCGAGGAGCCCATGGAGGGAGGGGAGGGACCCTGGTCACAGCGAGGAGCCCCGAGAAGGAGCGAGAGGGAGCTCTGCTGGCCCCTCGATGCCCGGGACCGCCCGTGGTGGGAGGGAAGGGACCCGGGACACAGCGAGGAGCCTCAGGGCAGGAGTGGATGGGGCTCCTCCGCCGCGGACACACGAGGAGCCCACGTAGGGTCGGAAGGAACATGGGACACAGCAAGGAGCCAATGGGGGGCTCTCTGCTGCCTCCTCGATGCCCAGGACACACCGAGGAGCTCATGGAGGTGTCTCTGCTGCCCCTCAATGAGCAAGGAGCCCTTATAGGGCGGGGAGGAACCCGAGACACAACGAGGAGCCCTTGGAAGGAGAGGTCTCTGATGCATTCTCGATGTTTGGGACACAGTGAGGAGCCCATGCGGGGGAGGTGGGGGGGGATGTCTCTGCTGCCCTCTCAGTGAGCGAGGAGCCCACGTAGGGCTGGGAGGTACTCGGGACACGCGAGGAGCCCATGGAGGGCCGGAGGGGACTCGGGACACAGCGAGGAGCCCATGGAGGGGTCTCTGCTGCCCTCTCAGTGAGCGAGGAGCCCACGTAGGGCTGGGAGGGACTCGGGACACGCGAGAAGCCCACGTAGGGCCGGAGGGGACTCGGGGCACAACGAAGAGCCCATGGAAGGTGGGGTCTGTGCTTCATTCTCGATGCCGAGCCGGGACACAGCGAGGAGCCCATGGAGGGGTCTCTGCTGCCCCCTCAGTGAGCGAGGAGCCCACGAAGGTCGGGGGAAGAGAACCCGGGACACAGCGAGGAGCCGCAAGACTCCAGGGGAGGGGTCTCTGCTTCATCCTCGATGCCAGGACACAGCGAGGTGCCCGCGGGGGCAGGGGGAGGGTGCCAGGAGCCCCGGGCGGGAGCACCCCTGCCGACTCCCCGTGAGCGAAGATGCCGGGCAGGATCCGTGTGGCACCCACCCCCCGGTGCCGGTGAGGGTCGGGGCCCCGCCCCGGAAGCCCCCCCTGCGGCGGGCGGGGCGCGGGCGGCATGGGGCGGGCGCGGGGCGGGCGCGGGGCGCGCGGTGAGCGGGCGGCGCGGAGGATGGCGGCGGTGCGGGCGCTGCTGGTGCTGGGTGAGCGGCGGCGCGTCCTGCGGCGGGCGGCGGGCTCCGATCCCCGCGGTGCAGCCCTTCCCTTCCTTCCATCCATCCCGGAGCCTGGCTGCCCTCCAACCCCGTCTGGCTCCGGCTCTCCTTTTTTCCCCTGCCGGCTCCTAAGGGAGGCGTCGCGGCTGAATGGGCTGGGATGCAAGCGCGCCAGGCGTTTGGGAGACGGGGAAGGGGCGAGGGAGGCGGCTCCGGATCCCCCCCACCCCCAGCCTCGGGAATGCTGCTTGCGGGTGGTTTTCCAGGGAGATCTGAGCAGATCCAGGCTGGGAGATAAAGCAGTGGGCACTCGGCACGCTCCCACCCGCAGGAATTGGTTTCCCAGCCACTGGCGGGGGTGGGATTTGCCCCTTTGCTGAGCGCAGCCGCGCTGTGCGGGGCACGATCCAGCCGCTTCGCTCGTCCCCCAGCTCCGCCGTCCCCATCGGTGCCTGGGGAGGCTTGGGGACAGCCGGCTCCATCTCCCAAGCCCGCTCTGCTCCGTGGTAGTTCTCCCTGCTGGCCTCCTAGCGCCATTTTCCTTGCCTGAGGAGCCTGGGATTTTGGATGTGGTGGGAGAGCCACAGGGGCTGCGAGCTGTTTTCCAGCCTGGCTTCAAAGCCCCTCATCGCCGTGTTTCTCACCCCCTTGGCTTGGGAGCTCCAGCCCAAGGGTCCTACGTGTCGCCAGTACCTGCTTGTGCTCCCACCTGGGGTGCTGAGCACGACTGGATGGTTTCCTTCACGATTTCTGCTGCAAAATGAAGAGCTGCCTTAGCCTGGCACCTGGGGATGGAGGAGAGGATAATGCCTCCAAGGAAAGTTATTTATAGCACTGCTCCTCTTGTGTCTGGAGCTGTGGCTGAGCACTGCTGCCAGGCTCCAGGTAATGTCCAATTTACAGCTGATAAGCAGGAAAGGCAGCGCTTATTTAGCTGATTAGCACCATAATTGCAGATTGCCTTGGCAACCTTCTGGAGAGGGAGTGCATGCTTTGCTTGGGCTCAGATTTGGATCCACGAGGCTCCGTGGACCTGTGGCAGCGTTCGTCTACTTGCCAGTGTGCCACCACCTTTCCTGCCCACGCGCTCCCCTCTCCAGTTGCTTTTGTGCTGATCCAAGCACGTATTCTTCTTTCTGCTGCTGAGCAGGACCACATCCTACAACGCCAGGAGGAACATGCTGCTATCGGCTTGCTCCTGTTTCCAGGTGCTGGAGCTTTTCTGCTGTTCCAAACATGTTCTCTTCTCATTCCTGCTGCTTAGCAGGACCATGTCCTACAGCACTGGGTGGAACATGCTGCTATCCGGCTCATGGACGCTGTAAAAAGTCTCAGATGTCAGCAATGTGACCACAACATACAGTCTGATCATAGAATTATAGAGTTGTTTGGTTCCAAAGGGACTCTAGGGATCATTAGGCTAGTGGTAAGTTTTGTGTGGCTCCCATTGCCTGTGAATGCTGCTTGGAGAAAGGGCTGGGGAAAGACCTGTGAAGTGTGGGATGTCCATGGTTCCGGTGGGTCCTTCCTGTGATCCTCCTTTGCCACGTATGTGTTCCAGGACTGCTCAGTGCCTGGACTGCTGGTCCTTGTTCCTCTATTTCCGTTGCTCGGCAAAGCTGGGATCGTTCTGGCAGTGACACTGCAGCATGCCAGATGTGTGCTGGCTTCTGCTGGAACATGTGGTTGAAATGCTAGCTGAGGAAGTATTTGCTGAGTCAACTTTTCTTTTAAGCTAAAAAAACCCAAAAGGTCTGTTTTGTTCTGGAAGTACCTCCATGTCTTGTGTTGCCCTTTGTGTTTCTGTACATTGGTACTTTTCTCATGCTCGCTATCAAGCCTGTTCCTAAAGAAGAAAACATCTGAGAATAGGAATGACTGGATGGAGTCTGAGAATTTCTTTCGGGTTTAAAGGGACCAAAATAAATTTCCAGTTGTGCAACTTAGATGACTTTTGCTTTCTGAGTTGAAGCTGCCATCTGTTTTCCAGCAGATCGAAGTCATCCGCAGCCAGACCAAGTGCTATGCTAGTTGATGTGAGTGAGCATCCCTTCAGCAGCTGAAAAGGACATTGGTCTGTTAGAGTGAGTCCAGAGGAGGTCAAGAAGAGATCTGAGGGCTGAAGCACCTCCCATATGAGGACAGACTGGGAGGGCTGGGCTTGTTCAGCCTGGGCAAGAGAAGAAGGCACCAAGGAGATCTTAGAGCAGCCTTCCAGTACTGAAAGAGTTTACAGGAAAGCTGTGGAGGGGCTCTTGGTCAGGGAGTGCAGGGATAGGACAAGGGGGAACAGTTTTAAGCTAAAAGAGGGGGGATTTAGGTTAGCTATTAGGAAGAACTGTTTTCCTGTGGGGAGAGGGTGGTGACACACTGGCCCAGGTTGCCCAGAGAAGCTGTGGCTGCCCCATCCCTGGAGATGTTCAAGGCCAGGTTGGCTGAGGCTTTGAGCAGCGTGATGGAGTAGAAAGTGTCCCTGCCCGTGGCAAGGTGGTTGGAACTGGATGATCTTCAAGGTCCCTTCTGACCCAAACCATTCTATGAATTCTGGGCTGATTTGGGGCAAAATGATGAGAAGCTGATACTATTCTTTTCTTGTAAAGCACATGAGCACCTTGGGACTTGGGTGTGCTTAGGCAGTGCTCAGGTAGTCTGTAACCCTGATGTGACAGGAGTTTCAAAGGCACATCAACTTCTTAGTCATGGCCATAAACACCTCTTTGTCTGTACATTGAGTCCTGGACCACTGAGGACTGGCACCCAGTAGAAGAGTGTCATGTTCTGCATCCTTTAAAGATGTCTTCTGGTCTCTTAATTAATCTGGGTTGAGACATCTTCTAAAGGCAGATAGGCAGATGTTTGAACTGCAGCAAGTACCCATATTTAGTTGCACACTGGGTGATGAATGCTCTTGCTGATGGGATCACGTTTCCTGCTGAAACCCTCTTGCTTAAGAGAAGTAGGTGTATAGCACTATGTGTCTGTGATGGATTGATTGCACCTTGTTTGACCAAAATCCATGTTGTATCCAAGTGGCTAGGCATAGGTGTCCTTGTGGGGGCAGGCTGCATGTGTTCTGAAGGCCACAGAGGCCAACGGGAGTGGACGGAAGAAGGTAGGAAAGAAGTGGGGAGAGAAGAGCCTGGCTTTGGGGCAGTGGGCAAGAATGCAAGGGCCATCCTGGCTGTAATTGATAAGGCACTTAAAAAAAGATCTGAAGGCTGTGAGGCCTGGTTATAGGTATTTACTAGGATAACTTTACACTAATATTTTTCTTCCCTTCATTGCAATTCATCTGCTGTTTGAGCTGCAAAGATCAAAGCTGTCTTCCAGCAAGCACACGTGGACTTGAGTAAATAGCTGGACCTACACCTCTCTCCTGTGAATAAACACTCTTTCCTCTCTGAACATTTTCAAGCGTAGCTCTCAGGTCTGGAATGCAAAATATTTCACATTAGCAGTGGGTGTTTCCACTGCTTTCGATATTTGGGAACTTGGAACAAATGCTTATTTAGCAGCAGATGGGCTTGGTACAAACGTGCTCTTTGTGAAGGCAGTCGCTGCTGCAGTGTGTACAGGGAAACTCCCCTGAGATCGGAGGACCTGCGATTGTTTGTCCAGACCCCAAGGAAACGGATCTTGTTCTCCTGAGATGAGTGACGGTCTCCTGGGCTGGGATAGGCAGCTCTTTGGAGGCCTGGAGGGCAGCGAGGCAGAAGACATGCTTGGCAGATGCGCAGGAACATTTTCCTTTGTGAGGATTTAAGTGGCGGGGGCTGTTAACATTGAGTTTTGAGGGGGTTTGCAAGACCTGTGAACTAGCACAGTGGATTTTGCTTTGTAAGTGGAACAGGCAGCTGAACCGATTCTGGAGTGCTGATGGATGAGAAGCTCAGCGTGAGCCGGCAGTGTGCGCTTGCAGCCCAGAAAGCAAGCTGTATCCTAGGCTGCATCCAAAGCAGTGTGAGCAGCAGGGTGAGCAAGGGGATTCTGCCGCTCTACTCCACTCTTGTGAGACCTCACCTGGAGTTCTGTGTTCCATTCTGGAGTCCTCAGCACAGGAAGGACATGAATCTGTTACAGTGAGTCCAGAGGAGGGCTTCAAAGATGATTCAAGGGTTGGAAAACCTCCCGTATGAGGACAGGTTGAGAGAGTTAGGGTTGTTCAGCCTGCACAACAGGAGGCTCTGGAGAGACCTTATAGTAGCCTTCCAGTACCTGAAAGGGGCTACAGGAATTTGGAAAGAGGTTCTTTATCAGGGAGTGCAGGAATAGGATGTTGGGGAATGGTTTTAAGCTTAAGAGGGGAGATTTTGATAAGATTTTTCAGAAGAACAGTTTTCTTGTGAAGATGGCGAGGCACTGGCTCAGGTTGCCCAGAGGAGTTGTGAATTCCTCATCCCTGGAGGTGTTCAAGGCCAGGCTGGCTGAGGCTTTGAGCAACCTGATGCAGTGGGAGGTGTCCCTGCCCATGGCATAGGGCTTGGAACTGGTCCCTTCCAACCCAAACCATTCTGTGATTCTGTGGTAATACCTCCTGGAGGAGGCTGGTTATGCCTGAAGTGGGAGAAGGTCAGCTCTAGTATCTTCTACTTTTATGAGAAATCAACTGTGTCCTGGGGAGAGAAAATGAAGAAATGACAATGTGACAACTGCTAATGTATTCATTCTTAGGCATTAGTATGCATTTCAGCAGGACAGAGGTGCCTGCCATGAAGGGTAGCCTGTTTCCATGTCCTGCTCATTGCCTGGAGGATGTTGCTTGTAAATTCCTTTAGTCTGTAAAAATACCAAGACATAATTGCACAGTGGGTTAACGGGCTGTTGCTGTGAAAGTAGCATACCTTGTGTGCTGGCTTGCCTGGAAAGAGCAATCCCACTGCTGGGCACAGAAGGATTTGTTCTCTGAGAGCGACCTGACAGAATCATAGGGTGGTTTGAGTTGGAAGGGACCTTAAGGATCATCTAATTACAACTCCATCTGCCATGAGCTGGGACACTTCCCACTAGATCAGGCTGCCCAAGGCCCCACACGATCTGAACACTTCCAGGGATGGGATCCACAGCTTCCCTGGGCGACTTGTACCAGTGACTCGCCACCCTCATGGTGAAGAATTTCCTCCTAATGTCTAGACGTAGACTAGATATTAGGAGGAAATTCTTCAGGGAGCAGATAGAGATGCTGGAGGTTTTCATGTGGCTGCCTGTAGAGCAGGGACTGTTCATTGGGCTTTGTTGTGGTTTGGTGACTCTGCACTTGGTTCACATCTTGTTCCTGATGTCCTTGTGAGCTTGTCCAGATACATTGTGCATCTCTTGCCCTTTAGGCAGATTGTTCAGAGGAGTGCAAGTAAAGTGGGGGACTTCAGGGTCTTTTAGAAGCTGTTTTCTCACTTCCTAATGCCAAAGCTTTTGAACCTCAGCATAAGAAACCAAGCACATTGCTTTTTTGATTCTTGAGGATGTGGCTTGGGCAGGGTCCTGCACTTCTATCTCCTCCATCCTACCCAATCCTGTCAGGATCTGCTCTGCTGGTTGTGTTGATGAGCTGTCAACTCTCTGTGTGTCTCTGCTCTTCCTTGCCTGTTGCTGGTGGATCTGATCCAAGGGCCACCTTCCTGCATTGCTGTGGGGTGCTGTGTGACAGAGTGGTATCCTGTCACCTCTCAAGTCCCACAGTGCCAGCAAATCCACCATGTATTGTAATGGGAACTGTCTGGTTTAGAACAGACAGTTAGTGTCCCCAAACAAAAAAGGGCCAGACTGAAGTATCATCATGAAGACCATCGCCTGTTCCATTCTTCCTGTGCCTTGTGAACGTTCTTCAGTGCAAGCAGTGGGAAGGAAGAGAGGCTTGCAAGGCACTTCTTTACACAGATGTATAGGAAGGCTCTGCAGAGGGTCCTGGACAGGCTGGGTCAATGGGCCGAGGCCAATTGTATAAGAATCAACAAAGCCAAGTCTTACGGGGAGTGGCTGAGAGAATTGAGATTGTTTAGCCTGGAGAAGAGGAGGCTGAGGGAAGACCTATTGCCCTCTACAACTGCCTGAAAGGAGGTTGTGATGAAGCAGTTGCTGGTCTCTTTTTCCCAAGTAACAAGTGATTGGATGAGAGGAAGTGGCCTCAAGTTGCACTAGGGTGGGTTTAGGTTAGATATTAGGAAAAATTTCTCAACTGCCAGAGTGGTGAAGCATTGGGAGAGGCTGCCCAGGGAAGTGGTAGAGTCCCCATCCCTGGAGGTGTACAGAAAGCGTGTAGCCATGGCACTTTGGGATATGGTTTAGTAGGCATGGTGGTATTGGGCTGACATTTGGACTTGATAACCTTAGAGTTCTTTCCCAACCTTAATGATTCTGTTTTGTGTAGTTTGGTTTGAGAACTAGACCAGAGTGCAGTGGAAGTTTTTGTAGGATGCTCACAAGTGTCTGTGGTCTCAAGGAGTGGAATGCTGGAAGAATGGTTGTCTGGGGGTTCTTCTGGATGTCACCCTCTATGGGAGAGGGGCGCAGGCTGGTTAAAGTGGGCTTTTAAGGTTGGAAGCACGTTCAGTGCATTAAGCAGCCGCGGCTCTCTGGGTCCAGGCTGTGTGGCTGTGGGTCTGCTTGCTGCTTGAATTGATGTTGAATGGAGTCCTATCCAAAGTGTTGTCCAGTGTTTCCTCTTACCTCTGCCTGCTTTGGCACTTTGCAGCACGGTGAGGATGAACCTATGCCACCCTCTAAAGGCAGGGACTCCATTTCGGGTCATTCCTTTGTTCTGGGGAAATACTTGGCAGCAAGTGCCGTTCTCCTGTGTTTACCTGTGTCTCCTTTTAATCTGTGCAACCCCTGCCGAGTAGCTGTGGAAGATCTTCAAGCTGAACACAAGTGGTCTTTGTTTCAAAGCATCAATTTGTGTTGGCAGCCAGGTCTGCAGCGCATGTGCTTTTCATTGACTGCTGCTCCAGCTCTGTTCCTCACTCTTGCCAGTTTTTTTTTTTTTTAAATATAATACAAAAATGTTTTTCCTGAGTTTAAAAGGCTGAGCCGTACAGTACTTCTAGTCTTAATTTAAACCTTGCCTATTTCAGGGAAGGAATCTCTGTGCACAGAACAGACTGTTTTCCTCTCCTCTGAGAGTTTACTAATCCATGCTGTCTGATCAGCAAAGAGAGAGTCGAGGGGGGCTTCAGAGTGGTTTGAAAACTTCAGAAAGCCTGGTCTGTGTGCCCAGGATGCAGAGCTTTGGTGTTATGCCCCAGCTCCAACTGCTTCCAAGCCTACTTGTCTCAGAGCACTCTCAGAAGGGAGGTGGGTAGGTGCTTTGGGTGATGCTCTTTGCAGACTGTTCCTGCTTGAGGCTGCTTTTTTGATTTGATCAGCTTTCAAATATCTATCCTCTACTGTCTGATTTTGGTCCTCTGAAGTTGTTCTGCAAGGATTTCTCTTGAAACACATTTTAATCTATAAATGCTGTAACCAGCAGGTTGAGGGAGGGGATTCTCCCCCTCTGCTTCACTCTTCTGAGACCTCACCTGGAGCCCTGTGTTCAGTTCTGGAGTTCTCAGCACAGGAAGGACGTGGATCCATTAGAGCGAGTCCAGAGAAGGCCAAGAAAATGATCCAGGGCTGGAGCACCTCCCACATGAGGGCAGGCTGAGAGAGTTTGAGATGTCCTGCTTGGAGAAGGGAAGGCTCAGGGGAGACCTTGGAGCAGCCTTCCAGTAGTGAAAGGTACTACAGGAAAGCTGGGAAGGGGCTTTTTATCAAGGAGTGCAGGGATAGGATGAGAGGGAATGGTCTTAAGTTTGAAGGAGAGGAGATTTAGATGAGATTTTAGGAAGAAATGTTTTCCTGTGAAGGTAGCAAGGCACTGGCACAGGTTGCCCTGAGGAGTCGTAGATGCCCCATCCCTGGAGGTGTTCAAGGCCAGGTTGGCTGAGGCTTTGAGCAGCGTGATGCAGTGGGAGATGTCCCTGCCCATGGCAGGGGGGTTTGGAGCTTTTGAAGTGGATGATCTTTGAGATTCTTTCCAACCCGAGCCATTCTGTGATTCTAATCCGTAAAAGCCTTCATCGATATCCAGGCACAGGTCACTAAAGATGCCCGTTGATAGTGAACAGATAGATGCTACAGTGTCCAGGTGCCCCAGAGAGCAGAAATGGAAACTGTATAGATCCAACCACAGGAGATACAGACTGGGGCTTTCCAGGGTGGGAACATCATAGTGATGAGTACTCGCGAGCTCCCTGTCCCCTTGCACAGTGGGTGCGCACAAACTGTGTCTGGAGAGAAAGCCTGGCTGATTCTAATCAATGATTCCTTGTGTGAGATGGAGCTTGCCAGTGGGATACCAATGGCCTGTCTTCGTGTCAAATTAAGCTCTGATACTAATGGAGCGTGTGGGATGTTTAGGTTTGTGGACTAGGATATGTGACTTGAGCTCGCCATTGTCAGATGCTCTGGACATTCCAGTTCCTAGATGACCAGGACAGGAGTGTTCCAGAGTGCTCTGCACTCAGACCTTGTTGCTCATGACACATATTTGTTTTCAGGGTAGCTCTGAGGTGACTGGCTCTGTAACATTTCCTTTCCTGTGATGCTGTTTTGAGATCAGGTTTGTCCCAGCATCAGGATTTTACACCTGGGTGCATTTTACACCTGAAAAGCAGCCAAGACCCTACCACTGCTGATGTGGGCATGCTGTTGAGTTGGCTTTGTCCTCTTGTCACCTGAAGCCAGAGGGCTCTGTCCCTGCAGCCATGGCACAGAGAAGCCAAACCCATTCTGGCTGCAGAGGAAAAGCTTATGTGCCTCTGGGCAGCTCTGTGCAGGGGTTGTCCTTGCTGTCAAACATGATGCTGGCACAACATAGGCATGGCGTTGTGTAAGACCAACTATAAACACTCCTTATTACGGTTGCTTGTTGAACTCTTTAGGAGCACAAAGAAAGCCTTTGATTCCAAAACATACAGTGACTCTCCAAATAGTTACAGGCAGGACAAGCTGTGGCTTGCAAGTGCCTTTATTGCTCTCAACACAGCATGCTTTGGTGCAAGTCTTGCCTCTGCTGGGAGGCCCATCACTTGCGTGGCACAGAGCTACTTCATGGTGCTAGTGCTAATGAAGCTTTCATGGGAGGAAAGGTTATAGTTTTTTTCCAGCAAAGACAAGGTCAGAGAAGATAAAATCAGACTGTCTTGTAGAGTGACACACAGGGCAGTCCATCCAGCTCTCCTGAACCATCCATGGGAGCATAGATAGGTTTGTTCTGCTGAGGACTGGTTGTTCTGTTGCAGCTGCAGCTGCCCTGGAGATGGGCTGACACTGAAAGTCTCTTCCAGCAGCTGAATAATTGTGCAAATTGTTTCAGACCAATGAAAACTGAGCTTCCTGTGAGTTACTGGGCATTCTTCTTTGTTCCTATTCCTCCATTCTGCCTGGTGGGAACACGGGGAGACCAGGAGACATCTGAGGGCACCTGACAGGTGCTATGGCAGTGGCCAGTTCTTAATGCGGAGTCTCCTTCTGCAGCAGTGAGATGGCTGGATATCAGTCAGTGTCTGCAAATTGCCGGTTCCTCCAGCCAGATTTGAGTAGAAGTTTATTCACTATATTCCAAGCAGAAGCTGAGCTATGGAGGCAACACATGTTTTTTTTTCTCTGCCAAGTTAGCTCCTGATGGCTCTTCCTGCATGTTGTGTGTGCTTGCAGCCTTCAGATACATACGTAGAGGAGCTGTGCTGACCCTACCACCCAGGTCATGTCTCTGTCTTGCTGCCTGGTTGCACTGGCCCAGGTGCAGCCATTCCTTTTCCAGTTGTGCTTCCTGCCTCACAGTTGCCTCCTGTGCCTTCCCAGTTCCTCTTCTGTATCCAAACCCCCCTGTGGCATGCCATGCATCCTTGTTTCAGACTTTTCCTGTTCCTCAATTTCCTTCTCTGCAATGCCTGACTGAGCACTGCTGTTTTCCACATGTGGCTTCCTCATCCCATCTTGAGATTGCTTCTGTCTCCTTAAAACCAGTTCCCCAGATCCCAACCAGCCATGAGAAATCAGAGCAGAGCTGGGGCAGGGCTGCTAAGATTTTTCAGGTGGTTCATGGAGATCAGAGATGGTTTTGATAATAATTCTTCCATTCAGCTGAGGAAGAAATCTCAAAACCATGTGGCCTGAAGCGGAATCATAGAATGATTTGGGTTGAAAGAGACCTTAAAGATCATCCACTTCGAAAGTTCCAACCCCCCCTGCCATGGGCAGGGACATCTTCCACTGCATCATGTTGCTCAAAACCTCATCCAGCCTGGCCTTGAACACCTCCAGGGTTGGGGCAGACACAACTGCTCTGGGCAGCCTGTGCCAGTGCCTCACTGCCCTCACAGCAGAACATTTCTTCCTAAGATCTCATCTAAATCTCCTCTCTTTCAGCTTAAAACTGTCCCCCCTCATCCTATCCCGGCACTCCCTGATAAAGAGCCCCTCCCCACCTTTCCTACAGCCCCTTTCAGGTATTGGAAGGCTGTTGTAAGGTTTCTCCAGACCCTTCTCTTCTCCAAGCTGAACAACCCCAACTCTGTCTATCCTCTTATGCAAAGTGCTCCATCCCCTAGATCATCTTGGCTTCCTCTGGACTTGCTTTAATAGATCTATGTCCTTCCTTTGCTGAGGACTCCAGAACTGAAAGCAGGCCTCAAAGAAAGATCTCGTGAGAGTAGAGTAGAGAGGGAGAATCATCTCCCTCAACCTGCTGGTCACCAGCCATTAATTGCAATGGTTAACATTTTGGCAAGGAAATAATCACCCAGGAAAAGAGAGTGTTGTGCTGAACTTCCTTCAGTGTCACACTGTGTTCCTTGCTGGGATTTGTCCCTGCCTCACACTGGCTGGAGATGCTATCCTACACGGTTCATATACAAACAAAAATGTGCCATGGATTTGTTGGAGCAATCCATTTTACCTGGATTGCCAAATGGCCACAGTGAACAGCCAGGCACCTGCAGGTATCTCAGCTCTTCCTAATCCACAGAACCTGGTGTTGGGGGTGTGTTGTCATTGCTTATGTGCCTCCTTGGCATTTGGTTGCTTAGGATGTCCTGGTGCTCTTCCCTCTGGTGGATTAGGGACTGTTCAATAAGATTTGTTCTCCAGATACACTGGGAATCGGTTGTCCTGCCACTATGGAGAAAAGCACTTATTTTTCAAGGAGAGTTGTTTAGTATGAATTTGTGGCTCTGAGTCCTGAGCTTTTCTTTAGTTTATCACAGGGGCTTTGCATTTGATCTGTCTGTAGCAGGTGTTCTGCCTGGCTATCGATTGGTAAAAGCATTCCAGAAATTGCCCTGCTTGCATATTCTTCCCACTCAGGGACTTTACTCTATTTTTAGCTGGGAGGTAATGTAGCAATGTCTCACAGTGAGGCTGCCTTTTAATTAATATTGCATGAACAAAGGAAATATTAGCTTCTCTGTCTACTTTCCTATTTTTGTGGCTTTTAATATAGATTCATAAATGGCCCTAATGAAAATAAACAAGGAACTTTTCCTTTCTGTGCCCTCTTTGCTTTCAGAGGTGACACTGCAAGTCTGGCCCCTGTGGTGAGTTTTGTTCCAAGAGGCCTTAAATGGTGATTGTGAAATGGGGCTGGACTTCACCTTTCCAGCAATGAAAAGAAAAGGAGTTGGATGAAATCTGCAGACTTGTAGGGCATAGCTGGAGATAGAGAGAGTTGTGGCTGATGCTTTGTAGACAGGAGGAAGACAGTGCCACGTAGAATCATAGAATGCTTTGGGTCAGAAGGGACCTTAAAACTCAGCCTGTTCCCAACCCATGGGACACCTCCCACTGCATCAGGTTGCTCAAAGCCTCATCCAGCCTGGCCTGAACACCTCCAGGGGTGGGGCATCCTCAGCTTCCCTGGGCAACCCTTGCCAGTGCCTCACCACCCTCACAGGCAAACATTTCTTCCTAATCTCTCATCTAAATCTCTCCTCTTTCAACTTAAAACCCTTCCCCCTCAGCGATCCCTTCACTCCCCGATAAAGAGCCCCTCCCCAGCTTTCCTCTCGGCACCCTTTAGTGTAAGTATTGGAAGGCTGCTTGCTCTCTCTGCAGAGACCATCATAGATGGATGTACAGGGCACAGCAGACAGTATTAATTGATGTCTCTGAAATGCTTGTAGGTGGTGACACAGAAATGGTACAAACCCAGAGGGAAGGCCTGGGCAGCCAGTCCTTCTTGTGCTAGCTTCAATTGCAGGCAGAGGCCAAACCCCAGCAATGTAGAGTCCGTGTAAACAGGAGAGGCACCAGTGCAGCCGGTGGAGCAAGGTCTATTTCAGATGTCTCCTCAATGCCTTTGGGCAGCTCCACTTGTGTCTGGCGCTACTGGATGCATTCAGCAATTTTTAGCTTGAAGCATCATGGTGGCTGCTAGAAAAAGCAGCCACTCAGTTGGGAGTGCCTTTCCTGGGAGCTTCTCTTCCTATGGGAGAGGAGCAAACAGGTCAAACCTGCAGTAAGCCAAGTGGAGAAACAGGATGCTTTAGAGACTTGCTCACCTTGAGCAGGACCTCCAGCAGAGCCTTGATCTATGGGGAGGATGGCTACAGGATTGCCCCTTATGTGGCATCCCTGACACACTGTTCCATCCCCTTGCTCCTGGGAAGGCAGAGTGGCTGGATGCATCCTCGTGGGTGAGCCGTGCAGAGGCAGCTGCATGCAGGGGTGGGGAGGCATAGCTCAATCCCTGCAGCAGTTGCCACAGCATGGGTGTCATTTTCAAGCTTATAGCATTGGATGAACCATTTCTCCCATGAGCTATAAGCTGTTTGGAGAGCTTGGCCAGCTGGATCTTCCTGGCTTCATGGCAAATCCATCTGAGTCTCTACAGGCAGACAACTAAGAGAAACTTAGCTGTAAATACACTGCCATGACCTGGAGAGAGATTTAAAATATTTATCCAAGGGCAGGGCTTGGGAGATAAATAAGCTCCTTGTCTGCTTCCTTGCACGCGAGGGTCAATTGTGCAGCTGTCCCTTTGTCCCAAGTTCTCAGAGTCCTCCTTAGGCCTGGAGAGTTGCTTATGGGTGGGCTTGAAATCTCTGTACATAGTGTAAACATAGGGCTGCCAGAAATAAAAAAAACAACCTGAAGCCCTCTGTTCAGTGTTCAGTTTTTTAGTCCTCAGCAAAGGAAGGACATGGATATGTTGGAGCATGTCCAGAGAAGGCCATGAAGATGATCCGAGGGCTGGAGCACCTCCCATCCAAGAACAGGCTGAGAGAGTTGGGGTTGTTCAACACAGAAAAGAGAAGGCTCCAGAGAGAGCTTATAGCAGCTTTCCAGTACTGAAAGGGGCTGCAGGAAAGCTGGGGAGGGGCTCTCTATCCCGGAGTGCAGGGATAGGTGAGGGGGGACAGTTTGAAGAGGAGATTGTGGTGAAGTATTAACAAGAAATGTTTTCCTGTGAGAGTGGTGAGGCACTGGCACAGGTTGCTCGGAGAAGTTGTGAATTCCCCATCCGTGGAGGTGTTACAAGGCCAGGCTGGATGAGGCTTTGAGCAACCTGATAGAGTGGGAGGTGTCCCTGCCCATGGCAGGGGGGTTGGAACTCTTGAAGTGGATGATCTTTATAGTCACTTCCAACCTAAGCCCATTTCTATGAAAATGCAGAGGGAGATGCCTAGGGCACTTGTGCTGATGTAGATGCTTGCATCCTCTCCTTCTAGTTGCACCCGCACAAGCTGTTCTCCCTGGTCTGTTGCTCTCAGAATGTTCATGGCGCTTGCCATGGCTTGGGTTCCTCAAAGAAAGGTTGTAACCCTCCCACCTGGCCCACTCAGAAAGAACATCCGCGAGACGTCCTGACCAAGCACATCTGAGAGCCAGTGCAGGTTTGAGTGGTAGTGGAGAGGTTTTCCGCCTTCCAGTGGATTTATTGGCATCATGCAGAGAAGCAGCTCTCTCAAAGAGTTTTAGTGTCAAATCTGCAGCAAAACAGGCCTGGGAGACCAAGAAGGGCTTGCTGGTGGGAGTGTGCCATGCCCAGCATTGCCTTGGCTCAGCTGCTGACTTGACAGCCTCCATGCATGTAGAAGAGCTGACTCTGAGCAGCAGCAGCCCTGCTTTCTCTGACAGTGTGTTAATGAAGCAGCTGCCGTTGCTTGGAGGCCTCGTGTGTGTGCTGCTTCCCTTGCCCTGGCCTCCTCTTCCCCTCCTTTTTTGTCTCTGCAGCCTGAGTTCCCTGAGTTTTCTGGCTGGTTGGGGCTCCCATTTGCTGAAGGGAAGTGCAAGGCAGCTTTATGGAGCTTATTTGTTTTTTTCACGTTGTTTCCTGGGATGGTGTTTCAGCTGGAACAGGAAGAACATGAAGCCCTGACCAGTGGCTCCTTCAGCTCACATAGTGCTGTTGTGGAGGAATCCCTCTTGGCTGGGCTGGGGATGGCAGAAGCAAAGTCAGCCTTCAACCCTCAGCCTATGCAAAGGATATAGTGGCCAGCAACATGAAATGGGTTCTCAGCCAGGCAGACCTTGTGGGTGAAGGAACACAGCCTCATTGCTGCAGGTTCTCGCCTGCAACCCCAGGGCAGGGATTGCTGAACCAGCTCTGTTGCAGCTAACGCCTAGGCTCTCCTCTTCCATGAAAGGTTTTTTTTGTAAAGACCATTGCGTTCTGAGAAGGCTGAGAGAGATGGGCTTGTTCAGCCTGGAGAAGAGAAGACCCTGGGGAGACCTTAGAGCAGCCTTCCAGTTCTCAAAGGGGCTACAGGAAAGCTGAGGAGGGGCTCTTTATCAGGGAGTGCAGGCATAGGATGAGGGGGAATGATTTTAAGCTGAAGGAGGGGAGATTTAGATGAGAATTTAAGAAGAAATGTTTTGCTGTGAGGGTTGTGAGGCACTGGCACAGGTTGTCTAGAGAAGCAGTGGATGCCCCATCCCTGGAGGTGTCCAAGGCCAGGCTGGCTGAGGCTTTGAGCAACGTAATGCAGTGGGAGATACCCCTGCCCATGGCAGGGGTGTTAGAACTGAGTGATCTTTAAGGTCCCTTCCAATCCAAAGAAGTCTGTGGTTCTATGATTCTCACATGCCCCTTGCTTAAATTGTGGGGGAAGCGTTGTCCTTTGAGGTCACTGCACAGGGAGCACATGGCTCATCCTGGCACCTGTTTGTGCTGTTCCCTTTCATGGGAGAAAAAGGAGATAAATTTGCTGTACCAGCCAGAGAGCTCAGCCTCCGAATCAGCTGCATCTCCAGCCTGCCATGCTCTGCTAGTAGCACATGTAAGCTGTAACTTTTTCTGAGGAAGCCAGGGAATTGCTCAAGGGATCTGAGCAAGTCTGGGAGAGTTGATTGGCAGGACCAGTGGGTGCTGCAAGCCTGTTTGTGATGCTGAGTCACCCTTGAAGCATTTGTGTTTCTCACTAGAGCTTGGCAGTGCAGCTGGTGATGTCTGCTCTGGAGCCTTTGGTGACGCACCATTAGCGATAGTTTAATTGAGCCAGCAGGATTCCCAGCTCCTGCACTGGGCTTGTGGCCTTCCTATCTCACTTATTTCTCTTTCTCTATTTATCTGCCACCAAGATATTGCCCTGGCCTTCCTTAGAGTCCCATGGCCACCACTGCCTGTGATGCTCAGTGAGTGGGCTGTCCTGCCCAACCAAAGCAAGCTTTCTTCTCCGCAAGCTTTCTTCTCCGCAAGCTTTATTCTCTGCAAGTCTGAGGTTGAGTGCTGCAGGCAGCTGCTAGTGTGCGCCTGTACCCCAAGTGTTTGGGCAGGAGAATCATGGAATTATTGTTAAGGCTGGAAAAGACCTCTAAGATCAAGTCCAGCCGTAAGACCAATGCAGAAGCTGGGGTCTGGCTGCTAACTCTGCCCTATTCTCCTCCCAGCTGTACCATCCTGGTGCTTATGGCTTGGGCTGTTTCTCTAGGATGGAAGCTTAGGAGGGATATCTGAGCTTCTCTTAGGGGACTGTGACCACCTGCTTGTCTTAGTTCCCCAGCAAAGTGGCATCCTTTCCCTAGAAGTGGCCATATCCCCTCTATGAGATGCCTGCGTCTCCTCTTGCAGCAGATGCCAGGGGCATGGGTGCAGCCTTGATGGAGAGCAGGGCTCACAGCATTGTCGACCTGCTCCCAAGACAGATGGAGGATCCTGCAGGGCCAAGGCCAGTTGTTCTCATGCAGCAGCCCCAGCTGTTGTGGTGAGACAAGGAGTTTGGCTACCACTAGGACTTCCCTGGCTAGCTCCAGCTTTTCCCTGTTTGAGCGAGGTGCTGAGATGTCAGAACAAAAGCACAGCTAGCAGTTCAGCCCAGACACATCCTCTGTGCCCTAAAGACCACTAGACCCTAAAGACCTCAGCCTCTGAGACATGATGTGCAGCATGGTGGTTGTCCTGCCAGCACGGGTAAGCCTGCAGTGAGCATTGGTTGGCAGCAGCCCTGTTCTGCTTGGAAATGAGGAAAAACCTCCGATAATGTTTCTACCGCTTTGTGGCTCTGGAATAGCACCATTGCTGCTGTTCAAAGATGTTGAGGGGCTGGAGCACATCCAGAGGAGGGCAACAAAGCTGATGGAGGGTCTAGAGAACAAGTCTTTACGAGGAGCAGCTGAGAGAGCTGAGATCATTTAGTCTGGAGAAGAAGAGGCTAAGGGAGACCTCATTGTTCTCTACAGCTACCTGAAAAGGAAGTGGTAGCGAGGTAGGTGCTGGTCTCTCCTGCCACACAACAGTGATGGGATGAGAGGAAATTGCCTCAAGTTGTACCAGGGGCAGTTCAGATTGGTTATTAGGAGAAATTTCTTTACTGACAGAGTGAAGCATTGGAGCAGGCTGCCAAGGGGAGTTGTGGTGTCTTCATCCCTGGAAATGTCAAAAAAACGTGTAGAGGTGGCATTTTGGGACATGGTTTAGTAGGTACAGTGGTGTTGGGCTGACAGTTGGACTGGATGATCTTAGAGGTTGTTTCCAAACTTAATGGTTCTGTGATTCTTGCTCATTGCCAGAGCTAGCTCATGCAGTGGGATATGCCCTGGGCCTCATTCTTCACCACTGCCCTGTCCCTGACTGCAGAGGTTATCATGTTATGTTGCTTTAGGGTTGCTCTTCTTTTGTCCTGCTGCCTGGCTTTGAGTACACAGGAAAGCAGGGTCTCTGCTTGCTGCCAGTGCAAGGATGAAGGCAGGGAGCTGTGGAGGGTGGGGGCTGCCGAACTCCTACAGCAGATTTAAGAAACTGAGCTTGGAATGGTATTGTAGCAAGCAATTCTGAGGGGCATGGAGCTGAGATTCACAGGGTTTGTGCTGGGGAAGCTGGATGAAGAGCATGAAGAATAAAGATGGGAAAGTCCCAAACTGGTTTGAACCAGGTAGGTGAATGAGATCAGTGCCACGGTATCCTGGAAAGTGCTGGCAGTTGTTGGGAGTCTGCAACTGGGCTCGCTATCCTTGTGCTGAGCCTTTTTCTCGATTACACTGGTTTTTTTTCTCCTGTGGCACGTGTGAGCAGTCCCTGCCTGCTTTGGGACAGGAGCTGTGTGCATGGAGGCTGCAGGTACCACCCTGCTGTGTGCGACAGCGAGCTCTTCCCGTGGCCAGCTGCACCCCAGCACTTTCCTGCAAGCACTGCCTCAGCGTTTGACTTCAGCAACTGATTTACAGCCTTCAACCCCCAGTGGCTTTGTTCTGGTTTCTTGTGCTAATTGCTCAGAAATAGGGCTTAGCCATTCCCAGGTCTGGGATCCTGGGCCCGGAAGGGCAGGGATGGTTGCTAACCACGGGGGAGAGAATCTCCCACAGCTCACAGCCTCTCTGAGCACTTCTGGGGATGCTAATGGGAATTGGTCTTAGTGGTTGTGGCTTTTTTTTTTTTTAATGCTAAAGCTTGGTTTGAAGGGCAGAGGTGGATTCTTAATGATTGTGTTTAAAAGCACCTCTCCACTCCAAGGGTAATGGAGAGAGGTGGTTTGGGTGACCAGGCCCCAGCTCGGACTGTGGTCCCATTGCAGGGCAGTTGTTAGTCCCTGGTAGACCAGCAGCCAAGATGTTTCCAAACCAGGGCTTACATCTTCCATATTTCACAGGGCTCCTGGTGTGGTCCATGAGGGTGGCCAGGGTCTGGGCAGATGTTTTGGCACACAGGGGTGGTGGTGAGGAAAGATGGACCAGCTCTGCAGTTTCCATTTGGGACCTAAGCAAAACAGCTAAGTAGTGTGGGATGACAAGGTGTCCCCAGCTGTTACAGGATGGGGATGCCTCTGTGCCTGCTTTCATCCTGGGTCACTTTGGATCAGCAAATCCCACCTGGAAGGTTGCATAGGGTGATCTGTTGCATAGGCACTGTCATAGGTTGCCCAGAGAAGTCATGGATGTCCCCTCCCTTGAGGTGTTCAAGGCCAGGTTGGATGAGGCTTCTTTGAGCAATCTGATGGAGTGGAAGGTGCCCCTGTCTATGGCAGGAGGGTTGGAACTAGGTGATCTTTAAGGTCGCTTCCAACCCAAGCTATTCTATGATTCTGTGATATCTGGGTGCTTTGCAATTGAAACTTTGCTCATGGATGCAAACAGCTGTGCTGCAGGCTGATTTGATGTGGCATGTGGAGAAGAACTAGATGTGTGGCCTACATGGTGGTGCAATAACTAGTGCGAAATGGTGATGCGCTGGCATCGCGTCTCCTGCAGGTCTGAAGCAAACCACAAAATAGAGTGACTTGGTGGCCATCTGAGCAGACCCATGCTTCCAGAGCAGGACTGTTGATCCATGTGTCTGTAGGGGTAAACAGATTATGTTTTCCCAGGTTCCTTATTTTGATCCACCCCAGTATGACCATGCTACGTTTACCCCAGACCTGAGGCTCCTAGGTGCTGGTGCAGTTCCTCCTGGCTCATGAAGCCAAAGCCATTCTAGCAGAGCATTTCTTGGAGATGCTGGTTTGTACCCATCAGGACTCAGATAGGAATTATTTCTTTCCTGGGTGCAGAGTGGGTTTTTGCATTTACTTTAACTGGAATGGGAAATGACATAATTTTAAAAGGTTTATACCATGGGTGCCCAAAGATTTTCCAGATGTTGGGCTTGATCAGACCAAGCCTGCTGTGTTTAGAGCTCCTTGTCTGCATCAAACCATTTCCATCTGGCCTGGTGGGAGAGAGTGGTTTATTGCAACTCTACCCATCTGAGACGCTTCTCAACTGGAACCTCTTGCACAGAGGAACATGCTGGCTTGAAATCATTTGGAGATGCAAATCTCTCTGGGTGTTTGGCTTGGCTGCTGTTTCCACAGTATCTGCTAAGGAGTGGAATAGGCTGTGTATGGAGTAGGCGTGCTCCAAGCAGCTGCTTTATGTGGCTATAGGGTCTGACCCATGAGGCAAGGGGGTTGCTGGTGTTATTAAGCACTCATGATTTTTTTCAAGTCTGCTTCTACAGCTTCAGCTGGCGCAAATGAGCCTGCTGGCTCTGTATTTGTGACCAGGAGGGGAAGAAAAAGCTGCCCCATGTGTTGCTCCCAGTTTTGGCATGCCAAAAATCTGCTTTTATAGGAGCATGTTCATGATGAACTGTGTCAGGAAACACATGGCTCTCTCAGGCCATGAATGGGAGGTCTGTATGGGGCCCTGTGCTCATCGAGAGCCTCGTGAGGACAAAGAGCAGATGCTGACATGCAGTTGCTTGCTCTGTGGCAGCCTGCATCCTCTGGGCTGCAGCGAATGGGGAGCAGGAGGTGGGATCAAGGTACTAAGTGCCTGACTGGCCCAGTGGCAGCACAGAGGATGAGTGGTTTTACTTTGTGGTGCTCTTTGTGGCTGCCCTGGTCTGGGGAGGGCTGGCTGTAGCACAGGCTGGTTTGGCAGAGCCCTGGGTGCTGCGGGCAAGCAAGGTGCTGCTGACAGCTTGGGGTGATGACTGTGGATAGGGAAAAGAGAGGAAAGGAGGGATGTGGGGAGTCCCTCGGGGCCCAGATGTCATAGGGACAATGGAGTTGTGCACACCATGCCTGGCTGCAGTGGAAGGGAATAGCTGACAGGTGAGAGTTGCAGTCCTGACAGTGTCTGGAACGTTGTTCCTGTGTAGGAACTGCTGTCAGGCCTACAAGGGCTCAGCTGCTGGTGAGGAGCACACACCCAGCACATGAGGAGTTACACTTGACTGTGGTGGACAGAGCCTTGGCAACAGAAGGAATTGCTGCCTGCAGACGGTGTTTAATAAGCAGCTCCAAAAGACAAGACATGTTTGATAATGCTTTCTGGGAATGTGTTATTGAAACACGTTTGAGTCCAGGACCCCAAAGCCTGACGTGATTCCCACTGTGCCTTTTGTGGCCTTGGCACAGAGCACAGGTCATAGACTTTTCTGCAAGTATGACTCTAGTTGCCTTTGACATGAGATTTCTGCTGTGGCCTCTTTCTCAGAGAACATAGTGACAGATCAGTCTTGTGTGCCCAGGTGGCCAAGTTACTAATAGCATTGTATCAGAAATAGTGTGGCCAGCAGGGGTAGGGAAGGGATTGTCCCCCTGTTCTTGGTGCTGGTAAGGCTGCACCTCAAATGCTGTGTTCAGTTTTGCACCTCTCAGTATGAGAAAGACATTGAGGGGCTGGAGCATGTCTAGGTAAGGGTGACAGAGCTGGGGAAGGGTCTGGAGGAAAGGTCTTATGAGGAGTGGCAAAGGGAACAGTGATGGTTTAGCCCTGAGAAGACGAGGCTGAGGGGAGACCTCATCGCTCTCTGCAGCTCCCTGGAAGGAGGTTGTAGTGGGGTAGGTGCTGGTCTCTTCTTCCAAGTAATAAGCAATAGGACAGGAGGAAATGGTCTCAAGTTGTGCCAGGGGAGGTTTAAACTGGGTATTAGGAAATATTACATCATCAAAGGTGTTACCATCATTGGAATAGGCTGCCCAGGGAAGTGGTTGAGTCGCTATCCCTGGAGGTATTTGAAAGATGTGTAGATGTGGGACTTTAGGATGTGTTTTAGTGATGGCTTGGTGGTGCTAGGTTAAGGGTTGGACTTGATGGTCTCAAACATCTTTTCCAACCTAAACAAGTCTGTGATTTTGTTTTCAGCTGTTCATGTCCATCCCCCGTGTTGAGCTCCTCTGGGACATGGGACCTGGGTGTGAGCTTCTTAGTCCCTTCTGCTGAGGTTTGATGCCCTTTTCCTTCAAGGGCTGCCTTTCTTGTGGCCCCTGGCTCTGCCCCTGCACTTGCAGGGGAGAGCTGTGGCTTGGGTTGTTGGTTTTGCTTGCTGTTAGCAGTAGTGAAGCATGCTTCTGAGGGGTACAACAACAGCTTCAAAGCAGTGCTCTCCCTGTCTTCCTTGTCTTGTTAGAGGTCTGTGCAGCTGGGAGCAAGTGCCTCAGAGTGATACAAATCAGAGCATGTTAGCTTATCCAAATCTTCCTTTGCCCTTATTGATTGCTCATCAAAGAGGAATACCCAGTGTTGCTGCTGGGTTGGTTGCATAGGCTTTGATTCCTCAGTAGTCTGAGCAATGGCAGTGGCAGAACCATAAAGGTGATGATTGTGTGGATATGGTGGAGTGGTGATACATAAGCAATTAATTCCTGGGTGGCAAAAGGCTTTTGCTGCCACCTTGCTTTGCTGAGGTTTGTTAATTAGCTACCACATTCAAAGCTGGTCGCTTGGCAGAGAGTGGTGAAAGTGTATCTTTTCAGTCTGAGGCAGGGCTGCAGCCTGGGGATGCACTTGGGCTACTCCCGCTGCCTGCCTCAAGACAGTGGTGGGAGCTGGGGCATGTCTGGCCAGGTGACCTCCTGTCTCCCAGCTGTATCTCAGGAGAGCACACTTTGTTGCTGCTGCTGGTCCCAGGGCCTTTCCCAGGTAGCTGCTGTGCTTTGTGGCCCTTGGTTGCTGCAAAGGGCCCTGTAGGTTTGGGGAGGCAGGAAGAGCAACCTCCCCGCCTGTGGTGCCTTCCCAAGGAACGTGACATCTTTGCTAATTATTAAAAAAGAGTAACAGGGAACGAATGTTTAATGGTGCATTACCAAGCCGTCTGTCAAGTTAGTTGCTGAGGTGGTGGTGTAAATACATCCAACTCCCACCTCAGGGCTGAGACTTGCAAGTTAGTTGTGCATCCCCAGGGAGCACTGGATCTACAATGGAGCTGGATCAGCTGTGAGCTCTGGCACAGGAGAATTTGAGGTCCATTCTGGTTTGAGAGGCCAGAACAGACACTGGCCAGCTGTGTCCTGTGCCAGAAATCCCTGGGGGAGCTGGCCATGCCGGTTTTTGCAAGTAGCTCCTTCTGTTGCATCCTGGTACCTTTGTTTTATTTGTTTCCTGTAAACCAGCTGTCCCTCTCCACAGCTGGGATAGATCAAAGAATCATGGAATGGTTTGGTTTGGAAGGGACATTAAAGATCATCCATTTCCAACCCCCCTGCCATGGGCAGGAACTCCTTCCACTGCATCAGGTTGCTCAAAGCCTCATCCAGTCTGGCCTTGAACAGCTCCAGGGATGGGGCATCCATGACTTCTCCAGACAACCCGTGCCAGTGCCTCACCACCCTCCCAGGAAAATATTTCTTCCTAAGATCTCATCTAAATCTCTCCTCTTTCAGCTCAAAACCATTCCCTCTCATCCTGTCCCTGCACTCCCTGATAAAAAGCCCCTTCCCAGCTTTCCTGTAGCCCACTTACAGTACTGGAAGGCTGCTCTAAGGTTTCCCCAGAGGCTTCTCTTCTCCAGGCTGAACAACCCCAACTCTCTCAGCCTGTCCTTACATGGGAGGTGCTCAAGCCCTCATATCCACCGCCTCCTGCTGGCAGGGGAGAAGGAGGATCGTTCCTGGGGGAGAAAGGATCCCTTTTGGGTACTCTGGGCTTTGCTGCCCTGGGCATTGCAGGCGAGTTGCCTCCCTCTAATCTACTGTTCCAGATGCAGAGCATTAAAGGAGCTGGCTTGCACATCTGGCCTAGCTGAGCCAGAGTGAACTTTGCTGAAATGTCCCTGGATGCAAGTCTGTGGAATAAAGCTCCTGTGGCCTGACTGGAGAGTGGGACTGGGCTACTTCTGCAGAAACCCCACAGTGATGGGTTTGCTTTCTACACCAGGAAACCTTAAACTTGCACAAAGCCCTCTCCCATATCCCATACCCATGCTTTTAATTCCTTGTTTGGTTGCAAGCAGCTTTGGGATTACTCATATCCTGGCATCAGCTGTTTTGCCTCAAGAGGTGGGTAACTTCATTTGGGTTAGGATCTTTTCCTTTTCCCTTAATGTCCTCTTTCCAGAGCTCTTTTAGCCCAGTGAGGAGTTGCCTGGGAGCTGAGCACTGGGCATGTCTGGAGGTGGGTGGCTCAGGGTTGAGCAGAGCATGGATCTCCCATGGGGCTGGGGACATGGGACATCTGAGGATGAGGATGGCTCTGCTGACAACACAGCCATGGCAAGAGCCTGCTGAGGCTGGCCATTGCCTCCTGAGCTCTGTGCAGGCTATTATTTTTCCTCCACAGCTGCTGTTCGGTGCAAGTGCCTTGGGCAGGCAAGGGGCTTCTGTGCTGTGGCACACGTTGCCAGCAGCCAACTTGCCTGTTGCTTCTCCAGCACGGCTGTAGGTGAGCGAGACTGCTGCAGAGACAGCAGGGATCTGGGGGCTGTGCAGCAGCTGAGGGCCTTGTGGTTGAGGCTGCATTCCCAAGCGATGTCGTTAGGCAAGGAGACAATGATTTTTGGATTGCTTCAAGATGTAGGTGACTCAGCCTGTCAGATGCGGCAGGAGATGGGCTGCTTGGCCTCCCCAGCTTGCACGGTTGCTCTGAGGCACCCAGTGGGGTTGCGCTGCTGGGGTACCTCAAGGTGAGTCTTTGTGTGGGACTGGCACTGACACGTTAAGCAATGGATGGAAAACCCTGCTCGTGTTGAGGTCTTGCTTGTAACACTGCCCCATGCAGCCTACAAGATGAGCATGAAGGTTTGGGTGTGCTGGCATGGCAGGGACTCAATAGGCAGAGTTTGTGGTGCTCTCTGGCGTCTTGGTGTGATGCAGAAGGTGAGCTGGGTGCTTTCACTGCCAGACCTGGCCAGCCTCTCTTGGTGGCTGCAGCCCTAAATATAGCCTCAGAGATGGCTGATCCCCTGGGGTGAGTCCTCCCACCCTGTGCATTTTCTAGCTGCATCTCCATGATTACAAAGCCCAGCACCCCACAAGGGTCTGCGGTCCATGAGGTTTGTTGCCTGTTGCTTAAACAGGGATGTGGAATCCCCTAAGACTTCAGCCGCAGTTTCCCAGTGCCAGCCCCCAGCTCTGCCATGGCTCCCTCAGATCCTTACTTCTCTTCTGCTGCGTTTTCTTACAGCTCTGGCTGATGAAAACAGCAACACTGATGTCTCTTGCTTTTCTGGCTCTGGAGAACAGCCCCAAACCAAAGCCATTCCCAGGCTGTGCTGCCAGATCACTGCAGCACTCGAGGCAGTTGGCTACCATGGGGCTGGGTCTCCTTTACTGGAGGTGTGGAGGGCCTTTTGCTTCATGGCAGACTCATAAGATTGGAAACTCGCTCTGCAAAGCTTCAGGCGGCAGTGGCTTAACTTCATAGGGTTGCTCACAAACTCTGTCCTGGATGCAGCTTTGCTGGTTTTATTGTCCAGAAATGCTCTGCACATTCTCAGCCCAGTGTGACCTGTAGAGGAGGCTGCAATGGCCAAGTCCCAGGAATATCTCATGCCCAGAAAGTGAGTTGAAATACACATGGTAGAAATCCAGGCTGGCAGTAGAGGTGTTAGTGTGAGTGTTTTTCCTGGGAAGCTGCTATTTGCTTCCTTAAATAAATTTAATTAATTTGGAGCATAGGAATGCGTTTGCATGATGAATACGGTGTTCCTGTGTTCAGATCTTTGCTGTTCTGTGCTCTTGCAGCCAGGATTTGATCTGAATGTACTCTTCTCTGTCCCTATGCATCCTGATGGTGCCTGTCCCTTTCCTGCAGACTATTTGCTCTGTGGTGTGTGGGAACAATACTCTGGGGACCTGTAGGTACAAATGCAACTTCCTTGCACAATTCATAGAATCATAGAATAGTTTGGGTTGAAAAGAACCTTAAAGATCATCCAGTACCAACCCCCCTTCCATGGGCAGGGATACCTTCCACTGGATCAGCTGCTTAAAGCCTCATCCAGCCTGGCCTTGAACACCTCCAGGGACAAGGAATCAACCACTTCTCTGGGAAACCTGTGCCAGTGCCTCACTGCCCTCACAGGAAAATATTCTTTTCTTAAGATCTCATCTGAATCTCCCCTCTTCCAGCTTAAACCCCCTGGTCTTATCCTTGCAGTCCCTGACAAGGAGCCCTCCCCATCTTTCCTACAGCCCCTCTTTCAGTACTGGAAGGCTACTGTAAGGTCCCCCCAGAGTCTCCTCTTCTCCAGGCTGGATAAGCCCAACTCTCTCAGCCTGTCTTCTTGTGGGAGGTGCTCCAGCCCTCGGATCATCTTCTTGGCCTCCTCTGGACTCACTCTAACAGACCCTTCCTCTCTTACCTCTACAGGAGGGTTTTGTGTTTCAATTAAACATCCTTTGGGTAAAACAACACTGGGTGTTTTCCAAGCATGCTGCGTTTCAGATGTGTTTATCTAATCTGGCTGAAGCTTTCCTGAAAAGCTTTCTGTAGCCACAGTTGAAATGGTTTTAGGCCAGAAACATGTGTTGAGGGTTTCTTTTTCTCCCAGCCAGGGGTGGCTTGTGTCACATACACAAGCAGAGAGTGGGTGTTTGCCAGTGCACACATTTGGGATTGCTGCTTGGCACTGACTTTGCGGGACTGTGGCTGGTCCCGCTGTGTTACTGTGGGAGAGCTCTACACTGACTTGGGCATTCTAAGCTGACTTCCAACAAACTTGGTGTTGCTGGGTAGTTTTTGAGGTGGCTTTGCTAACGAAGAGTCATTTTGCTGTCTTCAGCAGCAACTAGCAATGTGGCATAGTCCAAATTAGCTCATGAAACCACAGCAGAAATGTGCTGTTGTGAAGATGTCCAGTCAGGCTGAGAAGAGGTTGCCTTTGCTCTCCACCAGGTGCTGCAAGAGCTCTCTCATCTGCCAGTTCTGGCAGCCTCCAGTGGCTAAACCACAAATGACCATGGCTGTGCTATACAGCAATGCTGGGAGGTCCTCTGGGTGAGCAGAATTTGCAGAGGCATCTTGTTCTTCATTCAGTACAGATGGTGACATCCATTGGCTTCATACAGGTTATATCCAAATTCAGACATAATGATATCGCACACAGATAGCCTTCTGCTTGGGCAACTTTCTTGAGCATCTGTCCCAGAAGCACAGATGAGGTGGAGGGGATGCAGGAACCCTGCTGGCTGCAGGCATCTCCTGGACCAGGGCCGTACAACTTTTGTGGTCAAGTGCAGCACTTCCCGTCTCCAAGTGCTGGGCCCTGCTGCTCTGGAGTTAGAGTACCGTGAAAAGCTGTGTCCGGCACTGGGCTTCTGATGTCTTCTACCCTAAAAAGTCCAGACCACATCTTTCATTGCAGCCCAAATCTGATACATGGCTGGGACAATGGTTTCAAGCACGTGCAGACAGTCCATCCATCGCACCTTGGATGCTATTGTCAAAAGAAACCACAAGCTTATGGCTCTTGTTGCACTTTTAACTCTTATTTATCCCAGTTTGCTTTGGCCCTTGTTCTCATGAGATGCTCATCACAGAGATCTGGCTTGAGCTGGAATGGTTGTATCCATTTCCCCAGCATGGAATATAAGGACATAGATAGTATTACTGGAGATCTGATTCCTAGTGTTTCCTTACACTTTGCCCCAGGGATGGGGCAGGCACAGCTTCTCTCGGCAACCTGTGCCAGTGCCTCACCACCCTCACAGCAAAGCATTTCTTCCTAAGATCTCATATAAATCAGCTTAAAACCGTTTCCCTTTGTCCTATCCCTGTACTTCCTGATAAAGAGCCCCTCCCCAGTGTTATACGTCATTCATGTCCTGTACCTTCAGCAATGCCTCATCACTAACTCCAGGACTAGCATGACTAGTAGAATGTGAACAAAGGTTTTGAGGTGCTGAGACTTCAGGAGAACTATTCTTTTTCCTTCATGAGCTTTCCTAATGCATACTTCCATCTTGCACGTGTTTTGTACCATAGAGGTACAGTTTGATGGACATGTGCCTTCAAGCCCTGAAACATATCTGTGAAAAAGGGCAGCCCTAGCTTCTGTAGGTTCAGACTTGAGTGGATCTGACTGTCTTGTTCCCCATTGCTCCTGTCTGTCCCAGCAGCCTGTTTTGGCATGAGCTCAGCTCCTTATAGTCTAAAGCTGTTGTGCTATTGATCATGTAGCTGTGTTTGCATTGGGTTGAGTGGTTGCTACCCTGCTGAGTGCTCTTGGTGAGACAGATCTGATGTGTGGGGAACTGGATATCTGTACCTATGTAAGAACATGTTCGCACACATTGTGTTGCCTTGGGGCATATGTTCATCTTCTCATGTTCATGACACAACATGAAGTTGTGTAGTATGATGGATCGTTCCTACCTTGTGGGGAGGTGAGCGATAGCTGACAATAGAAACTTCAGCAGACGTGCTGACCTTTGGAGCACAGCATGCTAATGGGGCTTAGCTCAAGACCCAGGAGACAGGACTTTAAGCACTGTATGCAACTCTGTCATCCAGGCCACAGGATTCAATCTGTGGATTCTCCTGGTGACCTTATTTGCTGCAAGTGGAGTTGACAAGTGA
This sequence comes from Clamator glandarius, assembly GCA_033459285.1. NCBI lineage: Eukaryota > Metazoa > Chordata > Aves > Cuculiformes > Cuculidae > Clamator > Clamator glandarius. Next base: position 1,063,713 of record JAUNZM010000483.1, on the reverse strand, counting down.
TGTCCACTCAGGAGCTATGGGACTTAACATGGATGGGGACATTGCCTGCGCACCAAATTCAGTGACACAGTTGGGTGCTGAAGGCTGCAACGAGGTCCACATCCTAAACCCTGTGGTGTTGTGCACCGCTATTCCTGACCTCCCAATTCCTTGCTGCCTGTGTCCTGGTGCCTTCTTTGGGGAGACTGAAAATTGGACCTGAATCCACAGTCCCATCTTGCAGAGGCTGCCAGCAGGAAAGATCTCTGGGCTGCTGTCTCCTCAGCCACAGTGTCTTTGGGAAGAAGCTTCTCTGGTTTTGGAAGTGGGAGTACTTTGTTGCTCTCTCTGTTTAGACCATGAGGAAGGGTATTAGCAGATGCAGGCTGAGGTGCCCCTGCTCCTCCTAGCTTGATGCTGGGAAGCTGGAGCCTCATCCTGGGGAGCAGCAGTGCTGGATGAGTGCCTGCGTCTATACCTCGCTGTTGCTGTGAGTGGGATTGCTCAGGCTGGAGATCTGTTCCTGGCACTGGGGAGCCCATGAGCCACTGCAGGTCAGAGAGGCTTTGCTTGGTGTTCACACTGCATGATGGGCTTCAGAGGCTTTCCAGCATGGAAAGGGCTGTTGAGGCTTTCTGGAACGCAGTGGTGCTCGCTTCAAAACATCCCCTTCAGAAAAGAATTGCTTACCCTTAGCTTTGGGTGACTGGTATGTCCTGTCAAATCGTGTCCTTTTATCGGGTGTTTATACAAACACCAGGCTCGAGGATGGGATGTGGCTGAGTCTCCAAAGAGGAGCTGCCTTTCAGCTGTTATTCACATACTTCATCCAAGCAACCACTTTCTGAAGCTGTTTTCCTTGCGCTGGTGGGAATGCACCATTTTGGCTGCTTTCTTGTTCACCTTCATGAGAGATTGCTTCTAAGATGCTCAAAATCTGCCTGCCTTGGCCTCTTTCCCTGCAGAGCATGGTGCTGGAAGCAGGTTCTAACAGCAATCGGCATGTGCTGAATTGCCCTTTGTCTGCTTTCCTTTCTGCGGCCAGCTGGTAACCGGAGCAGAGCGCCTGCATGGCTGGCTGCGGCCAGGCGGCAGCCAGATTTAGGAATATTGTCCCTCAGCAGACACATCAGGCAATGCCTAGGGAAGTGCTAGATGCTTTGTTCTCCAGGACCCTGAGCTCTTGGGTCGGGGTTAGTGTATAGAGGTTGATTCTTGGGGTTTTCTGCTGCTGCGGAGAGATGCTTTCAGCCCTCCAGAGCCACCTCACGGCCACAAACAGATGCTGGGCTCAATCACTGTAATTTCTTGTTTCTACTCCTACTTGGAAGTGGACTGAGTCCTTGGGACAAGCTTGAGGTGTCACTGCTGCATCTTCTTGTGCTGTGCTCCAGCAGCTGCTGTGTTTATTCCCATGGGCAATCTTTGTTCCAGGGTGTGGAGGTGAGATGGAGACATGAGCTCAAGGAGAGAAGCTTTGAGGAAAGAAATAGTCTGTGGGTGTTTCTGATCTGGGGCAGTCCTGATTCCTGTCTAGAAGTTAGGATGTGTCCCCAAAAACGGGGTAAGAGGAGCTCAAAGAAACAATTGAATTGCCCAGGAAGCTGCTTGCTCTCCTGTGTTCTGGTGACTGACTTCTGGGCTCACACACTGCAGGACACCTCTCTGTTCAGGCTGGAAGTGTGGCACTCGGCAGTGAGTCACAGGAGTTCCATCCTAATGCCTCTGGCACCATGGAGCAGAGAGCTCTCCTTGGCTTCTGGCAAGCTCAGGCAGCTGTGTCCCAGTGATTGATGGAGAGATAGCCTTCAAACAGCTGTGCTGCAATCTGAGCACGAATCTGTCTGAACTCCCCTGTGAAGTAATGCTTTGGGCAGATGTGCTTTGGGGTATGTTTTTGGAGTCCTCAGCATAGGAAGGACATGGATCTGTTAGAATGAGTCCAGAGAAGATCCGAGTGTGGGAACACATCCCATATGAGGACAGGCTGAGAGAGTTGGGCTTGTTCAGCCTGAAGAAGAGAAGGCTTTAAGGAGGCCATAGAGCACCCATCTAGTGCTTAAAGGAAGCAACAGGAAAGCTGGGGAGAGACTCTTTATCAGGGAGTGCAGGGATAGGATGAGGGGGAATGGTTTTAAGCTGGAAAATGGGAGATTTAGATGAAATCTTAGGAAGAACTGTTTTTCTTTGAGGGTAGTGAGGCACTGGCACCAGTTGCCCAGAGAAGTCATGGAAGCCTCATCCCTGGAGGTGTTCAGGGCCAGACTGGATGGGGTTTGAGCAACCTGATGCAGTGGGAGGTGTCCCTGCCCCTGGCAGGGCTGTTAGAACTGGATGATCTTTAAAATCCTGTCCAATCAAAACCATCCCATGATTTTGTTTGGTTTCTATCTTTCTATAAATATATAAAAAATAAAAGGAGAACTAGGGAGACCATACAGTCCCTGTTGGACGCAGAAGGAGCAACAGTGACAGGGGATGAGGATAAGACTGAGGTACTTAATGCCTTCTTTGCCTCAGTCTTTAATTGTAAAGAAAGTTGTTCCCTTTCTGTACAAACCCAGGAGCTAGAGGAGCAACGTGAGGCTCCTATGGTCCAAGAGGAGGTGGTCAGAGCCCTGCTAGCCCGACTAGACACCCACAAGTCTATGGGGCCGGATGGGATTCACCCGAGGGTATTGAAGGAGCTAGTGGATGTGCTGGCCAAAGCCCTTTCCATCACCTTCCAACAGTCCTGGAAGACTGGGGAAGTTCCACTGGACTGGAGGCTGGCTGATGTTGTGCCCATCTACAAGAAGGGTCGCAGGGAGGATCCAGGGAACTACAGGCCTGTCAGTGTGACCTCAGTGCCAGGGAAAGTCATGGAACAGGTGATCTTGAGTGCTGTCATGAAGCACTTGCAAGAGAGCCGGGTGATCAGGCCCAGTCAACACGGGTTCACAAAAGGCAGGTCTTGCCAAACCTGATCGCCTTCTATGACCAAGTGACTCGGCTGCTGGACAAGGGAAAGGCTGTGGATGTATCTTTCTGGACCTCAGTAAAGCCTTTGACACAGTTTCTCACAGCATTCTGCTTCGGAAACTGTCAGCCTCTGGCCTGGACAGGCACACACTCTCCTGGGTGGAAAACTGGCTGGATGGCCGGGCCCAGAGAGTGGTGGGAAATGGAGTTAAATCCAGCTGGAGGCCAGTGACAAGTGGGGTTCCCCAGGGCTCAGTGCTGGGTCCAGCCCTGTTCAATGTCTTTATCAATGACCTGAATGAAGGCATCGAGTGCACCCTTAGCAAGTTTGCAGACAACACTAAGCTGAGTGGAAGCGTGGATCTGCTGGAGGGTCAGGAGGCTCTGCAAAGGGATCTGAACTCCGCTGGGCAGAGTCCGATGCCATGAGGTTTAACACGGCCAAATGCCGAGTCCTGCACTTGGGGCACAACAACCCTGTGCAGTGCTACAGACTAGGAGAAGTCTGTCTAGAAAGCTGCCAGGAGGAGAGGGACCTGGGGGTGTTGGTTGACAGCCGACTGAACATGAGCCAGCAGTGTGCCCAGGTGGCCAAGAAGGCCAATGGCATCTTGGCTTGTAGCAGAAACAGCGTGACTAGCAGGTCCAGGGAGGTTATTCTCCCTCTGTACTCAGCACTGGTGAGACCGCTCTTTGAATGCTGTGTTCAGTTCTGGGCCCCTCACCACAAGAAGGATGTTGAGGCTCTGGAGCGAGTCCAGAGAAGAGCAACGAAGCTGGTGAAGGGGCTGGAGAACAGGCCTTATGAGGAATGGCTGAGAGAGCTGGGGTTGTTTAGCCTGGAGAAGAGGAGGCTGAGAGGAGACCTCATTGCTCTCTCTAACTACCTGAGGGGAGGTTGTAGAAGGAGGGTGCTGGCCTTTTCTCCCAAGTGACAGGGGACAGGACGAGAGGGAATGGCTTCAAGCTCCACCAGGGGAGATCTAGGCTGGACATTAGGAAAAAATTTTTCATGGAAAGGGTCATTGGGCATTGGCACAGGCTGCCCAGGGAGGTGGTTGATTCACCTTCCCTGGAGGTGTTTAAGGCACGGGTGGACGAGGTGCTGAGGGGCATGGTTTAGTGTTTGATAAGAATAGTTGGACTTGATGATCTGGTGGGTCTCTTCCAACCTAGTTACTCTGTGATTCTACGATTCTCCTAACATAGCGGTTTCAGTTGTCTGGATACCCTGAAGAGCAGTACGTGCTTACCTACTCCCTTGTCCCCATACCCATGCTCTGAACATGCCCTCCCTTTTCTGTCTTGCAGCTGTAGGGGCTCAGGCAGTGATCCATTTCACCAAGGAGCCATACTCCCAGGATGCCCTGCATGGCCGCAGCGCCATCCTCCGCTGTGAGGTGGAGGAGTCAGCAGATGTGGAGTTTGAATGGTTGCAGAACGGGCTCCCTGTTCAGGACACGGAGCAGCGCTTCAAGGAAGGCAGCAACCTTCAGTTCGCTGCCGTCGATCGGCAGCGGGATGCTGGGGACTTCCAGTGTGTAGCCAGGAACTTGCTGACTGGGGAGGAGGCCCGCACAGCCAATGCGTCTTTTAATATCAAATGTGAGTGTGGGGTGAGGGCAGCTGGGGACATGGTGCTGCCCACTGCAGAGAGGGAAAAGTGCTCTCTTGCAAGGGCATGACATGGGAAACAGCTTTGCCGGGTCGCCTGCTAATGCACAGGGAGGGTGGTGGTGAGACAGGACTTGGATGACATGAACTGTGCAAGCAGGAATCCTCTCCAGCTGCAACATCCTTCATTCCCTGTAGGCTACTTTGTAAATATGAAATGGGGATGTTGAGGGGAACCACACAGATGATCTGATGGGTGGAACACGAAGGACAGGCTGAGATAGTTGGGATTGTTTAGCCTGGAGAAGAGAAGGCGCTTGGGGAGACCTTAGAGCAGCCTTCCAATACTGGAAGGTGACTACAGGAAAGCTGGGGAGGGGCTCTTTATCAGGGAGTGTGGGAATAGGACAAGGGGGAATGATTTTAAGATGAAAGAGGAGAGAATTAAATGAGATCTTAGGAAGAAATATTTTCCTGGAGGGTGGTAAGGCACCGGCCCAGGTTGCCCAGAGAAGTAGTGGCTGCCCCATCCCTGGAGGTTTTTAAGGCCAAATTGGCTGAGGCTTTGAGCAGCGTGATGCAATGGGAGGTATCCCTGCCCATGGCAAGGGGGTCAGAATTGTTTGATCTTTAAAGTTACTTCTGACCCAAACCAATCTATGGTTTGATGATTCTAAGTTACTGCACCAAGTGAGTCCTGAGCACTGCAGATCCTTTCAGAGCCCCTTTTATCCTCCAGAGAGCAGCTACACAGGGCAAAGTGGGCCATTTTCAGGGTGAATGTCTCTTTACTCCATGCTGGCTTGAGGGCTTATGTGTCTCTAAGCATGCTTCTGCCCTCGCTACCTGCTCTGGTTATTACTGAGTTGGCATCCACCTGGGCTCTGTCGATTCGGAGAGCCGACTGTGTTGATACTTTTTGATCCCCCAGGGATTGAAACAGGCAGTGTGGTGCTGAAGCAGCCGGCCAGCGTAGCTGAGATCCAGCCCTCCTCCACAGTGGTGCTGCGGTGTCACATCGACGGCCACCCGCGGTAAGGGTTGCCTCCCGAGGAGCGGACCCTGCCAGGGGTCCCTCCGCACCTCCCCTCTCTCTCTGTCTCTCTCCTCTCTCCTACGAGGATTCAGTAGAGTCTAGGGAAGGCGAAAGGCAGGATTGAGCCTGTGGCTGAGCACCGGGGGAGAAGGCAAACGGCTTCCTCAGGGCCGCGTATCGAGGAGCACAGTAAGGACGGGCTGTCACAGTCCAGTCGCTGAGCTGCTTGATGTGCTGCGGTCACTCTCCGTTGCTTTCCAGTCATGTCCCGTCCACTTGGCTGCATGTCTCATGGCTTCGTGTCTGTGTCGGGGTCAGCAGTGGGGACGGAGAACCAGGGACATGGGCCATCTCTGGGCTGTCTTCTCCACACACGTGCTCTCTGGGAAGCCCTGCTGATTCCCTGCACCTGGTCACTCTGTCACCTCTGTCTCGCAGCCCCATGTGGCAGTGGTTTCGGGATGGCACCCCGCTCCCTGATGGCCGCAGCACCTATTCTGTCAGCAACAAGGAGCGAACGCTGACCCTGCAGAGCGCCAGCCCTGATGACAATGGTCTCTACTACTGCTGTGCCCGCAGTGCTGTCGGCTTTGTCTGCAGCCAGAACAACTTCACCCTGAATATCATCGGTGAGTTGTGACCCAGCTGCATAGGGCTTATGGGCTCAGCTGTTTCATTGCTCTGCCAACAGCCTCCCCTCTGCTGCAGGGCAGCCAGGGGAATCATGGAATCATCCAGTCCAACTGTCAGCCCAACACTACCTGCCTACTAAACGGTGCCCAAGTGTCAGTTTGGTGTGACTTTCTCTGGGCGAAGCCGCTGGCCAGAGAGAGACCTGACACATGGCTGGGTTTGAACTTGCTTTGTCTATGGGTATTCATTTCCTATCTCTGGTACTGGAGCACCAAGGTCTTCCCTCCTTCAACAGCAGGAGGCTCCTTCCAGAAGGAGGACTCCTTCCAGTACTCAAAGGGGTTACGGGAAACCTGGGGAGGGTTTCTTTATAAGAGGGTGCAGGGATAGGACAAGGGGGAACAGTTTTACGGTGAAAGAGTGGAGATTTAGATGAGATCTTAGGAAAAAGAGTTTTTCTGTGAGGGTGGTGAGGCACTGGCACAGGTCCAGAGAAGTGGTGGCTGCCCCGTATGTGGAAGTGTCCAAGGCCAGGTCAGATGACGCTTTGAGCAGTGTGATAGAGTGGAAGGTGTCGCTGCCCATGTCAGGGGGGCTGGAGCTGGTTGATCTTTGAGATCCCTTCCAAGACAAACCATTTGATGATTCTATGAAGGTTTGACCATGGAGGCTGTGGGTGCTGCTGGTTTTGCTAATACCAGTGCCACCATGGTGCCATGTGGAGTGAGAAGCCCTGTTTTCCTTGGAGGCAAGGCCTAGGGAGGGCAGGAGATACTGACCTTAGAGAGTTATTTGGAATTGGACAAGGGAGTTTGCAGTCCAGTGTCAGATTTGATGGGTTTGCTAGGAGCCTCGGGTAGTCAGGGCCTTGCTTGAAGTGGTAGGGGCTTTCTCTGACTGTGGAACTACAGCCTTGCTGGCATGTCTGCCTCCTTTGAGCTCGCAGGGTGTGCTCAGCTCTTCTTCGAGTTTCCTCCAGAGCACTGGTGTGGGGACACCACAGGCCATTTTGCTCTTCTCACTCTCCTGTGGTCTTTGCCATTGCAGATGAGAGCTTTCCTCAGGCGGTGATAGTCCCGCAGGACCTCGTTGTGACCAAGAATGAAGAGGCCATGTTTGACTGCCAGTTTGCAGCCATGCCCCCTCCTACGCAAGAGTGGCTCTTTGAAGATAGCCCCGTCACCAACAGATCCAAGTAATAGGGACCCCGGTGATGTGGGCAGGGCTGGGAGGAGAAGGGAGAACCATGTTCCAGAAACAGCAGAGGGAGGCCAAACCTTGGCCATGCCCAAGGGCAAGTGTTCAGTATCAGGCTGGACACTGGGATTGGGTTCTTGGCTTGGCTGTCTTGGGTTTAGTAGGGCCTTGGTACTTGTGCATGGTGTTTATCTGAGTAGGACTCAGCAAGCACCTCATCCTCGAATGAGTCTGTGGGGCTGTCCATCCTTGATGCCCACAAGCAGTGATCCCCAGAGCTGGGAATGTCTCCCAGCCATAGATGTCTGCTTGTAGTGATTTTGTGGAGCCAGGGACAGCTCAAGCCCCTGACACCCACTAAGGAATTCCCAGAGTCAGGGGTGTGTCCTTGTACCAGATGCCCCCAGACGGTGATCCACAAGACTCGGAGACGTCTCACAGCCCCTGACATCTGCACAGCAATCCCTGGGCCCGTGGCTGTCTTGCACCTCCAGATACCAGTGCATGGTGATCCCCAGATCTAGGAATGTTTCTGAGCCCCAGACACATACACAGGGGGAAATCCCTTGAGCTGGGAATGTCTCTTAGCCCAGGCTGCCCATGGATGGTGAACCTGGATCCCAGGATATCTCAGCCAGACTGTGTGGGGCAAGTGGTGCAATCTGACTGCCAGATGCCCAGTGGCCTGGCAGCTCCTGGGCGCCACCTTGTGCTCCTAACTCCCTTTCCCAGCTGTGCCCGATTTCAGAGCTAGCCCAGCTGGGAGGTGCATCTTTTGGTGAGAGCCAGCTTTTCTGCAAGAAAGAGATTTCTATTAGCTCATTTCCTCCATGAAACGGGTATCTCACCATCTCCTTGTTGATGTGTGCTGTTTGCCCCGCACTGGGGAGCTCTGACTCAGCACAGTCTCTCTCTTGGTTCCATGGGCTCATGTAGGACATCACAGGGCTGTGGCTCTGGCCTTTGCCCTGCGGAGATGCCCACTGAGCCCTGCTTCTCCCTGCATGCCCAGGACCACTGTGTTCGCCAATGGCTCTCTGCTGATCACCCAGGTGAAGCCTCGCAGTACTGGTGTCTATAAGTGTGTTGGCCATGGGCAGAAGGGAAAAGCTCTTGTGCTGAAGGCGACTCTGTGGCTGGCAGGTGAGGTCCTGGGGTGGGCAGTGAGTACCAGAGCTAGTGTCACTCTGGAGCTATGTGACAATATAAGAAATGATCAGTATGGGGTTTATCTCTGAAATGGCTCATCCTTGCTGCCTGGGTGAGGGGAGCAAACATAGCCTGTGTGTCCCTCAGCTGGTGCCACCCAGGGGGATGCTGGTGGGTTGGCTTACACGTTCCTGCCCTGTTTGAGCTCTATTGTCTGTTTCTCCTCTCAGAAATTGAAGAAATGGCACCCTTCTCCCCGAAAGTGTTGACAGCAAACCAGGGGCACCACATAGCCTGCCCTGTCCCACGAGGCGTGCCCACACCCCAAGTCTGGTGGGAGAGGAACCAGGAACGAGTTCCCACTGCTGGCAGGGTGTACCAAGAAGGAGAGCATCTCGTTTTCACCAGTATCACAGAGGCAGATGCAGGGACCTACACATGCCATGCTGCCAACAAGGCTGGAGAGAAGAAACAAGAGCTGAGCATCACTGTGGCTAGTAGGCAGCTTTCCAATAAGGGCTAGGAGCAGAGACGGGGGCTGGAGAGGGCGTTGTTGGGGTGAGCTGGGGTAGGATGGTACATCACCTCATTGGTACAGAGAGGCACATCTCTCATGGCTGGGCTTCAGAGCCCATGGCTGGCTGCACGCTGCTGATCTGGTGCTGGCCAGATGAGTGGTGAGCGGCCCTGCATAACCCCTTGCCTCCATGCCCAGCGGTACCCAAGTGGGTAGAGATGCCCAAGGACAGCCAGCTGGAGGAGAGTAAGCCGGGATACCTGCACTGCCTCAGCAAGGCCTCCCTGAAACCCACTGTCACCTGGTACCGCAACGGCATCTCCATCTCTGAGGTGAGGCAATGGGGCAAGCCCCTGCCACTCGTGGACAATTCTGCCAGGTACCTGCTCGGCTCCTTCCTCTGCTGCTGCTGTTTCTCCACCTTGCTCCTAGGCCCAGCATCTCTGCCAGCCCCTATCTGGCCAAGTTCCTGGCACTATCTCCATCCTACTGGTGTATGGGTGCACAGTTGGCTCTCTCTGGCCACTTGGCTGGCAGCCAGCCCTGTGCTTTTGGGCCAGTGACAAGAGATGTTCCTCAGAAACGTGTCACTGCAGCTTGTTTCAATTCTCCATGTGGGGTGTCGGCAGGGCTGTGTCTGTCTGAGGCGTGGTGTGGGGATATGGAGCATTGGGAGTGCCACAAGCAAGGTCTGAGCCCAGGGGTGGTGATAGACTCCTTCCTCCCATCTGGGCAGGACTCACGGTTTGAGATCTCTGAGAACGGGACGCTGCGCATCAACAATGTGGAGGTGTACGATGGGACCATGTACAAGTGCGTGAGCAGCACGCCAGCAGGCAGCATCGAGGGATACGCACGGGTGCATGTGCTAGGTATGCTGACAAGCACCCCACACCTCCTCCCCTTGTGAGGACCTCTTTTACCTGGTAGGGTGCAGGTGGGATACCACCAGCTCCTGTCCCTCCTGTGGCTTGGAGGTGGTAACAGCAAATCCATCTTTTGCAGAGAAGCTGAAGTTCACCCCGCCGCCCCAGCCACTGCAGTGCATGGAGTTCGATAAGGAGGTTACAGTGTCCTGCTCAGCCACTGGTCGGGAAAAACCCACTATTCAGTGGACTAAAACAGGTAAGGAGGACTTGGGTGTAATATGTCTCTTCCTGACCTGGGACCCCAGGAACTTTAGTTTGCATTGGCTCACCTCCAGCATGGGTGAAGCAACGGTGCTGTGGCTGCCTGGGAAGCTGCTGTGTGGCATAGTGCTTCATGCACAACTGAGCCGGCAATGTGCGCTTGCAGCCCAGAAAGCCACCCATATCCTGGCCTGCATCAGAAGAAGCGTGACCAGCGTGATGGGGGAGGGGATTCTTCCCCTCTACTCTGCTCATGTGAGACCTCACCTGGAGTCCTGCATTCAGTCCTGGAGTCCTCAGCAATGGAAGGACATGGATCTCTTGGAATGAGTCCAGAGGAGGCCACGAAGAACATCAGAGAGCTGGAGAGAGAACCTCCCATACGAAAACAGGCTGAGAGAGTTAGCCTTGTTCAGCCTGGGAAACAGGAGGCTCCAAGGAGACCTTATAGCAGCTTTCCAGTGCTTAAAGTGGACTATGGGAAAGCTGGGGAGGGGCTCTTTATCAGGGAGTGCAGGGATGGGACGGCGGGGGAATGGTTTTAAGCTGAAAGGGGGCAGATTTAGATGAGATCTTAGGAAGGAATGCTTTTATATGAGGGTGGTGAGGCACTGGCCCAGGTTTCCCACAGAAGTGGTGGCTGCCCCATCCCTGGAGGTATTCAGGGCCAGGCTGGCTGAGGCTTTAAGCAATGTAATACAATGGGAGGTGTCCCTGCCTATGGCAGGGGGGTTGGAACTGGATGATCTTTAAGATCCCTTCCAACCCAAACTGTTCCATGATTGTATGATCACTCTTCTTGCATCCTGCAGATGGGAGCAGCCTGCCATCCCACGTTAGCCACAATGCTGGCATCTTGTCCTTCCACAAGGTGAGCAGGAGTGACTCAGGGAACTACACGTGCATCGCCTCCAACAGCCCACAAGGCGAGATCCGTGCCACTGTGCAGCTTGTTGTAGCAGGTGAGGGCTCTGCAGCAGGCAGGTAGGCTTTCTGCTGTGCCGGCCTTGCAGTGGGTTTGCCTGGGTAGCACCCAACTGGATCCTTCCTTCAAAGAGAGATATATCTGGCCTGACCTTGAGTTCTGCCCCTGGCACTTAAGTGTCAGTGCTTTCATACAGCCCCAGAGGGCATGTACCACTGTGCCAGTGCTGACCCTGCTGCCTTCTGGGAGCTCAGCAACATTCCTAGGAGCTGACAGCATTTGTGTCGTCCTCTCTGCCTTCAGTTTACGTCACCTTCAAGCTAGAGCCAGAGCCCACAACGGTGTACCAGGGGCACACAGCCATGTTCCAGTGCCAGGCAGAGGGAGATCCCATGCCGCAAATCCAGTGGAAAGGGAAGGACAAGATTTTGGATCCTGGCAAGCTCTTGCCCAGGTACACAGCCTCCATCCCAAACTGAAATATGATGCCACATGGCGTTCTGCATGCCTACTGAGAGTGTGGGTGACAATGGCATGGTCTCGGGTTCCCAACTGAGGGGCACACGGTCATTTGTATCCATGGGCCTGGACTCAGCTGGCTCCAGGGTTATTCTTTCTGCCACAGCCTGGCCAAGCTGTGGTTGAGCTGCAGTGGTTTGTTCTTGAGCTTTGAGGAGATTCAAGATGATTGCATGGGGGACATGAGGCTGAGGCATCCCAAGGAGGTGGCACTGTGGGTGCCCCATGCCTGCCTCTGCCCACTGGTGCTTGCAAAGGCCTCTGTGTGGTTGGCAGGATTCAGATCATGCCCAATGGCTCCCTGGTGATTTACGACGTCACCACCGAGGACTCCGGAAAATACACCTGTATCGCCGGCAACAGCTGCAACATTAAGCATCGTGAGGCCTTCCTATATGTCGTAGGTAAGAGAGATGCCCAGGAACAGGATGTGGCCTCCTGGTACCCCTGGCAGCATTAGGCGCTGCTTCTGCCCCCTCTGATGGGTGCTGCAAGCCAGGTCATGCCTGCTAGGGTGTCACAGCAGGGTCTCCATCGGGATGCAGCACGGTGTGCTGGGGAGGGGGGTAGATGGCGGGAGGGGGTGCTTTTCTCCTTCCAGCACATTCCTGAGCAGAATTTGGGAAATAACTCCACACCCTCATGTGTTCGGTGCTCTCTGCCCCACAGACAAGCCTGCAGCGGAAGAGGATGAAGGACCTGGCAGCCACACACCATACAAGATGATTCAGACCATTGGGCTTTCAGTGGGGGCGGCTGTTGCCTACATCATTATTGTACTGGGGCTGATGTTCTACTGTAAGAAGAGGAGAAAGGCAAAGAGGCTGAAGAAGCACCCGGAGGGCGAGGAGCCTGAAATGGAGTGTCTGAATGGTGAGGTAGCACTCCTGCGGGTAGGGGCTTCACTGCTGGCCTTTTGGCCCTAGGCTGAAGGGACTGAACGGCAGGGAGTTTCCAAGGAACAGGGGAGTCCTCCTTACCTTTGGAGTCTCTTGTGCTTGGTTTTGACTGTGGATGGTGGCAGAGACCTGCTGCCAGGTGAGAAATAGGCAAGCTAGTGTGGAACCTGCACCCCAGCCCCATGTCGTGGCCATCTGCTGAGTTGTATATCGCTCCTGCTTTCCAGCAGCCCTATACAGCATGATATATACCTTTTGCTGAGGGGAGGGGAGTATCCCTATTGCGATGTAATGAAAGCAGTATATTGCCAGCCTGTTCAAATCACAGCTCAGCAACTCCAGGTGTGCGAGGGAAAAGTCTTCACTGGACAGTCCTGAACTCATCTTATTATCTCTGAAACCCACGTAAGCTTTGAGCAACTACAGCTTCCTCCAGCAGGGAGTTCTAGAGCATAATAAGTAATCTAAAAACTATCTCTTGCTCTTCAAGCTTATCACATATCATCTCTGAACTGGAACTCACAGCTCTTAGAATCATAGAATCATTAAGGATGGAAAAGACCCCTAAAATCATCTAGTCCAACCATCAGCCCAACACCACCGTGCTTGCTAAACCATATCCCAAAGTGCCATGTCTACACTTTTTTTGAATGCCTCTAGGGATAGAGACACTACCACTTCCCTGGGCAGCCTCTTCCAATACTTCATCACTCTAAAATTTTTTTCTGATATCTAATCTAAACCTCCCCTTGATGCCATCTTCTGTCTGTCCGGTCATTCCTGTAAGTGCCTTTTCTGGTTGTGCCATCGCCTTTCTGAGGTGGGGAGCCCTGGGCAGGACTTGGTGCATGCAGCTTGGCAGAGTGGCACAGCTGTGCTGTGTTCTGTTCCCAGCTGTGTCACTTGCTTCAGTTCCCTGTCCACAGATCCCACTTCAGAGAGAATGCAGGCATCCCACCACTGTGGATGGATATCAAGACTGCTTTCCTCAGGCCTCGTTTTGTAGCTCTGGCTGCCTCTCCCCGTGCTCGGTGTCCTGCTACAGCTGGCCTTACCCTTGCTGCTAACTAAGCTGGCAGCTTTGGCACACGTCCTGGCAAAGCATCATCAGTGGGTTTGCCTCCTTTTTTCCTCCTGTGTTGGTGCTTTGAACAGAGCCAAACCTTCAGAAGAGAAGTCTGGCTGCAGGGAACCTCCTGGGAGCAGGAGCATCTCTTCAGGTTTTTGTTCTGCTGCTTGTTACCACTGTGAGCTCTTCCTGAGGACAAGTTGCAGGTAGCTTACCTGTGCCACAAGGTTCTGGCTAGCATTCTTCCTAGGAAAGGATGTGTTTTAATTTTTTTTAGGTGGTCTCAGATTTTACTTTGGCCTATCTTTATTATATTTTTCTTTTTATGCTGCCAGAGTTTGCCTTTTCTTAGCCCCTTCATTTGGAACCAGTTTAGCTGTCAGAGAGATACATCCTTGCTGCTACGCTCCGTTTGGTACTTCCATAACCATCTTCATAACTGGAGAAGTGGTTTGTGTTTGCTGCCAGCTCCAGTGGGGGTCATCCCCTACACCATGTGTTCAAAGATCTGGCTCTTTTCCTCCTTTCGATGTAGCCCCTCTCTACTGGCTGACTTGAAGTATCTCAGCACCTACCTGGTGACAAGTACTCCCTGGCTGGCCACCAGCTGACTCTTCCAGTATCCTTGGGATCCAGAGAGATTTGACCTTCCTATGGATTTGCGGTGGATCCTTTCTATGGATCATTACACTTCTAACAAGTCAGTCACCTTCCAAGGTCACCTCCTTGGTGTGCCACATCCTCTGTAACAAGGGTGCTGGCTCTCAGTGTCCCTCTGCTGCTGCTTTCTTGAGGTGAACACAGACATAGCATTTGGGGCGATTAACAGCTGCAGGGGCTGAGGGGAACATTTGATTTCTGTGTCCGCATGTGCTGATTTCTCCAGGGCAGCGTGGCTGTGTCTCTTTCTTCAGGAGATACTGTTGCAGGCTGGCAGGCAACGCAGGCAGTTCCTCTATGCTCAGTTCCCCTCTGGAACGCTGGATACATAAATTAAACTTCCTGCTCATTTTGCAGCTCCTTTGTTATTGACCATCTTGTCAAATCTCTGAAACGGGGGGGATGTCTGTTGTCAGACGTGTCTGGTGCTGTCTCTCAGTGGCAGTGTACTCACTCCTCAGCCTTCAGTATTTTCTTGGCACAGCCGCAGCAGTCATCTTGGCTTCAAGCTTATAGTCTCAAGACACTATCAGTCATGAGTGCAGACAGCACAGGGTCAAGCAGTCTTGCTAATAATTAGCATAAAAGCAGGGAAAGCATAAGGAGCATCAAGCTTTGATTTATAGGGTTGATGGAGGCCTTTTGCTCTGATCTTCTACAAATGTTATTCCAGTGTGAGAAAGAGCACAGCTGTCAGTAGCCATGGCTCTTAAGTCAACGTATCTCAGTCTTCACAGCTCCAAGCCTACCTGTGACAAAGCCATCCTTGTCATCGTGGCCAGACCTGCTCAGGGTGGGCTGGTTCCTTTCTTGTATGCGTGCATTGTAAGAGTGCATGTACACACGCTGCTTTACAATACCCCTTGATGGAAATTACAGGCAGTGGGATTCCTGTTGGAGTTACATCATGTTGGGCCAAGTCTTAATTTTGTGATTAAATCTGTTGTGTGGCCAGGTGTTTCCTTAATGCTAGTGCCTGGACTAGCTGAAATGGAGTGTGCAGTGATGCAGGGTGATGTGCAGCACGTGGGTGAGCCAGGTCAACTCGGTGCTGTGCCCCACATTCAAACTCCTGTCTTCAGCTTGTGGAAGATACTGCTTCCTAGTGCCATGTCTGATCCAAGCAGTAAATGCATTCAAAATCAAGGTTTGCTATCCATATGGCTGTCTACAGAGCCTTTCCCTTACAAGCTGCCTGTTTTTCTAGGGTTTTCTAACTTTCTTAAGGCAATAATGTTTTGTCCTGTTGTAGAATCATGGAATGGTTTGGGTCAGAAGGGACCTTAAATATGATTCAGTTCCAGCCCTTCTGCTGTGGACATGGACACCTTCCACTGCATCAGGCTGCTCAAAGCCCCATCCAACCTGGCCTTGAACACCTCCGAGGATGGGGCAGCCACAACTTCTCTGGACAAGAGAAATTTCTAGTGGAGTTCCTGAGCAGAAAGCTAGCTGGAGCTGATTGCAAGAACAGCGCTTGCTAGCAGTGCTTTAACCCAACCAAAAGAAGAAACTCCAGGCTGATCTGGTCGGACAGGTTAAAGATTACCAAGAACATGAGCATTTGCTGGCTTGCTGGGAAGTGAGCGGGAGCAGGGTGGCCAGGCTGCAACAGCTGATGCCAGACTTGAGAGGCTCTTGAGCATCAAGCCTGGTTATGGTGCACAGGATCCTGTCGGCTCCATCACTGCCTGACACATCTCGTCTCCCGCTGTGGTTCTGCGAAGCTTTGTCAATGGTAGTTTGGATGTAGCCACTCCTTTGGAATTACTTGAGTGGCATGGGATAGACAGGGCCAGATGGGGCTAGTTGGCTCTGGGACCAAAGCCATCGCTCAGCATCTGATTTCACGGGTGGCTGCAGGGCTGCCAGCTATGGGGCTGGGCGTGGGCCCAGAGGGAAAGACTGTGGAGGCCACTCTCTTGCTGGGGTGCTTGGAGCCAGTTGTGGGTGTTTAGAGTGTCAGCCCCAGCAATGACATCCTCCGCACAGGATGCTGAAGCCATTTGTGCTTCCCTTGTAGGTGGCACTTTGCTGCAGAATGGGCAGATGACAGCAGAGATCCAGGAAGAAGTGGCTTTGACCAACCTGGGCAGCAGCGCTGGGGCCAGCAAGCGGCACAGTGCTGCCGACAAGATGCACTTTCCGCGTTCCAACCTGCAGACAATCACAACCCTGGGTATGCTGGGCCACCCTGGCCACGACTCCGCTCCAGGAAAGCTGTGGCCGAAACCCCAGCATGTCTGTGCCAGAAAACTGAATGTGCTGGGATACAGAAGGCCCTGTAGCCACTGGGCTGTCAAATACATGTGCTGTTCTTATGTATGCTGTCTTCCTATGTCCTGCTCTACAATTCCAGGCAAGGGGGAGTTTGGTGAAGTGTTCCTGGCCAAGGCAAAGGGTGCAGAGGATGGTGAGGGTGAAACGCTGGTCCTGGTGAAAAGTCTGCAGACAAGGGACGAGCAGCTGCAGCTGGACTTTCGGCGAGAGGCAGAGATGTTTGGCAAACTGAACCACTCCAATGTGGTGCGGCTGCTGGGGCTGTGCCGCGAGGCAGAGCCACACTACATGGTGCTGGAGTATGTGGACTTGGTAAGAGCTCTACATTGAGGAGGAGGAGGGGTGGACAATGGGCACGGGGCTTGTAAGTGTGACATGGTCCAGGGCAAGCAAGACATAGGGAGATCACACTGTGCTTACTTCTGTTGCCGACGTGTGGAAGAGTCTCAAGGGGAATGGGGGTCTCCTGCAAGACCTGAATGTGACTTTGTTCTCTTCCACATCCTCCTGATTTCTAGTTTATGTCCAGGACTCAGCTGAGTAAGTTATGCTGTGGGACTCGATGCTTCAGAATGGTTGTGAATGCTAAGGGCTGCTGTGGTGAGCCTGGAGTTCATGGGAGAGAAATCAAAGTGGGGCATGGAAAACCTCATGGAAACATCAGATCTTCTTGCCCTAATCTTAGTCAGTTGAAGCCCAGAAGGGAGATAAGGGTAGGGACCAGGAGGGCAAGTGGGAACCATGGACTAGGAAGTGAAGATCCATGAGGCTCCTACGTCTGGGCACTGCAGGGCCCAGTGTGTCTGGTAGTATGGAGAGGTGCTGCCTCTGAGTTGCTGTCTGTTTCTTAGGGCGACCTGAAGCAGTTCCTGAGGATCTCCAAGAGCAAAGATGAGTCTCTGAAGCCACAGCCCCTCACTACTAAACATAAGGTGATAGTGCAGCTTTGGAAGTGCTGTGGGGCTTGGGACCCTGTGGAGACAGCCAGTGCTGACATCTCTCTGGGGTCAGGTGTCTCTCTGCACACAGGTGGCCCTGGGCATGGAGCACCTCTCCAACAACAGGTTTGTACACCGGGACTTGGCAGCCAGGAACTGCCTGGTCAGTGCGCAGCGGCAGGTCAAGGTCTCATCCCTGAGCCTCAGCAAGGATGTGTACAACAGGTCAGCTGGGAGCTTGGCAGGGGAATGGGAGGGGATGGGATGACAGCAGTCTCATTGCCCTCTTCTCCTGCCTGCAGCGAGTACTACCACTTCCGCCAGGCCTGGATCCCACTGCGCTGGATGCCACCTGAAGCTGTGCTGGAGGATGAGTTCTCCACTAAGTCAGACGTGTGGTCCTTTGGGGTGCTCATGTGGGAGGTCTTCACGCATGGGGAAATGCCCTACACTCCTCTGGCAGATGATGAGGTTCTAGCAGGTATGTAGATTACCTTGTGCTGTCCCTAGCACTGTAGCCACCTTCCTTTTCCTGTGGTAGAGGGGCAAGCTGGTCTGTGTGAGGTCCCCCTTCTTGATGTGGTGCTGGTCTGACTGAGGAGGTCATTCCAGCCCACGTGGAGAGGTGCTGGCCTCCTTGCACCTTCAGGAGAGGATCCACGCCTCTCCCCAACGGCCTTTGAACTTTGCTTTCATGCCAGGTCTGCAATCAGGAAAGACGAAGCTTCCACACCCCGAAGGCTGCCCTTCGCGCCTCGCCAAGCTGATGCAGCGCTGCTGGGCCCCCAGCCCTAAAGACCGACCTTCCTTCAGCGAGCTCGCCACGGCCCTTGGGGACAGCCCAGCCGACAGCAAAGCCTGAGCACCCCGGCCCTTGCTGGGGACAAGAGCAGCGGGGTGAACAGGGGTCTGTAGGTGCCTGGGGGAGCACCTGGCACTCCTGCAGCCCCTTGCTGAGCCTGACCCCAACGCGCCAGTGGGCAGCTCAGCACCAGCAGCTGCTGGACTCAAAGCACAAGCCAGTGTACCCCAGCCCTCCCACCCCTCTCCTCCACAGGTCCCAAATGACAGCCCTTGTTGCCTCTTGCTCTCTGCCTGACCAGCCCTTGAGCTGCTGGCGTGGATGAAGTGTAGCTCCCCTCCAACCCGGGAAGAGCTGGGCTCCAGCACCAGGCTCTCCGTCCCCTCTCACCACGTGCATATCTGCCGGCCTGGCCCAGCCTCTCTCTCTCCGTCCATCTGTGCTAGACATGCCTGCTTCCCCCGTGCCCCACGGGTACAGGCCAGCCAGCAGGAACACTAAGTGCCTGGCATATGAAGGAGCTCACTACCTTTCCCGACTACCCTGTGCCTTTTTTTTTTTGTACGATGACTCTGGGCAGCGCCCCATCTCCTTCTTCCTCTTCCAGAGTGCTGACTCCTCCCTACCATAGTATTTCTGTTACTGGAATGCAGCCTAGAGTGGGTTAGTTTGTTTGCTTGAACAGAGGGTACCAAGAAGGGTTGGGTTTTGTTGGGTTTTTATGTGCTGCTCTCAATAAAGAAGGCTCTTTTTTTGTTGTTTCTTCTGGGTGTTTGTAAGACAATGCTATCAGATGGCTGTTCGACTGTCACCCTCCACATGGTTCCTGGGGAGGGTTGGGAGCCATTCCTCAGGCATCTGTCTCCTATGTTTAACCCTTTTGCCCCCTTCCCAGCTGGATCTGAGATGCTGTTCCCAGCCTGTTGTGCCATGAGGGACAGCACTTACTGTCTTTTGGGGCAGTCATGGGTTAGTCTCTAAGAGGAATGTGGTGTCTTAAGAGACAATGTCCGGCTTACTCCCTGAAGCAAGAGCTTATGGGCCCTCGGATCAACTTTGTGGCCTCTTCTGGACTCGCTCTAACAGATCCTTGTCCTTCCTGTGCTGAGAACTCCAGAACTGAATGCAGGACTCCAGGTAAGGTCTCACAAGAGTGGAGTAGAGTGGCAGGATCCCCTCTCTCACCCTGCTGGTCACACTGCTCTGGATGCAGCCCAGGACATGCTTGGGTTTCTGGGCTGAAATGGCACATAGCTAGCTCATGACGAGCTTCTTATCTACCAGCACCCTTAAGTCCTTCAGGGCTGTTTCAAATCCATTCCTGTGGACTTTCCTGCCTGCTGCCCTACATCTTGGGCAGGAGGGCTACACACTGTGAGTCGATTTCTGCAGCCAAGTTACTGGGGAATGTGTCTTGTCTTGCCTTTGCATCCCTGTGGTATTTCTGTTCTCTGGAGCACATCTTGCCCCAGAAATACTCCCAGGTGGTTCTGTAACTGCTTCCTTGGGTATTGGGGATAGATTATATTGGAGCATGTCACTCAATCCTTCTGGCTGGACTAGCATTCCTACACGGCAGCATCTCAGCTCACCTGCAGCAGCAGTTTCCAACTCCATGTCGGTCGCTGGTCTTCTTTGGAAGTTGTCTGGGAAGTGAGGGACAGATAAGGGGAGTTGCACAGCATCAGCCAACAGACAGGCCAGCGAGGGACATTGAGTCCACTGCCCCAGGTGAAGGGCAGCTACATATTAGTCACAGCCAGCAGTAATGGTTTTAAGCTCAAAGAGGGGAGATTTAGATTATATCTTAGGAAGGAATGTTTTCCTGTGAGGGTGGTGAGGCACTGCACAGGTTGCCTAGAGAAGTTGTGGATGCCCCATCCCTGGAGGTGTTCAAGGCCAGGTTGGATGAGGCTTTAAGAAACCTGATCCAGTGTAAGGTGTCCCTGCCCATGGCAGGAGGTGGAACTGAATAGGCTTTGAAATCCCATTTCAACCCAACCCATTTGTGACTCTGTGATTCTGCAATTAAATGATCCCTTCTGCTCCCCCTTGCTGCCCAGTGTTGGACCCTGGCAGAGTAGCAGGGCTACTGCTGTGCTCACACAAAATATTCCATGGTGGACCAGAGGTGGAGCCAGGCACTTGCACTTGTGGTGGCCTCACCAAGCAGCATCTCTGTGATGCCACAGCGAGAGAACAGAGATGCCAAGCACCTCTGGAGTGTCAGCCTTGCTCTGCAAGCTTCTTGCATGCAGACAGCTACGTGTACTCTGAGGGGAATTACATGGCTGGAGTGGGATGGTTCTCTGAGCAGGGACAGGATGGGGTGCTTTATCCCAACATATCCTGGAGACTCAAATGCCTGTTTACCATGCAGTCAAGACCTGATGACTGCAGGGAAGCACCAAAACTAGGACAAACTCCAGGCCCAAAGGGTGCAGAAAGATGGGGGTTGGGATTGTGTATTTTTGGGAGTGATGTAATGAAAAAGTTCTGTATCTCTGGGGAGGGGACAGATGTTGGCCAAACTAATTGGAAACAGCAAGCAAATTCAGTCCTAGCTAAATGCAGTGGAGGAGGGTGGGAAATCAGGGCCCCTGCAGGAGAACAGAAGGACTTGGATAATTGACAGAGGTGGGATCCAATGTCCTCAGCCCAAATTGAAGGAACATCTTCAAAGAACACTTGGGAAAGGAAGACAACATAGAAAGAACAGCATGAATCCATCAGAGCAAAGGTCCGGCTAGTTGGCCACCAACTGTGGCCAAAATTGAACATTTACTGAACAGTATAAGAGGATGCAAGGTATGCACTGTCCTAGCTAACAACTCTTTAAAGCACAAGGACCTCCAAACCAGGCATTTCCAGCAGTCCTCTTGCCAGAAATGTATCCAAGTTCTCCTTACAACTATGCAGGCTTTGAGACCCTGGGGCAATGAGCACACAGATCCACTATCCAGCTTCAAAAAGGACTTTGGTTTGCTGTGATTTCTTCTGCTGCCCTATGGCTCTGCCACAGCTGTGTCAGGCACCTGTGGGGGAACTAATGGGCCTGCATTCTGTCCTGGACTCCTCAGCAAGGACATGGATCTGTTAGAGCGGGTCTAGAGGAGAGCCACAAAGACTATCTGTGGCTCTCCAGAGGCCAGGCTGGGACAGGCTGGGAGACTTTAGATTGTTGAGCCTGGAGAACAGAAGGCTCTGAGGAGACCTTATAGCAGCCTTCCAGTGCTGAAAGGGGCTACAGGAAAGCTGGGGAGGGGGGTCTTGATCAGCAACTGCAGGGACAGGACGAGGGGGAACAGTTTTCAGTTGAAAGGAGGGAGATTTAGATGAGATCTTGGGAAGAAATAGTTTGCTGTGAGGGTGGTGAGACATTGGATGAGGCTACCTGGGGAAGCTGTGGCTGCGCCATCCCTTGGAGGTGTTCAAGGCCAGGTTGGATGAGGCTTTGAGCAGCCTGGTCCTGTGGAAGGTGTCCCTGCCCATGGCAAGGGGGTTGGAACTGGATGGGCTTTAAGGTCCTTCCCAACCCATTTTATTATTAATTCTCCTAAGCATCTTCATGTGGGACCTTCTTAAGCCACGTTTAAGCTCAAGCCTGGCCCTTCAGTTTTGTTTTGAGCAATCTTGTAGGTGTTCCTGTTCTGGCCTTGTTTCTAGCCTTGTGTTTTAGGTATATGTTGTAGTCTTATAATCCAGTCTTGCCTGTCTTCTGTCTATGTGGATGCTGGATGTGGTTCATCATTTGCTCTTGGATGGACCTTGTTACCAACACCCGTGTCTGCTTAGGTGCTGTGTGACCATACCTGTTTTTTGAGGGCATGGCGTCACCTTTAGCCACTGGCTATCCACCCTTCATGGAGCTGCACCACTCATGCCCTTCCCTGATATCATGTATGAAGGGCAGAAGCACCCCTCTGATGACCAAAAATAGCATATTAAGAAAGCCCATCATCTCATTTTACGTGTGCAGCAGTACCTCCAGTCTAGGTGTTACTTCTCACAGAATAAATCTGGCAACTACCTGTGCTCAGCAGCAGCCAAAAAAACAGCCGAAATATCAATGGATCAGTAACAGGATGGAAACCATCACAACCCCAGTGCTGAGCACAGAGAATGTTTTATAGTTCCCTGGTTGAAATATGGATGCAGAACTGGAAAAGGATGAGAAAGGGCTTGTTGCAGTGGCCAAGAGGAGGGATGCAGAGGGGACACAGAGGGCTGCAGTGATGCTAGAGGCATCTGGAAGTAGGTCCCATGCTACAGTGGAGCTGGCAGAGGCAACAGCTTGCCTGGAGGAATCCCTTGGGGTAATCGGGTAAGAGGCTTTTATGGCACAGTGCCAAGTGCTGTGCCCCCAGCTGTGTAAGAAAAGAGTTAGAAATGTGAATTTTACGACTGGGGTGTTGTCAACCCTGACTGTCAAGTGGCCAAAAACCTGGTTTAAGCTGCTTCTGAGTGCCACTGGGTGTTGGTTTGGTTGGGGAGGTCCAGCCTTGCTGAAACCTTGTGCCCTATGGTGATGGTGGCCTGGGGACAGGGCTTGGCTCTGCAGTGTGTATCTGACTGCCTTGCTGAGAGATGAGTGTGCCAGGAAGCTTGGGGGCAGGCTGGATGCTCTGGTCCCATTCAGAGCACAAGTGAGACAAGCATCTCGCAAAGTGTCCCCAAGATGAGGCTGGGGAGGGAGAGGACGGTAGCAGAAGGAATGAGACAGCTTCATCTGAGCAGCCCTCACCTCTTGCCTGTTCAGACTCCTGTAGCCTGGCGAGCAAAAGGCGTCCACATGGCCTTGCAATCCAAAGGTCATGGGCAGGGAGAAGAAAGGAGCCCCATGGGCAAGAGGAACCCTAATCCTGTTACCTGCAGTGTTAGCACGCTTGTGCTGAGGAGCTGGACCAGCCTACCTCTGGCTGTGATGGCTCTCCATGTGCCAGCTGGTCTCAGTCTAACTGGTGCTTCCAGCCCCGCAGAGGGTCTCGCTGACCCTTCCTCAGCCTGGTGTAACACAGCAAGGCCTCTGTCTCACCTATGCCAGGTGTAGTTTGCGCTCAGCTGGAAAGGAGGGTGGACAGGGCATGTGATGGGAGGCATGTGAGTTCCAGCAGCCCTGCTGGGAGCTATAAATGGCATGTGTGCTCACTGGAGGAGCATGGCTGGCGGGGAGGAGGGGGAGGTGGTGGTGGCGAGGGGAGGGGGGGTTGGTTTTGCAGTCACTCCCTTGTTCCATAGGAGGTTGGCCTTAAAGAGTGGGAGACAGCTGGAAGGCTGCTGGCAAGTGTGCATGTCCTCTGAGTGATAAGGCAGATACGGAAAGGGCTTGTGCAAGCTGTGGAACCCTCCATGGGGGTCCCCAGGAGGCAAAACAGCAGGGCTGGTGCTGGCAGAGGTGAGGGCTTGTCCTGGGCTGCAATTCAAGTTTGTAGGACGTGGTGTGGGAGATCCCTTTTCTCAGGCAAGGATGTAGCTCTATACTCACAGCTTTGAGCTTTGGGGCTGTGTGATCCTTCCTACACTCTTGCTGCCTCACGTGCCTCATTGTCCTGCCTGTGTGGGCTGTCCCTCTCCTGTGGAGGTCCTGGCTCACACCTGAGTGGAAGATGTGGCTCGTCCAGCTGCCAGGAACCCTTGGAGCTGCAAAGTGGAGGTGGACACAGGTCCCTGTCTGTGTACTGTGGCCAGCCCAGCCATCTCCCCAGGGAACAGGGTATAGGCCATCTATCCCCTCAGATAGGTGTAATACAGGACCCTGTTCTCTATCCTTGTGGACTTAAAGGTAGTTGTAGCTCATACTGTTAAGTGGAGATCCCTTTTCACAGAATCACTAGGTTGGAAAAGACCCATTGAAACATCGAGTCCAACTATTCCTATCAATCACTAAACCATGCCCCTCAGCACCCCATTCACACATCTTTTAAACACCTCCAGGGAAGGTGACTCACCACCTCCCTGGGCAGCTTCTGGCCGGTGACTTGTGCCTGGGCAATGGCTATTTTTAAGTTGTATGTGCCCAGCTTTGTGCCCTGCCCACTCCTGAAGATCCATGCAGGCCCCAGTGCCTCTGCAGCCCCTCCTGACCCCAGACAGACCTTGTACCAACCAGACGCAATTGGGCAGCACCTTGTCCTCCACAGACCATGAGTGGAGATTTGCCTGGAGAAACACCGGGTGGTGTCACCAAGATACAGGCAGAGCGGTTGGTCGGGGGCTACTCCTGAGTGAGTCTTGAGGATGGCAGGGAGCCTGAGGAACTCAGGGTGTCCCCTGCGGGGACATGAGTGCCTGGAGCTGGCAGTAGGAGACAGGGCAGCGAGGCCTGGAAGAGTGCCCAGGTGGCCAAGAAGGCCAACAGGCTTGGATCAGCCACGGTGTGGCCAGCAGGAGCAGGGAAGGGATTGTCCCCGTGCTTGGTGCTGGTGAGGCCACTGCTCGAATCCTGTGTTCAGTTTTGGGTCTCTCAGTACGAGAAGGACATTGAGGTTCTGGAACATGTCCAGAGAAGGGGAACGGAGCTGGGGAAGGGTCTGGAGCACAGGGGTCATGGGAGCGGCTGAGGGAGCTGGGTTGTTTATCCTGGAGGAGGCTGAGGGGAGACCTCATGCTCTCTGCAGCTCCTTGAAAGGAGGTCGTAGCGAGGTGGGTGCTGCTCTCTTCTCTCGAGTAACAAGTAATAGGATGAGAGGAAATGGCCTCAAGTTGCACCAGGGGAGCTTTAGACTGGATAGAGAGAGAAAAAACCTCTTAACTAAAAGAGCGGTGAAGCACTGGAAGAGGCCGCTCAGGGAAGTGGTGGAGTCTCCATCCCCGCAGGGGTTCAAAAAACTTGTAGAGGTGGCACTTTGGGACACGGTTTAGTAGAGACGGTGGTGTCGGGCTGGCGTTTGGACTGGATGATGCCAGAGGTATTTCGCAGCTTCACCGAGTCTGCGATCCTATATTATACACGTCTCTATACACAGTTTGGCGGGCACCCCGTCCCGCTGGCGAGGGGCCGCGGCCCCTTTAAGAGCCCTGCTGCGTGTTTCAATCTGCGCGTGACGCGCGCGTATGCAAATGAGGCGCCGCCCCGGCGGCCAATGGGCGCGGCGGCCGCGCTGCCGGCAGCCAATGGCGCGAGGCCTCCCGGCGGGGCGCCGGCTCGCCCCATATAAGGAGCGGCTTCTCCATAAAAGGCAACATTGTATCGCTTTATATGGGGGCGGCGCGGCGCGGCGGGGGCGGCGGCGCAGCGGGGCCGTGAGCGCGGAGCGGGCGGCGGGGCCATGGCGGGGCCGGCCTGACCCGGCCCGACCCGCGCTCGCCGCCGCGATGTTACCGAGCCAGGCCGGCACCGGGAACGGCGCCGCCGCCGCACTGGCGCGTGGCTCCCCGCTGGGCCGCTCGCCGGTGCCTCGTGGAGCCAACGGCGGCGGCGGCGGAGGGGCGGCCGTGTCGGGGCAGCCCGGCGGGCGGCTGGAGCGCGAGGCGCTGTACAGCGGCAGCGAGGGGGACTCGGAATCGGGCGAGGAGGAGGAGTTGGAGCGGCGAGGAGTGAAGCGGGGCCTGGCCGAGGCGGCGGCGGCGGCGGCGGCGGCGGGGCCCGCGGCGGGAGCGGCGGCGGCGGGCGGGTTCAGCGGCGTCAGCGGCGGCGTCAGCGGCGCCAAGCCCGGCAAGAAGACGCGGGGCCGGGTGAAGATCAAGATGGAGTTCATCGACAACAAGCTGCGGCGCTACACCACCTTCAGCAAGAGGAAAACCGGCATCATGAAGAAGGTGCGGCCGCCGGCGGGGAATCGAGAGGGAACGGGGCCCCTACGGGCGGAGCGGGGCTGGGCCCGGAAACGGCGGCCGCTTCCCGGGGCTGGGAGCGACGGGGGGGATGCCCGGCAGCGGCGCCTTCCGGGGGGCGAGGCGCCGGGAAGCGGCCGCGGTCCTGGCCCTGAATCCCGGGGATGCGCCCGGAGGTCCCCAGCCGGTCGTGGTACCGGGAGGAGGAGGAAGGAGCGTCCCGGGGATGCGTCCCGTCGCCTCCAGTAGGTCATTGCACCGGGAGGAAGAGGAAGAAGCATCCGAGGGATAAGCCCGGTGGTCCCCATCCGGTCGTTGCATCGGGAGAAGGCGGAAGCAGCGTCCCAGAGATGTGCCCGGTGGTCCCCACCCGGTCGTTGCACCGGGAGGAATAGGAAGAAGTATCCAAGGGCTGTGCCCCGTGGTCCCCAGCTGGCTGTTGCACCGGGAGGAGGAGGAAGAGGCATTCCAGGGATAAACGCGGTGGTCCCCACCTGTTGTTGCACCAGGAGGAAGAGGAAGAAGCATCTCACGGATGTGCCTCGTGGTCCTCAGTAGGTTGTTGTGCCAGGAGGAGAAGGAAGAAGCATCCCAGGGATAAACCCGGTCTGGTCATTGCACGGGGAGGAGGGGGAAGGAGCATCCCAAGGATGTGCCCTGTTGTCCCCAGCCGGCTGTTGCACGGGGAGGAATGGGAAGGAGTATCTCAGGGATAAACCTAGTGGTCCCCAGCCGGTTGTTTTGTCGAGAGGAGGAGGAGTCATCCTGGGGATGCCCAGTACACCCAACGGTCCTCAGCCAGTTATTCCACATGGAAGAGGATGAAGAAGAAGAAGCAGCAGCATCCCAGGGATGCACTCCGTGGTCCCCAGCGGGTTGTTGCACCAGGAGGAGGAGGAGGAAACAGCATTCCAGGAATGCCCAGTACACCCGACGGTCCCCAGTCAGTTGTTCCACCTGGAGCAGGAAGCTCATCCCGGTGCAGCCTGGAGTTGGCTGGGATTCCTTGGGACTGCTTTCTGGGTGCTTCAGCACAGCTCTGCCTCACTGGCTTCATCAGTCCAGAGGGGTCTCCCTTTATCCTGGTGGCTGGAACTGTTGCATAAAGGCAGATTAGGAATTTGAGGGGTGGATTTGGTATGCAGCTGGATGCTGCTGGCTTATCTGCATCTCGCTTGGCGCTCATAGCATCCTCTGAACAGCTGGGCCGTGTGGCATCCCAGCTGAACTGGGCTTTGGGTACCGTGGGAAGGTGGGAAGGGCTAAGGGGTGCCAAGTGCCCTGGGGACATGTGATTGGCTGAGGGGTTCTGCTGGGCACATCCTGGCTCTGCGGGATTGCAGCATGAGGCCATCCTGCCTGTGGCAGCTCATGTGGGACCAATGAGAGTGTCGAGATGGTGTATGAAGAGTGTTCTTATGCCACTGGTCAGTCCCAGGGGATGGTAGCCTTGCTGCAGGGGTGCTTGGGAGCTCCTGTGTTCAGGACTGTGGTGACTGAGAGGGGAATCTGGGACCTGGCCCAGCTGGCATGTCGGGGGGGGGTAGGGAGGTGTATCAGACCCGTGGTCTGAGCATCCTCTTGACTGGCTCTGCAGAAGTGGGGGGGAAGCAACCAAATGTCTGGAGATGCAGCTGGGATTTCCATTCCTCCTGCTACTCTCCAGAGGGGACCACTGTGGCCTTTTGTCATGCACCCCCCCTAAGGGCATGCTAAAGGAGGTGGGAACATAGAGTAGGGCATTCCAACCTGTGGAGAACCAATCTTGAGTTAGTTTTGGAGGCTACAGCTCCTCTGGGGTGCCATGGAGCTAGAGCTGCTGTAAGCTGGGAGTATGTGAACACACCAGGGACTCTCGTCCTGTGCTGTATGTGTCCCTGCCATCTGTGACTGACTCCCTGTTCTTCCCTTGTACTGCTTGCAGGCCTACGAGCTCTCCACGCTGACTGGCACTCAAGTTCTGCTACTGGTGGCCAGTGAGACAGGCCATGTGTACACGTTTGCCACACGGAAGCTGCAGCCCATGATCACCAGCGAGACGGGGAAGGCGTTGATCCAAACGTGCCTCAACTCCCCAGACTCGCCCCCACGCTCAGACCCAACCACTGACCAGCGCATGAGCGCCACGGGCTTTGAGGAAACTGACCTCACCTACCAGGTGTCTGAGTCAGACAGCAGTGGGGAGACAAAGGTAATGTTCCTGTGTTCAGCTGCATGCCTGGACAGTCTGTGGGTCCCAGACTATGCCTGTTGGGCTGTGCTGAAACTCTGAGCATCTCCAGTCCTTCTTGAATAGCAGCTTGGGAAGTTGAGGATGGGTCCTCTTATGCTGTGACTCCAGCGAGCTTGTGCTGTGCCCTGTCAGGGCTGGCTCCTTCGCTTGGCTGTCAGCAGCGGCGATTCAGAGTGGGGGGGAAGTGAGTGGCAGGTGTTCTGGCCCTGGCCTTTGTAGCAGGGCTCCCCACTGGCCCAGCCCACCCCCCTGGCCGGCTCTCTGCATCGTTATCTCTCCCCAAGTGTCTCCATGCTCTTGCACTCATTGATAAAAATTTGATTCTGCCTCCATGGCCTTATAAGGCCTGGTTTCCCTCGCCAGAGTCCCTGGCAGGGCCCCTCACATTCCTTATAAGCTGCAGCTGTCTTTTGCTTTGGTGCTGTTTTGGAAGGGGGCAGGGAGGACATGGGGAATGGAAACATTTTGCTGGATGAACCACTTCTGCTCTGTGCCTGGTGTCCCTGCGGGTGCCGGCCCTCGCCTACCTCTTGTCCAGGGCACTGCAGAGGGTGGGTGCAGAGTCAAGTGATGGCTTTATTCTGCTGGAAGGTCTTGTCTCTGCATCCCCTTGTGCTGCTCCCTGGAGCTGCTGTAAGAAAGCTGGCTGCTGTATCTCTGCTACTTCCTTTGCAGGCTGGTGCTTGCGACCACAGGTGCTTGGAGATAGGAGGCAGAGGAGTTTGTGGTGCAAGGCTGGGATGATGTGCTGAACTGGGAATTGTGCCACAGCTTCCTGGTTATGTGTGGAGTACCACTGGGTGCTGCAAGTTGCTGCAGCTCTGCTGTGCCTGTGCCCATGGTATTGGTACTGGGCTTGCTGCAAAAGTGGCCTTCCAGATGAGCTGTGGCTTTCCTCTATAAGCCCTCCAGCCAATGCACACAAGCCACAGCAGCATCCTTGCCATGCAGCAGCTGCTAATTAAGCAGGCAGAAGAATGTTTAAAGATCTGTGCTGTAATCCCAAAGGCAGTGAGTGCAGCCCTGAGACGTGCGCAGCAAATGGTCTGAGGCTACAGGTGTGTCGGGCTGCATGTTTGTATCCTGTGGCAGCCCCACAGCTCTGGTCATGGTGCTGCGGAGTACCTGCTGGCCACAATTCCTCCATGCTACCTTACCCACACGTGTGTGGTGCTGCAACAAGCAAAAGCTTATCGCTGTTGAACCCTGATAAGTATCAGCAGTCCTAGAGATCCCTGCAGGCAGAGGAGCTGTGATGGCCAAGGTGTTGATAGCTGGGGAGCTCTGTGCTGGAGCCCTGAAGAGTCCCTGGGAAGAAGGCTCACCTCTGATGGGAGCCCAACAACAGCTCTGCCCATCTGAGTTTGAGCAGCCTGATGTCCCTGCCCATGGCAGTAGGGGTGGAACTGGAAGGTGTTTAAGGTCCCTTCCAACCCAAGTTATTCTATGACTCCTCTGGGTGCCTCTTGATTCCTAGTGTGAGCTGTGTCAGCTCCTTGCCAAGTAGGCAAAGGAGCCCATTGTCACCAGCATTTTCTCCCTTGTGCAGCCTGTGTTTGTAAGGACTTGAGTCTCTTGGGCTTCTGGCTGAAAAGGCAGATCCTATGGGTGTCTCATAATGAGACAAATTGCCTGTACCTGGAGTAACTGGAGGTGCAGGAAGCACTGTGCACAGTAGCTGACCTGTCCCTGGCATGGGGCTTGTCCACATTGTATCCCTTAAGGCTTTCCCTGAAAATACTGCTGGGTGGCCCCAAAGGAAGTGTGCTTTTGGGATGCAGTTCCTCTGCAAAAGAGATCTTCTAAACACAGCTTCTCTCTGCCTGCTTTCTGATGCAGGCCTTACTTAGTGCGCTGCAAGCTCCATCCCGGTACTCACAAGCACAAGTGTTTGATGTGGGGTGCCTTGTGGCCACAGCCAGCGCTTGGTGTGGGGCTGGAGGAGCCCTGTGGCCCTATCTGCTGCTTGACATTCTGGCTAAGCCCACCCCGGCCTGCTGAGTGAGGGTTCTTGTCATGGCAAGCCCTGGGGCTAGGCACAGCCTCACCCTGCCCCTCTTCAGTTCTGCTCTAACTGCTGCAGGCCTGGAAGCCTGGTTTGGTGCTCTGGCAGACAGCACACTGATTCAGATGGACCAAGAAGCCCTCTGAGGATGCAGGGAGCCTATGGGTGGGCCACCCCAGGTGGCTGACATTCTTGCTGAAGCATGAGTGGTACACAGGGCTGGGAATTGGCTGCCTCATTGGAGCAGGCAGCAGGAAATAGGTCCAGCCATATAGGATGCTCTGAGAGAGCTGGGCAGTTGTTCCCTGTCCTTCCTTTGAACTCTGCCTGCTGGGCTTCTGTCTGGATAAAAACTGCTTGTGTTCAGCTGTCACAGAAAGGGGGAGTGATGCAGCCAGACAATTACCTGCAGACAGCAACTCACTGGCAGTTCCTTTGCACCACAGCCAGCAGCAGGTGAGATCATCCTACTGTGCCAAACACAAACTCCTTGCCGTGGAACTGTGCCTGGGACAGGGGCATGCTGTGCTTTCAAGACGGCAGCTATATCCTCATGATAATACTGTCATGCACTGGCCTGTCTGATCTTTTACGAGCCCCAAAGGACACAGTGCCCTCATGTAATCTCCAGGGTTTGGCCCTGTGGGAGAGGGGACTCTGGAGGAAGCTCAGGTGCTCTAGGCTGAGGTGAGAGCATAGGAGTAGCTCTGATCTGGTCACCTCTTGGGATAGGGGAAAAGTGGGACTTTCTGCCCCATCTGGAACACAGACCAGATCTTGGAGATCAGGTTGGTATTTCCTACGTACCACCAAGGCCAGTTGTCCTGCAGTGTCTGCATGACAATACTGGCTGGTATACTGAACAGCTTTTTCACAGGCAGCCCCCAGAAGCTGTGGAGTAGCAGCATTTCTGTCCCCAAGACTCCAATATGGTCCAGGGTGCGCATGAGGTGGCCTGGGCCATGTGCTGTGATCTGTTCATGCTGTATAGAGTTTATCAAGCATGCACAGTGACGTGTGTCTGTGTGGACATCTCCTGCTGCTATGCTGCACCTCTCTACTGCATGTGGATTTCCTAGGCAGTGCTCTGCAAACTGAAGTTTGCACTGAGCTGTTGTGGGGAATGGTTGGGCATCTGGATCAGGAAGGGAAGGACCTTCAGAACTGCTGTGCTGCCTCAGGGCTTGTCCGTGGCCTCTTGGGTAAACTCTGCTGAAGGTGACCCATGACTTGGCTGCTACTGAAGGCTGGCTTTGTGCATGTAGTCTGGGCTTTGCAGGGTCCTGGGAGGAGCCAAGGTGCCCATGGGCTTGTAAGCAGCCCAGAAGGCATGGGGGGAGGCAATGGTTGTCCAACCCCAAGATCTCTCCCAGCTCTTTGTCCTGAGACCTGTTGCTGCAGCCCAGGAGAAACACAGCTGAGATGGGAGGAATCTGAATCTCACCTGTGGCAGAGTAGGGAGAGCAGACATGAGGCGTGCATGGTTTGAGGTTGGCACAGCCTCCCTCTTGAGCACCTTTGCTCTTTCTAGTCATACTGAAGTTTGCCCTCGTGCTTCTAGGGAGTTCTGGGAATCACCCGAGCTGGTGTTGTGAACCTTTTGGGGTACCTTCTCCAGCCCTGAGATGCCAAGTGCCATGGCTGCTTGGGGATTATATCTCAGGGGTGTACAGCTTCAGGGCTGCTGTGCCTGGGGATGAAGGAGCCTGGCTCTTCCAGCTGGGAACAGGACCCACCCTGCTCTGCAATAACTTCTGTGGGCTGTGGGGAGCTATGCCCTGTCACCCATGTGGGGAAGGCGCCCACAGCCTCCATGTCCCATGTGGGATGACAGGAGTTTGTGTCTGAGCTCATGGAAAGTGCCTCTGCTGGGCTCCACTATGTTATCACGTGCATCTTCTAATTTGGACTTTGGGGAGTGCGGTGCCAAGGTGGAGGGGCATTGCTCTCCTCTCTCCCCAAGCCCTGGGGCATGGCTGAGTGCCTGGGATTGGCTTCCCCTGTCCAAAATGGACTGCCTTCCCTTTTTTAGCTGTTTGTTGAGCTGTGAATTCCTCATTCCTGGCAGCTTGACAAGCTGGGAACAGGGCTTAGCATGTGGGAGAGCTGGGCCCACCAGCCTGCAGCAGAAGGGGTGGGAGTGTGGCAGCCTTAACTCTTCCCAGGCGTGCCAGAAGCACTGGTGGGGTATGGGGTCAGCAGCTCCCTGGTGTCCTGTGGCATTGTCTCCTGTGGACCACTCTATTTGCAGTCCACTCTTGGCCAGCTGAGCAGGGCAGGAGAGACACCATGGAGACCATGGGTATCCAAAAGGGGGTTTTAGAAGGAAGCGTTAAGTGACTGCTATGGACAGCAGGGATCATGCTGGGCTTGGTCGTTCCTGCAGATCCAAGCCAAGTCCAGACACATACATTGTGGCTGCAGAAACCAGAATGTTACGTGCCTTGCAGCCCGGCTAGCGTTGGCCCAGCACAGGGCCCTTTTCCTCCCAGTCCTCATCTTCCCTGGCAATGCTGCCCTTAGCTTACCTCTGATGCTCCTTGCAGAACCATGATGTCTGCTGGCGATAGCTAACAGAGAGTCACAGAATCATGGAGTGCTTTGGGTCAGAAGGGACATTAAAGCCCATCTAGTTCCAAGCCCCTTGCCAGTGGCAGGGACACCTCCCACTGCATCAGGTTGTTCAAAACCTCATCCAACCTGGCCTTGAACACTTACGGGGATGGAGCATCCACAAGTCCTCTGGGCAACCTGGGCCAGTGCCTCACCACCCTCACAGGAAAATATTTCTTCCTAATATGTCAATCTCCCCTCTTTCAGCTTGAAGTCGTTCCCATTTGTCCTGTCACTGATAAAGAACCCCCTCCCCAGTTTTTCTGTAGCTCCCTTTAAGTACTGGAAGGCTGCTGCAATATCTCCCTGGAGCCTTTTCTTCTCCAGGCTAAGGAAGCCCAACTCTCTCAGCCTGTCTTCATATAGGAGGTGCACCAGTGCTTGGATCATCTTTGTGGCCTCCTCTGGACTCGCCTAACCAGATCCATGCCCTTCCTGTGCTGACGGGGTCCCTTGGAAGCATTTGCCTCATGCCTGTCTCCTGCCAGTGGACTGGCCAATGGGTGCTTCCCCATGCCAGTTTCTCCCTTTTGCTCCAGGAGATTTGTGAGGGCATTCGATTCCCCAGAACTGGGTTTGGGTCTCCCTGGTCTGCAGGTTTGGCTTTGCTTACCTCACCTTGCTGATTTTGGCATACAGCTTCTTTTAAGAGCCAGTTCTCAGCTAGTTCTTGACCATGTGTTTCCTGCCATAAGGGAAGTGGTGTGTGTTCCTGACAGGAGACTATGTTTGCCTTTATGTCTGTTCCTGCAAGATCTGCTTTTACCTGTTGTGTGCATCGAGTGCTCCCTTAGCAAGTTTGCAGATGACACCAAGCTGGGTGGAAGTGTCAATCTGCTGGAGGGTCGGGAGGCTCTGCAAAGAGACCTGAACAGGCTGGACTGCTGGGCTGAGACCAACGGCATGAGGTTTAACAAGGCCAAATGCCGAGTCCTGCACTTGGGGCACAACAACCCTAAGCAGAGGTACAGACTAGGAGAAGCCTGGCTGGAAAGCTGCCAGGAGGAGAAGGACCTGGGGGTGCTGGTTGACAACCGACTGAACATGAGCCAGCAGTGGCCCAGGTGGCCAAGAAGGCCAATGGCATCTTGGCTTGTATCAGGAACGGTGTGACCAGCAGGTCCAGGGATGTTATTCTCCCCCTGTACTCGGCACTGGTGAGACCGCACCTCGAGTACTGTGTTCAGTTCTGGGCCCCTCGCCACAAGAAGGATGTTGAGGCTCTGGAGCGAGTCCAGAGAAGAGCAACAAAGCTGGTGAAGGGGCTGGAGAACAAATCTTATGAGGAGCGGCTGAGAGAGCTGGGGTTGTTCAGCCTGGAGAAGAGGAGGCTGAGGGGAGACCTTATTACTCTCTACAACTACCTGAAGGGAGGTTGTGGAGAGGAGGGAGCTGGCCTCTTCTCCCAAGTGACAGGGGACAGGACGAGAGGGAATGGCCTCAAGCTCCGCCAGGGGAGATTTAGACTTGAGATTAGGAAAAAGTTCTTCACGGAGAGGGTGGTTAGGCATTGGAACAGTCTGCCAAGGGAGGTGGTTGAGTCACCGTCCCTGGAGGTGTTTAAGGTTAGGGTAGACGAGGTGCTTAGGAGCATGTTTTAGGGATTGGTGGGAATGGTTGGACTCGACGATCCAGTGGGTCTCTTCCAACCTGGTCATTCTGTGATTCTGTGAAAAAGAGGCTGTTCTTGGAGGCTGTGGGGACTTCTGTGGAGGATTGATTCATCCCCTGGTATCTTGCAGGGAAGTCTCTCAGGGGACATGTGTGGCCATGGGCTTATATCCAAGGTTTACGCTGAGCTCTCTCCAGCTCTCCTCGTGCTGCGTTATTGGGCACAGTCTCCTCGTGTTTGTACAAACAGCTCCTCTCTGCTACCCTGGCTGTGCTCCATGTGCTGGCAGTGGGCTCTTGGGGTTATGGTTTAGCATGGGGAAGCAACCAATAGAGCCTAGTTTGGCATCACAGGCGGATGTTAAACAGATCTAAGGGCTGGTCTGAGTTGTCACAATCTCTCTTTCTCCAGGATGTACTGAAACCAGTGTTCACTGTCACCAACCTGCCGGGGACGACGTCCACCATCCAGACAGCCCCCACCACCTCGACCTCCATGCAGGTCAGCAGCGGCCCGTCATTCCCCATCACTAATTACCTGGCGCCAGTGTCTGCCAGCATCAGCCCCAATGCCGTCACCAGTGCCAACGGGACAGTGCTGAAGACTACTGGAGCCAGTGCAGTGACGTCTGGGGGCCTCATGCCAATACCCACCAGCTTCACTCTCATGTCAGGTCAGTGCCTGAGGATTGCATCCGTCCATCTTTGTACCTGGAGCGTGTTGCTGCCTTCTCCAGAGGAGAGGAGACCTAGTGGCAGGAGGAACCAGATTGGCTGCTGCTGTAGAGTGAGCCTGGCTGGGATTCTTAAGCCCTGTGGCTGGAGAAGAAGGGTCATGTAGTGACTTTCCTTAGAGTGCTGCTAGCTGGCCCTGCTGCTGGGAAGGAAGGGTATCGTGGCAGGGAGCTGACCTGTGACCCCAGGGCAGCACTGAGAAGCCTGGAGGGAGTGAAAGGAGCTGGTGGTGACAAAGCGTTTCTTTCTCCCTCCTTTTGGCAGGTGCTTCCCTTTCTCCGGGGACCCCTACCATTCCTTTCACTCAGTTACAGCCACGCTCCCTGGCTTTTTCCAGCCAGCAGGGCCAGGTGGCCACGGGTACAGCTGGACCGCTGCAGCAGGCACAACAGACAGTCTCCCGCTTCTCTGCCAGAGTTGGAGGGCAGATCGTGTCGCTGGCAGGTCAGCACTCGCTTCTCCTCCGCTTTGCTTGAAGTTGGGTGGATGGAGATGTCCATGGGCATCCTGGTCCTGGCCAGAGAGCCCACTCTCACCTGATGAGGGTGTGTAAAGGAGGCAGAGCACAGAGTACCCTGACTGTGGGGAAGAGACTGGAAGACAGGGCAGAGAATGCCTGGTGTAGGCAGAAGCAGCATCCTGAGGGACACAGACCAAAGGAAGCAGCAGGTTGGCAGTCTTCTGCCCCAGGGTTTCCCTGTGGACAGCAAATAAAGAAGAGGCAGGTCCCTGGTACAGTTGTGCTGAGGCTGAACTGTGTTACTAGGACTGGTGGAAGGAGACTGCATGGGAATGCCTCATGGGGTTTTTTTGGGTGCTGGCATTTGGCTCTGAGCAGCTGCCTTTGCTTTTCTGTTTGGGTCTGCAGTCATACACTGAACCATAGTGCAAACGATAGATTGGGAGAGACCCAGAGCAGAGGAGAGAGTGGTGCCACTGTGCTGCCTTGTGTGCATTGTCCTCTGTAGGAATTTGTTGTTGTGCTGCATCAAGGGTCTCCAGGTATTGCTCTAGGGCTGGACATGCTCCTGGCTGGAGTTTCAGAGCTCCTTTCTGGGGGCAGCCATCAGCTAGGGACTGGTGTTAAGAATGAGTCAGTGCTTCTTGCATCCTCCCTATTTGTGCCCAGGTCAGTGGCTGAGAGTCTGTGTGCTTTCTTGGAGCCCTTATGGATGAGATCAGTGTGATCTCATGCAAGGGGAGTGGGTTTGCCTTGTGATCTAGAGGAGCTAAGAGAGTCATCAACTTGTGTCTCTGTGGTATAGTATGTAGGGAGATGCCCCGTCTGAGGGGGACGGCCAGTGATTCCTGGTCTTTGGCATCCCTAACTCTTCCTTCTGGAGACAGGAACTGAGCCTGAGGGGAGTTTTCCGTGCCAAGCTCCATCTCTGGAGCTGAAGAGCTTTACAGCGAGTGGACTGGGTGAGGGAGCCATGTGGCCATGCCCTCAGCTCTTGGGTGTCCACCTTCTGGCCCATGGTCTCTAATCCCCGCGTAGGGCACTGTGATGTCCTTGAGATCACAAGCTGGGTGAGAAAGCTGCCCCTCAAGTGCCCTGTGGAGGATGGAGCTGGGCTCCAGAGTGTGAATGCAGCAGGGCCCAGGCATGGGCATTTGGGCTCTCGCCGTTCTGTTTGGTGCAGTGAGATGATCCTTGCAGGGCTAGCTGAGCATGGCAGTGCTGTGGGCATATGATGGGCACACTCCTGCCCACATCTTCTGTGCTGTGTCTTGGTGGAGCCAGGAATGAGAAGGAGATGTCCCTGAACTGTGCCTGGGAGCTGAACAAAAACTGCAGTGTCCTTTCCTTTTCTCTGGAGCCTTGTAGGCCAGCTGTAACCCCTCCTTGGTCCCTTTGTGCCAGGGAGGAGCAGGTTTTGGCCTGCTGTTTGGGGCAGGGCATGGCTTCTGCCACATGCTGCATGTGGCAAGTCTTCCCCAGCGCAGTGCAGAGCCGTGCTGCAGAGCTGTGTGTGACTGGAGAGCGTCTGGGTGGTTTTCATTTGACCCAGGGTGTCCGTACCCCTGCTGAGCCACAATCTCATGAGCTCTTCTCTCTTCCCAGGTGGTACCATGGCTCAGCAGGTCCCTGTCCAGGCCATCCAGGTGCACCAGGCACCGCAGCAAACGTCTCCCTCCAGTGACAGCAGCACTGACCTTACCCAGACCTCTTCCAGCGGAACAGGTAATTGAGACATTACGGTGACCATATTCTGTCTTCCTAACCACTGCTGATAACAACCCACACCAACAGACCTCACGCCTGCTCCCTGCCCACAATCTTTCTTCAGACCAACTCTATCCCAGCCTTTCTGACTTTTTCACAGGTGTATTTATCCCTGTTGCCAGCCCCTGTGTCTAGGTAGACGCTGCTGTGCATAGGGCACTTTACAAGGTATTTCAGAGCCTCTGTAGATGTCATCTGCTCTTAGAGCACCAAGGTTGCCAAGTTCTTGGATGGTTTTAGTGAGCTAAAGTTGTCCCGAGCACAAGGCATTGGCTCACATCTGCTTGAGATTTTTATTTCATGTGCAGAGGACACCTCTGTTGCCAGCAAAATCTGAATTCAACAGCTTTATTAAAATTTTGTCTGGAAGCTTTATCTCAAGCTGAATTCAGTCCTGGGATGTTTAGCTAATGGGCTTTTCTGCCCTCACACACTCACTCATGAAAGGAATGGTTTGAGCTCTCCTGCCTGTTCCCTGAGGTTTCTCCACAAGAACAAGATGGGTATCTCCATGCTCCCGCTGCTTCAGGACAGCTTGTCTGAGGGAAGGAGCCATACAGGCGCGCGAGTGTAGCGGGTTCTTTTTGTATGGCTCACATGTAGTCTGTCCTGGTGCCAGTGACCCTCCCAGCGACCATCATGACGTCGCCTGTGCCAACGACTGTGGGTGGCCACATGATGTACCCCAGCCCACATGCAGTGATGTACGCACCTACGTCTGGCCTTGCAGATGGTGGACTTGCAGTCCTCAACGCTTTTTCACAGGCGCCCTCAGCAATGCAGGTGTCCCATGGCCAGGTCCAGGATCAAGGTAAGATAACTGTCTGTGTCAGTGCTCCTTTAAGTGCTTTGACACCTGATTTTTCTCCTTGCATGCATTTAGGTTGTGTATTGAAGTCAAAGAATTTTATTCTAAGCAGTCCTTGTGGCTGTACAAAGGCCCAGCTGGGGTGATCCTTGATGCATGCTTTTAGATCTCACCATTCTCCTGTGCAGAGGATGGCTTGCGCTGTCTGCAGCGGAAGAAGGTTGAGGGTTGCTGGAATGGGTGGCACGGCAGTGGGATGAACTAGAAGACTCTGGGAAGGACCTGTGGTTGCATAAGAGGGAAAGCAGTTTGAAGGAACCCATGCAGGCAAGACTTGAATTGGGAGCTTGTGCCTGCTTCTTGCAACATAGTGCATGTGGCTTTCTGCTGGGATCTGTTAGAGCGAGTCCAGAGGAGGTCACAAAGATGATCTGAGGGCTGGAGCAGCTCCCATATGGTGACAGGCTGAGAGAGTTGGGCTTGTTCAGCCTAGAAAAGAGAAGGTGCTGGGGAGACCTTAGAGCAGCCTTCCAGTACTGAAAGGAGACCTACAGGAAAGCTGGGGAGGGTCTCTTTTTCAGAGATTGCAGGGATATGATGGAGGGAAATGGTTTTAAGCTGAAAGAGGGGAGATTTAGGTGAGATATTCAGAAGAACTGTTTTCCTGTGAGGGTGTTGAGGCACTGGCACAGGTTGCCCAGAGAAGTGGTGGCTGCCCTATCCGTGTAAGTGTTACAGGCCAGGTTGGCTGAGGCGTTGAGCAACCTGATCCAGTGACTGACAGGTGTCCCTGCCCATGGCAGGGGGGTTGGAACTGGATAATCTTTAAGTTCCCATCAAACTCAAACCGTTCTACGATCCTATACTTCCATGCATACAAGGAGGTACCTTCATCCTTGTAAAGCTCCGTTGAGCTCAGAGAAAGGACCCATGAGGCAGCAGTGTTTAAGGGACAGTGTAATTTCTCTTTCTCTCTCTCTGGCAGGTGGTGTCCCCCAGGTGTTCCTGACAGCTCCCTCAGGCACCGTTCAGATCCCAGTGTCGGCTGTCCAGCTTCACCAGGTAGGCACAAATGGTTATTTGCAGGTGTTCAAGAGCTATCCTTGCCCTACCCCTGCCTTTACATCCTTTGTGAGCCTGGATGGCCCTTGGATAGGGCCAGTCCTCAGGTGTGGGAAAGGTGTTGGTTCCACCCACCCTTGGG
The DNA here is from genome assembly GCA_033459285.1 of Clamator glandarius. Classification (NCBI taxonomy): domain Eukaryota; kingdom Metazoa; phylum Chordata; class Aves; order Cuculiformes; family Cuculidae; genus Clamator; species Clamator glandarius. The sequence goes on along the minus strand of JAUNZM010000483.1, from coordinate 1,024,196 downwards.
AGAGGGAGTGTTGCCCAGATAGGACAGTGCCACCTTGACTTCTGGCATACATCTCAGGGCATACTGTCCCCCAGTGCTTCCTCCTTCATTTTCTCTCTAGATGGCTGTCATCGGGCAGCAGAGCAGCAGTGGCAGCAGCCTGACAGAACTGCAGGTGGTCAACTTGGACACCTCGCACAGCACCAAGAGTGAGTGAGAGGCCTCTGCTACCGCCCTTGTACTGTCCCTGGCTCGTCATGCCAGTGCCAGGGCTGGCAGCAATTCCTTCTCTTACAGACTGCACCAGTTATTTATTGTTGCCTTTTCACGTTTCCTTCACACATGCACACACACACACACGCACCCACTCACCCACACATGCATACACACAGGCATGTGCGTGGGGCTGCAGGACCCATCCGGAGTGGAGCTGTACTGGGGCCATGCAGGGCTTGGGGGCCTTCGGATGCTGCGATAGCTGTGCTTGTCTCACGCCAGCCAAAGAAACTTGTCTCTGGAGGGGAGGATTGCTCTGCGCTGTAAATAAATACTGTGGGCCGTTTCTAGCTGGAGGCTTTGTCTCCTTCTGGGTGCTTCGAGTCACCTTGCCCATGAGTGTTTGCTCTGCGTGGGGCTCAACTCAGACCCAGAGCCGTACTGCGGGTGCAGCTCAGAGTGGAGCGGGCCGAGGCTGTGCTGCTGGCCTCAGCAATGTGCCTTTGTGGAGGGTGACAGGTCCAGGCCACAGCAACTCGCCCTGGACTCTGAATGGGCTTGCGTGTGCATCTCTGGCTGGGCTATTGTGTCCTCCCTCTGGAGGGCAAGTACAGCCTGGGGCGTGTGGCCCTGTCCTTCTCGTATGCACTACAGTGAGCCCTCTGCCCTCAGTGCCTCCTTGCTGGGCTGCCTGGTAGGTTTGCAGCCTGCCCAGCTCTGCCCTGGCGGCTGCCCTCGCACAGCTGAGGTGGTCAGTGGACGCCCAGGAGAGCAACGATGCCCTGGAGAGTTCCTGATGGGCTCCGTGGCTGACCTAGCTCCACACTCTTCTCAGCCCTCACACTGCTTGTGGACTTCGTACATCCAGGAGAACGTGGCTGGGTCTTTCTTACATCCCCCTGCAGCTCCAGCCAGTGCTTTCTAAATTTCTGTGTCTGATGCAAGGTGGAGAAACAACTCAAGTGTCAAAGGGAAGAGCCCTTGAGGCAGTGAGCTGCTGGGCAGGTGGCAGGCTTTTCCTCTGAGCACCAGGGTGACTTGCAGGACATCCTGGGCTGCAGAAGAGCAGCCGTGATGCCTGTGCAGGGTCAGCAGCAAGGCCAGGGGAGAAGGGCTGGAGCATGCTTGGCCCTGCATGGGAGCTGCTGTGAATGGCTCTGCTACCTAGCCCTCTTCCTGAAGAGAGAGTAAGCAAGTGAGAGAAGTTGCTGAATCCTTAGTGGAAGAAGCAGCTACTGTAACTTTTTTTTTAAGTTAAAGACAAAAGAAGCCTTGGAGAAAAAAAGACACAAAAAAAAGGAAAAAAAAAAAAAAGAAAATGACTTTATTTTTCTAAGTGTTAAACTCAGTATTTATGTAATTCTTTAAGGAATAAAAGTTTGGCTCCTGTACAGTTTTCATGGGGTTTGTACCAAGGGGATGGGAGAGGGGTGGGTGGGTGTGGAGGCAGGAAAGGGGCCTTGCTTTTCAGTTTGTATTGTAACCTTGGACATGTTCCCTCAGCATTAGCGTTTAAGCTGCGCTCTCCACCCACCAGCATGTGCCAGGGATCAAGCTGAACCGAGTGGGATGCTTGTTTCCCACTTACCTGTCCTGAAGACTCCATACTCATCATTGAGGGCCCAATGGGCAGAAAAGCAAGTGAAGCAGTGGCTGTTCTCCAAAAGTGGAAAAGCCATCCCTCAGGAGCCAAGGGGTTTGCAGTGTGCCTGGGAACCAGAGATGGGCTGGGTTTCCTGCTGGCCACCCTGTTCTCCTCTGGTCCTGGGACCTGTGACTGTTCTGTCACTCCTTGGCATGGAGCAGTGCTGCATGTGACTAAGGGATATGGGCAACCCCACTCCTCCCAGGGTGGTGAGTAGCCAGCAGTGGCTGATCCTTGCTCTCCCTGCTTGCTGTGTAGGTAGCATCTCCTGAACTCCTAGCTGATGAGCCAGGCTGTATTTCCCCTTCTACAGCCACTCCTTAGTGCACAGTTGTGGACAGGTCCCCTCTGAGCCCACCTGCAAACAGCTCCCAGAACAGTCTTTCTTGCAGCCTGGGAACGGCTTGTGGGAAGTGGGGTGGCCCATCTTCTGAGAATGATCTCTGTGTTTGCCTCCTCTTGATATTCTTGCTCCAGGAATGATGCGTACCCTGCAGCTCGGAGCTATGGGCATTACTAGGTGTATGAAAGCTGCTCAGTGATGCTTCCAAAACAAGGCTGGGTACCTAGGAGTTCATCCAGGGAGAAGGCTGGGGTTTGCATTGTCCTTTGCCCCAGCATGTGACTGTGGCCTGGCTTTGCTCTACTTCGCTTTTGCCAGCACTGTGGAGCGGAGCTGTTTGGCCTGGATGGCAGGAGTGCCCCTGCTGCTAAAGGGTGTTTGCATCCCCTCTGTGGCTTCCCAAAGGCAACTGCTGGTTAAACGCTAATGGTGTATTTTATTTAAGTGCAGACTTGTAAGAACACTTGTGTATCAGGGATGAAATGGCATTTATTGTGTGGTGACATTTTTAGTTCATTTTACTGGTTTGAGGGTTGTGTGTGTGTGCGTGTGTGCGTGTGTGTACGCATAAGTGTGTGTGGGTTTATATTTTTTTTCCCTCCAGTTTCCAGGGTTGTGTTTCTGGAAGGATGTGGAAGTAATCACAGTACTATGTACAGAGCTTTCTTTTGTATTAAAAAAAAAAAAAAAGAAAATTACTCTTTCAATAAATGTTATCATTTTGTGCACAGATTTGGGATCTTGGCCGTGCTTTGCAGTAGATGATACACAATCTAGGACCTGTGGATGGGGACCAGGGTGGATTCCTGAGCCTGTTTGTGTACTGTTGGGGGGGAGGGGCTGTCATAGAATCCTAGAATAGAATTGTAAAATGATTAGATTGGGAAAAGACCTTTAAGATCATCCAGTCCAACCATCAGCCCAACATCACTGTCCCTACTAAACTATGATCTGAAGTGCCACATCTACATGTTTTTTGAGCACCTTCAGGGAAGGAGACTCCACCACTTCCCTGGGAAACCAGTTCCAGGGCTTCACTACTCTTTCAGTAAATAAATTTTTCCTAATATCCAATCTGAAACTTTCCTGGTGCAACTTGAGGCCATTTCTTCTCATCCTACCTCTTATTACCTGGGAGAATTGACCAACACCCACCTCACTGCAACATTTCATGGATTTGTCAAGAGTGATGAGGTCTCCCTTCAGCTGCCTCCTCCCTTGGCTAAACAATCCCAATTCCCTAGCTGCTCCTCATAAGACTTGTGCTCCATATTTGTGCTTCAGGGCATGATGTGGCAAAAAGAGGCTCTTTGCAAAAGTCACCATTTCCACTGCCTCCTGCACAGATGAGACCTCACCAGCTGGACTTCTGCTCTTGAAGTCCCAGAGCCAGTGGCTGGGCCAGAGGGGGCCTGCTGGGGAGAGCAGGGCTTGAGGGTTGTCTGGGCTGAAAGCTCAAAAATAGTGCTGGTGAGCAAGATGTGGTATTGTTGTGAGAAATAAAAGCCAAGAATGAGGAGGACTGGGGGCTTTTGAAAAAGAAAAAGAATAGTTCTAATCCATGGTTGTTAACTGGGAGGAGAAAGAGGACAAGCAGCTCATATTGCTTATGGGGCGATGACTAATGCCTAGGAAGAGGAATTTTTGCCATTTTAACATCAAAGAAAAGATGACCTCAAGGCCTGCCCCCAGATAGTTAATCTACTACAAACTAAAGGATGGAGATTTTTTAGTTGTGACACAGGTACTTCCTGGATAGCTAAAAATTTGGGTATGAAGGTGTTGCTGTTGAGTTAGCGTTTACCTGATGTAGGACTTGACAGGTAAGTCTCTGTCACCATGGGAGATATCATGCAGCTGGCATCGCAGAGAATCCAAATGTGGTGGTTCGTGTGTGCAGTCCAATCCCCACACCTCCAGGCAAGAAGGAACAAACTGGGCTTTAAATTAAGGCAGCAGGCAGAACAGCTTCCTCTGACATTGACAGGCATCCGATCCAAGGTCTCAAGTGAAAATGAAGTTGTTTCCACTCCCCTCTTCCAAGCCTATTACTTTTGGGTGCTTGATGTCTTTAAGGATGGAGCTTAAGTGTTGTCTTTATGAAACCTGACACCAAGACTGTTAAATTCCCTGCAGAAAACTGCTATGAGAAGATATGTCAGCATTCAAAGTCCAAGCCGGAGAGGCATTACTTGAAGTCAGGTTGAAGGTGGATGCCTGTAGTCCCCTAAAAGCCAGGTCAAGGGCACCCAGGAGCTCAGTATAGTGCCTGAAGATGGGAAATAAACCAAAAGGAGAAGGGTTTATCACGATCATCAGTGCTACTGGGTCAACATTATGCCAGCTAAAAATGCAGCTCCTACTGTCTACACAGCATCAGGTCCTGGAGCAGATACCGTAGAATCATGGAATGTCCTGAGTTGGAAGGGCCCCACAAGGATTGTCGAGCCCAGCTCCTGTCCCTGCACAGGACAACCCCGACATTCACACCATGTGCCTGAGGGCGATGTCTAAGCGCTTCTTGAATTAATGCTTCTTTAATTTTATCAGGCTTGGCACTGGGACTGTTTCCCTGGGCAGCCTGTTCCACTGCTCTGCCACCCTCTGGGTGAAGAACCTTTTCCTAATATCCAACCTAGCCCTACCTGGCACATCTTCCTGCCACTCCCTCAGGTCCTATCATTGGTTGCCAGATAAAAGAGATCAGTGCCTGCTCTTCCTCCTCCCCTTGTGAGGAAGCTGTAGAGTGTAATGAGGTCTCCCCTCAAGTCTCCTCCAGGCTGAACAGACTGAATGATTTCAGCTGCTCCTCATGGCTTCCCCTCTAAACCATTCACCAACTTTAGATCCTTCAGTAACTTCAGATCCTTTTTATCCTATGGCATCCAAATCTGCACCCAGTGCTCAAGGTGGGGCCGCATCAGTGCAGAACAGAGCAGGACAATCTCCTCCCTTGACCGGCTGGCAATGCCATGCTGGATGCACCCCCAGGACATGGGTGGCCCTCTTGGCTGCCAGGGCTCGCTGCTGGCTCATGTTCAATTTGCTGTCAACCAGAACCCCCAGATCCCTGCTCCCTAGCCTCTCACTCCCCAGTCTGCATGTATTTTCAGGGTTGCCAGGTCCCAGGTGGAAAATCCAACACTTGTGACTGGTGATTGCTCAGTTCTCTAATCTGTCCAGATCATGTATTATGTAAATACCAGTATAATGTAAGGAAATCTTAGCACTAATAAAAGTCTCTGAGGTGGAGGGACTGATCTACCACAGTGCAATATGGAGAAAATCCACCTCAGGAGAGATGGAAGTACAGAAAGCAGGAGAAAACCACAGCTGAAATTGCTCTTTCCCCACCGAGAGGGGAGATACTTTGCTTTTACTGGTTACACCACAGACAGCCCCATGTTCAGCACGCCTACACGGATACGTCTCATGGTTCAACACCACAAAACCTGTATCAGCATGAGTCACGCCATGTTACTTGTGCGCAGGGGTCTGTGTATAACATATGAAACTCTCAAGATGGAGCAAGATACCACAGACATAAACTTTATTTTAAGGGTAAATAATGGGCTAAGCATGGTCTTGCAATCGTCAGAGCCAAGACATAAGCAGGGCTTATGAATACCACAGAAACCTTTCAGCTTCTCAAGTAAGATGCCTGTATCTTATTCAGCCACTGTCATTTATTGGTGTCCCTTTTGGCTATGGGATATTGCCAGATGTTACCAGCCAGGCTGCATGTCCCACTGCAGAACATTATCACCACCTCGTGTTTGTGACATTAAACACAGCAGTGCTGGAGGTGCAGTGCATGCACAGAATAACACCTGGGATGAAGAGAGGAAAATACCAATGGCTGTATGTGTGGTACCAGGTTTTATGCAGTTGTGTGGCATTTAGGAAGTTATTTTCCCCTTCATTAGTGTAAATGTACTGTCTTTATCCCTAGAGGAGATGAAGGGACTTGTAAAGGCAAAACACGATGTAACTGAATACCAGTTCTATCCTTTAAATTTTAACAGTGCCTTGAAGTTAATAGGGAAAGAAAGTAACATGTTAATAAAAAACATAGATTTCAAGAGCATCGATATGATTCTGGAAGGAAAGCATCAACAGCATCAGACTAGAAGATAATGGAGAAATGGAGGATGGAGAAATCCAGAGGGTGGCTCGGAAACACAAGCATTTACAATCCACTGTTGGTGCCACAGCTTTAGAGAGTGGTCTCGGAAACACAAGCATTTACAATCCACTGTTGGTACCACAGCTTTAGAGAATGGTCTTGGAAACACAAGCATTTACAATCCACTGTTGGCGCCACAGCTTTAGAGGGTGGTCTCCACATATGGACGCAGCACTGCACTGATTTATCCAGCCCTGCACTGATTTATCCAGCCTGTAGTTAATTGCAATTACATTGTTTGTGTTCATTGCAAAACATAGACATTGTCTAATCAGTTGCATTAGTACTGAGGGTAGAAATGAGGCTGGGCACATGCATGAAGTTGCCCCAGGATCAGATAAGAAAGCAGACTCTCATGCATTTAGCCTTTGGTTTTAATGCTTTTTTTATAGTCTATAATAACTGTTATCAGACTAGTAGAAACCTGCACTTACTGGATTGGAGCTGACTGCTGTGATGCCTGGCAAGGAAGGTAAATATGGGCAAGAATAAGAATTTAGGTGTTATGGTATGGGTATTACAGCTCAGTGTAACAACAAAGCAGGAAGGGAACAGGAAACTTGGGCACAACTAGCTTCACTTGCCTCTCTAGAACTGAGAACATGGCAGCCTCGCAGCACAAAACCTGTTGAGAGTGAGTGCTGTCTCACTGAGGTAACCCAGCCAAAGAGTAGGGAGCAGGGCTGAAGTCACCCAAGAGCAGAAGTAAGAGAGCCAAGGTGGACAGAGGCTGGCGTGCAGGGCTGAGTTCACCCTGGAACTCCAGCCCCGAAGTAACCAAGACACAGCAGATGGAGGTTGGGGTGCAGGGCAGAAATCACCCCAGGACTCCCAGCCAAGGTGGATTAAGATTGAGATGCAAGGCTGAAATCATCTGGAACCCCTGCCCTGGAGAAGTCAGCACACTGTGATTATTGGTTAACGCTGCATTTGCAATAACGTGAGACCCAATGTCACACACTTGTAGAATTCCTTTCACCCACACTGCAAGAATCCTTGGCAAAGTTCATTAATTACCAGCAAAACCCCACCAGCACAAGTATCCAAAACTCTTGCAGATGTAATCCTCAGCTCCCAACCTCATTTTTTCCTGGTTTTCAATTTTAGGTAGAAGAATCAGCAGATTTTTCCTGTTTTCACAGAATCACAGAATGTTCCGAGTTGGAAGGGACCCACAAGGATCATCAAGCCCAACTCCTGTCCCTGCATAGGCCTCAAGCTCCGCCAGGGGAGATTTAGGCTTGAGATTAGGAAAAAATTCTTCACAGAGAGGGTGGTTAGGCATTGGAACAGTCTGCCAGGGGAGGTGGTTGAGTCACCGTCCCTGGAGGTGTTTAAGGTGAGGGTGGATGAGGTGCTTAGGAGCATGATTTAGGGATTGGTGGGAATGGTTGGACTCGACGGTCCGGTGGGTCTCTTCCAACCTGGTTATTCTGTGTGAACCCCAACATTCACATCACACAGAACTCCCGCCTTCGCCGTCCCGTGGGGCCTCGCGGCCCTCGCCGCCATCCGTAGCGGGCGCGGCCGGGACCCGGAAGCGGCGGCGGGAGGCTGGCGGGTGGCGGCGCGGGGCTCGACTCCGTCCCGGCCCTGGGCGGCGGCAGGTGCGGGAACAGCGCGGAAAGCGGGGTGGGGGGAAGCTCGCCAGCGGGGGCAGCTGCGGAGGGGGAGCGGCCCTGCGGGGAGCGGGGCTGCTGGGGCGGCCTGGGACAGAACCCTGTCCTGGAATCCTCAGCATAAGAAGGATGCGGAACTGTTGAAACGGGTCCAGAGGAGGCCACGGAGATGATCCGAGGGCTGAAGCACCTCCTGTATGGGGACAGGCCGAGAGAGTTGGGCTTGTTCAGCCTAGAAAAGAGAAGGCTCCGGGGAGACCTTAGAGCAGCCTTCCAGTACTGAAAGGGGCTACAGGAAAGCTGAGGGGGGCTCTTTATCAGGGAGTGTAGGGACAGGAAGAGGGTAATGGTTTTAAGCTGAAAGAGGAGAGATTTAGTTTAGATATTAGGAAGAAATTTCTTACAATGAGGGTGTTGAGGCACTGGCACAGGTTGCCCAGAGAAGTGGTGGCTGCCCCATCCCTGTAGGTGTTAAAGGCCAAGTTGGCTGAGGCTTTGAGCAACCTGATCTAGTAGGAGGTGTCCCTGCCCATGGCAGGGGGTTGGAACTGGATGATGCTTTAAGGTTCCTTCCAACCCAAACCATTCTATGGTCCTGTGATTCTCTCCACAGCAGCCATGGTTGAGTCAGATCATTTCCAGCCACCCTGCTGGTGCTGGTGGGTGGAGAGACGTCTGCTGTCCTTGGGTAGGGAGGGTAGCCCTGCCTGCCTCTATGCAGGCCATGCTATGGTGCTTCATGCTCTTGGAGCTGCTGTATTCCTTTGCCACAACTCTAAAACTCACTGTAGTGCATGTGTTGGAGTTTCTTGATTTAGCTGTCATGGGCGCCACCATGCCCCATGCATCACACGGTGCAGTTCCTTCTTCCTTAAATCCGCATTGTCTCCTACCCACCTGCAAATCCTTTTGGGTCCCTTCTGATAACGCTGCTCTAGAGATTTTTTTTCACGCTAAATGGTAGGATGTGTGGACAGGGTGAAGTTATCCAGCAAAACAACACTTCACAGAAACTTGGGGTTTGATATGATTTTTATTTTGTGTATGAGTAGTTTTTTTTCTGTGCACTTTTAGGGAAAACAGTTGTTAGGCATATGGTGTGGCATCTAAAAGGTGTTACAAAGCACAGTAGAATAACTTGGTCATGTTATTACAGTGAGACTGCAAGAAGATTCCTAGCTGGCTTGCTGTAAACGCCAAAGAAGATACAATTGGAAGTAGGTATGAATTTCTCCAGAGCTTAGGCTTCTCTCTGTACCTGGTAAACATCTTTAATGTGCCTATCATAATCTTTGACAGTACTTGTACTTTTGTTTTGCATGTATTGACAGTTTCCTATGTACATTAACTCCTTTTTTAAGAATGAGTTGTGTTACCATTGGCTGAACAGCACGGTAATGCTTTGCTTCTTGTCTTGCTTGTTGGTGTAAGTGATAAAGAGAGGGTCTGTTCATGTGTTTCCACTACCACCTGGCTGAGGTCCTCTGAGAACCTTCTTATTACCTATAATGCTGGGAACAGGGTTTGTGAATGAAACACTGGCTCATTTTCTTGAAGGGGGATGTGAGCTTCTGCAAAACGGGTTTTCTTCATAGCTTTATCCTGGATGCAGAATCTCAGGATCAAAATCTGTGCCTCTGCCAGTTCTGCTGTCAAGCAGTTGAGGTGCTTGCTCGTGCTTTCTTTGGCGTAAAGCTGAGAAATAAGTGCTTGCTTCTGCTTCCCCTCTGTCCCTGCAGGAACCTTTCCTGTCATGGTGAACGAGAGGCACAATGGCAATCTGCTCGTGCACCTGGGACCCAAGCTGCAGGCCTGTCCAGAGGAGCTGCTCCGGCAGCGGCGAGGCCATGACGGCCAAACTGAGTACCTGATCCAGTGGAGCATTGTCAGCTTGGAAGAGAGAGCAGCGGGAGGCAGCAGCACCTCCTCTGCAGAGACTAAGCTGGAGAACATTTCGATGTGGATGTCTGCGGAAGAGGTGTGTGCCAGCTGCCCAGCGCTGCTGGGCAACAGGAACCTGGAAGGGCAGTGGGTGAAAGAGGAGAAGGCCGCCGGCCCGTTGGCTGCTGATGTCCTGCTGGATGAAGCCTCGCTGCTGGAGATGAAGGCCGATGTCAGGAGCCTGGTGCTGCGAGCTGGGCGGCAGATGGCCGAGAGCAGGGCCCCTGAGTCCTCCATCCTCAACACCATCCACGTGCTGAGCGCGTATGCCAGCATCGGCTCGCTGGCAGGTGCCTTCAGGGAGACGGGAGCCCTGGACTTGCTGATGAAGATGCTGTGCCACAAGGAGAAGCAGATCCGCCGCAGCGCTGGCAGGATGCTGAGGGCCCTGGCTTCGCATGATGCAGGTGGGGGCTGCTGCTGCTCAGTGCTGCTGAGGAGGTGCTGCTATCAGCTGAGAAGGCCTGTCCTTGAGGAGATGTGGGAGGTCTGGGGTTGTGAGTGTCTCAGGGCTTGTTTGCAAAAGGGGAGGAATGGGAGTGTAGCTTCCAAGCGGCTCCTTGGTCATAGTTGTCTGGGGTGCTCCAAAAGGTGATAGCTCTTTCCCCTGACAGATTCCTGAGCTGGGATGCTGGCTAACTGTTAGGAGGACTTAGGCCAAGGGGATTGGCAGAGTGTTGGAATGCGTCTGCTGCATGCAGTCTGTTGGAAAGGCACTGGCCTGTTCTTTGCTAGGACCCTTTCTTCTGGCCCTGGCTGGTAGAGTCCTGGTCCTCACCCACTCCTCATTTGAGAGGAGCTGTCATGGCCTGGAAGTGCCTGGTGAGGCTTGGGTGCACCTGGAAGGCTGCTGGTGCTGCTGTGTCCCACAAGAGACTTAGCTTCCTAGCTTTCCTTCTCCAGTGGGGCTGATCCAGGTTAAAACTTAACTTTTTTCTTCCCTGGAACCCTGTCCTGGAGTCAGTTATTTGAATTTTAAGCCTTGGGGGGATCTTGGAGCTTTAGGGGTAGGAAAATGGCAGCATTATTCACTGGAGTAAAATGCCGCCAATGCAGATTAAAGGACAGAACGTGGTTCCAGGTTACCCTGAGCAGCACAGCTGTCTCACAAGTCTGTCTTGCACAGGGTGGGTGCAGTGAGGGTTGTCTTTATGTGGCTTGAAGGATTTCTGTTGCAGGGAGCCGGGCCTACGTCCTGCTGTCCCTGAGCCAGCAGGATGGCATCGAACAGCACATGGACTTTGACAGTCGTTACACCCTGCTGGAACTGTTTGCTGAGATGATGTCTTCTGAAGAGCAATGTGTGTCCTTTGAGGGGATTCACCTTCCCCAGGTAGTGTCTGGCCCTGCCAGCCCTGTGGGCTTTGGGGGTCAGGAGGGGTGAGAGTGGGGCCGGAGTTGGTGTCCCTGTTTGGGACAGGAGGGGGGTTGGCAGCAGGACTGGGTGTTGTGAGAGCTGGTAGAGGACCTGGGCTTGGCTTGAGGCCGGGAGTGGTGAAGACGCACGTGGAGACCCTTGTCTGTGAGCAGGGAGATGGGGGTGGGCTGAGAGGTCTCTGCTGCTGCTCCAGAGCTGTTGCAGGAGCCTGCCTGTGGGTGAGCTGGTGGCTTGGAGAAAGCTGGGGCTGGAGGTGCTCTGCAGGCAAGAGTCTGACAGCTGTGCTTGTTGCAGATCCCCGGGAAGCTGTTGTTCATCCTGGTGAAGCGCTACCTGTGTGTCACTTCTCTCCTGGAGAAGCTCAGCATTGGCATGGAGCAGGGAGGGGAGCAGCAGAACAGCTCCATGTCCAGCCCACTCGCCGAGGAGAGGAGCCTCATGAAGCAGGAGTTTGAGTTCAGCATGGCTATGGCAAACCTCATCTTGGAGCTGGTGCACGTGATGGGCTGGGACCACAGCCATGAGCCAGAGCCACTGCCCCAACAGGAGCTGCAGCCTCGCAGCACCCGCTCCACCTTCCAGCATGGGGCTGCATCCTGCACTGCTGCCCAAATATCTGTGCTCGCTTCAAATCGTGGTCCACAAAAAAAGCAGTGTCGTGCCTTCTTGACCATGTCAGACTTCACAGACCGCTGTGACTATGTGAAATACTTGCAGGCAAACCTGCTGCGTGGCATGTGGGTGCGCTTGCTGGAGGACTGTGGTTATGTTAGAGCTGGGGAGGAAGGCGAGTTCCTTCAGGGCACGAATAGCACGCAAACTGTGCAGGTAAGTCACTGAGCAAGTTGTCTGCTTGGGATAGCAGAGGGGAGGGCAAGGGTGACTGGTGATTTCCTGATGGTGTCTTTGTGTGCAGGAAGGTAACAATAGGTGTATCATAATTAGGACGCTGTCTACATCTGTCCTAGCAAAGAAACCACCTTTCAGAGCTTGAAGTGTAGGTTTTGTCTGGTTTAGTATGGTCTGTCCTGCTAAAATCTCTTTGCCTCTCAAACAGGTGGCTATATCCTGCCTCCCAAGAACAGTCCCTAGCCTTGGGTTGGTCCTGGGGATTATTTGGGCACAGGCTAGCTGGCACACAGCAAAAGGTGCTTGCAGGTCCGAAGCCTTGGTGTGAGTGTCAGTATTTCTGGTTGTTCTCACCAGGTTGGGCACAGCCTGCATAGCTGTTTCTTGTGATCTGCGAGTATATGCTGGGATCTGTTTTGCTTTAAAAATGCCCTTTGGATGAGTAGACCTTAAATGACAGTTTGTTGAAAAGAGTTGTTAGAGCTGCATGTTTGCAGTTGAGTTGCTAAGTTTGTGCCAGAGATGAGGGAAGAGGCCTCAGTATTTGAGGAGGGGGAATAGAATAGAATAGTTCATAGAATAGTTTGTGTTGAAAGGGACCTTTGAAGGTCATCCAGCCGACCCTCCCTGCAATGAGTGCAGGCATCTTCAACTCTGTTAGGCTGCTGAGAGCCCTGTCCAACCTGACCTTGAATATTTCCAGGGATGGGGCATCTATCAACTTTCTGGGCAACCTGTGCTAGTGCCTCACAACCCTCGCAGTAAAGAATTTCTTCCTTATGTTTCATATAAATCTACCCTGTTTCATTTTAAAACCATTACCCCTTGTTGTATTGACACAGGCCCTGCCAAAAAGTCTGTCCCCATCTATATTATAAGATCCTTTTAAGTATTGAAAGGCCATGATAAGTTGTCTCTGGAGCCTTCTCTTTTCCAGGCTGAACAAACCTGAACTCTCAGCCTGTCCTCGTATGGGAGGTGCTGCAGCCCTCAGATCGTCTTTGTGGCCTCCTCTGCGCTCACTCTAACAGATCCATGTCCTTCCTGTGCTGAGGACTCCAGAACTGAATGCAGGGCTCCAGGTGAAGTCTCATGAGGGCAGAGCAGAGGGGGAGAATCAACTCCTTCAACCTGCTGATTACACTTCTTTTGTAGCCCAGGATGCAGTTGGCTTTCTGGGCTGTGAGTGTACATTGCTGGCTCGTGTCCAGTTTTTCATCCACCAGCACCTCAAGTCCTCTTCAAGGCTGCTCTTAATCTCTTCATCCCCCAGCCTGTCCTTATACTTGGGGTTGCCCGAACCCAGGTGCAGGACTTGCACTTAACTTGTTGAACTGCATGAAGTTTGCACAGGCCCACTTCTCACACTTATCCAGGTCCCTCTGGATGGCATTCGGTCCCTCAGGTGTGACAATTACATGACTCAGCTTAGTATCGTCTGTGAACTTGCTGAAGGTGTCCTCAGTCCTGTTGTCTTTGTCACTGATGAAGATATCAAGCAGTGCTGGTCCCAACACAGACTCGTGAGGGGCACCACTTGTCACTGATCTCCATCTGGACATCGAGCTGTTGACCACTACTCTTTAGATGTGACCATCCAGCCAATTCTTCATCCACTGAATAGTCCGTTCATCAAATCCCTATCTCTCCAATTTAGAGAGAAGGATGTTGTCGTGGACTAATTCAAAGGGCTTACAGAAGTCCAGACAGATGACATCCATGGCTCATCCCTTGTCTACTGATGTGGTCACTCCATCATAGAAGGCCCCTACATTGGTCAGGCAGGACACTTGCCTTTGCTTAAATCATGCTGAGTGTCTCAGATCACTTCCTTGTCCTGCATATGTCTTAACATAGAAGATCTGTTCCATGGTCTTCCCAGGCACAGAGGTGAGACTAACAGGTTGGTAGGTCCCAGTGTCCTCCTTTCTGCCCCTTTTAAAAACAGATGCAATATTTCCCTTTTTTCCAGCCACTGGGGACTTTACCTGACTGCTGTGCCTTTTCAGATATCGTGGATAGCAGTTTGGAAACTACATCAGCCCATTCTGCATCAGCTAATTTCCTTAGGACTCTGGGATGCATCTTGTTGAGTCCCCACGTATGTTCAGGTTCCTCAGGTGGTCACAAACCTGCGACCTCTTACAGTGGGAGGGTCTTTGCTCCTCCAGTCCCTGTCTTGTGGTCCATCCGCTTGAGAGGTGTGGAAAGAGAGATTGCCAGTGAGGACTGATGCAAGGTTAAGTGACTTGATGAAACCACAGACAAATCACTATTAGAGTGAGGAAAACGAAAGCTGGGACAAGAGCTGGAGGCCAGTTACAAGTGGTGTCCCCCAGGGCTCAGTGCTGGGTCCAGCCCTGTTCAGTGTCTTTATCAATGACCTGGATGAAGGCATCGAGTGCTCCCTTAGCAAATTTGTGGGTGATACTAAGCTAGGTGGAAGTGTGGATCTGCTGGAGGGTCGGGAGGCTCTGCAAAGGGATCTGAACAGGCTGGACCGCTGGGCAGAGTCCAACGGCATGAGATTTAACACGGCCAAATGCCGGGTCCTGCACTTGGGGCACAACAACCCTGTGCAGCTATAGACTAGGAGAAGTCTGTCTAGAAAGCTGCCAGGAGGAGAAGGACCTGGGGATGTTGGTTGACAGCCGACTGAATATGAGCCAGCCGTGTGCCCAGGTGGCCAAGAAGGCCAATGGCATCCTGGCTTGTATCTGAAACAGCGTGACTAGCAGGTCCAGGGAGGTTATTCTCCCTCTGTACTCAGCACTGGTGAGACCGCTCTTTGAATGCTGTGTTCAGTTCTGGGCCCCTCACCACAAGAAGGATGTTGAGGCTCTGAAGTGAGTCCAGAGAAGAGCAACAAAGCTGGTGAAGGGGCTGGAGAACAGGCCTTATGAGGAGCGGCTGAGAAAGCTGGGGTTGTTTAGCCTGGAGAAGAGGAGGCTGAGAGGAGACCTCATTGCTCTCTATAACTACCTGAAAGGAGGTTGTAGAGAGGAGGGAGCTGGCCTCTTCTCCCAAGTGACAGGGGACAGGACAAGAGGGAATGGCCTCAGGCTTCGCCAGGGGAGATTTAGGCTGGACATTAGGAAAAAATTTTTCACGGAAAGGGTCATTGGGCACTGGCACAGGCTGCCCAGGGAGGTGGTTGATTCACCTTCCCTGGAGGTGTTTAAGGCATGGGTGGACGAGGTGCTGAGGGGCATGGTTTAGTGTTTGATAGGAGTGGTCTCTTCCAACCTGGTTATTCTATGAAAGAAGTTGTTGAGTACCTCAGCCTTCTCCTTGTCTGTTGTTACCATTTTGCCAGTTGTGTTCATTGGAGGGTGTGCTTTCTTTGACCTTCTTTTTCTGGCTGTCATACCTACAGAAACCCTCCTTATTAGTCTTTGTGTCCCTTGCCAAGTTCAACTCCAGTTGCGCCTCGGTCTTCCTAACCCACTTCCATACACCACTGGGCAATATAGTCTTCCCAGGATACCTGTCCCTGTTTCCACTGCCTGTGCATTCCATTTCCATCTTGCCCTTTAGTTAGACCAGCAGGTCTCGACTCAGCCATGTTGGTCTCTTGCCTTCCTATTCTGATTTCTTACACCTGGATATCAAAAGCTCTTGTGCTGTATGGTAAGTGTCCTTTAAGGTCTGCCAGCTCTGTTCTCTTCCGTTGTTCCTGAGTGCAATTTCCCAGGGAAACTAACTCTTTCAACATCTGAAAGTTTTCTTTCCTAAAATTCAAGGTTCTGACTTTACTCTTTGCCTGTTCTGTGTCCCTTAGGACTGAACTCCATCAGTGCAGCCCAGGCTGCCTTCAGTCTTAATGTCTGTGATGTTCTCACTTGCATTGGTGACCAACAAGTCCAGTAACATGTCTGCTCTGGTGGAGCTGTCTATGATCTGGCCTAAGAAGATATCCTCAATGCATTCCAGAAATCTCCTGGATTGCCTGCAACTTTTCCAGCAGATGTGAGGGTGGTTGCAGCCCCCCAGCAGGATGAGAGCCTCTGAGTGCAATGCCTCATGTAGCTGGAGTAAGAAGTCTTATCCAATAGGCTCCCCTTGGTGGGCACCCTGTAGTAAACACCGACTGCAATGACTCCTTTTGTTGGCTTGATCTCTAATTCCTGGCCTAAGGCATTCAGCTCTTGCTGCACCCAGAATATCCTGTTAGTTAATGGGTCAGTGCTGGAGCAGCAGGGCTCATACCCAGCCATGGTGAGGGAAAGCATTTGAGTGCCTTCAAGCCTTTTTGTGAGCATGAGGAGGTGTTTGCTCCTGCTTAGACCTTTTCCTTGAGACTTTCTTCTCAGTCCTGAAGGCTGGGCACATTGAGTGAGGGCTGAGGTTTTGTTTTGACTGTGTAGTGGGGTGCTAATGGGCTTTGTGTGTTGCTGTCGTGGTTATTTCTGCAGGCTTTCTGCTGATCTTGCACTTTGGCCGTGCTTTTGACCTTCCAAACACTGCAGCTAGAGGCACAACTGCTTTTATCTCAAAAATCAAGCTTTAATTGGCTGTCATCCATAGGCAGAGGGGCTGTCTCTGCTCGTGTCCTCTCTGTTGTGTTGCCTGCAAACTGGGCTGTAGTTCAATTCATTAAATCTTTATAAAAGTGAGATAGTAACCAGTAAAATGAGAAACTGTGACCATTGCACACATCAGTGTTTGTTTTTGTTTTGTTTTGCTTTCTCTCCCCCAAGTAATTTGCAGAAGTGCATACTTTGATTTTGCAGATGATAGATAAGGAGTCTGAGGCCATTTCAGCTGGTCACAGCTGTACCTGAGGTGCCACTTCAGCCTATGCTCAAAGGCTGGCCTACTTCAAGCTGATTTCTGCAGATATAGATGGCCTGTGAATAGTCTTAAGTGCTGTGTTAGTGCAAAGCTCTGTGTTACTGTTCTTCAAAAATCAATGGCTTGAAAAGCCTCACTCTTGTATCTGTAGAAATGGCTTCTTAATGCTCTTTCCATATCTCTCTTGCAATATCTTAAAGTTCATTGCCAAGTTTTCGAGAGAGGAGACAGATGATTTGTCATTATCTTCTGAATCTTTGAAGACCACCTTCTTTAAATCAGCTTTCATCTATTGTAAAGCATGAGATTCTCTAGCAGTCTTGGACCACAGCCCATTTTATTTTGTGCAGTGCCATTGTTTTCACTTACAGGCAACCAAAAATTAGGCAACCAAGAACTCTGAATACTTCTTCTCTTCTCCTATCATCCCTCTTTGCTTTCTTGTGCATAGGGCGATTGTTCGAGTATTATTTTGGTTTTTTTTTCCTTCAATCAGTTGCAGATTGCTTCTTCCTCTTCTGTTTTTCAGTGATAACTGATTTTAGGATGATTTTTTCCAGTCACCTTTCAGTAACTTTAACTTACTCTGGTCCAGGCTCCTTAACTGCCTTCTGGATTTAGAGCACTTCTTGCAGATGTAATTTAAACCAGCAGTTGAAAATACTCCAGAATGTGCATGTCCAAAAATCATAGAATGGTTTGAGTTTGAAGGGCCCTTAAAGCCTATCCGGTTCCACCCTCCCCTGCTGTGGGCAGGTATACCTTTCACTGCATCAGGTTGCTCAAGGCCCCATCCAACCTGGCCTTGAACACTTCCAGGGATGGGGGATCCATGACTTCCCTGGGCAACCTGTGCCAGTGCCTCACCACCCTCGTAATGAAGAATTTCTTCCCAATGTCTAATCTAGATTTTCCCCCTTCCAATTAAAAGCCATTCGCCCTCACCCTATCACTACATATCCTTGTAAAAAGCCCCTCCCTAGCTTTCTTGTAGACCCTCTCCAGGTACTGGAAGGCTGCTAGGTCTTCCTGGAGTCTTCTGTTCTCCAGGCTGAATAACCCCAACTCTCTCAGCCTGTCCTCATATAGGAGGTGCTCCAGCCCTCGGATCATCTTTGTGGCCTCCTCTGGACCTGTTCCAACAGTTCCATATCTTTCTTATATTGAGGATTCTAGAACTGGACACAGTACTCTAGGTGAGGTCTCATGAGAGAAGGATGCTTCCAGCACTATCCACTTGTGGGGGATATTACCGGTATGTGCTGTGCAATTGGGGTTTGCCCATATTATATGCACTCTGTTCTAATCCCATTCTTTCCCCTTCATACATCTAAGCTTTTGGGTTCCTTTGAACAGATTTCTTGCTCACAGGTCCTCTACTTTGCCAATTTCCTCTCTGGTTTAATAATTTACTGTTTGATGCTCTGTGCTTTACTGAAATTGACAATTGAAATAGGTTTTTTTATCTAGAATATCAGTTACTTCCGCAAAGAAATCAATGCATCAATCTGTCAAAATTAGAACTTGAAGCAGATTTGCCTGTTAATTTGAATTTATTGTTTAACTTTAACACCTGTAGTTTTCTTTCCACTAAAATATGCTTTAAAGGTCTGCATACTACTGAAGCCAAAATAGTGAAGCTGTAGTAAGGTTTTATTTAATCTATCCTTTTCCTTAAATTAGAAGCACTAGTTTTGGTGTTTGTCACTTTCATGGAAACACCACTGAATAAACTAAATCCTTCCCACTTTCCAGCTGTGCTTCTGGCAGATTACTTGGCACATCTTTCATCTCACTCTTCCACAGGGAATTTTCCTTCTCTCTCAGTTGTGGCAACTTGCGGATTTGTATCCCCCTACCTGTTATCAGTTTACTTTGCTTTCTTTTGTGTTTACTCAATATTGAAATAAAATACTCTTCTAGTTTTGGATGATATGTAGGTGATTTTTCATTGCAGGCTCCCTCAATTGAATCACTGCTTTGCATCCTCTTTTAATCTGGTTGATAACCCTCTTGTCTTTTATAATTCACTCTGTGAAGATAAATTGCAAAGGAAATAAGTTTCCTACTGATTCTCCCTTTTTCCTTATGCTCCTTGATTTCCAAGATCTGTGTTTTTCTAAAATTCTCTTTTCTATTTCTTATGAGCTTATACTTGCTTTTACTCTTAATGTGACTGGGTGTTTGGAAAAAGCACCAAGATCCTCTCACATTTTTCTCCTGTTGCCTGTGATATAAATTTCAGGAAGTTTTTAATTCACAGTTGAAGTGAAGTGTACTGTTAAATCCCATTCCCTTTGTCCAATTGGTCCTTGAATTCCTTCTCTCCTCTGTTTTTCAGTTTAATTAAGTTGAATGAACTTGCAATTGCTCCATTTTCAATAGCATTCTACTGTGAGACTCTCAGTACTGGCAAAACCGAATCTAGGAAGTTGGGAATGTGCATGCAGTCTGTTGGGGGTGTTAATTTTCCCCGTGCTCTTTGTGTTTCTATCCCTGTATATGTCTCCACTTATGTGAAAAACTTGAGTCAAACCATCCAATGGATTTTTTTTTTCTACAGGGAGATACCAGAAAATCAACATCTCAAAATCATCTTTGTCAGAACATTTCTTGAGGGTTTTTTCCAGGCTTTTGCTATGAGTCTCTCTTTGAAGGAAAATTTGATTTTTATCTCTCTTCCTTTTTCTTATCTTGTGTATCACACTTGCTTTTTACTGATGTTCATCTGCTGGTGGTTGGTGGGGTCTGGTTATGAGGATTACTTCTCCCTGGTTCTTTGTTAAAATGTTTATCTTTTACTTTTCCATTCGTTCTGCTTTTGCAGCTCATTCTACTTGAGGCTTGCTGTCAGTCTTCTGCGTGCGAAGTGCAAATCCATGCGCATTTTTGACTGTGGCCAGTCCATCCTGAGTCTGTCTCCCACCTCCTCTCATCTTTCCTTTGCTGTTCCTTATTCTGTTGATTTCTTTGCCTTCCCAAAGAAAAAGTTTCACTGTTGTGTCTGGTCCTTGAGCCATATCTTTCAATAACTCCTTTTGAGATGGTGTTAGATACATTACTAGTTTAGCTCAGGGATTCATTGAAGACTAATTGATGGTGTGTTTCACTCAATTTCCTTCCATATAGTGCTTTCTAAAAGTCTCTCAGCATTTTGCCTAGAGAAATTGTGGATGCCCCATCCCTGGGAATGTTCAAGGCCAGGCTGGATGAGGCTTTGAGCAACCTGATCCAGTGGAAGCTGTCTCTGCCCATGGCAGTGGGGTTGGAACTGGACGGTTTTTAATGTCCCTTTCGACACAAACCATTCTATGATTCTATGGTTATCTCTTCAGCTGTCCAGCACAATGGAGTCCTAGTGGCGCTGTTGTAACTCCAGGAGATCTCACTCAGTGAACCAGGCAACTCATATGTTTTTCTGCTTTTTTTAAAGTTATTGATGTGTTGTACTTACTGTTGCTGAATCCTCCTGCTTAGAAGATTAAATGTAAAAGTACAGCATGGGAAGCCATAAAGAAATCCTTTTGATTTTGAGAGGCAGCTTGGACAAAGCACGGGAAGCAGTTGCCTTCTTTGAGACATACTTGTCAAGAAGCCAAAACCTGTCTGAAAGGGCTGGCAAATGAACAAGGTGTAGAAGTAGAACCAATAGAAGAGAAAGTCAGATTAGGAAAAATGGTTTTCTTTACCTTCGCATTCTCCAAGTGCCCCAAGACCCTTTATATACAGTGCATCTGCCTGGGGGTAGTGTTGATTTAGTTCTTTCTTTGTATGCTTTTTGCAAGGCACTTGTGGAAAGGGCATGGTTAACTAGATGCACTCCTGTCACTGCTGCTGTGCTAGATAAGATCTGTAGCGGTTGCAGGCAAAGTTGGTGGGTTTTTTTCTTGATAAAGATCCAGGTACTACCAGGAAAACAAGTCAGTAAAGATAGTATCCTTAAAAATTAGACAATGTGTGTGTTCCAGTCTGTATACGAATTTGGTAGGCATCTGCTTGAGTAGAGCAGTGCTTGCTGTCTCCATGCATTTTAGGAAGTGGGAGCACAAATGTCACTTGAGGATTGAGTGAATGAGCAAATCTGATCATCTACATTTGTTTCACCCACAGGTTTTATGGCAGTCAACAGGTCAGACCTCCTGGACGCATTGGCACATGTTGGAGATTATTGGCTTTGGAGACCAGTGGGAAGATATTGCTGCTCAGGAAAAAGAATATAGTCTGATAGAGAGCTTTAATCTAGACACAGGTGAGATTATGTGCTCTGTGTGTGTGGCTGTATCATCTCTTTCTGATTCTGGTGTGGCGTATTTTTTAAGTGGTGAACTTTATATGAATAGTTGCAACCAGATTGGATTTAGAAAGCATTGTGAGCTTTTAGTTTGTGTGACTGTGTAGAACTGTTTAAATGAATACATGACTTGTGGTTGCATAGCGTATTTTTGAATCCTAGACATTTGTCATGTTATAATAAGAATCATTATATAAAAAGCATAAAATTTGATTTAAACTGTGCCTGTCAAAATAAAGTGTTTGAATTAATGAAACAGAGTGGCAAAATAAGAAGGTAGAATTTCTCTGCGATGAAGCAGCTTTACAGACCCTCAGATCCCCTTACTTAAAGCGGTGTGGATTTTTAAAAGCATTGACATGGCAACATTTTGTTTAGCTTCATACCACTCACTTTTGGGCAATATGAGCATTAAATGAGCTGTTTTCATAAGACATCTAGAGAATCTCCTAGAATCCTTTGATATTGCCCTTGTACTAGGAGAACATAAAAAGTTAAATCCAGACTTCAGGTACCTATTTCACGTTCAGCGTCTGACATGACTCTGGGCTGGGAAACCTGTTGAAGTAACTCCTCTATCACACACGTGATCTTGTAGAACACTTTTTGGGAAGAGTAATTTGGATTTAACTGCTGCAAAAGGCAGGACATACGTAAAATTAGCAACTAATTATCTACTTCTTATTGTCAGTTGAAAACACCGCTTCTTTAATGACTTTTGTGTCTTGTAAATAAAATCTTAACTGCATGTCACTGTGAAGTGGCTAAGTCAAAACAAACTAATTCTACACAGAAATTGAATCGAAAAAGTAGATACTTTCTGCTTTATAGCTTGACAGTTGGATAAATTAGCTCACGTTCACTGACTGCGGGTACTCAGCCATCCCTGCAGATGTGCTTAGCATGCTTGAGCCTCTTGGAGTGAGTTTGTCCCTTTTCTGTTGAGTTTTGAGGTGGTGAATGTCTCCCACCTTGCATTTGCTGCAAATTTTTGCTTAGCAGGTATCAGCAAGTGTTGATTCAGTTCTTATTTTTAAATTACCTAGGGAATAGCTAACCTATATAATGGATTTCATCTCCCATTCTTTATTTTGGATGCATTAAGTAAAAGGATTGTGGTAACTGCGCAGTCTCATTTTGGTTTTGCGTATAAGTATTTACCCTGTTAGCCAGCAGTAGTTGTTTGGAAAAGAGAGAAGCTCATAGCAGAATTAACTTCCTATCCATTGACTCCTCTAGCATCTTAAGCCAACTCTGTTTCGCCTTCTGCAGCCGCGCGCTGGCACTGTGGATCCTGCTGGTGCCAGGTGTCCAAGTGTGTTGCTCTGGCTGGTCCAGGCGCTGTGGGAAGAGGTTGAGGGAACAGGGAGCCAGAGGCGCCCATTTTGAGCGTGTGCTTTTTCTGTTCTCCAGCCTAAAGAGGTTCAAGTGAAGATGATGGGAGACAGTGCTTAAGGGCAAGGGAGCCCACGAGGGCTGGGAGCTCTTCAGAAAGGAGATTCTAGCGGCTCAGGAGAAAGCCATCCCCATGTTCTGAAAAAAAAGCTGGCAGGGGAAAAAAACAGCTTGGCTGAATAGGGAGATCTTGAGTGATATCAAGAAGAAGAGGAATGTTTATGAGCTCTGGAAGAGGGGATAGGCCTCTTGGGTGGACTGCAGGAGGGAAGTGAGATTGTGTAGAGAAAAAATTAGAAGGGCTAAGGCTCAACTAGAAATCAAATTGGCAAAGTCGGTGAAAGTTAACAAAAAATCTTTCTATAAATATATAAATAATAAAAAGAGGACTAGGGAGACCATACAGTCCCTGTTGGACGCAGAAGGAGCAACAGTGACAGGAGATGAGGATAAGGCTGAGGTACTTAATGCCTTCTTTGCCTCAGTCTTTAATTGTAAAGAAAGTTGTTCCCTTTCTGTACAAACCCAGGAGCTAGAGGAGCAACGTGAGGCTCCCATGGTCCAAGAAGAGGTGGTCAGAGCCCTGCTAGCCCAACTAGACACCCACAAGTCTATGGGGCTGGATGGGATTCACCCAAGGATATTGAAGGAGCTGGTGGATGTGCTGGCCAAAGCCCTTTCCATCACCTTCCAACAGTCCTGGATGACTGGGGAAGTTCCACTGGACTGGAGGCTGGCTGATGTTGTGCCCATCTACAAGAGGGGTCGCAGGGAGGATCCAGGGAACTACAGGCCTGTCAGTCTGACCTCAGTGCCAGGGAAAGTCATGGAACAGGTGATCTTGAGTGCTATCATGAAGCACTTGCAAGAGAGCCGGGTGATCAGGCCCAGTCAACACGGGTTTACAAAAGGCAGGTCTTGCCAAACTAACCTGATCGCCTTCTATGATAAAGTGACTCGGCTGCTGGACAAGGGAAAGGCTGTGGATGTATCTTTCTGGACCTCAGTAAAGCCTTTGACACAGTTTCTCACAGCATTCTGCTTCGGAAACTGTCAGCCTCTGGCCTGGACAGGCACACACTCTCCTGGGTGGAAAACTGGCTGGCTGGCCGGGCCCAGAGAGTGGTGGGAAATGGAGTTAAATCCAGCTGGAGGCCAGTGACAAGTGGGGTTCCCCAGGGCTCAGTGCTGGGTCCAGCCCTGTTGAATGTCTTTATCAATGACCTGAATGAAGGCATCGAGTGCTCCCTTAGCAAGTTTGCAGACGACACTAAGCTGGGTGGAAGCGTGGATCTGCTGGAGGGTCGGGAGGCTCTGCAAAGGGATCTGAACAGGCTGGACCGCTGGGCTGAGACCAATGGCATGAGGTTTAACACGGCCAAAAGCTGGGTCCTGCACTTGGGGCACAACAACCCTGTGCAGCTATAGACTAGGAGAAATCTGTCTAGAAAGCTGCCAGGAGGAGAAGGACCTGGGGGTGTTGGTTGACAGCCAACTGAACATGAGCCAGCAGTGTGCCCAGGTGGCCAAGAAGGCCAATGGCATCTTGGCTTGTAGCAGAAACAGCGTGACTAGCAGGTCCAGGGAGGTTATTCTCCCTCTGTACTCAGCACTGGTGAGACCGCTCTTTGAATGCTGTGTTCAGTTCTGGGCCCCTCACCACAAGAAGGATGTTGAGGCTCTGGAGCGAGTCCAGAGAAGAGCAACGAAGCTGGTGAAGGGGCTGGAGAACAGGCCTTATGAGTAGCAGCTGAGAGAGATGGAGTTGTTTAGCCTGGAGAAGAGGAGGCTGAGAGGAGACCTCATTGCTCTCTATAACTACCTGAAAGGAGGTTGTAGAGAGGAGGGAGCTGGCCTCTTCTCCCAAGTGACAGGGGACAGAACGAGAGGGAATGGCCTCAAGCTCCACCAGGGGAGATTTAGGCTGGACATTAGGAAAAAATTTTTCATGGAAAGGGTCAATGGGCACTGGCACAGGCTGCCCAGGGAGGTGGTTGATTCACCTTCCCTGGAGGTGTTTAAGGCATGGGTGGACGAGGTGCTGAGGGGCATGATTTAGTGTTTGATAGGTATGGTTGGACTCGATCCGGTGGTTCTCTTCCAACCTGGTTTTACTATGATTCTATGATAATCCCTGTCTCTACAACTTCTGGGATCTCCTCCCAGTGCATTCCCCCTCCCTCGCTGCCCTCCTGTCACTCTTTCCCACAGCAAGGACAGTGGGGATCTCTTCTGCCCAGACAATCCATGTGAGCTCTTTCCCTGAGGAGTGTGGGATGTGGAGGAAAGGCTGGGGATTGGCAGAGCTGACGTGTTCTTCCTTGCTCTGCTCTCCTGCAGCTGTGCAGCCATTCTTCTGCAGGCCCTCTGGGGGGCTCTACTCCCTGCCTTACCTGGGGGAGTCCCTGCCTTGCCTGGGGGAGCCGCCAGGAACCCTGAGCCGTGTTGAGTGGTGGGAGCTGCTCTTTTTTGTGAAGAAGCTGGAAGTGCAGGAGCAGGAAGAGATCATCAGTCTTATCCAGCAGGAGCAGGGAGAGCAGGTATGGGCCAGAGCCTGTCATGGGGAAATGTGAAGGAGGGAGTGAGGAAGAACATTAGGAAGGTGACTGGGTGCGGAGGAGGAGATGGCGAGCATGAGCTGTGCAGGGAGAGCCTGAATGGGGCCAAAATAGGACAGAAATGGGAGGGTGAGCAGGGATGGCAAAAGCGTGGGGAGCTGGGAGATGAGAGATGAGAGGAAGGGCAGTCTCCCATGGCTGCCCTGGAAGAGTGGCTCTGTCCAGTGAGATTTTGGGAGTCCCTGGGGTGATTCTGCCGTTTGTGGATGGATGGTGAATGCAGGTGGGACGTCTGGGCTGGTGGTGGTTGGGTTGGGCATAGCCAGGGACAATGGCACTGGGGAACGGCCCTGGGGCCCTCTGGCAGGGTGGCCTTTCTGTCCGTCCTGGTGCCAGCTGTCACAAGGACGTGGGCTCTGTGGCGAGTCCGTGAAGGGTAACTTAAGACTGTCTGTCCAGCTGTCAGAGGTGGATGAAGAAGCCCTGATCCGGCTGTCGGTCCCTGTGGAGCTGGCCCAGAAGGTGCTGCAGGTCTTGGAGAAGCGGTGCCAGGGCCGTGCTCAGCATGACCTGCACAGCTCCCGCATCTACACCAGATACTTCCCCTGTTGTGGGGCCAAGCAGGATGGCTCAGGGAGCACTGCAGTGTCCTCGGAGGGTGCCGGCTGCAGGAGCACTGGCTCTGAAGCTGTGCTGGCCAAGGCAGCGAAGGAGGAGCTTTCCACAGCCACAATACTACCCCAAGCCCCTGCTGAGGTGTTGAAGTCAGATTCCCAGCTGTTCAGTGAGCTCCTTGAGAGGGAAGGGCTGTTCTTCCCAGAGGTGACAGAGGAGCAGATGAAAGGTAATCGCCTGCTATGCGCCGGGGCAAGAGATGGTGCTGGAGGCAGCTTGGTTGCCTTGATGGAGGGAGGCTCTGGGCAGGGCATGGAAAACAAGGCACCTGGAGGCTGCCTGTAGGTGCTGGGTCTGTGGGTATGTGGCACCCCAGGAGCTACTGGAGACGTCACTGTTATCCTGACGCCCGTGTCCCTGCTTCCCTGCTGCCAGCACTGGGCATCTCTGCTGGACTGAGTGAGCAGGGCTCACTGGCCAAGATTGCAACTGTGGTGGACGTGATCCAGAGCAGCAGCTCAGATCTGGAACTGCGCTTGGCTGGCCTCAAGCACATCCTGAAGGTCCTGGAGGAGGAGCCTGAGTCCGAGCAGCAATTTGACAAAAGCCAGCGGAGTGTTGGGTGAGCTGTGGGGTGCTGCACGGCCCTGCTGCTGTGGGCAGGGTTGGGGACAGTGCTGGAGGTGGGAGGGAGGGGGGTGGCAGTGGAAGTGTGAAGGCCAGTCTGTGCCTGTGCGCTCAGCAAGAAGAGAGGTGGGTCTTGTGTCCCCTTCTCGCAGGCAGTCCCATTGCTGGGGCTGACTGAGGTGCAGTAGAGCCATGTGGGTGCAGAGAAGGTGGCTGTCAGGGTCCCGGGTACCAGCGGCAGTGCCAGGAGGCTCCTCCCGAGGCATCTCCTTTCCCATGCAGGGAGAAGCTGGTGAAGGTGGCAGTGGAGCTGCTGAGCACGGAGGTGTCAAAGAAGGCGCTGGTGGTGGTGACGCTGCGGCTGCTGGCTGTGCTCCTGGCGAAGCAGGACTGGCGCGTGCCGTTTGCCATGGAGGGCGGCGTGCGGGCTGTGCTGGCTTGCATGCAGCAGCACGCCGCCTCTGCCCTGGTGCAGCAGGCGGGCCTGGCAGTGAGTGCGGCAGAGGGGAAGCTGCTGGTGGGCGGACAGGGCACGGCTCACCCCGTGTGGCGGAGATCCCGCTGCCTCTTGGCTGTTGTTTACCTTGCAGGCCCTCAGGGTGCTGGTGGGAGCTGTGTCCGGTGAGCCAGGAGGTGTGAGTGGGAAGGCCTTGCCCCTCAGCCATAGAGACGCACAGATTATGCAGGAGGTCTTTGCCAGCATTGGCTCTGCCTCCAGTGAGGGCTCAGCAAGCCTGCTGAGTGCCATCCCTGCTGCCGTGAGCACCATGCAGAGGGTGCCAGGGTAAGGGCGGAGGGAAGACGCTGGGGTGGAGGGATCCTCTGAGAGTAGATGCCGAGCAAGGGAGGCAGGTGGGTGCAGGGGATGCTCCCTGCTTGCACGAGGAAGGTGCCCACATCGCTGTGTCCCTGCAGGGGCTCCTCAGGCGTGCAGAACGGCTTGCTGGTGGTGAACATGCTGATTAATGGCCACCAGGGCCTGGCGGAGCAGCTGGTGAGCTGCGATCTCCCCACGGTGCTGCAGAACTGCTGGGGCAACGGGCAGATCACCAGCTGCCCTCACGCGATGCTGGCCCTCAGCGCGATGAACCGCCTTGCAGAGCACCGGCTGCCCCTGGGCCCGGAGACGGCAGGTAGCGTGCTGCCTGTTCCCCTGCCTGTGCCGCAGCCCCACAGATGCTGCTGGCAGAGCCGACTCGCCTGCCAGGGCAGAGCACCCTGCTGGTGCTGCTGGCAACGCACTCTCCTTGTCGTAGCAGGCAGAAAGGCACCGCTAGACCTGAGGGAATTGCAGGCGCTTCTAGGCAGCCTGGAGGATGACGCCTTGTCCAAGGACATGGTGGTGGCCCTGGAGCGGCAGCTCTGCAGAGAAGGCCCTGTCCCGTCTGACGAGGCAGCCCATCTGCTGCAGGACCAGAGGTGTTTCCGGCTGCTGCTGCGCAGCTTGGAGCTGCTGGGGGCGGAGAAGACTGTGAGCCTGAGCATCCTTAGGTGTGTCTGGGAGTATTTGGTGGGGACTGGGGCCTCTGCAGCATGGGTGTGAGTGCTGGGGGGACATGGCGTGAGCTTGTGGGTTCTGGTGGGGCTGTTATTCCCCAGGGGCACCTACGTGGATGCTGATTGGGGTGTCCTGGGCCATGTGGGGACTCAACAACACATTCCTGGATGCTGCTGTGTGGTGCCTTGGGAGCCTTGATTTGGTCCCTCGCTGCTAGCTTTCCCAGTAGGGCAGGGAAGCAGGACTGTCTCTGGCACTGTTGTTTGTGTGCCCTGGTCTGAGTAGGCGGCGTCTGTTCCTCAGGATCCTGAACAAGTTCCTGGATGGTTACCAGGTGGACGTGCTGCCCTGGCATGAGTGTGTGGAGCCCTGTTTGTCCTCCCTGAGTGCCCACAGCAGTGACCGGGAGGTGAGGGGGCCCCGGGAGTCCCAGTGGGTGGGGGCGGCTTTGCCGGCTGTGCTGAGCATCATCTGGGCCTGGGGCTGGGGAAGTGGGATCCCTGCCTGTAGCAGCTCAGCGTGGGAGAGGTGGGCAGCAGGTGTTGTGGCTGGTGTGCCCAGCACTGTGCCTGGCCAGGCTCTTTTGGGCACTGCCACGGTGCCAGGGTTGGAGAGATGGAGCACGGCAGCACCATGGTGCTGGGGCCTGGCGGGTTCCCAGTGCTGGCGTGGCCGCTGATGGCTGCTGCTCTGCAGGTGGTGCAGGAGGTGGTTGGCTTCCTGCACCGCCTGGGCACCAGCAGCAAGGACTGCGTGGTGGGGATGTGCCATGCGGGCGCCCGCGAGGCTCTGTCCAAAGCCCTGGAGAAGCACAACCCGGCCCCATCGCTGGCACCAGCCCTGCTCGACCTGGTGACTGACTGCGAGAGGTTCGCCAGCCTCCACAAGAAGCTGACGACCGGCATCATGGCCGGCTGCATCCAAGTGGGTCTGGGGAGGATCCAGTACGCTGGGGCTCTGGCTCTCTGCCTGCTGCAGCCCTGCGGTGGGTGAGGGGAGGAGGGCTGGAGACCCCCGGTCACAGCCTCGTCTTGTCCTGTAGCTGGTGCTGGGACAGATCGAGGAGCACCGCCGAAGCCACCGGCCCATCAGTGTCCCCTTCTTTGATGTCTTTCTGCGCAACCTGTGCCGAGGTGAGTGCAGAGAGCTGGAGCCCCGTGCCCGGCCTGTGGTGGCCAGGCTGCTGGAGTCTCTGTGTGCTCTCCCCGCAGGCTCCAGCGTGGAGGTGAAGGAGGACAAGTGTTGGGAGAAGGTGCAGGTCTCCTCCAACCCACACCGGGCCAGCAAGCTCACGGACAGGAATCCGAAGACCTACTGGGAGTCAAACGGCAGCACCGGCTCCCACTTCATCACTGTCCACATGCAGCGCGGCGTGGTGGTCAGGTGGGCTGGGGGCCGTGGGGCCAGCAGCCGTGTGGGGCGGAGGGGCTCTGGGGCTCTGTCTGAGCCCTTCCCTTGTGGTCCCTGTCCTGAAGGTTGTTGGATGAGGGCAGCAGTGCGTGGGGCTTGTGGGGGCCGGGGCAGGGAGACTGGGACTGCTGGGGAGCACGGTTTTCACTGCGCTGCAGGGAGATGAGCATGCTGGTGGCCAGCGAGGACTCCAGCTACATGCCGGCCCGCGTCTTGGTGCTGGGGGGAGACAGCCCGGCCTCCATCAGAACAGAGCTCAACGCGGTGAGTCTGACATGGGCTGCTCGGGCCACGGGGCCCTCGGGAGCGCTGGCTGATCTTTGCTGTGCCCCGTGAAGGTCGTTCCCTGGTGTGGGGCCCTGGGAGGAGCCCTCAGGGAGGTGGGAATGGAGACTTAGCCTGATCTGCACCGGGCTGGGTTGCTGGGGCTGTTAGCCAGGAGTGGGGCCCTGGCTGGGGGTGCCCTGTGGCTACCTAGGGGCTGCAGGGGCACGGGGGCTGTGGCTTCAATGGGAGTGTCCAGGGGAGAGGCAGAGTGTCTGTGCTCACTGTGTGGTGTGCTGAGGGCTCGCTGTCTGCCTGCAGGTGACCGTCCTGCCCTCGGACAGCAGAGTGATCCTGCTGGAGAACCTGACCCGCTTCTGGCCCATCATCCAGATCCAGGTGAAGCGGTGCCAACAGGTAAGGGAGCAGGGCTGGTAATGAGGGGTGTTTTGACCATGTCTGAGGCGCTGAGGGTCACGCTCTCCCATAGGGCGGCATTGACACACGTGTGCGAGGCATCGAAGTGCTGGGCCCCAAGCCCACTTTCTGGCCCATCTTCAAGGAGCAGCTGTGCCGGCGGACGTTCCTCTCCTGCACTGCTCGGGCTCATGCCTGGTGCCAGGAGATCTGCCGGGATCGGGGGCAACTACTGCAGCTCTTTGGCAGGTGAGTTGCGTCCTGGGTGTGCTGCTGCATCCCTGGTGTCCGAGGGCCTGGGAGGACGGGGCCTCCGCAGAGTCTGGTGCGTCCTCTCACAGTTTGGCAGGACCCCAGGGTGGGCAGGGCCTGGGGCAGCAAGGGGCCCTGGCTGCTGGAGGCGAGCAGGGCTGCTGAGCCTCCGTGCGTGGCAAGGAGCAGGGCAGGAGCACCTGCTTTGCTCTTTTCCCGTTGGAGTCTCCCTGGCTCTCAGAAGGAGCCCAGCCACACTGTGTGCTACCTGGTCACTGTTGCAGGCTGAATCAGGCGCTGCGCCACGAGCAGGTCTTCGCTGACAGCTTCCTTCCCGATGAGGAGGCAGCGCGGGCCTTGGGCAGGACGTGCTGGGAGGCCCTGGTGAACCCCTTGGTGCAGAGCATCACCAGCCCAGGTAACCCACACTCTTCCAGACCCGTCAGCTCCGTGCCGCAGGCTGAGGCCTCCCTCTCTGAGCCTCCTTGTCCTCACAGATGCCCTCGGTGTGAGCCCCCTGGCCTGGCTGCTGAGCGAGTACCTGGAGAGTGTGGAGGCAACCGGCCGTGCGGCGAGGCACGGTGCTGTCTTTGGTTCCCGTGTGCGGCGCCTGACCCAGCTCCTGGTGCACGTGGAGCCCAGCGGCACGGAGCTGGAGGAGGCGAGAGGGGCTGGTGAGCCAGGGGCTGCCCTGCCGTGGGGCTGGGAGAGCGGTGGCCAGAGTGCCGGGCTGCGGCCCTGGGGATTCACTGGGAGGTCTGGGAGGGCCCTGTGGTGCAGGAGGCTCTTGAGGCAAGGAAGGCTCGTGGCTGTGCCCCTGCAGTGGCCGTGCCTCCCTGGCATCTCTGCTGCTGGAGCCCTTCAGGGAGAGGGGAGGCTGCTGGTGCTCAGCCTGCGGAGCCTGCCCATGGAGCTGAGCATGGGGCTGTCCTTTGGCAGGGGGAAAAGAGGAGAATAACAAGGAGGTGCCGGCCAGGACCGCGCAGGCATCGGTGGAGAAGGCGAGCAGCCTGTGGGGCATCTCGCAGTGCTGGCGTGGCGTGGTGCAGCAGCAGGTAGGGCTTAGGGGCAGCTGTGGGGGCCGGAGGGGGCGCGTGGGACCCCTCACTGGCTGGGCGGAGTGGGGAGCAGGATCTGGGAGTGTGGGGAAAGCTCGGGGCTGTACCTGGGCTCCGCAGGGCCAGGAGGGGTTTGGGGCCAGGTGTCAAGGCTCAGGTGTCAGCCTGTGCTTGGAACCAGGCTGGTGCTGCAGCCTGGGAGATGAGTACAGCATTGGGTACTTATTTCCTGCTGGGCCGCTGCTGCTGCTGCTCCTTCTCTCTTGTCCTGCCCCACAGCCCCTGCTCAGGCCTTGGGGCTTGCGTGCCCACCTCAGCGCAAGCTCTTGGAAGCTCGTGGCAGCACCGAGGCCTCTGTCTGTTTCCTGGCCAGGACCCAGGCAGTTGGTGTCAGCAGAACAAAGCTGGGGCTGTGGATTGTTTTAAGCTGAAAGAGAAGAGATTTAGATTGGATCTTAGGAAGAAATGTTTTCCTGTGAGGGTGATGAGGCACTGGCACAGGTTGCCCAGAGAAGTCGTGGCTGCCCCACCCCTGGAGGTGTTCAAGGCCAGGTTGGATGAGGCTTTGAGGAACCTGATCCAGTGGAAGATGTCCCTGCCTACGGCCAGGGGTTGGAACTGGATGGGCTTCAAAGTCCCTTCCAGTCCAAACCCGTCTATGATTAAATGTACCAGGGGTGCATGCCACTGCAGGGCTCATCCTTTGTGCTGTGTCCCGCAGGTGCAGCGATTCCTGGAGGTGGCAGGGCGGGCGCCAGACCTTGTG
This sequence comes from Clamator glandarius, assembly GCA_033459285.1. Lineage (NCBI taxonomy): Eukaryota > Metazoa > Chordata > Aves > Cuculiformes > Cuculidae > Clamator > Clamator glandarius. The sequence continues at coordinate 992,095 of JAUNZM010000483.1, read as the reverse complement.
GAGCGATACTGCGGGCTGTACCAGCACCTGCGTGGTGCGACGGAGGAGCTCTTTGGGCAGCGAGCTGCCTTCGTGCTGGCGCTGGGCCAGGGCTTCGCGGGGGCTCTGCTGCAGCTCCCCTTCCTCACCGCCCTGCACGTGAGTCAAGGGAGCGCGACACCGGCACCACACACGGGCTGCACAGGCTGTCCTGGTCCCACAGCCGTGGGGCGAGGTCCAGGGGAGCTGTGTCCTGGCCCTCACCAGCCATGGAGCCATGTCCCGTGGCAGCCCTGGATGCTGATGCCCAGCTGTGGGTGCTCGCTGCTTGTCATGGCACAGCCGCAACCCTGACACGCTCCAGCCTGGGGCTGGTGCCTGGGCAGCCTCATCCTCTGCCCGAGAGCCCCAAGGTTTCCCAGCTGCTCGCCCTGGGGCCCTTCCCCATCCCGGCCCTGCGGCCGTGCCGGTGACCCCCTCGCAGCCAGCCCTGTCCCTCTGCAGGTGAGTGAGCAGTTTGCCCGCTACCTCGATGGGCAGATCCAGGAGCTGCACGGGGCTGCGGGCAGTGCAGGGGCACCGCGGCGGCTGCACCACATCCTGGAGCCCTTCGTCATCTTCAGTGGCCTGGAGCTCGCCCACACCTTCGAGCACTTCTACCGGTGAGGGGTGTCTCTGCGGGGCCAGGGGGCCTGGTGTGTGCGGTGCAGTGTGTGCAGTGCAGCGGGGGAGACGTGGCTGGGGCTGGGGCTGAGCTGAGGCTGGGGGCAGTCGTGTTCTGCTTTGCTTTTCCAGGCTCTGGCATGTGGAGGGAAAGGCTGGGGGGAGCATGTTCTCTGCTGGGGACGGGGAGGGGCTGTTGGGGCTGCTGGGCCGTTGCACCTCGGGGTGAGGCAAGGGCCGTATCCATCCCTGTCTCCTGGTGGGTGGCCGATGGCCACAGGGCTCGGGCGGCCCCTGACCAGATGCTGGTGGCCGTGCAGGCACTACCTGGGAGACCGGCTCCTGGCGCAGGGCCCGTCTTGGCTGGAAGGAGCCGTCGTGGAGCAGATCGGACTGTGCTTCCCCAGCCGCTTCCCCCAGGAGATGCTGAGCGACTTGGCCGAGTCAGAGGAGCTCCAGCAGCAATTCTACCTCTTCCAGCTGCAAGAGCAGGACAGGCATCTGCTGGAGCTGGACACAGGCCTGGACGAGGTGAGCGTGCTGGTGGGGTGGGGAGGCTGAGGGCTGCCCGCACTCCTCACGGGGGTCCTGGGGCTTGTCCTGAGCCACCCTCGTGTCTGTGTGCCCAGGCAGTGGGGTCGGCCTCGGTGGCGGCTGTGCCAGAGGTGAAGGTGCTGGCCTTGTCCCCGCGCTGCTGGCCCGTTTCCCCGTTCTGCTACATGGATGAACCCGGGAGGTTTTTCCCGGAGGCCCTGAGCTCCCCTCTCAATGAGTTTGCCGACTTCTGCAGGCGCAGTGAGTGTCAGGGCAGGGGGGGGTGCGGGAGGGTCTCGCCAGAGCCGGTCTCTCCACAGCAGCTCAGCCAGAAGCGGTGGGAGAGCTGGAGTGGCAAGTGGGGCTGTCCCGGTCCCCTGCGCTGACGCCGTCTCTGTCAGGGCAGCACCAGCGGGGCTGGGAGTGCACGAAGCCGCGGCGATTGCAGTGGACGTGGCTGGGCCATGCGGAACTGCAGTTCGGAGACTGCATCCTGCACGTGTCCACGCTGCAGATGTACATCCTGCTGTGCTTCAACAGCGCCCAGGTAGGAGTGGGGCCATGGAGTGAGGGAGGTGGCGGGTGCTGGAGCGCAGTGGGGCTGCGTGCTCCCTTCCGGCGGGGTCTCTGGCAGTGGCTGGGGTGCAGCCCCACCGCCTTTCGCTGGGCCTGCGGCTGAGGGCTTCTGGGCTGCTGTTCCCTCCCGTGCTGCCCTGCAGGAGGTGGCCGAGGAGGCCCTGCTGCAGGCCACGGGGCTCCCAGCCGACCTGGTGCACCACGCGCTGGCGCCGCTGACCCAGGGCGAGGGTGTCCTACTGCGGGGCTGCACGTCGGGAGGTGAGTGCGGGGCTGGGGCACCCGGGGAGGCGCTAGGCTGAGCCCCAGGCCGGTGTGGGGTTTGACGCGTGAGCTAGGGGAGGCGAGCGAGTCAAAGCGAGTCTGTGGGTGCTCGGGACATGGGTCCGTGTGTGGGGCTGGGGCCAGGCATGGGCTGTGCGTCAGCGTGATAACAAATCTTATGAGGAGCGGCTGAGAGAGCTGGGGTTGTTCAGCCTGGAGAAGAGGAGGCTGAGGGGAGACCTTATTACTCTCTACAACTACCTGAAGGGAGGTTGTGGAGAGGAGGGAGCTGGCCTCTTCTCCCAAGTGACAGGGGACAGGACCGAGAGGGAATGGCCTCAAGCTCCGCCAGGGGAGATTTAGGCTTGAGATTAGGAAAAAGTTCTTCACAGAGAGGGTGGTTAGGCATTGGAACGGTCTGCCCAGGGAGGTGGTTGAGTCACCATCCCTGGAGGTGTTTAAGTTTAGGGTAGATGAGGTGCTTAGGAGCATGATTTAGGGATTGGTGGGAATGGTTGGACTCGACGATCCAGTGGGTCTCTTCCAACCTGGTTATTCTGTGATTCTGTGAGCGGTGGGATCTTGGGTTTGTGAGGGGCTGTGGCTGTGTGGGACTGGGACTAGGACTAGGACTGGGACTTGGGCTGGGTGCAGATGGTGGTGTCTGCAACTGCTTGTGGGGCTGGGGCCATGCATGTAGAGAGGGACGGGGCAGAGCCCCATGAAGGTGGCAGTGGGAGCCCCAGGGTTGGGTCCGACAGCCACACGTGTGTCTGGGGGCTCCTTCAGGACCCAGCTCCGGGCTTGGCTGACCCCGGGCCGGGTGTAGCTCCAGGTGTGCTGCGGCTGAACCAGGCAGCCCTGGCCCGTGCCTCTGGCCGCCACCTGAGGCTGCTGCCCCGGCAGAGGTACCTGCGGGCAGAGAGGGCTGAGACCAGCGCCCTAGAGAGGAAGAGGAACATCCTCTGCTGCCTCATCACCCGCATCCTGAAGGCAGAGAAGCAGCTGCACATTGACAACCTGTTGTTCAGGGTATGGAGGGCTTGGGGGGTGACAAGGGGCTGCCCGGGTGCTGTGCCGCGCTGCAGCGTGGGACTCCTTTGCTGCCATAGGTTATCGAGGCCTGTCAGAAGGGCGAGCTGGGGCCAGGGCTGCGGTTCCTGAGCTTCTGCTGCCACAGTGTGGACGTGCTGTCCTGCATCCTGCACCTGCTGAACCAGGGCTACCTCCGGCGCCAGGAGGAGAAGCCTCACGTCTTGGAATATGTCTGTGCCGAACCCACAACACCTCCTGGGGGCCAGGCACAGATGGTTTTCCAGAGCAGGCCAACAGAGGCAACTCCGGATGAGGACAGCGTAGACATCCTGTATCGGTAGGGATGCATGTCACCAGGTGTGGAGGGATGTGCATCTCTGCTGTGTATGGACATGACACCTTTCTCCATGTCAGGTTGAATCCTGGCATAGGCAGGTCGGAGGAGTTTCTCATGGCAATGCTGCAGCTGCCAATGGGGCACACACTTAGTCCAGAGGAGGCGAAGCTGCTCATGAACCAGACAGTACAGCAGGTCCAGGATACTTTGAGCATCCCAAACGATGTTGCTCGGCACCTCCTCATGCACTGTAGGTGGAATGTGGATTTCCTGATCCAATGCTACATGGAGAACCGTGAAACCCTGCTCATCTCCTCGGGACTGCAAGTGCAGGATTCTCAGCCTCCCCCAAGCCCAGGAACCCACTGTCCAGTCTGTGTGAACCAGCTGTGTCCCACTGAGAAGCCACCCACTCTCTGCTGCATGCACTACTGCTGCAAGGTGAAGGTCCTGGGATTATTGACTCCTGTGACTTGGTAGGGAATTGCTGCTGCCTGGTTGAAGCAGCTGTTCTTTATCTGATGGTTACAAGATGGTTTTCACAAAGCTCATCCATTCTCTTTTCTCAGCTCCCTTGTTTGTTGTGATCCTTCAGCTCCTGATTACTCTGATCCCACTTATCCACAGTTTGTAGTGGTTTAGTGCACCTGCTGCTGAGTGGGTTGGGCTTCCTGGGTTTCATGATCCAGGTGGTTTAGCTCTGATCTCTTTTCTTCTGTCTTCACAGGCCTGTTGGAGTGAATATCTCACAACTCGCATTGAACAGAACATGATTGTCAACTGCACTTGCCCCATATCCGAGTGCCGTGCACAGCCAACTGCAGCTTTCATTTATTCCATTGTTTCTTCTGAGGAAATTATAGCCAAGGTGAGGTAGGAGAGGTGGTTACTGGGTGTCCAAGCTCTGTATCACTTTGATAAGCACTAGCAGATAATCTTGCTGCTGCTATTCCATTTCCTAAGACTGATCGTGTGATAATTGAGGCAGACCAGATTTCTGCCCAGTGGTGTCTGTTGTCTTTGATTATGGTTAATACTGTAGCATAACATGACATCTAAACATATCTCGAGCAAATAACGTTTCAGGTGCATCCTTAGTTGAGGACCAGCTAACTCAGAGCTTGTGACAAGTAACCTTTGTTGCTGTGCTGGAAGCAATTGTCAAATCTAGGGCAAATGAAGAGGAAACATTTGAGCAATTTCATTTCTCTTCTCCCAAGTGACAGGGGACAGGATAAGAGGGAATGGCCACAAGCTCCGCCAGGGGAGATTTAGGCTGGACTTTAGGAAAAAAATTTTCACGGAAAGGGTCATTGGGCAGTGGAAAAGGCTCCCCAGGGAGGTGGTTGATTCACCTTCCCTGGAGGTGTTTAAGGCACGGGTGGATGAGGTGCTAAGGGGCATGGTTTAGTGTTTGATAGGACTGGTTGGACTCGATGATCCGGTGGGTCTCTTCCAACCCGGTTATTCTATGATTCTGTGATTTTATCACTGCACCAGTGACTCCAATGTCCTTTCTCTTTCATCAGTCTCTGGGTTTGAGCACCTCAGGCTTTTGTGAAGATGACACATCATACTTTATCTTCACTCTAATTAAGTCTCTGTGAGTTCTACAGATGTCTTTAAGCTAGTCTTCCTGCACTCTTCTTGCCTTAGTCCTCAGTCAGCAGGGGCAGTAGGAGTGGCTTGTTCTGAGGCTGAAGCTAGTTTTCTATCTATTCTTTCAGCTTTTAGTTATTACTCAGAGCTGAATTCCCATCCCACCTAATTGGAGAGCTGTGGCTGTTGCATGGCAGACTGTTAATTGCCAGATGGAACAAGTGTCTGGTCTGTTCTCAACTGCTCTGTTGTTTGACAGGTCTCTGCCAGCACTTCCTTCTCCAAAAATATTCTCTTCCTTTCCCAGCTTGTTACTGTCATAATGATCCTGTGTAAACAATCATAAGGAGAAATGAACAGTAGTCATAAAGCTTGTTCTATCCTATAATTTTTCTTTAAGCTTGCAAAGTGACAAGGTGACAGAAAAGACAGTCCTTTGATGTATCCTGTTCTATGTAAGTGCTTGGAGGGTTAGTGCATGGATCTGGGCAGTTAGTTCTTACTGGCTCTGCAAATCCTGCAGTCACACCTGTCTGAGAGCAGCATTTAATATCTTGTTGCTGTGGCTATTTTATAAAAAATATGTTATTGCAGGGCAACAAAAACTGAAGCAAATTGTAACAAGTTGCTCTGATGTTCTTACTGAAATGTTATCTGTTTCTCTTTTTGCTCAGCAAGTGGTGTGGCTGGAGCACTAGTGCCTTGTGCAGAGTTATGCATACAGTCATAGAATAATTTAGGTTGCAGTAATTCGCGGAGATCTCTGATCCAACCCAGCACTTGAAATAGCGAAATTATTGTGCAGTGATCTAACCCTGAAGTTAAATCACACTGCTTCAGGTTTAATCTTCTCCTCATGTTACTTCTAGGTAGCTTTAGGCAATGATGAGGTCCCCCTCTGCTACGTTCTCACCATGCTGAACAAACCCAGCTCTCTCAACCTTCCCTCATACATTCTGTGCTCCAGCCGCTGACTCTCAGTGGCCTTTGGATGGCATGTGTTCTGGTCTCTTAGTGTCTGTCTTGTACTTGAAAACCCAAACAGTTCCCAGTATCTAAGTGTGTCATCATTGCCAATCCCTTCCTTTCCCTGCTGACTGCGCTCCTGCTAATCCAAGAATAATTGAGTTTAAACATCTCATTTTCGTGTTTTTACAAAACGTAAACCATGTCACTGTTCTGAAAGATGTTTTCTCATGACCTTGTTTCCCTCAAGTTCCTTGAGAGTCTGTTCTTCAGAGGTAGTCTTCCGTTCTATCTCCAGGGATTCTTTGCTGGGAATCATGCAGAGGCTCCATACCTGGATTAACTCCAGTGAGTGCAAAGGTTCCTCTAAGACCTCTTGGTCAGTACAATGTGGTACTTGGCAACATCTTGATTGCACCTGGCTGTTTTTGTTCCCAGGCCTTCACTGGACATTCATTCACTCTCCTTTTAGGTTTTCTGAGAGCAGCGCTTGCGCTCATAGTGCCAGTAGGAATCCACGATCCACTTCAGCAGTTGCATCTCTGTCTCCTCCTCACCAGTTAAAGGGTATAGAGCAAAACTCCACACATGAGCCTCTCTGAAGGCTGTGATTTGGTGCTGTCTGCTGACTCAAGTGCCCATTTATCTTTCTGGGTACTGGTGTCTTGACAGAACTGATCACATCACCTATCAACTGAATGACAACAGACACAGATGTTGGCTCTTGAAGAAGAATGAAGTGGCTTTGCTGAGACTTTGCCTCCACCAGGCGTTTTGCCATGGCACAGACTGACATCCTTGTAGCCAGTCAGCATCTGCTCTCTGCTCTAGGTTGCCTGAGAGAGCGAATGAACAAGAGAGAGTAAACGAGAGAGAGACATGAATGAGAGTCCTGTCTGAGTCCTTCAGTGCTTAGTGCTTGTGCTTTTTCTCTCTAGTGCTTGTTGTGTTCTTTATTGTTCTTTCTGTGTCTAGTGGGTTTAGAGTAGCTCTCCAGGTATGCAGAAATCTCTGCAGGAGGGCTGTGAAAACTACAGTTTCTTCTGAACTTCCTCCAGCTTTGTGTATGTTTGCATAGTCCTTACATTATAGGAATTGAACATAGAAAGTTAAGGCTTATAATCAATGGCAGAAAGCTCATATAGAAACCAGTCATTAGTGGTGTAACCCAGAGGCTGATCCAAAGGTTAACATTTTTTAACATCTTCACTGATGACCTGGATGATGGGACCAAGTGCACCCTTAGTAAATTTATAGATGATAAGCAGCTGGGAGAACTGGTTGATGCTCCAGTTGGTTGTGTTTCCATTCAGAGGGACCTCAACAGGCTAAATAATATCATTAAGCTCAACAAAGAGAAAAGCGAAATCCTGCTCCTGGTGTGGAATAATCCAGTGCAACAGTATGTGCTGAGGGCCAACCATATGGAAAGCAACCCTGCAGAAAAAGAAAGGGATCATGGCAAACAGCAAGTTGAACATAAGACAGCAGTATGCCCTTGTGGCTGAGAGCGTCCAGTAGCACTTTAGGTTGAATTGGGAAGAGCATTGATGGCAGGCTATGGCGATCCTTCCCTGTAAGCAGGGTACATCTAGAGCACTATGTACACTCCTGGGACGACCAGTACAAGAAAGCCATAGATGTACTGGGGAGAATCCAGCAAAAAGCCACAAAGATGATTTAGGTTTTGGAATGCCTCTAGGGGAAGCTGAGAGCAGTGGGTTGGTTTAGCCTGGAGAAGAGAAGGCTGAGGGGTGGATCTTATCATCATGTGTAAATACACAGCTGGGGTTAAGAGCCCAGGTTCTTCTTGATGGTATCCAGTGAAAGGATAAGAGGCAGTGGACATTAATTTAAATACAAGGATTTCCATCTAAACGTAAGAGAACTTTCTTTTTTTAACCATAAGGGTAACAGGACTTAGGAACACATTGGGCCGAGAGCCTTGTAGTCTTTATCCTTGGATATGCTCAGACCCCAATGGGACATAGTTCTGAGCAACCCTGCTTTTGAGCTGTAGAGGTTGGACAATGTTTTATCCCCAGAAGTGCCTTCCAACCTCAGCTATTCTGTGATTATATATTAAACAGCCTCCAGATAAAAGATGAAGGGAAATTGACATGTAGGGAATGAAAGAGTAAACTAACTTAGTGCTGTTTTGTTGTGAGCAGTTTTTCAGTCAGATGTAGACCCCAGAAGCACCAGTCACCATTTCCAAGATGTAAACATGCCACTTCTCTGCCTTAAATCTCCTTCCTGGCTTCTTATTACAGTATAAAAAAGCCCTCCTCAGAGGCTACGTTGAATGTTGCTCCAACTTGACATGGTGTACCAACCCTCAGGGCTGTGATCAGATTCTCCTTAAGGATGGCCTTGGTTATGGGGCAGCCTGTTCTAAGTGCTCATGGGTATCCTGCTTCAACTGCAACTTTCCAGAGGTGAGGCTGAGCTGCATCACTGTTTTGGGTTTGGTGTACATGATTCTGCTTTTGCATGGTTGACTCTCTCTTTTCAGGCCCATTATCCTGCCAGCTGCAGCCACATGTCTCAGTGGGTTGATGATGATGGGTACTATGAGGGAATGACAAGTGAAGCCCAAAGCAAACATCTGGCCAAGCTCATTTCAAAGCACTGCCCAAGCTGCCAGGCACAGATAGAGAAAAATGAGGGGTGCCTGCAGTGAGTATCTCTTTTTGTTTGCTACTGGAGAGGGCAAAGACATATAGTTATGTCCATTGTGCTTTTTTTTTTTTTTTTCTTCCCATGGAGCAGGAGTTATAGCAGTTTATAGTTTTAGAGGAATGAGTGTTTCCTTTCAATTAATAGGAAAAGCAAGATGTTCCCCAACATTCAGAGTTAAATCCATTGAGAGCTCTGTAGTAGAACCGAAACTAATTTTGCAGCACCTTCTTATAATGCACACCTATCTGCTCTCAGAATCAGCTATAGACATACAGAGTTGTGGGTTAGCAGAACGGATATCTCAGCACCATTTGTTCTTTCATGATCACCTATTCCGGTAACTTTAAGCAATTTTAACTGCCTGTTTTGAATTGGCTTGGATCTCTGGCAGCCTTTTCCGTGGTAGGGGAGTTACCTCCAGCTTTGAGCTAGAGCCTGAGGGTTGCCATTTGTTTCTTTCTTGCACTGGCACAGCCCTTGGTGCCAGCTGTGATTTGTCCTTACATGCTGTGTGTGGCCCTAGGGCTGTGCAGTGCCTTTCTGCAGTGTGGAGCACTGGGTTGCTGAGGAAAGAGGTGAGGGGCTCTTGCAGATCTTGCTTCAAACTGTGGAATGCTTAGTTCACATTTCAGTTACTTGGTAAGTTGGTGCTGTGGGGTCATGCTGCCAGTTTACCCATCTCGTTTTTGGAGACCCAGTGACTGGACTTAAGCATCATCTGCTTCCAGTAAAGCCCTTAAAAAAATGCATGTGGGGAAATGCTTAGTACTGAGTAGATGGGAATGGCTGGTTTGCATACTGCAGCCTTGTGATGTAGGGGACCACTAGGAGGAGCTGTCTGCAAGTGACTGTTCGGACTGAGTGATTCCCATTGTTCTTTTGCCATGCAGCATGACGTGTGCAAAGTGTAATCACGGCTTCTGCTGGCGTTGCCTTAAGCCCTGGAGGCCGACTCATAAGGATTATTACAACTGCTCTGCTATGGTGAGTGGTTTGCTGTATCCCAGTGGTTCATGCATGTGTTCAGGTATGCCTGGAGAGGGTGAGGATCTCCACTTGTGCCTTTACTCTGGACTTGTAGAATCATAGAATCATGGGATGGTTTGGGTTGGAAAGCACCTTAAAGCCTACCCAGTTCCAACCCCCTTCCATAGAAAGGGACACCTTCCACTGCATCTGGCTGCTCAAAGCCTCATCCAACCAGGGCTTGAACACCTCCAGGGATGGGGCAGCCATGACTTCTGTGGGTAACCTGTGCCAGTGCTTCACCACCCTCACAGGAAAACATTTCTTCCTAATAGCTAACCTAAATCTCCCCTCTTTCAGCTTAAAACCCTTCACACTCATCCTATCTCTGCACTGCCTGATAAAGAGCCCCTCTCTAGCTTTCCTGTAGCCCCTTTAATTACTGGAAGGCTGCTTTAAGGTCTCCTCAGAGCCTTCTCTTCTCTAGCTTGGTGTGGTTGCCAGCCCTATTGATAGCATTGTCCAAGACTGTATGTGTGGGTGCCATTTCCAGTCAGCCCTCGTACTGGAGGAAAATTGCTGCAGGTTACTTCTCCTTTTCTTTTCAGGTGAGTAAAGCAGCTTGGCAGGAGAAGCGTTTTCAGGATTACAATGAGAGATGCACCTTTCACCACCGTGCAGGGGTAAGGCCTCCTTCTTTTACAGATGTTGGCTCTACCTTAGCTCTGGGGAGCAGGGCAGTTTCTGTTGTGTCTCAGCGTATTTCACCTGAAGTGAGAAGAAGGCTCTGGATCCGAGTGGGGATGCCTAATGATTTCAGCTTTGCTCTTATGCAAGGGATGGTTCTTGGCCTTCTTGCTTCTACCAAGTCCATTGTGGAAAATAAACACTTCACTGTGATGTTCACATGCTCAGTACATGGAAAAAGTGGTGACTGAAACTAAACGCTGTCTAGAGCTGAGATGTTGTAAATGGTTGAAGTGATGGGATAGCAGAGATGCCGTAGTTGGATACGGTAAATGCTCTCTTGCTGTTTGCATCTTCTGGGATGACGCTTCAGGGTGTTTCACAGTTATCTGTTAGGATGATGCTTCGATCTTGTGGAGCTTGACATTGAATTTTTTTTTTCCCCACTTGTCATTGCAGGAATTTGCTGTGAGTCTGAGGAACAGGGTTTCTTCCATCAGTGAGATGCCAAAAATCAGGTCTTTGACCTTCGTTCTTGAAGCCTGCAAAGTACTGGAACAGGCGCGGAAGGTAAGGAATGGACAACAGGTTTGCTGAGGCTTAGGCCTAAATCTGTTGGTGTGTTTTATACCTTTCTTAAAGTCATGAGATGCCAGCCTTGCTCTACTTCAGACAAGGGGAGACAGAAAAACCTTGAGGGGAGCAATAGGCTCAAGATGGGATGAGTTCATGTCTGCCTTTCCCTGCTGTCACTCTGAGCCTGGGCTCTGTCATCAGTGTTCCTCACAGTCAGGTCATAGGATTTGGATCTTGGCTCAAGTTCACACCATGAAATCAGCAGAAGGATCTGTATTTAGGATTTTTGTATACTGGATTTGCTCCGTTCCAGCTTGCCCAGTGGTGGTACTTAACTTTTGAAAACTCTCCTGATGCTGTGTTGCAGTTGAGCATCAAGAGGGACTTCCTATGTTATGGTTTTCCTTTCTTAAGTTAATTTCATGAGCCATAGGTGTTTTGGGAGCGCTGAGTTACCCCTTGCGTGCTGGGATAACCATATTATGGAGGATTTGCAGAGCAACCACTGGATGTATGCCTGTGACAGGATAGGCATGCAATGTCTTCTATCCCCTGAAACACTGGATAGAGGTGGGAATTGTCTTTGCAATATACACCTTATTTGTGCAGGCAGATATGACTTTGAGAGAGGCATGTGGAACAAGGATGTCCGAGCCTGTTTTATCTTTTCAGGACAGCGCTGTGTTTGCCAGCGCACATATCGCAGTTACTCACTGCTGCTGGCTTTTCTGGCCCATTTCTTCAAATGGAAACAGTGGTCTTCTTTCCTGCAGGGCGCCTGAATGGACTTTAGTGGTCATTCATTCATAATAGGAGTCTGTCACTTGTTGAAATGCTTTTGTTGTGAGCTCTTTCTGTTGTAAGCACTGTGCCTGCTTCCCTCTGGGCACAGTTCTCTCAGTTCATTGCCATTTGAGTTCAACCTGGGCTGCCCACCAGCATGAGAATTCGGTGTGCTGGTTGTTTTGACCCTCTGCCTGCTGTCCAGTCACACTTATTATGCATTTACGGTCTATGTTCCTTTGATGGTTTGCAGGTAGGAACAATCAGTTATTTCCGTCTTCAGTACGAACTAATAACATTAATTTCCAATCCTGCAAGTAGCTTTAGGTAGCTTGACACTGCTGTAACTTGGCTTAATGGTTCACTGTGCTTTCGCTATAGACCAGAAACATTGCCAGGCTTCTCTCAGCCACTGATAAGTAATGAAGTATTATAACGACAGGCTGAGAGACTTGGGCTTGTTCAGCCTAGAGAAGAGAAGGCTCTGGAGAGACCTTAAAGCAGCCTTCCAGTAATTAAAGGGGGCTACAGGAAAGCTGAGGAGGGGCTCTTTATCAGGCAGTGCAGAGATAGGATGAGTGTGAAGGGTTTTAAGCTGAAAGAGGGGAGATTTAGGTTAGCTATTAGGAAGAAATGTTTTCCTGTGAGGGTGGTGAAGCACTGGCACAGGTTGCGCAGAGACGTGTTGGCTGCCCCATCCCTGGAGGTGTTCAAAGCCCTGGTTGGCTGAGGCTTCGAGCAGCCAGATGCAGTGGAAGGTGTCCCTTTCTATGGGGGGTGTGTGTGTGGAACTGGATGGGCTTTAAGGTTCTTTCCAACCCAAACCATTCTGTGATTCTATGAAGTCTGGAAGGGTTTGATGCTGCCCTCTTCTTCCCCACTCTGAAGTTGAAGCGTGATGCATGTACACGGTCTGTACTGCTCCAGGTGCTGGCCTACTCCTGTGTGTACAGCTACTATAACCACCGAGACACTGAGAGCATGGATATTGTGGAACAACAGTCTGAGAGCCTAGAGCTGCACGCTAATGCTCTGCAGATCATTTTGGGTAAGTCCTGCAGCTCCTCCAAAATACAGACTAGCATTCCCAGCTGTCTGCTTCAAAGGGTGGCAGCTCTGTAGTGGGGCAATAGCATGCACACCAGCACCCAGCTGGCCTCACTTAGTTCTCCCAACCCATTTTGGCTTTCTTGATGTCACAGAATCATAGAATGTCATTGCTGGGAGGTACACTGAAGTAGCTTGGCTGCTGGAGGAGATGGATGCAGTAAGGAGCAACATGTCTCCTTTTGAAAGAGGAGTGAATGTATATGCAGGGAAGACCTAAGTGGCTGTGACTGGCTTCATAATCAGAGCCAAGGGACTTGGTCTCTGCTTAGATGCGGGAAGCAGTGTGACTTTGGCCTTGAATTGCAGAGGAAACCCTGCTGCAGTACCAGGACCTGGCCTCTTCTCTTCAGCTGCTGAAAGCAGAGCATTTCAGTGCTGGTTTGGAGTTGGTACACCAAATCAAGAAGCGTCTCTTTGCCATTCTCTGGCACTCCACACAGGTGAGGTCCATGTTTGTGTTAATGGCTTCTCTTGCTCTGGTCTAGTTTGATTTTGGGCAAACCTAGAAGGGGCTTGATCACTTGAGGGGATAAACTCTCAGTTCTGTGTGTACGCAGGGAAGGGGTTTGCAGCACAAGATACACCCCAAATCAGATATTCTCACTCTCTTCTGGCTGTTGTTCTGTGCTAGCAGGATTTCCGTGTTGGGCTCCAGATGGATCCTGGTCAGAGAAAAGTGAAACCCTCAAATGTGCCGACTACAGCTCCTGCTTGTGCAGGGTGAGTTTTCTTAGCAGGGTGACAAGGAAAGGTGGGTAAGTGCAGACAAAAAGTGGGTGACCAAGGTTTTCTCTTGTGATCGCTGACATGCGAAAGAGTTAATAACAGATATTGATTACTTGTGTCCTGTGTTGTGGTTTGAGGTAAATGACACAGTGGTGTAAGGGGACCAGCAAGTCCTCTGCTTGGCCTGCAGTTGTAGTCAAGAAAGTTCCACCACTGGCAGACCCAGTTATGGAATATTCTGTCCTTGGTCTCTGTTGGGTTTCTGAGGAGACTCACACTCATTCTTCAGAGGTGTAGCAGAAATACAGGAGGTGTCTAGATGAGAGAAGGAAAAATAAGAACATACATGGTGGGAGGGCCTGATGTTTATTTTAAGAAGGGAATGGAGAAGACGTGACAAAACTGTAAGAGAGTGTGTGAAGAGGTGAAATGGATGGTTTGTGGTTTCTCTGTCCTACAGTATTGACTAGGCAGGTGTTAAGTACAATTGGAAGATGACGAGTTTGAAACAAAGTCTATTCCTGTATGACACACTGTTTAAAACAAGACAGATAGCACGGCTGCAGCTATCCCAGTGTGACCAGTCTGGACAGGGTGCAGAGTGTTGCAAGAAAGAATGACAACTGAGTTGAGAGATACTGTGTTTCAAAGCAGGGTTCCTGGTCTCCTTGGGATGATGTTGAGACACCAAAAGTGGTAGACTGCGGCTTGTTGGCCCAGTAACAGGCAGCTCTCTGTCACAGCCCTGTGCTGCATGCATGGATGAGGCCATTTCATAACCTTCTCCTAGGTGCGCTGCCATGGCCGGTGTCCCAGACGCATAGGCTCTGGGGCTTTGGTTTGGGGATGCTAAGGTGATGGTATGAGGGAGGGTGAGGGTGGTGTGGGGCTGGGTTGTGGTTGCTGCTGATTGCCAGGGCTCTGCTATGATGCTCTCTCCTCTCTGTAGGACAAAACGTTCGATCTTGTGTGACTCCCCCAACACAGATGAAGGTGGCAAAGAGGCTGAAGATGAGGAGTATGAACCGCAGTGGCAGGAAGAGTACGATGATGACGAAGACCTTGATGAAGACAACTTTTTGTTTGGTGATGAGTCAGATGATAACCTTGATTGTGACTCCTACTTTGATGATGATGATGCCTATGACTAGAAGCGGGCTGGTCACCTAGCCTGGGCCTCTGCCTCTACTGTCTCAACCGGCTTGTATTAGTGTCTTTCCTCAAAAGCAGTGAGGAGCTATCAGGTAGAACAAAGAGACATTTTCTCTGGGGCTTACTTACTGAGTGACTCCCCTTTAATATGCAGAAACATTGCTCTGGGCTGTGTTGCTGTGGCCGCTCTTGTCAGCAATGCATCTCCTCGCCTTTCTCCCTTGCCTCCTCTGCCCATAAGTATCTGCTTTGGTCCAGCTGCTCAGTGAGTTAAAGAACAGGTCAGTGTTCTCGGGCGTGCTCTCCCTGGGGGTGGGCATAGGTGAGTGTGGCACGTGTCTAGCACGGCACTATCTAAGCTGTCTAGAAATACTGAAAAGGGATGTGTTTACACTCAACTCAAAGCCTCCCATTTGGAGCTGGTGGGATTCCCTCCAGTGCCACAGGCGGATGTGGTTCAGTGCATTCCTCTAGTTAAGTTGGACAGCTTTTTTTTTTTTTTTGCTGTCTTCCGTTGTAGTTTTCTCTGCCGTGACTGGCACAAGTTTGCGGGATTGTTAAGTATATAATTATATGCACATGCGCACACACAAGAGCTCTGTTATATAGGCAGAGGTTGTTCAGATAATCCTTTATCTTTGACAAAAAAAAAAGAAAACCCTGAGGTACAAGGGTTGGAAAAAAAAAGTTCTGTTTAAAAAAGAAAGTTTTCTTCTAGCTCAAGCCTCTGTGTTGTTTGTGGGGAACAGGGGTGGGACATTCCTGAGTGAGGAGGCTTCAAGAAGATCTGGAGGGTAGCAGGTATCTTTCAGGTGTTAAGCTAAAGGCTTACAGGTTATAGCTATGTATGCTCAGTGCACCATTCACTACACTTACTTTGCTAGATCTTCAGCTGAGGGGGTTTTATTGCTTTGTGGGGATAGTGGTGGGCCGTAAGTCCATGCCCCAGAGCTCACTTAAATGGTTTGTTGTCCTGCTTTACTGCTAATGCACGTCCTATGGATGATTTTACATCTCTTATGGTAGGTTTTCTGTTTTAGACAATGTAATGTTGCCCATTTCTTCGTCTCCTAATCTGTACCTTGATTAGTCTTTTGTCAGCTGTTACTTTCACCATTCTGCTCCGTGGGGAATTGAGGTGGCAGTGGTGGTTAAGTAGTCTGACTATAGAGGGATGGCTGGGTTAGTAATTCCAGAATGGGCTCCGCTGTGGGGATTCGGAGCATTGCCAAGTCCTTAGAGTTTTAAGAGTCTGTGCTTGTAGCTGTCAGGCAGATACTTCAGTAAAGTGTGAAGATGGAGGGTGAGCCAGAGTACGGTATAGTAACCCCAGTTTGTGTCTTAGCTTTCGTGGGGTTTAAATAATTGTGGTTGCTAAGATCATCTTGAGGATGGCTTTAGGCTCACCACACACAGCTCAGGTACAGATTGACCTTATTTGCCTTGATAATGCTATCACTTTTTACACCGTAGTATAGATAATTCGAGTTGTGTGTGACTGCAATGGCTGGCACAAGACTTGCCAGCCTGAGGTGGGGCTGTAAATCAAATTTACACTGACTGCTTAATGTTAGTTACTGCTGAGCACTGCGACAACCCGATGTGCCTGGTGCTCACTCCTTTTGCCTTAACAAAGCAGTTGATGACATTTCCCCTGGGCTGCCAAAAATCCTTCCTAGAACTACATGTGCAAGTAACAGTTAAGTTAGGACGATGCCTTTTGTTCTTTGTGGTGACCATCATGGCAGCTTCAGAGCCGTGGACACTTTATGCTACAGGAACAGCATCCCCTTTGGAATAGCGCACCAGCCGTACGTCTTTACACAAGAACCAAGAGGCATATAAACACGTGCTGCAATCAGTGTGGCAAAGGTTGCAAGAGGGATGTCCATGTTATCACTCTGTGATTCAGCAGCCACTAAACACATCACTCTGCTCAAGCATTACAGTAGTTTCTTGACTAGTTTCTCATTGTTGAAGGGATGACTTCCAAAGGTAAATCACAAGGAACTCTCACAGGTCTTACATGGAGCAGAATTCAAGATTTGAATAAGAGAATGGAGGAACAGAGGGCTAGAAGCCCAAAACCAACTTGCTATCCCAGCAACTATTGAAGACTTTTGGTGACTCTAGGAGAATAGGGCTTGGGAAGCTTTGCCAATCTGGCAATAGAAAGTTAAGGCCCTGCAAAAGCTGCATATTTAAGGTTAAAAAAAAAAGAGTTGATTTGATGGGCTGCTTTGTTCCTTTCTACAGAGCCAAACCTGTATTAATTCACCAATGAATATTCACTCTTCCACACAGTACTCTTGTAACCATAAAAAGCAACTGATGTGGTGGGTACAGAGAAACCTTCCATACAGCAAATATTTTACTATGTTAAATACTTTATTTTCTGGGTCCCTACAAAGACTCTCCACGCCCCCTCCAAAAAGAGGGAAAACCCAAAACCCTGTGAGGAATAAACAAACTTATTCTATTTGGATTTCTGAGAAACCAACTTTCCAGCAAAAAAGCAACTGCCATCCAGAGCCAGAGCTCTCCCTTCCAGGCCAGTGTGAAACCCAAGCCCAACATTTTCACTTACTGTTGACCAACAGCGTGCAGGATCACAGCTGAGTGCAGGGACATAATTCCAGGCTTAAAGAAATGCTTGTATTTATACTCTTACCTGTGTAAAACCTGGGTGGATGTTGCCACAGCCAAGACTGCTTGCTGTGTGAGGAACAATGAACTAAAAACTACAGAGAGGAGGGAGAAGGGCTGTGGCCGAGTGCAGCGAGCGGGTGGCTGGGAAAGCTGAGCCCACTTGCACGAAGGAAGGAGCAGTGGGGCCAGGCTGGTGGGGTTCGGTATAGGACAACTCTCCACAGCCAACTCTGCAGGGTCTGCTCTCCATGGGGACCCCCCAAAACCTAACCGTAAACTCCCTGGTGGAGTTATCCCTGTGGAGATTCAGCCGTGTAGAGTTATCTGCTGTGGACAGCTGTCAACAGTTGCTTTCTGAGGGGCTGTGGTGCCAGGAGGCGCTTGGAGTTGGTGCCAGTGCACAATGACAGTGCTGGGCTGTGCACAGAGGACCCTGAGAGCTACTGCCAGCAGCACAGGCTGAGACTTCTGTCCCTTTGCTGTTATCTTCCCATCTGAAAGGGGCGGAATCACAAAAACTCTCCCACAAGCAGTATTTTACAAAAAACACAGCCCTCTCTCTGCTTTAGCAGCTTGATCAGGGCAACTTAATTACTTAATTTGGAGTGATTTGAGTGGATCATGGAACAGGTGATCTTGAGTGCTATCATGAAGCACATGCAAGAGAACCGGGTGACCAGGCCCAGTCAACACGGGTTCACAAAAGGCAGGTCTTGCCAAACTAACCTGATCGCCTTCTATGACAAAGTGACTCGGCTGCTGGACAAGGGAAAGGCTGTGGATGTATCTTTCTGGACCTCAGTAAAGCCTTTGATACAGTTTCTCACAGCATTCTGCTATGGAAACTGTCAGCCTCTGGCCTGGACAGGCGCACACTCTCCTGGGTGGAAAACTGGTTGGCTGGCCGGGCCCAGAGAGTGGTGGGAAATGGAGTTAAATCCAGCTGGAGGCCAGTGACAAGTGGGGTTCCCCAGGGCTCAGTGCTGGGTCCAGCCCTGTTCAATGTCTTTATAAACAACCTGGATGAAGGCATCGAGTGCAGCCTTAGCAAGTTTGCAGATGACACTAAGCTGGGTGGAAGTCTGGATCTGCTGGAGGGTCGGGAGGCTCTGCAAAGGGATCTGAACAGGCTGGACCGCTGGGCTGAGACCAATGGCATGAGGTTTAACACGGCCAAATGCCGGGTCCTGCACTTGGGGCACAACAACCCTAAGCAGAGGTACAGACTAGGAGAAGCCTGGCTGGAAAGCTGCCTGGAGGAGAGGGACCTGGGGGTGTTGGTTGACAGCGACTGAACATGAGCCAGCAGTGTGCCCAGGTGGCCAAGAAAGCCAATGGCATCCTAGTTTGTATCAGAAACGGCGTGACCAGCAGGTCCAGGGAGGTTATTCTCCCTCTCTACTCGGCACTGGTGAGACCGCTCTTTCAATCCTGTGTTCAGTTCTGGGCCTCTCACCACAAGAGGGATGTTGAGGCTCTGGAGCGAGTCCAGAGAAGAGCAACAAAGCTGGTGAAGGGGCTGGAGAACAGGCCTTATGAGGAGCGGCTGAGAGAGCTGGGGGTGTTTAGCCTGGAGAAGAGGAGGCTGAGAGGAGACCTCATTGCTCTCTATAACTACCTGAAAGGAGGTTGTAGAGAGGAGGGAGCTGGCCTCTTCTCCCAAGTGACAGGGGACAGAACGAGAGGGAATGGCCTCAAGCTCCACCAGGGAGATTTAGGCTGGACATTAGGAAAAAATTTTTCATGGAAAGGGTCATTGGGCACTGGCACAGGCTGCCCAGGGAGGTGGTTGATTCACCTTCCCTGGAGGTGTTTAAGGGATGGGTGGACGAGATGCTAAGGGACATGGTTTAGTGTTTGATAGGAATGGTTAGACTCAATGATCCGGTGGGTCTCTTCCAACCTGGTTATTCTGTGATTCTGTGACTGTAAATCCACAATCCTGACAAGAGTGAAGAGAACAGCACAGTAATATATATATTTTTTTTTTTAATCAGGCTAATCTATCACCAATTTACACATCATAGGCTTTGGGCACTCTAGGTTTCTGGAATTACAGAAATGACCTCCCTCCACCCCGGTAAGGAATCCTCACCTGCTTTGTGATCCTTAACTCCAGCAGAGAAAGAACGTTCCATTGAATGCAAGACTGGCCTGGAAGGCTGAGACTGCAAGGTAGGGTGACAGCCTTTAAGATCAAGAGTAAGAAAAACAACATAGGGAAATGACAAGAAGTTAGATTGGATATGAGCTGCTGGTGGTGGCATTTTATGGTTTTGCAGTATGTACTCTTAGTGAATTCACAAATAATCCCCTAATCTAGTGTTAACTTTTCTGTTAAGCCTCTTTTATCAGCAATATTTAGGGATTTACCACCTCCAGCTTTATATTCTTCAGCCTTTCCAGTTACTTGTCTATTGCAAAAAAGTGGGAGCAATAAATAAAAACAGACCATCTCAACTCTATAAGCTTTTCCTTGCTTTTCTGTATTGCATAATGTCAAACACCTCACATTAGAGAAGACAGAATAGCTTACTTTTACATGTCCAAATTCCTTCCAAAATTTTTGTATCATCTGTTTCCTGGCATTACGAGAAGTGAGAAGTGTTTTGCACAGCACAGTGAATAAAATGTTCTAATTTTCCAAAGACACAATTGCATAAGAATAGACAGCAGAATCATCTTGAGGTTTAGGAACTTGTTTCCCTTTTTACACCCTCTGCTTTTCTTTGTTTCACATCCAAGTTTCCGAGTTTCTTAGTATTTTGCCTCTCTGCCCCAGTCCTTCCCTCCCTGCAGCAGAGCTGCCATCATAAGGAGACAGTGGAATTTTATTTAGCTTTGCCAAGAAATGGTTCAGCAATTAAGATACTTGCCTGCTTCTTCTAGGGACTGTTCAGGTCAAGCACATTAACCAGACAATAACATTATTGCTTCCTTCCTTTACCAAGGGTTTGAAGTGGTCAGAGCAGCATGAAAAGCATCATCAGCAGCAGCTATTGATATGCAAAACATTTAAGAATGAATCATTTCTTAAAGAAAAAAACCCACACCCCAAAAACCACAGCACACAACATCCTGAATTATAGTTCAATATTACAATGTATTATCATGTGCAAAACTCACCATGTACAAAATGAAATACAAACATGTGCCAGGGGTTTCAGATACACAGCAAACTGACAAAAATGCTACAGATCTCTGTATGTACAACACACATGCTGCTGCTCACAACATTTTTGTAATCTTCTGCCTTACATACACTGCTCACAGCGGACTCAGGAAGAACCCGTGTCCCTCCAAAGAGAGTAGCCCTGATTGACTGAGGTTGGGTCCGGAGCACACTCACAGCATCGGCAACCGTGGCCAACTCCACAGAGCACAAGCATTTACTCCCACTCTGTCTTTGCGTACGTAGGACCGACTCTCACATCTCGCCTACTGAGTAACTCAGAGCCATGAAATGCTACAATACATTCTTCAGTCCATTGTGATGCTGGTGACAGACTATACAAAACAGTTAGTGTTCCCCTTCACCTTACTGATGTATTTAATCCACTGCCCACAGAAACAGGATCTGGGATGGGTGCTGTCAGATCCCTCTGCAAATCTACAATGCTGCTTATATAAAAATTCCTCCCCAACCTCTTTTGCTTATTTTCTGCAAGGAGCCTGAACCAGCAGACTTAACGCATTTTAATCCTAAATTAGGTTCTCTACAGCCTTCCTCTGCCCCTTCTCTACATCCTTTTCTTTCAGTTTCCTCTTCCAACCCCTTAGTTCTGCCTAAAACAATGCGTATAAGCAATAATCCAGATAACAGTACATCGAGTTCAGATAAAGGCACCAAAATGGTCAGTGCCAAAGTTACAATCTTCTTACAGATAACAGAAGTTTCAGAACTCTCCTGTAACAGGAAAAGAGAAACCACAGAGACTTTTAATGCGATACTCTAAAACCAGCAAGAGATTTATTCTTGTATATTAAATGTTAAAATCACATGCATAATTATAGAATATTTTATAGTTAAAAAAATATTTCAAAAACCAACCCTGACAGTTTACCTGCAACTGCTATAAAATTTCTATGATATATATATATATAAAAAAACACGGTGATTTTCTGTAATTAAAAAAAAATTACGAAAGGATGCAATCATCCAGGTAATTATGAGTTAACTGATGCCCTGCATCGGACAGTCCCGTCAAACTCATGCTGGTGAAACTGAGCTCATACCAGCCAGTTTACTGCAATACTCGTCTAGTGTACATACATTTAAATCAAAATGACATTTGGCTACAGGAGGAGCATAAGAAAATAGATTTTTTTGCATACTACAGCAAAAGACCTGCAGAGGGCTGCAGCATAATATGCTTCAAAAGAGTCTGTGGTACAAGAAATTCAGCCTCACGGGCGTTTTACTCAAACACGCTGGTGGAATATCATGCATAACTGGCCATACGCATGGTTTACATGAGGTTTTGTAAGCAGTGCTAGAAGTGACTGCATGTGTTTTACTAGGCAAGTACGGTTTAAGACATGTTTTATTTCCTAAGAAAGGCAGCCAACAAAGATGTTGTCAGCAGTTAACAAGGAACTGGAATCAAACGACAAGTTGCTGGTTTTAAGAAGCCGAGTCGTCGTTGTTTTGAAAAATGGCACCATATGGATCACTGTTAATGCGCTTATAGACGAAGTGAAAGACCTGGGGTTGTGGACGGCTGTGCAACTCAGCCTTAATTTTCTGCGGGTAGGTATCCTCTGTAAGTTGCTGCCAGGTGTCATCAACAAAAAGAAACAGGCTATATTCTTCTGGATTGTCCACTTTAAACTTTTCAGCACAAAGCTGACATACATCTTCGGTAGTGATATATGGCCGTACTAGTAAGGTCTTCCCTGTACATCCACTGTTGACTTCCTGGAATGCAACACGAAGGTAGTTCTGTAGAATGAGAAAACTGACATCAGAAACTCATATCACCAAAACTCATTGTCTGAAAACTGAAGAGACTGCAACAAACAGCAAACCTCTCTGTGATTCCTGCATGTTATGGCTACCTTGGGGATCATGATGTTGGTGGTAAAACTGTGGCAAGCATAACAAATTCATAAGCTGGCATCTTCCTTTCCTTGGCTTACAGTCTAACCCCGCAATTAAGAGTGAATAGATATAGCCTTAAAGTCACATGGAAAACACCAGTGGTTTTAATGGGACTTGATATTTGGCCTCACTGGCAAACAAAATACTGTGAAGCAAAGTAAACATCTGAGGCAGCACATGTGAGAGATGATGCTGCCACTGCTGTGTCAATCCTAGGGAACAGAAGCTTTGCTCAGTATGTTAGAAGCTAAAAAAAAAGCACCCTCTGCCAGTGAACAAGGGTGTTGACTCCTAAGTTGCTACAGGAGAAACCATTGGTGCTCTCATGCTGCAGTACGCAAAAGGACATTTCCATCATGTTAACCAGTGGCAATTTAGTGTTCGAGCCTGATGGAACGAAGCTGCATGTGACAGCATTTCCCTTTTTTCAAATAAGGCTTAGGGGGATGCAGAAAGAAAAGTTACTCTGCAATGTTAGAGTGTGATCTTGAGGCAAAAGCTGCATCTTTTCTCTCTGTTGAAGCTGACTCATTGCCACAACTGGGATAACATGGATAAATTCTAAATATACTCTACAAGAAAATGCAGTTCTACCTTTCTAAAACCATTTAACAAGTAAAATAAAAAGCAATTCTTCTTCTTCCAAGTTAATGAGTGATGGAACAAGAGGAAATGGCCTGAAGTTGCACCAGAGGAGATTTAAATTGGATAACCGGATAAAGTATCTTCACTGAAAGAGTGGTGAAGCACTGCAATAGGCTGCCCAGAGAAGCAGTGTAGTCTCCATCCCTGGAGGTGTTCAAAAACCATGTAGATGTGGCACTTTGGGGCATGGTTTGGTAGGCACAGTGGTGCTGGGCTGATGGTTGGACTTATCTCAGAGGTCTTTTTGAACCTTGGTGATTCTATGAAACTATGATTCCAAATGACTTTTGGAAACATGAACAAAGCAGCCTGTGTCACATGCTTTTTTAACAAAAGAAATTCACTACAGTTAAAGATTAAAAAGCAGTAAAGTCAAAGGAAGTGTAAAGAAATGACAGTGAGAAAGACCTGTTTATTGTCTGAGCTGGTACCTGTGTATGCTGAATAACTTACTCATGCTAAATCACAAAGGTAAAAATTTGCATTTCATAAAAACAAGCTGCTAAAAGCCAAGACTGAGAAGAACGTTCATATGACTTGAAGTGCCAAAGAGCACTCTTCTCTTTAATAACATATTTTTTGATAGCTTACAGGTTGAAAAAATGAAGCTTTGCAACAGCGTTTAAACCACTGGGACTGAACCCAACTGAATAATATTAATCTGTTTTTGTTACCCAGCATGAAGAACTTATAAAAAAATTAGCCCTAGATATGGCAAAACACACTACAGTTTTAATTTTTAATGGAGTTAACACACAGAAGACCTATATTTGAACACATGTACTTTTAGGATTGCTTCAAGGAGAGGATGACGTTTTTAAAGATGCCTGTAACTCATATACTAAGAATCAAAATTATTTGTGCAGCATCATACAGTTGTATTTAATCATCACCAAAATATGGGAATTTTTAACTCTTCCATCTTTTCAAAGAAGGGAGGATGAAGGCCTTCCAGGCCCCAAAAGCCGATCAGGCTGTGAGACTGCATCAGCGAAATGCAATCACAGCATACTGGGTCGATGTGGAAAAGAAGAACTGAGCAGAAGTTGAGTTACACATTGGTTGGAGGGAAGGTGCTCCATAGTAAGACATGGAGAAAGGAGATGGAACACTTGTAGTCGAGCAGGCAGCAAAATGCTTGACTTTGTGCCAAGCACAGCTTGTAAGTTGTAGCATCTAACTGGTTCAAAGCTCTCTTGAAAGAGATGACAGAAAGAGAAGCACTGGACACACTTAGTGCCAAGCTCTTTCCCTGCACTCTGCATCTCCCCACATCCAGCATGGCAACCAGCTGTACAACTAACTTGGCTGAAGTTCTTCTGCTGAGGAAGAGAAGGTGAAATGAAATACAAGATCCTGCTGAAAGAACCGTCTGTCATTTTGTCATCCAGTAGAAACATAAGGTGATGAATTTTCCTATGAAGTGCAGTGTTTTGCTAGAAAGAATAAAGACTCAAGCTGTTCGACACCTAACTACAGGTGAGCAGAATATGAAATGGAGCCCAGAAAGATGGACTAGCTTTGTGTACTGGCCATAGTTTGGAATTTCTGTTAATCAGTTGTCCTCTTCCTAAAAGAGGCAAATTGTGGAAGTTTCTTTTCCCGACTCCTTTCTGTTCAGCGTTGTGCTGCAGTTGTTTGCAGGGACACTGATAAAGTAGAAGAAGCCTCAACTGAACAGTCTCATCATCTCCTTATGATCCCAGGCCTTCATTTTTCAAGCTCTTAACTAGATTATAACTAATTGATGATTGCCCTTAGCCTCTCTGGCAAGTTTGTGTTGTGGTATAAACAGTAAACAACTGAACGCAAAAGAGTAAACCCTTTCTTCTCAATTCCAACATCTTCCATGCTTCAGTTCGCAAACTGATGCATCTGAACAGGCAGTCAACAGCGTACCAGATGAAAGACATGCAGGCCTGGTTTTAAAAGATGAAGTAATCCCAAGTGTTTTGTTATTCTTCAGTTGGAGTTACTGCCCTACTCTGAAAGAGCAATAAGAAATGGAGGGGAGGGAAAAAACACAAACATACATGAAGACATCCATACTATAGAACTCTATTCCTTGCTTAAATTTCAAAGCTTCAGGCAAGTTCTTCCCCCACCTCTGCTCTCTCTTACCATTAGCTACTGGGCCATTGTGCTGACTTATACCACTGGAAATGTGTGCTTTTTAACAGCAAAGCATACAAAGAAGCTTTGATATGATTCAATTTGTCCTTGCTCTGCATGATTTAAATAGAAGGGAGGCTGGGAAAGCTACATTATTTTGTCTTTTCCTTAAACCATCATAACCAAACTCTATTATACAGTGCAAAGACTTCAAAACAGAGGCAAATTTACCAGCCATTTTATCAGCACTTCTTCACTCCTCTTACCTTGTGGCCCCAAGGGAATCATTATGAATCACACCTCTCAAACAGGGATTTCCAACAAAACAAACCATCCCCCTTATTTTCCTTCAGCCCTAAGTTCTACCTGAAAATCATCAACTGAAGGTATCGTCCTGTTCGTTGTCCTCCTCTTGTGCCATTGCCGGAGAGTATCTCTGGCTTCTGAACTTAGCAGCCGGGCAGCTTGTTCTTCCTGGAAGTTCTTGATCAGTGAAAGGGCGCCGTAAGCGCTTGTCAAGTAATAGCCCCCTGTGAAAACAGCAAGGGAAAGACTTCTCAGAGTGGTCACAAACACCACACTCGTTCCGGCTGGCCACAGTCAGAAATACAAACACAACTTTATACACAAACACGTATATATATGAAAGTCCCTATTGCCAAAATATTTAGATATAAAGGAAAGCAGCCTGGCCTGCAAAATATTGGAAGACATTCTCAGCTGCTAAGAAACCTGCAGCAGTTGCATGTGCTCAATATTATCAGGTAGTGCATAGTATCTACCTCTGGGTCCACTAGGGCTGTGGAAAGCTGGTTACGTAAGTGGCTAGTGACACTCATTTACTCCTGAACCTTTTTACAAAAGTCAGAACACAAGTTCTCTTCTAAATGATTTCCAAACAGTAATTTGTTTTCTCCCCCAGCTTCAAGTGTGGATGAAATACATATAGCTGCTTGAACAAAGTAAAATGTGGTCTTTCTGGACTTCAGTACAGCCTTTGACACAGTTTCTCACAGCATTCTGCTTCGGAAACTGTCAGCCTCTGGCCTGGACAGGCGCATGCTCTCCTGTGTGAAAAACTGGTTGGATGACCGGGCCCAGAGAGTGGTGGTAAACGGAGTTAAATCCAGCTGGAGGCCAGTGACAAGTGGGGTTCCCCAGGACTCAGTCCTGGGTCCAGTCCTGTTTAATGTCTTTATCAACGACCTGGATGAAGTCAAGACAGAGCTGCCGATGTACAAAAGAAGCTGCAGGTCACAACGTAAAAAGGAATCTCCATTGGAGGTAACAGGCCTCAAAAACCAGGAGAAAAGATGTGCTGTCATTTGTATCTCTCACTCTCCTTTTTTTTAAGTGGGAATGTCCACTTAAATGGCAGCACAATGCACTCAGAGTCAAAGATGCCTTCTATGCTCGCAGTAGTATTTTCTGTATTACTGATAGAATCCCCTTGGCCTTTAGCTTTGCAACAAGCTTTATGTATTAAACATATGCAAGACCCATGAGACAAACTGGAAAATACATCACATTTGAACTGCCCCACCCAAAGCGCTCATTTTTTTCTGCACAGTGTAGTTCAGCTGGTGCCAAAGACAGGGTCAGCCAATAGACGGACTTCTTGTGCTGCATTAAAAACCATTTGGCTTGATACTTAAGTAAACGTTTCTGCCTTTCAAGTATGTTAAAGTAGGTCCAGCTTTGCATCTCAAGTATTTTCCATGCTTAGATTCCTGAACAATACACTAGAGGATGCTCTGTACACAAAGCAGGGAACAGACTAGTGCCAAATTGGAGGAATCCTGGCACAGTGTTCTCACACATACCGGCATACAATAGGATACAGCAATGTCAGCAAGCCAAGAGATAGCAGGAATGGGAAACACACATACTACATCACACAGCTGAGGTTGGTCACAAGACCTTTAAACTTCCTCATAAACTGGTATATTCTGGGGCCTACCAAGGGCTTGTGGAATACCTCTTTGATAAAACACTGCAATGAAAACAGAAAGGAGGGAGATTTTGTTGCTTCTAGTGTAATTCAGCCATCATTCAAGAGTGCCTTAGGAAACATACTCCTAGAGCTATAAAAATGCTTCATGAGAAGCAAATATTGGGAAGAAGCATTAAGGTGGGCAGTATTCTCAAAAGCACTTCTCCAGCGGAGAATTCTCCCATAAGTTCTTAGAAAGCACCTAACCCAAGCCCCATTAGCATTGTGTCTCACAATTTAACTGATTGCTGCTGCCCTATAAATACTCTCAGGATATTTTCAGGCACAAAAGGGTAACCATATCTGGTGCCTGCACAGTGTATGTGTTTGCCTGCTAAATCACAATTCCACCCCATTCTTTGCTGAAAACAATATGTTCATTCATAAGTTAGGATACATTAGAAGATTCCCACGTCACTCAGGCCTGTACTCTGCAAGCAAACCAGCTTTCTCTCACTTTAAGGTGGAAATAATGATGAGATTCTCTTGTTATGCTACTGATATTGCTGACTTGAGGAATCCCTTTGAAAGGATTTCTACTCAAGCAGGGTTAGCAGCAACTGCACTATGAGGAAGAATCCATTCTCCCAAGCCCTTCACTCAATTCTAATAAAAATAAAGATTACCTTCTCCATGCAGCAAAGATGGATCCAGCAACTCCATCATGTATTCAATTTCAGTATCCAGCTCTAGCATATCACACTGGGCTAGTACGTACGTCAACACAGGTAAGAAGTCATCAGCTCCATACAGCCTCCCTGGGTTGAAGGGAACACAAGACAGTGACAGACAAACCACACAAAGCATTATTTTGCCACCTTCACTGACCACTACACATTTATGTTACTCTAAAGCCTCCTGTTATCACCCATTGGACAGGAGAATAACACCAGCTTCATGCTGTACTTCTAACAAGCAAAATCTGATGTCCCACACCTCAAGGCATGTAAGGGAATTCAAAGACTGGGCTTAGCCTGGCATCAGCTCACAAAAAGCTGCCGTGCCAGTCTGGCCTGACATCCACCTGCACTTCTATCACTATCTAAGAGATGAGAAACAGGCATTTTCTTGATACAAAGAGGGACAACATCCACTTTGTGGAAGGATCCAGCCACAAATACCAGTTTCTGAGTCTGAATCCCAGAAGAGAAGACTGAATATAAAAAAAGCCCATTAGATTTTTTACATGAAAACTCAGCTCATTTCCTTGACAAAGCATAGTTATAAACACTAGTGAGCAAAGCCTTGCATCATTCCCAACTAGCTGGTGGGCATCTTGGGCAATGCAGCGCACAGCTAACACACAGAGACTATGCTGTGCCTAAATCTGTGCTCACATCACCTTTTACTGCATTTGAACTTTCTATTTAGATAAACTAACTGGATAAATTGCTGAGTCTGGCCAACTGTTTATTGCAGAATTGGTCACTTAGAAACACTAAGAGCAGGAGCCAATCTAAGCTTTGGTGAAACTCCAAATGGGCTGATATCTATAGCTACATCAGCTAAGGCTACCTTCTAGGTATTACACTATTATCTGACTGAGAGTACATGACAAAGGAGATACTCAAAGAGTTGTTGGCTCAGAGTCATGTTTTACAAACTTTACAGGATAAAACAAGACAACTGAAGCGCATTTGCTACATCTTAGCCCAAGCCCCTCAGTGAAACAGTTAACTAGCAGCAGCCTTTCAATATTTTTCTTCTGCATGTTGAAAATGTGATACTCAATGGGATAACACAGCATGGAGAAAAGAGTTTAGATTCCTATATCCATTTTAAAATGCAGGACTTTGCACAGAAATAGTAAACCGGTCATGAGTTTGGACTTAAATTTTGCAAAAATGCCGGGGGATCTTTAACAGTCACAACTTTTCACCACAAATCTCAAATATCTAAAGAAAGTTGGCATCTTGATCAGCACCAGACCTAGCTGCACATTGTGCTCACTTAGAAAGAAAACTGCCAACCACCTGCGGCAGTTTAGGGACACAAACCTCCCCTCACACCAGTAACTGCTTCACCTTAGCTGGTGGTAGCTACCACAGTGGTGCAAGATAAGCTATCAGGCAACAGAGCTTCACCTATGGATTCATGCCATCCAGCACAGCATTTTAATTGTACCACTGACTACTTAGCAGGTCTTAACCGGTCTGTACTTCTATTTAATTAACTTTCAAGGTCAGTTTTGGAATCTTGCTACTGTGTAGAAATAGATGTTATTTCTCTTCCCAATGAGAATATTTAGAGACACAGCAAGCCAAAAACAATGGATCAGAGGCTGCTTTCCTCCATCCATTGACACAGGCCTTGTAATATTGCATATATGTCACTGAATTACTGCAGCTAAATACAGGGTGCTACCTCTATTACCATTCCAGAAAAATACTCATTTAGAACCAGTGACAAATACAAGACTCACAGGACAGCCTTTCTGACAGCCAACTTCAAAAGCCTAGAGTTAAGCAAAGCTGTTTTTTTAACACTGCTTCATGCTGAATTTCTAAGATGTGCTGCCAGATGCAGAGATATCACAGAGGAACTGGGGAGGAAGAATTCCTCTCAAAAGGGCAAGAAGATGCTACAAGAAGGAGGCACATCTGCAGAATCAGGTGGGATGATTTCTTCCACTGAAACAAACATAGAATGGTTTGGGTTGGAAAGGACCTTAAAGATCATCCAATTCCAATCCCCACTGCCATGGGCAGGGACACCTCCCACTGCATCAAGTTGCTCAAAGCCTCAGCCAACCTGGCCTTGAACATGCCTAGAGATGGGGCAGCCACAGCTTCTCTGGGCAACCTGTGCCAGTCCCTCACCACCCTCACTGGAAAACATTTTTTCCTAAGATCTCATCTACATCTCCCCTCTTTCAGTTTGAAAACGTTCCCCATCATCCTATCCTTGCACTCCCTGATAAAGAGACACCTCCCCCTCCCCCACCTTTCCTGTAGGACCCCTTTAAGACAACACCAGGTTCAGAAATTCTGTGAACTTGAACCAGGAGAAGCACCGTACCTGAGTTATTCTCCATAACAGTGTAAATCAGTTTGCAAACTCTCAGCAGCAGCATGACTTTCTTTTCAGGTGAATACATTTTCTGCATGGTCATGAACTTGACTTTAATCTTTTCAACGTCCACAAAGTCTGGTGTTGGAACAAATACGCCCAGTTCCTGAGGACTCCTCTGCCGCACCAACTGCAGGTTTTCCTTCAGCTGTTTCCAAGAACCATCCGCGGTATGAAACTCTTTCAACATCGCTTCAATGTGGCCCTTCAGTGGCTTCAGAATGCACTTATGCATGGCCTTCTCCAGGACAACATCTGCAACGGGAAAACACAAGTCCAACTAACTTCCTCTTCTAAAGTAGAGCCAGTATTAATATAACCATTCCCAGAAGAGACACTGTAGAGCAAAACATACTTGCTTAGCTTTATTTATTACACAAACTGAGTTTCCAGATGTTTATTAACAAGAAAACAAAAGGCAGAGCAGAATCTGTATTCCATTTTCATTTATGGCAATGTGGTAATTAAAAAAAACAAACCCAAAGGGACAGAGTACAAAGCGTCACATGAAAAAAAGCAAAGCAAGCTGTGGCTTCAGTTAACTACTTCTTTTGTTGGACAGAAGTCTGAATTTTATTTTACTTGGAGCTTAGATTTTAACTCCCAAACTTAAAACATGGTCAAATCCAGAAATTTTGTCTGCTTTGGCATGAAAGCCCATCCTTTTTGCATAGTTTCCATCAGAAACTGTAACTCAACCAATGTCTCCTAAAACTTGGCTCAGCTTTGTCAAGGTCTTTATGAAGTTGGACAGATTACAGACTTTGAACTATAAATGAAAACCAAGCTGTGTTTGTCCAGCTTCAGATTTCATCATGCAAGCTTCTATACAGCTTTGTCATCAAGTTTGAAGTTCTTTGTTAGGCAATAGCATGCATGTGGCACAGTAACCACTAACTTAGGGTTTTTTTTTGAATTCTTGTTCTACTCAGGTTTTTCTTTTATAGATATTCTCCATTTTCAAAGTATGGACCAAATCAGAGAAAGCTGTTTGCTAAACATTTTCTCAGCAAACCTTTACTTTATAAGCTCATTTCCTCTCCCACTCAGAGTCCCAATGGCAACATAGAACCAGAATGGTTTGGGTTAAAGATCATCCTGTTCCAACCCCCCCTGCCATGGGCAGGGACACCTCCCACTGCATCAGGTTGCTCAAAGCCTCATCCCACCTGGCCTTGAACACCTCCAGGGATGGGGCAGCCACAGCTTCTCTGGGCAACCCGTGCCAGTGCCTCACCACCCTCACAGGAAAACATTTCTTCCTAATACCTCATCTAAATCTCCCCTCTTTCAGCTTAAAACTCTTCCCCATGTCCTATCCCTGCACTCCCTGATAAAGAGTCCCTTCCCAGGTTTTCTGTAGGCCTCCTTCAAGTACTGGTAGGCTGCTATAAAATGTCCCCCGAGCCTTCTCTTCTCTAGGTTGAACAAGCCCAACTCTCTCAGTCTGCCCTTTGTTCATCTTCATGGTCTTGTCTGGACTCGCTCTAAGAAATCCACATTCTTCCTGTGCTGAGGACTCCAGAACTGAACACTTGACTCCAGGTGAGGTCTCATGAGAGCAGAGTAAAGGAGTAGAGTCCCCTCACTCGCCCTGCTGGTCACACTTGAATGCAGCCCAGGATATGGTTGGCTTTCTGGGCTGCAAGTGCACATTGCTGGTGCACAATACCAGCTCATGTCACGCTCACATTAGCAGTTAACTTACATCAATTATTTGTACCATAGTGAACTTCCACAAGCACAAAAAAGCCTGGGGATCTTTCAGCTTGGCCACTGCACCAGCACCCTGACAGTGGGGTATGACCAGATGTACTAGTGGAATACAGGGACCAAAGACAGAAAGACAAGAAGCTGTGACACTGGCAGATCACACATCTCTACAAGCTAGCAATGGATTTGCCTGCTACAAGTGGTGACTCATTAAAGTTTCATTAAACCTCATGCCATTTCTAGGTTCTTTGTCTGTTTTATGTGTTTGTCTTAGACCAAGCCTCTTTATTTTCTTCACCCATACTCCACCTTTTCTTTTTTTTTTTAAATTGTAGGCTATTTCGAAGGCTTGGGATTCACACCCACTCACTCTCCAAACAAACATTACCTACTTCTGTTTTCTTGCTTTTGCCTCATGCTTTCTTTTATTTGATCCTAGTGTTCAGCCATCTTTCCTTTGGCGTCGTCACACCTCTCTTTACCACACAAACACACCCGTCACATACTCTTATGTAGCCTTTGGTTCATATGTAGTTTTTATTCTGCATTTGTCTGGCATGCAATTCCCAAATGTCCAACTTTACTGGGCAGTCCCATCTTCCCTGTCCCAATTCTGCCCAGGCTTCTGTAGCTTCTATTCCTATTTTCCCCTCCTGAGACCCTGATGGAAGTGGCAAAGCTGTGTCTGCTTCATTCCCAGACACTTTAAATGCATCTGGGCTCTCTTTTACAACAAAGACTACGAAAGCTGCTCAAAGAGAGAAAGGGTAAACCTAAGGAACAGGATTTGTCCTCCAATCTTCTAGATTTCCTTGTGGCCACCAGTAAAGGCATAACCAGTTGAGTAAGTGTTCTTGATGGTCTGCCACACAGTGTGAAGGGTGGATCCGGCTTCCCACTGGACCAGAGCCACCAATTGCACGTAACAAGTGGCAACATTTTGGATAACTGATCCTTATCTATTGCACTTGGTAGAGCCACACAATCACTCCTGAGAGCACTGACAAACCCAGTCAGGAAAGCAGAAGCATCACCCTTCTGTGCAGTGGCAGAAACTGCATCTCCCTGCCATCTGAGCCCTCCTCAGGGCTCATGGGGAAGACACGTTTTCCCACTACCAAAAATTTAAATATCTCGTCCCCATGGCTACATGTTATCGTACCATGGGTATGTCTAGATATCTGAGCCAAAAATATTAACTTTTTGTCTTGCCTATGTGAAGATTCTGCACCCATCTCTTCCTTTGGCTTGGGTAGGATGAATTTTTGCATCAGGGAACTGCTACCGCCCCAAAGAGAGCCTGAATCTTGTCTTGGAATGGAGCCTGGGAAAGATGCCACAGTTGGCAGATCTAGCTAAATTTCTACATGTAGCACACATATAGTTCCTTACTAGCTTCACTGATACCGGTACACTTTTTCTTTGACAATTAAGCTTACTTTATTTCTACTGCTGGTTCATTTTTTTAAATAGCAAAAACACCAACTGCTTCACTTGCAAGCAGGACACCTCTGCAGTTTGCAATCCAACCGCCAAGTCTTGTTTAAGTCAAGATTAAAGCAGCTGGTCCTGCCAGACTTTATCTTAAGCAAGAGAACTCTCTATTCCCATGAAATATTAACTCCCTCAGGCTTTTGCTGGAAGTTCTGCACATGAATAGTTAGCGTCAGCCACCCTCCATTTCAATAGACCAGGGTTACTACTGTGTTTGGTCACAGGAGGCTCAATAAATTGCAAAGAATTCAGTGCAGATCCTCAGAGCCCTTGGTCTGACAATGCAGGAGCACCTTGCCTGGGATGAGAGGCTGGGAAACTCAGTATGCGCCTGTGACTGATCCCTACAGGCTTCAGGCTGGAGCTGGTTCCACTGCTGCCTGCAGTACCAGTTTGAAGGGAGCTGGAGAAGCAGTCGTTTCCCAGAGGTTACAGGAACTGGATACTGCTGGGAGGTAAAATTCCTCCACATTGCCTCATTTAAACTGATCCAGTGGAAGGTGTCCCTGCCCATGGCAGAATGGCTGGAACTGGATGATCTTTAAGGTCCCTTCCAACCCAAAGAGTTCTATGATTCCTTAGCTGGGACCAGGCTTGTTATCTGCAAGCATGAAATGGAAGCTTTAAAACTTCTGCCCTTAACCCTTAGTAAGTTAATGCCACTCCCACAGCTTCCCCTACAGATTAATTGCACAGATTTTTATGTCTCTGCAAGATGGTGAGGAGGCATGTTTTCATATTTACAATTTGTCACAGGCTCTAAAAGTAGTATCTGGAAATGGCTTTGAAATTTACTTGGCCTTATTTCAAAATTTATCCAGGAATTTAAATCGATTTGAAGCAGCGCTGAGGAAGAAAGCAGGTAACTCACGTGGCTGTGCTCAAAGCTACGAGTACTTATTGCTGAAGGCTGTTCCTAAAGGTTTCCATTCTGTTAACGTGACTGGGTACATAAAAATAGGATAGGATAGGATGCTTTAGTGCTGCTCAGTGCCTAGATTACAGCTAATAGAAGATAAATAAAATAAAGGACTTATAGCTGTGATTCTAAAGAGATACTGACTGCTTGATAAGGGCAGAGTGAGAAATCGTCACTTTAGTGCAGTGTGCTTGCACAGAACCAGTGACTAAAATATGACAGCGTGTCCAAGGTTGTTGTAAAAGACAACAAAACTAACAAAAAACCTACTGAACTCATTCAAAACAACACTCAGCCCTTTCTTGCTCCTCATGAATTCTTGGCATGTAAGAACCGCAGAATTTTGCCCTCAAATTAAAAAGTGGCAAATTCTAGCAAGTTGATGAGGCCAACAACATGGCAAGATTGATAGGGACTGAGCTTTTCTTCTAGTGGTCAACCCTAATCAATATAGAAGCCATACAAATATTTATATTATTATTAAAGCCTAGAAGGATAGAACCTATATGAATATTTATATTACTATCAGAGCCTGGAAGGACAGCATTCCTTGTGCTCTGTGTCTTAGACCAATATTCAGTGTTACAAGATGCCTATCACAGCCTGCTTTGGATCAGGTCTTTCAACTACTTGTTCTTCTAAACTGCCACTGCTGGTCCCTTCCAGAGAAAGGTTTTCCTGGATATGACCCCACAGAACAATTCCCAGCCAGTAGCAGCTTTCTAATGGTTCTAATTGTTTAACTTCCAATGGCCACAATAAAGTATAGGAGGGTGTCCCAGGCAAATTAGTGTCTAAGTTGTGAGTTGAGGACTGATCCTTTGTGCTAACAACTGTATACTTCTCAGATCCAAACTGGCAACACAAAATTGCTGTTTACCTCAGCTAGGCAAAGTGTTTTCAAATATCCTCTCAGGATGCTTAATACTCCAAAACCAAACCAGATACCCTTCAGATTTTTTAACTGAATTTCATTTGAGCCGAGCACTGTGCAGCATCCATGAAACGATACTTATAGCTAGCCTCTAGCCTGAAAATGGGAAATGGAAATGCTTTGATAAATGAATTGCAAAGGCCAGACAGCTAGTTTCGTTGTGACTTGTGGAAACACATCTGTATCCTGTGCTGACAAGCTGTTTTGTTTTGATGCAAACCACAGCAGTCTGCATCTAGAGGGGACAACATATTAGTCATCGCCAGTGTCCTTACACAGCCTCTCTACAATCCTCACTCCCTGAAATTGCAGGCGTACTCTCACCTTTCCCAGGCTGTCAGTTTACCTGTTACCAACTTCTGCTGCTCCACTGAGATTACCTGTCAGATTCTAATGCCTTAATTTACATACAAGCCCTGTTTATCATTCATAATGGCCAAACCACTCTCCAGTAAGAGAAGGGCTCAGTAAGAGACTCAGTGAGCCTGGAACCATCACAAAAAGGCACAGTCCTGCACAAATAACGTTGCCTGGGAGGCTGAAAGCAGAAGGTCACTTTGGAAAACCATGGCATGTACGTGCAGGACACCTGACAACACTGTGTTTACTTTGTTTTGGATTTTCCTAGTATCTTGCATTTCACAGACTGGCATGACTGATATGGAGCTATCATAAAGACAGCTCAGGATCATAGAATCATAAAATGGTCTGGAATGGAAAGGATGTTAAAGATCACCCAGTTCCAACCCCTCTGCCATGCGCAGGGACACCTTCCACTGCATTAGGTTGCTTAAAAGTCTCATCCAGTCTGGCCTTGAGCACCTCTAGGGAGGGGGCAGCCACAACTTCTCTGGGCAACCTGTGCCAGTGCCTCACCAGAAAACATTTTTTCCTAAGATCTGATCTACATCTCCCCTCTTTCAGCTTAAAACCATTCCCTCTCACCCTGTCACTGCACTCCCTGACTAAGAGTCCGCCCCAGCTTTCCAGCAGCTACTTTCAGTACTGGAAGGCTGCTATAAGGACTTCCTGAAGCCTTTTCCTCTCCAAGCTGCGCAACGCCAACTCTCTCAACCTGTCTAGTTCCAGGTGGATGTCTACAGCAACACATGTTTAGTCCATGGTGCAGAAAAGGGAATCTCCTTCAAAGAAGCAAAACCTGGAAGTAAGACCTCACACAACCCACCTTCCTCGATAATCTGCACAACCCTGAAAACAGAGGTAAGGCTGAGGTGGGCTATAGATAGTCAGTAGTGGCAGGTGCTGAGCAACTAGGGAAGAAAGGTCTCTACTAGGGTAAAACTCCTCTCATTTCACCCACGTAAAGCACATCAATGAATCACAGAACTATCTGTGCTAGGTTTGGTTTGCTTTAATTAGCTGTGGGTTAATTACAACTCATACTATGGTTGTATGGTAAACACATCTTCTCTTAAAGAAGTAATAAAGGAGCATGGAGTAAATCACAAAGCAAATCAAAGGGATGGTCAGGAAAGGGCAAACCAAAGCCTATGCTCAGCACTTTTACCCCTGTTTCTTAATTGCTCCCATAGTGAAAGGAGCGGAGGGGAACACGGTCGGCCTCAACTCAATGTGAAAAGATACTAGGACGAATGACAGGCTAGGGGGAACTGGGCACTAAAACAAACGTACAACCACCTAAGAATTTACACAGTGAGCCAGTGTGAGTTTTTTCCAAAAAGAAGCAGGGGTGTACCATTCTAATTCCTTTAAGAGGATAACAGGATCATGAAGAAGAAAGGAGCAAGGGCTGGTCTGTATCTTAACCTTTATAAGACCCATCATCCTATTCATTCCATGCAACTTTCCTAAAAGCAAACAAGGGAGATGATGTCTTGCTGCAGTTACCAGAAGGTGGGTGCATGAATGGTTGCACAAAATACTGTACTGAGAGCCCCGTTATCAATGGCTGACAGTCAAACAAGATGGATATTTGAAAAGAGGTACCACAGGCATCAGCCTTCGGCTTCAGTCTATTTTCATTAAAAATTGTGATGATAAAGCAGAGAGTTCACATACAAAATCTGCACGTGATATCATACCAGGTGTAGTAGAAGGGCACCACCAGCCATTTGGAGATCAGGCTTAAAGTTATCTTCACACGTGGGAGAGAGGCCAAAAGCTAACATGATAAAATATCCCGAGGACAAAAGTAAAACATTGCCTCTCAGCCAGAGGATTACAAATGCAAAAGTGCTGCTCAGAGAAGCCTCAGAGTGGCTGGCATACCAGCTCCCACAGGGAACAGACTACACTCCTCCGGACAGCCTCCAGCTCCGTCTGCCTGCAACTCCTCCACACAAGACCCTGCAACAGGGCATGTCCTGCCAGTAAGGCACCAACACATTGTCTCCAAGTCTCTTTTAACATTCAACATTTTAATATCCATTACGGATTAGAAATACAAAACCAAATAGCAGGCAGTATTGTTTTGGCTTCTTCCCACATGATCAGTTAATACCTTATTGCCAAATTATTTAAACCCATCATTTCTCAGGCTAAGCATAGATTCTGGTATGGAGACTGAAACAGTTTGGGTGTTAGATGCCGCTTGGTGATCACTGGGTGAAGTAAAGACAATCTTTACTGTTCACAGCCAGAAAAAGA
Source organism: Clamator glandarius (assembly GCA_033459285.1). NCBI lineage: Eukaryota > Metazoa > Chordata > Aves > Cuculiformes > Cuculidae > Clamator > Clamator glandarius. Next base: position 954,203 of record JAUNZM010000483.1, on the reverse strand, counting down.
AGAAACACAAATAAAAACTCCTGAATATTTCCTGTTCAAGCAGCTGTGGACTACCAGGGTCTCCTCTGACCAGTCCAGGTTTTTGTTCTGTGTATACATTCAGCTGTGGATGACTTTTAAAAAATTCTTGCACTCATTGCTAAACAATAAAAAGCCCTGTGCTTTGGCCTTGATTCTGTCCCAACACTGGGGATTCCATTTCAGGAAGAGTTAACAGCCTACAGTACTAAGATTAGGAGGCACCTGTCAGGTATAATTAGAAACGCTGATTCACATTCTCCCAATGAGTTTGCATAATTTAAACACTTCAATATGCCCATTATCTGGGAAACTTAAAAGATCCCCCCCCGAACTCTTTGCTTGCAAGAGTCTGGGAAGTCCGTGATGCCGCTCTACAAGAAAACCTACGTGATCACAAAGATCATTATGCAGACATAGGAGAAAGTGGCACACACCACCAGCTTCAACAGAACCATGGGAGTTGCTGCTCTAGCACCCACAGAAATTCTGGGGCCAACAGCGGGATAAGGTGAAGTCTGGCTGCCCCAGAACGGGCAGTCACAGCAGCAGCAGCGCTGCTGGGTGGGAGAGGGAGGTGAAGACAGGATCCAGCTCCTCCCCACAGAAGCAGGACTGGAACAGAGAGCTGAGAGGCCTCAATATTTTCTGCTCTAGGCTCTCTCCCTCCCTGCCCTTCTAGCACCAACAGTGGGGTCCGACTCACAAGGTGAAGCTGTTTCTCTTTCTGCAAGTCCCTGGCAGGGCATGCCCACCGTAGCCGGTCCTAACTCAGCAGTCACCAGGCTTGACCTGAGCTCTGACACTGACTTGTGGGAGAGTACATGATGAACAGAATCATAGAATAGTTTGGGTTGGAAGGGACCTTAATGATCATCCAGTTCCAATCCCTCTGCAGGGACACCTTCCACTGGACCAGGTTGCTCAAAGCCTCAGCCAACCTGACCTTAAACGCCTCCAGGGATGGAGCATCTAAGACTCCTCTGAGCAACCTGTGCCAGTGCTTCATCAACCTCACAGGAAAACACTTCTTAATTTCTCCTCTATATCTCCCCATTTTCAGCTTAAAATCATTCCCCTTTATCCTATCCCTGCACTCCCTGACTGAGAGTTAATACCCAGCTTTCCTCTAGCCCCCTTTATGCCCTGAGAGGAGGAGCTTTTTCCCTGCAGCACACATACAGGCTTAGGCTGACACATGGAGAGGAAAAACCTGCACCATGCAAGTGTAAACTGCTCAGAGAGGATAAATGACAACTCAGAAAGTTACAATTTGGGCTGCAATTCCATAGTGAAATAGTCAAGCAAACCTGATGATGATAGGCACGGCTACACCATAAAAAAGTTCTCCATAGGGATGACTAGATCTAGCTGTCACATAATTCTCTGCTTAAATCAGGAACAGCTGATGCTCCTGATCCACTGCGGTTGTTGGCAGGCCCAAGCCATAGGCAGTACGTGACTCAAAAGCAATTTCTTCCTTTGTTTAAGCAATACCACTTTATAAATTAATAGCATTTAATCAGAGATCAAAGCCAGACTTTCTGTCGCTGAAGAAAACAAATGTAGTTTAGTTATTATGCTTCACAGCTTATGCTACTCCAAACTACTGCCATATTTAATAGCAGACTGCGTTTTGCCAGTCTTCAGAGACCCATGGACTGATCTAACCACACCCTTAGAATGAAAAGCACAACTCAACCCAAGCTCTCACAAAACGACAAGCAAACTACAGCTGTGTTTCTTTGTCAAATATCCAGTACTCTGCAGAAATCCAGATGAAAATGTGCCTGCACATTCGCCTTCTTTTTTTTTCTCCTTCCACACAACACCCACATAATATCCTTTATTCTTCTGTCAAGAACATTACATATCTTTGAAAAAGTCTCTATTTTGATGACGTTCCTCACAGTGTTATTTGCTTCACCAGCACTCATTACTTCTGCTTGACTTTGTGTAAATGAAGTTGAGCTGATGTTCAAATAATTCCTCTTGGTCAAGGACTGAAATGGCAACATAAAATCACCCTCTAGTCCCAAAGAAAGAACTGTCTGCCAGTTTTGCACTGGGCCAACTGTTGGGACACTAGGGTACAGAAGAAAAACAAGCAAATTAAGACTGAGTGAGCTCACAAGGAAAGTATTCTGCCCCGAGGGATGTTTACCTCCTAAATGTGGCTTATAGGCTCTTTTACAAACACTGCTCAGACTGGCAAGATAGTGAGGAGCAGTGAGGTTTTATGCAGCAACAATGATTTCACTTTTGTGGACACACAAGTTTCTCTCTGTTGTTAAAACATGTATTCAAACATATAGCTCATCTGCAACCATTTATAAGCACATACATCTAACAGAGAGGTATAGAAATCCTGAGATTAGCAGTCTCTTGGCTCTTGCACACATTTGTTTGCTTGCTTTGTTTTTAAACTCTTATATACCTTTTTATTTAGCTTCAAGCATATGCACAGTGCAGCTTTGTTATGAGTGAATGAGAATGTTTGGAAGAACAAGATTTATCTCAAAAATAAGTTGCTATGAAATATGTCTCTGTTCTTAATGGTCACTGGTTTTGAATAAATTCTAGTTCTACAGCTACGATCCATACGGTTAAAACTGGCACAGTTTTGTTCCAAGCATTGAGAAGTATTTCAGCTCAAATCAGGGAAAAATACAAGTGTGCGTGTCAGCAAAGAAAGGATTCTGTATTACTAACAGTACAGCAGCTACAAAAAAGTAATAAATGCCAGTAAAAAGTCCATGTTGCAGCTATTTTAAGGCTAATTTTATGAACAACTTTGTAGCACATTTTTACCAAGTGACTAGGGGCAGGATATGTGGAGCTGTTTTGTTTTAAGACTCAGATACTCAGTGGTTCGAACTCTGCAAGCAAATCAGCCCCACCTTTCCCAACTGGCACACAGATCATTACTATAAACACAGATTACACATTTTCACCTTCCCCCCAAACACAGGACAGGGTTTCTTACCTATTTGGTCCTCAGGAATCAGGGATTCAATAGGGGGATCGAGTTCAGAGCTTTGGGCCAAATAGTTCTTGACTTGGGTCATGAACTGCCGAATGGTTTGCAGCATATCGGTGCTTGAAACGTGGCACTCCTTGTTTTCTTGCAGAAAGCTGATATAGTCCTGCACTAGGCACCCGAAATAAGTGCGTTTGTCCCGGGACATCTCTGCGATTTTCTTAATCATCCTCTTTTCAGGGGTCATGAAGGAACTGAAAACTCCACTGACTTTCCGTAGCTGAGATTTCACAATCTTAGGGAGAACAAATGAACTGTTTCTCTTCTTTTTGGGCTTCAAAGGGGGTGCCATGCTCTCTTGGTCACTTTCTCCCTCAAAATCCTCCAGGCTGCTGTTAGTGTCCCCCTCATAGCCAAACAGCGGCATGCTCCGATCAAAGTCCAGCGAGTCAGACGAGGAGGTGGAAATGCTCATGTCGCTCAGTCTCTGCCTGCCTCCATTCCACGGGATGTGTGACTCAGAGCTGTTAGCCACTGTCTTTTTGGCAGCTGCTGGAGCCGGCTCAGGCAGGGCTTCACCTGGAACACCAGCAGCTTCAGGGACATGCACAGGGCTGCAGCCAGGTCGAATTACCACTGTGTTCTTTGAGCCAGCTTCCACCTCTGAGCAAATAGCTTGCTTCTTCAGCCGTGGAGGCGGAATAGGGGTTGGTTTATTCTGCAGCAAATCCAAGCCTCTCTCTTTCTTATGGTTGACTGTTTCTGGCATGCTTGTCTGCTTTATAGTCCTGGAAAGCTGTGGACTTGTGAGGATGCTATTAATAGAAGGAGGTGGCGGCCGGGGCGGGGGAGAGCGAGGACTCGCTGTGCCATTCACGTCTTGAGTTCTTGGGCTCTGCCTTTTCAGACTTCCACTAACATCCTGGCTGTGCACTTTTAAGAAGAGAGGATTAATGAAACACAACGCTCCGTTGGTCTGGCTGCACTCCAGCTCCGAAGGCGTTCTGGTTCGTATAGAATGCACTCCATTTATAAGGCAGAGCTGACGCGAGTCTTTGCAAGCACTGTCTAAAGGCACAGGCCTATGGGAAGGTGAAGGATCCGAGGGATTGTTGTTAGCCGGGGAGTTCCAAAAGTCTGAAAATCATCATTGCGTTAATGTAAGAATGCAAAACAGCACGCAGATGGCTTTCAGAACATTCAGCTCAACACCATAAGTTTCAAGTATTAAGAAATTTAGACATGCTTTAATTAATTCAAGAGGGAAGATAAATGACAAGCAAACCTCTTAAAGCACCAGATATAAATGCACGCTACACCCTTGGGTCTGCTTTCACTCATCTATAAAATCATGACCAACGTGTAGCTTCAAATCAGCCCAATGAGCTAAGCTTAAAAATAAACTGAGAATCAAAGAAAGTAATGGAGAGTGAAACACAGTAATTCTTACCAACTTGAGACAGAAATAAACATAAACTACTCACTCGCATCTCGCTGAGGAGAAACAAGCCTAGAATCTCAGCTGGTGTTAATAAGCTCACTCCACTACAGACAACAGTTGGGCTGATTTATGGCAGCTCACAGCCACTTAGAGCAACTCAACCAAAATTTTAGTTTGGTTTCTTTTGATAGCAGACAAATGAAACTACACATGGAAAGACAGCTAACATTTTGCTGTGTGGGTGCACACACATTCTTTAGCTACACAGACCAAATACTCATGTCTCTTTAAAAAGAGCACTGGCCTGCAACCCTGCCTTTGCAGTGGTGACACAGTTTGCCTGAGGTTTTAGACACTCAGCAGCACGTAAATAGACCGAACTAGACATAAATAGATTGAACACGCAGCCCGACACCAGCAGTGTAGAAAACCTGTGCTAAACCAGCAAATTTCAGCTGCACCCTCTGCACTTGCCCCAGCAAAGCGTCAGCATGTTTGTGAAGTTGAGTCAACAGTAAAGCCCATCAGCTCCTGGAAACATGAAGATGGGAACCAGGCAAGCCCTTGAGGATAGCAACAGGATTGAAATAAGGGAGGAACAGCAGAGGAAGGAGACTTTGCTAAATTTGTCAATCTTGATATGGCCCCTTTTTCTGTAGCATTAAGCCAGGCTGGATGAAGCTTTGAGCAACCTGATCCAGTGGAAGATGTCTCTGCCCATAGCAGGGAGTTTGGAACTGGATGATCTTTAAAGTCCCTTCCAACCCCAAACATTCCATGATTCTATGCAGATACCTCACTTGGGCAGCTGAGCAATGACACCAGAGTGCAATTACATATACGCCAAGCACTCCACAACAGGGTCCATGCCTGACATCTCCATCTTGCCTGTGGGACAGGAAATGGTCCTTGGTGAATGGCCACTGCCAGAGAACGTAGGTAGGCACAGACATATTTCTCTACATAGTCATGCAATCCTGCTCTTTTTTTCCTGCCCCATGATTTCACATCCTGTCTGCAGGTCCCTCAGCAGACTGGTTAGTGTGCCTGGCATGTGGGCTGTTGCAAATACGCATGATGTAAACACTGCTGCAGGTGAAACACAAGAGGCTGAGATGGGGAGTCTTATGATCAACACATGAAACCTTACAGGTTGGCAACAGCCTTGAAACATCTACCACCAGTTCTTCCTGGTGTGGTCTGCTGGGCTGTGTGTAGTTGTCCTCCTTTGTGCAGTTCTCCCTCTGAGCCAAGAGCATAGTAGAGCTCTGACAGAAGCTACAACCCTCCATGTTCGCACCAGAGTGTTTTGTGCCTACATATTGCTTAAGGAAAGCTCACATAAGATGGGCCTTTGGGAGTTTTTTGGCATCCTTTGGCTCCACAGCATTAAATGATGTGCCTCTTTGCACACTGACACCTAAATCTCCATCAAAGCCTCAACTTGGTTGTCTGGTCATCATGGAAACTGTGATTGTAATCTGGTATATAGTAGGCGATCGATCCTGAATACACCAACCACACAGTGAGACACTGATCCATCAGTCTCCTCAGCTTTCAAATGTATTAGCTTAAAGAAACAACACACACAAGGTAGACAGAGACTGCTCTAGAGCAAGAGTAATTTTGCAACAAGTAGGCCATGTTGCTCTCAGTTACTGAGGACAACGACATTATGGTTAGCCTGGACAGCTTGCTCATCACTGTTATAATCTCCTATGGATAAACTCACTTAATGTTACTTTAAGGTTTCTAGGTGTCACTGGGAGACTGCCTTCATTACACTGTATTAGACTCAGACCTTTTCTTTTTTCTGTCCAAACATTCACTTAATCAACAGTTCCTTACTTGCCTCTGTTTCCATGAAATTCCATATGTCTAATGATCTAAACATACAGATAAGCAGTGCATAAGTAATTTGTCTCCTCTCTAAAATAAACCCCTTAATCGCATCGCTACTGCAGCAAAACAAAATGCAAAGCAATGCAATATTTCCCTGTGCATGGCTTTGCTGCAAAGTCCCACCACACAGTTCTAGAAAGCCTCATTCCGACAACCTGATTTAGTGAGACTCCATTTCTAAATCAAAGATGATTCAAAAATTACTGGGACAAAGACTGCTGACAGTTAACAACCGCTTCCTACAAAAGGCAATGAGTCCATTCAGCACTTTGCAGGAGTTGCTCAATGATTCATCTGGGTAGAGTCCATGTTCCAAACTCTGCTAGGCTTTGCATCTCATGCAAGCTCAAGGTACATTTTACAATGAGCCTGTGTTTGGTTGTAGCACTCAAGTGATGCAAGGACATGTCCTAGCATTTACTTTTGTTATTTTGAAAACTTCACCAAATCAATGCACATGGATGCATTCTGCAGATTCTACCCATACACATATCCATGCAATGGTTTGAGTTGGAAGGGACCTTAAAGATCATGCAATTTCAAACCCCCAGCCATGGGCAGAAGCACCTTCCACTAAAGGTGGATCAGGTTGCTCAAAGCCCCATCTAACCTGGCCTTGAACAACTCCAGGGATGGTGCATCCATAACTTTTCAGGACAACCTGTTCCAGTGCCTCACACTTCTCCTGTCACTGATAAGCTACTGCACTGAGCCACTGATGTTAAAAGTCACCATTCTAAGACTATGTGTCAATCCAAACAGAAGCTTTATTAACAATAAACCTCAGTTCATACACTCTCCTAACACCTCCAGCAAAATATCAAGCTAGTGGCTGTAGGGAGGCTCTGCAAAGGGATCTGAACAGGCTGGACCGCTGAGCAGAGACCAATGCCATGAGGTTTAACATGGCCAAATGCCAGGTCCTGCACTTGGGGCACAACAACCCTGTGCAGTGCTACAGACTAGGAGAAGTCTGTCTAGAAAGCTGCCTGGAGGAGAGGAACCTGGGGGTGTTGGTTGACAGCCGACTGAACATGAGCCAGCAGTGTGCCCAGGTGGCCAAGAAGGCCAATGGCATCTTGGCCTGTATCAGAAACGGTGTAACCAGCAGGTCCAGGGAGGTTATTCTCCCCCTGTACTCGGCACTGGTGAGACTGCACCTTGAATGTTGTGTTCAGTTCTGGGCCCCTCACCACAAGAAGGATGTTGTGGCTCTGGAGCGAGTCCAGAGAAGAGCAACAAAGCTGGTGAAGGGGCTGGAGAACAGGCCTTATGAGGAGCGGCTGAGAGAGCTGGGGGTGTTTAGCCTGGAGAAGAGGAGGCTGAGAGGAGACCTCATTGTTCTCTATAACTACCTGAAAGAAGGTTGTAGAGAGGAGGGTAATGGCCTCTTCTCCCAAGTGACAGGGGACAGGATGAGAGGGAATGGCCTCAAGCTCCACCAGGGGAGATTTAGGCTGGACATTAGGAAAAAATTTTTCACAGAAAGGGTCATTGGACACTGGCACAGGCTGCCCAGGGAGGTGGTTGATTCACCATTCCTGGAGGTGTTTAAGGCACGGGTGGACGAGATGCTAAGGGACATGGTTTAGTGTTTGATAGGAATGGTTGGACTCGATGATCCGGTGGGTCTCTTCCAACTTGGTTATTCTATGATTCTATGTGAGCTTTTGGAGGAGAGGCTACATCAAACCTCTGCTTGGAGACTGTAAGACTTGCTTCACCCTCGCCCAAGGGCTGCCCAGAAAGGGAAGAGGAGAAGGAAGAAAGGAAACAGCACTAACAAAAATATCACAGAAGGAAGGAAGAGCACTGAGGTCACCATTTGACAAGTACAAGGTTTGGCCTTCCCAATAAGATAAGCCACTTTTAAAAATAAAATCTGTATTGGCACTGACCAATATGAACTACTTACTGATACAGACTATTCCTGCAAGCTTACAGCAATGCTACAGGGAATGACATCTCTGCAGAGAGTTACTTACTCAGTCCAAGCTGGGCAATCTCTTCAAGTTCAGCTTCTGTCTTTGCTGCTGCAATAGCATGAGGCAATTTCAGGGTGAATGGAAGGACATCCCTGTTGTTGAACAGAAAAACAATTATGCTTTCACAACAACTTCCATGTTTTTTTAAAGCATTTGTTTTCAACACTGGCAGTGGCTGAGCTCTGATTCTTATTTTCTTGAGCTGCGGCAGGTTGTAAGAACCTTAAACACACAGCGCACAGTGAAAACCTTACCAACACCAGAGCACCTTTACATTGAAAAGTGTTGTGTTGTGTGAATGACAGTCAAGTCCCCAGGACTCTTCGGGTTCATTTCCACAGAGCCGTTCAATATTTCCTCCCATTACATCTGAAGCTTTTACACCTGGTCTTTTATGAACATACCAGTTAGTCATCTGCCATTAACCCTTCAATGATGCCTTCTATTTTCTGAATATGCTGTGGATTGTTCTAAAAAGCTGTATTCCAGTTCTCAGAAAAAAAAATATAAATGAGTACTTGGGCAGGTATCCTAAAAATCTCTAAGAAAGGATGTTTTGGTGCTACTCTGTCCCAGGCTGAAAACACACTTCATATAAGAAAGTCCTTGTAATTCGTTCTCATATGCGGTTTCTCTGCACTGCATACTAGAAGTACAACGAACGTTACACGGGGAGATGCATAAATGCATCAACAACAACATAAGCCAAATACAGTGTAACAAACTTATAGAGATTTTACAGGACAAAACTACTTAACTGTATATACATTGCAGGACCATAACACTATACCTATTGCCTGCCTAACTGGTACTGATACACTCTCAAACAGCAGTGCATGCTGAACTGCAAAATCTGTAGTAGAAGCACCTATGTAATTAAGAATAAGTGAGAAGAAATGGAGCACATGAATCATAGAATAACCAGCATTAAAAGAGCGGTCTCACCAGTGCCGAGTACAGAGGGAGAATAACATCCCTGTACCTGCTGGTCATGCCATTTCGGATACAAGCCAAGATGCCATTGGCCTTCTTGGCCACCTGGGCACACTGCTGGCTCATGTTCAGTCGGCTGTCAACCATCACCCCCAGGTCCCTCTCCTCCAGGCAGCTTTCTAGACAGACTTCTCCCAGATTGTAGCACTGCACAGGGTTGTTGTGCCCCAAGTGCAGGACCCGGCATTTGGTCATGTTAAATCTCATGCCATTGGACTCTGCCCATCGGTCCAGCCTGTTCAGATCCCTTTGCAGAGCCTCCCAACCCTCCAGCAGATTGACACTACCACCCAGCTTGGTGTCATCTGCAAATTTGCTAAGGGTGCACTCGATGCCTTCATCCAGGTCATTGATAAAGACATTGAACAGGGCTGGACCCAGCACTGAGCCCTGGGGAACCCCACTTGGAACTGGCCTCTAGCTGGATTTAACACCATTTCCCACCACTCTCTGGGCCCAGCCATCCAACCAGTTTTCCACCCAGGAGAGTGTGCGCCTGTCCAGACCAGTGGCTGGACAAACTGTGTAAGCATATTCTTTCATAAGGCTGTGAACAAGCCAACCATCTGTTGTAGCACAGACAGATAGTGGGCTTTTATCACAGAAATATTCTCTGTGTTGTATATTAACTTGTTGGAAAAACAAGTTTCAGAACATGACTCAAACATGCTCAAGACTGATACACTAGTTAAAAAGTAATTGAAAATACACTTTCAACATTGTACCACAGATACTCTAAAGTCTAGAACATCATCATGGACTCAATACAAAGACAGGTAATCCTTGGCTCCTCATACAAACTGACTGAGTACCTATTGCAAGGAATTCCCTCTAGTTTTAGGAAATCATGAAACAGAATCATAGACTCATTGAGGTTAGAAAAGACCTCTAAAATCACCAAGTCCAACTGTCAGCCCAATACCACCTTGCCTACCAAACCATGTCCCCAGGTGCCACGTCTACATGTTTTCTAAACACCTTGAGGGATGGTGAACCCATCACCTCCCTGGGCAGCCTGTGCCAATGCTTCACCACTCTGAGTAAAGAAGTTTTTCCTAGTTTTGCTGTGATGTACCAAATGGTACTCTCTCATTCTCACAACAGCTGCTTATCTGCTTCCCTAAGATGTCTGTACATTTTCCCCTTGCACATCCAGCAATCCTAGACTGCTGCCTGAAGAGGACAAGGATACTGGGTTAATGCTGCCACTTAAGATGTTTTTCCACTGGATGGGGAAATAAGCATCTGCTGCCAAAAACATACTCGGAATCAAAGAGCGAGATTTATTTACTGAAATCTCTCCACAGTCTTACCACTGAAGTTGTATCTATTACTGGTACTTGTGGATTGGTTTGCAGGTAAAGTTGTGTTTAAGAAGATGCATTAGGAAAGCTTTAACACCGTGTCTAAGTTGTGATTGCTATATTTTCCTCTTTCTTCCCCTTTGCTAAAGAACAACAAGAAAAGGAACAGAGCAACAAACAGGTGAAGAGCCTGCCTATGCAGTTTTATGTGTAATTCCTGAACAGGAGACCTGGCTGCATCAGGATACTGAATTCACACTTGGCTGACTAAAATACCATTAACAAAATTACAGCCGCTTTGCAGAGAGACTCTCAATTACAAGACCAACAAGCTACTGTGTGTTTGTGGGCTTACTTTTAGCAAATGCAAAGCAACCTGGAGCCTTCAGTGAAAGAACAGGCATAAACAAATGCAAAGAAGTCTACACTTACTGCACGCTCCCTGTAGGCTCATAGAGGGAATTTATCAGAGCCTGGCTAGTGTGCAGAAGCAAAAGGTGACAAGACAAGGCATCTCTCATCATTGAATTGTTTCTAAATGCAATTTCAGCGCATTTCTCATCTGAGTGCTGACCAGTTACTTATGCGGTACAAACGCTTTTTTCATCATATGTATGTAACAGCTTGGCAAAATGGAAACCTGCAACCAACTGGTTCTAGACCCTTCCCCATCATAAACAAAACCAGTAAGCACAGTCACCTAAGTGCATCCTTGTTTCCTACACTAAAAATCACAACTGTCAGCAAGATCACCAATGTTGCCTCTCCCGCTTCCTTCAGAAAATGTGCAGCTGTACAATTTGATGGTGTCCTGTCTGCGGATAAATGTAAAGCTTAAGCATCAGTCTGGAAGTTTTCACCAGTAAACTAAAGGCAAATTGAAAGAAACTTAACAGATAAAGAACATCAGCTATCTTTTCTCTGCAGAGTACCTGGAAAACAAGTTGGTCCACCATAAACTGGAAAGCTTATGAGGCCAGTTTTGTTGCTGACAATCTACATCCACATCTCTTGGCTGTCACATTCTACAGTGCAATCTCATGTTTTTCTTATTTTCAAAGCATTTCCAAAAATGCTTTTTACTAGCAGTTCCAAGAAATGGACATTCCAAGATGGTTTATGGTTCAACTTGGCAACACCTCACAGCTGGGTGGGTAACATAGCACCAGCCTTCCAAATAATCAGCACCAAATAAAACACAGACATTTCCTTCTGATTCTCATTTTATTTCTCTCATTATCTTCTTAGACTACCCAGGAGTATTTGCAGATTAGCAACATAAATACCATGCTGAACCAGGTCTTTGAAACTATTTTTTCCAAAGCAGCCTAGCAAATGCAATGCAGAAGATAATACTGTCTTACCTGCTGATGCAGTAGAAAGCAATTAGCCTGAACAGATCAGCAAAACTTATTCCAGACCCCTCCAAGGAAAATGCTGTGAAGAAAGCCACAAGAGGGAAAGAATCATACATGCACTCAACATTTCTTAGAAAAGCTTAACAAAACGCATCTCAGATTTTGGCATAAAATTACTAAATTTACACCATCAAACTTGCTACCATTTGGTTACAACCCAAACCAACTGCATGGAGGAGTACATGTCTCTGCTAAATGGCATTTTAAAGAATATACTGACAGTCTGTGATGGTGGGTTTGGTTTTGTATTCCACACATATGGTCTAATCCCTGGGAAATGTGTGATCAGAACTGTATGATGTTTTGCTAATAGACATTGAATCAATAACTGAGGTTTGTTTGCCTGGTGTACTAATATACCTAATTTTAAATCCCGTATTCTCTTATTTCCTCCTCTTGTATTCCATTCTACTCACTTGTCTTCTCCTCAGATCCGTTAGCACCTAGTGGGAGATTAAAAACTTCCATTCACTTCAAGGAAACCATTTAACCTGAAAATCCCTTAAAAAAACCCAAACTCCAACAACTTCGCTTCATGCCATTGACTTGCAAAATGGGAGAGGCAGACATGAGCAATACCTTTCATTTTTTTCCCATTCCATACCATTGTTTCTTACTGATATAAATACCTGTTCACAGTAAGAATGGCACAGTACTGATTGCCACATCACACTAAGTTCTCTCTGATTCCAGCGGCAAATCTCACCCAATGACTACAAATATTAAGCAGAAGAAAAACCTAAAGTCCTTCCAGTACTTAACAGGGGCCTACAGGAAAGCTGTGGAGGGGCTTTTTATCAAGGATTGCTGGGACACGATGTGGGGGAACGTTTTTAACCTGAGAGAGGGGAGATTTAGATTAGATATTAGGAAGAAATGTTTTCCTGTGAGGGTGGTGAGGCACTGGCACAGGTTGCTCAGAGAAGCTGTGGCTGCCCCATCCCTGGAGGTGTTCAAGGGCAGGCTGGACGAAGCTTTGAGCCACCAGATCCAGTGGAAGGTGTCCCTGCCCATGGCAGGGGGATTGGAACTGGAGGTGGAACTTAAAAGGTCCCTTCCAACCCAAACCATTTTGTGATGATTCTATGAAACAATCTAGATCTTTCACCTATGGAAATGACTGAGACTGGAACAGAAGAAAAAAATATTTGTGAAATATAACAGTAGCCAGATTATGGGCGTGTTTTACTGTTTTACTAGCAGAGGAATGCTTTTGAAATTCATCTCCCATGGAGAGTAGTTCCACTGCTGCAGACTGTTCAGACATCTGAGCTTAGTGGGAAAACCTAAAAGCCATGCAGCAGCTTTGGATACCTCAGCAAAACCTGTCAGTAGCAAAGGCATAGTTTCTGTCAGTATTACATGCTGTAAGGCCAGCTCTGACATGCCAAGGATCCAGTGCTACTGACTATAAAAACTGCACATGAACCAGAAGAAAATTTAACTCAGATACTGACCTTTTATTAAGCTTTTACACTTAAAGACAGGTCAATCTGGTCATTATGTGCCCATAAAAAGGGACACTAGCAATGCAGACAGTAAGGATAGAGGTGATCTGTGAGCGGGCTAAGAGAACATGTGTGTTCAGATCTCTGACCACAATTAAAACCTCAGCTATGAGTGGTGAGTGAAAACATCAGTACATACTTCCCCCTTGTGGTAAAACTTTATTCCTGAAAAACAATATATTATTATTTTATTTTCTAAATGGGAGGGACGGCATTCATTAGTACAACAAGCCTATGAACACAGTCTTACATCACACTTAAATCAGCTATCACTGATAGCATTCTCCTTGCTGTGCCTTCTTTGTAACTGGAACAAAAACTTGACACACGGAATTAACTTTTTGGTGTTGAGGGCAGGAAAAGGAGAGGTAAAAAAGGAAAACCAAGTAAAATTATCTCGGTTTACTGACAGAGATAGAAGTTAACTACAGACCCTCTGCTTCAGGGAATTTTAACTCAAATTGCTGCCAACCCTCTCCACTTTTCACTTTCTTGATCAAATGAACCATTTGCTCCAACCTGCAGCTGCTGCAACACATACACTCACCAGCTGCAGCTTCCTTTTTTTCATTCCTATCACTCAAACATATCTTTCACACCCTCCCTCTAAAGAGATGAGGGCACTGTTTTGAAACTGGATCTCTAACATTCGCTCATTTATATTAGAAAGCAAGCGACAAGTATAGTTGGAATTAGAATTGAAAAAATCATTGTTCCTGCATCAGAAACAGTTCCAAAGGGTTAAAATTCACCTAGTTATTACATTAAAAAATGCAAACCAAAACACCACACCCAAATATGTAGACAGAGATAGCTCATGACAGAGTTCCGTCCAAGAAATGTTCCCTGAGTACAAGAAAATGCAACGACGTTTTCACTGACAGCTGGCAAACTTATAGACTCTTCTTCTACAGAAGAGGATAACTACCCATAACAATCAATTAATCCTGGATTCAGCAAGGCACATAAAAAAATTTTCAATTGTGTTCAGCACAGACTTAAGCATTTCTGCGTATATTCCCTCCGCCAGGATATACCCGACTCACTCACAAAGCCCTCTGCAGCAAGCACTGTAGGCAGTCTCTGACACTGCTCGCATGACTTTGTATATCCTCTATTGTGGGTTTCACTAATCCAGAGTGCTCCAGACTGATACTGAGTGACAAACAGCTGAAAAGTATACAACTTGCAACTTACTGTATGTGCTTTCTTTTATTGCAAATTCTTTTAGGCAGGACTCACAGTCGCTGGGCAGACGCAGAGAGATTACTTTCTTCTGCAATCTTGCGGATTTCCTAACCAGAAATATCTGTTGTGGAGAAGGCAAAAGGACATGGTTTCAGTTTCATCACAGATGCCTCAATAGAGACAGATTATAGACAAAAAGGACCAGAACACTTCATGATCTCTGATCTATATAAACCGTCTTAAAACTTTACTCAATCACCCCTGTCTCAGGTCCAACAGCTTGGTGTAAAATGGCAGTAGAACATTCAGAAAAGCGTTGCACCCTTGTATAACAGAGACATATGACACCAAGTCCATTATTTCCTTTTCCAAGCTCTCCAGTTCAACACGTAATAAATACCAAGCTTCAAGTCAAGCTGCAGAGTCTGGAGGAGAATGATGGTGGAGAGCTCCTGTGTCCCACCAGCCCACTTCAAGAAATTGTTCTGCAGCAGGATAGATGCAGCATTAGAAGCATGCCATCAGCCTCATCCAAGTGGAGAGGGCCTGGTTTCCATCACAGAACTTTAGTGCAAGCATTAGCGAAGGATAAAACACTGATATCCCCCATTTATCTATGGGGGAAATACATCTGTCACATGTAACAGTAGGTAGAGTGAGTAGAGTGAGTCCAGAGGAGGCTATAAAGATCATATGAGGGCTGCAACATCTCCCATACAGGACAGGCTGAGAGAGTTGGGCTTGTTCAGCCTGGGGAATGGAGGGCTCTGGGGAGTCCTCTCCCAGTCTCCAGTACTGAAAAGGGCTATAGGAAAACTGGGGAGGGGTTTCTGATCAGGGAGTAGAGGGATAGGACAACAGGGAATGTTTTTAAGCTGAAAGAGGGATGATTTAGATTAGATATTAGGATGAAATGTTTTCTTGTGAGGGTGTTGAGGCACTGGCAGAGGTGGCCTGGAGAACTCATGGCTGCCCCACTCCTGGGGGTGTTCATGGTCAGATTGGATGAGGGTTTAAACAAGTCATCCAGTGGAAGGCGTCTCAGCCCATGGTAGGGGGGTTGGATCTGGATGATCTTTAAAGTCCCTTCTGATCCAAACTATTCTATGATAACCCTGGTTAGCAAGGTCCAGATCACAGCAGTCTAGATTTCAGCTCCAGGGGACCCCAAACCAGTACCCTCAACAGATTAGCCCAGGTAATGAGTTATTTACATTCCAACTGGTCCAGCTGCCAAGTGTTCAGGAGGCCCTCAGCGAAGATTATCCAAAGCACAGAAAAAAAAGGGGGCTGGGCTTCCTTGGTTTATTTGGGTTTTGTTTGTTGTTTTGGGAGGTTGTGTTTTTTGTTTTTTTTTTTTAAAAAACTTGCATCCAATAATTTGACTTCTTACACCAGGAGGCTGGGCCTGCAGAATTTCCACGGCTTCCACATCATTCAGGCCAAGCTGCAGCCACACAGGGTGAGTATGGAGGAGTTTGTCCAATATGCTTAGCTTGTTCGAGAGGCTGTCATATCCAGAGTCCCGGGGGCAGCTTTTAACATCATTTTTCTGAGGAGAAACATTATCCATGTCCTTCACTAGACTGTGAAAAATTAAAAAGCAATTAAATTAGACAAGATAACTTCCTATAAACAATCCCTCAGTTTGGCAAACAGTTATTGCAGCACTAATGGCACTGCTGGCATGCTGGACTGCTATTTAGTACACACAAAAATTTTCTTATGCATAAGATTTACTTCTTTCTCTTGTCCTCAATTTATCAGCTACCTCTAAGATAAGCCTTAGCATGGTTCTATTAGCTCATTGAATTACAGTAATCACTTCAGATACAGGTATATACGCATACATGATTGAATACAGACCTCGTCCAAAGGCAGAAGAGGCCCTGAGCAGCAGAGGGCAACGCAGCTGCAGCTCCCCACTGCAAATTGAGTCTCACAGCTTTTCTGAACTTTGCTTTATGGACAGGCAGTAAGTATTACTAATACTATTTACCACCTTCACTATGCCAGTTGCTGTACCCAGAGCAAGTGGATAGAGACTTCCCATGCACAGGAGACCTAAATACTGAAAACAAACAAACAAAAGTTCCCTCTTCCTTAAAAAAACCCCAAACCCACAAACCAAAATCCACAACCAAACAACAAAAAAACCCTGAACAATCAAACTGCTTGTTTCTAGTTTTGGGCAGGAACTTCCAGCCCCTCTGGACATGCTAGAAAGGAAAGTAAATGGATTGGAGAGCTTTCACTGCATTGCCAGGTAGGAACAGGCATAGTCAGTCAAACTTTCCATTACCTGGATCAATTATCAATACCAGATCATCTATGTGCCATCCTCCCTTCCTTTTTGTCCTTTTCCTCTGTTTGCTTATTTATGATTTGATGCCTTTTAGATCTGCAAGCTGCCTAAAATGCAGATGATCTTCCCTCCTCCTGTGTCAAAAGCTGTTAGTAACTGCCAATATGCCTTTAGGGGGGCACAAAACACACAGATGCGTGTTGTGTGCAGAAGGGAAGTAGTGTTTACATCAGTTATGACAGGGTTCTGAAACCGCCACAACAGGAATACTGGGTTCCCCTTTCGACCACAGTCCCACGAGAACTATGTGTTAATGTATGATTCTCCACAAAAGTCAAACCATGAATCACAGAAGCATTTTCATGAACTGTACCACCAGTAAATATTGCTTAGAAACTTCCCGCTCACCTTCAAAGCCAGTTAGCAATGTTACAAACCAAAGCAAGCTGTGGCAAAGTGCAAGTTACACACTGACACTGCCTGCAGGCTTAACAAGCTGTAACTTATTTCCATTCCTTGGTCAAGAGGTAGAATCTAAATATCTTGCAGAGGGAACAAGGCTGAGAAAGAAATGGTTTTTGCCTATGAAAGAATGTTGCATCACATGCAAAAGAATATATGTGACTGGTATCAGTTTTATGGGAAACAGTGGAGTTTCCTTCCCTGGAGGTGTTCAAAAAGCATGCAGAGGTGGAACTTCATGACATGGTTCAGCAGACACAGTCGTGTTGGGCTGATGGTTGGACTGGATAAGCTTAGAGGTCTTTTCCAATCTTAATCATAGAACAACCAGGTTGGAAAAGACCTCTTGGATCATCGAGTCCAACCATTCCTATCAATCACTAAATCATGACCGTGAGCACCTCACCCACCTTTTAAACACCTGCAGGGATGGTGACTGGGCAGCCTGTTCCAGTGACTAATGACCCTTTCTGTGAAAAATTTTTTCATGATATCCAGTCTGATCCTCCCCTGGTGCAGCTTGAGGCCATTCCCCCTGTCCTATCCCCTGTCACTTGGGAGAAGAGGCCTTCTGGTGGTGAGGGGCCCAGAACTGAACACAGGATTCAAGGTTTGGTCTCAACAGTGCCGAGCACAGGGGCAGAATAACCTCCCTGGACCTGCTGGCCACCCCGTTTCTGACACAAGCCAAGATGCTATTGGCCTTCTTGGCCACCTGGGCACACTGCTGGCTCACATTCAGTCACAGAATAACCAGGTTGGAAGGGACCCACCGAATCACTGAGTCCAACCATTCCTATCAAACACTAAACCATGTCCCTTAGCATCTCGTCCACCCGTCCCTTAAACACCTCCAGGAATGGTGAATCAACCACCTCCCTGGGCAGCCTGTGCCAGTGCCCAATGACCCTTTCAGTGAAAAAAATTTTTCCTAACGTCCAGCCTAAATCTCCTCTGGTAGCGCTTGAGGCCATTTCCTCTCATCCTGTCCCCTGTCACTTGGGAAAAGAGGCCATTACCCTCCTCTCTACAACCTCCCTACAGGTAGTTATAGAGAGCAATGAGGTCTCCTCTCAGCCTCCTCTTCTCCAGGCTAAACAACCCCAGCTCTCTCAGCCGCTCCTCATAAGGCCTGTTCTCCAGCCCCTTCATCAGCTTTGTTGCTCTTCTCTGGACTCGCTCCAGAGCCTCAACATTCTTCTTGTGGTGAGGGGCCCAGAACTGAACACAGCATTCAAAGAGCGGTCTCACCAGTGCTGAGTACAGGGGGAGAATAACCTCCCTGGACCCACTGGTCACGCCGTTTTGGATACAAGCCAGGATGCCATTGGCCTTCTTGGCCACCTGGGCCACTGCTGGCTTATGTTCAGTCGGCTGTCAACCAACACCCCCAGGTCCCTCTCCTCCAGGCAGCTTTCTAGACAGACTTCTCCCAGTCTCTAGCACTGCACAGGGTTGTTGTGCCCCAAGTGCAGGACCCGGCATTTGGCCGTGTTAAACCTCATGCCATTGGACTCAGCCCAGCAGTCCAGCCTGTTCAGGTCCCTTTGCAGAGCCTCCCGACCCTCCAGCAGATCGACACTTCCACTCAGCTTAGTGTTGTCTGCAAACTTGCTGAGGGTGCACTCGATGCCTTCATCCAGGTCATTGATCAAGACATTGAACAGGGCTGGACCCAGCACTGAGCCCTCGGGAACTCCACTTGTAACTGGCTGTCAACCAACACCTCCAGGTCATTCTCCAGGCACCTTTCTAGCCACTCTTCCCCTAGTCTGTAGCACTGCACAGGTTTGTTGTGCCTGTGCAGGACCCGATTCTTTGATTCTAAGAACTGGCAGTACTTGCTAGCATGAAACAATCTAAGCCAGTAAAAGTCTGCTGGTGTACACAGGGTCATGGTGCTCCTCTTTGGTACAGCTGGCTGCATGTTGTCAAACACACCCAAACCACTATTGCAAGATTCATTTGAATAGGGAGCTGCTGGTTTCTTGGAACCTCCTGATACGTCTACACACAATCTCTTCCACATGCTGAGATCTGAGGAGGAATGCAGTGTGTGAGCCCACACCTTACTGACCTAGATACGCAAGCACCACCTTATTTGCAGCTGCTTCTGCCTTAAGAAATAAGCCACAGATAATAAGTATCTGAGCATGATGAGATTTTCTGCCACTCCTAAACACTACCAGTTCAAGTGATCCTGACGCACCTCAGTTAGATCAGTACTAGTATGGTAGTGCAATGTACTGGAAGGTAAATACTTAAATCAAATTATTTCCTATCCAAATAATAAAGAAAGAACCAGAGAGAAAGTTCAGATCTGGTGAACTGCAGCAACAGCATAGCTTGGAAAAAACATGTCTGGCAAATCACACACAACCTACAAGAAGCTGCTTCCCAAGGTCCAGGAGGAATATGCAGAACAGAGCCTGCTAGTCTGTTTGCAATGGTCTGACTATCACAGTTGGAGTTCAGTTTTTATTCTTAAAATTACTGTAATTAATGATCCAGGCACTAAACACAAAGTCAATGCCTGTCAATGGGAATTCTAGAAACCTGTTACATCTTAGACTGTAAAATTGTTTGGGACCAGGATGTGTGTGTAGCTTCTTTGGAAACAATAGGAGGGGAAGAGTAAACATTTGAATTCCTCACAATCACTTGATTATTTCAAGTATACAGAACAAGAAGCTGCTGTAATCGAAACACTAGCCAAATATACTGTATATTATGCAATAATTTAATTTCTTTCCTGATTTTACTTTTGGTTTCGGGGTTTGTTTGTTTGTTTTCCTTTTTTTTTTTCCCTCTAGTGACTTCCATTAAAAAAACAGCCTGACTAGATCACGTCAAATTCAACACTGAAACACAAATCAGCCCCAACACATGGTCTGCTCTAATGCAGGGGTATTACACTGGTTACCCTCCAGTGCGAGAGGAGTTTCAATGCAACTCACAGTGAATTAAAGAAAATACATGATTAGATGCTAGAAAAAAACACAAACACATGGGAAGTAAAGAGAGGTAACTGCCAAGATAAACAACACTGTGCTGCATCCTGATTAGACTTAGATCACAGTAAAAAGGACAGGGAACAGGTTGAAGCCTGTAACCAGATTGACCTTCTCCCTCATACCTGCAGGGCTGTAACATAACCTCAATCACATATCTGTGAAACAAATACTCCTGCCCTTCTGCTTGCTACAGCAATTTTCTTTTGGTCTCTCAAATAATAGAATCATAGAATGATTTAGGTTGGAAAGGACCTTAAAAATGATCCAGTTCCAACCCCTGCCATGGGCAGGGATACTTCTCACTGAATCAGGTTGCTCAAAGCCTCATCCAACCTGGCCTTGAACACCTCCAGGGATAGGGTATCCATAACTTTTCAGGACAACCTGTTCCAGTGCCTCACCACCCTCACAGGGAAACATTTCTTCCTAAGATCTCATCTAAATCTCTCCTCTTTCATTCTAAAAACACCCCTCCACTCCATCCTATCCCTGCACTCCCTGGTAAATAGCCTCCCCCCAGCTTTTCTGTAGCCCCTTCCCTTTAAATACTGAAAGGCTGGTATAAGCTCTCTCTGAAGCTTTCTCTTCTTTTCGATCTAACCTTTTAAAACCTAAGCTTCAAACCTTTCTCCCCTTTTTTGTGGGACTTGGGACAATGAGCTGATCTGCTCTTGAAACTACTACCAACCTGCCCAACTTCCTGCATTGACAAATGGAATGGACTTTTCTTTCTTTGGGATAATGAACACAGTGAAGGTGTACCCAGCTCGCGTGCATTTCCTATCAGGATGACCAACACTGTTTCATCAGTCTGCTATGTCAAATTAAGGTAAGCCAACTGCTGTAGGATTTACAGCCACCCATTCACTCATGAAAGAACTTACCCACACTTCTAAGGGCATGGAAGAAGTTGGTGGGAAGGACCTAGACAACCAACAGCATTAGAGGGATTCCGCCTGCTCCCACACTGTGGAGAAGGCTGGATACTAGCCCAAATGAATAAGCAATGCTGGGTTTAGCCTGTTATCCCAGATGCAGTCACTAGCCAGGAGGATAGTCACAGTGAGAGGCCAGGCTTGATAATATAATGAACATAAGGACTCTAACTTGCCCACGAATGTGTCACATTTCCTCACTCAACTTTTCTGCCTGGATCAGCCTTTGTTTTTAGAGTTCTTACACACCAGGACCATGTTACCCAGGGAGACAGAGAGAAGAGAATGTCCGCTCTTGATCGACGGCAGTAGGATACTCAGCATCTCCCCAGCAATGCTTTTTAACAAGTCTTGTTGCCAACTCTTTGCCATAGTGGAAAGATTTGCAAAACACAGCTCTAGGTTCATTTTTTTCTCCCAGCTCTGCTGTTATTCAGCAGTGAGGAATATTCCTTGTTTCTTTCCCAGTCACAAAGATAAAGAGAACTGCAACAGGCAGGTAAAGCGAATCTTTCTAAAAATAGTAGAGTGCAAACCTTGCTCTAGTCTCAGCATAAGCTCCCAGAATTAACCCAGTTTGACTCCCCGGTGTCAAAGTGCTTGGTTTTCTGTAAATCCTGCAATTTAGCTGGCTTTAATTGCACCAGTCTAAACTACCCAGTCATATCAAGCATCAGCTGGGAGAAGTTGTAAAGCCTCCACTGAGCTCTACCTCCATTCCTCAGCAGCTGCACTGTGCCTTCCTTTTCCATCATTACAGCTGAAGGGCCAGGACAAAGCTGACGGGGAAAAGATTGTTGGATACTTGCCTACCTGTCAACAATTGCAGAAGCAATTCACCACGCAAGATGCAGAAGATTACTCTGAGTGGAAAAACATATAAGGCACAGGCGTGAGGGCTGACCAGTGCAAAACACAAGGGAGGGAACAAAGTTCTGCCCTTGTTTGTGTCATGGTAACAGAGCAGGAAGGGAAATATTAGCTTATATTAACAGCTGCCACCACTGGCAAAGCATCCCTGAGTCATTGCACAGGCACCAAATGCTCCAGGAAGCCTGGGGCTTTACAGCCTTCCCCGACAGAGGGACAGCAGTGAGCTTCTTCCTCTCACTGTCCGCCGTTCACAAAGACAATGGATACACGTGAGACTGAGGGCCTCCTGAAAGGCCATCTGGTTGCTACCAGCCATGTCACGCATGCCCCCATATCCGACATGGACCTGGGCTGTCATCGTATTCAGAGGCTTGCTAGTTACCCTTTCACAGGTCAGAAATTCATCCCATTTATGCTCTTTTCTGACAACTCCACACATTTATATTACTGAGATATATGTCTGCACTAGGAAAAAGTATCAAATACCATGGAATACTGAAACGGATGATGTGAGCATCCCACTTAACAGGCATTTTTACAAGTCCCTTTTTTGCCTGGCTTTTACATATTTATAAGCCAAATTCACTTGATTATTCTCAATACTACTTGGGCCGTGGTTGTAAAAAAGGGGAAACAAGTCCAAAATATGACTGAGAGGAGAAGTAGAAATCTGAAAGCCCCCTACATGATCACAAAAAACCACCCAAAACAAACCAGCAAACACCACCAGCCCCCTCCCCCAGTACTAAAGCTTCAGACATGCGATTTCAAGTAGTTAATTTTTCAGAATACAGTTCAGATCTCTTGCAACCAGTGCCATTCTAAAGCTGCTGTGGGTGCAAGCAGATATAGGCTAAGGTGGAAAATGAGCAAGGAAAATACCCATTGCATTTGGTTCAAATTTCTCTAAGTGCAAATCCAAATATCATGTCAAAATACCAACTTCTGAACAGCAGGACACACAACAATAAAAGCAACCTACCTTGATCACAAAGTTTTAAATTAACTACAAAGAAATAAAGTTATTATAGTAAACATCCTTGTGGGACGTGCTTTAAATAAGAACTCTGGATAACAGGTGAAATTACTGTAATACTGCTCTGTACTTCTATATAAACAAAAGGTATCAGTGCACAATTAAGCACGTAATTTATACCATCTTTCATACAACTTCTTCCTACATAGAAGCAATCAGTTCAGAATTATGTAGTCATACAAAAATTGACCTTAATTCATTCAGATTTCGTATTTTAAATTTATTATTTTAAAAATGAAAGGAAATAATCTTTTTTTTTTTAATTAGGTAGCTATTATTTCAGTATGAAATTGAATTCTGTTAAATAGTCATGGAAATTGCATTATTCATTTTGTAAAGTTAGCTTTACTCACATACTTTAATCAAAACAGGTATCACACTCAAAATTAACAAATTCAGTTTAAAAAAAATCATCAAAAAGGAAAAATCAGTGAAAAACTCCCTACAATATCTAAAATGTGTAGATTTAATTTACTGTTTCCAGCTAAGCAATTACATCAAGAGTTTAGAACTAGTAGATCTTAACCCTTCATGCATGTGATGTATTCAAAGATATAAGCAGCCTTTTCTTTGCTGAAAATTAGCTACTTATTGTCAAAATTAATTAAATTAATACACCAAAACGGGGAAGTATCCTTTCTGCCCCTGTAAAAGAACTGTGCTTTCAAAAGCTTTAACGCATGAATAACATGCAACCAGGGACATAGCCAAGGACTTTAATTAGTCCAGCAGGCTGATGATCTTTACCACACGGGCAACAAAGCTGCTGCTCAATGGTTTATTTCAGTAATTTAAATATATATTGTAGTAAGTTTTAGCACATCTCAAAAGTATAGAAAGGAAAGTGAAAGCTAAATCACATGGATATAATTCTAAAAAACAAAGCCATTATCCACTTCATTAACTCACTGCCTTAAAGAACAAAATGAACCAGCTCCAGAGCTGGCTAAGACTGTGCAGTCACATCAAACACAGTGCCTATCTCAGTTCTCTCCTCTTGCAATAAGTATTTCAACAAGAAGTACAAAAATGTGTTGTCTTGCTAACAAAATGATTAAAATATCGAGTATTCTCCAGATGTCCATTTAACAGACATTTTCAATCAGCCCCAACAGTCACAACAATGGCAAAATGCTGCTGTCCCACAGTGCACACTTAAAGATACAAGCTTAACATTACAAATTTCCACTGTTCATACCTACGTGGCATAATCTATTTTAAAAATTGATTACTATCTGCACTGTAATATACATTTAAAATCATTTTAAGGTTAAGAAAATGCTCCCATCTACTTAATTTTTTTTATATGCACAATATTCATATTTAAATTACACACATAACCCACAAAAGCACCAGCTCATAATAGTTACTATTTTACTTCCTAACCTGAGAACATAAATAAGCCACGTTATCATATGTTGAATCTTCACAGAACCATGTGAAGCAATGGACAGTTTTAGTCTTTACAGCGTGAAAGCAAATCTCATGGCCACAGACAACAGGAATAACATTAGTAGTTTCTTGTTTTAGATGTTCATCAGCATCCAAGGTTTGTAACAAGTAAGCAGAAGTGAAGTTCAGTTGCTTTTAGAAAATATCAGGGCAAATACATGGAAAAACTGAATCTCTGGGCACTCCTCCTGCACAAAGGCAAATCAAGAGCAAGATTATTTACACCCTCTATGTTGCTAGGATGAAAAGTACTAGGATATCAGCCACCTGAGAAGAGAGCACAATGAAAACACTCCTGTCACAGTACACCTCCAGGAACCGGGAAAATAAACAGTTTAATCACCTTCGCAAATCAGCAGATTCATCTTCAACTGTGAGATCTGTCTGTACCATCTCCTGTTTCAGTTCTCCGATTTCTGAGGCAATTGTGTCAATGAGCTAGAAAGGGACAAAAATAGTATGACGTCAAGAGAGTGGAAGAGGCGTGGAAAAGAAGCCTGGTCAAGTTTAGTCACCAGAGATTACAAGCTTTTTTTTTCTTTCAAATCACATCCTATTTGGACTTCCCCTTGTAAAGGAAAAAGTAAGGCTTTGGGCCACTTATAATCATTCTCAAAGAAAGAATAATTCCTGGCTTGTGCCAATACAAAACCTTCCAGGTTGGCTATTTTTTTGATTTAACTATAGAAAATCTGCAGCTTCAAATTATTCTACAGCAGCTTAAAAGAAATGAATTACTTCATCATTTATAGCATTTACTTCCTCAAATAAAAAGCAAAAATATAATTAGAAGAGGTCCATTTGCAAGAGTTATTTCAGAAGGGACACATGAAGCCCATGCAAGAGAACCGGGTGACCAGGCCCAGTCAACACGGGTTCACAAAAGGCAGGTCTTGCCAAACTAACCTGATCGCCTTCTATGACAAAGTGACTCGGCTGTTGGGTGAGGGAAAGGCTGTGGATGTATCTTTCTAGACCTCAGTAAAGCCTTTGACACAGTTTCTCACAGCATTCTGCTATGGAAACTGTCGGCCTCTGGCCTGGATGGGCGCACACTCTCCTGGGTGGAAAACTGGCTGGCTGGCCGGGCCCAGAGAGTGGTGGGAAATGGAGTTAAATCCAGCTGGAGGCCAGTGACAAGTGGGGTTCCCCAGGGCTCAGTGCTGGGTCCAGCCCTGTTCAGTGTCTTTATCAATGACCTGGATGAAGGCATCGAGTGCACCCTCAGCAAGTTTGCAGACAACACTAAGCTGAGTGGAAGTGTCGATCTGCTGGAGGGTCGGGAGGCTCTGCAAAGGGACCTGAACAGGCTGGACTGCTGGGCAGAGACCAATGGCATGAGGTTTAACACGGCCAAATGCCGGGTCCTGCACTTGGGGCACAACAACCCTGTGCAGTGCTACAGACTAGGAGAAGCCTGGCTGGAAAGCTGCCAGGAGGAGAGGGACCTGGGGGTGTTGGTTGACAGCCAACTGAACATGAGCCAGCAGTGTGCCCAGGTGGCCAAGAAGGCCAATGGCATCTTGGCTTGTATCAGAAACAGCGTGACCAGCAGGTCCAGGGAGGTTATTCTCCCCCTGTACTCAGCACTGGTGAGATCCCTCTTTGAATGCTGTGTTCAGTTCTGGGCCCCTCACCACAAGAAGAATGTTGAGGCTCTGGAGCGAGTCCAGAGAAGAGCAACAAAGCTGATGAAGGGGCTGGAGAACAGGCCTTATGAGGAGCGGCTGAGAGAGCTGGGGGTGTTTAGCCTGGAGAAGAGGAGGCTGAGGGGAGACCTCATTGCTCTCTATAACTACCTGAAAGGAGGTTGTAGAGAGGAGGGTAATGGCCTCTTTTCCCAAGTGACAGGGGACAGGATGAGAGGGAATGGCCTCAAGCTCCACCAGGGGAGATTTAGGCTGGACATTAGGAAAAAATTTTTCACAGAAAGGGTCACTGGGCACTGGCACAGGCTGCCCAGGGAGGTGGTTGATTCACCTTCCCTGGAGGTGTTTAAGGGACGGGTGGACGAGATGCTAAGGGACATGGTTTAGTGTTTGATAGGAATGGTTGGACTCGATGATCCAGTGGGTCTCTTCCAACCTGGTTATTCTGTGTTTCTATGATTCTGATATTGTGGTGGATGAAAAGTAACAAAGCGAGAAGGAAATGGGCAGCTGCTTTTCACATTAGGTCTTGGACTGCACTAGAATAAGTCAGTTAAAAGAATACTGCTTTGTAAAGCTTCAAGTTCAGGTAGAGCACATTCTTTATCTTGGACATGAGGGCAAGAACTCATTTTAAAGAGGGCAAGGTTAGCACTAGGGCTGTATCTGGAGAAAGTGTGCATTCATTAGCCAGATGCCTGGAAAAACAGTTGTGGAGCAGAAAACATTGATGAGGTTTGCAAGGCATGTTGTTTTGGACGTTTTTTTTGCAAGCACAGGAATGAGGTTGTTTGACACACTGCACCATGACAGTAAACCCCGTCTGCATTCCCTCTCTCCAGCCTGTAGTGAAACCTAATGAAAAGTTTCACAGTGATGCCATCTCCTTTATCAACCCCTCCTTCCAAACTTGGAGTAAGCAAAATCAAACCCTGGCAGATAAAGTAAAAACAACTTTCCAATCCAAGTTAGAACAATCTTCACAGTTGCCCACATACACGACCCTGCTTCCCACCAGCGATATGTGGTTCAGTACAGCAGTGTCTTCAATAAAACTGAAGGCAACATCTTCCTACACTATTTTATTGGAAGTTTTCCTAACTTCACACCCACAGAATGTTTTGGGTTGGAAAGGACCTTAAAGATCATGCAGTTTCAAGCTCCCTGCCATTGGCAGGGACATCTACTCCACCAGGATGCTCAAGGCCTCATCCAACCTGGCCTTGAACACCCCTAGGGATGGGGCAGCCACGACATCTCTGGGCAGCCTGTGCCAGTGCCTCACCACCCTCACAGGAAAACAGTTCTTATTGATATCTCATCTAAATCTCCCCTCTTTCAGCTTAAAAACCCCTCCCCAGCTTTGCTGTAGCCCCTTTCAGTACTGGAAAGCTGCTCTAAGGTCTCCCTGGAGCCTTCTCTTATCTAGGCTGAACAATCACAATGTCCAAGAAAAAGGAGATTGATCAAGGAATGTTTATTTCCAAGCTTTTTCAAACACTTTTTAATTAACCTTGACAAAGATGTCAGTGACAAAACACAGAAATATTACACTGAGAAACGTGATTTGTCACATTTGCTGAACAAGGCCAACTCTCTCACAGGCTGCTCTCACATGGGAGATGCTCCAGCCCTCGAATCATTTTCATGGCCTCCTCTGGACTCGCTCTAACAGATCCATGTCATTCCCGTGTTGAGGGCTCCAGAACTAACACAGGGCTCCAGAACTAACACAGTACTCCAGGTGAGGTCTCATCAGAGCATAGTAGAGGGGCAGAATCACCTCTCTTGCCCTGCTGCTCACACTTAATTCAAAAGAATTTTCAGTCTCTGCTTACAATAGGCCAACTCCATGAAGTATACCTTAAGTGGGAATGAATTATTACACACCACATCCACACCACAAGTTTCTTCCTGACAAGGTCAGAGCTCCCAGCCATATTGTACCATTGGCATCATAATTTACAAAGATCTTCCACTCACTGATTCCCAAACACTCCCTGAGACACCATGGTGAGATATGAGCAATGCCTTTCTGACCGTGAGAAAGAGTAGCAAGAGGAACCCACACCGTCCTGACAGAGGAGCCTTGCAGCTCTCCACAATGTTCAGCGCCCTTGTGGAACAGGGCCTCCAAAAAAGAGCCACCAAGTGCCCTAATAGGGACAAGTAAATTCATTCCTCCTTTAGCATAAGAGATGAATCCAATCCCACATTGGCTTTACAGAGTGTAAAATACCCTGTAAACTGACCAGGACAACTCTGGAATTCAGACTGCCCAGGTCTTCCATCCACCTACTTAGTAGCAGGAAATGCCTCTGGGATGATACCAAAGGAAAAAATAACAACCAGCCTTCACTGGGAATAAAAGGCTGCACACTCCTATCATGCCCTGCATTCAGAATGGGTAAGCACTTGTGGCACTCTAAGAAACAGTTCCCACAATACTGAAATAAAAAAAATTTCTATTTAAAATAACACCTGAAATTACGACAAGACACACCAAGATATCAGGCCAACCATTAAAAGAATGAAATTCAAATAAAAATTTTAATCACATGGATGGCTGTTCAGGTTTTAAAGGAAAAGAAAACAATTGGTCTATGGAAAGTCTTTGGCTACAAACCCAAGCTACAGCTGATGTACTTAGGCAATTTATTTAACAGCAATCCTTCTGTACCTGTAAAGCAGAGAGAGATAGACATCCACTAATTCAGTTCGACAGTCAATTAATTCAGAGCAGAGAAGCTGACTACCACTCTAAAAAGACAGAAAAACTGCATTTCTCTTCCTAGATGCAACTAAGCTGCAGAATTGGAAGAATTAGCTCTGTTAGGTAAACATCTCTGGTGAGCAATCCATTTTAGAATCACAGAATTGTTGAGGTTGAAAAAGATCATCCAGTCCAACCTTCAGCTCAATTAAACCATGTCATGAAGAGCCATGTCTACATGTATTTTGGACACCTCCAGGGATGGAGACTCTACCACTTTTCTGGGCAGCCTGTTCCAGAGCTTCACCACTCTTTCAGTAAGGAAATTTTTCCTAATATCCAATCTAAACCTCCCTTAGTGCAACTTGAGGCCATTTCCTCTCATCCTATCGTTTGCTACTTTGGAGAGAGACCAGCACCCACATCACCACAATCTTCTTTCAGGGATTCGCAGAGAGCAATGAGCCTCCCCTCAGCCTCCTCTTCTCCAGGCTAACCTCAGTTCCCTCAGCTGCTCCTCGTAAGACTTGTGCTCCAAGTCTCTTACAGTCGGTAGCTATAATAATCACTCTTGAATTAGCTGCAAACATGAATGTACCTTGTTAAAATTAGTTATAAATAACTAACGGTATTCTGAAACACTGACACAGTGATTTCTTGTTATTTGTATCAAGATGTACCAAATGCAAGTCAAAAACCCTAATAAATATATGTTCAGATAGAAACACATGGTTCAGAAAGAAATATGCAATATGGCATTTTCAAACAAGGAGATTGACAGCATATGGAAAAAACAGAGCCCACTTTCAGTGAACGAAATCCATTCCAGGTTTAATTAAAGCCTATGAATTATCTAAATTAGGATTTCATCTTCCTGGATTAAAATCACATTTCATAACCGGTAGCGTTGCCCAATGGAATGGACAGCCAAGAGGCTTTCTATTAAAGAGAAGAAGTTTCTATGTCAAAATAGAAGCAAAAAAATAGTCGGTTTTAAGTGCTAAATTTCCCCAGTGTTCATTCGATATTAAGTAAGTATAATGAGGCAGTCAAACACAACCACACAAGTTTTTACTGCTAAGTAAGATCCACACTGCTGAAAGTCCTACTACATCACTACAGCTTTTGTAGCCTTCTCATCCCTTCTGGTACTGTTGAAGCAGCCCAGAAAGCCAACTGTAACCAGGGCGGCATCAAAAGAAATGTGTCCAACAGATCAAGGGGGGGAATTTTGAGACCTCACTCTGATCCAAACTTATCTCTGGAAGTTATTTCTTGTTATTTTTGAATGGCTGCCATGTTCAGTCCCTTTAACACAACTGCCTTTTACATCTTCGTCTGAGAAAGTCACTTGCTTATATAAGATTAAAGTCCTTAAAAAGAAATATTTTAAAGTGGGTTTTAACTTATAAACTTTTTATATCAGAATAGCATATGGCAGGCTCTGCAGAACAGCTTTATCCAGAAGAAGTTGTAATCTTAAAGCTTTTTAATTTGTATGTCTGCCCTGAAGAGAACTTACCAGGAACCATCCTTCCTGGGAGGGATTTTTCCCGTGTTTAGAAAAAGAAAAAAAAAAAATTGGCTAAAGACAACTTGAACAAAATGGCACCTTTTAAGCAGTCATCAGCTCACATTGTCTTCTATAGGCCACATTTCTTGTGTATATTGCATATTCTCCAAATTACAAGGCGGTTTTACCTTAGTCTATGAAGAGCGTACATCCTGAAACCAGGTCAAGTGCTTAGCATCAAACCTGAACCTGACTTATAAAGTCTGTGATAATGGAGCATGCTCCGCAATCAAACCGTGACTCATTAGCTATCAGCAGGTACTGCACCTGGATGCAAACACTTATCTTCAGGAATAACCCCCTCATTTTTGGAAAATAAACTGCCAATATTTTCTGCAAATAGCAGTTAATTTCCCTTAAATTCTTTTTCATGTTAAAAAAAAAAAGTTGATCTTTTCCTGTTTAAAAAAAAAAAAAGTCTTTTGGAGTGGCATCATTTGGGTGCTCTTGCAATTCACTGACACATACTGTTACAATAGTACCTGACAAATAATTTTCGATCAAGTAACATAAGGTGTACTTATGATTTTATGACATAACTTCAGAAGTATTTAGGAACAACAAAACCTCTGGTCATTATACAGTGTATGTGATGCTTGCATGATTAGCATTTGACAAGATAAGCTGCTTGATATGTTTGTATCAAATGCAGGAAGGATCCTAAGTGTATACTATTAGACCCAACTCTGAGAAAACAAGTGGCAGCAGAAGGCTCAGAATAACTCAATTCTTTAAACAGATTTTCTCTATTTGCAAAGAGTGTGATTTCTATTTTGCTAGAAATAATGAGAAAACTCAACCATTACTTTCAACAGACTTGAAATCAAGGCCATAAGAATTTTTAAAGCAAAATACAACTGAAGCGGATGATTATATTGGTTAGAGGACCCTATATATGCCCCCCGATCCTTCCCTTTAGAATATTCACTACCTGCTGCAGCTTTTTCCAGCGAAGATGCTGATACTTGCTGCTATCTCAGCTTACAGTAAGAAAAAAACCCAAACCATGCTGCTTTTTTTTTTTAAATACTGCAGCAGATATGATTCAGCAGCCAAAGCTTAAAGTTGTGGCAATCAGCTGCCACTTTACTGTCTGTTCCAAGCTCCTGCCTCTCCTGCTGCTCTCCTCACGCCAACATACATGAGCCCCAAGACTTAAAAAGTAATCTGAAGAAATCCGTCACAAGTATTTAGGGCCATGAAACAGATATTACTTTGCTACGCTACAGAAAGAAGAGGTCCGTAGATAAGAAACATATTTGAAGGTGTGACATCTCCTCAGCTTGTGAATTCTTTAACATTAATCCCTGGCAAACTGAAAGGAGACCCTATATAAGATGGTAGACATATTTGTGTCTAATGTTTTTCCTTTGGAGTTTATTTCAGATAAAGCACTGCTCTGTAAGTTAAAAAGAAACAATACAACCACTGTAAAGCCAAATAATCATTATGACTCAGGCAGCATGAATTCACATAGCAGTCCAGTATAGCATTCCTTAATGAAACCTATCCTAAACATTATATTACCACAAATATCCATGTACTAACTGTTTACATTCCTAAAATCCATGAACAAAATAATGAAATGCAAACATCAAACTACAATGTTTCCTTTCATAACGTATCATGCTGTGCTTATAGTCAACTGATTATTCATTCAACAAGTCTGATCTCAGCTTTTAGAAGCTGGCAGGGGTGACAATACAATTCCTACATACAGATCACAAACATTACTCAGCTTCCCTGCGTGCCCTCACCAGAATACATATATTCAAGTTTTATGTTTTAAACTTTTCAGGATGTCCTATAAGCAGTAAAAATCAGAGTAAGCATCTTCACTAGAAGCAACACACTCCCAAGGGGCTAGAGTCACCTTTCTGAAACTGCTCTGTCTGCACACACATGGCTGCTGTGCATCACAGAAAGCAGATGCCCAGGACCAGGCCTCTCTCGGAAGCACAGCATGTATACAGGTGGTCTTACTCATTCAAGTCTTGAAGAGTTTCCCCATCCCAATATTAAAAAGAAAATGTTTCCTGTGAGGCTGGTGAGGCACTGGCTCAGGTTGCCAGGAGAAGCGGTGGTTGCCCCATTCCTGGAGGTGTTCAAGGCCAGACTGGATGAGGCTTTAAGCAACCTGATTCAGTGGAAGGTGTCCCTGTCCATGGCAAGGGGCTTGGAACTGGATGATCTTTAAGGTCCTTTCCAACCCAAACCATTCTATGATTCTATGAGAGTCAGTCAAGATGATCACAGCAGAACGTTTCAAAGTCTTGAGATTTAAAACAGCTAAAGAGGAAAAGGTAAGATCAGTGCTACTTATCTGGCAAGGGAACACAGGCTGAAGACAGCAAGGATCAGTATCCAACTGGACAAATGAGCCTCAGCGCTTACCACCCCCACTTCCTGCCAGCATCTCATTTTTCATTCTTTCTGGAGACCTGCATCCTCTTTGGCATCACATCTTTTCCTTCCTGTTTTGATAAGCAGAGCGTAGCAACCCTCAAAGAGCACCCTGTGTCACGATGTGGCAATGCGCCAGAGGCGAGCCAAACTGGGAATGCTATTTCTGGACTTAATGTCTAAATACAATTAAATATTTTGATAGATGGTTGCAATTTCTGGTTATTTTGCACAGAGCTATGAATTTCCAAGACCATTAATGTTATTCAGTGTCTTATTCACTAGAAAGCAACAAAATTTACTTGATGTTTGATTTTGGGACAGAAAAGCTCTGATGTCAGTTCAATAAAGATTGGAAGATTTTGAAGAGGAGGAGGGTTCAGTAAGAAGTATGTTTGGCAGAGACACATATTCAATTCCTTACTGTACCATAGACTCCCCCTCTGTAACCATTGATAAGCTATTCATTCCCAGGATTACTCAGACCTAGCTCCGTCTTTGCTTTATTTTACTACTTGCTTGGTCTGAGTCTTCATAAATTGCAAGGCACAAAAAACTTCAGAGAATTTAACCTATAAAACTACACATCTTTGGCCTTTGTAAAATGAGGGCAATGCTGTTTTGCTGGTGTATTAACAGTCAAAAGAATGAATGTGAAAACACAAAGAGATGGTCAAAAGCTACAGCAGGGGGAACATCAGAAGAAGCTACAGCAGGTGATGAATATTCTAAAGGAAGCAATCAAGGTGAGTCAATTCAGAAGCACCTGTAAATTTTCATTGTTCCTTTGAGCAAAGCCTTGTGCACCAACATAGCCCCTGTGACCCTGGCATTAAACAAAAAGCAAAATTCTAGCGCAGAACAGATAACGCTGTTGTATTTAACCCTGATCACAAGCTGGTCTATGTGACAGTATACTCATATCCTCCTAGCCTGGACACCACAGTTTCATAGGTCAGCATGCTCTCAATAAAGTGGCACTGCCTGGACACTGATCTCCCTGTCCTACCCTCTAGAAGTACATGGTTTTTGCAGCTGTACTCACACACAAAGGCTTTGTTAACTACATTTCACTCAAGCAGTCCTTTTTTT
This sequence comes from Clamator glandarius, assembly GCA_033459285.1. Taxonomy (NCBI): domain Eukaryota; kingdom Metazoa; phylum Chordata; class Aves; order Cuculiformes; family Cuculidae; genus Clamator; species Clamator glandarius. The sequence continues at coordinate 919,959 of JAUNZM010000483.1, read as the reverse complement.
TCCTATAAAAAAGAAGTTAACTACAGCCTCCTCTACAATTAACTTCAGACCTTTTCCATTACACAGAAACAAAACACAGTTAACAGGATTCAGTCATCTTTTGAAACCATACCGCTCAGTTCTATTGCCCCTCTGCTTTTTTTGATGCCAGACAATAGTTGTCCGAAGTCTCTCCACTGCATAAAGTCTCTCTCTGTCATAAAAAAAGACCAGAATATACTCCTGCATTCCCCTAGAAAAAGATCACTGCAGTCCCCTGACTGAACCCCCAAAGCCTTAACAAACTTCACCAAGAGCAGGAGACAGAAGAGAGGATGCGATGACCCATGCTTACTTTTGCAATGTGATTGTTCATGCCTGAGCTGAGCTACTACTGCTGAGCAAATCTAGGGCCAACTGTGCCAGTCAACTCTGCAGGAAATACTGGGGAAAGACAAAATGAAGTCATCAAAGTTAATCCTGGACAGAAGTTCCCAGAAACAGAAGTAAGTAGTAACTATGTAGAAATTAAGATGATGACAGAAGATGCACAAAACCTAATGACTGCAAGCAACCAATCCCGAAGTACAGCCTTTCTCACACAGTTCTCAAGGTTCAATTTTGCAGCTGTAATGAGGTCAGTGGGACAAAAATCAAATATTCACGCCTAGGGAAAAATCCATTTCTAAAGACTCCAGGGAATATTTGAAGGTGCTTCGACCAGCCCCTAGACCACAGAAACACTAAATGGAATTATTTCTCTTTCATCCCTATAAGCAAGTCCATGCCAGAACAGAACTTGCTTTCAGTGCCTGTACCATCTAGGAAGCCCCGAATATCTTAAAGGAAACAGCATTTAAAGCATGTAGACACCTGAAGACACAGACATCTACCTTGCTGGATTTTCGAGAGTGTAGCAGTGAGTTAAGCACCAGCTTCTTGGGTATTTTAAAGAAGATGAAGTTAAGCTTTAGAAAAACAGCCAAATACAGTCTACAAAGCAGAAACACCACAACATAAATAGGACTGAAAATATAAATATAGAATTTTGTGAGTGCCCAGGTTACAAACAATTTTTCTTAAAAGAGGCAAGCAAATTAAATCAATTCTCAATACAATAAAGGAAATCATAAACCTGCACTGCAACTTTAAGCTGCACAAGTTCAGTTTATGAAAGCTCTAATAATTTTATTCCTGTGCGTAATAAAGCTCGCATTCTCAGCATCAGCAGCAAAGAAAGCCACAAGCTGTTTTATACCAAATATTCTGTTCAGTGCACAGAAAAACAGTACACGCATGAAATAACTGGGTGGGAATCTAACCACAAATAACAACTGTAAAAAAAAAGATTCTCAATGAAGTACTGCACATTTTGCAGCACTTGTTTCACATAAATCCATGTGATTTATCTTCTGTATAAATATCCCATTTACCTTAAAGAAACTTCCTCTTTTGTCCAAACAACAGGCTTTCATTGTCAAAGAAGACATCTTCCCAGGAGGACTCAAATGTATGCCTTGAACTCCTGAAAGCAGACATTTTTTTAATGGTTAGTCCAGTCTGTAGGAAATTCCTTTGTAAGCCACAGAAACAGTCACAACAAGCTTTCTGCCAAAACACAACAGACCAGAGTCCTTACATATAACTTCATTCTATTATTTTTCCATAAACTGCTTCAAAAAGACAGTGCTACTCAGAGCGCCACGTTTCTCCCTTCTCCTCACAGCTGATCCTGTAGCTGTGAGTAGATTTTTATGTGCTCATTAAAAAAGAATGCTAAAACATAACAAATGCTTTATTTGTTTACTTGCCCTCAGCCTGAAATATAAATGTAACAAAAAGTTACCTGTCACTACAATCTGTTTTCAAATATTACAGTATTAGTGGGGCTTACTGGGAGGGGAAAAGTATTAAAAATCGCTCACAGGAGAGAATTACAGAATTGGTAAGCTTGGAAAATATCTCCAAGATCATCAGACCCAACCATCAGCACAACACCACTGTGCCTATTAAACCATGTCCTGAAGTGCCATGTCTACATGCTTCTCGAACACCTCCAGGAATGGAGACTCCACCACTTCCCTGGGCAGCCTGTTTCAGCGTTTCACCACTCTTTCAGTAAAGAAATATCCTAACATCCAATCTAAATCTCCCCTAGCAGAACCTGAGGCCATTTCTTCTCATGCTGTCACTTATTACTGGGGAGAAGAGACCAGCACCCACCTCGCTACAATCTCCTTTCAGGGAGTTGTAGAGTGCGATGAGTTCCCATTTCAGCCTCCTCCAGGCTAAACAACTCCCAGTTTTCTCAGCTGCTCCTCATAAGACTCATTCTCTAGCCCTTTCACCAGCTTTGTTGATAATTAAAACAACTCAGAAAAACATATGCAATCCCCCCAAAAATCCTGACTGAAGTACATAAAATGCAATTAAAGTCATATCCAAGTGAGAAACTAAAGTTAGGAAGAAGCTGCATTTTCTATGATCAACTGAGTGAACAGTTTAACACAGAGAAGAATATAACAATACAACATAGGCACACAAGGAGAAATATCATGCAGGTGACCTCCAGCTGATTAGTACAGTTCCTCTACAGCCACAACCAAATCACAACAGTAATTAGTGAACAAGCTTCTGGACTAAACTGAAGCCAAGTTCCATGGCTAAAACGTCCCTCTAGGATTTTAACAGCAAATTTATAATTGCACTTAAATAATCAGACTCTTCTCCTTGCTCACACATTTACTGACCACACAGCAGGTGGTTATGTTGGAAGTTTCAGTTACCTAAATGGCAAATATTGCAGATGCAAACCATTATAGACTAAGACAGAGAAGCATCTTTTGATTTGGTACAAGCAGAAATTAAAATACAAATGGCAGGGAGCAGCAGAAAACAAGTTTAGTGGGATGGCTGCAGATGAAGCTTGAGCAAAACAAAGCAGCTGGGACAGAGAATGCCGAGAGTAAAAAAAACACATCTGACCAATTAAATAATAGGATCAAGGAAAAGCTTAAAAGAAAACAAGGGTTAAATGAAAAACCCTGGCAAGCTCAAGTATTAGAAAAGGGTGAGAGGTAAAAGCAGAGGAAAAGAAACATTTTACCTTGGTTTTAAGATGTAGCAGAAACCTTAAAATTGTTAGTTCTGTTTCCAGAGGCCACACCACAAGAGCACTAGAAAAGGTTACATTTTTCCACTTAGATTCTGGTTAGAAAAGAAACCATGGCAGGAAGCTGAGGAATCAGCCTATTTTTCAGGCAGAGGCTGTAGGTTTTAAATGTTGAAAGAAAAATCCTGAATTCTGCATTCCTGTAAAAGCCAAACACTAGAGGATGGCCAAGAGAAGACAAAACTGGAACACTGTTGAAACACCACCACGACTAGTAATAACAAATTCTCTGTAAATCAGTGTATCTGAGGGACTGCATTCCTGATGAGGCTTTAAAGCATTGTAATCCATATCGCTTTAACTAAAGTCTGTCTAAATAACTTGATTGAACCAATACTAGAAGAGACTGAAGCCCAGAGCAGCAGGTGAGTTTGCAGGTACTACAAAATCAGTTGAGCTCTGTGTCCTCATCTGCCACAGGCACAAGGGTATGGAAGTGTTGTTCCACTCTGAGAAGCATCAGGCATTTTAAAGACAACTGGTATTCAATACTGATTATTCTAAACAATCTAAAGGCTGCCATATAACATGGGTTTCTAATTATAAAAATAATAGAATCATAGAATGGTTTGGGTGGGAAAGGACTATAAAGACCATCCAGCTCCAACACCCGAACATGGGCAAGAACACCTTCCACTGCATCAGGTTGCTCAAAGCCTCATACAGCCTGGCCTTGAACACTTCCAGGGATGGGGCAGCCTTGACTTTAATGGGCAACCTGGGCCACTGCCTCACCATCCTCACAGGAAAAAACTTCTTTCTGATACCTCATTTAAATCTCCCCTCTTTTAGCTTAAAACTCTTCACACTCATTCTATCCATGCACTACCTGATAAAGAGCCCCTCTCCAGCTTTCCTGGAGTCCCCTTTCAGTATTGGAAAGCCCCTATAAGGTTTCCCCAGAGCCTTTTCTGAAGGCTGAACAAACCCAATTCTCTCAGCCTGTCCTTGTATGGGAGGTGCTCCAGCCCTTAAGATCATCTTCATGGCCTCCTCTGGAATCACAGCTCCATGTCCTTCTTGTGCTGAGAACTCCAGAATTAAACTGAATATATTTTCTCTCAATGAATTCTGAAAAGGGAATTCACACCTCAAAGATTAAGGTGGAGGAAGACCCAAGAAACCTGAAAGGCAATTAGAGTAAAAATTCAATTTTCCAAGTTGACGCTATCCTCTTAATGACAACATAAAATTCAATTCCAGGAAAAACCCAAAAGATTTTAAAGGAGCTACATTAGGGGTTTATGAGCAAGATCATGCAGTTGTATGTGCATCTCTAGTCTAAGTCATTTATCTTTCCATTTGCAAACAACAACCCCTTTGCAGGAAATCTAATGTTTTTGGGTTTTTTTAATTTAACCACAACGATGTCTGCTCGCCACTCTGTTACCAAAATAAGACCATGCCAAGATTTTTACATTCATCTTATTTCAAAACAGAACAGAAGTTTACAAGCTTCCATACTCAAACACACAGAAGAATGCAAACATACAAATACAGTTTGCCCTTTAAAGAACCGTATGACTCTAAGACAAAGAAAGCCTCAAACAAGACCACCTTTAATTTTGACTGTAAGACGTTCTGAAGCTCTAAACTTTTCCAGAGCTGCTCTGAGGTGGTGAGACACTGGCACAAGTTACCCAGAGAAGTCATGACTGCCCCATCCCTGGAGGTGTTCAAGAGCAGGCTGGATGAGGCTTTCAGGCAACCTGATGCAGTGTGGCAGGTGTCCTTGTCCATGGCAGGGGGGCTGGAATTGAATGATCTGTAAGGGTGCCTTCCAACTCTAACCACTCTATGATTCTATGAAGATCATTACTATCTGTAGGACCATAACTATGAACCTCAACTGAGCTCACATCTTTGCTCTTCCCAGCTCCCTGCGCAGCCAGTGAATCAATCTACACTACCCTTTGCGGTTACGGTGCAATTTCGAACGGACTTAGGGTAACCTAAATATCCTTCCATGTTTGAGTGGTTTTTAGCATTTCTGATTAAAATCAGCACTGTGGGAAACACTGTTGTTTGCTTTTATGCTTTTCTTCCCTGTACATACGCTTCTGTTAGGCCACCCAATACACAAACAGACATTAAGCCCCGCTGGTAAAACAGAGGGCTGGAGTGGGTGCAATACTCAAAAAACTATGCGTGGGCCTCTACCTGCCTTCCACCTCAGAGTTCAGAGGTACCTCCAGATGATGTACAGAAACAACTTCAAAAAACAAACCTACTGCCAGGAGGTTTCATTTCTCTACATAGCCATGCACATCTGATGCTTACTCAGACTCAAAACAAGCTGGAAAACCATTGCTCTGAAGTTGTCTTTGTTGAGTTTGGGCAGTACGAGGCGGACAGAAAGGAGAAAGCTCCCTTCTTTGATTGAGAAGCTGGGTAAAGAGACAGCAAAACATGCCTTCCTCTGTACATACCACAGACAAATATTTTCTCCCTCCCCTGTATTTTAAGGACCGAGACAGAGTTGAGACACATTTCCTTAGACATTGCCAGGGTGACTGCTTAAAAAATCCATCTGAAAATGTCATCAAGCTGCAGGAGTCAACTCACTGTATAATTCATGTGACCTTTTGTCTGGCCATCTGGAAGGTAGCCTTTGCTGTGTTTCAGTGGTCAGGACTTCACCTACTTAGCAGTCTCCACAGCTCTTGGCTCTCAAAGGGCAGGAGGTGCTAGACTACTGCCTGCTGCTCCGATGTTTGAGTGGCTCCCTTCCAGCAGCATGAGCCTCTCCTGTAAGCAGTGCTGCTTTCCTGCAGCTCTGCAAATCCAGGACAAAGCTTGTGCATGTAAAGGAGAAGACAGCCCAGGAAGAAGGAATGATTTGCCTGCCTTGTCTGAAATGCAATGCTGCCACATGGATGCTGATACCCATGTGAACTGTATGTTTCAAAAAAAACCCCTAAAACAGTGTTTTTCACTTTCTTTCTTCCATTCCTTTCTCCTCCTTGTTTCCATTTACACGGGAATGCCAGAGCACCATTAAGATGCCTAAGAGGTAACCAAGACTACTGACTTCTTCCTAAAACCAGCTCCTACTTTCCTCCCTCTCCTGCAATTTTATTTGGTATTTTATATGTCCTTGTACTTAATCATAATAGTGCCCATCACCGTCATCTGAGGCTGGACTAGATGATCTGTAAAGATCCCTCCCAATCCAAAGCATTCTATGATTCTTGAATTTCTCAGGATCCTTCCCTTTAATCCCCTCATTACCTTCTCCCTTTCCAACTTGCATTAGCTAAAAGTCCTGGAAAAGACGAAACAGTCTACATTCCACCCCTGAGCCAGAAAGTAAAGACCACAGCAATTCAGGGATCTTAATGAGTCCCTTCTTACCCTACGTCTGCTCTATGTACTAAGGAATCAAGGCTATACAACTGCAGCGGCTTTCGCCTCCTTAGTTCCCATCTATGTTTTTTGATGTCTTGGCCAACCTAACAAGACAGGAATGAGGAAGATAGTCTCTGTTTACAAATACTGAGAAAAAGATAGAAGGAAGAAACTCCATTAATGCTGTCACTGAAAGGAGAGATCTGCAGCCTTCTTTTTACTAGCCAGCCAACAGAATTACCAGAACCCACTTTTTTTTTTTTTTTTTGTATTTTAAGTGTAAGTTATTCCACTGAAGGAACTGGCTGTCCTCTTTCATTCTCAGTCTGTAAAGGCCATGCAACCACTAAGCACAGACACTCACAGAAACTACTTCAGGAAAACAAAAACCGGGTTTACTGCAAGTCAGGGCAGAACAGCAGAAAACATCAATGCAGACCTTAAGAACAAACTGGCAAAGGTCAGCTGCTGCCAGGAGACTTATGTGGGTTGATATCTGTCAATACAGTCTCTCTGCCATTCACTTTGCCAGCAGCAGGTTACACGAGTGGAGCTGAAACATGCTACCTACTGTCTCATAAAAAATGCATGAAAGCTAGGTAAAGCATACTACACATGTACTTGAAAACAGAGGGCAAATTAGCATCATGTTGCAATCATATTATAATAGCAATTTATAAATATATAGTATTAAAAAAAACCCAATTAATCCTGTGAACCCATTTTCTGGCAGGCTAAGCTGGAAAACAGAAACAGGAAGGATAAATACATCTTACTTTTTTAAGAAATGTGAAAATACTACTTCTAAAATGCAATCCTACACTTAAGAGATATACACAGAATTTCAGATTTTCAGCAAATTTAAGCATTCTCACACATTTCATTTTCCTCCTACCACATTTGCACTGCCCCATGGAGAGGGCTGCGTTCATCTCTAACCTACAAAGCTCCAGTTTGTCTAGTTACTCTGACCTTATCTGATTCTTGGCAAAATTGAACTTTTCCTTTTGAAAGTATTTCCTCTGAGAAGTTAACTGCAAGCCTACTTCCAGGGAGACAGATACAACTGAGCACAGTATCACTTTGAAAATCTATCAAATAAGAGCCTCAGTCTGAAAACTGCCGTCGGTGCCAGGATTCTGCAGACCTCTCAACTCAAATGTTGCATTGTGTTAGCACAGCTGTATCCACAAGCAAAAAGCAAGGGGATTATGCAAAAAGGATTCTAATTTCCATCAATCCTCTGGGTGCAGAAAGGGTTTACAGTCTTTCTTTTTTTCCTTCAAATAATGCAAGGGCACATTACTTGTAGGAAAACAAATAATGCATACAGTAAACGTGACAAGTCACTTTTCACAGTGTCATATTTCTGGATTTTGTCATTTCAATTAAAAAGTGTGTGTAAAAGCTTAGAAATAAACATTCCCTGATCAATTCCCTTTTTTCTTGGAGACTGGTATTGTTCAGCCCAGAGAAGAGAAGGCTCCAGGGAGACCTTAGAGCAGCCTTCCAGTACTGAAAGGGGCTGCAGGAAAGCTGGGGAGGGGCTCTTTATTAGGGAGTGCAGGGACAGGGCAAGAGGGAATGATTTTAAGATGAAAGAGGGGAGATTGAGATTAGATATTAGGAAGAATTATTTTTCCTTTGATGATGGTGAAGCACTGCAACAGGTTGCCCAGAGAAGTCATGGCTGCCCCATCCCTGGAGGTGTTCAAGGCCAGTTTGGATGAGGCTTTGAGCAAACTCATGCAGTGGAAGGGGGCTTGAAACTGGATGAAGCCCCTTCCAACTCAAACCCTTCTATGATTCTATACTTCTTCAAGCGCTGTTTTTACTTTTATATCTGCTACCTGAACATAATGAGATCATGCGAGCTACTCCCCCGAAAAAAGCCTGTCTGCTACCAGTATGCTGTCAGTATTTCTGCCCATAATGAGCTAAAATGTCTTACAAATACAGTCTATAACATTGGCAGGCAGAAAGGCCAGAAATTACTTTTTGCAATCCTTTTCAGGAGAGAAGAAACAAAAGGAGCCAGATGTATGTAATATCAACCAAAAATAACTAGATAACAAGTGAACCATGCTTACTACCTGTCCCCAATGTGCCTCTTGATAAATGCTGACATGCAACACTACTTAATTTACCACCAGTTACACATCTCACATTTATGCCTCCAAGGAATTCATTAGTCTTTCCATTAAAGAAAAGATACAAGGTCATTAAAGGCAACCAGCAGAATTAAATGATGTGCAAGTATTCTGATCAGTGAAATGAGGTTCAGTTATGTCCCAAGTGCTGACACAAGGTTTTACACTTCTAAGTTTTTTCAGTTGCTACATTTGTCACATCAGGCACTATGACTCTAATCTGGTTTCTTGATACAGGTAGAACAAGGCACTGAGGATCCCCAGAGCAATAGTTGTTCCTCTCAAGCTGTTACAGCTGTGAGCAGTTTTATCAGGGCACCAAGCTCCCTCTCCAGCACTGCCTCTTGCTCCGTTTTGTTCAAACTCCATACCAGGACAATCACTCAGCCAGCCTGGTATTCAATAAGAATTACAGAAAAACAGCCAGGTCACAGACTTCACTACAGTCCCATCTTTTGGACAAATCCTTGTCTCTCATTTCACTCACAATGCTCATCTGAGATGGGAATTTCTATGGGCTGGGAGAGGACAGGACAAGTACAACCACTGAGGTTCACTACAGTGACACTTGGCTCTGGACATTGCCTGTGCAGAAACCTGCTTGAGGCTGGGAGATCAGATTTCATAGAATGGTTTGGGCTGAAAGGGACTTCAAAGACCATCCAGTTCCAACTACCCTGCCATAGTGACACCTTCCACTGCATCAGGTTGCTCAAAGCCCCATCCAGCCTGGCCTTGAACATCTTCAGGGATGGAGCAACCACAACTTCTCTGGGCAACCTGTGCCAGTGCCTCACCACCATCACAGGAAAACATTTCTTCCTAAGATCTCATTTACATCTCCCCTCCTTCAGCTTAAAAACATTCCCCTTCATCCTATCCCTGCATATGCTGACAAAGCACCTCTCCAGCTTTTTTGGAGGCCATTTAAATACTGGAGGGCTGCTCTAAGGTCCTCCTGGAGCCTTCTCTTCTCCAGCCCAACTCTCAGCCTGTCCCACTCCTTTCCTAGTAGTCCTCCTTTCTAAAACAATAAGCTGACAAACTGCCCTACTCCTGCCCTGCCCTGCATTCATTGCTTTGGCCTACAGAGAGTAATGTTCAACCTGTATTTTGCAAAGATTATTCTTCAGCTCTCAATACTGGCAACATGCTTATTTATTACACATCATATCTGCTTTCAGTTTCTGTACTGGCATCTTGAAGTATCAATGCTTCTCATCCAGGTGAACATAACAAGACTTAAAATAAACAGCCATCCTTCCAAGGACACCTCCACCGCACTATGTGTTAAGCCATAAAATATTAAGAACTGCTTAAGGAACTATTACCTGGACAGACTCAGATCTTCAAGGCTGTGAACCAGTCCACACATCAGGCTTGGTATATTTATCTGACTAAATCTAACGTGGGACTATCACTGCCAAGCTTAGGCACTTATCTTCCTACATCTGGTTTCAGCTAGTCATCACTCCTGCCTCACCAACCTTTTGCCTGCAGGCTTATTTTCCTCCTTGATTCCAGATCCTACTCACCAGTAGCTTTGCAAAAGACTAAAGGATAAAGAGGAATTTCTTTGAACTTGTTTCAGCATGGAGCTCTCAGAAGAGATTTTAAGCCTCATTAGATTTTGGCTAGATCTCACTCACAGCCACCTACCCTCTTCTTTTATCTATACTAAAGTCATAAATGCAGGAATTGAAGCACCTGAAAACCCCATCTGAAAAGTGCACAAGAGTTGGTCTGACTCTGCCCCCACTGACACAAACAGACACTGTATCACTCTTTCCAACAGGAGTGTACAGTTAGGCAAATACTGAATAACTTGGAAAATCCCTTCTTTAAGCTTTGCTGAACGTGGCACACTCCCAAGAAGATCATGTTCACTGCTAGTGCCGTCTCTCTGCACCCCTTCCAAACAGTTTCTTCTTCCTCTCTTCCACTAAACAACCCCTTCCTGCTTGGTCCCATGGCATACTTTCCACATTACTGAAAAGGAATAAAAACCCAAGTCATTTCCTTTGGTACAGCATTTAATCATGAAGGATACTACCACATCTCTTATAAGAGAATGATTGTACGTTGATATATTCACGTCTTGTTTTGCCTCTAGACATGTCAGAGCAATACATTTGTAAGACTGGTTTGGATTTGGATAACCTTGCAGAACGTTCATATTCATCCCAAATTCCTTGGCTCGGGTATCTCACAAAACTAGAATTTCTTGCAGTATTTCAGTGATTTACATTCGCTATTCCTGCCAAAACCAGTGAATAAAAAAAAGCAAAACCATTCAGAAATATGTTTTCAAACCTCTTAAAAATGTTTAACATGGACCTGCAGTTCCTGGAAGAAGCAAAAAAAGGTAATGCTTAAATTACAATTCAGCTTCAAGGCCTGAAGAACTTCAGAATTCATAATGAAACATTGAGTCAAAGGCAGAGGGAGATGTGTTACAACACACGCATCAAGATGGAGATGCACAAGATAAACATCTGGGCTTGACCAAGGGTTACTTTAGGCATCTGGAAAAAGCATCTCTATCTCCTATTCTATGAATCCCAGAGAAGGATAAGGGTTTCAGCATCTATGTTGTAACTCCTACCTTCTTCCCTGACAGAGTCACCAAGTAAAGCTCCAATGGAACCACAGCCAGAGATAATGTTCCTTCACAGAGCAAGGGGAAAGCAGAAACTGGACCTACTGCTGGTTCAGGGACCTTAAACACTTCCATCTACTCAAATATTTTCATGATCCAGGGTGCAGATATGCTTATTCTCATATTGGATAGCTGCACCTAGTACAGTATCCTTTTCTATATTTTACTCTTTTGCACCTAACAGTTAAGAAACTTTTTACTGTGAGGGTGGTGGTGAGTCACTGGCAGAGGTTCCTCATAAAAGTTGTGGCTGCCCCATCCCTGGAGGTGTTCAAGGCCAGGTTGGATGAGGCTTTGAGCAACATGATGCAGTGAAAGGTGTCCCTGTCCATGGCAGGGGGGCTGGAAGTGAAGAGCTTTGAGATCCCTTCAGACTCAAATCATTCTATGATTCCATGATATACATCATAACTTTTATTTCATGGTGTCTTTAAAAAATACAGGCAACACTGACTCTACTGAAAGCCAGCTAAGGACACTGGTGCCTGCTTTTGAAAATCAGTACTTAAAGTATATTTCCTCATTTTTAAAGGCATGTGCAGTATCTGTAGATATGCAAAAATTCAGAAGACAGAGGATAAAGTATAAATAAGATTTTCCTGGCAAAATAAACTATCTGATGGAAGGAAAGAGATACCTTCACCCACATTTTTAAGGGCTTGCCAAAAGATAAAGTTTTTTTCGGTGAGAAAACATCTCCAGGTGCTGTAAGCTCTAAACTCTGAGCAAAGAATTGCATGTATCTTTAGAGCTATGTATCAGCAGGAGCAAGAAAAGCACGGATATCCATTTTCTACAGGGACAACTTGACTAAACAAGCCAAAACAATTATTTATCTACCCTGGGAAAAAACATACAAGAAGTTGGCAGCACATTTAGTGAGTGAAATGTGAACATTTAGGTAACTTTCTTTAAAGAAACAAATAGGAAAAAAATCAGAGTGATTGAACTTCATTTTTTCCCTCCTAAAACAGGTAGACTTAAATGTTTGGGGTCAGCTAGTGTAAATCCACTGAAACTCTTGGATCTTGAAAGGATCAATTTTCAACATGTCTGTTTAAGAACGCAAAGCTTTCGACATCCCAAATTATACCAGTTCAGCACCAAGCAACTAACTTGAGCAGACTCAAGCTATACAGTTGTGGATTTGTTTTTTGCTCAAGAACGTTTGTTTCTGCCTGTCGTTAGCAACATTCTGCAGTACTGCATTCTGACCACGGAATTAATCTAATCAAACAGCCTATACGAGGAAAATCGTATGCAAGTTTTTATGGTTGCACAGTTTGTATTAAACAGCTTCTCATCATAGACATTATAGACAGTTTACTCAGCAGTCACTACTTATTTTTACAGAATTCTTGCAGCACACTGCCTAAGCAGTTACCAACTTGCCTTGTAGAACCAGTGCACAAACCACAAAGCCAAGTACCAAGTAAAAGATTCATTTCTCAATGAACAAAATACTTACACTAGAAAAACTTTAAAAGTGCTTATGTCTTAATCTATTTAATTTCTGAGAGCATAAAAGACTGAAAGAAAATATTTCACTTAAATAAACCAGATCCACTGTTCTCCATACACAGACCTCCCATGCAAACTTAACAGACAAGCAAAACACTCCTGCCTACACCAGAGTGAGTTTTACTAAAGTAACCTAGTTAGGATCCACTGGCAACGAACAGACAAGCTACTCAATGTATCATTATATGCCTTGGCTTCAGAGAAGCAGACAGGTGAACTGGGTTAGTCCCACAAGAGACTCGGAACCATGGAATGTTATGGGTTGGAAAGGATCTCAAAGATCACACAGTTTCACAGCCCATGGGCAGGGACACCTTCTACTGCATCAGGTTGCTCAAAGCCTTATTCAACCTGGCCTTGAACACCTCCAGGGATGGGGCATCCATGACTTCTGTGGGTAACCTGTGCCAGTGCTTCACCACCCTCACAGGAAAACATTTCTTCCTAATAACCCAGCTAAATATCCTCTCTTTCAGCTTAAAACCGCCCCCCAATGTCCTATCCCTGCCCTCCCTGATAAAGAGCCCTTCCCCAGCTTTCACGTAGAATTCCTTTCAGTTCTGGTCTACCCAGAGTCTTCCCTTCTCCAGGCTGAACAAGCCAAACTCTCTCAGCCTGTCCTCTGGACTCACTCCACTCCAGAACTGAATGCAGGACTCCAGGTGGTGAGCACTCACGAGAGCAGAAAAGCGTGGTAGAACTACCTCTCTCAGCCTGCTGCATGCACTTGTTTTGATGGACACCTTCTGCATTACTACAGCACAGGGCTGCTAACCTGCGTTATGGAGAGGGAAAGCTAACCATCAAGCTCAAAACACGTAATTCATTCCTGAACCACACTTTGACCACATAGAGTATTAAAAACAGACTGAGCCATGTCTGTGAGTCAGCTCACTGTTGTACATGTGTGCCAACACAGCAAGCAGGACCAGCCCCAAAGCACAACATTCTCATTGTCCTTTCAGACATATCATATACACGACAGGTAATGCAAAGACTGGACCTACTTCATAACATTACTAGGAGGTAAACAAAACCACAAGAGATCCCAAGGAGAAAGCAAACTCAATTTGAATTCTTTCTCTCTTGTGTGTTTAAGGATCTGTTTGTGGCCAGGGGAGGCATAAATAGAGAATCTAACAGTTCTTCAGAACTGTAAGTAGCGTAATACAAGGTATTACCCCTACTTGACCTGTTTAGAAAAATTGAGGAGGCTGTTGAAATCCTCAAAATCATTTGAGGCATCTGTACATTTCCCATAAGAATCAATACTATAAGACTGGTTAAAAAGAGTGATTTTTTCATGAGTAAATTCACACACAATTGTGACCAACTATGCTCCGAAATTTTAATTATATTGTTTTTCATACAACTGAACTACTGCTCATTTGGGGGGGGCATTCATCTGGCAGATATTCTCTTTTTGAGGGACAAGGGAGTTTCAGATAGAATATACAATTTAGTTACTATATATATTTTCACCAAAAAAAATGGGAGAAACCAACATGACATACTATTCTGATAAACAATGTTTATTGTTTCTTCTTCCATCCTATTTATTTATGGGAAAAAAAAACATTAAATAGTGAAAACAAAAAGGCTATGGCATACATCAGTGAAACCCAGGAAATTCAAAGCTGAAGGCTATTGAGCTATTTGTTCCAAGTTAATTCCATTCCTCTTCCTGTTTTTCATATATATACTATGGGACTGACAGCGCTGGCCTCAACCAAGCTTCCTGGCTTAGGTCTCAACCTCTGTGATTTCGAAGTCATGTAAACACAGGTCATCCTTCCTGTCCTCACACTGCTCTTCTTGATCCTCCTTCAGACAACAATTGTTCCTTCCGACTGCTCCCTATAATTTTTCCCTCTGATAACCATCTCGCATACCTCCGTCATCTGCTGTCACTGCTGACCTGAAATTCATCAACGCAAAGGTCACTGTTGCTTTCCTGGCCCTCTTCCCTTTTTCCATCAGGGTGTCTGTCCATCACAGCTCTCTCCTCTCACTCTGCTTATCTTCATCAGCTCCAGTTTCTCCTACCCCAGCTCCGACACCCAACTTGCTTTCACTCTTGCAGCTGTACCCCTGGGGATGAAAACTTTAACAGCTTTCTCCCCTGTACCTGTAAGTTTTCCATCCTCTAACCCAATCCTCTTCACATGTTGCAGTTTCTCATTATTTTCTACCTCCTCCTAAGACTCTTCTTTTCGACCCCATTCTCCCTAGCCATCTGCATATGGATCTGGGAAATAAAGAAGTCTTCCACATTCTATGACATATTCAAGATCTGGCATTTTACACAGGTTTGAGGAGCCTTATCATCCCTTCCCCTTCTTTCAACAACACACGTTTTTGGGAAATTGGAGTGATGACCCTGGACCCCAACTCACCCATGCGTTTCTTTCCTTAAGTCCCTCAAAAAACCAGGACATACACACTACCACGTATAGAATAATAAAATGGTTTGGGTTGGAAGGGACCTTAAAAGGCCATCTTCACTTCCTCAGCAGAATCAGCAGTCACATCAAGACCTGTGTGATTACTACTAAAAGTTCCTCTTTGCTCACTACATTTATGAGTTCATAGAAACTACTAGCAGGGGAACTCCTGAAGAAGAAAGTGTGGGCGTTTTAATTCTCCACTATTAGTTTGCTTGTGTAAACAATTTGTTTTCTCTCTCCTGAGATAAAATGTTTCAAAATAAGGTTTTTTTGAAAGAAAATAAGCCTCATTGGTTGAAATGATAAAACTGGGTCAAAATACTGACAACATGAGACCATTCTGATGCAAAACACATTGGTGATGCCCCATGCTTACTTTATCAGAGATTCCCTTATGCACATAGGTCAGACAAAAGGTTTGTTAGTGTCACTCTTTTTTTCCTTTCTGATCTGAATTAAATGCGATCAAACCCAGAAAGTGAGGCAGCAGTCAGATGACAAGATACGTTCTAGGTTTAAGTCTTGCTGACACACTGCTACCAGAAGTTTCCCATGGCTGCTAGCAACAAACATTGGCAATCATTGTGCATGAAGAGCTGGTATAAAGCACACTAGGATACAGGTCTACTCGGTCCTTTTACAAATCAAAAATTAAACTGTTTAACAGATAACAAATTCCATCGTTCCTTTTCTACAGATAATAAAGAGAAAGTTGCCAACAGGTGGAAATAGTTCTTGTGCTTACATACCACAGTTAAGATTAATATGGTATTATATTTTAGCTTCTGCATCTGGTGCCCATTACTTTTATACAGCTTCTTTATATAAATTTAGCAACATGAAAAAACCCTTTCAAAGTCCATCAACCACTCTTAAGACAAACACCAACAAGTTCATTTCTCTCTGTTCTTCTGTAACTCAGCTACAATGCATCCCCTACACAAACCCATGTCTCTGGGGAGGCACAGATCTCTCCAGTAATTTGACCTGCTGTGATTGAGCTAGGAGAACTCAATCCACCCCTAAAACTCATTATTTCTTTCCCATTCTGCCTTCCTTCCAAAGCACTAAAAGGCAAATCAAGGAGGAAATAAACATCTTTCTTCCACAGTTCATGGACCATGACCCCAAGAAGGCAGGACCACTGCCCTGAGTCTCCTCCTACTTGCAAAGTCCTCCCCCAGCCCATAACTGTAGAAGGCAAACATGAAAAATGCACAGCAAAGAGCTGCTATCAGCTTCCTCCTAAAGACAAAAAGCACGCTCCATTATTTCCCCCAAGGCCTGCTCACAGGACAACTGGAGCTGCCCAGAAAGACCCTGATGGGGCCAGCACCCCCTGCCTTCCAAATAATTTGCTGTCATTTGATGCCAGCTACTCCTTGACAGCCAGGAAAGCATAAGCCTAGAGGGAACTGCTGGTCCACTCCCCTCATCTAGTCTTGCAACAGCCCAGAGAGGCTGTTGCAATCAATCATCTGAGCTTCCGAATGCCGCTACAGCATTCAAGCTTTTTCACTGGCCTTTACAGACCAAAATGTAACAGAAGCAGCAGCTGGTAGCTGCCAGTCTGACTGCATTCAACTTATGTTTCCCGTATTTATTCTTCACTTGATGGGCTAGAGCCCATTTTTTTCCCTTTATCCCTTCAGATTAAAGTTACATTCTGCAAAATACAACTGCAGCGGTCCCTCTCTCATACAGGGAATCCATTATTCAGCAATCCATAGTGGAAAGAGATCCAGGTCGTAATCCAGCTTCAATAGTATCTAAATTGCATTTCCCTCTGCAATTCCATTCCTTCTTCCACATGCCCTGACAGTGACGTGTTAGCCACATGCCCTGACAGTGACGTGTTAGTTTAAACCTCTTACCATTGTTTCTTTGTATAGCAAACACCAACTACCCTCACTACCAGCGTTGCAGAATTCGGCAGCAATTGCCACTTGTTTGAAGTCTGCATAATCAGTGAACTTTTGACAACTTCTGCTCATTAATCTCTTGATCAGAAGTACACTCCAAGTCCCTGAGCACCTTCAAACAGCTGCCGTACTTCTTAGCAACTTGCCACAAAAAGCCCACCTCTCCCCAGTCTCCTTAAATGAGCAAATTTACACAGACACACACGTATCCTAGCACTCCTGCATGTCACACCGATGTACAAATTACATTGACACCACTATATCATATTCAGGTCTGCAACAGTATCAGTTTAAATTCGCCATTTCATGACCACCAAGGCTGGAACTTAAAGAGACTGTCTCTGAAGATGATAACTTATCCACCTCCTAACAACCCCAGAAATCTATGTGTAGCCTTGGGAAGTCCAAGCATTTGAATGATGATTCATCTTATATGCAATTCAGAATTGGAATCATGGAATCATCAGGGCTGGAAAAGACCTCTAAGATCATTCAGCCCACCTGTCAGCCCAGTACCACTGTGCCTACTAAACTATGTCCCAAAGTGCCATGGCTACACATTTATTATTATTTTTTAACATCTCCACAGAAGGAGACTCCACTCCTTTCTTGGGCAGCCTGTTCCAATGCTTCACCACCCTTTGAGTAAAGAAATTTTTCCTAGTATCCAATCTAAACCTCCCCTAGCACAGCTTGAGGCCATTTCTTCCCATCCTACCACTTATTACTTGGAAGAAGAGACCAGGGGGATAATCCCTTCCCTACCCCTGTTGGCCACACCATTTCTGAACCAAGCTAGGATGCTGTTGGCCTTCTTGGCCACCTGGGCACACTGCTAGCTCACATTTAGCCAGTCATAGACCAGCACACCTAAATCTCTTTCTGCTGGGCAGCTTTTCAGCCACTTTTTCCCCAAAGCCTGGAGCGTTGCATGGGGTTGTTGTGACCAAAGTGCAGGAACGAGCACTTGACCTTGCCAAATCTCATACAATTGACCTACACTTTCTCAGCACAGACCTAAAGACTCAACACACTAAAGTGGCACTGACTCTACTGCAGGTACTTTGCTGAACTGGATGTGAAAGAAGAAGGTGTAAGGTCTCACTGGGGTTAATGACTGTTTGAAAGGCAGGGAATAGATAGTAGCCTAGAAATCAGTTTAAGCAGCCAAGTAAATAGCCATACTGCCCTCAACACAAGTTGGCAAGCTTGAGACTAAAAGCTTTCATCAGACAACCAGCTTTCAATGTTAACCACCACACAGTGGATGAATAAAAGCAAGAGACTCCATAAAATGCTGAAAGTCATCCTACAGCAATCACACAATGAGCTTTCCAAAACTTCACCTGAGCAATCTTTCTTCGGACATTGTACATTCAGACTAAATAGAGCTTTACAGATGTCAGGAATAGTGTATACAACCTGGAAGTTGCTAGACCTGGGCATTTTATTTTTGTCAGGGCCTTTATCAAGGTTAAAGGTGATCTGTTGGTCCACACTGCATTAGTGCTCACTTCAAGTATGTCAGCTAGGAAAAACACAGCGAAAAACTGATGGACCACTCATAGCTAAAATTAGACGTGAACACCTTGCTGAACGGCAAGCTTACTAAGTGTGAGCTGAACCTATGACCTAACTTTCTGGACTTCTTTGTCCTTTTAGTACACCAGATTCCAATAATATGAAGATTTCCACTAGCAAAATAAAGGCTACCTTCCCATTCTATTCCATTCATGCTTTACCTCAACCCAGAGAAAACACTTACAACCAGTGTTACAAACCATCCCTGGTGGGAAAGGAAACATTCTCATGGACAGAATGGTGCAGGGAACAAAACATCCACTTGTGCATGGGAACTGGAAGGACTAACACAATAAAACCCCAAGGAGTCTTCCCATCATAACTGGTGCATCGCCTCCTAGCAGGGGTTTTACCTACACTGACAAACACTTGCCTTTCTTTGTGAAGGAGAAGGTGGGATGAAACAATGTGTTGATATTAAGATTACTTTTTTCAATTCAGTACTTCAAAATCAACATCTCCATCTAGCCATCCTCAGTTACTTGTACTACTCTGCTTATCCTAAGGTCCAAGACTTTTCCTTTATTTCACATTCCGTACTCCAGCAGTGTGATCAAAAGACTGTTAGGAACATTATTAGATGGTCAGCATTAGAACTAATAATGTTCTACTCATAATTAGAACATTATTAGTAACTATTGAAAGACAACTATCACCTGCTGTCTTTAAAACATGTAAAATGACTTTAAATGCTAAGCAATACACAGAGCATCAGTGAAACCACAGAATAGTATGTATTGCTTGGCTTGAGTTAAACCTTAAATAAAAGGCTGAATTTAGATATTGCTCTCAAATTGCAATACTTGAAGAAAAAAATTATTTACTACTCTAGCTCACTGTGGAGTAGTAAATGCAATGGTTGTCAGCTCTAAACTATGGCACGGCAAATGGAAGACTACCAGCAGTAAAGGAAGATGCCCGGTTTGTCTGCCAAAAGGGTGTGCACACGCTAGCATACTATCTTTAGCAAGGAACAAGACATGTAAAACGAAGCTAGAAGACTTCTTTGGCTTCCAGCGCTGCTGCTAACCAGATGGGAAATATGCCGTGATAGCTAACATATGCCTTGTCATTCATTACACACCAGAGGATGAAATAACATTTTTTCATATAGACATCAAAAAATGAATCTGAACTACAACAAACCAAATATTTATCTTGGCAGATCATGCCTTCAAGAAAAAAAAATTGCAATAAAGTTAAAATATTTTAAGGGACATACTATAAAACAAAGGCAGGGAATATCTTTGCAGAGAATTCCCAGGGCAAGGGGGAATGGGTATAAACTGGAGAAGAGCAGATTTAGAATAGACATTAGGAAGAATTTCTTCACCATGAAAATGGTGAGACACTGGCAGAGGTTGCCCAGGGAAGCTGTGGATGCCCCATCCCTGGAGGTGTTCAATGCCAGGTTGGAAGGGGCCTTGGGTAACCTGATGTCCCTGAGTGGGATGTCCCTGCCCATGGCAGAGGAGTTGGAACTAGATGATCTTTAAGGTCCCTTCTAACCTTAACTATTCTATGATTCTATAGCTCCTACCAGAATGGACAAGCTGTGCATTTACTAGTTTAACAATCAACAACCACGAAAGAGGATTTTTATGGAACCACTTAGTAGAAAACTTGAATTAACCAAAGGAAAGCTAGCTACTTACTTGATGGTGAACCTTCATGGTCAAGAGAGCAAAAAATACCAAGCAACACAGTGTGCAAAGTTGTATACAGTACACAAAATGAACACCGCAGATACAGATTTTAACCGAGGCTTTCTGTGTAACTGCCCATGATGAATTGGTAAGACTCAAATATTGTTACTTAAAAGCATGATACAAAGAATTAAGCAGCAGCTCCCAGGTCTAACACACGTTCAGAGAAACACTTCAGGATATGAGTTTTACTGCTGCTCCTATTTAAGTCAATCAAGTTCAAACTACTGGCAGTAAAAGTCACAGGACTGAAAATTCATATTATTCTACTTTCACCTCCTCAAATTGACCTTTTGTCAGCTTCCAAACCAACCACTGGTTTCAATAGCTGTCTCCAGGCAGATGTCAGGAAAGCCTATGTACAAAATCGCATTATATTGTGGCACACAGGCAGACACAATTTTAATAATCCAGAGAGCATCCTGAGGGTTCTTGGACAGGTAAACCAAGCAGGTGTGGTGGCCCTTAGCAGTGCAAGAAACTTAGCTTCCCTCTCCCAAGCCATTCAAACGGTTCAAAATTGTTCAAGTTACAATTGTTAATCTTGCATTAACTACCGTGAACACTATGAAGAAATTATTTTTTTTAAAAGCCCCTAGCTGCAGTTAAAATAGCTTATTACAACAATTAACTAAGCGCTGGCATCTCAGTTGCCAATACGTGTTTCCTTAAGAAATTAGAGTCTCAGCAAGGTCACATATCACAATGCATGACAAGGCCTCAGCTGGCAAAAGGAAGCACATTTATTTCTGTGAAGTTTATGGTTTTGTTTTATGGTTGTAATAAACAACAAAAAAAGAAATTCAGTTAAAAAACTTCCGTGCAAAAAGCGGAGTGCAGCTTCCCACAAAAGCAGGTCTCAAACTAGCGGTATGCATACTCAGACCTCAGTCTGGGCTTTATTTCATAGGATCCTAGAACGGTTTGGGTGGAAAGGGACCTTAAAGATCATCCAATTTCAATGCCCCTGCCGTATGCAGGACACCTCCCACTGGATCAGGTTGCTCACTGCCCCATCCAACCTGGCCTGGAATACCTCCAGGCATGGGGCATCCAGGACTTATCTGGGGAACCTGTGCCAATGCCTCACCAGAATCACAGTAACAAATTTCTTCCTAGTATCTCATCTAAATCTCCCCTTTTTCGGCTTAAAATCATTCCCTTATCCTGTCCCTGCACTCCCTGATAAACAGTCCCTCCAAGCTTTAATCTCCAAGTTAACATTATCACAAGGATTACTTGCAGAATCAGCATGAAGCTTGAATAAAAGGCAGTGCCTTGCCACATTGGCTCAGGGTCACAGGCTGACCTGGAAAACAGCAGCTGGCAATTCTGTCCATTTTCCATGCAGGATAAGACACCTCATGGCTGAGCATTTGGCTTTCACCTTAAGCCCTCAACCAGGCATCTGCAGGACAGGAAGAGTATTCTTCTATGGTAAATAACATTTCTCCACACGCTGACTCAATGCATGGCTCTGAGCACTCATTCAGACCTGCCTTCTGTCATCCTCACCTGCTCCAAGTCTTCACCTGAACCAGTAAGCTGAGTGGGGAATGCAGTCAAGCAGATATTTCCACTGCTTTCCATACATTCATTTCCAAATGTATTTGAATACATATTTCAGCACATGCTCAAAAAGTATCATCTATTAAGAGAAACTATTAACCAAGGGATTAAGAGGAACACCAGGCTGTGGATCCACAGGCAGGTCAAGAGAGGGAATGTCAGCATACATATTACATACCATGCGTAAAAGGAAAATGAGTAAGACTTCAGGTTATTTTCATGTTTGAAGCATGTTTCAATAAACTCAGGGTCAAAGAGCCATGCAGTTAATTACTGGAAAGCACAATATTTGTATTCAGCAAATATAAAGTAGAAGCCAAAGCCATTGTTTTAGATGAAAAAAAATAAATAAGAGAACCATTTAAAAGTCCAAAAAGATTTTGGTTTTCTTTTTCCTCTACAAGCCACCTGTGAGACCACAGTTTAGTGTACTGTGTGTAGTCCTAGGCATGTGGCCTGGTGACAATCACATTATGGAGCTGGTGGAGTGAGGAACAAGAACAGCTTTTTTGAGGAAAGCCCCTCAGAATAAAGTTGTTTCTGCGTCTTAGCCTGTATACATGAGACTGGGAGAGATGACTGTTAGCATCCCTCACCAGAGTCAATTTGCATTGCTCCATGGGTTGTAACAGAGCAACAGTGATTTGCAGCAAAGGATTTGTCCTTTAAATTACTTACAAAGTGATTAAGTGCTTCCAGATTTTTCAGTACTTGGGAAAACAAAACCTGCTTATGTGCAAAGCAGGGATTTCACTCTTCAGATACAAGTCACAGACATGACATCTTCCAAGAATTTTCATTTACAAGGCTATCTTGGAAACCTTGCGCTTTCTTTGTCTCACCCTGCCCTCAATATATATCATGAACCTTTGAGCAATCTGATCCAGTGGAAGGTATCTCTGCCCGTGGTAGAGGGGTTGGAATTGGATATCTTTAAGGTTCCTTCCTACTTGAACTATGCTGTGATTTTATGATTATCTTCACAGAGCAGAATCATCCCTGTTGCAGCATCATTAACAGCCTCTTCACACAACATCCAACACAAATAGGTTCACTAATCCCAAATCATATATGATATTTACATATCACAAAATACTGTTATTCCTGACAGAGGACTGGTAGAACTCCACTGATTTTCTTTTGCTACTTTTACTCTGCCTTGGCAAGATCCTCATAGTCCTTTTCCATATTCACATTGATGGTAGAATCTCGAATGGCTTCAAAGAGAACAATACAGCTTTAACGGTCAGAAATTTTCAACTGAGCTAACTGTTTAGAACCACATTTTGAAAAACCCTACTGAAACTCCACCACTTCTCCTTTGTGTGATTTCTCTCTGCTGATCTCAAGGCAGAAAACCAAAACCACCAAAAATCCACACGTGCTTTATCAGCCAGCTTCTTTCCAAAGCATTGCAGCAGACAGATGACCATTTCAAATAACTGCAAATCAAGCTAACTTAGACTGAAGAGCAAACAAACAAAAAAATACTCCCCAACTTCTCCTAAGCACACAAATAATGGATATACTATCACTCATGCCATTACAGGATAATGAATTTTAGTCAATTTTCTCAGAGAATCCTTTTAAATATTTCTGCAAGCTTTCAATAAATGAAATAAGAAAAGAAATCCAAAACAGACAGAAATACAGCTTCAGCCATCCTGCAAAATTTTCAATTTTGAGTTAAGCACAGATTTTACATATGGAAGCTCACAAAAGCTACAGAAGGCAACAAAAAGTTACAAGGATATTAAAGGTCTTGGACTGGATTCAACATTCACAACCAAGAGCATAAATTCAGGAGCAACTCCCTTGAAGTTAAAAGGGTAGGTATAAAACTTATTGCCAAGAGAGGAGAACTAGGTCCACCCTCTTTCCATTGAAGAATGATCCTCACAAACAATGGACTTCCCAAGCATTAGAGATCCTGGGAATACTATGCTTCGTTATTCTGCTATGTGTTTTGCCTGAAAATTTTAGGCAACACCTGGCTGAACAAAGAGAGTTACTAAAGCTTCTGTACTGACTCCTACCCTGCCTTCTTGTGTGCAGAGCAGCAGCACACATTGTACGCGTGCTTCTCACAAAGGCTGCCATGACCAGGTCAAGCAGTGCAGCACCCAGATGAGGAAAGGACTCGTGCTTCCACACAGCACAAACCTTTGTCTCACCAACCACTTCATCAGCCAGGAAAGCGGGTGCTTTTTCAGGGCAGGAAATTAATTCTCAGCAATGGGCTGAGACTTGCCGTGATGCTTGGTGAGTCCTCCCCTCCATCACCTTTCATTCCTGCAGCACCACTGCAGAACAAGGTGGCAGTGGAAAGACCGTACATGTTTGTCTTGGTCCATCTACAAGGGGCCCTCTAAGCCAAATTAAAACAGGCTGGATTATAGAATAGTACGTTTCCCATGCCTGCTAAGTATCACAGAGGCCCAGACCAAAAGCAGGATCAGACCACATCAGTACTTCAGACCCCACAGTGAGGAATGTGAAGTGGTAGCAGCCGCCTTTCCACAAACAGCGTTGAGGCTCACAGCAGCCAAGAGACAATGAAAATTCCATGCCCCTGCTAGCCCTTTCTCCTTGTCCTGCTCAACCTGCAAATGCTCAGACTCCTGAACAAGCACGGTAGGCTGAAACAGCACGCCTTAGGATTGGGTAACTGCAGGGGTAGAACATCAGATAAAACTAACCATAAACAGTCCTACTTTAGGCCATAAGCACTGTAAAGGCTAAGAAGTGGATGTGACACCCTTTCCAGCTCTCAGTAATATGCTTCTTAAGAAAATACAGGATAACTATTGCACTAAGTGTTTTTGTGCATCACAATTTATTTTCGGTGTTCTAGACTAAGACAAGCCCTGCAAATTAGAGCCTCATATGCACCCAATTCCTACTACATCATCTCTGTGTTTTGTTATCCAAGGACAAGATTTTACGCAGAGTGCCTGATATCTAGTTACACTCAAGTCCCCTCTCCTGATACGTACTATCAATTGAATGATAAGTGACTTAACTGGCAACACTAGACTCTGCTTAGCATGCTCCCCAAGCAACTCTCCTCCAGTAAGGAATTTTAGAGGGTTTCTGCAAGGGTTTCGTCTTGATAAATCTTCAGTTAGAGACGAGAAGTATGTAAACCTCTTATTTTCAAGATCTGTATGGTATGCCAAGTATTTAAAGCCACAGGCAAGTCCTGCACAACCACAGTACCCTGCAATACACATGACTGCAAAACCAGTTTTCTGTACATTGCTCCACTCTACTTGCTGTCACAACATCTGGAAAGCAAGATCATGATTTTGCCATTGAGCCCCTTCCAGCTCCTGCTCCAGAGCCCCTCTGTGATCCTACAGGATTAAGCAGCTTTGACTGCAGTTTGGTAATGTGTTAAGAACAGAACTGAGACCATATCTACTGCATACAGTACTCTTATCAATTCCCTCCTGATGATGGCAGATGAATTACATTACTTATCACCACAATGCGACCACTACAGTATTCTACCAGATAACAGCAGCTCTTTAACTGCTATATTGACAGCACTGTTTTGCCTTTATTATTAAAAGCAGCAGCTCAATTGTGAAAAAATAGGTCACCATATTATTTGTTCAGTGCATTAGGAACTACTATGTCTGATCTTTCTTTAGAAACAATAAAGAATGCCCAGAGCCTTAATTAAAGGCTACATTAGACACCTTCTACACTCAAGAGCAACAGGAGCCAACTTTCCTGGTCCTGTTAACCACACACTGAAACTATCACATTATACAGTGCAGGGAGGTGGACAGTGGAACAATTTCTTGCTGAGACAATGACTCTTGTCCCAGTGCAAAGGACCTGAGTTGATTGGGAGTGCAGCAGGGTGATCCAGCAGTTCATCCATGTCAGCCACAAGAGCCGCTGCCAGAAGAGCCTCACAACTCACCTTACTTGCCTCGTACCATTTTGTGTGGCGTAGCCCTAATGCAAGAGAACTTGAACTTCTGAAAAAGCAAACCCCCAAACCCCACAGCTGGGCCACCTGTGCTCTGAACAGCAGCGAATAACGCACTTTGGGGTTTGCACCTTGTTCAGCACAAAAGTTTCTCAAGCCACCAGAGTTTTTTCAAGCAACCTCGACATCCTGAAACTTAACAGGACTGATTTCTCAGTACAGACTAATATTTATGCTGGCTGTCCTTTTAAAGCTGTAGCCAGAGAGGAAACCTATCTTACGGCTACAAAAAACCCACCTTAACAGACTGAGCCTACCCTGGAAGCCCATTTCCAACAGCACTGCCTGATCGTAAACCTGAAGAAGGGCAAAGCCGAACAAAAACTCCAAACATTTACAAATTTAACAAATATAAACAGACTGAAATGGACAGAAATCCCTTGTGGGGGAAAAAGTCAGCCTCAAAACCCATTAGGAGTGCAACATCCAGGAATCTTGTTCCACACAGCTGTTCCATCATCATTTGCAGAAGCGTCAATATTACTGTTATCCTTGGTACTTATTACTTAGTTTATGTTTTTAATTAACACAAAGAATGAAGCAGTAGATTGAATATAAAACCACTCAAATTAAATGCATCCTAGCATTACATACGTTAAAACACATGGGAATGTTCCATTTTAATTTCTACAGGATCAGTAGGATTTTCTTGCATAGCTGTGTGATTGACAAACAACTCTGTTTACCACAGTCTTACTGCTCACCTAATTATTCAGGTCTCAAGTAAGCCGTTAACAATTACATATTTTTAGAGCTAAGCAGATCTAAAACTAATGAAGCTTAACACAGATCTGGCCTGAAAAAAGGTAAAAGCCTGGTTCCATGATTATATTGGCATATTTTATCCCAATGAAACAGAATTACTCACAGAAGCAGCGTAAACATTGCTGAATTGAAAAGGGAATTCTGCAGAGCGGCTGAGCCCACATCTCCAGGTACCTGCCCTTCTAACTACCACCTCACCAGTCTCGTAGCTGCTTCTGCAAATACAGTTAACCCAAGCCCCTTGACCAGTCCCTCAGCCGCTTCCCACAAACCACTTTCTCACGGAGAAAGGGCACTCCCAAAGCACCCTCCTGATCACCCTCAGGGGCTTCTACCCGCACAGAAATACCAGGTGGAAATCATGTTTTGCTCCGTCCTCAGCAGCACAGCTGTGCTGGCAAAGGCACAAAAGATGTTCATGACTTAAAAGAGTCAGGATTGTTTCTAAAGAAACATCGAAGGTCGTAGTTATTAAGAGTTACGTTTTAGGAAAAAAAAAAGTAAATAAACCAGAGCTGAGCGGCTTGGAAGGATGAGAAGACAAAGGAATCAAGCCAGCAATGGAAAGCACACCTGCTTTTCTGCATCTATCAGATGTGTGTGATTTAAAATAATTTTTAAACATAATTTATAAGGAAATATTTAAGAGGAGGGACTGGTAAGACATTGTATCTTTTCAGCCCCTACTCCAGCCAGAAGAGGAATGTGGATGCCCAGACAGAGAAGATGACATCCTATCCCCATCTTTTCGACCCTGGAAACCCTTTATCCCCGTCAGAAAAGGGATGGGAGACCTCCTCCCTAAGCCCGGCTGAGCACCGCTTACAGCGGCAGCGCCCGCAGCTCCCAGCACGCACCCAGCTTCCCATTCCAAGCGCACTTACATGGAACGGAGGGGAGAGCAGCGGGAGGGAGGCTGGAAGCCGGGGACAAAGGATCCCCCGGCTGGGTCGGGCAAGCGGGGGCTGAACCTCGCGTAGAGGCCGGGAATGCGTGAATTCCTGGATCACATCCCCGGGGAGCTGCCGCGGGAAGACGGGCCCGGCCCCCCTCGGCCTCCGGAGGAGGAGGCGGCAGCCACGATGGGCAACGGGGCGAGGAAGCGAGCACGGGCTGCAGCCCCGGCGGCGGCGCCTCCCCGCTGCCCAGAGCCGGGAGCAGCCCGACCCCGGCCCCCCCGCGGCCCCTCTGCGGCCCCGAGGCTCAGCCCGAGCCCTCTGCAGCACCAGCTCTTCTGCAGCCCCCGCTCAGCCCGGCCCCTCTCGCAGCCCCAGCCCCGCTCCGCAGCCCCGGTTTCCGGGGTTTCCCTCCCCCCCAGCCCCGCTCCGCTCACCTCGCAGCGCCGGGAGCCGCCCCGGCCCGGCCGCGGCTCCGTGGCCGCCGCTCCTCCCCCTCCCCGCGCTCCTCCCCGCGCGGCGCCCGCGCCCCCGCCCCCCCGATGCTGCTCCCCTCCCCGCTGCTGCAGGCGCCGCCCGGGCCGGGGTTCGGCCTCGAGGCTTCCGAACCGCGGCAGAGACGCTGGAGCGTGTCCAGAGGAGGGGAAGGAGCTGGGGAACGGGGGCATGGGGGCGGCTGAGGGAGATGGGATTGTTGAGCCTGGAGAGGAGGCTGAGGGGAGACCTCATCGCTCTCTGCAGCTCCCTGCAGGGAGGTTGTGGTGAGATGGGTGCCGGTCTCTTCTCCCAAGTAACAAGCGATAAGAGGAGAGGAGACGGCCTCAAGTTGCGCCAGGGGAGGTTTAGTATTGGATATTAGGAAAAAATTCTTTACCGAAAGGGTAGTGAAGCACTAGAACAGGCTGCCCGGGAAGTGGTGAAGTCTCCATCCCTAGAGGTGTTCAAAAAACTTGTGGATGGGGCACTTTGGGACATGGTTTAGCAGGCATGGTGGTGCTGGGCTGATGGTTGGAGTTGCTGATCTTAGAGGTCTTTTCCAACCTTAAGAATTCCATAATTGTAGGACACTGCAGGCTGCTCTGCTGAGTCCTTCTGCCACGTCATGCCCACAGCATGCAGAGACCAGGTAGCTCCCACAGTTCTCTGTTCAGGCTCCATTCAAACCCCACAGGCTGAGCAGAGATTGAATTGAGAGCAGCCCTGAAGAGAAAGACTTGGGGGGTGCTGGTGGATGAGAAGCTCAACATGAGCTGGCAATGGGCACTTACAACCAAGAAAGCCAACAGTGTCCTGGGCTGCATACAAAGCAGTGTGACCAGCAGGGTGAGGGACAGGATTCTGCCCTTCTGCTCTGCTCTGGTGAGACTTCACCTGGAGTCCTGTGTTCAGTTCTGAAATCCTCCACACAGGAAGGAGGGGGATCTGTTGGAGTGAGTCCAGAGGAGGCCATGAATATGATCAGAGGGCTGGAGCACCCCCCATACAAGGACAGGCTGAGATAATTGGGGTTGTTCAGCCTGAAGAAGGCTCTGGAGAGACCTTTTAGCAGCCTTGCAGAACTGAAAAGGGGCCTTCAGAAAAGCTGGGGAGAGGCTCTTAATCAGGAAGTGCAGAGGTAGGGTGAAATGGAACAGTTTTACGCTGAAAGAGGGGAGATTTAGATTAAGTACTAGGAAGAAATGTGTTCCTGTATGGGTGGTGAGGTACTGGCAGAGGTTGCCCAGAGAAGTCATAGATGCCTCATTTCTGGAGGTGTTCAAGGCCAGGTTGGATGGGGCTTTGATCAGCCTGATGCAGTGGGAGGTGTCCCTGCCCATGGCAGAGGGGTTGGAACTGGATGATCTTTAAGGTCCCATCCAACCCAAACCATTCTGATTCTATGATTCTCCACATACACCTTTATCTTCAGCCAGTGCTCCGTTTTCACTGACTTCAGCTAACAAACTGGAGATAATAAATTACAGCATTGATGCTGTTAGGATGTGTACCTTAAACAGTTAATTCCAGGATCCTAACACTTGATGTTTCACAAGTTTATTAGATTTATTTCAGGGCAAGTTATTTCAATAACAAAACAAGAGCAAGTTTTTCCTTCCAGTCTGTCAGCTACTCTCTCTGTAAACAGAGTACCCACTGGAAATACTAGCAACCATGCTGAAAATGGCAGCTGACATGTCAAGAGCAATTAGAAACATATCCAGAGAGTCACAACAATGGAAAAAACTATTTAAAGTGGGTATTGCAATTCCAAAATTCAGACCATTAAAATGAAGGGTGGATGCCTACCTAGTTAGAAGCAGCAGGACCAAGCAATGCTGTCTTATTTACAAGGTGGTGACATTTACATTAGTTCACTCCTTCCATGAAAACAGCCATTAATCTTCAGGCATAAGAGACCCTCTTGGCTCATGGATGCAACTGCTGAACACATCTGAGCAGCTTCTGCTGCTGCAGCTTTCATATAATCTATAGCTGCCTTTTGACAGAGAGATGTGAAACTCATGTGCGCTAGAAGGCAGCTGAAGCAATCCTGCCTGCTGCTTGCGAAAGCAGTGGTGAGTTCTGCAAGCTGTCTCAAGGGCCACTGCAACCTTTCTGCTCCACCTACCACACATACCACACAATAACTATGACATTTTAAAGCATTTATCACAAAGGGATACTGTAGCTGCTCCCTCTGAAAGCCACTGGCATTTATTCAGGTAGCCTAATAGATGGTACTGAAGTCCAGTTTTGCAGTGCCTGGCTTGGCATAGCTGTCAGAGCCCTTGGCTGCCCTTACAGAGAGGGAGGAGGTACCCTTGCCGCCCAAAAGGATTTGGGAGCAGTTCAGCAAGGTACCTGCCAGCCACAGAGAAAAACAAGAGCAAATAAGGGGCAGTAAATGAGAGGCAGGCTAGGACATAGCCAGCCCTGCCAAACCGGAGCAGAACTGAGCTCTAAGGACTGGAGGGAATTTACTGGAAAAGACTTGCCGCATACAGCCTTTCAAGTGCCTGAGATACCGGTTGAAGTTTCATGGCTTGTGTTTCCTATTTATCCCTGATTGAAAGCCCCCTCAATCCAGCTGTGAGCATGTAGAGTATGCCTGCAGAAGAGCAGATTTTTCCAAGGCCTGAATAGCTGGGCTATATTTGTCATCCTATGCGTTGTGGCAGAGACCAATGTGCATGCAGACGGCTTAAAGCCTTGGTCGAATGCCCTAGAGAACTTGACTAGTCTGGACAAGAAATGGCACCTGGCCTTCCCCAAGGTGCTGCATTGCTATATTATGCATCCTGGTGAGGTGAGGGAAGCTTTCTCATGTAATTTTGACTGGGCATGGGCAGTTTGTACTTTACCTGTAAAAATCACACAGTTGCCACACCCTGGAAACTGCAGAAAGGAGCAGCCAACTATTAATCCCTTCAGCTAGCTTATTTCATGGTAGCCGAGATTCCTATGTCAGGAGACTTTCCTCTTCTCCTGGCTCCTACCCTAGATGCCTGCCACATCACTGTGAGCTCTGCGGGAGGGAGAAGAGACACTGCAGCACTATTTGCAGATCCCATCAACTCATCCATCTCCTCTGTGCTGAACATGCTGCTGCACCACAGGAAGACCTGTGTGCTCTCCCAGCCATGGAAGTGCATCCATCCCAGCCCTCCAGAGCTTTGTCATGTTCATTGATGACTTCAGAGTGATTTTCTTCTCACCTTAAAACATGGTGTGTGTTTCAGTTGATAGCTTCTGACAGCGCTTGCTTCAGTACATTCAAACACTTATCTCCTGTCAGTATTATACTTTGGGTTGTAAGTCAGATTTCTTGTTCCGATTTGCAATGTTGGCACTCACCTGTGTTTTATAACAAAGGAGGAGGGAGACAAGAATCAAACTGCATGAAGAGGGCACAGCAAAAACTGCTTATGTGCAAAAGAGGCCTACTTGTTTTGTTTAGTTTTCCTAAAGATGTTTTTCATACTCTGAGCAGAGGAGACTCATGTATTTACATGCACAGGAAGAGAAAAAATCCACCAAACAAATCCACAAACCAACAAGTGAACAAACACCAGAAAACGGAGACAACTAGTTTTTCTGCAAGCTGTAGCAAGGCTGCTATTGGGATCCTGAGTTGTTCTGGGCTCAGGCATGACTTGCTGTGTACAGTGAGGCAGAATCTCTCCTTGTTCCACCTTTTCATTTTCCAGATCCAGAGGATATTCCATCTTCATCAAAATTTCGGTGTCACAGAGTTCCTAGTTCAGGATTCACTAGTGCTGAGGTAGACATCTATCCTGACCCTGTAAGCCATACACTCCAGAACTTCATACAGTCAAAACCCACAGAAGAGACACCATAAACCTCAAAAAGCTGAATTGAAGAAGAGTGCCAAGAGAGGTGCCAGGCAACTCAGAGCTCCAGCTCCCCCAGGGTCTATGAGGCAGAGCTGATACAGGTGTGCAGCTGGATCCCAGGCCAGGGCAATCCGTGCTTGCTTCTTCCCACCTCTGAGGATTCCCCAAAAGATGCCTTTCCAACATAGCCAGCGTGAACAATGCCAGCAAGGCTATCTGTGAGCATCACTTCCTCTGCTGTTAACTCATGCCTGCCTGGTACATGTAGCAGAGACATCTTGCCTCCTCTCCTCCTGAAAAACTATTCTCCCCTTCAAGAGCAACCTCCTGGGCATGTTACGTTGCTCGGTGTGAATGAGACAAACATCTCCTATCACTGCAGGTGAGGGTGTTCCCTGCATCTGGATGGGACAATGACCCTGGTCCTTTCAGATAGCCTGGCCTGAGCGATCCTGCCAATTTGAGAATAAAGTAGAGTTGATCACTGGGGCCTGAAATTGGTGAGACAAGATGCTGACATGCTGTAAATGAGAAAGTGGTTACTCTTGTTGCTGTCTGGCACTGTTTGAATTGTTGCACAACAGCTGCTGTCTGAATGCATGGACTGGGTAAAGGGATGTGACTTAATCCCTGAGAGTGGGTTTTAAGAAGGCTGAAGGTTGAACCCTTTGACTTCTGGTCGATGTCTGCTTCTTGGTTGGACTTGATGTCCTTAGAGGCCTTTTCCAACCTTAATTATTCTATGATTTTTTCCTATTCTATGATTCTTGCCATTTCCATGAGCATAGGCACCAACGTCAGGCAAAGAAATTTCTTCAAAACTGGGATTTATGTCTTACTGCCCGTTCTCCCATCGGAGGTAAAAGAGACGTTCCCCAACACTGCACTTTGCTTCACATCCTCATTATTGTATTTTGATAAAGTTCTTATTGTATATAAACATGCCTTGCAACTCAGATGAGCCCAGTATAATCACCCATGTCACATTTGATCTCTACCTGCTTGACAACAATATTGGAGAATGCTTTTTGACAATGTCTTGTGGATTAATCTGTTTTTCAAGAGATTTTAGCGCTGCCTGCATGATTCTGAACAAATAACTCTTTTTACTGGTCATTCCATTAACTGCAAGTCATTAGCGTGCATTTATTAAGAGTATACAGTGCTCTTGTATTTATTGAACTACACAAATGGGATAAAAATTGGCCTGATAAATGTTATGACAAAAGCCTCAGGTCACTTCTGCACTTTGTATGGCATCTCCAATATGGAAAGAGAAAATGTGCGTCTTCTGTTTTCTGTACTCATCACAGAACTACTTTTTTTGCTTCTTCAAGTTTTTCTCCCTTCTTTAAGGCTGATTGCAAAGAGTTGGGATAGTGTTGTTTATGATTGTCCATCACTCTTTCTGTG
Source organism: Clamator glandarius (assembly GCA_033459285.1). Classification (NCBI taxonomy): domain Eukaryota; kingdom Metazoa; phylum Chordata; class Aves; order Cuculiformes; family Cuculidae; genus Clamator; species Clamator glandarius. Next base: position 886,494 of record JAUNZM010000483.1, on the reverse strand, counting down.
GGAAGAAATTACTCTTTGATTATTTCATTATGTTGTGCTCTTAAGTTCAACTCTCCCAGCCTTTTCCCATCTGGCCAACAGTTTTTCAACACAACCCAATATAAAGATGGATTTCCATTGTGGGGTTCTGATGAGAGATCCAACAGTTCATGTATCTTCCTCACAGGAAAGAAATTAATAAGTGGAAATACTGCATAACTGCATTTCCAGCTTAGTAGCTCTTGCTTTTTATCTTCCCTCTCTTTGAGGTTTTTTTTTTTTTTAATAACAGTATTCCAAAAAAATGTATAACCTTATGGGGATGTGGGAACACCTTGACATTCAACCTCTCAGTGAGCTTGTAGACCAGAACACCAAGTTTATCAGAAATGCCCTGCAGAGTGCAGGCTAAGAGCAACCCATGGGCACCACTCACACCCTACCCTCTCTGAGCATCGTGTAAGGAAGATGCGAGGGCCATGACATCTGATCCCATCTCCACATCAGCAGCCCCATTAGATCAGGCAGCAAGAAGGGAAGGCACAACAATGAGCTTCCAGCTGCCAATGAAAGCTCATTCCAGCTGCATATGTGCCAGGAGCTATTCCTTCCTCTGCAGCCTGAGCCAAAGTGACATGAGATTACTGATGAGATCTCTGTCCAGGGAGACAACGGCTGCCAGACACTGGCTGTGAACAATCCTCAGGAACTTGGGAGGAATCATAAACATATTCTGATCCCCTGGCTGAATGCATATCTTTTTTATGTGAGGGAAGGGGTGGTAGGACCTGTGTTTGGGTAATCGCTTCCTTACTCCACCTGAATTCTGAATCACTGATGCTGTCTCAGACCCACCACTGAAGCACAGTGACTTGATTAAAGTTTGGACATCGGTTTTAAAGACCTTGGAAGTAACCAGCTACTGAGTAAACTAGCCTCTACCTCAGCAACGGTGTTTGTGAGAAAGTGCTTTTATTATCTTCTACCCTTCTCTCACAACTGTCTTAACTTGCAGGAAAATAATGTCCGTGAGTCATCCTTTCATCTTTACAATACTAGTGAAGAAGAAAAAAAGGGGGGGGGGGGGGAAAGACAGTGTTTGTAGCCTGGCCATAAAATTGTTTGCTAAATAAAATTAACTGTGCTTCAAATCTCCAGTTACAATGCTAAGTGACACCCACCACACCAATTTATGGGAAAACATCAGCAGAGAGAACTGCAATCAACTAACTGTCACTTCAGCATGATGTTTTAACAGTGCATTGTTTAACTAGACCCAGCAAAAATCTACTTACTAATGTAATTTCTGCTTCTTAATTAATATCGATAACATCTGCCTATTGCTTCCCAAGACTTCCACTGCTTCACTACACCTGCCCGTACATGCATTTTTGTGCCCACAGACAATGCCATTCTAAGGCAGCAGCAGATACTTGCTTTATTATCTCCTGGCAGCCAAACTGGACCACTATGAACCTGGAGGAGAATCAGGCCCTCCCTTTGCTGGGACAGCAACAAGACTGCCATTATTCAAAGGAGGGGGAAAAATGCCTGTGGCCATGTTAATGCTTTTGTCTTTATTAGTGAATGTATTAACATTTCCCAATGTGCTTTCAAATTATATAGTCAAGTATTTTGCCTTCAGTTTGGAGCTGCTAGTAAAAATAGCACAGTCATACATGTCCAATAACCTGAGGATAATCAGCTCTGTGCATAACTCAGAGCTGGCCAGTCCAGAAGCTGGTGTGCAGCCTTGGAGTTTGAAAGATCTGAGATTGATTTTAGAGTTGTAGACAACAAAACCCATTACAGAGATGAACAATATCAACCTAAAGTGCCACTAAATATAGTTACCATTCCTTAGAAGGGCATTTGATTATGAAATCAAATGGCAGGAAGCAAGAGGACAAGATAATATCCCATCCCTGTATCTCCCATCCCTGGAGGTGTTCAAGGCCAGGCTGGACGAGGCTTTGAGCAACCTGGTCCAGTGAAAGGTGTCCCTTCCTATAGCAGGGGGGCTGGAACTGGATGGGTTTTAAGGTCCCTTCCAACCCAAACCATTCTATGATTCTATGATAATTACCTAAAATGTAATATACAAGTCCAGTTTTGTCAGTAGTTATAGCCATAGACCTCTACTGAACTCAGTAGGTTTCTCCCTACTTATATATGGTGCTTAGTCTTCAGCCTGGAGAGAGCTTTGAAAGCCAGGAATGAGGGCAGAACTGCAACCAGGCCAGGTTCTTGAGACATTTTCAGTTAATACAGACCCATACTCTACAGGCAGCTTGCTTGGAATGGGGGAATCTCAGTAACAGATAAGTAGCTTTTTGAATAAGGATGCCCAGATCCGACCTGTGAGGTTTAATATTTTAATCTACCGTCTAAGTGTATTGCTGCTCTAATCACAGCCATAGTGGAGTAGCTGAACATTAGAGAGACCATTGATAACCCCTCCTGTGCTGCTCAAAAGAAAAAAAAAAACTATCAAGTGGATTAATGGAGGAAATAAGGTGTATACAGAAACTCATTATTTTCCAGTTGAGACAAAATTATCCATCAGTATCTGACACAGTGCATACTCTGGAAAACTGGAAACTGATATTGAAAATGAGCAAATCCCAGCAAGCCTAATGCATATGTGATGAACTAGTTATTAGTATTTGATCCAGCACGCTCTGTCGCTGAGTATCATTTCTGTTGGAATGTGTAAGTCTATATGCCCTAGATGGCATTGCTCTGCAACGTTAGAAAACATACTTCTAAAATCCAAGCTCTCAGTGCAGTCAGCACAAAAGAATTTTAAGCAGGACGAGTGTTGCTCTAAGTTCACAAACACAAAGATATTAAAAAGAGTTCTCTTTTTAATGTTACTTGTTGGAGACATTTCCACTGCAGCTGACACATTAATTATGCCACTTGTTTTTTACCCCCAATTCATTCTTTAAAGGCTTACTTGTAAAATTGTCTCGTGTGAGCAGTTGCAGTAAGCAACTACTCTGGTTTGAAGTGGTTTCATCGCACCTGCTCTCTTCAGGCTGTGGTATTTAATTGTTTTTGTTTATTCTGTATTACTCTTCTCTGGCAATTTGCTTGGCACCGGGAAGAAGGCTCACCCCAGTTACAGAGTGCTGTTTGTTCCCAACAGTCAGAGGCTGAAGATGAGCCTCTTTCTCTGTGAATGCTCTCTGCAGCCCACTTAAAGCAGCTGGAGAGGAAGTGGGTAGATGCTCAGCTCTGCTAAGAGGACCCTTGCAGCAGGGAGGAAAAATACATGCAAAATCAACATACCTGCAGTTTGTCCCAAGTCCTGTATCTGCATACTTCCCTTTCAGAGGCACAGCCATATGTTGCCTCTGCTTACAGGAGCTTTCTAGAAAGCAAGATGTACTGGGAGTACCCATGTGTGGGTACCGGGAGTACCCACCTTCCAGCGCCAAGAATTAGGACTTGCAGTTTCAAGGAGTTGTGTAGCCCTCCAGCATCCTGAAGGCTGCCTAATAAAGGATTTTGGCAATGAAATCCCTAACTATCAAGCACTCATTTTCCAGGGTGTGGTTAACATGTCTAGGCACCCCACACAAGCATGGGGAGATGCCTGCAGCTGAACACCCAGGGCCATGACAGAGTTGTATGGAAATGCCTCAGCATTTCTGGGATATGTAACTATCCTTTCACTTAGGAGGCGTCTCTGTTCACAACTGAACAGCACTGTCCTTCTTTCAGGATGCTGGGGTACATCCTGCTATGCAAGCATACAGTCTTTGTGTTGTCTACGTCCTAGGCAGCACCAAGAGGCGAAAAACCATTTTGGGTGGAGATTTTTGGCTTGTATCCAAGCTCTCCATTATTCACTTGAAAATGGAAAGGAAGACAAGAGCTTGAATTCCTCAGGCGTGAGACAAAAGTCCTGGTTCCCCAGATGCTGTGGTCCACAGCACTGATGTGGGCAGTAAGATTGGCAGGTAAAAGTGGGCTTAGGGGATGGTGTTGGATTTTCCTTGGCTTTGAGAATGACATTTTGGAAGGAAAATCAGTCTGGTGCTCCCATACAGATTAGGGCATGCATTGTGGATGTATGTAGAGTATAATTTGTTGTGTGGTATAAAGGGAAGGATTAGCCACAAAACATGCATTTCAGGGTTGTTTTTTTAAGATGTTATTCCAAAGATTAAAACAAAGAAGAAAAGACATTTTCCTCAGCAGCAGAGACATTCATTAATCAGCCTTCTTGCAAGCATGGCTTTGGGATGACTGAAGACTTCTGAGTTATCAGAGGACATTATGCTGAGAATACAGACAGATGCCATTTTGTTCATGCAGCAAAAGATTCAATAAAATGGTCAAAATCAATTGGGAAGAGCTTGGAGGGAGATTATTATCTGCAACTTAGAGATAAAAGATCTTTCATCTCTGCTAGCGGTTATTTCAAAGCAAGTAGCTTTTGGGATGGCAAAGATACAAGTTCAACCTCTGTAAAGCAAGCTTGAAGTCACCTCCAAAGGGAAATTAAATAGGATTTGTGCTCTAGGTTTACATCTTTATGATGAATAAAGATGGCCAGGTAGGAGAGGAGGGTTAGTTTCCTTTGTACTTCTGTTCTGTCTCATTTGTTGTTCTGCACTAAAAATGCACATCTTTCCTTAGGCAGGGTTTGTGATGGCTGAAGAACAACTGCAAAGGTGACACAGCAACAGCTTCTAAAAAAGAAGAGGTGAATACATGAATATGAAATACACGCTTTTCAATAATTCCTCCAGCACAAGTAGTGATGGTTTGCTTTCACATTCTGATTTTCCTAACTTCAAAGAAATTGGCTAGAAATTCAATTACTCCCCCCGATATCTGAAAAGCACTTTCTAACTTTCCAGGCTGTAAGTTACACAAAATTTTTCTAGAGTGAAGTAATCACAAGGCTGAATCAAAAAAGCTTGATGTTTCGCATATCACCTTGGCAGGGGGTAGGGAGCGAGAGTATCTTCAGAGTCCAACAGTCAGCTGGAACAGCTCCAAACTGTGACGAAAAGCAAGATTATCTTTGAACCAGAAAACTAGTCATAGGGAAATCTCTACAGAGATGCAGCATCTGTATGGATTCCAACATACCTTTTGGGTTGCCAGCACACAGAGTTGGAAAGCAAACAATCAAACCAATGGAAAATATTTTCAAGACAACTGCTGGGCTTGTACTGATGAAAGACATTTTCTGCATGAACATCAAAGGCTGCACCTCATCTCTGTGCTTTGTCCACGTGGAGAGAGATATGGGATCAGCATGTGTGCCTTTTCTGTACCGCATGACTCTTCTGTACCTGGAAATAGCTGTGGATGTGTAACTAAATAATTTCTGCCTAAGCTGGTACCACTGCTTTTTGTGGGCATGGTGAGTACTTCAGAAACATGGTATCATTTTGGTAATAGCTGGTACAAAGACATAAGCAAAAGTATTTTAGGTGAGGTAGCCAGTCCCAATTACATGTTTTTTCATTCATGAATATCAAGCTCTTCTTTCAGAGAAAGTACAATGGGAGGGGAGGTCAGCTGAACTGTTCTGACCTTCCCATGTGATAAGGCAGAAAGCAAAGAGTCCTGTCACCAAGGCAGGCTCAGATTTAGTAGGGAAACTGCTGTCTCTGCTCAGCTACAGCAGAACATAAAAGCAGCGCAAGTATTTTACCACTCTAGAAGTATTCTAACAAGCCCTTTCCACAGGCTTTCCACAGCTTTCTGTAATGGAAACTAGCTGTATTAGAACTGTTAATATAGCACCACCTCCTCATTGTTATTCCAAGCATTGCTGAAAATACTACTCCAGGAATAATTTCAGAAGGAGGACTGGATCTCATAACCATCGCTCTCATGTCAATAGGCAGAGCTGGGAGAGTGAGAATTAATTCCCACTACCCCATGTCGGGAAGAGAATAAGCAACCTCAGTGCAGTAACTTCAGATCTGTATGGTTGTAACAGAGCAGAACTTGACTCATTATACAATAGCAATTAACATTCCCATAGCATTTGTTTTTAAACGGATTCCGGCAATTCTATGTCTCACAAGCCAGCCAACTTCTATGTGAACTGCTGTGGTACCCACAACTTTACAGCAAGTGTGCATTAAGTGGCGGATATAAAAAGTCTTTTTTCTTCTTCCTTCACTCTCTAATTCAGTGCTCAGGTCAAAGAGTAAATCATTGGGATTGTGACCCACAGGGGCACTCTGCTCCTGTGTCCAAGTACACCTTGAAGTGTTGAGTTAGTACAAAGAGAGGATATTTTTATTGATAAACATTATATTGTCTTAGTGTAGATGTCTGACACAGTATTAAATCAAATGACAAAACATTTAAAGTAATTCATTCTAATAAAACTTCTTTGATATTCCATAGACAATAGTGCTGTGAATTTTGTTTATAGTATAACACATTAAAACACAGAAATACAAGTTTCTAATTTCATAGGTTACCAGCAAACAGAGAAAAATGCATGCTTTCATTTCTGTTAAATTTGTAACTTACACAGGCAAGTGGAACAGCTATGCATAGGAGACTATTCTACAACAAGTTGTAAAACAAACATACAGAAAGACTGACCTTATAATACTTCTACAAGTATGACAAAACCATTGTAACTCATTTCAAAAGGTAACAAATGTTTTGCCTGTGGCTCCGCCATTTACACACTTCTACGCTGACTTAATAAAAAGCTATTTTGAGTAGAATCATGTTACTAGAAACCACCGATTATTTTGTTTTCTGGCTGGCTGTAAAGGAACATCACTGTGTGTGCATTTGCACTCAGTTCCACCTACATTTTCTTCCTTATAATTAGAAACATCACAGAACCTTCCCACTCAGTGATAAGGAACCCAGACAGTGTTGTTTGATCCCAAACCAAACAAAAGGTGCTCATATCAGTGACTTTTATTGCTGTGCCTCCTGCAGCTTTGATGCCACAACTAAACCATAGAGCAGAAACCCATCACGCACACAATTCAAAGAAACAGTGTCAGGTTTGCCATTGGACTTGATGATCAAAGGTCTTTTCCAACCTAAATGATTCTATGCTTCTAAAAATCTGTATAGTTTCTTCACAGTCTAGTTTAGAACAAGCTATTGTAGGGATTGCATTCAGTGGTCTAAGACTCTAATAAAGATACATTACCAAGTTTCCTGTAATAGCTCCACAAAATTATCAGATTTTGAATAGCCATCTGCTGGGCCATGGGAGAATTTAACCACTCCCCACCACCTCCCCCAGCTGCTGACACTGGGGATCTCCCTGCGTGCCTTGGTGACCTAAGCTGACTCTCAGGGGGCTCATTAGGTCAGGAACAGCAGTAAGTCTGACAGTTTGGGCTTGGCTCTGAAAAAGGCTGGAAGGGGCTAAAAGTGACCCCATGTGCAAAGAAACCAGCTGTCCTTACCCCAGCTGACTTGCTCTCTTACAGAGATGTATCTGTACCTGTAAGATGGTTGGACTTTACGATCTTAGAGTTCTTCTCAAACCTTAATAACTCTGCAGTCTAAAAACTCACCTCAACCACAGGGGCAGTGGCAGGGAAAGCCCGTGCAAGGAAAATAAAGGGAAGTTTCTCCAGAGAGACTGCACCTAATGGGACCTGTTGCCCTTTAGTGGCGAGCAGAGGTCCAACGCTTCTGAGAATTCAGCCGTCATTTTTAGTGCATAAATGGGAACTACCAAAAGTGCTGAGCCAATGAAAGCCTGGTCCAAAAAATGCTAGATGAACCAGGGGAGGAGGAAGTGTTGGTGAGGGCAGGGGCCCCTGAAACTTGTGCAATGTACCTGAGGATTAAAAGGTCTGTCTGCTCAACTTTGTGTTCTATTGAAATCCTGATTTACCAGTGTATGAATTCCCATTGCCATGTTTGTTGTTGGCAGAAGTGAATTTGCCCTGCAGGGCTCCCCGCCATGCACCCATGACTGTGACCAGATGAACTATGTACTGAAGAGAAGTACCAGCCCTGCCCTCCTGCACACTGGCTGAAGCTCTGATGGATGCACTAACAACAGGAACTTCTGAGCCATTGCCAAACCTTACTGCAGTATTTCAGATTGTAAAGGACTTCAACAGACAGCAACTCCACCCCAAATCCAAACAAACATCTTCCTAGTTTGGTTTCAGCCTTGAAAACAAACATTTGATAGAAGGATGAATGTAATCTATCATTCCTTTAGTCATGTCTTACAAATACTGCCTGCATTAAGGGCCTAGTAATGATTCTCAGCTTTACAAGGACAGTGAAGCCAATCAAACTGTTCCTCAAGGTAACAGTAAGTAAAATTTGCCCCTGAATCTTCAATGCATGGCAAAGTTCACTGCATACCAGCTCATCTCACAGGTATGCAGATAGCTATAAGCGTGTTTATTCAACCATTGATGTAACAGATAAAACACATACATGTGAAGCTAGGATAAGAACTGAGTCAGAGACCTTGTTTCTGGCATATCTCTGCACTTTTCCCTGATAAAGGGATGCAGTATTTCTCACTGGGAAGAAATACTTTTTATTAGGAGAGTGAGAGCTGTAAAGATCAAATAGAATTGAAGCATAACTGCAGCCCTTGCAGAACTTGCCAGTAACCTAATGACACAATGACCAGTGTTTTGTGATGCCATTTTACCCTCATTTGCACTTGATCTCCATGAGTGCTGAATAATTACAGAATCATACTTTGTGTCCTTTGCTCCTGTCATCCATCAAAAAAAAAATTCCTTAAGAACAAAGTTATTTTACAAACATCTTGCTTTGGCTTCTTTCATGAACTTGAAGTTCAAGTTCTGTGCTTGCTCATTTGACCTAAGCATTGTGCAATTTCACTCTTTGGAGATACAGCAACGTATGTTACACTGAGAGGTTTTGACTCACCTGGGAGAATTACTGAAGGAAAAGCATTGTTTCATTGATTCTGAGAATCTAGGACGAGCAACTCGGCTGAGCTCTGTGCCTGACAGAACCTGGAAGCTCATTTTATGCAAATCCTGAACATTATACAAACCTTTATGAAAGACAGATACAGCACTTTATGCAATCAGCTTTTATCTCCCAATTTTTTTCTTTTCTAATCTGAAAAATCCCCAAGTCTTTAAGAGCTGATGAAATACAAGCATCCATTTTCCCCCTCAAACCTGTTGTCTGTAAAATGTCTCCATTGTTGCTCTGATTTTTCCCACCAACAAGCCCTCCTGCAATTCATACCGATAGTGATGATGTATGGAGATCTACTGACCTACCTGAAACCAAAACAACACAGTGGGAAGAGGAAAGTATCGCATTTGCAAGTGGGAGGACCTTTTTTACTGCAGGATTTCAAGGTAGAGATCCTTGCCTGCTGTAATTACCCTGTCAAAAAGCTGGGACAGTAACTCTCACCTTCATCCAAGCGTTTATTAGCGCATGAGATCTGTTCTGAAGAGAGATCTTCACATTTAACCAGAGTCTTTTACTGTTAAAGAGAGATGGGAAAAACTAGGCAAAGGAAGATTACTTCCTTTCCAAAAGAAGATTACTAAGGAATAAACCTCCATTTCAGTATCTTATGAAACATGCATTTATTATTGCAAACAGTACCTCGTGACAGTGCTATCACAAACATTAGAGTGTTATGTCTGCCCTTATAGATCAAGAGATGAGCACTGCAGAAGCAACTTCAGGTCTCTCAGCATTCTTCAGATTTTCTTCTAATATAAGTCCAAAGAAGCATCCAAGAAGATCTCACCACTTTTTGTGGCCATTCAAAAGCGTGGTGTGATGCCTTTAATGGCTTAGTCTGCTTGGTCCCCGATTCAGAAAAACATGGCCTTATCTTTAGAGTGGTACTGAATTTAGGTTTCTAAATCTTCTGCCAGCATGGGGAAATGATTTCTTGAACCAGGGGCTCAGCTCTTAGTATATGGCAAATAAATAAAATTTATAAATAACCCATTGCAGAATTTCCTGACCTCCTCAATATCTCGCACATGCTCTATTTTCCGAAGTCACCATTTTGCTCAGAAAATGCAACTGGAATTCCAAATGACTGACAGTAATTGCAGTTAGAAATATTACTGAATGTACAAAGATAAGCAGCTCAAGCTTTTGACCTGCCATATTATAGACAGGCAACTGCCACGCACCACTCATGATACCTTGCTAATACAATGTGGAAATAAATAAAAACTAGTGTCCATCTCCTGCATTTATAAACAGATGTACATAAGACTATTTTAAATACTGATACACTTAGCATCTTCAGATTTTCCGTGATAGGGTTTTATTCTTATGTATATGGCAGCTGGTTACCTCAGGGCTTCATTTTAACAATGGTGGACGCACTAGGTAATGTGTAGAGCTGTGCTGCTATATAAATCTATGTTCACACATTTTAAAACAATAATGCCCCAAATCTGGCAATGAATTATATGAGCTTATAGCTGAGTCCCTCAGTAAAATTAGTATAGAATAGTATAGTCTGGCTTCAGAAAAGTGTCTTTGAAGAGACATCCCATGAAAAGTCTTCCCATGTACTGTGTAACGGCTGGTTATTTCAATGGTTTGGGGCATTTCAAGGGTGGAGAGTAGGCTGACACTGGTTTGGAGTCCAGCTGTTTGAGATCAGTGTGCCAAGCAAAGATCTCGCATTTCTTCCCACCAATTTACTGGATCAAAACCTACATCCTATTTCTGCTAGCCCAGTGCATGAATTGTGTTAAGGAGGATGTGGTTGAGACTTCAGAGCCAGAGGGTTTGAGCTTATGAGACAGAACGTGTAAGCAAAACCTTGAATCGTATTTACATGCAAGCTGCACCACGACTCAAAGTCAGGATGTAAAAGCATGTTTTTATAATATGACTTTCATCTTAATTTCAAGTGCTGGCACAACAGTAGTCAGCAGCATCAGAGAGTCCTGAGTGCGACCCTTCATACCTCACCATCTTTATGCCTACAGATGCAGTTGCAAGGAGCAAGATAAAATCTTAAGGAAACAAGCAGGTGGTTGTTGGGTGTACGGGGACATCTTCTTTTAAAAAAGATCTCACGGCATGCCCCAAAATTTATACAGCATCTGCATATTTTATCACTATCAGAAGTCCTCCTATACACAGCACCTTAGATCCCAGAAAGATGTGTCCTCCCCAAAGCACCATGCTCCTAGAAGTTAACTGTCCACTGAGGTGCTTAAACAAACTCCTATTGTTCTGACATTGCTCAGCACACAGTTATACAAGCAGCTCTGCCAGATAGATGTTGAGCTTCAACAAAGAGATAACGGTGTTTGCTGCAGAGGGTGGACAAGGGCCACCAGCTACTCATTTGGCACAGATGCAGCCAAAGCACCTCTGTCCACACACTTACACCCTTGATTGTGGGATGGGAGGGTGCACTCCGTAATTGTAGACAGCCTAAGGAAAACTCAAGTCCTCTTCATTCATATGGTCACTAACTACAGCACTCCAGGTTTTATCTTCTCCCTTGCCTTTTTCCAGCCTCATTCCCTTCTTCCCTTACTAAGCAGCTTAGTTCTCATTATTTTAGCATTTGCTAACGACATGATAAGACACAATTCTCAGGCTGTAACAATCAGGAAAGAGGTTTGCCTTCTGCTAGGGACTGCATTTGGTTTCTGTAGCCTCAGTGTGACATTCTAATCAGCCATCCTATAGAAAAACTAACACTTTCTCAACAAAGGCTGTCCTCATCTAAGTGGAGTCACAAAGTGACGTGGGTGCTAATACACAGCCAGGTCCTGCAAACTGCCTTTCATTACCATAGTCCTGCCAAGAGTAAAGAATCTTATTTACATACAAGCTCTACCAGCATTCAGAGTTAGGATGTAAAACCACATTTTTCTAACATTACTTTCAACTTAATATCAAGTGCTGGCTTGAAAGTAGTCAGCAGCACCAGAGGGTCCTGGATGCGACCCTTCATACTTCACTGTCTTTACACCTACAGATGCAGTTGCATGAAGATGGGACATGGGAGAGAACTACTGCTGTGGTATCTTAGCCCAAAGTTCACAATGCAAAACTCCTTTTCCATGACCTCCAAAAGCAAACTGGATTCTCAAACTCAAAAGACTGCACCCAAGCCCCGTGCACACTTCAGAAATGTGAGAGAACTTCAAATTAATTAACTAGTGCATGGCAGGCAAAGGAACTGCTCAAGCTCTCCTTTTTGCTCTAGCAGGAGCTGCTGAGAAAGCAAGGCAAGGGGGCACCCTGCCGCAGGCAGGCACTGCCAGACCAGCTGCCTGCAGGCAGTCCCATCGGCAGCTGTCCTGGGCTTGGGCTTGATCCAAAGCCCTTCCATCTCAGTTAAAAACTCTTGCTTTTAAATCCAGGAAGCTCAGCATAAGGTCTTGTTTGCACAGGAGAGCTGCTAACATGGACTATTGCCTTCTAGAGAGGCATACAGCAAAGTGATAGACCATCTCAAGGCAAAATCCATGAAGGAAAATCCACTTTCCTAAGAAGCATCAGTTGTAAAAACTTCAGTAGCTGACTCCTAGTGAACAGTTTATAAAACTTTTATGAAATCTTCTAAAAGTCACTTCCTTTATTTTAAGCCAAGGCATGTTCATTGTGGGCTTATAAAAGTAATTTGCTCACCGCTTACATAGTATTCTCCCTGCTCCCCTCACAAAAATGGGAACATTTTGCTGTAGTTGCACCCTATGGGGGGCCCACTCTTTGACTGCATGTTCTGCTTTTGTTGAGCACTTAAATAAACCCTGCTGATGCTGGAGAGCTGCATTCACTAAAACAAATTTCTCAGGAAAACACTTGAGGATGCGCTTAGCTTCTGATACGTGGATCTCTGCACGACAAGGTACGTGCTTCAGGTTAAGCAAGGGCTCTGGTACTTTCTGGATGTGCAGCTTAGGAGTCTGCCTAAGCCCGCCAGGACTTGAATAAGGCCAGGGAAAATGCACAAATGCCTCTTCATGCTAGGATGAGTATAACCCAGGGATAGCAGGCAGTGTGCTCCCTCCATTCTCTGCCAGGAGCAGCGGTTTGCGTAGCCCAGAGACCTTGTGGAGAGCTGGGCTAAATATGATCCCTCTGAGCAGCATTGGGTAAGGGCAGTGTGGTGCATGACTACTCCAACAGCCTCTCCTACAATGAGCTGCCAGCCAGTGGGAACAGCTACACCAGCTGGGAGGAGAGATGCCTGAAGCCCAGCTTCCTCAGGAACCACGCCGGTTATGGGAATCAGAAGCTGCCCAGAATGAAGACATACCCCAGAGGACACGAAGGCACCAGTGCTCTGGCTGTGCTGTGGATATATCCTTTTCAAAACTCTTGAGACTCCAGCCCTCACTCAATGGCAGTGATTGTATGGTAGCCACATACCTGTATGCTGGTGGCACCACTTTTTAATGGGAATTATTACAACAAGTGTCCTTCAGAGATGTGGTGGTTTGCTACCCAGGGGACTGAAATGATCCTACCAGTTGTATGTAGATCTCACAACACAGGTCCTTATTTTTAATTTCTAATGGCAGAGCTACATACAACTATAATTACTAAAACTTGCTCATGTTGCAGGCTTCTCTCCACAAAACATTCATGTAGTTAACTCTTACAACCAGACATCTGTCTCTACATGTCTGAAGTGAACGGAGTGCTTGTTTCCTCAACTGCTCCAGCACCTACCAGCCAGGAGACAACCCAGACCAGAATTACGGTAAGACTTGGACGTAAGGGAAATCTGTGTCTCTACTATGAAAAAGGAGCATATTATTCCAAGCATACTGAGGAGTGGTGTGCGCCAGCAGGCCCCTCCATTCATTACAGCATGAGATAGACAACATGTCTAGCATCACGGATTACCCCTCTGGGAATTCAAACTCCTGGCATTTCTTGCCAGGCATGCTGGTAGAAAACCTCAGAGGCAAAAACTCTGATTGGATCAGTAATCAGCTACAACTGCCCTGCAATGTTTTCCCTCAACTGGTAATAAAAAGGTTATGTTAAATTCTTACTGTAAAATTATCATGTGGACTTCTAGCACCATTCAAATCCTACCTGGCAGATGGAGATTATATTGACAGGATTTCTGTCAGGTTGTTTTGGTGTGGAAGGTTTAAAACTTTTTCTTCAAGGCTATTAGAAAAATTAAAAAATATGTAAAATATAAGATGATAAAGTCATTTTAACTATAGAAATACATTAAAAACCCCATCACTTTAAACAAATTGTGCTTTTTTAAAAGCTTTCCTGAAATTAGATTCTTCTGGTCAAACTTGAATAAGTTGGCCTAGGTATCAGGCTGTTTCAGAGCAGTGAACGATAGATTTCACAGCCAAATTATATCTCCTGGTGCACAATAAAACAAATGGCCATTTCTTCCATCACTGCTTACCTGTGAATAATGAAATTTTTTCCAAAAGGCATGGATTTGTCCACACCTGAGATTGAGACTGGAGATTCAGCTGAACAACTCAGAGCAGTCTGGGTGAAAGCAAATGTATTTGTGAAATACACTTCAGATTTGAGGCCACTAAGTGCTAAGAGAATATCCACGTAAATTCCCTTGAAGGTGCCTAGTCGTACTGATAGTTATGCATTGATCTAATCAGATAAGAAAATAAAAAGTTCACTCATCTTTAAAAAACAAAGTGCAACACTCAAACTCTGCAGTTCCTTAGATGTGAAGTGGCCGAGGTCTTCCAAATATTCCAACTTCTACCACTTTCCTTAAAAGCATGGCTTTAAACTGATTAAGTTAAAATTGTACAAACCTAATACGGACATTCTTACTTGGATTTAAGTCTATTATAGACAACGTACAGTGGCTACTGATCAAGTGAAACTCCATGAATACAGGACAGATTTAAATACAGCTATCTAAGCATGGTCCACTATGACTGATTTTTAAAGTATATATTCAAGCAACTTTAAAGCTCCAGTGGTATAACTTTGAAATAGATAACCCTTACACTATTGCATCACCATAAGCTTTATTTGTAAGGATTAGGGCTTCCAAAAAAATCTTGCTATAAGAAACATTTGTCAATCAGCAGAAAGTTATCATTTTCTATAAAGCTATCCAACAGTATTCAATCTATATTTTATCTCATAAGTATTAATATGGTTATTGGGAAAAGGCATATAAAAATTCCTGTTCTGACAGCAGGATATTAAACGTTACCATCAGGTTGCTCCACCTACACTAAACGTTGCTTTTCTAAAACTAGATTGCTGTTCTACCTGACTTGTTTCATCAAGGAAAAAGCCAGTCATGCATCTACCTGAATGTTAAAAACAAGCATTCGTTTTGATGAGCACTAATATCACAAATCCAAAGCACGCTCATCAAATTAGTTCAATGACACAGCTGAGGACAGAAAGCTGAAAACAAAGCAAGCAAGTAGCATCATAGGAAAAAAAAATCAACAAATTAATACCAGTGACAGTCTCCTCCCATGCACACACTTCAGGCTGGCATACCTATCACAGAAACAATATATCAAAAAGTGCAGTACCTCAAAAAAAGGGGGAAAAGAAGAAAAATGAAAAGAAGAAACAGAATAAGAAAAAGATAAAAAGAAAAAGCAAGTATAAAAATCACCTTTGGTAGGGAGAGAAGCAGTTTTTCCAGCATGTCTTAAGGACCTTCTCATGTCCTATCATATCCTATGATTCTGCCTTTGAACTGCTGTCAAAGGAAGGCCATCTGCATGTGGAGCAGAGTTGAAACTAGCAAGGGATCACACATTTAAATCAGGTCAAAGCCAGAGCTGCAGTGAAGTGCTCTCCACCGAGGAAAAAGGCTTTTTAATCTCCCCTTGAAATACTCATTAAGAATCATCTGAAACTGCTAGGAATGGAAACAAAAACAGCGGACCGGTCCAAAGACCAGAGCAGCCCTAGGCGTGAAGGTGACCCTTGCTTTGAGAACAATAAAACTGCAAATGAATCACAGTCACATTCAAAAAAACCAAACGAACCTAGTTGCACCCCCACTTTCCCAAAGCCTAGGCCACCCCACTGCTCCTTTGTGCCTCAGCTCCCTCTTTCCCCTAGCCAGCCACCTCTATAACCACCCCACCACCCTGACCCCATCCCACACCACATCTCCAGGGACTATGACAGCCCAGGAGGTATCCACCCTTGATCCTGCATCCCAGCAATTGCCTGTGGCTTGGGCAGCAATGGGCAGTGCACAACTTTCCACCAGGAAACCAAAGCCGGGTGCTGGCTGCCCTCCCAAACCCAGCCGGCAGCTTCCAGAATCTAATGTCAGGAGCAGAGGGAACCCCTCAGACTCAGCCCTCTGCTTGTCTCCATAAAGCAAAACTATTAATATGCACTGCATTTGAATATCACTGTCTATGCGAGTTTTGGAGACATTGTACAGGAAGGATGCTAAAAATTCCTCCTAGTGTTTTGCTCTGGGGACCTTTCCACAGGCTTTGATTATGCTAACAAATGTGAGAGGCTCTCTCTTTTGGAGACAAAACCAAAAAAAAGCACACATTCAGCTGGTCTATCCTGTTCCAAACCAGGTCTGCCCTGGCTGATTTAGTTCCAAATCGTAAGCACAATCATTTTAGGAAGTGCTTATCAATTCATATATGGCACACGTAATGGCAGTTCAATGTACCTTTTGCTTCTGCTTAGAACAAACAACTTGCAGAACATTCTTGCACAACACACAAGTGCGAAAACAAGGTATTTCAGGTTTTACACACAATGCAAAGCTACAATACACTACAGTATTTAATGCACACTGATAGGAAAAGTTCCTAAAAAATACTCATGCAGTTTTTTTGTGCCACGGGATAGGTAATGGCTATTTCGTAGAAATAGATCCAACTGGCTCCATTGGAGCAGCAGTATAAGTATTCAAAATAGAAGTAATAATAGGCCCTGATGTGAAATTTCTCTTTATTTTTTTTTTCTTCCTTCCCCAAATCTCTCCCTTCTGTCAGCAAGGAAACACTCTGCTTTGGAGCTACTGCATCTTGCTACAAGAGTATAGGTGTGTGTTTGTGGGGTAGATTTTAGCAATATGTGCCACATCATTGCCAACATTATTCATGTTGGTTGACTTAAGGAAGTATTTTAGGCATTGTAGTGGTTATTGTTATTATTAATCTCATTAACAGCAACAGAAAAGTAAATAACTGCAACAAAATAAACAACAACAGGAAGGTACAATGGGCTTCCTAACACAAGGGGACTTCCAGCGGACATAGGTACGAGAAGGCTGCTCAAACAACAGGCTGCATAGCTCAACAAGTAGCAATGGAATTGTTTTCCAGAATGAAAAATGACGACACAGGCATTGTCATTGAATCTACTGCCTGTTCCTGGACCCTTCCTTCTTGCCAGGGATCCACAAGCACACTTTGTTAATAGAGGCCAGCGGTACATGGCTCCTTCCACTGGATTTCCTCGACTCAGTGCAACGGCTGCCAGTGCCTCCACACATTTTGTGTAACAAAGAAATTCAGGTGCTGAGCTGAATGGAAACCAGAGGGCGTAAATATTCTGATCAACAATATTTTGACTAAAGAAAATTAAACAACAAGAAAAAGTATTTCCAAATTAAATAAAAATTGGCTTTCTGTCTATGAACGGGGCGCTTTTTTCATTATTTTAGTTGGAGAGGGCTTTTTTTCCTGCTGTAGTTTAGGTTTTGGTGTCTTGTCATTTTTTTTCCTTTCTTTCTTTTACGTAGAGCTTGCTGTGCCTTTACTACCAATATTTGCCACTGTTTGTACCATAGACAAAAACATTCACCTTAACTGGTAGTATCTTAATACATTTCATAGTAGAACATATACAAGAAAGAGGAAAAAACATACCAAATGAATCAGAAGTGATCAGTGCTTAAAGTAAATACAAGAGCCAGCACTGGCAAGAATCCACAGTATCATTACATACAAACGAAGCTGTGATGGTGTTTTTCTCATGGAGTGGAATCTGCCTGCATATTAATACAGAATTATACAAAATCTAGCAGGGATATTGGAACAATGAATAGCTAAACTTTCACAATAACTTAAGATCTGTGAGTGAGTCTGCATGGAAGATATTCCACATTTTAAAAAGTGCCATCTCTCTCTGTGTCTTCCTCCCTCCCAAGGGAGGGGTGACGAATCCACATGATCTGTCATCAGATAAGTTCAACTGCTTAAGAAGATAAGTATCTGGCCAGGTCCAGTGTATTCTTTAAAGAACGGCAAATTATGACTTCAGTAACTATGTCTGTGCAAAATATGCCTCTTTCCTTTTAAAGAAACCAGTGTCTGTAACTCATTTAGAAAAGTTTTGACACGTACTTATGTCCTTCTCAGAATGAAGAAGACATGAACTAGCGAATCCCCCCAAAACAAGAGATCTGATGAAGCAAAGAAAGTTCTGACTTTCCTTTCCACGTGCAGACCATTAGATCACCTTCTCCGTAGCCCTCCTGGGCTGGCAATCAAACTATTGCTTGGAAATACCATAAACGCCCTAGTAATAAAACTCCAACATTAGTAATAAAACAGTAGCAGTGTTTACCCTTTGAATCCATGTTGACCTTGCATTCCTCATCACACCTGTACAAGATTCGTTATTTATGGTAAAAAGTCAATTGTCTGTTGCCTTGACAGTCTTCTTTTAATATGCAGTAAATTCAATCATATGCCAAGTACCTTGGATCGTATTTCCATATTACACTGCCCTGTGACCTTTGGATCATTACAGGAGAGCCAGTACACAGAAGGAGAGGCTGCAAGAGAATGTTGATAAAAAACAAACAACAGAAAAAAAACCAAAAAAGGACCAAAACCACCAAAACTAAAAAACAAAAACAACCAAAAAATTGCCATGCTTCTCCTTGAAAGTCAGCCCCTGTAGGACGTACCCTCTTCTGCATTCTAGCAATAGTCTTAAGTCATAAATTAGATTAGTCTTCCATCAAATAACTTAAAAAAAAAGAAGGAATTGTAGCAGACCAGTTTTGCCTGGCTTGACGCCAGTTAGCAGCCAGTTCATCTAGAGTCCCAGTCACACTGTTCAAAAACTGAGCTAGGAAATCACATGAAGGTTGAAAAAAAAATAATCTTCACATCAATGCAGGATTTTTCCAGGTTGTGGGGGGGATCAGAGAGAGGACAGACCTAGATGGGGGCCACAGGTCCTATGAACAGTGAACAGGATATACGTCACGACTTGGAGGTGCACCACGTTCAGGAGATGCCAGCCGTGGTTTGTATTGCACAGGTAAGAAGGAAGTTCCTCCTGACAGTCTGCCACCTGCATTAGTGATCTCTGCACATCGGCAAGTTCACAAAAGTGAAAACATTGAATTCTGTCATGATGGAGAAACACAGGAAGATGCCGTAAAGGGAAAGGCACACACACCCTAGCTTCTTATCCAGTTTCCATTTGTTCACGTGGACGCCAAAAACCTACAATAAACACAGAGTAAGCCACCACAGCATGTATTTTGTATTTCAGAAGATTCCTACACAGGGTCATAGCAAACTGTACAGCATTTTGTCTAACTGTCTAACAGGAGAATGGATCTCATCATACACCAAGGGATCTGCTCCAGCTCTAGCATAAAATATAACTAATGATCGCTCATAGATCTCCTGGGCTCCTCCTTCCAGTTAGGCTATAAAGAAGCCTGTTTGCAAGAGAACTGGGCATTGCTTATTTGATGATAAGCAACACTACAATTTAATGAATGCAAGGCTGCTGACACACTTACATAATTTTGCATCGCAGTCAGGAAAAATATACAAATAGGAGAGTCATCTTGTGACAGCAACAGCTTCTGCAAAGTGCCAGATTAAGGTCTTGGGAAGTTTACAATAGGAGTGAACGTTCCTGTCTGCTAACAATAGATTTCGCAAATGCTACTACAGCTGGAGGTGAGAAAGGAACAGGTGAAGAAAATGTCTATAAAACCCACTCGTTTGGAAATGAAGAAGAAAAGACTATATACATACTGTGACAAAAACAGATGCCAGCAGGAGACCAACAGAATAGATAAGTCCTCTGCTGTTTAACCGAATCTGTAAAAAGAAGGAAGTTTATAAAACCATGTCACAATTACAAGCAACAATATTTTCCTCCGCTGATAATTCTGTAATCCTAAATCACTGAGTTAATAAACATTGATTTGCAAGATGTAAATGAAAAGTCAGGCCATTGCATGTTATTTTGCCTACTCCCAACTGCAAATGAAGAAAGAGTATTACTGGAGCAGCATCCTTAGGACCTGATAGCATTTCAAACCATTCCATCCCCACATGGCCTTTGCCATCCCTTATACTGCCACATAAATGGAATAGTCTTTCTGGCAATTAACTCCTATGTGAGTCCTGTAAAAGCAAACAGGAAAATTTTGCATTCACTCACCAATTAATGCTCCACAGTAGGGGAAAATAAACAAGGACATACACAAAGACATAATTTCTTCCTTACTCTTACTGATCTGGTTGATTGAAAAGAGTCAGTAATCTCACAGCCTGAGCCTCAGCTGCTGAAAATCATTGTTATCAGTGCATCACAGCACACTAGTCCATGCTGAACTTTATTTAGCACTGAGGAAAATAAGGCAGAGAAACTACTTATTGCCTGCAGGGCTGTGGAGTGATACTGTCACCAAGGTAGCCAAGCGCATTGCAGGCTCTGATGTAGCCATCTCCATGGCAGAGCCACAATAACATCCACTGTGCAAGCAGAGAACTGAATTACAGGCACTCAGAACTGTGGAGCTTTTTAACTGCCATTTTTGGAGGCTTTGGAGTCTAACCCAAGGCACTCACTTGCATCTTTAAGCCCTAAATATATTTTAAAACAGGATTTCATGAGACATAAACACAGGAACGGCACAGGGAGCAAAGCCAGCTCTCCAATCCTGCACCTCAGCTAGGAGCCTCAGTTTCACATTCTTCTCTTGGGGTGCTTAATCATTGCACCCCTGGGCATTTTTAAATGATCCTCTCAAATAGCATCAGCTGCCAAGGGAGGACTCAGGTGAAGTTTCTCAAGCTATTTCTGCAGGGACTACTGTGTGAGGGAGACTCCCTCTTGGGGAAGTGCAGCTTCTTCAGGGAAGCAACAGAGCAGCTGGTGGATGCCAAAACTGTAAATCTTTAGACCATCTAATATCAATTATTATCTTAAGGCCACCAAAAGTAACACAGTCTATTGTGTTCCTCTCTGCACCTTCTGTGCAATGAAACCCTAAATGAAGTTGAGTTATAACTGACCGTCACCAAAACCAATTACTCTTTAAACAGTAACTGACTACTGAAGTTTCCTGGAAGAGACAAATCTTAGCAAGAAATTATGTATGAGTATTTTTCAAGGACGGTTTAGGAAAGGACATTGCTATTGTTTGTCTAGCACACTTTGATTTTGTACAGTGCAGGTATATTTTCAGTCACGCTGCTTTGCTGCTGAGATCACTACAAAACTAAATGAATAGCCTGTTAGCTGACGCTTAATTGCTCAGTTTGTTCTATGTTTGTATGCAAGGAAAAGCAAAAACATTACTCCATTCCTGCAAACAAACTGCAGACAAGAAAATAGTTCTCAGAATGAAAATTCATCTACCCCAAACAACACATTTTTTTCTAATAGCTGGATGTTTCTTTTTTTTTTTTTTTAACTGATTTTAGGCCAATAAACAGTTCAAAGTAAACTTTTATGCTATGATATTGTTTTCTCAACTGTCAACACAGAAAATAATGGTACATAGTGTATCACCAGCTACTTTTCAGTACTCACGTCCTTCCAGTTTGACTATAAAGAAACCCATTTTCAAGAGAAGTGGGCATTGCTTATTTGATGGTAGGCAGCACTACAATTTAATGAATGCAAGGCTGCTGACGCACCTATATAATTTTGCATCACAGTCAGGAAAAACTTCTCACTCAAATATTGCTCCCAAATCCAGACTAAAGATTTAGCTTCATTCCCCAAGGACAACTGAGGGGAATGTCTGACTCCCAGAGTTAAAGAAAGGAGGATTGGTTCTGACATTTTGCAAACCTGAGCCTGCAATGAACCTGGGATCCTCTATGCAAATCCATGTTGGAGACAAGGTCAAGCATGTTGTACAAATACAGACTTGGAAGGATTTCTCTCTTCTCCTGTACTCAGAATTCAGCATGACGATGCACTGCTCTACTTCTAATAAACTGAGCAAATAGGTCCTGCACAGCTACTATACACGGGAATTATTATAGCATTTGTAGGGACTAGCATCCTGCCAATTTGCAGAGCTCTGGTACTGCCTGAGATTTGTGGATTTCCTCTAGTATGTTAAAATACCAGCTTACACAAGTTGCACATTTTCCTTGTTTACTGATTTTTGCCATCATTAAAAAGGCCACAGCTATGATGATCATTTGTTCTTAAAGGTATTAAATGATTTCTTTATGATATAAGCTGTAAATGTATGTATGTACAGTGGGACCACTACATTCCTATAGCCATTATATGTAAAATACAATATTCCCACAAGACTGACTGGCCAAAGAAACAAAGGAATGCTTCAATTTTGCGACTGTCTGCTCAACTGAAGGTGAAAAATGTAACGAACCCACTGTTAATGGCAACTGCAGGTTGCAAATGGCAGACAGGAGGAAGTGTACTTATACAGCTATGAAAGAAGTCTCCAAGGCCACTGCAGCTTCTATTACCAGTCCCGAGGAAACGTCGAAGTTTTGCTGAAACAAGAACTGCCCTTGGGATAAGAGACATTACCAGGTTCTGATCCAGAAGACCTTTTTCTTTGCTACCCTGCAGCATAATTCCTGCTACACTAAGGAGCCAAGACAAGTTAATCTGGGGGTTCTGTGCAGACATTGCTGCTTCCTGTAGAGATGGACTGTTTCACTGCGCTTAATTCAGTCCCATGCATCCACTCCTCTTCTCCTGTTTCCACTAACAGGTCTACAGGTGACAGTTAACCTGGATTTCCATTTTTAGTTATCCTAAAATGCAAAAGTCTCTAAACTAACTTTGTGTAACCTAAGGCACTGGCACAGGTTGTCCAGAGAAATTGTGGCTGCCCCATCCCTGGGAGTGTTCAAGGCCAGGTTGGTTGGGTCTTTGAGCAACCTGATTGAGGGGGGTTGGAACTGGATAATAATGAAGGTCCCTTACAACCCAAACCATTCTACGATTCTATAAAAATGAAAATTTAAAGCCACCTTCCCTGTTACCCTAAATAAGCAGCAGCTGATTAGGAAAGACAGATGCTATTTTACAATAAATTCCTGTCTGGATTTTGGTCAGAAATTCTGTTTGAGCAGTGCCAATATCTGTAAAAACTGTCAGTATGAAATACACCAATCAGAAAGGAATACAGGAAAAAGGAAGCAAATGAAGCAGCTGGAACTATTTTAGCATGGAAAATGTCTGCATTCAACCTAACGTGCAGATGCTGCTTCTCAGTTACATCGTTAGCCTCCATAAAACCAGCAGATATTTGGAAAGATGACCCTTCCAAAGGCCTCTGTGCCTTAATTTGCTGAGAATAGTGCTTCCAAAAAGAGGGGGTTGAGACTGCTTTCTTTGGACTACCTGCAAGGCTTCTCTTTACAGGACATTCAGGAGAATAATACATGCTATTAAGGGTTATTCAAAAGTAGAAAGTGTATGCTAATTATTTTACAGCTTTATGAATCTAACAGTAACACATATCATGCTGAAAAAAAGTTGTGGCAACCCATCCAGTAGTGTGAGCGCTGATTTTCCCTTGCACCAGTATTGCATTAAAACACTTGAGTTTCACTCCAGGTTAACAGTTTTCAACTTGGGCTTAACTAGCAACTCTCCTGGCCTGGGATCCAGCTCAGCTGTCACTGTTCTGCAAAGCAATTAGCTATTAATTAACCTAAATAACAAGAACTTTCCTTTACATGGCTTGACTATTCCCATAGAAAGAAAGGATTTCCTGGGAGGGGGGAAAGGGTGTTTTCTAATCCAGTTTTCACTTCCAGTGCTTTTTGCCCTGTAAAAAATCAGGACATTTATTAAGGTCATCGCCTCACTCTGCCATGAGACAGCAGGATTAAAACCCTTCCATGCACATAGCAAAGGGAGGTTTCCCTGGGTGAGCAAACACTAGCTGTGGAATGCACTTTGTCAGGAAGCTCATTTGGCTGAACTGGATACATATCACAGCTGGACTTTCTGGAAGAAAAAGTCCAACTCTTTGAGTAAAAAACCTTGTTTGTGAGCTCAAAGCACTATAAAACAGTGCAGAATTCCAGAGGTTTCCGCTGTGCCTCAGGAGGTGATACATGCATGATATCTCCCTGCCATGCCATGGAGCAGGCAGAAAGGGGACAGATGACGACAAATACAATTGGTGAGAAGGGCTATGAAACAATGAGAAGCAAATGAAAAACAACAAAAAGACAGCTGGGACAAATCAACATTGATGTAAGCCTGTCCTCAAAGCAGATTTACCCCGGGACAAGTCAGAGATGGATTCCATGGATGGCTGCTGGGTGTAATTCTGGATGCTCTGGACTTGCAGCATGCATGCTGTGGACTTACTCTAGGTGCACACAAACAATGCAAATAATTTGGCTTGCTGCTTATGCACAGAGCAGCTCTGCATGGTGTGCGCAGGGAGCCCAGCTGTTTATGATGTGCTGCTTTTTTGGCACAGGGAGTAAGCCTGACCTCACCAGATTTTCACACATGTGGGGAATGGCACACATTCAGGCACCATGCTCACTGTCTCTGGATTAAGATAGTCCAGAAGCAAGGTCTTTTACTCCAGTAAGAAACCTCCCTCATAGCAGATAGAATTCCTGTTTAGGCCTGTTGCTGAGATGCCTCTTACAGTAAAGGTTTCTTGGAGTAATACAGTGCTTTAAGAGTCTTGCAGACTTTAGAGCTTACATTGAGGAGAGAATGAGAGCTGTATGGAATTGTGCAGGTCCAGAATGCAAAGGTAGTATGGTCTTTGAGGGATGTTTTCTTGCTAAATATTCTGACTAACAAAAGAGGTCTCCTCAGACCTAGATGAAACTCACTGCCAAGCATTTTAGGGTTCTGCAGTCTAAGGGTTTGGAGAGATGCTCTTCACTAAATCCTGCAGTGTCTGGCTAGCCAGCAGTGACTTCCCTGATGCACAGGTCACATTGGAGCCCTCCCCATCTAACAGAGCAAGACAGGTAGACTTGAGCAAATAGCCCACATTGTTTGGGGTATGAGCACACATATCCTAGCAAATCTGCTGCTGAGCACTGAGGTATTTAATTCTTGCATTAAAAATAACCAGAGGACTGTTGCCAAAGCTCTGGGCTGGTCTATGCCTAGCTCTGGAAACAGAAAATACAATGGAACTCCTCAAATGTTAATGAAAACAAGAACATTTAATTCCAGCAAACACTGCTATTACTTATCTAACGCCAAAAAAAGAGCATACAGTTTCAAAGGATACGAAATGTGATTTGCTCCAAGTCCGATGCATCTCTGCATAGTACTGCACTAAGTGGTACACAGTAGGGGTTGCTCATCAGAACAAAAAGGCAAGTATAACAGCTTCCTACTGTTCATCCTACCTGACAACACTAAAGATTTTACCACCACTCCCTCCTGTCTGGCCCAGGTTTGCATTACAGCCATTTTGTCCACAGCAATGGCTAGAGTCACAAAACCACACAAGCTGCTTTTTTAACCTTCTCTCCAGCTCTGGTAGCCTTTCAACATATTCTAGTCTACTGCCCACCTATTTAGTTCAGAAAGTAATCATACAGAACCATGAGTTCATTTATAAAGTATTGCTAAGTGGTTCCGAGACAGTTAGATCCGAAATAGGCTGAAGAGCCACTGTTCACTTATTTCTTGTTTCTCTCATTTTTGTTCTCCACTTGTCTAAAGGATCATTTGTTTTTCTGCATTTGATTTTGGACTACCTTCTGCTCTTTAACAGATTTCCCATAAGTCTACAGCTCTGGAAATATGGTTTTAACAGACAATTATTCCCACTTCTCTGATTATGACTACAGCCTGCCCTATTTCTTATTGTGATTTCTCACTGTGAGCACAGGAGCTTGGAAGATCTTGAAATTTGAAACATAAGCTTCAGAAAAATGCGTCCTTGATCTGTTAAATCAGGGTAGAAATCAGTCAAGCAGCCTTCTCATGAGACAAGTGGCACTTCCTGCAAGAGGCAATGGAACGTTTTTTCTCAGGGTACGTGACAACATCCAAGTTCAGGGAGAACAAGTCCAACAAAACACTCAAAACTCACAGTAAGAGAGGAGATAATTTCAGTTTTTAGCAAAGAGCAGCTAAGGTCTTAATCATAGAATGAAAAGCTCATTTCTCTGTTCCTCTGAGACTAGGAAATGCTTCTTCTCCAGAAGAGAAATGTCTGCAGACTAAGCACTCCCTCATACGGAAAGGAGGAAAAATCAACCTTTCCAAATTCTCCTTTGAGTTTTGGCTTGCATCTAGAAGCTAAAGCAAGCCAAAATAATGCTCTGTTTTGACTGATCACACATGAAACGTTTGAATGTTTAAAGTCTACTGTGTCTGAATTTGAATGGAGGCTGTCTCCCCGCTTCTTTTTTAGTGAATATGAAGGTGCTGCCACCAGCTCCAGCTACTGCTGCACAGATCCTGCAGGCAATAAGTAACTAAGGTTGAAGCTAAACAGCAGCAGAAAACCCATGGAAATAAAATAAAAGTGATTCTATTCTTTGATTCCTTTCTGGCTGTTGCTGAAGGGAAAACAGGGAGCTATTGCCAAAACCCAAATTACTTTTGCCCCAAGGTCCAAAAATGAGAGATTTCTATGCTATGTTTCCAGTCCCTCTTCTGTCTATCTGGGGACCCTTTTCTTGCAGTGCCCCTTCCAGGCAGTGGAAATTCAGTATAAATCCTGCATTCCTTGCGTCCTGCCATGAGACAGTTGTCTCAACAAACCTGGGACTTCAGACAATGTACTGTGTTTCTGCATATTTCAATGGAATTTCCTTCTTGGACCTTTTTTGAGACTCATAAGCATCCTTGGTTTGCTCTGTATCAAACAACTGACTTTGCAGAGGGTAAATACCCTGGAGTATGCCACATGGAGTGCTGTACATGGACATCCAAGTTTCTAAAGCAAGAAATGCAGTCAAAACGGCTGAGGAGAATTGGAAGGGACCAGACACTTTTGCTCTACTACAGTATCATCATCCCAGTCTCCCTGTCATAAAATCAGGGAGCAAATGCACTCAATACATGCAAATTATTCCAGGAAGCTGGAGGGACTTGTTAGCAGCTTCAGTGTGCACCTGCTGCTTTGCCCATCCATAGGTTTCTGGGATCAGCAAATAAATCAATCCATTAATACCTGCCTAGCTGCCATGATGCCAACAGATCATGTTGCAGACGATGCTAATGTGACAGCTGGAAAGAGTTTGGCATCCCAGAGCGGGAGGAGGAGTATCATCTACAGAAGTGAAGGAAAATGCTGTGGGAAGTAGGGACGCTGCAGACAGTTCGAGTCACCACCCTGCTCCTATCCTTGATTTCAATGACTGTCCTGATGATTGACAGATCCACTGAAGCTATCCTTCTTCCCTCAGAGGACTTAGGGTGGTCTATCTGCAGATACCTGGGCCAGAATGGGGAAGGGAACAGATATGCAGACATTGGCTCCGAAGAAATGAAGGACAGCTTTGTCCTAATGTTGTAAGACCTTATAGCAGCCTTCCAGTATTGAAAAGGGGCCTATAAGAAAGCTGAGAAGGGGATGTTTATCAGGGAGTGCAGGGATAGGACAAGGGGGAATGGTTTTAACCTGAAAGAGGGGAGATTTGGATCAGATATTAGAAAAAAATGTTTTCCTGTGAGGGTGGTGAGGCACTTTCAAAGGCTGCCCAGAGAAGTTGTGGCTGCCCCATCCCTGGAGGTATTCAAGACCAGGTTGGATGGGGCTTTGAGCAACCTGATGCAGTGGAAGGTGTCCCTGTTGATGGCAAGGGGGTTGGAACTGGATGACCCTTAAGATCCCTTCCAAGCCAAACCACTCTATGGTTCTATGTCTAACAAGACTCACACTGAGGTTATTCCTCTTTCTCTAGCTGTCTGTTGGCATGAAAGAAATGTAACATCCCCAAGACTTCTAACTTACTGTCCAATTTCTCTGAAACTGGCTGAAGGTATCTGGCAGAGGAGTGATGTATACTCCCAAACGCTGATATGAACAAATGAACCTGCCTGAAATTCCTTCTCTCTAAAATAGTCCTAGCTGATTTCTGACTTACAGCTTCACAGCCAAAAAATGATTCCAGAGGGAAGCAATTGGATGGAAGACATGGAGCAAATATCCTTCCAGTCTGTGTTTGCTGGGCCACCAGGGAAGGATGCTTACAGGATTACAGAGTCAGCAATGTGTCCAGGACTCAGAGCTGGAAGAGTAAGTGAACTCTTTCAAAGGTGTCTCTGTATCCAGAGGGATGCTGCTTTTTCTCCGAAAGTCCTGCTGGCATGCCAGATTAGCTATGGTTGAAAACAGAAGGCCAAGAGCTCCAGCAGGAGGGCGTCCAAGTGACCTCTAAGTAGTGGAGATGGAAGCTCCAGTGAGAGGCATAGAGGAAAGCCGAGTCAGTTCCTGGACATTAACGGGTGTCCAGAAATAACAAGGACTCTTAAAATAATAAACACATAGTCAGTTAGAGACTAGATATTTTAGAAACAGAAGGAATCTGATGTGGAAGCTGTTTAATATTGACTGGATTTGCTTTTTGATAGGAAAGGCATCCCAAACCAAGAACTGTGGGATTAACAACTGAGGTGAAGGCAAAGGTGGAAGGCAGAGGAGGACCTTTTCTTCCCTGCATCAACACTAACATTTTCCTGGAAAAGCACAAGATGGAGCATTCTCTAGCTCGGGTTTGGAGTGACTCCAGTCAGCACTGGAAGGGAAAGAATAAAAATCGAACATTCCACATTGAAGATCACACTGAGACAGACCTGGTTTGTGGTAACAGATACAGGCAGACGAGGCTGGATGAATGATAGCAGAGAAAGGTGCCCTGAAGCTTACAGTGGTTTTGTAAGGCAATGTCTGGGGTGCCAGCTTCCTATATCACAGCACGTGGGTGCAGTCCCCCTGTTCAGGCTGAGGCTGGGACTCCTCTGCAGACTCTGCTTGTGGTGTACCCACATCTACAGCAAAATGTTTCATTTAAAGGAGGAAAACAGAAGCAGATGAACTTCCTTCTCTAAAACAGGTAACAGATGCTTCCAAGATGCAGCCTGAGAAGCAAAGGATATTTTTCTTGTAACAAGAAAGGAAGAGTAAAATAAATAATAAGCTGGAACATCCATCAACAACTGGCTTGTGAAAAGAGCAGTCAGAATTGGGAGAGGCAACTAATCAAAATGACTCTGATTTAGCAACCCAGGACCAGGATGCGTCTCAAGAGATTCACAGTCTATTGCCAGTTCTGCCACTTACCTGCTGTGTGACCTCCAGCAAGTCCATCAGTCTCTCTCTGACAGGTCCCTTCCTGCTCTTTTCCTGTCTTATCTATTAGATCACAATCCCCTCTCTCAAGCGCTGTCTCATAGAGTGAACTTGTTTAAACAAGAAGTCCTGATTCTGCAAGGGACTTTTTGTGGCTGCTGCCTAGCACATGACAAAACCAGGCAGTAACTAGGATCCTGTGGGACAATGCTTTCAGTATATTGACATCTCAGAACCAGCCACAAGCTTGCAGGCTACATCTCAGGGGTTGGTATTGGGACTGGTGTTGTTGCATCTCTGTTGCAGACAGTGGGATTGAGTGCACCCTCAGCAACCTTTCCAACAACACCAGGCTGTGCAGTGCAGTCAACACGCTGGAGGGAAGGGATGCCATCCAGAGGGATTCAGACAGGCTTGAGAGGTGCACCTGTGTAAACCTCATGAAGTTCAACACGCCCAAGTGCAAGGTTCTGCCCCTGGGTTGGGGCAATCCCAAGCATAAATACAGGCTGAACGGAGAATGGATTGACAGCAGCTATTAAAAGAAGGACTTTAGGGTGCTGGTGGATGAGAAGCTCGAATTGAGCCAGCAATGTGTGCTTGCAGCCCAAAAAAGCCAACTGTGACCTTGGATTCATCCAATGAAGCGTGACCAGAAGTTTGAGGGAGGGGACTCTGCACCTCTACTCTGCTCTTGTGAGACCTCATCTGGTGTCCTGCATTCAGTTCTGGTATCCTTAGCACAGGAAGGACATGGATCTATTAGAGCAAGTCCAGAGGAGGCCACAATAATGATCAGAGTGCTGGAGCATTTGTCACACAAGGACAGGCTGAGAGAGGTGGAGTTGTTCAGCCTAGAGAAGAGGAGGCTCCAGGGAGAGCTTACAGCAGCTGAAAAGAGGGTCTATAGGAAAGCTGGGGAGGGGTGCTGTATCAGGGAGTGCAGGGATAGAAAAATGGGAAATGATTTTAAGCTGAGGGGAGATGTAGATTATCTATTAGAAGAAATGTTCTTCTATGAGGGTGGTAAGGCACTGGCACAGGTTGCCCAGAGAAGTCATAGATGCCCCATCCCTGGAGATGTTCAAGGCCAGATTGACTAAGGGTTTGAGCAAATTGATGCAGCGGAAGGTGTCCCTGCCCATGGCAAGTGTGTTGGAACTGGATGATTTTTAAGGTCCCTTTCAACCCGAACCATTCTATGAGTCTATGATCTCATCCAAAGCTCTCTGCTTACCTAAAATCAAAATGCACCACTTGTAAAATAGGCTTTCAAACACCTATCTGCCCTAAGGGAGTTCAAAGAAGGCTCAAACACAAGCTCCTTCTATAAAGGATGCTACAGCAGCTGAAAGTGCCATTAGCGGTGAGACTGCTCTTCACATTCAGAATGAAACCCCATACATCTCCTTCTGGTTGGGAGCAGCTGCTCAGCTGGTTAGCGTGTGAAGCCACTTTACCACATGTGGTTGAGAAAGTTCAGAATGCACATAAACACAGACACTACACTGCCACATGCATGGGAACAGCGCAGCACAGAGTAAAGGGGAAGAAAAAGGGAGCAGATCCTCTTCTCCATTTCCGCATGGCAACATGCCAGGTCTCTTTACAGCAGCATTAACAGGGAGTAAATTTTGGCTACAGGGGATTCTGAGTCAGGCAGCCTGGTTTTACAGAGTATGATATAAGAGAAACATTGTACTCTGGAGAAAGTCCTGAGTGCTTAGACTTCCAGAAAAATAGTCCTACTTTTTTTGGCTTCCACAAAAGCTATTACTGCCTTAACTGCTCGTATATTAAAATACATATACTCTTTAGTTTCAATAAAATATTAACTTTGCTATAGTCCCCTTATATTAAACATCCTGGGGAGGCAATCATGGGTTTGGATGGCTATGCAAAAGTAATCATGATGAAAAAAGCTCTTTTGTCTTTCCTTCCCTCTGTACACAAGACAGGTGCATCATAGTAAAACGGTTTGCGTTGGAAGAAACCTTAAAAATCATCCAGTTCCACCTCCCTGCCACTGACATGGACAACTTCCACTGTATCAAGTTGCTCAAAGCCCCATTTAACCTGGCCTTGAACACCTCCAGGGACTGAGGAGTTCTTCTTTTGGAGGAGATGCTACAAAGGCAGATTTGGATCCTGCCGAACACCAAAGAAGTAGTACCAAATCAGAACTATTTGCCCAGAAATTATGTAGTGCTTCTGACTCACAGTCATATTGAGTGGACAAGCAAGTTGGCCTGTGAACCCCCACCCAATGAGCAGGCCTTGCTCCCACGAGCAGCCTAAGGCTCAGCCTTACACACCTCAGGGCCAGGAGCTCCGCATCTTCTGCCCTTGCTGACCTTGGTTCCGGGCACATCAGCACAGCTCCCTGAACAACAGCACTTTGCAGCTTTTAATGCTGTCACCAGGCTACACCTGACCCAGCTAATTCTAGCCTTTTCTGCCAACTTAGTAATACTTAGAAATTAATTACTAATAACTGATGGGATAGAGGAGGGGGTTTGATTTTGTTTTGAAGTCCAATTATCCAAGGATTTGGAGAGAAATCCAGGAACTGCAAGTGAAAACTAAGGAAACTCTCTTTGCTAATTGTGGGGCTGCTTCCAAGCCTGCCTTTTCTAACCATGTGATCACACAGTACATCGAAGATTTTGGGCGTGCTAAACAGTGGTGACATTGTTATGTCTCCATGAAAGCTGGCTGCTTCTGTTCAGCCACTTGTTTTCATCCTTTTCTGCAAAAATATAGATGAGCTACAGATAAACTGCTTATTAAAGAAAGGGATTTCATTCCTACAGCATTTCTTCCTTTTGTCACTCCTATATTCAAGAAGAGGGACAATCCAAAGAACTACACACTGGTCTGCCTGACCTTGATCCCTGGGGAGGTGATAGACCAGATAATATTGGGAACCATTTCTAAACATATGAAGGACAATAAGGTGATTGCACATAGATATACATATTTATGAAGGAGAAATCACGTTTACCCAGCCTGGTAGTTTTCTACGACGAGGTGGATTTATGGGATGAAGAAGAGCAACAGATGTTGTTTATGTTGACTTTAGCAGGGCTTTTGAACATCCTCACTGACAAACAGAGGAAGAACAGACTTAAGTGGACAATGGAGTAGACTAATAACTTGCTGAACTGCTGCACTCCAAGTCCAGCTTGAGGCCAGTCATGACTGGTTTACTCCAGGGATCAGTACTGCTTAACGTCTTTATTAATGAACTGTACAGTGGAGCAGAGAACATCCTCAGCAAGTTCGCAGCTGATATGAAACTTTGACGGGTGGCTAATGCACCAGAAGGTTGTGCTTCCATCCAGTGGGACCGGGACTGGCTGGTGGAATGCGCAGGCAGGAAACTCATGAAGATCAACAAAAGGAAATGAAAAGTCTTGCACTTAATTGGGAAGGAATAACCCCATGCATCAGTACATGTTAGGGCTGACCAACTGGAAAGCAGCTTGGCAGAGTAAGACATGTTTATCCTGGTGAACCACAAGCTGAAGTCCACAATGCACCCTTGTGGCATGGAGCACCAACAACATCCTGGGCTGCATTAAGAGAAGTGTTGCCAGCAGACAGGGGCAGATGATCCTTCTCTGCTCAGCACTGGTGAGACACATTTGGAGCACTTGATCCAAACTTAGGCTCCTCAACAGATGGGAGATAATGGACTCACTGGAGCTTGTCCAGTGAAGGCCCACAGGCTGAGTTAAGGGACAGCATCTGACATACAAAATGAAGCTGAAAGAGCTGGGACTGTTCCGCCTGGAGAAAAGAAGATTTAGGGGGATCTTACCTATGTGTGTAAACACCTGATGGGAAAGAAGGTGCAGCCAGACTCTTCTGAATGGCATCCATTGAAAAGATAAGGGGCATCACACACAATTTTAAATACAGAAATTCCATTTAAACATAAGAATGCTTTTTTACGCAACAGTGGCCAGATATCATAACTGGCTTCTCACAGCAGCTGTACAGTCTCCATCCTTAGAGGTAATTCAAGACCCAACTGGACATGGTCCTAATCATGGCCGTAGCTGACCTTGCATTGAACAGAGGGTTGGGAACCATATGATATCCAGAGGCAACCTCCCTCTGGGACTCCATGGCATCTCCTGCTCTTCCTTCTCAGAAGGAAGCTTTCAACAATTTTGGGAGTGGGAGGGTGGTTCTTTTATAATTTGGTAAGTAAAGGAAGGTTTCACTGGTGTTGAGTAAGTTTTCTCAAACAGGAAAGCTGTGCAGCATTTCCTAATGATGGTCATGCTCTGAAGTATCCAGTTACTTAATAGCTTCCTTCATCTTCCAGAGAGTTAAAAGTTTAGTAATGCTAGAATTTCTCTTACCAAAAGCCTACAGGTCTGCTTTATCCTTTACTTTCCACTTATCTGTTTATCTCTTGTCTTACTTAAACCAGGATCATTATCCTTACTTGGAACATATTCAAGTGTGTGAAAATACGGTATACTTAGTGAGTCAGCTTATTTCAGTACAGACTACTGCATTTAAGGAGGAAATGGAAACTCCTGTCCTCCAAAGCATGAGG
The DNA here is from genome assembly GCA_033459285.1 of Clamator glandarius. Classification (NCBI taxonomy): domain Eukaryota; kingdom Metazoa; phylum Chordata; class Aves; order Cuculiformes; family Cuculidae; genus Clamator; species Clamator glandarius. The sequence continues at coordinate 852,493 of JAUNZM010000483.1, read as the reverse complement.
AATGTCCGCTGACAATTAATTGCTACTTCTCCCAAATTGTAACAGAGCCAAACTACTTGTGTCTTCAAATCCAATCCAAAGAATTTTGGACTTAATTTTTTTTTCTTAAAGACATTGTTTTACATGATTAAGTAAGTAAGATTCATCTGAATAAATGTAGGACTTACGTATGATCCATAATTCACTGCTAGGGTCTGTAAAGCCCATGGGAGGCCTAGGCCTATTAAAATATCAAAAACATTGCTTCCAATGGAGTTTGACACAGCCATATCCCCCATACCTGCAGGAATGGAAACAATGGACAATCAGACTTCCAACTTTTAAACAAAAAATACATTAATCTGAGCTAATCCAGACAATTGCCACGTAATAACAAAGAGTTAAGGGAGAAACCCCTTCCCTTTCCTCTTAGCCCTCCCCATCACACAAGGCCAGTAGGGTTGAAGTGGCTGAATCCACCTCCTGGGTTCATCTGAGAACTCCTCTCAACTAATCCTCTACTGCTGTGGGACCATGGCCACTGGCAGTGCTGGCTGCGACCTGTTGGCACTTTGATGCCATGCTCAGTGGGGCTTGTGATGCTTTACTGTAACCATGACATACGAATTTCTATACTGGACCGGTCAGATCAGGTCTTCAGGTAATCTGTTAAGTACCCAGTTGTTTCAATGAAGAGCCACTGTTTTTGTTCCCCAAAGCAGTATTGACAACTTCCTTTTTCTCTTAAAACACCAGTTCCTGGAGTCATAAGGGGCCTAAGGATGGAAGTTTCCCTTAAAAATAGTAGTATATTCCAGTTCTTATGGAGAAAAGCTTGAAAGTGACCTGGAAGACCCTCATACCATGTTCTAAGCAATTCTATAACACCAACATTTAAATTAAGAACAATGTGAATTTTGGAGAAGGTTTAAAGTTGACAATGGTGCAAAAACTTGTTCCATACCATCTTTAAGAGACTGTTTGCAATACCAGCATAATTAATTTCCTTCGTTGTTCTTGTTTTAAATTTCAGCCTCAGGAAAAAGACTGCATATTTTCATGTTCAAAACACATCAGTGGTCCCTAACGAGGAAGAGGACACAAGGAACCACTTCCATAGCAGTAAGACATTTCTGTGATGAACCTACCTTGCCTTGCTACAATAAGGCTTGCCATGCAGTCCGGCACACTGGTTCCAGCTGCCAAGAAAGTGATGCCCATGATCACATCTGGAATTCCCAGTGTGTAGCCAATGATTGTCACCTAAGGAGAGGAAATAAACTGTCAAGCTGTTCACAAGAATTAAAACCTGAGACCAACTTGGCCCAATTCTGCAAGATGCTGCAAGATGGAGTTTATTGCTCAGTGCAAACTCAAACTTTAAATAACGAGAAGCAGTGACAGGCTTTTTTGGTACACTCATTGCCTGGCAGAGGACAGTAGTGACCTGCTATGGCCAGCTGCATCACACCTTTCATCTACAATTTTCCTGACACTAACCTGGAAAACAAACTATATGGTGGCCCTCTACCCTGTGTAACATGTTCCTGATCTTGGCAGAAGCTCATAGACTTTACTATATGCAGACAATAGTTAAGCAGACACTAAAACAACCCCATGGTTCATTAAACTATGAAAATGCTACATGAAGGGGCACATCCCCAAGTGACTGCAAACAGTTCCTATTACTGGTAGAAAGGAAATATCTTTCATTTTCTCTTTCCTTTAGTGTGTAATTCGTGATAAATTAGTGCTCTTCAAATTGATGTATTTTTAAAATTCAGATGCCTTTGTCTAATGCTACTAATTTCCTGTTAGCTACATTTAATTGCTCTTCTAATCTCTCTGCAGTGTCCTCCAAGAAATGTGAACCACATGACAGAAGCAACACAGTGACCCTGTGAGCTCTGGTATTTCAGCTATGGAAAGCTGGGATAGCTTTTTTTCTTGAAAATCACCTGATCCTTGCAGATGAAAAGCAGAAGAAAACAAGTAAGTTCTTATTTCCTGTTTAGGGTGAGATGGGTTATTGAAAACAAAAGAAAATAGCCCCCTCCTCTGTAAATGCTTTGAGTAGTTCATAGGGAAACGCCTGGCATTCATTTCTGCATTTCGTACGAGCATGAACTGTGAAGACACTGACGAATTTTTTATTGTGTCCATCTTACCAGGAGGGAAGCAGTAGCCAGTGCTCCAGCAAGGTATTTCCATGCTCCTTGGGTCCCATGCAGAGAAGGACCATAAATCTGGCATTCCATCCCAAATGCAGCAGCCCCAAACCAGGCTTCCCCTGTTAGACCTTCTCCTGATGCCAATGCCCTGTCACTGTCTGTGTCTGCTTAAGTGTACAGAGTGCCTGTCTGTACACAATTCATATTGCAATATTACTGTAATCCTGCTAAGGATGACTTACGCTTTTCACCTACACATATCATGTAATGTGGTGTGCAGGAAGCTAAAACGCTCGATGACCCAGCCAGCACACAAATCTCCCCTGTGAACAAGTCAACCTTGCCTGGATTTCCTTGTTTTCATGTTTATTTATCCCCTTCTACCTTTAGGATAATGAGGTAGAATTACATTCCTGTTGACTAGAGTAATTTGTGCAAGAATCCCGCTGAATGTCATACTTCTGTTCACGCTGAGTTCCAAGGGCTATTGATCTCTATGTCAAGCTTGAGTGCTCTATGTCAAGCTTGCTCACTCCAAGAAAAGAAAGTTATTGAGGCCAGATTCTTACTAGCATCAAGGTCTCGTCACAGTGCCCTGCATGACAAGTTATTAAAGTGTAATTTTTTCCCATGTTAAGTAATCTGGGTGAAATTCTAGCCCTGAATCAAGTTCAATGGGCATGGTTACTGGTCCTTATTTTTGTTCTCTGAGTGTGGACAGGTCTAGCAAGAATGGAAGCAGACCGAAGGCTTGCCATGTAAAAATTCAGGTATGTAGAAATTTCTACACATTTCTCTAAGCTGAGAAAACCCATTCCTGTTGCCTGTACCACGCTGTGGTTTCTGCTTTAGCTGATACATACCATCCACACCATCATGTAGGAGAAAGCTGCAATCCAGAGGGTAGAAGAAGCAAAGGTAACCATGAACCATTTTTCCAAGTGGGGTTTGTTACAGTTGGGTACTGTGAAGTACAGGACAAAACTCAATGGCCATGTGAAGAGCCACTTCAAGATTTCTACCTTGCCAGCTGTAAAACAAAAAAGGGAAACAACCACAATTCTAATCTGCTTTAGTCCAGAATGTTTTTATTTTGTTAATATTAACAAGCAAGATGCCAGGGACACCTCAGCCTAACTGCTGTTCAAACAGATAATGAAAAGATATTCCTTGTTCAGAAGATCACTGTGTGATGGCAGAGATGGGAGGATGGAGAAAGGCACAGGGAAGGAGGAGGAAGTACCTCACTGAGCGTCTGTTAAGTAATGAGTCAGAGCACACCTGCTACCCTCCCTGAGTTGAGTTCTTAGAGGTGCCACATAAAAAGCACATTCTAGAAAAAGATCTGATCCATCTTCAGACATCTAATGAGAGGGTATAGGAAAGATGGAGCCAGGTCCTTCACAGAAATGCACAAGGAAATTATAAGAGTCAGTAGACTCAACTTGCAGTAAGGGACATTCAGAATAAATGCTACCATAACTTATACATCTTTTTTCTTTTTTTTTTCCCTACCGTGAGAGTGGTCAAAAAAGGCTGTGATCTCCACCCTTATCAAAACTCAAATGGATGCAGCTTTGAGCAACCTACTCTGAACAGGGGTTTGAACCAGAGATCTCCAGAGGTCCATGCCAACCATTTCTATACTATGCATCCAGTGTAATCATCCACAGGACATCTAAATTACTTTCTTCAAGGCCCAGTTTTTTTCCTTACTCAAACTACAGCTATTCTGTTTGAGTGAGGAGATCTGAAAAGGAGTTCCCAAAACCCTATTTCACCTGTAAAGAGCAGGACCAGTCCCTACAGTATTCCGGTTTGTCTGTGACAAGGCAAGTCTTGCCAGCTGTGGCAACTGTGAGTCAAAGGCAGGACAGGAATACAATCAATACAGAAGGACAGCACTGATGGGGTAAGACAGATTTGGCAAAAAGGAGACTTCCACCCTGCAGGAGCACTGCTCTGCAACCTCAGGCACGTGTGGTTTTTCACATGTCGTGCAGCTGTTTTGACTTTCCAAGCTCTCTATAGAAAGAGTGAGAAGATACTGTGGCTGTGCCTAGTTAAGAGGCACCCAAGACCTTCTTTTGTCGCCATCCACATCAGCACCACCACTGCCTTGTCTCTGATAGCACTAAACCTTACCATCAAGAGTACCCATTAAAGATAAGTCCTAGATGGAGACACATCTGACTGGCTTTCAGGCACCTTGTCAGTGGCCCCAGCATCCTCAGCTTCCTCTGCAGTCAGCAGAGAGAGATGGGTGTCTCCCGAGGGTGACCCAGGTTTTGGGGACAGGAAGCACCTCATGGAGATTGCTGCCTCTCTCTTCTGACTGCAACAGCAGCCCCAGGCCAATGCATGAGCTACACCAAAGGTGTGTCCAAGCCCACAAATCTGCATCTTGAGAAGTTTCTGCTGCTTCCCACTTCCTCTCATCTTTTACATGTGACCAGCAACGACAATGTGAGGTGCAGGCTGATAGGAGTCATTTCTACCTCAACATGTGTCTGTAATGCTTTCTGGCATACCCAAACTGAGTTTTGCTTTCTGGAACAACAGAAATCCAAAAGCTTCTTACTGGGTAGGTCAAAAGGTGTGTATGGCCCTTCATGGTCATCATCGTCATCATCTTCTTCCTCTTCCTCATCGTTTTCATTGTTCTCGTTATCCTCGTTCTCATTCTCTGTCTCATTCCCAGCCTCAGCCATGTCTTCATCCCGTCGTGTGCCGTTCACGCCTCGCTCAGCAGAGTTGCTGGGGCCTGTTCCATTCTCAACCACATGCTTGATAGGTATTTTGATTGCTACTTCTGACTCACCATTGGTGTAAGTCCTGCTGTTGATCAGCCTTTGTCTCTGTAAATACAGGCACAAACTCTTGCTGAAAGACATAAATTTAATTTTCTAAAAAGCAAGTGAGGAACAGAGAAAGAGAAATGTGCAGAGTTCTTTACAAATTTGGTTTTAAAGGCAAAAAGGCTGAATTTTGATCAGATGTAACATGATGCTTGCTTGCAGATGAGTAGATAAATCTCCCATATACAACTTCTATAAGAGAAGGACCAGTGGCTGTAGAATTGACTCCATCAGTACTCCAAGACCAAGATGAGAGTAAGCACAGACTTAGTGGAGCATTATTAAATAACTGTAAGCAATTTTAATGACTGATCAATCCATATGACACTTTTTTTAGCAACAGCTACAGGTAATACAACCAGGTAACAACTTGAAATTTTCTCTGCTAAAATCTCAGTGGAGACAGATAGCAAGGAATTATTAAAAGTCAGTCTCAGAAGGATAACATCTGGGAAAATGCTATCAGGGATCCAGAAGAAACGTAAAGAGTTCCATTTCAACCCAAACATTGCTAAAGGAAAAGGAAAATTTATAAGGAAAAGGGAAGGTGGGGGGAAATAAAAGACATACCTCATTGATCAACATGCGGCTGGCCATGGAGAGACGTGTTTTGGGAGGGAAGTGGCTGGTTATCATGATCCGGAGCCCAGCCTCAGAAAATGAAAGCTGGTGTGGGTAGGCAGACAGCAGCTCATCCACCATGATCACTGAGGCTTTACGGTGGAAATTTCCTGCAGTCAAGGAACAAAGAGAAATTGAGGTCTTCTTCCAACAGCCTCTCTCTCTGCCCTGCATGGCTTTCAGAAGAATAAACTTGCAGGTTCCAGAAGTCCTTTGTAATAACCATTCCTTCAGCTACCGCCATTCAAAATATGCCACATCTGTCCTCAATTTCTGTCTTTAAATAAATTGCCAACATGGTATCCCCAGTCATGCCCACTGCAGAGAATTAAATTTGCTCTGCACAGTTCATCAGAGCCTTACGTTAGGGAGATCACTGCTTCCACAGCAGCTATTCCACCAAGGTAGAAATGGTGGTGTGGTAAAGCTGCACTGATTCCACTGTTATAATCTGCACTTCTGTGAGAATATTGGCCTCACCCACTGTTAACTGGACACAAGCGTGAGGAAATCGTCACTGTGTTCCTGTGGTGCACCAAGGCACGTGAAAACCAGGTTCCTCCATTCTGGGCTCACAGCTCAAGGCCGGGGAAGTGCTGTTAAACCTGGCAGCAAGCGCACATGGCAGCCCATGGGGTGTGACCCACAGCCAAGGAGATAGGGGCAGGTACGAGAATCATGTTCCAGCTGGGGCATAGTGCCCATGACTACGAGGGTGGCACAGTATCCATCCTTCTGTACCTGCATGCGACCTCAGGCTGTGAATGCTGGGCCAGGACTGAGACTTGGCAGCAGGGAAACCTGAGTTCTTCCCCAACACATCTCTGCATTGGTTTATTAAAATCAGTACTGAATACTGGCAAAGGTTTCATGGTATTACTATTTATTACCATCACTGTTGTCTTACAGAGGAGTATCTCCTTGGCCTTAGTGTCACTTTTTTTTTGGACTGAGAAGTCTTCCATGGATTGGGGTAGATATGTGGGGTCATCCGTATTTAAAAAAAATAAATAATCAAAACAGCCAGAAATTTTTTCCTTGTGACTTCATCTATGCTGGCATATCCTGTATGGCACTCGGGAGAACTGCCCCAAACAGAAAAATCCTTTTGTTTTGATTCTTCTTGATTCTCTGTTCAGAAAAGGCCTTGGAAAACAAATAGAAGTGTCTGAAACCTTCAGGCAACCTGTTGCGATGGGGGCTGTTTGTGACCCCATGCTACTGGTGGGTGTGCAGAGCAGTACCACTCGCGTGTCTGGGCCCCTGATGGCCTGCTGACAAGGAAATATGGGAACCATGTGCATGAAAATGAAGCAATCCTTTAATCTTCCTCAGCCACTTTGAGTAACTGCCAGCGTCCAAACCAAAAATTTACCAGCAACTGAGCAGATGAAAAGATGCATTCTGGGGAGATTTAAACCAAATCCCACAATCAGTTGGGGAGGGACTGTTTAGAAAAGCTTATGGTGATAGGACTAGGGGCAATGGGTATAAACTGTACAGGGGCAGATTTAGATTAGACATAAGGAAGGATTTCTTCACCATGAGGGTGGTGAAGCACTGGCACAGGTTGTCCAGGGAAGCTGTGGCTGCCTCACCCCTGGAGGTGTTCAGAGCCAGGTTGGATGGGATCTTGGGCAGCCTGGTCTAGTGGGAGGTGTCCCTGCCCATGGCAGGGGAGTTGGAACTGGATGATCCTTAAGGTTCCTTCCAAGCCAAACTATTCTGTGATTCTCTGAATCAGAACTGCTTAAGTCATGTGTAACCCTGAGGCCACTGGATAAACCTAGATGAATAAGGCCTGAGTTTATGCTTACTGAGTTTACCAGTTTAGCTTTCCTGGTACAGTATAGTCATCTTGCCAGCACAGTTTCGCTGTTGAAAGCCCCGTGCTGCAGAGAGCTGTTCCCACAAAAGCAACTTCTCCAAACCAGAGCATACAGCACTCAGAAAAGCCTTCTCTCAGCAATAAGGGAAGTAACACCATAGTGGGCCACTGGTAGATTCAAAGTGTTTGAGGTCAGCAAATAAACCTCTCTACACTTCATGGATAGTTGCTTACTGTACACAATGTCTTTCAATTGCGGTTTACAGGAAACAAGAGACCTATTTTGGTTAAGTTTTGTCTTCAGTCCAGTAAAACAAAAAAGGGCAGCCCAACTGTAGCAAGAGGCCAGGACTGCTTTAGATGAGTTACAGCTCCTCTCAAGTTAAATTAATGACTAGGGGTGTCAACACAGGAAAGACATAGATGTGTTGGACCAAGTCCAGAGGAGGCCATAAAGATAATCTGAGGGCTGGAGCACCTCCCATACAAAGGCAGGCTGAGAGAGTTGGAGTTGTTCAGCCTAGAGAAGAGAAGGCTCCAGAGACACCTTAGAGAAGCCTTAGAGTTCTGAAAGGGGCTACAGGAAAGCTAGGGAGGAGGCTTTTAATCAAGGAGTGCAGGGACAGGATGAGGGGGAATAGTTCTAAGCTCAAAGAGGGGAGATTTAGATTAGGTACTAGGAAGGAATGTTTTCCGGTGAGGACGGTGAGGCACTGGCACAGGTTGCTCAGAGAAATCATGGATGCCCCCTCCCTAGGAGTGTTCACAGCCAAGGTGAATGAGGCTTTGGGCAACCTGATGTAGCGGAAGGCGTCCCTGTCCATGGCAGGGGTTTGGAACTGGATGATCTTTGAGATCTCTTTCAACCCAAACCATTCTAGGACTATAATTCTATGAAAGGCACATGTTAAGCTACTGTTTGTGAGCTATGGAGTGGGTGAATTTTTGTTAAGTTCAAGAAATACCTTCATTTTTATATGTGATTGTGACTAAAGTCAAATGGGAACAGATTTCAGCCAAATGAAATCCACTATAAGATCACTTACACAGAAATGTTGTGCACATTCAAGACAGCATATGCAGTAAGAGCATGCTACCTAGACTAAGAGTCCCCATCCTCCCTTCACTGGGGAGAAGTGTGCACTAGTATAAGTAGAGCTTTTTTCCCCTGCTTAATCTATGTCACTTTGGAATGGAGTTAAATTTAACTGGAGTCACTAGATGTAAATGAGCATTTTCAGTGCAGAATAACAGTGACCACAGGAGGACTTAAAATGGCATGGCTGCAGCCATCTAGATAAGCAGCCCGTGGGCAAGTCAGGCTTGAAGCTGGAGGAGTCCTTTCAGCCAGGAACTTGTCCAGCAGCAAGAACTACCCAGAGAAAGCCTTAGCTGCTTCCAGCGGCAAAGGATGTTGTGGCTGGGGTCACCACACTGTGCCCCCAGGCGCAGGAGCCATGGTTTCTTGCAGACGGGTTACAGAACAGCCATCTCCCCACCCATTTCATGGCTGATAAGACAGAAGCAGTCCCCATTCTATTCACTAGCAGACAAACTTGTAAACATACAGAATGATGCAAGCAAGCAGGGTGACTTACTGGAACAGTTACCTTTCTTTAGTAATACCACTGTGGCATCACAGTTGCTGTTATCATCCATTTCCGTGTTACTTGCTAAACCATTCACCATATTAGCAGAGTTTTTTGTCTTCCTTTCAAAGCAATGATGTATGGTTGAGTTGTACCTGCACAAATGAAACAAATACTAGATGTACCTTCATTCTTTCTATGTGGATTTCTTGACACTCTTCGTTTCCTAGGCCCATATCTTGTGTGATCCAACTAAGGAGGGAAGAAAACCTCTCTAGTTTTAAGGAAGTCTAGCTACAGCATGCCAGAGCTCTAAGAAAACTGTATATAATGCAACCTCTCCATATCCAAAAGGCTATGAAAGATAAAAGACAGGAATCCTGAATGCCATGTATGCTTATGTACTATGTGTAATTAATCCACTGTATAGCAAATGATTACCTGTCATCATCCACATTTACTTTTTAGCACAGAATCACACCTGAACACAAGTGTTGTTTTACCTGTGAAAATCAGAAAGACAGGACCATATGCTAAGTTCTTTTTCAACTTTGAGGCATGTGGGGAGATCATCTTCTTATTTTATTTAAAGTAGCCAGAAGCTGACACATACATAAGCCGAAGATCTCATCATGATACTCAAAGGCAAGGGTAAACCACTGTGAACACCTGGCTAAGGTCCCTAACCAAGCTGACAACCTCCCCAGCTATATCTGAACAGTTCTGAAACATCTGTTTGCACTACAGCATTGCTTTCAGACAAAAGATTTGTTCTTGGTTTAGACATTACATTGCTGGTCTGTTAATTGTCGCAAAGGTGAAGCTATCCTCCATGTTAAAGTTTCTAATAATCAGAAGTGAGATGAATTCTGACTCGTGTTCCTTTCAACCTAGCCTGAGTGTTTTGCTGTTCTCACTGAGAATTGCTTTCACAATATTTACACTATTCATCATTTCAAAACAAAATCTCTACTCTTACATGTTGAGACAAGACCACTGGTGAGCTTGGCAGCTGGTAGGTTTTGTTGAATGTTCCAGTTTAAATCTGGGTTTCCTTTCCACTGGCTTTTAAAAACAGGAGGAGGGGAACCAAAGAGTAGAACACATGAGCTTTGCTAGCATGAACTTGTGTGAAAGAAGTTACATGGGTCAGATGCTCAGAAAATTAATGCTGATTGTGCTGTAGTTTTACCATGGGTCTCCAAGCGAGCGAGAACAAATTGCTATGGAGTTTTGCACCCACATAAAATAGACTGGAATCTCCTCTGTGCTTATGTCTGGGTAGGGATGCTGAGGTGAAGTCATAGCAGGCTCCTTTGGTGGAACTCAGAGATGGATTTGGTTCTTTGCTCTGCCACAGACTTGCTGCGTTAGCCTTGGTTGGTTCACACAGGGTGAGATCCATAAAGCATCATCCACCTTTACATGTCTGATCCTTGGATCTGCACATAGGGATAAGCAGCCCCTTCCTGCCTCATCAGGATAAATTACAGATAAGTACACTACAGAGCAAGGTGCTTTAACTTCTGTTATTGGAGATGCTACTGGTGTGCAAGCTGGGTGATGTAATGAAAGCCCTGTCCACGGCCTGTTGCTCTCTTTAATTACCTTTGCAACCTCTGGAAAAGCACTGGAGCAATGAACCTTAACAATTAAAACAAGCCTAGGGATATGTTTGACTTACTTCATGATAAAGATGTAGATGACATACATCAGCACTAAGACTAAGGACTCCCACCTGCAAACAAGAGTGACACAGAAAACATATCAGAGCAGGGCATGGCAGTCAGCTTCTCGAGTTCAGCCACTCCCCCATCCATCACTCCACAAACAGAAAGGCTTGACCTTCTTGGGCTGTCTTAACAAACCTCTAAAAAACGGGACGCATAAAGAAATGGCTCACACACACCATGTGTGATGTTTTTTTGGTTTTCTTGACCTCTGCTCTGGTTTAACTTGACCAAATCAACCTGACAACTAAGAACAAGTGACTAAATCCAGCAATTCAGTGAACAAATTGTACACCAAAGGAACATTGACACCTGTGTAAGGACAATACCTAGAGGGGATTATGGCAGATGGAGAGGAGCAGCTATCCTGCATGGGTGTAAAGCAGGTCATTGGGTTTTCTAAGCATGCTAAAGCACACTGGGCATGCTGAGATGACCCGAACACAGGGCAGCTGCTCTTTTGCTACTGCTGCTGCATAACCACTTAGGATGCAGCAGGCTGCAATTACACTGCTGATTAGATATTGTCAGGAGTTTTATCTACTCTTTCTGTGTCAAACTAATGAAATTTGTATGAAATCAAAATAGAATATGACTTTTACAACTGGTTTCTAGGTAATATTTTGATTGACCAAAATGTTGTATTCTGCATAGTTCCCTAGGGCAAACTGCTAGTCCTTGTGGAAATCATCCACTATTAGACTCCTATCTTCTAAAAGTCATGGGCCATTTTCTCTTTATGGACTTTGAGACATTGCACTAACCATATCAATATCTCATTCCCTGCTCCTAGTAGCTCAACACTCAACTTCTACACTGATGTGTTTTAGTTGAAGGGCACAGTCAAATACAATTTGGCCTTGAGCCAATTGTAGTTAAAAAAAAACAAAACAAAACAAATAAACCCAAGCCATTGCAAAACTCAGTGTTTCAGAAATCCCTCTCTGAAATGAAACATAAATCCCCCAGTGAGAAAAAGTTTAAGAAAACATGCAACCCAAAAAGCCCGGCTCCCCCTAGTGCTTGTAATCTAAATAATACTGGCTGAGAGTGAAATCAAAGCTACCACTGTCACTCTACAAGCCCTGAGAGGTGCTGAAAACAAAACCATGAAAGCAAAACAACTGAAAGCATGCTTTTAAAAGTGTTTGAAGCCCTCCTAGCTTACCATACCTATTGCAGTACATTTAAGTACATTCATGGGGACATTAATATATATATTTCTCTTTCTTTAAACTGGTCATTCACTCTTTTACATTGCCTTAGGAGCTTTTGTTTTTTAAATTATTAAAAATCCAAATATTGGAATGCAATTATTTATGACTGCTTGGCTGACCCTTTCTGCTCCTGGGTGGCAGAGATCTCTGGCACACAGGCACTGATCTTTCCCTCTGCTGAACACATTGCCATCTCTAGGCAGCAGAAAACTGATGCCTGAATCAACCCTGCAGAATTTTTTAGCTTTCCCCTCTTCTGCTGATGAACCCTACCTACTACAGCTTTTGTGGTATAACTAGAAAAAAACAAAAAGAAAAGGGATTCACAGCTGGATATACTTACCAGGAAACTTTTTCGTCATAAATAAACTGTGGGGAAAAGGTTTAAAAACAGGCACGTTATACAAGAAATCACACCTGAAAACAGCTCATCACCTGAGCAGGAAACAGAGCGGGCACAGCAACCCAGGGCTCAGGGCAATAGGATTAAGCTCTAGTGTGTTTTGGCACTACCCTCCTGCCCAGCCTTTGAACCTCTCATCCCTCGCTTTCTCTCACCTCGTAAAGTCAGACTGGTATTCCTTCCCAAATACCCACATGGCTGGGGTTATTGCAGCAGCAAAGCAGAAGTGGCTATAGGGAAAGAAAGAAGTCACGGCTGCCCCATCCCTGGAGGTGTTCAAGGCCAGGTTAGATGAGGTTTTGGGCAACCTAATCCAGTGGGAGGTGTCCCTGCCCATGGCAGAGGAGTTGGAACTGGATCACAATAGAGTCCCTTCCAAACCAAACCATTCTATGATTCTATGAAAACAGAAGTGTGCTGTAACAAGTGAAGGAGCTGTAACTGCCTCTCAGCCACTTGGCTGGTCTCACCAGAGCCACAGCCCTTTCCCCTGACCTGTTCTTGTGGTAGCTGGGCAATCAGTACACAGATTTACAGCCAGTACTGCAGCTCCTGTGCAATTTTGCTGGCTAAAAACTATGTGAACGCCACACTAGCTGAATTTATCTTCCGTGAGAGTCATTTTAGCACACTTGCAGATGTGGGAAGAAGCTGTGTCTCTTCCTGTGTGTGTAAATGGTGCACGTTGGGGAAGAAACAACTCCATGCCAAAGAGGTGCAGAGTGTTTGCGTACCTATGGCTGAGTTCTGGGAGACTCTGAAGAGGCAGACGTGGGGAGGGGACCGGCAGACGGCTGCAGTGCTCTACAGCTGGGCCCTTCCCCACTCCACACTCCTCCACCACCACCAGCCACCATGCTGGGAGCAGAGGGAGCTGCCACTCTCCTTTGCCAGCAACACCCCTCTGCCTCTGCTTCTCTTTCCTCCTCAAACACCGGAGAAGAGCTGCTCTCACTGCTGTCTCAACTGTTGCTCATAGAGCCATGACCCACGTGCCACGGCTGGCTGCAGGGTGTCCAGGAGCACCAACCCTTCGTAGCAGCACAGGTCCTCTCCAGGAGCTGGGAGATGGGCTTGCACAGAGCAACCCCGTCAGAAACCCTTGGTGAGAAGTTAGCTTTCCATTCCTCCTTCCAAAGCACATGCACCTGCTTTCAGTCCAAGGCTGTGCGGAGAGGCAGAAATGCCCTGTTTGCACTACGGAAACACAACCACAGCAGTGCTCTGGAGAAGAGAGTGAGAAAGGGAACGAGCCTTCAAAAGCACAGTGAAACACTTCCCTTCAGCTATACAGCCTGTAAATAGCAACTCCTGTGTGACAGCCAGCACCAAACAGTAGTTATACTGGCTGCTAGAAGAAAACATGGCCACAAAATGTTATGTGTGTTATAATTCCAGCTTACAGTCACCGTGATCAAATCTGACAAGGCCTGTTCTAGGTTACAATGTTTTGGTGTGATGGGACATGAAAGCATGTGCATTGACCTTTGTGATTAAAAATAGCACCCATCCCACTGATGACCTTTAAGGTTCCTTCCAACCCAAACCATTCTGTGATTCTATGAACATAAGTGTGGGCATATATCTACCGAGAATCTAACCTGAAGCTTAGGAAAAAAATAACAGCATCCTGATATTATGGTGTACACTCCCAAAAGAAAAGGACTTCTGCAGTTCTGTAATGATGAGGAACTGCTTATAGTGAAATACAGTATAGGAGAAAATCCATAGAATCATAGAATGGTTTGGGTTGGAAGGGACCTTAAAGATCATCCAGTTTCAACCCCCCTGCCATGGGCAGGAACACTTTCCACTGGATCAAGTTGCTCATAGCCTCTTCCAGGCTGGGACTGAGCATCCATGACTTCTTTAGGCAACTTGTGCCAATGCCTCACCACCCTCACAGTAAAAAATCTCTTCCTAACATCTAATCTAAATCTCCTGTCTTTCAAACTAAAAGCATTACCTCTCATCTTATCCTAAACTCTTGAGGATAACAGAGATGTCTGTTCAATGAGCCATACAACTTTCTTATTACACAGGATACATGACTAGGAATTTCAGGGGTGCACTGGACCAGATAGATTAGAGAATGGTTCTCCACATCCTGAAGCAACTGACCATGTGGATGAAGCAGCCATGAAAAAAAACCTGCCTTGCTTTAATAATTTAAGAACACATGACAGGTTCAACAGATTTCTAACTTGTCTGCCACCATGCAGTAAATGAAATACCCAACCCAAAGCACAGGAGGCTAAATGCCAGGAGGCTTCCCATATCTGTGCTTCCCAAGGAGTAAACTAAGGAACTGCCTGCTGGATGTCTTTAAGCCTGGCTAATATAATTTATTACCATTACTGGGATTGGCCAAGTTTGTTGTTTAGGAACCTTTTTAGGTACAAGGTTGCTGTCACGCTGTCAAAGAAAAAAAACCAGATTTTTTTGTTTGGCAGCTCATGGCTAATAATTATGTAGAAAAGTTATTTTTTGTCAGGTGCAAAAAGGCTGACATTGCAGTGTGGGGAATAAAAGTACAAAGAAGTTGAAGCAAATCCTCTGAGATTAGACAGATATAAGCCTTTGCATTTACAGAGTATGTAGGGTGTACAGGCATGTGCAGGATGGAGGCAAACCAAAATACACCACTGAAACTGCGACTAATGAAAGCAGTGCAAACTTCAGTAATGCAAGTGTTAGTGTAGTGATAGGATGAGGGGGAACGGTTTTAAGCTGAAAGAGGAGAGATTCAGATTAGATATTACGAAAACCTTTTCACTGTGAGACACTGGCACAGGTTACCCAGAGAAGTGGTAGCTGCCCCATCCCTGGAGGTGTTCACGGCCAGGTTGGCTGAGGCTTTGAGCAACCTGATCCAGTGGAAGGTGATCCTGTCCATGGCAAGGGGCATTGGAACTAGATGGGCTAAAAGATCCTTTCTAACTCAAAACATTCCATGGTTCTGTGATCTAAACACTTATGTGTATTTTTCACTGTATAGCCTGATTCTAAGAGAATGGAGGAGTTACTGAGCTTGATGAAAGGTGGAATAGGAGCAGCACTAAGAATTACTGAAACTGTAGCCTTCATTAGAGGATTTGCTGCTAGTGTGTGAGCTGAAAGAGACACATCCCAATTACGTGTTGAAAAACTAACTAATATTTTGTAGTTGTTGAGGAACTCTTTCCTCTGGGCACAAACACTGCTTCTGCACTGGTCAGTTAGACGTTTTTTAGGAAGCTGTGCGGGTTCCTGTCAGGAGAGGACTGACTGACACGTTCTCTCAAGAGCTGGCAGCGAGGCTGCAGTATGAGGCTTCAGCTTTGCACTCAGCGACTGAGTTGGAGCACCATACCCCTCCTCAGCTATCACTCTGGGCTCCCTAGACACCCCTCAATCTCCTGCCCTTGAGGCAGAACCAGGAAGATCAGAAGTACATTCTTCCACAAGCAGAAAACCATGCAAGTCCTGCAGCTAGGATCTTAGCCATGGTTCCCTTTACAGTAAGCAGTGCCAGTAGACATGTGGGCTCCCACAAAGGAATAACCTTCAAAAACTTACCACAATGAGTGCAACAACAGACAGTGTATAGTAGATTGAATCTCTCAAGAGACTCCACGATGACAGTGCAACGACCTGCAAAACAGGCAAAGAGAGGATGTCAGCCAGGATCTCACTAGCATGACCACCATGCTAACAGTGTGTGCCAAAGTGGAGCCCATAATTTTGTGCAAGCTGTCCTCTTGTATGTTAGAACACAAAGAGGAGACCTGAGCTGTAGCTGCTCAAGGAACAGCCACTAGAAAGATGGGGGGTGTCCAAATCTGGAAAATAAAACGTGTAAGGTCATGGGCAGCAGATGACTTCCACGCAAAGTCATAGGTGTGCTAAATCACACCAGTTTGTTGAAGCCATAGAAAAGGGAATCAAAACCCAAGTGTATAAAAAGGACATAAAGCTACTGGAGAGTTTCCACAGGAGGCCACAAAGTTGGTGAAGGGTTTAGAGGACAAACTCTACGAGGAGCAGCTAAAGTCACTTGTTCTGTTCATCCTGGAGAATAGAAGACCAAGGGGAAACCTCATCGTGTTCCACAGCTTCCTCACAAGGGGAGGAGGAGGAGCAGGCACTGATATCTTCCCTCTGGCAACCAATGGTAGAATAGAGGCAATGGCAGGAAGATGTGCCAAGAGAGGTTTAGGTTGGATATTAGGGAAAGGTTCTTCACCCAGAGGGTGGTGGAGCACTGTAACCGTCTCCCCAGGGAAGCAGTCATGGTGCCAAGCTTGACAATATTCCGGAAGCATTTGGACGATGCACTCAGACACATGGTATGAATCTTGGGATTGTCCTATACAGGGACAGGAGTTGGACTTGATGATCCTTGTGGGTCCCTTCCAGCTCAGGACATTCTATGAGTCTAAGTATTTACAGACAACAGAGAAGTTTCCCACGAGCTCATTAGACTATGTGATATCCTTTTCTCCCTGAAATCCCTCTGGTAGGCACACCACAGAGGCTGCAGTAGTGGTCCCTGCAGGCTGAGGTATCCCCCAGGTCTGGCTGTGCACTGCAGCTGGAGGTGGCTGAACCACAGGCTGGCACAGGATGGACTGCTGCAGAGAAGGCTGCAAGAGCTGCTACTGTCAGGGCAGTGGAAAGGGGCTGAGCTTTACCAGCAGGACCCTTCTGTGCCAGTGCTGATGCCCAGCAATGAGTCTTGATCAAGAGAGGTCACAGGCAATGAACAGCCCTGGTTGGGTCTCTGGGACAGGATGTGACTGCTCCTTCCACTCATCCTGCAGTATGGATTTGTTTCTTGTATTAATTTTCCCCAATCTTGGACTACCCTGCTTTCCTTGAGAGAGAAAACCAGCTTGAGGTGCTGAACAAGATTGCAAGGTATAAACGGTCCAGCAGGCAGGTGAGCACCACCAGACACAGCCTAGCAACTTGGGCCCTCCTCGTTCTTTTCCTACCATGTGCCTACGTCCACTGCGGGTCCAGCTGCTGGCATCTCCTACACTGGATTTTGATGAATTTTAGATGGCTGGATGAATGTCAACTTGACCCATGTTGACTCATTCAAGGGAGGATAACTTGGGCAACAGAAGCTGTGCTGCAAGATAACAGTTTGACAACACAGGGCAGATAGATCCCCAGGTACGCTGTTAGTCTGAACCTTGGCAGAGCCATGGCTTCACCCACCACGCTGACAGGTACCATTACAGCTCTTTATGCTTTTGCTCAGGTTTTGGGACAAAAATGAAGTTAACACTCCAGCAAAGCGTTAAGAACAAACCCTAGGAATTTATATGCAACAAAGGATAAAATGGGATTGCTGTGCAGCTCATTTCACTTGACACCCTCCAAAGACATGAAAATGAGAAGGAAGCATCATTGTAGGCTGAATGAGACTGCAATTCAGATCTTAGAAGAAAAAAATACCAGTGAATAGATTAACCTTTAACTTCATTAACATTATTCAAAAAGGGCAATTTAAAAGCAGTCACGTAGTGGTAACATCTTCAGTATGATTACAGTTTTTGCAGCCCTAGGAAGTACCCTCAGCAGAAGCTTCCCCAACTCTTTATTTCCCATTTCTGGAGTGCATTTAAAACACTGAGTCACATCCTTCATAGATTAATAGAATGGTTTGGGTTAGAAGTGATATTAAAGATTATCCAGTTCCAAAACTCCTGCCATGGGCAGGAACACCTTCCACTGCATCAGGCTGCTCAAAACTGTCCCTGAACACCTCCAGGGATGGGGCATCCACCACTTCTCTGGGTAACCTGTGCTAAAGCCTCACTACCCTCACAGGAAAACATTTCTTCCTAATATCTGATCTTAATCTCCCCTCTTTCACTTTAAAATCCTGTAGGCCCCCTTTAAATATTGGAAGGCTGCTATAATCCTTCATAGGTGCAAAGCAAAAGGAGGCAGATGGGAGATAACTAATTTACACTGATTTGGATCTGGCCACTGAATGTATAAATGAATTTTCTGACCACATCCTCCAGTCATGCTTGTGCATGAATTCTCTCAAACAAACCGTAACTTAATTTTCATGTCTATGATATATGAAAAAAGGTCCTATTTCAGAGTGTTAGCAAAAATAGTTTCGCAGATTTTTCTGCATATTAACTCTTACAATACTGGAATTTTCCAGAACTGCTAGCAAAACAAATGTGGTAAAAAGACAGTGACCATTATACTTAAAAATCTCCACAGCCTATTAATACTATGGCCTGAAGTGGATGTAATTTATGCCCAGTGTAAGGTCCCTTTATGCAACCACTGATATGTAAGAAACCCCTATCTAAACTAAAAAAGCAGGCCTATTAAGTCCTTGAGTCAAATTAGATTTATAAGAGCTGACAATACATTTTAACACATATAGGGACAGATGAATAGAGATGCTTTATAATGGAAATTTCCAAAGGTAGAAACCTGGAGTTGGATTCATAATTCTATTCAGAGAATATTAAATATATTATTAAATCTCACATCTTACAGATAGTGTGCCCCTTTATTTTGACTAAGGAACTTTTGTAAGAGAGTTTATAAAATAATTTGACATTATTCCACTCAGCTTTTATAATGCTTCTTAAGGTCCTATGCTCTTTTATCAGCATGGATGCTGGTGTGGATTTTATAGGTGTAAACTTCAGCTCTGCGTAATAAAAGTTAAATTTCTGAAAAAAAAAGACAAATCCCATATGAACAACCTTGCCAGCAAGTGTTGCTACTCTATTGAACAAACTCTCACCTGGGTATAAGGGGTGTCATCATGCAGCACAGCACAGCTCTGAAAGCAAGATGTCCTGCTTACCATGAGTCAAACTAGTATCACACCTGTACTCTGACAGCCTACAATAACCTTGAAGATAGTCTGCAATATTTTTCGAGGTAATTTTCCTTAAGACACATGCATGAGCAGATTAAGATCCAGACGTTTAAATGCAGCTGTCTAGTAGTAAACAAGTGCACAAAAATCACAGAGCTCGATACCGTAGGAATCACAAGGACTCTTGCCTTCATTTTTAGATTGGATTGAAGGGAATGTACTCGTGCCTGGGACTTGTGAAAGCCGATCACATTTCATAAAGCATTAGAATCATAGAATGGTTTGGGTTGGAAAGGACTTTTAAGATCATCCAGTTCCAACCCTCCAGCTATGGGACGGGACACCTTCCACTGCATCAGGTTGCTGACAGCCTCATCCAACCTGGCCCTGAACACTTCCAGGGATGAAGCATCCATGACTTCTCTGGGCAACCTCTGCCAGTGTCTCACCACCCTCACAGTATAAACATTTCTTCTAAGATCTCAACTACCTCTCCCCTCTTTCAGCTTAAAACCATCCCCCCTTGTCCTGTCCCTGTATTCTCTGATGAAGGGCCCCTCCCCAGCTTTCCTGTAGCCCCTTTCAGTACTGGAAGGCTGCTCTTCTCTTCTCTAGGCTGAACAAGCCCAACTCTCTCAGCCTGTACTTGTATTTCACTGACATCCTAGTAGGCCTCCCTGGTGTGGGAACTACAAGGCAACTAAATCTCAGCTCTTCTTAGGGCACGAGTCATTTAACTTTAGTCTTTGAACCATTTGATCACTGGGAAGCACGCTCTGATATGGGAAAGCCATGTACAGAAGGTAAGCACGCACCGAGGGTAAAAGGAGCTAATTAACATTGAGGGAAACGACAGTACTTTCAGCAAGCTGACAAGAATCGTGTCGTCTAGTTATAACTGCTGAGACCTTGAATGTCTAATTTGTGCCATATAGTTTTGTAGCATCCAAGGACTCTGTGCATCACTGCACTGGAAACCACTTAATTACAGTTTAGCAGACTAAGGCAGAAATGAAAGCAGGGAAGCAATCAGCCTGGGTAAAAACATGATCAAATTTGAGTGTTAAATCAGCAATACTGTAACTTAGTGGAGAGCTGATCCTTTGGGAGCCGAGCATAAGGAGGCAACTGTAAAACCATCAGCTTTCAGGTTACATGTTTCCTCTGAAGGCAGTACCCAAATTCAAACTCCAGACAAGTGAACATTACCCCACTCTTTACTACACCAGGGACTAAATACAGCATCCCCAGAGGTGAAAGGAATAGCTCTTTAATCCAGGCTTAACTAAGAGTAATCCCTTATGAGTCTGACACATATGAGGACCTACAGTGCATGCTGACCTGCACCCTACAGCATTATTCCTATGGGTAAAATGACCTATAGTAGATATTTGGGTTCTCACTGGTAAATTTCTGCCCCGCAAACTCTTACGCAAAACATTTACTATTCAGAACACTTATTTCATTTTTTGGAAGGCTGGAGAGCTGAAAAAACAAGGTTTTATCAGTTCCAGTCTGATTTCTGTGATTCTTAACTCCTGAAGCAGCAGCTCCATGCAGCACACACAATCAGATACTGGCACCTCTGCTGTTCTTCCATATTATTTCTGTCCCCTTAGAAATATGGAAACTCTGCTCTCAGCTGGCTGTTTTAAAGCCTGCTACTCACCCGCTCTCCCTGTTACAGAATCAGTGAAGTTGGAAAACACCTCTAAGTTCATTCAGTTCAACTGTTGGTCCAACACCACCAAGCCTACTAAATTATGTCCCAAAGTGCCATGTCTACACATTTTTTGAACACCTTGAGGGATGGTGACTCTACCACCTTCCTGGGCAGTCTGTTCCAGTGCTTCAATACTCTTTCAGTAAAGAAATTTTTCCTAATATTCAATGTAGATTATGCTGGTGGGCCTGAGATGAAGCGTGTGATGCAGAATATGGCTGCTACTTCAGTAAGGATGTTTTAGCTGCTGCCAACAAAGATGTGAGGCAGTCCAGAGGAGTATGCACTGCTGGGTATTTTCCCAGGGAAAGCATGCCGAGTGTTACCTAAATTCATCCATGTTCTTGAGGGATCTTTTTGATTATGGATTGATCCAGGGCTTATACTCCTCTCATGGCCCATTCTTTGCTTGACATTCTTGGGCTGAATAATCAGCTACAAACACTGCCTGGAAACGCTAAGCATTGGAAGCAATCTTCCTAATCTTGGCACAGAAGGTCCAGATTTTCAGGTATTAAGAGCTAATAACTTAATTTGTTAATGTGGAGAGGCAGGAATGCTTAGGCGAGGGTGTCAAAAGATTAAAGACAATCCCCATGGCAATTAGCTTTAAGACTCTATAGAGATCAACAGTGATGCATCAACAGTGAATCCAGTGCTCATTTCTTCACAGCTGGAAGCATCTTCTTCCCTGCTGACGCGCACATGGTGTTATTGACTGCTTGTGTGTAGTTTGGTTCATCGATGTTTGATCTTGACATAGAAAGCGTTGTTCAGCAGCATGTGTTTTCAGGTAAAGATGAACAGTTCTCATGAGCTTTAATGGGAAGCAGTAGAATGTCTCTAATTCATTAGACATAGTTTTAATGCAAACATATCTCCTACAGCCCTGCACCACAAGCAAGTGTTCCTCAGTGACTGACCATGGTCGCTATTTTGAGGTCCCAAGGTGCTTCCAAATTAATCACTGCTCTAGAATTTTACACCACGAAATTTGAATGAGGCTGTACTGAGAGACACAAATCTCTTTTCTGGAGAAGCAGCATTTTCTTTCAATGGTCAGATACAGCCTGAAAGATGACTGTAAATTGAGACAGCCTTGTCTGGCAATGCTGCAAGACAGGTTAAGCATACAGGCAGCAAACACAAGCCCCTCTTCCCTGCTATTGTTTTTCCCCCTCCTTAGAGATGGGAATATGTACCGCTGGCAGGCTCTGCCAGGCTGGGGGTGAAAGGAGCAGGCAGGCAGCTAGGTGGATTCACAGCAGATGCCACTCCTTCAAGTTTTCATTTAATACATTTAAATTCTCATTAAGAGCTCGTCAAAAGGCACCCAGAAGCAAAGAATCTGGGTCAGTCTTCCTGCTGCCCCTCTTTGATGTGGACTGCGCAGAAACAATTAGGGAAGCTCTCTTATGGTTTTGAATGATCATCCGTGCTGACTGACAAAACTCTCTGTGGTACCTTACAGGCACCCTGAAACATCACAATGAGCTGGCAGCATGCTATGTCAGACTCTTCAATCAGCAAGATGCTCCTCACACACTACTCCTGGTTTGCAGGAGCCGCCCTTGGAGCTTAGGGGCAGGTCTTAAAGCATGGTAAGGTCCCCTTCAGAACATGTTGTTTTTCTGACACTGCCATTCACCAAATCGTTGACACAGGTCTAAATTAGCCCTGCGATTATATAACAGGATCTCATATCAAAGTAAGATAAGTGAATAACTGTTGGCCAATGTTACAGTAAATACTGAGCTCAGGTAGAGATCGAGGACAGATTTTCAGGAAAATCAGACTGACAGTAATTCGCAGTTAATATATATCTAACATATCTGCAATTACACAAAAATGTGTTTGAGGGTGGTGAGGCACTTGGCACAGGTTGTCCAGAGAAGTTGTGGATGCTCCATCCATAGAGGTGTTCAAGACCAGGCTGAATGAGGCTTTGAGCAGCCTGATGCAGTGGAAGGTGTCCCTGCCTGCAGCAGGAGGGTTGGAACTGGATATTCTCTAAGGTTCCTTCCAACTCAAACCATTCCATGATTCTATGAAAAATAAGAAGGGCCTCAGGTACCAGCTCTCATCCTGAGGGTAACAGCACTTCTTTACTTTTCAGTCCTTGGTAAAGGGCCTGTTTTTTACCACACAGCAAACAAATCCAAGCATTGCTGCAAGTCAATAAGTTGCAGCAGAGCCTACCAGCTGATGTATCCAAGCCATAGCTAAGCAGAACTTAGGAAGGGAGAAGCTTCAGGATGCATATATTATTTTGCTGTTCACCCATCCAGATGCAACACATGCATAGTTCCAGTATGCAGTGGTGATACCACTTAACATTGTGTGGATCCCAATCCCTTCTGTGTCCAAACACAACCCTAGTAACAACCAAATCAGCAATTATTTAAAGAGAGCCTGCTGTGCTTACACAGCCTACCATCACTCCAGTAGGTCAAGAGTTTCAGGAAGAGAATTCCCACAGCCCATGGTGAAATCTTCGCTTGCCATTAACAGCATTGGCAATAACAGTGATATTAGTTGAGGTTTAATTTTACTTGCTCTGGATGAATATAAATGGCAGATGTCTTAGCAATAAACATCGCTATTGCATCTTAATGACCTTATGCAAATTCAACTAATCATCCTGAAGTCACAGCTGCTCAGCCAAGCCAAGTAGAAAATTAAAATATCTTCCACGAAATGACTGAGACACTTTCTTCACCAGGTACTTGGAAGAGAGGGAAATTACTTCACATGACAAAGGAAAACCTGCCTATAAAGATGGATCCTTCTGTGCCAGACATTTATGTTAAAGATAGAACCGTGTTTTATTTGCAAAACTAAATATATGAGCAGTTTGTCATCCATGTCAGTGCTGGGTAGAAATAAGAAAATCTAC
Organism: Clamator glandarius; assembly: GCA_033459285.1. Lineage (NCBI taxonomy): Eukaryota > Metazoa > Chordata > Aves > Cuculiformes > Cuculidae > Clamator > Clamator glandarius. The sequence goes on along the minus strand of JAUNZM010000483.1, from coordinate 828,631 downwards.
TTCACCAGGCTCAGGTAAAATTTAATAGGTTCCACTTCTTTTTACTTGATTAAACACAGTCTAAGGTTCATTCAAATCTGAAAAGTCATAGCAGTTACAGAAATATGTATGTGAACAAGACAGAAATAAAGGGATTTGTAGTTCCTTAAAAATCATGGAGCATTTTTGGAATATGAACAAGCCTCTGGGGCAGTTCCTTGAAGCCTTTACATCATTACAAAGCCCAGTATCAACGAGCTAGGGCTGCTGTCTGCCAGAGATGGTGTCCCTCTCACATAGACAAAGCCCTCCTGCTATAGAGCTTTGGCATCTTCCTGGACACGTACATCTCACACTAGGTGAACACTGACAGCATCCAACCTCCCTCAACCAACACGCCACAAAGGTTCCTCCAGTACACCACAGCTCACTCCTGGTCTCACTCCTCAGACCCTTCCTGCGTCTGGATATACGTGCAGTTGATGAGTTGCTTCCACGTGTCAGGCGATGGTAGGCAAGTCTCTGAGCCTTTGGAAACTGATTCAGGCCTGGAGTTGGTGTCTGACCTCAGAGTCAGCTCATGCTTCCACAGACAACTTGTGAACGCGCTGTGAGGCAGTTAAATCACTGGGCTGGTGGCCACAGAAGACTGCTCTGGACACTCCACATCTTGAGAGACCCTCTCCTGTCCCAAGACCAATGCACCAAGCTGAAACGCCCCTCATAAGACAGCAGCTCAAACCGGAGAAGTTAAAAAGACCACTCAGATTTCATGCTGCTCTGGCATCTGTCAATCTCTATGGAAAAGCAAGAAAAGCCAAATTCTTTCTGCCTGTCTTGACAGCAGCCTAGAAAATCCTGACTTCTCAGAAGCTGAATATCCCTGGCTGCCTTTGATGAATCTGTTGAGGGCCTCACTCTCTGGGAAAACCTGGATAAGTATTGATCTCTCAGTGCTTCTCAGTTTCCCTTGACAAGGCACAGGCTCTGCTCTTTAACGTTGCTGTTTATTATTTTAAGAACTCCTCGATCAGCTTAGGTAATTACAAGGATCCTGCCACCTGCTGCTCATCCCTGATGGCTGTGATACCAATGTAGCACTATATATTAACATGAGAGAGTGACATTGCCTTATTTGTATTCATCTCTATATTAAATTAGGCTGTAGATCCATTTATGACTTTCAGCGAGAAGCTACTGCAGAGCCTCTGCATGTTTCCTGGGAGACCTATCCACATATGTTATACTAAACAAGAGAGCTAACCTGGAGGGTGGGGTGTTCAGCCTGGGACTGAAGCAATACAATCCTTGTTCTGTACCCAGCCCTATGGTCTAAGCTTGGGTGAGTTAATTAAGCACTCTCCCTTCCTTGTATAGGAGATTAAAGATTATTTTACCCAACAGCAGCACTGGAGAATAAATACATGTGGGACTGCACAAGGCTGAAATCCTTCAGAAAGAAGGGTCCCACAAATGTCACAGGTAGAGGCTTACTGAGCTGTTGCATGGCATTCTTTTCTTACTTGTTCACCTGCCACTGTTTTGATGCTTTTCCTCTCTGTTTAGCTCTTCTTTTTGCCCTAGTGTTAATCATTTGCTTAGTCACTCACAATTCTTACCAGTATCTACTTGTTTTGTCTGCCACTGCAAACCATGCATTAGCCTGCCCAGCAGTACTTGGTGGCTTAATTTCCTCAAGCATCATTGGCAAAATATGGGGTTGTGCCTGAGCTAAGAGGCATTGGCTAGAAATCCCATATCCAGGATGTGCTACAGTTTAGAAGATGGTGAGTTCCTGGTGGCATATTAACCCACTTTAATTCAAACAGAGGATCCACCAAGCAGGTCCAGCAGAATCTCAGAGGCTTCCCATCAGTCCTCAAACACTGAAGGCTCCCAGTCCTCACCAATGGGACGTTTTTTCTGCGGTTGCAGTTGCAGCTTCCTGGTTGTGGTCTTCATAGAATGACAGAATAGCTTCTGTTGGAAGAGACCTTAAAGATCATACCATTTCTAACACTCCCTGTCATGGGCAGGAACACCTCCCACTGGATCAGGTTGCTCAAAGTCTCATCCAACCTGGCCTTGAACACCTACAGGGATGGGGCAGCCATAACGTCTCTGGGCAATCTGTGCCAGTGCCTCACCACCCTCACTGGAAAACATCTCATCTAAATTTTCCTTCTTTCAGCATCCTTCCACATGTCTGGCTGTTCAGGGATCTTCTTCCAATACATTTCACACCTTCTCTGAGTTATTTTCATCTCAATCCAATCTCCCTCACCTGCTCAGTAAAACATCCCATGAACTGGACTCACAATCTTTACTGTCACTGAAGAAGACAAATCCTGCCAGAAGGGATGGCAGCATTTCTGCTGGCTCCTTCCAGCTCCAGAGGCAGCTCCTCGGGGTTGCATGCAGGTGCTCCCCATTGCAAGCCATCCTGCAGCACCTGGCAGTGCTTGGCCACCAGGAAAAACAGCAAAGGGAGCTCTCAACATGATGTCTGTGATTCAGAGGCTGCAGGCTTTGTGCTGTTTGAAAGGTCATGACAGAAGGTGGGAAATAGCAACTGCATGTTTAATATTCTGCACACACTTTCTCCCTCTTGCGCTGTTAAGTGTATCGGTCCTACAGCAATTGTAATGAAGATATAAGGCAGGATGGAATTTCTTAAGATAATTACTGCTATCTCCCAGCAGTGTTTACAACTGCCTGACCATCAAGACCTGCAAGTCAATTTTCACAAAAGTTCCCTTATTTTCAGCACTATTACATCCTATCTGCAATAAGCAAATCAGTCAATCAGAAGCTAATAATCATTAGCTGCAAATCAAATACAGCAGAGATCACAGGGTATGCTTTTCCCCCTTGCTGCTTGCTCAGTGAGCATGTGGCAAACTCAGATATGAACCTGTGAGTCAATCACTCTTATTTCCACTTTATGGTCCCTGGAGAGAACAAAAACATCAGTGGGAGCAAGGTCCAAACATCTCTGGATGTTTCGTGAGAAGCTGGGGTCAGAGAGCTGCAGAGGCACGAGAAATCACAGCAAATGGAAAGCTCTCCATGCTGGCTGGAGCATCCTCCTGCTCCAGCTGGGATACCCCCACTATGCAAGCAAAAGACAGGTGAGGCTGGTTGCCGAACAGCTAGGCAAATGCACAAGGGACTATCTTGTGACAGCACAGCAGGAGTCCCTGATCCCATGTTCCCTCCTAGCATGCTGCAACAGACAATATTTTAGACAGATTCCTACATGAGAAGCCACTGCAGCCTGTGCAGCCTTCCTGGAAAGCTGGCAGACAGTTAACATCAGCTGAAGGCTGCTGTACTAGGACTAACAGCACAGTAGGATGTCCTGGACCGAATGCTAGGGAATAGACAGAGATACTTTCTTCTGTACCCCATGCTGCTGTCTCCCTGCTGTTGATATACCAGGGTCATGGCTCTCCCAACTTCCCAGGACACTTCAAGTATACAGCTCAGTTCCCTGACCATAATATTACTGAAGTCCTCCCAGCAAAGGCACCAGAGTCCTGCAAAGTAGTGTTCAGGCTTGCTCAGGGCTTTCATACAACGATTTGGGTTGAAAGGGATCTTTACAGGTCATCCAGTCCAACCTCCCTTCAGGAGCAGGGACATCTTTAACCAGATCAGGTTGCTCAGAGCCCCAACCAACCTGACCTTGAATACTTCCAGGGATAAGGTCTTCACTACCTCCCTGGGCAACCTGGGTCAGTGCCTCACCACCCTCATTGTAAGAAATTTCTTCCTAATATCTCACCTAAATCTCTCCTCTTTCAGCTTAAAACCATTACCCTCTTCCTGTCCCTACATTCCCTGATAAAGAGCCCCCCATAGCTTTCCTGTAGCCCTTTTCAGTACTAGAAGGCTGATACAAGATCTCCTCAGAGCCTTCTCTTCTCCAGGTTCAACCCTAACTCCCTCAGCTTGCCCTCATAGGAGAGCTGCTCCAGCCCTTGGATCATTTTTGTGGCCTCCTCTGGACTTGGTTCCTCTGGAATCTTCGACCAATACTAAATATTCCTCTCAACTGAACTTAAATGAAAAATAAAATGTGAGCACAGGTCAGGCCAAATGAAGTCCAGGCCTTAAAATACAGCTCTCTCTAAGCCAGTAATTGCTGAGCAGCTCTGATCTAATGGACTCACTGGGAGGAAAGCTTCCTTCCAATTACCAGCTCCCTAATTTTACCACTGGCTAGCCATTCTCTGCAGAGTTCAACCATCCCTCCAGCTCCTGGTTCATACATTGCGGACCAACCTAATTTATTTTCATTATTTCCCCAAGAATATTTGCTTTTTTAAGCAGCTCTTGATATTTTCATTACTGCAGCAGCAATCCGTCTCTGTGACATTCTCAGAATGGAAACAGTGGACACTCTCCAAACCTCAGGACAAAGCCAAAAATATTTCCCTGCTCAACTGGTACTCATAATTGTCCATGAGTTATTCAGATCAGAGTGTCTTTTTAGCTCAGATTCCTGCAGAGCTAAGGCAGCAGGACCCTGAAATCCACGCACTTGCAGAGGTCTCCTGGACTGCAGGCAAGGTAGCATTTGCAGCGGAACTCAAGGACAGCTGTAGGCATGGTACAGGAAGGCGTGCACAGCCCACACATTTCCCAGTCTCCTCAGACTGGCCAGTTCTTGTCAGACATAAAAAATGGGTTTTGTGAATTCTCTTGTTTTTATACTACAAATGATTTAAGAAAAAAACCTAATAATGCTAACTCCACAGTACTGATTTGTGTTTGAATTTTGACAGAGAAAACTTGACCTCAAATGGTGATGGTGTTTGGTGGAACCAGACTTGTTTTGATGTTAATAGGAATCCATTTTCAACTCTTCTGATTGCCTACTATAATGTAACTCTGTGAAGCTTTTGAAATGCTAACATAAAAAAATGACAGCAACTTCTATGTTGGCCAGACCAGTCCTGGATCCAATTCCCAAGATAACACCACTTGTGTTAAATGGGGAGCTGAAAAGGATTCTAGTTTGCTTTATCACAGAGTCACTGTGTTATCCACCAGTGGCAAGCATCCCAGAAGGAAAACACGAGGGAAAAGGAGTACTCTACTGCTTTTACAGTGGGTGAACATCCTCCTTGATTGCTTTGACAAGAATGCAAAGAAAGGATGCAAGAAGCAGAGGAGCCTGTTCAGCACGGAAGGGAGCTGCTGGCCTAGCGGTGCGGAGCACCCTCTTTATTCTTTACTTGACCACACAGAAAGGCTGCAGCCTCTCAACTTTGAGGACCATGAGATACCATCTCTGAACTAACTGATGCTTCTCTGCTCTGAAACTCGTCTTCCTGCCCTGTCTACAGTTAAAGCTGCTCAGTGATTGCCTGACTGTAGGACAACTGGGAACAACACTGCCAGCATTCTCCCTCTGCTCTTCCGATACCTGGGGTTTCATTTACACATGGCCATGCCAGCAACTCTATGTCCTAATGAAGACACTAGTCTTGACTTCTGGGACAAATTCTGTCTTTGGTGGAAGTCTCAATGCTGGATCCTTGTCTGGCTTATTACTCTGTCACTTTCTCACTTTCAAGTCTGCAAAACACTTCTATCAGCGAAAAAGTAGGTATAGTCACTAGAAAATGTTGCCAGCATGAAAAACCTTTGTACCCTGGACTACAAGAGCTGCGTACGGTCCCAACAATTGCCATTAAGTTCTTCTTAAACTACTTCTCCACAGTTTTACATGTTTCATAGAATCATAGAACATCCTGAGTTGGAAGGGATTCACAAGGATCATCAAGTCCAACTCCTGTCCCTGTATAGGACAATCCCAAGATTCATACCATGTGTCTGAATGCATTGTCCAAATGCTTCTGGAATATTGTCAGGCTTGGCACCATGACTGCTTCCCTGGGGAGACGGTTACAGTGCTCCACCACCCTCTGGGTGAAGAACCTTTCCCTAATATCCAACCTAAACCTCTCCTGGCACATCTTCCTGCCATTGCCTCTATTCTACCATTGGTTGCCAGAGAGAAGAGATCAGTGCCTGCTCCTCCTCCTCTCCTTGTGAGGAAGCTGTGGAACATGATGAGGTCTTCCCTTGGTCTTCTGTTCTCCAGGATGAACAGAACAAGTGACTTTAGCTGCTCCTCGTAGAGTTTGTCCTCTAAACCCTTCACCAACTTTGTGGCCTCCTGTGGAAACTCTCCAGTAGCTTTACATCCTTTTTACCCTGTGGTGCCCAAAACTGCACAGGCCAAAGAAGAAGAAAAACAACATTCCAGCTCTCCCTTCCCAAAACTCCTCCACAATCCAGCAGGAGAAAATAAGAAAAGCTCATGAATGCAATCATAAAGCCAAAGGTCAGCTACAACTCCAGTCTGAATTACTTGTTGTCAGTGAAATTAAAGCTTAAAAGATGAAGACGCATGCAAGCGAAGTGTATGACAGAACTAGGTTAAAAATAAATTACAAAAGTCTCAGTTACTTCAATAAACAATGTTCTACCTGGTTATTAAATCTCTGTTCAGTTTTCTCATCTCAGCTCTGTTTGTAACACCTATTTCTTGAGTATATTTTCAAACAGAGATAAAACAGAGCATATGTCAGCTGATTATTCAAAGAGGCGTCCCCAGCTCACACAAGGGTTTACTGGAATTTATGTGGAGGAAAGCCTTCTGAGCTTAGTTTATTTCCTTGGGTAAAAGAATAGCCTTGGAGCACAAGGAGGTAAGCCAGATGGTCAAGGTATTCTTTTTTCACTCCAGTATATTGAGGAATGACATCTGGCCACCAACCAGATCCCTTGACAAGAAGAAACAACTGGAACTGCATCTAGAAACCATGAATGTCTCTGGCAGGACCCGGCATTTATAGTACCCTACTCCACCCAGAGCAGCCTGTCTTGTTCTGGGGAAAACTGAAACAGAGAAACTAGCACTCAAATGAAAAACACAGCAGTTAAATGGTAAGTAACAAATCAAGCTACACAGATTAAAAATTACTGTTCAATGCCAGAGTGAATTGCAACTCATGGTTATACTGCTTTGACTTAAGCACTTTTCACTAACCTCATAATTCATCTTCTGCAACACTGCAAAAGGCTGCAGTTCAGTGCTGGATGAGGACAAAGGAGGAGTGTATGACATGCAGGACAGAGCAGCAGAGATGCAAAAAGGATAAGAAGCTGGACAGGGGAATTTTCAAAGCTGAACAAACTCTTCTTGTGCTGGCTTGAATGAGACACGAATTAAGCAAGCATTGACTGCTTCCGAGAATCCCGCATCCTTGCTGCCAAGGATGACGAGAGGGCAGCGGAAGGAGGGGAGAATTTGTGCAGCACAAACACAAGAGTGAGAGAAGACAGGACAGAGAGACTGAGGCTTGGAGGGGACCCTGGGCTAAGGTCAATATCCCCATACACACTTGTTTTGCAATCATGGAAAAAGCCTAATACAATACATCACAATACAGACAGCAGACTTCATGTCTGTATCTCTTTCCTGCTATCTAGCATGCATCTCTGTGAAATGTTGCTGAACTTATGTTTGAAGGGCTGCATCTGCTGCCATTTCATCTCTTGCAGCATTCTCTTACTTTTTTGTACCCTCTCTTTGCCAGTGGAAAGCAAAACAGACACAGTAGCTAAATAAACAATGTTTGAATTAAACTTTATCTTTGTCTCTAAATATGCCTTGTTCAAAGATTTCAAAATACATCAGAGGTTGAATTCTTCAGCTTCCACAGGCCCAGTTTAAGATAAAAGAGATTTGATTTTCAGAGTGTGGATGCTAGTTTAAAAAATCCAGCCTTACAGGCCATCAAAAATGCACACAGCCTGGATTAATCGCCACTGTTTGAAAACTGGTGCTCCTGTGCCAAGGATAAAGAAATTTCATTGCTCATATTAGTCAGAAGAGACAGAAATAAATAATAAAAGTAATCACTCCAACTCAGTATCCCCCCTGGTGATCTGCAAAGTGTCATCAATTAATGTTACATCAATTAGTGACACTAATTGGAAGAGTAAATCACATCCCTTTCAGGCTACTGAAACACACATTTCTACTTTTCAGCAACAAACCGTGGCATAAATATTTTTCTATAATCCAGAACCAACCAAAATGGTTTTGAAATTAGTAAGAAGGCCACTAACTCTGGAGGGTCTGCTGGGTAGAGGTGCCTCAGATTTCTACAGGATTTTAATTATTTTCAAGTTTTCAGCACTGTTTAAAAGCAAGCAAGGGAGAAAAGGGGTTTATAACACTTAATACTAGCAGAAAAGTCTTTAAGGTTGTTTAAAGCAATTTTGCTTGTTTGCATTTGTTAATCTTTACCTAGAGTTTGTACACACACAACTTCAGCTTCAGCTGGCACACGACAGCCACATGGTTAATCTCTCCAATCTGTTGACATAATTCAAACCAATCAATTTTCCAGCCCAACTTTGTCCTTTCTGGCTGGGCCACAAAGGAAAAAGGAGCGCAACGATATTCATCTACATCAATTAGTTTCTAGCATGAGAAAAGCTCTTCAGGAGCATTACAGCACCACCACAACTACGTGGAAACCCTACAGTGAGGCACGACAGCAGACGGTACAAACAACCTGTGGCTTTTCAACCCTCATCCTGCAAGCAGCTCAGGCTGCAGCATTGAGTTGGGCTGCAATTGCTTTGCAGGACTGGGGCTCTGGCTACCAAGGTGGTAAATTCCTTAGCATTTCAAAATTAAATACATAAATAAAGAAATGAAGTGGAAGCTTTTCCAGCTACTGGCTTGCAGAGGGCTTCTGGCAGCCTGCTCCCGAACTCCTTCAGATTGTGCTAATACTAAGCACTTCTCCTCTTCACACAGCACCATCTCCCATCAGCATTTTCTCATGTGAGCCTGGGCAAGACACAGGCAGGGCTGAGCTGCGGACCAGTGAAACCCGAGTGGGTGCCTGCAGGCAGAGTGGCCAAGATCTCCATAGCTCATAACGCTGATTTCCAGCACACGCTGAGCATGGATGGGGAAGCCTCCTATTCCAAAGACAGAGATGACAAACACTGCAAGTATGTGGACTTGAGATACAGTGTAACCCAAGACCTGCAGGGCACTGGAGCAAGGAGAGGGTGTGGGCATAGGGGGCCTTCCCAATTTTTACACTTGCCAAGCCTTGTTATAGGACATTTAATAACTTCAGAGATATATCCAGAAGGAAGCCTCTCATCGGGGCTACATCTCTGCTGGAATTACAAACAGCAGCGGTGGCCTAGCCATGGGCAGAGTAAGGGCAGATATGTTGCAAGCGCTCCAGCATGAAGTAAGTGCCTGTGGGGTACACCAAGTCTGCAGTTGGTAGAGGAGATGAAAACAGTGGAAAATGTGATCACCCTGGCATCAGAGCAGGCTCCTGCACCTCCAATGGTGCCCTCCTGGCATGGATAAAGTTAGCCAGGAGTCGTGAGGTCAAGAAGCCACAGAACAGAGGAGTAAGGAGAGGAAGATCTAGACCACTGTGGGCCTGGGGGAAAGCTGAACACTTGAGAGACAGCTATGGGGTGAACCCATGATCCAGGGGGAAAATCTGTCTGGGGAAAGCCCTAAGACATGGGGAGGGGGTGGATGAGATACAGACAGAATGGGAAGAAACTTGGAGCACCTAGGTGCTTAGAAGAAACGTCATCACACCAGTAAAATCAAGCACTAAATGTTAGGAGATGAGGTAGTTAAGTCACTTGCTTAATTCAGGTCAAGAGTGGTCCTAGGGCCTCACGATGACAGAAGTGTTTTCTGTGTCCCCTTGCAAAAGGTGTAATGTATAGAATCATAGAATCACTAGGTTGGAAGAGACCCACCGGATCATCAAGTCCAATCATTCCCACCAATCTCTAAACCATGCCCCTAAGCACCTCATCCACCCTCACCTTAAACACCTCTAGGGAAGGCGAGTCAATCACCTCCCTGGGCAGCCTGTTCCAATGCCTAACGACCCTTTCTGTGAAGAATGTGAGCTGAAACCTAGGCAAAGAAGAGGGGCTCATCTGGCTAAAGCAGCTGAACGTTCCCCAGGAAAGCTGGGCTGTGTGGACATTGAAATGGCTACTTAAACCAAGGTCAGCCCAGCAAGGAAACCCTTGTGCAATGCTGAGATGAAGCAGCATGAGCAGCAGGAGCAGCATCTGGAGCCAGAGTGCTGCCCTCTGATCAAAGAACATGCCACTGGATGCTGTACATTCAGGGGGAAAAAAGGGCCCATGTAAGGTCTAATTGGCCCCTAAAATGACAAGTTATTCTTTTGTATTTAATCTCTCTGTGCTTTGTTTCCCCATCTTTGAAACATCCCTTCATCTCAAAGAGGTTTGGGGAAAATTAATTAATTGTTCATCCACTGCTCAGATACAATCGTTATGGGATCAGGAAAAGTTCAAGAGGAAATTAATAATTCTGCCTCTGCAACAGGGCTTGAATAGAGCCTGGTAAATAAGGCAGAAGGGCACACATGGAACAATGAAGAGAAAACATAATAATGAATAGCTGCTCATTAAGTGAGCGAAGTCCATTCTGTGTACTGAGGGAGGCAGAGAACCTGTGGAGAAACCAGCATGGGATGCTGTAATTAAAGACTGCATAATAATGCATGCACGCTGGGGGGGGCAAATTAAGGTTGCACAAGGAACTTCAATGCTGCTATTTTCTAACTTTCCAGTGTTTGACTTTCAACCTTAACAATCCTCTTTCGATGCAGTCTTTATGTGTGTAGTGTCATATAAAGGTGTGGGCATCATACTTTCCTTCTCCAGTTTCAGCAGTGGGATGCCTATTCTCATTTATTCTGAGAGGGGCATACTTACCAGCCATTAAAGGCTTAGAAAAATAATCAGTTAGAGTTGGTGTTCAAGTAAATGCATGCCAGCTTTCTGGGGCTGTGGGTTCTTTTTTTTTTTATTTTTTAAACAAGGTGCACATAGCCAAACCTAGTAATTCCTTAAGCCAAGGAATAATACATCCAACACAGTACATACATACTACAACCTAATTTAAGAATAAAACATATCCTGGAGAGAGCTGGTCATTTTTTTTTCCATTCAACCTTTTGCCAGTCAAAAAATCCCCTTCTAACCCCCTAAAAAGGCCTTCTCGTGACACACAACAGTGGTGCAGAAGTAAAGAGAGCTTACGGAAATGCTGCAGAAGTCCCCCTGCAGGTTTTAGTTATGAACATGATACATGAAGGCCACATGAGCATCATTGAGTTAAAACTGCCACAGGTGTGGGCTTAATTCTCTGCATCTCTCCTCCCACCTGACAAACCCAGAAGCCTTCCAGCTTCGAACTGAGATGCCTGAATATTGTTTTGCAGGGCAGGAGTCCCAGAAAACAAGACAGCAAACTATGGCTGGTAAATCCCTGCACCCACTGACTCACTGGTCTCATCTGAAAATCAGAGGACTCCAGTTGTTGACTCTGTGGGACTGAGCTCCAAAGAGAAAATGTTGCTCTAATTGAGCTGGAGCACAGCAAGCAGCTTAGACCAACCGCCTCCAGGCTCACCTGGCCCTTTACAAGGCAACTCAACACTGAGATGCAGGTCTCTGGGACAAATGAAATCCAACCACCAACTAAATATACCAGCTATGTTAGTGCACCTGTAGTGACTTTAATGATAATAAACCAAATTCCCATTAATACTAACACAAAACCCAGAGATGAATCATACCAGTAAAAGTGAATGACTTTTTGTTGAAGGGTTGGGAGTCGGATAAAACAAAAAGCAGAAACCGAAACACAGTCTTCTCTAGAATATTTGAATTACTTAAACTGAAGTTTCCTATTTGCTCATCTAAATCATGACTCCACACAGTGACATCAATCATTTTAGTTCTTACTCACACTCTGGGGGTTAAATTGTAGCGAAAAGATGTTAAGTGAATTGCTGAAACCACAGACAAATCACTAGTAGAGTCAGGAAAATCAAAGTTAGGACAAGAGAGTGGTGGTAAATGGAGTTAACTCCAGCTGGAGGCCGGTCACAAGTGGTGTCCCCCAGGGCTCAGTGCTGGGTCCAGCCCTGTTCAATGTCTTTATCAATGACCTGGATGAAGGCATCGAGTGCACCCTTTGCAAGTTTGCGGATGACACTAAGCTGGGTGGAAGTGTTGATCTGCTGGAGGGTCGGGAGGCTCTGCAAAGGGATCTGAACAGGCTGGACCGCTGGGCTGAGACCAATGGCATGAGGTTTAACACGGCCAAATGCCGGGTCCTGCACTTGGGGCACAACAACCCTGTGCAGCTACAGACTAGGAGAAGTCTGGCTGGAAAGCTGCCAGGAGGAGAAGGACCTGGGGGTGTTGGTTAACAGCGACTGAACATGAGCCAGCAGTGGCCCAGGTGGCCAAGAAGGCCAATGGCATCCTGGCTTGGATCAGAAACAGCGTGACCAGCAGGTCCAGGGAGGTTATTCTCCCTCTATACTTGGCACTGGTGAGACTGCACCTCGAGTACTGTGTTCAGTTCTGGGCCCTTCACCACAAAAAGGATGTTGAGGCTCTGGAGTGAGTCCAGAGAAGAGCAATGAAGCTGGTGAAGGGGCTGGAGAACAGGCCTTATGAGGAGCGGCTGAGGTTGCTCTCTACAACTACCTGAAAGGAGGTTGTGGAGAGGAGGGAGCTGGCTTCTTCTCCCAAGTGACAGGGGACAGGACAAGAGGGAATGGCCTCAGGCTCTGCTAGGGGAAGTTCAGGCTGGACATCAGAAAAAAAATTTTCACGGAAAGGGTCATTAGGCACTGGAACAGGCTGCCCAGGGAGGTGGTTAAGTCACCTTTCATGGAGGTGCTTAAAAGATGAGTGGATGAGGTGCAGAGGTGCATGGTTTATTGACTGATAGGAATGGTTGGACTCGATGATCCTGGAGTCTTTTCTAACCTCACGATTCTGTGAAATCAGTCCACATCACAATTCTTACCTTGAAATAGACTCAGAGACCACACTTACAATGACTTACAGCAGCAAATCCCCGCTTTGAATTTCTGAAAGCTACCATACTTAGGAGGCCGAAGGCATTTATGACAGCAGTTCCGTTTTGTTATATACAGAAACAAACCTGTAAATGGTCTCTCAAGAAGACTGATATTCTCCATCAGCCTCCAAACTCTAGCAAACCTTTTCCACTGAAAGCTGTGATTTGTAGTTTTTTAGCAGGTTTGAGGCATGCAATCCATACTGCGGAGAGTAAGAATAAGAAGAAATAGCTCCTCTGCCATCGTGCCAAACAGTTAATTGTCTACATTTGCTTGAAAAAAAGCAACCCGAGCAAAAATTACTACTGATTACAGGAAAACACCTTTGAGGAACACAGCTTCAGGCCTTGGGAAAGCTTTGGTCATTAAAAATTGGCCTGAATCAATTGGGCTTTCACAGTAAGAGTTACAGTAGAATCACTAATACATTCTACGATTCTATGGATTCTATGAAGTTAAAGACGTCCTTGCTTCTGCAGCTAGGTTGTACTGGAGGACTTGTAAAGGTCCCTTCCAATCTTAAGCATTCTATGATTCTATACTGAACATGTGTAGTTTCCACTTGCATGTTACAATGAGAATCAAAGGAGCTTAGGTGACTAAAATGCACCACCATGGGATTTTCCTCAAGCCTCCTTGTAGAGAAAACGTTCATATTAATCACGGAAAAATTCATTGCTAATGCAAATAAAATTGGATTACAAACTTCTCCTTCAAAGCCCAATCTCTTTGCATGCTTTCTCACACTGAGCAATTTACAAAGGCCCTTTCTCTTAAATTCTTCTGCCAGAGCCAGATATCCTATTGCATTGTACTGATACTGTTATCCTGCTTCTTCTTTTTACAAATCAGTCTGCATAGTAACATATCAAGGAAGATCTTATGAGGTTGTAAAAATACTGGGCAATACTATTGGCAAGTGCTAAGGTGAATGCAGATTCAGGTATTTAATTATACAGTCAATCATGTCTGCAATTCAGACAGCAGCTCAGATCTCACAACTTAGTTACTTTAATTTCAGATGAATAGCTTATGCTGTCAGAAGTAGTTTGATGTGTGGGAAAACAGTCAGAAATTATACTAGGAATGGAGAGGCTTACTGTTAGTGAGGAAAAAAAATTCAGGCATCCTGAAGTACTCAAAACCTGGCTAAATAAAGCCCTGAGCAATCTGATTCAACTTTGAGATCAGCCCTGCTCTGAGTTGGAGGCATTGGAGTGGTGGGGTCTTGGTATCAGAAACCTCCAAAGGCCCATCGCCACATAAACAATTTTGTGATTCTGGATATAAATAACGAGATTCTGGTTCTGGGGGTTCTAGTTGATGGTAAGTTGAACATGAGGCAGCAGTGTGCCCTGGCAGCCAAGAGGACCAACCGTGTCCTGGGATGCATCAAGCCCAGCACTGACAGCCAACTGAGAGAGACCATTGTCCTGCTTTACTCCATAATGGTGTGGCCCCATCTTAAGTTCTGGGTGCCATGGTGTAAAAATGACACAAAGCTAATGGAGAGTGTCCACAAGAGGCCACAAAGTTGCTCCATATAAGGAGCCTCTAAAGTCACCTTGTCTGTTCAGCCTGGAGAACAGGAGATTGAGGGGAGGCCTCATTATGCTCTACAGCTTCCTCACAAGGAAAGGACGAGGAGTAGGCACTGATCACTTCTCTCTGGTGACCAACAATAGGACTCAAGGGAATGGCAGGAAGATGTGCCAGGGAAGGGTTAGGCTGGATATGAGGAAGAGGATCTTCACCCAGAGGGTGGTGGAGCACTGAAATAGGCTCCACAGGGAAGGAGTCACAGTGCCAAGCCTGACGATATTCTAGAAGCATTTGGACAATGCCCTCAGACACATGGTGTGAATGTTGGGGTTGTCCTATGCAGGGACAGGAGTTCAACTCAATGATCCTTGTGGGTCCATCCCATATCAGGACACTCTAGGATTCTATGAGATAAAATACAAGCAAAGACTGCATCTTTCTTATACAACTTTCTAAGTCAGGCCAGTCACCAACAACGTTGTGCCAGATCAGTACATGTATCTGAAATGCTCCTGCACAAAGGCAGCATCTTCTGTGATGCTCCAGAAGTGTCATCATACTTTCAGAGGCATCTTGCATGGCTCACTGAAGTGCATTTTTACTAGCCAGAGGCATCGACATTTCCTGCCTCCTTTGGTCTAAAAGAACCAGATACAAACATCACAACACATTTTTCAATTGCTACCAAGACGAGGTGTTAAATAACCAACTTTGATTCCTTTGACCACCCACATATCTTGGGCGGCTTAAAACACCGGAGTTGACATTTGCTATTCTGCTTTCCATTTCAAATATGCAGGTGGAATAGTGTAGGGCCCTATTAGGAAGAACAAAGCTAGAGAAATGTGTTGCAAGGTTGTGAACCTGGCAGCTGATTTCACAGTACAGCCAAGGCACAGGATGAAGCAAAAACTGTTAGGAATCATTAAATGCTCTTACCTGTCCTGCAAAAAGCCCACACACGCCAATAATACAGAGAATGTTAAATACAGCCGAGCCTACGATGGTTCCAACGCCTACGTCTCCTTTTGTGATAAAAACACCTGAAAAACAAGTTCAAGGCAAGCTGTGTAATCTGGAAAGAGCAGAGATTTTTCCATTAAAAAATTGCAGACCTTATACCCCATTAATGAACCTAAAGACATGTACCGCTTATGCCACTTTACTTCATATTTAATAGGGTAACTTTCACAGAAAGGTGAACAAAGGTGGCAGAACTTGCTTTCTGAGGGGACCTGGATAAACTGTCTAATGAAAACTAAATACCTTAGATGTGTCTGAACCACCAACCACCTGGTTTTACGACCCAACATTATGGCAATACACATCATAAAAGACAGTAAGCTCCACAGGAAAGAGCTAGTTGGATACAGATCTGCAGGAAACTATCTCTCATTAGACATCTACCCACCTCATCCTTGTTCTTCCCCATGTTCCCATCACTACCAGCTTCAATAGGCAAGTAGAAGCCTGAGCTGGAGCTGATTCAGAGTTGCCTGGCCACTAGCTATTAATACCTGCAAGCTGAACAATGCCTCTCAAGATGAGTTTTGGGTCTACATTACAATCTCCTTTCAGAGCTCTTCTGTCAAATTTAGTTGAATTTGTCCAACGAGGTTAATGGTGAGGGAGATGAACTGACAGACACATGCATCATGGTACTGAACAAAATTCTTTCCTTAGGAAGCCATGCTAAAAATAACACTTCATCTCCTGCTGGCTATCAGACTGTTTAAATTCACCATTTGCTTTTAAGGTTCCAACAGTATTTATCTGGCCAGCATAGTTTAGGTATTTCTTTTCCACCTTATCCTTTTCTCAGAAACACGTTACACAGAAGCAGTCACCCGCAAAGTTACACTCCGTATCTGCTGGATTACACCACAGCAAGATAATGTTCTGACAGTTAGGGCTTCTTTAAGCTGCCAGATGGAATCTAGTTTCATATTCACCTTTCTACTGAAGTATCCTTTACTGAAGCACAACTCAAACTTGGTCCAATTTAAGTTCCTGCATTCTGAGGCTTTGCATGTATAATGGTACCTCTCTGCAGAGATGCAGCTTGGCATGAATTAATTTGTGCTCTGCAGCTGATAGCAGTAACTGAAACAGGAGTAGTTTCTACAGAAAGTATGTAAGCTGAGAATAATTCTCCTTGGTGAGAGCTCATCTTAACCTCCCAACTGCTGCTCTGATGATCACCTACCAATAAGGATGTGAATGAGTAAAACTGCAAGAATACCTTCCCCTTCCACCAGGTAGCACATGTACAGCATCGTTTTATAACAGCTGACTCTTAGCTCAAGGCTGCTGCAGGACCTCATAAGTTTCCTGGGTTTCACACACTGAAGGAGTGCTGAATCCCTTGATCACACCTCTCATAAGCAGAGAGTTGTTTTGGTAGCATGATGCTCTGATCAACTTCTTGTTGTGAGAAAGCATTTCAAATCCTCTTCTCCTCCCCACTCTGGCTTTGCCAGAGGGAAGTAGTGTTAGAAGACTAATCAGTGTGGAGGTGGATGGCACAGAACCTGCAGCTGAGGACACAGAGTTCACCTTGGTACCTGGTATCCTTTCATGCCACATCCTGGAGACAGCGTGGCAGATAGTATAGGAGGGCAGATAGGAAGGGAGAAGCCTGCATGTGCAGAGCTCTGCACTGTGCAGTTTGGCTATGCTACAGTGAGTAGCAGTTAAGGTGAACTGGCTGTCAGCCTTGGTTTGACAGGGTCTGATCAAACCACTTCCAAGGCAGCGGTTTTTCAGAGCCGCTTCATCTAGCAAGGATTCCCCACAGCTGTGTGCCCATGAGGGAAGGTCCAAGTATTGCAATGAATGTTACAGGCACGCAACAATCCCATTTCAACTCTGAAATACAGCCAGGGAAAATGTGGAAGTTTCAAGAAGAAGCAGCAGGTTAGTTACCTATGACAGATGTAAACAACTCAGGAGCAGAGCTTCCCGCTGCCATGAAAGTTGCCCCCGCCACATCTTCGCTAAGATGCAAGCGCTGCAGAGAAACACATCACAGTCATTGATTATAATACCAAGAGGCTGAAGGAATTCAACTAGAAATGTTAAGCTGTCTGCCAGTACTAGGAAACTACTGATACAGATCAATTTTTACATTAACAAAGTTTAAATAGAGGGGAAAAAGTCATCACAGATATTGGCTACTTAAGCTGGCATCTCCTTGTAGAGAGGGCAGGTGGTGGCTGTTATAGCCTTTGTGGAGGAGAGAATGGACAACAGCAAAGCAGTTTCCTCAGTCATGGCTCTGTCTTCTCCATCATCCCAACAACAGAGTGTCCTGAGTTGGAGGGGACACACAAGGACCATACACATCTTATCTCATCTATTTTGGTCTGTAAAGGGCAGAGTTGGAGCTTGGGCTTGGTTCACTCTCAGCCACCTTCCCTGGTATCATTTCAGCCTTGGACATTTAACCTCTCCTCACCTGCATTTGCTTGTATCACCATTGAAGATATCTACCTCCTACAGTCTTCCCCTAGCAGTGCCCACGGACTACCCAAAACGGGTTTCTGGAAGGGAAAGGACCCACTACTCTATGAAAAATGTCATCAGCATATGCCTTTTCCAAAGATTTACTTGGTTAATTACTTCCTTTATGTTTTCTGCATTTCTGCTGCTCCATCTGCACAAGTCACTGTTCAGCAAACGTGATGAGGCTGTTAAAGACCACATGCTTTGCTGGCACCTTCTACAGTTTAATGAGTAGCTAAAAAAAGCCACCCCCTGCCATACAGCCATAAACTGCTGAGCTGTTACTACACAAAGCTGGCTCACACGCATGCGAGTCAGCAGCCGCTGTTGTACGAGCAAGGGGAAACAACTGAGGGTGGTGGGCATGTTTCCCTAGTAGAACTGGCTGTTTGAAGCAGGATGGAGGAAGAATTCCTCTCCCCTCTTCCCTCTGTAGCGGTGCAAGGCATTTTTGCAGCTTTAATATTGCAGAGTATATTTGCACATTTAAAGAACATTTGCACAGAGATAAGATTGGAGAAATCCTCCCACCAGCCTCACCAGGGCTGAAGATCCCATGAAGGATATTTGTGAGAGAAGGTAACTCTATTTACTGACAGTACACATAACAAAAAACTCTGTACATATATTACAGAGATAAGGAAAAAGGAAAAGATGTGCCCTCACTGGGAATGCTTTTTAAGCAAGAGATCATGACATCACTGCACTGATATAAAAGCTTGTGAAACCCAATTAAATATAGCTTTATGGAAAATTATTTGAAATAGGATTAAAACCGTTATAGAAGTTAATACGACCAGAAGTAGACCCCCAAAGGCCAGTTTCTTCTGCAGGATTCTCTATGGAAATAGAGACACTCACCCTACAATAGTCATTCTGCAACTCAGTAGTGTATTTTGAAAGAAAAGACCATCAGCCAAGGAAACTGGCTGTGATGACTTTCTGGCAGGATGGTTTCATTTAAAGCTATAGTAGGTTGCCTTGAGGACAGTTCCTGGATAATTTATTGCACTGCATGTGATGATTAAGTTAATACAATAGAGCAAAAAGTACGGCACATAATGTCAGAGGCAAAAATGTATTCTCTGGTAATAGACAAAAGTTTGAAATTGATGTATGACATTAGTTGTGTCATGTAAACACTATGTAACACTAATAGGAGTAGCTGGGCAAATACAAGTACAAGCTGTTTTAGAAAACAAATTAAAATCAAGGCTTCATTTTAAGTACATCTGAACTAAGACAGAATGTGAATGTCTACCAAAGCAAGTGTTCTGGAACAAATTCTCATCTCAACACACATTTGGAAGCACAAATGCCTTGTTGGTTTAACTCAACAACTGCTTTCCAAACTGGATGAAGCTATGCCAAGAAAAGGACATTTATTTTAGAATTAGCACATCTAAACCATGAGCAACTGTAGAATAACTGTTGGCTGACCTCCAAGATCAAGAAAAGCCTTGAGGCAGGAGGTTTGAATTCTTTTGTGCTGGAAATGACAGTAGGTGGTAGTCAGATTACGGATGGTAGATCTTAGGTCAGCAACAAGACATTACCATATATGGCTATTTGCATGCTAAGCACACATGTACTGCCATACCCAGTACGAGCTCTTAGATGTGAGTTCCTGACATAGGGCTCTTTTCCCTCTCCCCCTCTCGTGATTATTTTTTGTGAGTTAACAAACAAGTGAACACCCTTGAAAACACAACAGGTCTTATCAGGTGAGAGAGGCCATCTCCAGTAGTCTTCTCCCTCACAAACAAGCCCTGGATCTCCAAGTCGGCCAACTCATTTCACAGCATCTTTATGCGAGGAGAGCATTAGCTAGTGTGAGCAGCAGCGGTAGCAACTGCTGGAAGTGGGCAGCCGTAAAACCCTCCCTTTCCTAGAAAAATAGGCACAAGTCAATACTAACAAAGGTTGTAGAAGCCTTTGCAAAGTGACCCGAGCCTTTTCCCACGTATTCTTGAGTGCTAACATTAAGGATAAAACATGAAAAGCTGGATGTATTGAAGACAATCCACTCTGGACTGATAGAATCAAAAGTAGCTGGATCAGGAAACAGGAACATGTATTTCTCTTGCTATCATGTAACTACAGAACTGCTTAATTATGCATAAAATGCATAAATAAAAGGACTTGAATGCCCCTAAGGCCACCTTATGGGGTGAGAAAAACATTTCTGGGGAGAGAATCAAATGGGAGCAATAGGAATAGTAAAATTCTGATCCATTTATATGATCCATTTTAATAATTCTAATGACGCAGTATCTTTCTTCTCTACAGTAACTTCAGCCTAGAGAAGAGAAGGCTCTGGAGAGACCTTAGAGCAGCCTTTTAGTACTTAAAGAGGGCTACAGGAAACCTGGGGAGGGGCTCTTTATCAGGGACTGCAGGGACAGGATGAGGGGATTTGTAAACACAGCTAAGGACCAACATTTCCACTGGCAAGTGTAAGAAACAGGTGTGGAGAAGTGATGGAGCTTGTCTGAGGTCACTCAGAGAGTCCATGACAAGACTGTAACAGAAGCTAGTGCTCCACAATCCCAGATCAGACCTCTGTACCATAAGAAAGGCCACTAAACAAAATACAATTGTAGATGGGATTTAATGAGTGCTCAGTCAAGAGAAATACTCATCTCCCTCTATCTGTTGGCTCCACCTGTGTCCCTCTGGGCAGGAGGCCTGCCCTTGGGCACCCCAAAATACAAGCCTGTCCTGGACGCTGCTTACTCAGCTCAGGTTTTATTTATCCAAAGTTACCTGAATTGTCCTTCTAGACCCATGCTTCCCAGCAGGCTTCTCTTGCTCAAGAAAGGGGAGGTCAAATAACTCACCATGTGTACATCTCCAGCATCTCTCACCCTCACTTCCACATCAATGTCTCTGTTCCTGCTCCCTTAACCTCACAGTGGCTTTCTCTATCTTCAGCCCTGGAGAGTGCAGCAACTTTGCAGGACAGAAGCTCCTGTGCTGTGTTATCATCCTTTACTTACTGGAATACTTATGCACCAACAGTGGGATTTCCTGAGGACTTTTTCTTCCTGATGATGCAAAAAGTGCTTGTTGGTTGCTGTATCAGGTTAGTTTAAAGACAACTTTCACTAGAGCTGTCAGCACAAATGATTTCTCCTGCTGTCTCCCAAATCTCCTCCCAAGACAAGGCACAGCCTGTGCCCTGATGAGCGACACTTATTGGCAGGCAGATCAACAGGTGCCTCCTCCAACTGACAGAGACATCTAACTGGCAAGATCAAACCATTTTTTCTACAGGCAAAGATTTCATTGCCCAAGACTGACATTGGAGAGGGCTCTGAGTCACTTCGGGCACATGGTCCATGTTCACCCAGTAACTGTCCAAGCTGATTTAGACTAAAACATACTCCTTGTCTTCTAAAATTTCAGCACACCAACCTCAGCAAAAGGGGGACAGAGTCACTTCCAATTGCTGGAATTGTTCAAGAGCTTCTTTACAGCTGACCTAGCTGTCCCTTCTGCTTTACAGCTTACACGAACACAATGGAAGGTATGAAACTCATACCTCTATGATTTCTACTGGGGCAAATCACCATAGGCTTTAATTTCTGTCACCTAGGGGTAGGACTAAATGTTTTGGAAGAGACATCTACAAAGACAAACAGACATAAGGCAATAGTACCTATCACAATGTGAAAGGCTGGAGCACCTGGAAAGCCATCAGCCTGTGAGCTCTTGCACTGGGCACCAAACAAGAAAAGCTGAAAGGCCCTGGGAAACGAGCGTGCTGCACATCTGCAGCATCCTGAACATAAACCAAATCTTCATTTGTCACAAAAGTCCAAGTAGCCAAAGCTAGGAGTAGCATGGGTCTGCCCAGGGCAGTCCTGCTCTGGTTAGGCAGCACTCCCCATTGGTGGCTACACTGGGAGCTGGTAAGCCCTGTTGTGAATGCACCAGGGGCACACAGGTCCCCACCGGCAGGGCAGTGGGAGCAGGAGGCAAGTGCAGCCCCCTGGTCCCACAGGGCCAGGACCATACACAGGGGCAGGACCCAGCTCTCAGGCAACCAGCTGGAAGCTTGGCATCTCTCACTCCTCTCGGTTGTTTTTTGTTTTTTTTTTTTAAACACCAATATATCTAAACTCTCTTGTGCATTTTTTCTTTCCCAGTTTCATGCTTGGGAGGTTTCAAAGTTTTAAGTTGATGGTATATGAAACACCTTGTGAATCAGTATTTCCATGCGAAACTCAAGGAAGAAAAGGCTGTCATCTTCCAAGTCCCAGCAGAACCAAGTGACAGACCAGAAGCCATAAGTGAACCAAAGCACTGTTCCCTACATGGACAATGAGCAACGTCTTAACCCTCCTGCAGCCTCCAGTGGCTGGATCTTACCTCAAAGGCAGAATTTCTCAGCTGGAGAGGTAGGAGCACATCAGTAGCACAGCACAGGACAAGCTAACAAGCTCTGCTGGGCTTACTAACTGGAAATGAATGCTGCAGCCAGCACTGCCTATAGCGTGGAGCTGAATTTGGGGATCATTGCTCTAGAGAACGTGTTATTCACTGTGTTATAAGCTGCTCCTGTTTTTAAGAAGTGGTACAATGTGTATGTATATATGCACAGAAATACATAGGAATTCTATATAGAAATTGTTATTTGAGAGGCGACTGTCAGCTCTAAGAGGGAGCATCAGCCAAGTTTACCCACCAGCACACTCCCAGCCCACGTCCTTTGAGTCAGAACACAAAGCAGGGCCAATGCACTGTTGAGCAACTAAGCAAGAAGCATGGGGTGTGCTCTAAGACAACATTAAATACGCCATCATCATATTCTGAGTCTTTCCAGAACTGCTGCTAAAGCAACGCAAAAGCTGAAGTATCACCTTCTAATACTTACTTCGCAAATCTTTTCCAATGAAGGGACAAAGAAATCATCGCAGACAATTGCCAAAGCATAAAACATATACACAGCCTGCAAAAGAAAAGAGAAAATGTTAAGTCTGGAGGTTGACAAGTGGAATCAAACTGTGGCATCCCAACTCATCTTAGGTTTGTTTTGGTATATATTTTAAAAAAATACTTTTACAAGAAGAATTTATGGGACTCTCTGGGATTTAATAGAAAGATCATTAAGTATTTATCTAAAGAGTTCTTACAAGCTGTCCACAGCTGCCAACATTTTATCATCATCATCAAGAGTTTTTTTTTTTTTAAATGTATCACTAAGAAAC
This sequence comes from Clamator glandarius, assembly GCA_033459285.1. NCBI lineage: Eukaryota > Metazoa > Chordata > Aves > Cuculiformes > Cuculidae > Clamator > Clamator glandarius. The sequence continues at coordinate 805,392 of JAUNZM010000483.1, read as the reverse complement.
ACGTATATTTTTGCCTTTCTTTTTTCTCTCCTATTGCACAGGGTAAGGCTTTTTTATCATTGCATTCTGTGAAAATCTAAACCCTTGAGGAGCTATTCTGGAAATGATAGTGTTTTGGAAAAGGGGAAAGGAGCTTGTTTGCTGGGACTGAAGTGCCCTGCCATGTCATCTGGTTTCCCAGTGATGATTCTTGCTAACTTGACACAGGAATGACTTCCAAATGACCGAGACCTAATGGGGAACATGAGACTCAAAAGGACACCTAACAAATCAACTCTTCAATTTCATGCAAGGAACATTTAATCTGTATTTCTGTATTATTAAACAGAAAGTAATTTCTTGGTTATCAAACAGAACATGTTAGGGCCTGATCTCTGCCCTGACAGGCACAGAACCCAGCATGGTTTATGTCCATGCCGCTAAACTCTTGTCCACAAGAAGGGTAACCTCGTCCATATTGCTCAGAGGGAAGGGTCTCTATCCCTTGTGTCAACTCACATCTTGGCACTGGATAGGAAAATGCTAGCTGGCACAAAGGAAAACCATGTGAAAAGCGTGTCAGTCACCTAACAGAGCACACCATCACAGCTAGGTTTGTGCCAATGTCCTGGTCTGCTCTAGTTTACTAGCTTAGACAAATCTGAAGTCACCCAGACTACCCCTGCACAACTTTAAACAAACTGAGACCTGTTGTAAAGGAACAGAGTCGGTAATATGGAGAGCTGGAGGAACAAGGGCATCACCCACAGAGGGTAGACCCACCTGCGTTGCCCAGAGGACATGCTTTGGAGAAAAGAGTCGCCCCTGGAATGCACTAGCCAAGTTTCAAAGCTGTGTCCTGTGCAGTGGGGGAAGTGGGACAGAAGAGAGGACAGTGACACCCTCTAAAGACCTGCAAGACAGGCCAGTGCTCTTCCCTTGCTGCAGTCCTCCATGTTAGGTATGCAGCATATCTATTACAGCTGGCAATCCCCACAGGAACTACTAAACAATCTGGATGTGCTACCACAACCTGCCATAGCGAAAGTCTACGTTACCATCTTGGATCTTGTTCCCAGCACACAGCAGTATTGGCAAAGGTTTATTTACTGCTATGTACACGTGAAAGCATGGAGGCACAAGAAAGATCCTAAAATTCTGGGCATGTAAACAGAGATGCGAGGTTCTGGGCATAAATCTGGAACAAACTGCATCTCAGCAGCTGTGCACAAACTAGCTATGTCCAAAAAGCAGGGATGTGAAAGGCTGTACACGGTGAGGCGGGAGAGACAAACACCTGAGCTCTCTCTGTCCAATTTCCCCTCTCCAGTGAATAACTAGAGCTGAGAGAAGTGGCCAATATTTGTAGAAAAACAGTATCTTAATCCTATCAAAGCACAGAGTTATTACCACATCGCCAACAGATTCCTGTGCTTTGCTTGTCTTTGAAATTTACTGTTGAAGCTCTGGTGACAGAAGTAAACAAGAGTATTTTTTTCTGGAGGGAAAGCAGCAATAAAAATCCATTCAGTACTGAGGTCCTCAGCACAGGACAGACATGGATTTATTAGAGTGAGTCTACAAGTAGCCATGAAGCTGATCCAAGGGCTGGAGCACCTGCTGTATGAGGACAGGCTAAGAGAGTTGGGTTTGTTCAGCCTGGAGAAGAGAAGGCTGCAGAGAGACCTTACAGCAGCCTTCCAGTACTGAAAGGGGCTACTGAGGAGGGGCACTTTATCAGGGAGTGCAGGGATAGAACCCCCATGACAGAGGGGTTGGGAATGGATGATCTTTAAGGTCCCTTCCAACTTAAACCATTCTATGACTCTATGATTAAAAAATAACTCGAGTATATCTTTTTCAGGATTAGAGATGGGAATTTCATCATAATGGATGATTTTGACACCATCTTGAGGCTTCAATGCTAGATTGTCACCTAGTAGTTTCTGTGCTCCCCTGTTACTACTCATGAACATGAATAAATCTAACTTACACTTTATGAAACGCTTTCACTGCAGTATGGCCCAGAGGACACAAGCTAAATTCCAGGTGTACAACTCTGCCAGTGCAGCAGAGACTTTGATCTTGCAGAGGGAGTGCTAGTAGATGACCAGATACTAACACGTAACTGTAACAGCAGAGATAAAGGAAGCAAATGGCTCACAAACATTGTGCTTCACAGAAAGAAGGATCAGAAAAAGCCCAGGGAGTTACATGGTCAAATCTCTTTGAAATGCAATGGATAGTGAGTGCCCAATTTCAGCCTGGATTTTTTTATCTGCTAATCATATTAATCTCTCATGGTTCATGCCATCATTTCCCCTCCCAGAGGTACATTAATGCTTTTCAAGAACACTAATCTATAGATCATCATCCTTATAAATTGAGCGCATTCTCTACGTGTGACATAATCTTCAGTCACAGAGCGCAGGGCATCATGTGGTTGCTTGGGCTTCCTGCAATCTGCTGCTGTTGTGGTAGCCAAGTTCTCCCAAAGGGGGTCAAGGCAATGGGGACGGAGAGAAGACAACAAACCAGAATAGTGCCCACTCGAAAGCCAAACCAGGTCAACTCAGCATCTGCCTCCACACACAGTACACACGCAGTCTTTGCCTCCTGTTTGTTCCCACCACTATTTCAGATCATGTGAAGTTAGAGCATCAATTAGATTGAGTCCAGAGAAGTCTATAAAGATGATCAAAAGGCTGGAGCACCTCTCATAAAAGGACAGGCTGAGAGAACTGGGCTTGTCCAGCTTGGAGAAGAGAAGGCTCTGGGGAGACCTTAAAGCAGTCTTCCAGTGCTGAAAGAGGGCCTACATGAAAGCAGGGGAGGGGCTCTTTATCAGGGAGTGCAGGGACAGGATGATGGGAGAAGGTTTTAAGCAGAAAGCGGGCAGATCGAGATTAGATATTAGGAAGAAATGTTTTGCCATGTGGGTGGTGAGGCACTGGTACAGGTTGCCCAGAAAAGTTGTGGCTGCCTCATCCCTGGAGGTGTTCAAGGCCAGGCTGGATGAGGCTTTGAGCAACATGATTCAGTGGAAGGTGTCCCCACTGAGGCAGGGGGGTTGGAACTGGATGGGTTTTAAGTTACCTTCCAACCCAAACCACTCTATGAGTCTGTGAAGTTACTGTACTGTATGTGTTGCTCACCAGAAATGTGATCCATTTGGATGGACATCAAGTGCAAGATGTTCATCAGTTTAAGAAAATCCGTCTGAGTATTTTTAAATGAGCGTTCGAATGATGTGAGGGGTGGGTTTACACTATCTGCAGTACAAAAAAGAAGGGCAAGACATATCTCACATGTCAAGAACCATAGGGAGGTCAAGCAAGGAGCAGAAAAGTGAACGTGAAGAAACTGCCATCACATTTTCTGTAATACTCTTGGTGGTCATGGGGACCATTATGCCGCTGTGTCTGCTGGGAAGTACTGAGCCAAAGCCTGCTGGAGCCAATACGATTATTGTGAGCGACGTCAGCAAATTTTAACACCCGGTTGACAGAGTAGACCAGGCTGAACTCACATTGACTTATACGCTTGAGCCTCTATTTTTAATGATCTCATTGTTGTCACAGTTCTGGTTTTGGCTGGGAGTCTTTCCTAATTTTCTTTAACTTGCTTGAGTGCAATATAGTATGAAGTGTCAAATCTAAGGAGTGTCTGGCTAGAAAACAGCTTAGTTCACAAACTAAAACACTGGCAACTACCCATGGTAAATGAATACATAAAGACAATAACTGTTACTTCCTTGAAAGCAGTTCGGGTTTTTTTGGTGGGGCTTTTCTGTGTTGTTTTTTTGTTGTTGTTGTTTGTGGGTTTTTTAAAATAAGATTTAGAGTTTGGACCAGCAGGAACACAACCAAAATATTTAATTTTATGTCAAGTCAGACTTAAAAAGATGGATCTCAGACACCAGGACAGTCTATTTTATGTAGAAATAAGGAAAACCACCAGCATCAGGACAAAAAGTCTGTTCACTAGGTCAAATGTAGGGAAAGCAAACACCATGGCTTTAACATTTTGCAGCTGATTAGGCGGTATCAGCTTCCACATTCCCACATTCAGGGAAAGTTTACATTAGATATTAGGAAATATTACTTCACTAAAAGGGTTCTCAAGCACTGGGAACAGGCTGCCTAGTGGTGCAATCATCACTCGGGTGGTAGAGTCACCATCCCTGGAGGGATTTAAAAGACATGTAGATGTGGTGCCTAAGGACATGGTTTAGTGGTGGGTTTTGCAGAGTCAGATTTAGAGTTGGATCTAAGTTTAGGGTGATCTAAGTTAACTCAAGAATCCAACACATGCAACTCTGTCTTTACAGGCACCATGCGAGCAGCAGGTTTAGTACAGGTTAGGAGGGCAGCAGGGCAGCACTTGCTGAAGCTGTGGTCCATGTGAAAACAGCCCACAGGGATAAAGGCAATAGTAGGGGAATGCAGGTGTGCCGGAACAGAGCTGGAGCGTGACCTGTGTAATGGCAACAGGGGACAATGTGATAGATGGAACACAAAATATGTATATGTCTCAGCCCCATCATCAGTTGTGTTTGGCTCTAAATGAAGATATGGAAGTCTTGAAAGAGGTAACCTACTTAAAAGATATGCTTCCTCCACAGAAGAACATTAAAAAAATTACAAAAGTATAATGGTCCTACATAAAAGGATTACAGATACCAGATTAAGTATTACATTAGGACTGATTTTAAAATGATGATGATTCCAACAAACAAGCACCAGAGAAGTAATTGCAATCTCTGCATTAAAGCATATTAAATTTTTTGCTCAAAATACATGTTCTGTTGCACAGGATATAAATGATAGTTTTTCATGTTTGTCCAGTGGTCTTTTGAACTTCCTGTACCAGTCTTCATACACAGATTAAATCTTGCTTTACTGAGCTAAAGCAAGAAACTTTTCATAAGAAGGCTTAAGTGCTGTAGGACCCAGCACTTCCCACAATCCTGCCTTCTTCCCCAAAGAACTGGGAAGGGAATCATAGAATGGTTTGGGTTGGAAGAAGCCTTAAAATCTGTCAACTTCCAAGCCCTCTGCCATGAGCAAGGACAACTTCCAATAAATCAGGTTGCTCAAAGCCTCATCCAACCTGGCCGTGAACATGTCCAGGGATGGGGCATCCACGATTTCTCTAATTCTTTTATGGAAGAGGTGACCATCTCCAGCTGCTCCCCTCACACACCACCTGCCCCGGGCAAGTGAGCATGGCCAAGGACCATCACTGAAACCACTGTAACCAAGCACAGGGCTTCCCTTGATTCCAACTGCATTACAAAAACGCATAAAACTCCATTACAGAAGTGAAATAAAAAAAAACCCACAATGAAACAAAAAAAAAAAACCAACCACAAACCAAAGAACCAAGAGTCCAAGTTTACTCAGGGCAGCAGCCCATGATATCACGATGTGCTCAAAAGCAACCTGCTAAGTTATCCAGCACACTGGAAAATCATCTCCCTAACAAGACAGCTCTGTCTGTTACAGAAATGAGATGTGGCTGGTTGTTGATTCAGTGCAGAAATAGATAAAGACAGGATACATCCAGAATGACCTACATTTTCTGAGAAGCTGGCACAAGGGAGGCAGGTGTTCTGTTCGTGCATCCCGTTCCCATGGCTACAGTGAGCAATGGCAAATGAGAAGCAGGGGTGACCACTAAGCACAGACAGCCCTCCTTCACCCCTGCTTGGTGGGCAGTGTCCCAGCTCTGCCCAGGGAGGAGCTCAAACCCCCAATCACAAACTCTTCACACCAGCAGCGCAACACACCTTGGCACCACATTCCACATTTGCCTGGAGAGAGCTGGGAAAAGGAAAACCAATCCTGTACTGTCAAAAAGACTGGGATAACACAGGAATGAAGGCAGAGCCTGCAGACAGCAGCTGAACAGCAACAGAGCAGGGAGGAAAGAGAACATTCATTCCATTGGGCTTTTCCAGGAAAACCTGCAGCGATACCCAAACCCTCCTTCCTCTGATTCTTCAAATTATTTGGCAAAGCAATCATCCTCCCTTGCCTCATGGAGGTAACGGGTGCCTATCAACCAGTGTTCACGAGCACAGTAGGGCTAGGGCACCAGTACGCATTTGCTGGAACAAACTAAATCCAGTAAAATGCTACAGGAATGCCTGGACACCTGCACAACATCACGAACAAAGTTTAGATTGCAAAATGAAACTCTCAAGGGCTGCGGAGCTCCTGGATTGCAGGCTGTATGCTTGATCCCTCAGCAGCGAACAGCATCAGAATCTCGAAATCCAGACCCTCGTTCCCTCCAAACTGAACATCTCAACGAATGACTTAGCAGAAGTGTTACCTTCCGCAGCAGCAGGCCCTCTTCTCAGATAGGACATGAAAATAATCAACAGCAGTGAAGCAATCAACTGATGAGCTCCAAAGAAGAATCTAGGGGGCAAAGAAACACTACGGCTCCAAAATACGTTTTTAACAGCCCACTTTTCCTTTAAACTGAAGTATTTTCAGATCAGGCCTAAAAATATTGCTTAACTGTTCCTGCCTATTTTTTTTCCTAGATTTTTTAAGTGTTTAGGGATTTATTTTCATCTTTATGAAGCATCAGATTATGTTAAATAATTCTGGACAGCCCCATTGTGGGATCTGCTGGGGACTTCTGTGTTTTCACTTCTATTAAACATCAGGGAGAAGACACTTTAGGAATCTCCCGAGAGGCTTCTAAGGCTCCGGTTTAGAGCATTTGCATCCTTGTTCTCTGGCTTCTGTGAAACCACCTTTACCATGATGCCTTGGAGAAATCAGCATGAAAGTAGAAGCAAAGAGGTGAAAGAACAAGTTTTCACTGAAATGAATAAAACCAGTTTGAGGGGAGGTCAATAAACATGGGAAGCATGATTATGACCTGCTAATCATTGCTCCATTGTTCTCCCTACCATTACAAAGCTCCTTTGATTTTACAGCTCAGTTTCCTCAAACCTGCAAAGAAATGCCAATGGAGATGATTAGACTCTGTGTCTACACCCTTTTTTTCCCCACAATGTGCATTTATGTGCACTCTCTGATATGATCAGACATTTGGTAAGTGTATTGCTGGAGGGTAAAAAGCAGAATTAGAGGTTTGTAACCCCAGTAGATGAAAACCCCTTTCAAGCTAGACTAAAGAAGCAGGCTGGTAAATGCCGACAGTTGTCTATTTTCTGTACCTATCAGTTTTTTCACTGACAATAGCTACTCTTCTACGAGAGAAGGCAAAGCACTTGTCACTACTGTTACTACTTTTCACTATACCTAAGCTGGCTCACAAATAGTGAAGCCTGGAAGAGCTTTCCTTGGGATTCACAAAGCTGGAAGGTCAGGGTAGGAGGATACTGGGGAACTTCTCAGTTGATAGACGCTGTCTTGGACCTGTACACCTTGTGACACACTGACAGCCAAGGGGCCAACCCCAAGTACTGCAGTGCTAGAAAGGGCGAATCCAGCTGGGTCCTTGAGGACGCATGAGATGGAGTGTGGTCAATAAAACCTCTTTGTAGAATGATGGAGCACCAATGGACCGAGGTTATCTATCTCACTGCTTGCTATACAGGAAGAAACTGGATTTTCTTCTGTTGGGACAGCAGGTGCTTACATCTAGTACTCATTAAAAACTGATTTTTCTTTTTATTCTGAAATAGGCAATTCATCTTGAAATTTCAGTCCTCCAAACCTCATTCTGATACATGTTAAAAGTATGATCAGCTTATTCAGAACTGACAAAAAAAAGCCTCTGGAAACACAAACTATCTTGAGAGCAATTATGAAGCTCAAATCATAATTTAAAGTAGACTGGAAAAAAAAATCCAACTCATGGTTTATGTAGTCAACTGCATGAGAATACTGCATGATTTCACTGTTACTAATAATGATAAAATAGAGTCAAGGTCTTGTCTGTTTTAAATAACCTGGAAAAACACCTTCAGAGGTATGGATCACACAGTGATTAAGAATGATTTTAGCAACTCATATTTTTAACGGTCTCATTATATACTTATTCTTGTAACTCAAGAGACTCTCAAAAAATACTTTTGTGCTAAAATCTAAGAAATTTGAGGTTACAAGGTAGCATCATGCTGTTACAATCATCACCTAAGGGTCACAAAGTTGGTGAGGACTTTAGAAGGAAAGCCAAATGAGGAGCAGCTAAAGTCACTTAGTCTGTTCAGCCTGCAGAAGAGAAGACTGAGAGGAGACCTCATCTCCGTCTGTGGCTTCCTCACAAGGGGAGAAGGAGGAGTAGGTGCTCATCTCTTCTCTCTGGTGACCAATGATGGGACCCAAAGGAATGGTAGGAAGATGTGTCAAGGGAGGGCTAAGCTGGATATTAGAAAAAGGGTCTTCACCCAGAGGGTGGTAGAGCACTGGAACAGGTTCACCAGGGAAGAAGTCCTGACACCAAACCTGCCAATATTCCAGAAGCATTTGGACAATGCACTCAGACACATGGAGTGAATGTTGGGGTTATCCTATGCAGGGACAGGAGTTGGACTTGATGACCCTTGTGGGTCTCTTCCAACTCAAGACATTCTATAATTTTCCCTAGAGTGGCAGCACAGGAGTCTGATGGCTGTTTTTTTAAGTAGGGAGATGTATTTAACACCGTATAGTTAACACTTTTCTCAAACAACACTCATAACACTTTTTGTATTACCCACAGCATAGTGACAAAGGTGCCAACAGCCTAACAGCATTTTTCAAGACTAGATTATGATGTTTACGTGTTTTCTGTGTGGATTAAGGGCCATTAATATAGCTCCTTGAATTAACAGATGATCAACAGTGACCTTTTCCTGTCAAAACACAAAACACAGAGCACTGAATGCCAGGAAAACAAATAACCAGCATTTCAGGATGCAAACACACATCAGCCTAGATGTGAGTCAAAGAAGGTGTGAAACACTACACAGTGCTGTGTGACATACTGACTGTGGCACTGATACAGACCCTGAAGTCATGAAATTTAGCCTCCAAAAGTCAGGAAAGAGCAGACTGAAGGTGGCCTGGAATGTGCAGACAGGTCTTCAGAGAATCATGGAACGGTTTGTGATGGAAGTGACCTTAAAGATCATCCAGTTCCAACACCCCTGATATGGGCAGAGATACCTTCAACTGGGTCAGTTTGCTCAAAGCCTCACCCAACCTGGCCTTCAACACACCCAGGGATGGGGCTTCTACAACTTCTATGGGCAACCTGTGCCAGTGCCTCTTCATGACGGTTGTCCTTGGGACCACTTTTCAGTTCCATCAGCACCATTCCAATACCTCTTTCAAGCCCATTCAAAGCTCCACATTTGAACATTCAGAAAAGGGTACTGTGCTAACGACTAGCACCAGGGATTCACAAGAGCCAGCATCAGCAGTACTGATCCTATGGTGTGGCGCATGGGGTATGCAGCAGTTTGTGGTGATCTTGCGCTATTCCTCGGCAGAAGTGACTTGCAGTCTATGGGGGATCCAGCAGATTTGACCAGAGACATGCTGGGGAAACCTAAACTGCAGGTCCAACCCATGCCTATAGTGGAGAAGCCAAAGATCCTCCGAAAGTCTGTGACTTCCTGCTGCATGACACTACCTAGAGAGAAGGATTTTATGAATTTTTGGGAGTATTCTTGTGGATGCTAAAAAATCCAGCTCAGGTCCAGTGCTCACTTTTCAAACCATCTCAAAGCTCAATGTTCCCATGGAAACTTCGAAGCCTTGATCTTGCCAGACAAAGTCAACAGTGACGTTGCTCAACAAATTATTGCAGCTATTTAGCCAGAATAAAATCGCAACACAAAGCACTCATGTTACAATATGCAATACAAACTAATTTATACTTAAAAAGAAATCATGAATCATTGCACTTAGCCAATGGTGACTACGCATTTCAGCTGACTAAAAATTATGACATGCTTTTAAACATTCATTAGAAGCAGCTATTTTCTTGCTTCCTTAAGAATGCTTCTTTCCTCCCAGAAGTACCAACTTGGCAGCTCTTCTTAAATTAAGATGAAATTAAGAAAAGAAAAAAATTGTCTTTATCTAATAGAAGCTGAGGAATGGATTTGGAGGGACAGCTGCAGTTGCTGAACTAACACTAACTAACTGGTCCTTTAACATGAGCTAAGCATCCAACAGACTAACAGACTAGGGTTATTTAAATAAATTTCATAGAATCACAGAATAGTTTGGATTGGAAGGGACCTTAAAGATCATCCTGTTCCGATCCCCCTGACATGGGTAGGGACACCTCCCACTAGACCAGGCTGCTCAAGGCCCCATCCAACCTGCCCTTGAACACTTCCAGGAATGGGGCAGCCACAACTTCCCTGGGCAATCTGTTCTTCCCCATTCCAATTTACCTTGATTATCTTTAATTTTGACCTTACCCACACACACCACTTACACTGACTTGTTTCACTCTGAGATCACAAAACCCCAAGCCTAAAATTGCACAAATTTCTACTATTGGTAAGGTCTTGAAAATACTATCTACTGAAGTCTTTTTAATGCATTTCTGAACTTCGTGAGGCAAATCCCTTGCCTGCTCAACATCCTCCAGAATTGCCAAGAGGATCCAGGACACTCTGGATCTGATAATTGAGAAGTTGCAATCTTTTCTTTAATATATTCAGGAAGAAAAACCCACTTTAGCAATTTAACTACTCAGGAATTCTGTAGACCCAAACTACTATTTTTTTAAATTATTATTATTAATTCAGTTGATCATCTTTTTAAACAGAAAACCCTCTCTAATCTCCTTCTCTTACAGTTATGTCATAAGGGTTTTCACAAGGGAAGTGGTTGCCCAGGGAAGTGGTGGAGTCACCATCACTGGAGACGTTAAAAATTGTTTAGATGGGCCGATGTAGGACATGGTTTAGTAAGCAGAGTGGTGGTGGGCTGATGGTTGGACTCAATGAGTTTAGAGGTCTTTTCCAACCTTAATGATTCTGTGATTCTAAGGATTTCTAAGGGAAATTTCTGGGGATAAGACCTCACTTATTTTTGAAGGCAATTACACCAATATCCTCCCTCTACCTGCCAAGCCTGCAGGGGTTTGCCTCTGGGGTGGAGGGCAGGAGACCACAGCTGCCTGAAAATCTCAGCAAAGCCTGTCTGGCTGGAGTAAAGTAACTCACGGGAATTTATTCACATGACAGCATATATCTGTGCTCACAGGCTGCACTGCAGTTTTTAAAAGGGGTTTATGTAAGGCTGAAGTATGTTATACTCAGTTTAGTTACTGAAAGTAACCCTCAACAATGACTGAGAGCAGAAGTCCAAGTGAGCTGGAGGTGGCATCAGCCTGTGAGATAAGTGCACCACGTCCACGCTGATAGAAGAAACGTGAAGTCCAAAACTTACACAAAGGACATGCAGGACCACAGCTCCATGTCTCCTGTCCTCATTTGTGAAGATGTCATTGGGGAATTCATGGAGAGCTGGAAAAAGGAGAGGAAAAAGAAAGCTCAGACATTTAATCAGCTACTCAAAACCAACCCACGTGCTATTAAGTACCATAATGAAAAGTTGCCTAAGCCCTTCTACCACGCAGTAGTCCTATCACCACCACACCAGAGGCTCTTCTGTTTTGCTTCCTTGTTAGTTTAACTTAACATGTCCTCTGGCAATTATAGCCCTTCCCCAAATGTTTACTATGTAATTTGCTTCTATGGCAACCACAGCATTGTGTACCCAAAGATGCCTTGAGGAGGGCAGATAAATCCTGAGAACACAGCACTGCACTCTTCTGAAAACCTTCAAGGGAAGCAGTGTTGAGCAGAGCAGGTGCTGATGGGTCACTCTCACTGAGCATTTCTGACTTATGGCTTTGTACCAGAAAAGAGATGGGTAAATGCCTTCCCCTGAGTGCCTCACACTGCCTCTCCATCAGTAGGAGAGGTAACATGTACTGATCTCCGGCAGGACCTCACACACTCAAAATGGGCGATGACTTCCCTCGAGTGGCCTTCTCAAGAGCAGGTGCAGTAGAGGCCTTGTTGCAAACCACCTCTCAGCTGTTCTCATTCTTTACCCTGCCCTAGTGTTTCTCACTGACCTCACTGAACAAGTAAAACATCAAAGATACTGGGATTCCACAGAATCATAGAATGGTTTGGGTTGGACAGAACCTTAAAGATCATCCAGTTCCAACTCCCCTGCTATGGGCAGGGACACATTCCACTGGATCAGGTTGCTCAAAGCCCCATCCAACCGGGCCTTGAACATCTCCAGGGATGGGGCATCCATGACTTCTCTGGGCAACCTGTGCCAGTGCCTCACCAATTTCTTCTTAATATCTAATCTATAACTTCCCACACAGTAAATGTTCTGAGGACAACCTGCTGTGTTAGATGGCCAGCCTGCAGCTGAAAGGAATTGCAGCTGAAGACAGCAGCAGATTTGGAAATTTCAGATTAAATGAATCTCTTCCCAACCTTCAGACTTCACTGAAAGATGTCCTCAACACAAACGTGGCCTCTGATGTGTGGCACAAGTGATGCAAACAAGGTTTTGACAAAGACAAAACAAGAATTCAAGAGGAAAAATATGCAAAGGTTCAACTCTTTGGAGTTGGAAAGATTTCCATCAGGAAAGCTCAGCATCACTACAAAGCTCCATGAGATGCTCCATGAAAAAGCAAGCCAGAGTCCACCTGAAGACAACACTCCAACAGGGTTATGCATGTCTGAAATGCTGGAAGCAACCTTTCTGGAAAGTTGCTGTTCCCTATGCGATGACAATGAGTGAGAGCTCCCACCTTCTCCACGTGATCTTTCCCTACCCAGCCAAAGGCCATCAGGTAGTCTGTGTAAAATAGTAAGCCTGAGGCTACAGAGCCATGGCATGGCAATAACTATTGCCCACATCAATGCAAGGATATTGCTTGACGACTCCCTTGGCATGGCCCATACGTGTTCCCAACACTATCTTTTTCCAGCAAACACAAAGCAAAGTCTTTATTGCTCTGAATGAAGGATATATTCCTTTATTCTGCCGTAAGGCTGTAGGACTCGAGCAGACTCCATGGTCCAATTAGCTTCAGAAAAAGCATCTGTCAGTAGAACTGAGCCATGAAAAATCTTCTTACAGAAACATAATTATTTCAAATAATGATACGATACAACAAGAAAAAAAAAAAACAACCCAAATCATATGCTATTTCTCTCAGTAAAGCTGCTGGTGAGTGGATCCTATTTCTGACCTCACTGATCTTCTCATGACTGTGGTCTCCTCTGTGCTCTACAACACCTTGCTGTAGCCCAGCTCACACAACAGAGAAAAAGAAGGCATTTCACTTGGTCAGAAGGTGACATGCTAAAGATGGTAGCCCCACTCCAACTCCTTCCACCTTCTGAAATTACATGGTGGCGCACTTAAGGAAGAAGCAGAAGTACACTTGTACCACACAGCATGTTAGAAAACGGTCATTTTCATTCCCAGGCAACAAAGTAGGAAAGGCTCATCCTCCATGGATCATTTGTGATATTAACTATGGTAATCTAAATGCAAACTCCAGTCACAGCAAATCCTGTCTCGAGCAGTCAGTAAGAGTATGCATGGCCAGAAGAACCGATCTTGACATCCTCCATTTCCTACACCTATCTCACAGCATTCTTATCAGTCACTTCTAGAAGCAGGATGCTGGGCAAGGTGGCTGCTATGTTGGCTTCATAACCTGGGTAGTTTTCTAAACAATCAGGAGAGAAGAAAAGGGTTTTTTGGAATCTGCAGGGAGAGGTGATGGAAGGAGAGCCAAGACTGGCAGATGCCCAATAATTCATGCTTTTGTTTGCTTCCTCTTTACAGCAACCAAAAGTATCAGCTCCAAAGCAATGAGCTTATGTCTGGAGGAGGTTTGCCATTCACCTTGGCTTTATCACCTGGTTTAAGTCCAATGGAATCATAAAGTCCTGGAACTGACACATCAACAAGCATCTGGGACAGCTGATGGTCCACTATGCCAATGCGGAAAACGACTCAGCAACTGAGCTTGTATAATGCGTCTTCATTAAAACAATAGATTTTTGTTAGATCAGCCATTCTCTTTCCAAATTCAAGTAACTGGTAACAGTTGAAAAGAGCAGGCAACATGGTCAGATAAACTTTGTGGCAAATACAGTGTTGCAAGTCATTTAAAGACAAATTACTTTAATATACCCAAATGCTTTTTTACTGTTCTGGATGTTAATTGGATTATAAAACACTTTGTTTGTCAACTAGGTTGCAGGAATGGCTCTCAGTTATAAATGAAAAGCAATTGTGAAGATGATGTTCTGGCATTCCAAGTGCTTCTTAGTAATTCCAGACTTGAATCGCTCAACAATAACTAAAATAATGGTTTCCTTCTAATGGTCAGTTCCACACATTCAGCCTTGAGTCAGAAAAAAAAATCAAGCTGCTTTTTTCCTGGCTTTCACATCATTGTCATTAATAAAGCTCCAGCAATTGGAATTTAATTAGCAATTCCATAGATGATTAAATGGAAAAAATTCCCCAGCTCACTTTCAGAGCTCTGCTGCCTGTGAAGCAACAACTGAGCAAAAGGCAGCAACATCTTAATAATGCAAGCAAGGGATCTACCCAGGCACTGTATCCAAATATTGGGTTCAGTTTTGGGCCCCTCAGGACAACAAAGACATATCCAGAGGAGGGCAATGGAGCTCGTGAAGGGTCTGGAGAACACGTCTTATGAGGAGTGGCTGAGGGAGCTGGGGTTGTTTAGTGGAGAAGAGGAGGCTGAGGAGAAACCTCATTTCTCTCTACAACTGCCTGAAAGGTTGTAGCGAGGTAGGTGCTAGCCTCTTCTCCCAGGTAACAAGTGATAGGATGAGAGAGGATGGCCTCAAGTTATGCCAGAGGAGGTTTAGATTGGATATTAGGAAAAATGTCTTTACTGAAAGCGTGGTGAAGCATTGGAAGAGACTGCCCGGGGGAGTGGTGGAGTCTCCCTTCATGGAAGTGTTCAAAACACATGTAGCTGTGGCACTTTGGGACATGGTTTAATAGGCACATATGTATGATTTTTCGCCTAAGTGGTCTTTTGACCAAAGACACTGGTTAATACCATTTATTATATTCCCATACATCGGTAATGTTATGATGAGTCCTAACAAGCTACAGAACACGTGATAAACAACGTCACAAACACAGATACAGTCATAGGAAAACTTCACACCAGATGAAAGAACTGTGCACCACCACTTCACAAGAAGCCTGGCGTGGTAACCCACCATCGACTTGCAGTTTTCATCGCTCTCCTGGGACCACACACACTGTGGAACTGGGATCTACTCATGCCGAACCTCTGGGCAGGCTGTGGAAGCTCTGGTCCCCGGGGGCTTGGGGCAGGTGGGAAGTCTGGAGAGAGTAAGGCTGAGCAGAGGCTGTTGGCACCTCACAAGAGAAATGTCAAGTGTGGGGGCCAGCCCAAACTGCACAGAGAACAGAAGGTTTTGGCCTTTCGTGAGGACTAGACTGGATATTAGAAAAAAAAGTCTTTACCTTTTGGTGCTGAAGCACTGTAACAGGATGCCCTGTGAGAAGCAGTGGAGTCTCCACTCCTGGAGGTATTAAAAAAGCGTGTAGATGTGGCACTTGGTGTATGGACCCACCATGGCATGGATTAAAATGTCTCAAAGCAGGTGGTTCTGAGATGTGACCCTGTGCCTCCTCCCAGTGAGTTTAGTGCAGAAGGGCATGTCTCAACCTGTTACCTAATCTGCTACCAGACCTAGGTGAGAGGTGGGACAGAGATTTTAAATGACTGCACTTACATATGTGACCTTGTGGACACCTGCCCTTTTCTCGGACCCCCAGGACAATGACAAGCACATGCTATAACACATGGAGTCTTGAAGGTGGTGACTATCTTTCATCCCTTCTCTCTCTTATAAACTATCTCTCTTTTGTCTCTTTCTCTCTCCTCATTCTCTTTTTCTTGTTTTTACTTTGTAACAAGTGTGGCTGCAGCAGGCTACAGAAGGCATTTTTGGTATTTAGTTCTGACTCCAGCAACATCAAGCTCTTTTTACATTTTTTTTGGTTCTGCGAAGCATATTGTTATACAGTGTTATCAGTGCTTCTTAGTTGCTGATTATTGTGGTAACACTGGCCTTTGTGGTTTGTTGTTGATGCTCTATCACATATGGGTCGTTGATTGCTTATATCCAGTGTTTCAGGGCATGCATCTTTTTTAGTAAAATATTGTTAACACCTCCTCCTGAGTGATTTGTGTCACTATGATGCTGTCCTGGTGACTCCAAGGAGCTCACTTTAAGTTGGACGTGACATTTGGGGACATGGTTTAGTAGGCACAGTGGTGCTAGATTTGATGATCTTTGATGATCTTAGAGGTCTTTTCCAAGCTTGTTAATTGTATGATTCTATGACTAGTGATACCTGCGGCTTTTAATAACAAATAAGGATTTCCCCATCAGGAGTTGTAACTATTTTCTTCCTAAGCAGAGCTAGGCCAGGATGCCATTCCCATTCCCAAAACACGCCTTGCGCCAGATACACACAAAGCTGCCAAGAAAATGTTTAGGTGTGCAATCTACAGAAACTCGTCAGACAGGTATCAGCACAAAGACAGGGGTTAAATAACCCCCAGATACACAACACTGTAGAGGACAGAAGACAACGAAGTTAAAATAGCTGAAAGGATTCCTTTTCCCTCAGCAAAATATCATTAGGTAAAACTCACATGTTTTCATCACAGTTTAAGAAATATTTCTAGCCATTCACCAGACCAAAAGACACTGCAAAAGAAACACTATGGGGGTGCATTTAGCAGTATGCAAAACGGTTTGCTAACACAATCCCACATAAGCTTCCTTCTCCCTCCAGCAGCTGCCTTGGAGATTTTAGCATGGCAATGCATAACAGAGACAATGAAAATCCAATCCCTCTATCAAGAGTCTCTTACTTGTTCGAGGAGATTGAAGTGCACCTAAGGTAAAACTGTACAGAAAAAACCAGTATAAAAATAGAACAAACTTCTTACTAATGGCAGAGGTGGGGAATTCTCACAACCCTTTCAGTGCACAGCAGAAACAGCTAATCCTCCCTCAAATTCAGGTAACACCTCTCTGTTGTAATGAAATGCACTTTTTTATCTGAGAAAATCTAAGGTGTCCATCACCGCATCCTCTGCAACACTGTCTGAACACAAGCCCTTTTAATGGCTTACACTTGAATGCATACATTATTTTATAATTGCATGCAAATTTGAAATCTGCTGCATATATATTAGCTACATCAGGTGCAAATGAGTACAGATAAGAGAAGTGCTTTGCAAAACATAGGAGCTCCTTTCTAAGAAGAAATAAAGAGTGTTGCTGGATCACCACTCCAACAACAGCTGCCCTATTTATATAGTACAAAAGCTCATATGGTTTGTTATTTCGCTTAAAAGAGTGCTCGGCTATTGTACAGAAAATAGAGGCAGATTTTGCCAGGCTTATTTTGATTGCACCAGGAAAAAAAATAACCACCCCATCAATGAACCTAAACTCAAAGAATTAAAGATTTCTTCCTAACTGATCCACTTCTTTGGCAGACTTTGTAGGTATTGGGCCTGTAAACTGCAGAAGGGCCAGGATCTTCACATGAACTCAGCATCTCCACAGACATTATCTGTGTGGACATTAGGTATGATGCCAGCTGCCAAGACCAAGCCTGTATCAGTGCAGCAGCACTGCAGCATTCAGCACCAACAGCATTTCATAAAATCATACACTCACAGAATGGTTTGGGTTGGAAGGGACCTAAAGATCATCCAGTTCCAACATCCCTGCCGCAGGCAGAGACACCTTCCACTGTACCAGGTTGCTCAAAGCATCATCCAACCTGGCCTTGAACACCTCCAGGGATGGGGTACCTACCACTTCTCTGGGCAACCTGTGCCAGTGCCTCACGAACCTCACAGGAAAACATTTCTTCCTAGCATCTAATCTAAATCTCCCCTCTTTGAGCCTAAAACCGTTCCCCTTGACCCTATCCCTGATGAAAAGCCAACATGAGAATTCCAGTCTTCAGCAGCATGCAGTTCAGTGTTAGTTTGCAGTTAATTAAAGGTACATTTTCAGAAAACAAACATCAATGCAATGCTTTTTTAAAGGTACAGTTCAATTTTGTATTGGCCATTTGTGTAAAATTATTAGTAAATGTCAGGATTATTATAATTTGAAAGTAATTGGAACTAAGTAACTATTAACAAGGTGTGGATCAGTTTTGTAAAAACGCAGAATAAAAATGGGGACGATCAGCAGTAGCTGTAAAACATTGTGTCCTTCTGCTCTGGAGCATGTCCAGAGAAGAGCAGTGAAGCCGGTGTAGGGTCTGGAGCACAGGGGTTATGAGAGGCCACTGAAGGAACTGGAACCGTTTACCCTGGAGAAGAGGAGGCTGAGGAGAGACCTCATTGCTCTCTACACACACTCTACAGCTTGCTGAAAGGAGGCTGTTAGCAAGGGGGGTGCTGTTCTCCTCTCCTAAGTAATAAGTGACAGGACAAGAGGAAATGACCTCAAGTTGTGTCAGGGGAGATTTAGGTTGGATATTAGGAAAAAAGTCTTCTCTGAAAGAGTGGTGAAGCATTGGAACAAGCTGCCTAGGGAAGTGCTGGTGTCTCCATCCCTGGAGGTGTTCAAAACACATGTAGCTGTGGCATTCTGGGACATGGTTTTGTAGGCATGTTGGTGTTGAGCTGACAGTTGGACTAGATGATCTTAGAGGTACTTCCCAACCTTAATGATTCTATGATTAGACGAGGACCTGGCAGCAAGACTTAAGATGTAGGTAGGAGCTGCAGTGCAGAACAGGGAGCCCACATCTTTTGAGAGCAGGATGTATGGCATCTACCACAGCCCACAACGCAACCCTAGCAAGCAGAAAGCAGCAGTGGATGCATTGCTGGTCACTTACACAAGAGCATTCATGAGGACGTTGCAGTACATGCTCCCCTTGCCAGACTTAGAGGAAAATTTTGTTTCCATGTTTTACAGGGAAAACTTGTTTTAGTCATAATACAATGAGTTGGAATAAATTCTTGTCTTTTTATTCTCAATCAGTGTGTCAATCATTAAAACGAGAACCCTGTTCAGTCTTGGCTTTAGATGACTTACAAAATGAGCCGCATTACCACTCTGTTCAGAGATTTGCTGGCACTATACAAATTTGCCTGTGTTATGTGTAGTTAAGCCACTCTAGATAGGTTGCACACTGTGCCAAGGACAGATGCACAGAGAAGATGCTGCTCTACCATTTTCCTGGACAACATTAGGGAACTTTACCTTTTCAAAGCCCCTTTCCCTGCCTCCCCTCTATTTGATGCTTCCTCCTTTCTAAAAGGATTATTTTTTTAAAAAAAGAAACCCGACACTGTATTGGATCAATAGTTCTCAAAGCTGGAATATATCCTTCTTTTTAAACTAAGTCTTTATATTGCTAGCCAGTGTGCTTACTCCAGGGACAGGATTACCCTTGGGAAATCTGCTGTAGTTTTCACAGAGGTGGCAAGAAATGAGGATGTTCAGCCTCATCAATGAATGATTAGCAAAGAAAATTGTCAGAATTTAAAAAAAAATTGCTTTTATAAAATGTCCCCCCACTTTCAGTACTAGGTGCTGTTTTGGGCACCACAGTACAAAAAGAATCTAAAACTACTGGAGAGCGTCCAGAGGCCACAAAGCTGCTGAATGGTTTAGAGGGGAAGCTGTATAAGGAGTGGCTGAAGTCACTTGGTCTGTTCAGCCTGGAGAAGAGGAAACCGAGGGGAGACCTCATTGTGGTCTACAGCTTCCTTGCAAGGGGAGAAGGAGGAGCAGATGTTCATCGACCAATGACAGGATCGAGGGAATGGCAGGAAGATGTGCCAGAGGAGGTTTTGGTTGGATATTAGGAAAAGATTCTTCACCCAGAGGGTGGTGGAGCACTGGAACAGGGTCCCCAGGGAAGCAGTCACGGCACCAAGCCTGACGATATTCCAAAAGCTTTTAGACAATGCCCTCAGGTACATGGTGTGAATGCTGGGGTTGTCCTATGCAGGAACAGGAGTTTGATTCAATAATCCTTGTGGGTCCAGTACAACTCAGGACATCCTATGACTGATTAATTTCCTCACATTGTCCCCACAGTTCTTCATGGCTAGAGATGAGTCATGTCAGTGCTAGGGACTGCAATCCTGAAGCACCATCTGGGAGAGGCCCAGCCTGTATTCGTATATAGCTTTCCACAATAATTACTCTGCCCAGTGGCCTGTTTGAATTCTTTCTGAACAGCTCATCAGAAGAGGGCTGCATTGCGGGTTAGAAAATAAGATCAGAGAAAAGCATGACTTACAAAAATAGCATCAGTGGGCTACATTAGAGGCCAGGATTCAGACATCCAACATTTCGGTACTATTGGTATTCACAATATTGATGCTGCTTCTGCTGTCATTAAAAGTCCCAGAGATAACTAATTCTGCAGCTGGAAAAACACAAAGACACATAGCTGTGCCAAGCAGCTGGGTGCGAGCTCTTGCCTAAGCCCAGATGACAGATCGCTTGCTCCTGTGCCCAGCTCAAGGTGTTGAGTGTGCCAACTCTAAACAGGAAAACAAATACATCATTGGCAACAACAACGACAAGAACAGAGAACTCAAGTGAACAGCGTTACACCATTGCATGTGGTGCTGTATGTTTGGCAGCGCCTGTTGTGCTGCTCTTCCCACCTCTGGAGGGATGCAGTGCTGCTGCAAACAGCTCAGAGAGCCACAACAGGAACAGTAAGGAGGATGGATGAGCCACCAAACAAGAAAGGTGAGAGACAGAGACTACTTCTTCAACCTGAAAAAGGCAGAGTGGAGCAGGGGCTTTTGAGTGGCATGGAGAGAGAGAAAAGTGATGCACTGCTCACAAGCTCTTCCAGTACACAAATGAGAAGGACGCAGATCCACAGCCCCAGCAATACCTCCTGCAACATAAACAAGGAGCCCAGCTTGTTGTCACCAGGTGTTGCAAATCATAACTGTCCGTGGCTTCACAAAGCA
The DNA here is from genome assembly GCA_033459285.1 of Clamator glandarius. Classification (NCBI taxonomy): domain Eukaryota; kingdom Metazoa; phylum Chordata; class Aves; order Cuculiformes; family Cuculidae; genus Clamator; species Clamator glandarius. The sequence goes on along the minus strand of JAUNZM010000483.1, from coordinate 784,359 downwards.
CACTGACATGCCAGTAGAAGAAAAGAAGTCCATCAAAGACTGGTAAGATCATTCCTGTGGCTCAGGAACTTCTAGTACAAAAAATAGCTGCAGCTGGAAAAAGCGTATCAGGAAGAGTCTCCACACATGTGCTTAGTAGTTTTCTTTGACTTCTATTGTTGTCATCTATAAAAAAAAGATCCCAAGCACCAATACAGGCTAGAAGGAGCATAGATTGAGAATAGCCCAGAAGAGAAGGATTTCAGGGTGTGGGTGGATGAGAGGCTCAACATGAGCCAGCAAGGGGCAACTGCAGCCCAGAAAGCCAACTGGACTGCATCAAAAGAAGTATGGCCAGCAGGTCAAGGGAGAGGATTCTTCCCCTCTACTCACTCCACCCTTGTGAGACCTCACTTGGAGTTCTGTGTCCAGCTCTGGAGTTCTCAGCACAGGAAGGACTTGGATCTGTTAGACTGAGTCCAGAGGAGGCCACAAAGATGATCAGAGGGCTGGAGAACCTCCCATACAAGGATAGGCTGAGAGAGTTTGGCTTGTTCAGCCTAGAGAAGAGAACGCTCTGAGGAGACTTTACAGCAGCCTTCGAGTTCTGGAAGGGGCCTCCAGGGAAGCTGGGGAGGGGCTCTTTATCAGGGAGTACAGGGACAGGATGAGAGAGAATAGTTATAAGCTTGAAAGAGGGGAGATTTAGATGAAATATTAGGAAGGATTTTTTTCCTGTGAGGGTGGTGAGGCACTGGCCCAGGCTGCCCAGAGAAGTTGTGGATTCTCAATCCCTGGAGATGTTCAAGGCCAGGCTGGATGAGGCTCTGAGTAACCTGATGTGGTAGAAGGTGTCCCTGCCCATTGTAGGACCTTTGGAACTGGATGATCTTTAACGGCCCTTCCAACCCATGATATCATGATATCAGTGGATTCCATGATATCAGTGGATTCCATGATATCAGTGGAGTAGACCTTATGATGTGACCTGAGACAACATTTTTTGAATCAATGCCAATAGCATTTTACACAGGAAAATAAAACATATTGCAAAACAATTAGTTACCTTGTTTTTTTTCCTATCCTCAAATTCATAGTTTTAACTCGAGCTCAATATTTTTGACTGCTTCAAGGTCAGCAATGATATTACATTCACCACCTGCCTGCACAATGTCTAGCCCAATTTCCTGACCTTCAACAGCATTCCCTGAACAGCATAAACACTGACAGTGCCGCAGCCCCTACCAAATATACATGAGAGCTACACCCCTGAAGTCTGTCCCTCACACAGACCAGTGACCCACTAGGATGAGCTTGCAGACATGGGGAGGTGAGAGGTTGAAGGAACTTTTGGGTATGTCCAGGTCTGCAGCTATCACTGCTTGGTGACTGGCTCAGATGTGGATGGTCCCACACTCCATCCATCAGTCATCACAGCAAAACCCCATGGAAATAGCTTTAAACCATGCGGTAGGAGAGATCAAAGGACTGTGAAAATCTTTAGCTGTCTTTAGAATTGTAGAATTATAGAATGCATTGGGTTGGAAGAGAACTTTACAGGTCATCCAGTCCAATCTTCTTGCAGGAGCAGGGACATCTTTAACCAGATCAGGTTGTTCAGAGCCTCATCCAAGCTGACCTTCGATGTTCCCAGGGATGGTGATACAATATGTGTAATATTTCTAAGGCAAATATTTCAATTTAAGCTAAAGTACAGCTAAGTTTTGTTTAAGCAATTGTGGTTTTTGAAAGTTAGACAGAATGTTCCTCTGATAGTAGGTCTCTCTACAACAGTGTTTTCTAGACATTGTTTGTTCCCTGAAAATGGTAATGTATTGTGTGAGGAATGATTTGTGATAAACAGATGTCTCTTCTTCTGTAACTACCTCTGTCTGGAATCCTAACTAATGTGAAAAGCAAGGTCAAGCAGAGAGCTGGAGCCAGCTCCAAATTAGCAAGACTTTTGACTGTTGCAAAGGTTCAGAACATTAAAATTAGACTTTGGAGAATAGTAGAATATTCATAAGATTTCTGGGAAAATTTATACGTATACATGTAAGCGGGAAATATAGTCTGTAACTAGTCTTTGTTTCATTGCACATGATTGATGGAGATCATTCATGCATGTTGTCTAGGCCTGATAAAGGATGCTTGCTTTCTAAAATTCCAAAACAAGTCTTAGAGAGTTCTATTTGCAGACATTTTTGGTATCAATGGTGCCTGCACTACCTCCCTGGGCAACCTGTGCCAGTGTTTCACCACTCTCACTGTGAAAAATTTCCTTCTTATATTCAGTCTAAATCTACCCTACCTTAGTTTAAAAGCAATAAGGATTGGTCAAATTCCCTCTGAGGGGAGGGTGGAGTACCTTTTTATATATATGAATATGAATAGAAATATGACTACAAGTGTTTTACTTTCTGCCAAGTAAAAATGGTGCTTGCATTGTGATGTCATGATCTCAGATTCAAGATAGCTGAACTATGCTGATATACCAATAATGAATCATTTTTCTAATGAAAATGTTTTACTCGTGTCACCACTTAACTGCTGAAAACAAGCAGCTGAAACAGTGTGGGGGTACAGGACACCGTTATACATCATGCAGCATCCCCTACAGCTAATGGTACCATCCCATACCTTGCAACAGTTTTACAAGGATCCGCTCTTCCCAAGCAGTGGATGCTCAGGAGATGCCCTGCGCCTTTACAGTAATGAATTTCTAATTCCCAAGGATTAAACATGTATGGTGGATGATCAGGCAGTGATGAGCTGATGCACATTTCCACTTTCTTGCATTATTGCACACTGATTTGCTCAATCAGAGGAGTAGCAGGCTTATGCCCAGCACAAAGGATGCTGACAGTAAACACGCTGAACAAAAGGATTTTTATTTTTCCAGGCTGCTTCCTCAGCAGCAACACACAGCACCCCTGTCATGACAGAGAGCCTTACAACAAGTCAGCATCACTGAGTCCCTTGCAGACCAGCTCTGACTAACAGTGAAAGTCTCCCCTGCTGCACAGCCTGGTGGGGTATCTGATCACCTTTTAAAAGGAGAGCGTATGCAGCTTCATTGCCCTCCTCTGGATACGCTACAGTATAAGAAAGATATTGAGCTGCTAGAGTATGTCCAGAGCTGGTCAACGAAGCTGGTGAAGGGTCTGGAGAACAAGTCTTATGAGCAGCAGCTAAGGGGACTGGGCTTTTTTAACGTGGAGAAGAGGACACTGAGGGAGACGTCCTAAAAGGAGGTTGTAGGGAGGTGGGTGCTGGGTGATAGGATGAGAGGAAATGGCCTCAACTTGTGCCAGGGGAGGTTTAGATTGGATATTAGGAAAAATGTCTTTACTGAAAGAGTCGTAAAGCATTGGAACAGACTGCCCAGGGAAGGGGTGGAGCCTACCTCCCTGGAGGTGTTCAGAAAGCATGTAGAAGTGTTGCTCTGGCAGATGGTTTAGTAGGAATGGTGGTGTTGGGCTGAAAGTTGGACTGGATGATCTTAAAGGTCTTTTCCAACCTTAATGATTCTATGAGAGGTGTGTGGCTACCCAAGATTTTCTGGAGGAGGGGAAACAGGATGGAGTGATGCTGATTTGAGTGGCTGGATGAGGGGATTGCTGCAGTGAAGACTAGGGGAGCAGGAGGGAGCTTTCCCAACACCAGCCATATCACATGGCCCTGGGGGTCTCAGCAGCAGTCCCATCTCAGACGCCAGTCCTTGACACTAGTGCTGTGTGCCCACTATGATGCTCCCTTTACTATCAGTGAGAGCAGCCCTCAGGAGCTGCAGAAAGAACACAATTTCCACCTGAGGAATTCAAACCGGTTGGCAATCACACAGAAACATCCTGTTGTCAAAAGTCACTTATCCCATAAACTTCTCTGAAAGCATTTTTGTTGATTTGTGTATGTTCTTTTATCAGAAAGTAAAGTTTTAGGTAAATATGCAAGAGGGAAGAGTTGTGGGATCTTGCCAGGCTACAAATCCCATTGTAACTTCACCCTCTTAGTCACATAAGGCCTTTTATTCAGCCTGGGGGCTTTTTTTAGTTATTAAGACTAGATGTAGTTGTGTCAAATGCTCTTACTGGAAGACATTCATCCTGGCTGCAGTCTGTTGCTGAGGCCAGACAGCAGCACAGCCAAAGGATGCTTAACTGCCTGGCTGGGAGACGGGGCATTGTGGGGGCTTATCGGTGTTGGCTCTGAGGATGAGGCAGCAGCAGACATTGCCAAATTCTGCTGATAGGTCAGAAATGCCCCCTGGCCATGAGATACTGTATTTTTCCCTTTAGAGAGGGTTTGTGGTGGAGGGGTGCTGGGCACCACAATGGACATCCAAGATCCTGGACCTGCTTGCAGCTGCTCTGGGGTGCCCCATGACTCTGCTCTCTTCTCTAAATAGCACTTATGATATGCACAGAACAGAGACCACACTGGGCTGTTTTCTGAAACAAAAATATAGCAGCTGTGTGTATTCCACTGAGTTGATGACTTTTTCTCCCTGAATGCCTGTGGAGCCTGGCTGGCCCAGTGCCCTGTGCAGCACCGGAGCAGGGAGGGAACTGAGTAAGAGCTGAGCGAAACGAGCAGTTTCCATCCGCCTGCCACAGCACTGCAAGAAGTAATACATCCCTGTCTGCTCAAACACACTGAAGGTTGCCTCTCCTCTGCATCTGAACCAGCCTTGAACAGGATCCAGCATGGAGTCCTTTCCAGCTTGTGTCTGTTGTCACAAAAAGTTTTGTATTGCAGATCCAAGAACCAGAGACGAGGGACAAGCCTGGTATTTTCCATGATACCACTGCAAACCTTTGGTCATGTCATCAGCTTAAAACACACAGCTTCCTAATGGAAAACAGACTTGCCTGAGGGATAGTCATGCACCACAGCTTGGGAGCTTTGCCACTGAAGTGAAGCATCTTTGTTTTGGTTTCCCCACGCATACAGAGACACCCCCCACCCCAGCCCCTCTGCAAGCTGAGTGAGCCTGTAGGACATTGGTATCCTCAGCTCTGCTGTTTTTTTCTGCTCTCCATAACAACCTGTGTCTTTCAGACAATCAAATCAGTCTAAAAATGCTCTCCCTAACATCTGTGTAATTAAATGTTCATTTAAGGATTTATGTACTTTAATCAACAGGAGCACAAGACAGCTCTGCCCAACCGGCCTCCCAAACACCTTCCCTTCTTGTCCCCCTGCCTGCAGGGCTCTGTCTGCTCCACTGTCAGCAGAACCTCCAGAGGCTGCAGCTCTTCAGCTGGACAAGATGCAATGCCTGGCCATGTGGAAATGGCCACACAAAGCCACACAAATGTGGGCTCAGGGGCACTGTGTGACAGCACCAGCAGGTTACATGAAGTTAGGGTTATCATCTTACACCACGCTACATGTTCTTTTCTCCCTCACTGATCCTTAGCTTCCCTTATTAATGAGACAGTCTAACAGCCTAGTTTCAATTACAGATAGCTGCTATCTTACCAACTCCTCTGCTGAAGATCATGGCAAGAGGCAAAGCTATGGGAGCATCACAACTGAAGCTGCTAAGCCTTGACAAGTACTCGCTTACAGGTGCCTCTTGGCAGGATGAGCCACACAAAACAGACATAGTATGAATAAAATGGGATAGGTCTGCAGTTTTTTATGCTAAGCTATGTAAGTACTGGAGGAAAGAAAAGAGGGAGAAGACTGAGGAATGGGAATGCAAGATGGTGAACCACTTGTACCATGGTGAATTCAGCACTGGCAACTTATTTGTATGGGAAATGAGAACAAACATTGTTCCTTCCCATTCTGGAGAAATCACTCATGAGAAATCACTGATTGAAAACACCAGGCATAATAAGCTTCCCCATCTACCCTCCTATGCAAACAGCCTTCATTAAGTCTCCTGAGAAGCCCCATGTCTGCCTTGTAGCACAAATTCTAGGAAGGGAAGTTCTGGCCAGGCTTGTGGTTTTAGACTGCAGTCACATTTTTTCTATGTATGAAATACGCACAGCTTTTTTTTTTAGTGGAACTTACGGCTTAACTGCTTGTAATTCCACATACATCTGATTTTCACATGTTCAACACTGAAGATGTTCAAAGTTGTAACGAAATTTTAAAGCAAATTTCCTTTGAAATGAGACACATATGAAGTGTTCAATCCTGGGTACCCCATACTCTGTTGTCCCCTCTTTCTTTAGACTCTCTTGGTTGAGTGTTGTATTGCAGTGTGACTTCAGGCTCAAATTCTGCTCCATCATGTGGCTGTTTCATTATGCCAACCATAACAGACACAAAAAGAGTCAAATCCAGAAGAGGTTTCCCCCAAACAGATGCTTTCCCTAGATGCAGAAAGTAAAGCCTCAAGGGAACAAAACTCTACATATAAGCAGAGGCCTTGTGAAGTCAAAAAGGTTCTGCCTTGGCCTCAATGGCTTGCAAGGTCAGAGATGCATCTGAGATTTGAGGGCAACAAGCAAACATATGTAAATGAAAAAAGGGAAGAAATCAGAAATAACAAATAATATGCAACCGCATAAGGTTGAGAGATAGTTTAAGTCAGATAACAACAGCGAGTGACCTTTATGGAGAAGGAAGAGAAGAAATTTTCTTTTGTTCAGTAGAAGGCTTATTTCTGTCACAGGAAGATTCTGGCAACTGTCTTCCAGAATCTCTTAGCTTTTGTATTTCTGTTTCATCTGAATATCCTATAGTTCTTGTTTTGCTTTGTTCGTGTCCCCTCCCTGTTCTCCATCACTACCAGCAATTATTGCTTCTAGAAGAAAATGCATGGAGGCATTAGCACAATTGCCCACAGTTACAACTTTTACAGACTGGCCTTGGATCAAGATGTTTCCTTTGATAAACACAATACTTGTGCAAAGTTATCCATTATCAGCCACATACTCCAGTCAGAAATAACTGGCACGTTGAAGGTTCTTAGCAAAACCGCAGTGAGAAAAGAACAAATCCCTGGCTAGCTCCTGTCCTCACATGAACTGCCAGAAATTCCTAATCACTTATTGGCTTAATTACAGCTATTCTGGACTTCCTAGACTTCTTTTGATTTGGAACAGAATACGCTCCCTTTTCATTACTTTATTTCAGGGGACAAATATTTACATTACATTCATATTGATGGGTAGGCTAACCAAAAATGGTAATTTTTTTTGCAAGAAGCACTTTTACAGTGCAGCCTGGAAAGGAACAGATGCTGCTGTCACATCTCTTCCTATCTTGAGGAGATAAGGGGTTGTTTAGCCTGAAGAACAGGGAGCTGAGAGGAGACCTTATCGCTCTCTACAATGCCCTGAAAGAAGGTTGTAGCGAGGTGGGTGCTGGTCTCTTCTCCCAAGTTACAAGTGACAGGACGAGAGAAAAGGGCCTTAAGGTCTGCCAGGGGATATTAGGAAAAAAGTCTTTACCGAAAGAGCGGTGAAGCATATTGTAAGAGGCTGCCCAGGGAAGTAGTGGAGTCTCCTTCCCTGGAGATGTTCAAAAAGCATGTGCATGTGCATGGGACATGGTTTAGCAGGAACAGTGGTGTTGGGCTGACAGCTGGACACGATCTTTTCCAATGTCTATGATTCTAAAAGGGATAGACATGTTCATCTCTCAAGATCTCAGATGCTGGATGCAGGGATGTCCTAAGTTTTTGAGGAAAGGAACAAATTTCCTCTGGTATGATTCAGCCACACCCCCATTATCAGTGTGGCTGGGATCATAGATTGGCACAAACCAAAAAACCTCCTTCAAATAAACAAACTTTTGGGACTGTGCCCGAAATACGTCAAATCTGTAGCTTAAATACACGGTTTAGGAATGTTTTCTGCTGTAGGTGCTCCTCCCAGCCTGGACATCACCTTTGCTATGTTCAGGATGCTGGTCATGTAGTGGCCATATCAAGCTTAGGATACCTGCAGGCATATGTACTAATGTCATTAGACACCAGGGCTTTTCTCTTGCTTTACCTACTTGTTCTCTTGCTACACCTACTAAGTCTCAGCCACATGACGGTGCTTGCAGGACAGACGGGATACACGTTAGTTAGCACTGGATCGACCACTGTGCCCACAACAAGCAGAAGCTTGGGCACACAGCTGAAACATGAGACAGATGGAGCCAGCGTTTTGTCAGACAAGCAGAGAACGTACTGCTACCGCCGTGGGTGGCTGCAGCTTTCCCCTCCTGTGGGATGAGCACACGCCTACCACATTTGCTAGGCTTGAAACAAGCTCCTGGTGACTTTCAAATGCCCATTGCTAGCCATATCCAGGGACTTGGATGCACAGAAAATGGGCAGCACATCATAAGGTATCACCTCTGAAATCTACCAGGGGACCCATGGGCCCTTTTAAGTGGCTTGCCCATGCCCTGACAGAGTGACACCCACCTCTGCTCAACTCTTCTTAGCCCCAAATCAGCCATCCTCTGCCTACATCCTTTTAGCTCCCCCACAGTCATGGCAATATGTGGAACAGGATCCCTACAGGAAGAGTCAGACCACTGCTACCACTTAGCTGAGCTCTGTTCCACACCCTGACACCAGGTTGAGGGACAGATGGGACTGACAGCTGACAGAGGAGCCCTTATCAAGGGAGGGCAGCAGCCCACACTGCCCACTCCTGTGTCTCATGAAACAGGAAAATTAACCTTTTATTAGATCTAGCTGCAAAAAGCCTATTCTTTCCACAGACAGCAATCACAGAGGAAACAAAAGGGACATAAGTTAGCAACAAAAGCAACATTCCTCATTTTGCTAATGATCCTGCCTTCAGGACTCCTTGTTATCATCTCCTTGCTCTACATTTCAAGCGTGCACTTGTGAAGGAAGGACATTCCCACAGCCCCAGGCAGGATGCTTCCTCCACCCTAGCCCATCCCAGACCTCCCCTTCTCCTTCATCTAAAATAAACAATTTCAGTTATACATTTCAAGACTCACTAAACACAAGGTGTCCCTCCTAATAACAACCACTCTGATTCTGTTTCTGGTATAAGGTAATTCTGCAATCTCTCGCTGGTTCAGCTGAAGAAGCACAAATAACAGTGCAGCCCCAAACTGATTTTTAAAATGCCAGCAGTTTAGTTACTTCTAAAAAAATCAACTCTTGATGGCATTTTTAAAGACATTTCAAAGGGTGCACACAGGGGCTTGCAATGCCTTAAATAAAACTACTCCAGCTTGTGCATAATTGGTCTGCATAGGCACAAATAATTCCACTTGGCACCTCCAGTTTGTTGCGCAAGTGGGCATAATGAAGTTTAATAACAGGTTGCATGATGGAAAAATGTCCAGTTTAAGCCAATTTATCTTACAGTGTGACACAGCCAAAACTCTCTCGCTATTGCTGTTTGGCTCCTGACAGAACTGTCCATGCCTTCTGCATAAAGCACCACACTACCAATGATGAATCTCATCCCGGCAGGGCTCCTCATTTGGCCTTTGTTTCTAATCCTTCTTTCAAAAAGTCATCAGCTTCAAGTCAACAGCAGAAGGGACTAACCAAAGAGCTGTTTTGCTTGCCTGCTGAGTACAAGGCCACAGATACAGTCTCATATCCCCATCCTTGGAAATAAGGAATGACGTTTTTAGAGGGGCTCTTCTGCCTCCCACCTTCTCAGTAACTGAGAATACACATGGAGATAGGTGTGAATGATCTGCACCACTTCAGAGCAGCAGCGTAATCTTTGGAGGTGTTCAGACTTTATTCTCTAAGCTCTTCAGCAAACAAGCAGCCCTGGTATTTGACTTTCAACCTCACAGGAATGAAGGCTTCAGCTTTGCCTATTTATTCTTGCACCCTTCACCAAAAGCTGACAGTCTTGTGTTTAAACAGGTAAGGCAGAAAGCAAGGAAGAAATGAAAAATCTCTCAACTCTTTCCTTGCTACTAGTTCAGATGTCTTTAGATGAAACTCCAGGTGCCCAGATGTCAGCCTTGTCCTTATGCTTCTGTATCCAAGTAGAGTCGACAGGCAAAAATGCCTCTGGACTACTTTGAAATCACAGAATAGAATCAAAGAGTCATCAAGGTTGAAAAAGACTTCTAAGATCATGAAGTTCAACTGTCAGCCCAACTCCACTGTGCCTACTAAACTATGTCCCAAAGTGTCACACCTATTATTTTGGTAAAAGATTTTTTCCTAATATCCAATCTAAACCCCTATTGCAACATGAGGCCATTTCCTCTTGTCCTATCACTTGTTACTTAGGAGAAGAGAACAGCACGCATCTCGCTGCAGCCTCCTTTCAGGGAGCTGTGGAGGGTGATGAGGTCTCCCCTCAGCCTCCTTTTCTCCAGGCTGAACAGCCCCAGGTCCCTCAGCCTCTCATCATAGCCCCTCTGCTCAAGATCTTTCCCCAGCTCCATTCCCCTTCTCTGGAATGCTCCAGCCCCTCAATGTCTTTTTTGTAGTAAAAGACCCAAAACTGAACATAGGATACAAAGCGCAGCCTCACCAGTGTAGAGTACAGGACGACAATCCCTTCCCTGCTCCTGCTAGACACACCATTTTTGATACAAGCCAGGATGCCGTTGTCCTTCTTGGCCACCCAGGCACTCTGCTTGCTCACGTTCTGTTGCTGTTGACCAGCAACCCTAGGTCCTTTTCCACCAAGTAGATTTCCAGTCACTCTTCCTGAAGACTGCAGCGTTGCATTGGGTTGCTGTGACTGAAATGTAGGATCCACCTTGTTTCTTTCCACCTTTTTTTCACATGTTTATCCTTTCCTTTTCCAAGGAGCCAGCTTCAATGTGGGCCAAAGTCAGCACAGCCAGGTAAAAAGTACGGCAATGCTACTGCAAACAAGAGGATGGAACGTGCCTGCACCTGGAAGCACAGTGGAGGCCAGCACCCAAGGTCAGAGTGTGTGTAAGGGGATGGAGAGATCCTGCGATAGATCAAACAAAGCCTGACCAAAGTACTTCCTCAGCCAAGGGGGATGGTTTTATTTCCATATGTGGTCAGGCTGAGAGAGCTGGGGTTGTTCAGCCTTGAGAAGCAAAGGTTTTGGGGAGACCTTAGAGCAGCTTTCAAGTACTTAAAGGCGCCTAAAGGGAAGTTAGGGAGGCGCTGCAGGGAGAGGATAAGGGGTAACAGTTTTAAACTGAAAGAGGGAAGATTTAGGTGAGATCAGAGGAAGAAATGTTTTGCTGTGAGGGTGATGAGACACTAGCACAGGTTGCCCAAAGTTGTGGATGCCCATTTCCTGGAGGTGGTTCAAGGCCAGGTTAGATGAGGCTTTGCAAAATGTAAACAAGTGGAAGGTGTCCCTGCCCATGGCAGGATGGTTGGAACTGGATAGAGTTTAAGGTCCCTTCTAATCCAAACCATTCTGTGATTCTATGATTTCAGCTGGGGGCTTGGACAAAGCATGGTGCTAGGAGTCGCTGCAACTCCTGAATGCTCTGGAAACACCAGCCTCACTGTCCCAGCTCTCGGAGAAGGCTTTGCTCCGGGCTCCCCCTGCCCTCCCAGCCCATAGGGAGCGGAGCTAGGCCAGGAGGCTGCCGCAGGCTCTGCCACTTACATGCCGTCATTGCAGGGATTTGTTGCCTGCAAATGAATTTCAACATTTAAACTGTCCGGGCTCATCTGCGTAGCAACTCTAATACTCTTTAAGCTCCCTCAAATTTCTAAATGCTTAAAGCTATTACAATCTCTGTTATTTTACATTAGGCATCCCATTAACTATTTTCTTACTTTGATGTAATCAGTGTTTTACATTATTTGGAGATTAATTCTGAACAATGAGGCCACATGGCCTGTCTGTTCTACCACCAGACTGGCCTAGAAATGAGGAGCCTGGTGTGTTAGGCAGGGCAGATCCATCTTTGTCAGACAGCTGCTATCCCTGCTGCCATGGGGAGCACACCAAGCACAACCACCCTCTCCACCATAAGCCAGGTGCAGGATGGTTCCTGCAGACAGCACCTGGTGTGAGCAGCCTGGGTGCCACAGCACTCAGATGGAGATGGGTAAAGTGGCTCCCAGCATGGCCCTTGGCACCATCCTGCTGGGACATGCCAGTGCCTGGGGTTCCTCTGCAGAGCAAATGTTCACAAAGTCAAGGTATGAGACTACCTTATACAACAACCTTCCAAAGCTGCTTCATTTATCTGCTGCATATAGACTTGAGTTGTGAGAAAGTGGCCAAACCAGAAAGATTATTTAGTTTTCCAAGCATAGGACACCCAGTACCTGTTAAGATTTTTCCTTTAAGCTTACATTCCTTACACATAAAGGATCTGTTCCCTTCCCCTCTCAGTTAAAACAGAAGCAAAGTTATCCTTTCACTTCTCCATTTCAACACTATCATCCACAAGGTACTTAAAGTGCTTACGTACTCATATTTTAAGTGCACATATTTAGCAAATGAGAGTGAGTTACATACTTCAGTCACTCACATTTTTGCTCTTTGCATATAAAACTGACATGAAAAGATTCCATTCCAAGACTGCAAAGTTAAAATTATATACATAAAGAATGCATCTATAAGATGGAAATTATAATAATCCTTTACTTTGATGGATTAATGAATGAACATTAAAAGGGAATTCTTGGGGATGTAAACAAGTAACATTCACTCAAATGATAAAAATGATTACTGCAATAAGTCTTGTGACTCCAGTACTGGCACTACAGCTAAAATAAACCACCACTGAAAACTGCCAACAGAAACCCACCTGAAGAGGATCAGATTCCCACAAACACATTAACATGTGAACAAGCACTCTCTTTTTATCCAGATGGCCATTTCATGTGTTTACCCAGAAGAAAAACCTCATTTGCACACTGCATAAAAGTTTGTGTCCTTTGCCTTCAATGAAAAAGCACATTGGGAAGGATTTTCAGGTGACAAAGCAGTGCAGCTTTCCCACGTTCTTGCAGTGGTTTTACACCTGGGGGTAGCTTTTTACAGGTACCTGCAGCAATAGGCACAGGTCCTTTGCAAATCAGAGTAACACAGAAAAGAGTGCTACAGCAGACTGACATCACCTCGAGCCAAAGAGAACTCTGCCTGTGCAAAATATAAACCCTACCTAGGCCAAAAAGAGAATTGGTTTTACTGTTTTCTCAGGATGATGAGGCCTTTTCCAAGACATCACAATGTTGTTGCTGGCTTGAACTTGGCATGTGACCAGCCACAACCCCAGCTCTCTCTGGGAGAGAAACACTGTCAGCTCTCTACCTGGCTGGTTATCCCACAGCACAGTGCGTTTGCTTGTGCCCTCTGAAAGTCTGTACACCTTCTCCAGACCCTATTTCAGTTTATCAGGACTTTTGAAAACCAGACTGCTCCTCCACAAGCTAATTACCCTGTCACTAATTCTCTGCTGATTTCAGGCTGAATTTTCACCATTTTTCTTTGTGTTACGTGCATTAATCATGCACTTGCCAATGACCATTTCAGTGAAGACTGATATAAACGTTGCCCCAAGAAGCCTAACAAATCACTTACTTTCTAAAAACAGTCAGGGCTCCCATTTACAGAGATGAAGTAAATGCTCAGAGTTTACCAGCTGAGCCCTCTACACAGCTTATACATTGTGTTTGGTGTAAATCAGACTGATTTCAAGGGCCAAGCACTGATGCTTATAAAAAAGCTGGGGAGGTTGTCTTTATCAGGGAGTGCAAGGATAGGATGAGGGTGAACGGTTTTAAGCAGAAAGAGGGGAGATTTAGCTCAGATATCAGGAAAAAATGTTTTTCGGTGAGAGCGGTGAGGCACTGGCACAGGTTGCCCAGAGAAGTTGTGGCTGCCCCGTCCCTGGAGGTGTTCGAAGCCAGGGTGGATGAGGTTTTGAGCAACATGATGCAGTGGGAGGTGTCCCTGCCCATGGCAGGGGGAGTTGGAACTGGGTGATCTTTAAGGTCCCTTCCAACCTAAACCATTCTATGATCTCGGTTTTAGCCCCTGACCCCACAACAATAAGCACTGTCTCTGCCCAGCCACATGAACATCTCATCCACAGTCCCCCTTGCACATTCTAGTCCAAAGGAGGGGCAGGCCATCAAAACTGGGGGCTCGCCACATTAATTCTATCTATGGCTTGCTCACAGTTGCTGGTTACAGCCTGAAAACATTTGGGTGGTCTATAGCAATCACAAACTGCGCTCTGAGCTTGCTGAAAACTGGAGATAGCCAGAGAAAGACCTGGATGCATCAAGCTGCACTCTCCATTGATGGAAACCAAGGGTTTCCCAGCAGTTAGCACTAACTGAGGGCCTCTAACTGACTTCAGCAGTCTGCTACATACTGACTCTACCAGAAAATCTATCACAACCACTTTGAAATACAATGCTGAGAGCCGAGACCAGTGAAACTGAAATGACTTGCTTTCCAGCACAGCCCAGATAGACTGCACACTTGTTTCCCACATGTCAACTTCTGAATTTCACAGGAAGAAGCTCAAAAGATTTTTGTCTCTTTTTTGATTACCTGTAGAGTACCATTCCTCCTTTTTCTCTCATTTTGTCCAGAAGAGTTTCCTTCATGAAGGAGCTCAGTGCTGTTTTGGGGATTCAGCCAGAAAGCTAGAGCTGTCAGCATCCAGATCCTTGAAAAATCCATGGACGGGCTTTGCTCTAAGCACCCTGTAGCCCTGGCAGCATGGAAGGCTGAGGACCACCCTCTGATGTGCAGCAGAGTCAGATCACGATGGGCTGCCCTTTCCTCTGGAGTTTCATCTACAGATTTCAGTTTTGCTTCTCTGGTTTTGTCCTACTTAAGGCCTTCTGTAGTTTTACTACTGGATAAGTATATTTATTCCCTGATGAACCACACTGACCTGGAGGAGCACGACAAACCCTGTGACCCCACTAGCAGGCAGGAAAGAAAACAGTCATGTTGCAGTGAGTGAGTTCACCTCACATGTACTTGCTCTGTCTGTGACCGTGGTTATTGCTTTCCTACCTGGCATTAAAATACAAACTGACATGTGAGTTTTGCTTATGTGCTTATAAAAAGGCCTTAAAGAAGCTACACGCATGTATGTATGTACAGACACGTACTTATCTCTATGCACATTCATCCTCCCATGCATATATATGCCATACTACATATATTTATTTGTTAGAAGCAGGGACGCCTCAATATAAAAGGGAAATCAGTGCATTTGGTTTTATACTGTGATTATTGGGGAAAAGCGAACAAGCATCACATGCAGATAAAATGAAGTACATATCAGGTTCCTCTGCAGTTACATGTTTTGCTTTACGGCGACAGGTAGGCTTAGAGCCTAATCTCCAGCATAAAAATCATATCAATCAATGCCAGCATAATACTCATATATCAGAAAGACAACACTGGCTTTAAATAGGTACCAGCAGTTGCAGAAGAAAAGGTGCTTCCAGAACTCTATCTCCAAAGAGCCTTTTATCTCTCTCTCAGAAGCCGAAAGCCCCTAAATATAGGGCTATTATTAAAAATTCATGAGCTTCAGCAGCTATTTATCAAAGTCACGGACATCGGATATTTCCACGATGGTGAGTGGCTTGACATTCATTACTAATAAAAAAATGTGCACTTTATTACCATTTTAGAACAGAACATTGCTACCAATACTCAAGAAACAGCACATTATGACTAGGAGTCAGCATTAAGCTTTGCTGCAATACACGTTATTTCTGCCACCTGGATGCCTCACGCTTATTAGTTCACAAATGATGACAATGATGACAGCTTTGTGGAGTATGTCTGTGCCAGGCTGCAAAGAGGGTCCAGTCCCTTCTTCCTGGGGATGTGGTGGTGGTTCAGTGCCTCTCTTGACTAACCGTGTCCCAAGACCATACACTTACAATACACTTGCCTCCAATTTAATGAATGTTGTCCTGAGAGCAAAGCCATGCTGCAGAATAGCAAAGATTGCTGCAAAATCCCAGCTTCTAAGTGGCAGAAGCCACTGCAAACATGCAGCATTACTCTGCAAATTGCACAGTGACAAATCAGCAGGTAATGACTGCATCATGAACGGTCCTATAGTTCCAAGGTAGATGATGATGATGATTAGGATGCTGCCTTTATTATCAAAGGCATTTTCTTTTACCTACCACTTGCAGCCTCCTACTGCAACTACCTGACCTTAACGATGTAATCAAAATACAGTCATACTTTCATATAGAAAAGGTGAAAGAACTGTTCCTCTCTGTGATGGTTTACATTACTTACATATCTTATATATACAAACCCTATACACCTTCTATGTTGACATGGAAGAAGCATTCACTGCTGTTTGTGCAATAGTAGAGAGGAGAAGCAGAAAGGAAGGAGTAACCCATTCACCTCCCTCATGAATTAAGAGAAAATCAGACACAATAATTGGGTGATCCGGAGTCCTTAGCATAGGAAGGACATGAATCAGTTAGCGTGTCCACAGGAGGCCATGAAGATGATCTGAAGGCTGGAGCAACTGCCATACAATGATGGGCTGAGAGAGTTGGGTTTGTTTAGCCTAGAGAAGAGAAGACTCTGAGAAGACCTTACAGCAGCTTTCCAGTACTGAAAGGGGACTACAGGAAAGCTGAGGAGGGATTCTTTATTAGGGAGTGCAGGGATAGGACGAGGGACAATGGTTTTAAGCTGTAAAGAGTGTAGATTTAGATGAGATATTAGGAATAATTTTTTTCCTGTGAAGGTAGTGAGGCACAGGCACAGGTCACCCAGAGAAGTCATGGCTGCCCCATCCCTGGAGGTGTTCAAGGCCAGGCTGGATGGGGTTTTGAGCAACCTGATCCAATGGAAGGTGTCTCTGTCCACGGCAGGGGGGTTGGAACTGGATGACCTGTAAAAGGTCCCTTTGAAACCAATCCGTTCTATGATTTCAGTCAGTTCTTGAGAATTTGCTCTTCCCAATGAGGTTCCTGAGGTAACTTGACTATCTTGTCACTCTGCAAGTATACATGTGCCTGTGTCTGTCACTAAGCCTTCTGGATGAAAGTCAGGTAGCTTTCAATAAAATGATGTAAGTTTACAACCCCAAGGCCAGTGTGGCCTTAAACATGTAGTAATTTGTGGAATTCAGAAAAGCAATCGTAAAGGGAAGAATAGTTAGGCATCATCTGCTACTCTGAAGCTGCTGTCCTGGAAATGTCTTCCTACATCAAGACTTAGAAAGACTGAGGCAACAACTGCATTATAGGATTGCTATTGATCTCCTGGCAGATGCAAGTCGTAAAAACAGCTGAGAAACAGTATTCAGTATCTGCACACAACTCAGTGAGACCACAAAATCACACAGAGGCTGACACTGCCAGGGACCTTGGAAGATATTCTGGTCCAACCCCTGCTCAAGTATGTTCACCCAGAGCAGGCTGTCCAGGGATGGGTGGTTCACTCAGGTTTTGGATCCCTCCAAGGATGGAGACTACATCTCCCTGAAAATCACCAATGGAAGCATTTTGTCAAGTAACAGTCTTCAGCCTTCTAAAGTCCTTCCCAGCAAACTGGAAAAGCCAAACAATTTCCTGCTTGTTTCCAAGTTTGAAAAAGAGAAAACCTTCTTTCTTGTTCATAAATAAATATTTCCCTCAACATTGCTTTCCCCTTTCTTTAATTTTTACATCCTTTGCGGCTCACCTTTAATATCATTCCAAAACAACCTCGTAACAACATTACTAAGAAGCTTTGTGTTCTGGCAGCTATGGCTGTCATATGAGAAACATTATTTAAATTGTTTTATCTTTTTCCCTTCTTCATAATTTTGAAGCATCCAAGGAAAAGCTTTCAAGCTGGTGACAGCAACGACATACTCTATTCACAGAAATATTTTATTTTTGGTTATTATTCCCTCCAGGAACCTGCTTCCTTCCAAACAAGATATAGCTATAGGGCATAATCTCAGCTGGTATAAATGAGTCCACTGGCACAGACCTAAGGAGGCTGGGCAAAAGAATCCTGGTCCAATAGATATGTGATCCCCTCTCACCTAATTACTCTTTTACTAAAATGTATGACTCCAGCAATGAAATCCTAAATGAGATTGTGAAATCAAGGATTTGAAAGGCTCCTCCATGAACTCAACTGTCCTGCAAGCCACACTACTGCTGAAAAGGTGCACATCTTAGCAATGAAGGACAATGCTAATCATGATTTACAGCTAGCAAGAGAAGGAGGAAAAGAAAACTCTTATAACCATGTTCCAGTATTTCCAGGGTGGCTACAAAGAAGATGGAGACTTCCTTTTTACAGGGGGTAATATGGAAAGGGTACAAGTTACTCCTTGGGAGATTCCGATTGAGCATGAGGAATATTTTTCACAATGAGACCCATCAGTCATTGGAATAACCTTCCCAGGCCAGTGGTGGATTCTCCAACACTAGACATTTTTAAGATTCAGCTGGAGAGGTGCTGGCCCTTCTTGGCTAGACTGTGCTTTTGCCAAGAAAGGTTGGATCAGATGATCCTTGAGGTCCCTTCCAATCTGGTCTTCCGTGATTCTATGAAAATTCTGCACAAGTGCCAAGTTGATGCTGCAAGAGCAACTCAGCTTGCAAAACCCCTTGTTCTGAGTGTTGGCATTGAGATAACTGGTGCAGCATACAGCACAGGCGAGGATTTTCCACTGCTGTCTTTTTGTGTTCAAACACTAGGACATCAGAAGGGAAAGAGGAGGAGCTGAAAGAATTAATCGTGCAGTGTACAGGTGTTGTAACTTATGAGTGCCACTGAATGGGCCAAGTTGAGCTGGAAAGTCTCTGAACCAAAATTATCTGAGCTTGAAACAAGCTTTATGCACACTGATACACATTTAAAACCTACTCAGCAATGTGCTGGGGCACCCGTAATCACCTTCAAGCACATAAATACCTTGGACTACTCACAGGTTTAAGGAATAAGTATATAATGAAAGGTTTTCTAAACCAAGGCTTTAAAGGATGCACAGGATTCAGTGAATTCCTCTCCTAGAGTTGTACAAAGTTTGGCATGGACACTAACTCCTGGAAATATTAAGGAAGGGTGATGCTTTGTACAGACACTGGGCTGAGGAAGGCAGCCAGTAGTGATGGACCACTCATCATGCTTTACCTAATGTTCAGCGTCAGTTCTCCTCACAGCAAACTCAGTTGGCTTTTTCTTGCCTTACCTCCACAGAGAAGAAATCATGGGCATCTGAACTTTTTCATACAGGAAAACTTTTGTGGTCCCTACCCACATGCTCTTTGCTCTCCCTCAACTTCTTTGTCTCTTTCTTTTTCCAGCCAAATAAACCCATGTTAGGGACTTATTACAATTCCCTAAACTTCACCTCATTCTAGCAGCACACTCGTGACTGTCCCCAGCCCGCTTTACCCCCCTGTGCAAGGGGATATTCAAACTGCCAGACACATCCCAGTGGAGGCCTTGCCAGCCCTCAGCACAGCCTCTGACATCTTACCTTCTATGAGGAGCATCCATCAACCGGCTGCCCTGGTCAGCTACAGATCTTAATCTGCTGTTTAACCAGGTACCATCCACTTTGTTTCCTGTTCTGCAATTGTGCCTGTGATGTTTCAGTACAATCCTTCACACAAACATTCATTTATTGGTAACCGCATTTTTGTTTTTCACTATGTTCAAACAAGCTATCCAGTTTGTCAAAGTCGCTGAGTCCAAACTTTGCCCTCAGAGATCTTCCAGCTCTTTGAAGTTTGATATGATTGGGAAATGGCACAAGCACTGTCTGCATTCAAAAGTTTGGATGATGAGAAACGCTGAACCCAACAGAAACCAAGGGATCCTGGGATAGGTATCCCCTTGAAATGCCTTTCATTTTACAGGATGTCACTGAGAATTGCTCTTCCCTTGCTATTTCTCAATCAGTCATGCATCCACTCCAGTACATCCCTAAACTGCTTACACGAGCATCATTTGAGTGTGAATTCAGACACACATTCTCATCTTCTTCCCTCTTCACCCACGCGAGGCCAGTAATCCTGTCCAAAAGGACATTACACTGCTACAATGCAATGTGTGCTTGGCAAGTTGATGTTGGTTGGTTTTACTACCTTCCAAAAGCTTAAAAATTTATTGTTTAATAATTTGTTTTAATATTTCCACAGTGATCCGTGTTAGGCTGTCTGGCAACTGAACTCCTTTCACCCTCAACTTCTCCATTGCGTTTGCACTCCTCCAGTCCCAAGAGACAGCTGGTCTTTCACAAATTCTCTGCGATAACTGCAAACACGTTTAAACACAGACTAATTCATCAAGTGTTTTAAAGTTAATTTCATCCCACCTGTTGGACAGAATACATTCAGCTTACATAAATCATCTTCAACAAAGATGCTACCAGTGAACTGTCACAGTACACTTTTTCCCTTAAAAGTGTCTTTCCACAACATTCCACTGGAAGCCCTTCATTCTAAGCTGGTATGCTAAAATGGTCTCTCATCCAATCTTCTAGCAGTCTACTCAGACATAACACCATCCCAAGCTTGAGGACAGAGATCATGGAATAGTTTGGATTGGAAGGGACCTTAAAGATCATCCAGTTCCAACACACCTTCCATGGACTGGGACATCTTCCACTCAATCAGGTTCCTCAAAGCCTCGTCCAATCTGTCCTGGAACACCTCCAAGAATGGGGTATCCACAACTTCTCTGGACAACCTGTGCTAGTGCCTCACCACCCTCACATAAAAACATTTCTTCACAGATCTACTCTAAATCTCCCCACTTTCAGCTTAAAACCATTCCCCCTTGTTCTGTCCTTGTAGCTCCTGATAAAGAGCTCCTCCCCATCTTTCCTGTAGATATCTCCCTGGGCCCCTCAAGAGCACATCTTCATGGCAGGGTGCTGCTGAAGAGGACTGGCTAAGGGCAGAGCCCTTTGGGTAGCTCATTAATTGAGAGGAAGACTGCAACCTCAGTCAGACAAAGTCACTTGGGAGCCACAGTCCTGGGGCAGTGAGGTGTCCAGCTCCACACCAGGGATCAGCAACCCCAGGACCTCCATCAACTCCTTGGACAGACTCACCAGAGAGGTGGTGGGAGTGACCGAACAGTGATAATTTCTAAGAGGACCCTGGGAGACAGCTTCGGATTGCCACATAAGCACTCACAGGTGGTTCTCCAGGGGGTCCCAGCAGATCCCAGGCTGCAGGCTGACCAAAGGGGCTTCGCTCAGTTTGGTGACATTAATGGGACCTGGGTGCCAAGCTGCAAGCCCACACAGTTCTAGCCAGGTTCCTGCTGTGTGCATCCAGGCAGGAGTTTCCCTCCTCAGCATATTTTCCTGGCTGAATATAGAGAGAGCATAAGAAATCCTGGGAGACAAAAGCATGTCATCGGGACACCCTGTACATTGCAAGGCCTTCAATCCTTTAATGCCTGAGACAGATAACGCCACACACATGATTTGCTTTCCTTCTTCTTTAGAAAAAATAAAAAAGAAAAGGAAAAAAGAGGAAACTACAAGGGCAGCTGTAATTACACGTAAATCCCCACACAGGCAGGACTCTCTTTTACATGAGAGAAAGGACCATCTGTTTTAAGAAGATACTAGGCTTTTTTTTTTCATCCCAATTATATTCTTTTCCTCCTCCTCCCTAAATGGAAGCATTGCCAAGGTAGTATCAAGAGTCTTAAAATAAGATTGTGTTTTAAATGAGAGAGTCTTTAAAGTGGGATTATACGTTACAATAGCCAACTAGGCTTTCAATCAATTTCAGAGGATATGCTTACAACTTCACTACTCTGGAAGAGGCTACGTATATGAAGCAACTAATGAGAAGCATTCATCTGATGGCAGATGAGTTCAAAGAAAACCTTCTCCTCTGCTTCTCCTTCCTTGAGCACATCCAGAGAGGCTCTCAGGTGCTCCTCCAGAGTTTCATCCATCATTAGTTTTAACGACAGGCTCTTTAACAATTATCCCCAGCATTTTCTCAAAAGAGAAGGGGAAGTTGTACAGAGCAAGATGGAGCTGCTTAGACATGCCAGAAGAGGAAGAAAGGAGGCCTTGGTTACAGAGGTCCCACCAGCTGGACACACAGCTGAGGAAGGAAAAGCCAGCTGGTGGGAAGGGGACCTTGGCACACCACAGCAATCAGTAAGGGAGTTTTAGATTATTTCTCCCTCTTGCAACCTCCAGCTCTGTTTTCTACAGTGAAACCCAGTGTCTTCAAAAGGTCTGCTTGTCAGGGTGGTGGTTGCATTACTTATGAGTTACAGCCAGAGATGGAGGAACAGCATCACAGATAAGTTTTCCTAACAAAACCTTAGTTAATACCTTCTGCTTTTATATCAAACATTATAGGTATCTTATCACCCTTCTCCCCCTTCTGCCGTCCAGCCATCCAAAATGGAAAAATATCTCAAGCATTCTCATCCTCAAGGAAAGTTCCTTTGTTTGAAGGGCTGTATCCTTGAAGAAACAAGATATGAAATACACATTTTGTACAGACCCTGCCTGCTGTTTGGGAAAGCTTGAGCTGGTGAAGGGTTGCACAAATCAACAAGAATCTCCCACTACCCATTTCTTTTCACTAAGAAAGTGCCAGAAACACTGTAAGAAGTGTAGTGTGTAGACCGGCAACTAGGGCCATTAGCCCACATCCTGCATTCAAGATGGTGGATGGTCTCTTGAGATAACAGACCCATCTACTCCACTTCCACTCTGCTGGGTTCAGGAGACACTCCCAGGCAAGTCTCCACTAGCTTCAGCTCCTGCATCCAAATATTTGCTATGTACAAACTGAAAAGTCTGTGGCTCTTGTTTGTGTCTGAATTTACATGAAACACATCCATTCCATCTTAAGCATTTGCAAATAACTTTAAGAGGGCACTTCATCAAAAGCAGGGCATTACCTTGTTGCCTGCTGTATAGGCACCTGTGGAGCACAGTGCTTATTCCTATGAATTGATCTGGAAATTTGCAACAGTACTCTTCCCAAACTATGTCTGCGATCTTACTAATCCATAGCAAAAATGCAAGTGTTAAAATTTCAGCACTTCATACTGCAAATTCACTGAATCCTGCAAGTTTACAGGGACCTACAGGAAAGCTGGGGAAGGCCTCTTTATCAAGGAGTCCCAGGACAGGATGAGAGGGAACAGTTTTAAGCTGAAAGAGGGGAGATTCAGGTTAGATATCAGGAAGAAATATTTTCCTAAGAGGACGGTGAGGCACTGGCACAGGTTGTCCAGAGAAGTTGTGGATGACCCATCCCTGGAGGTGTTTAAGGCCAGGCTGGATGGGGCTTTGAGCAATCTGATGTAGTGGAAAGTGTCCCTGCCCATGGCAGGGGGGTTGGAACATGATGATTATTAAGGTCCCTTTCAATCCAAACTATTCTACGATTCCACAAGTGCAACTTAATTTCTTTATAATGTATGCACATGCTGTAATAAGTGGACTACAGCTCCTGAAAGCATTAATACATGGAAAATCCACTTGTGTAACATGTGGCTTTCAGTTTTAATGAATATAAGGAGATAAAACACATATAAAGCAAAGTGAAGAATGATGCTAAGTATCTCCCTCCACTTATCAGGCTGGAGACAGAGCCCTCTATCACTAAGGTTGCTGAGCCAGAAGCCTTGCTGGCTTGCAAAGGCACAGGAAGGAGAAATGGCTGAGATGGTCCAGTGAAGCAGGACATGAACAACCCTTGGGGTGCGAGTGGGTATTTAAAGAAAACTCATTGTAAACAACTGCAGCAGCCATGCTTTGAGCTGTTTCTGGTGATTCAGCAAGTGACAGAGAGGCTTTCCTCAGCCCCTGAATGATACAGACATCCAAGCAGTGACTGCACAGGTTAATTTCCTCTTCTGACCTATACGCCTCTGTGTCATGCTCAGGGAACAAATGCTAGGCACTTCTAAACCACTTCAGGGAGGTTTATCTAGAAGGGCAATGAATTTCCGTGGCAGTCATGCAGCTAAATACCACATACCCTTTGGTGGCACAACCTTTGTATAACCGTTACCCTTTTCTGCAGTGAATAATCAGCCAAAGCCTTACAAAAGCCCTCTCACCCTCTCCTGCACAAATATTCCCATTTGACGGGCGCATCCGCTCAAAATCTCTATGTATCCCAAAGCAGCTTCTGAAACTGTGTTTCCAGGTGTCACTGCATAAGCCCAAGTGCAGCACCTGTTTCTGCTGGGTTCCCAGTCAAAACCAAGGCAGGGAGCCTGAGGGGATTAGGAGCTTGTCTCCTGCCACGTGCCTTACACTCGTCACCAGGGACCAGCTCCCCTTGGGGAATAAGGCGTGCAAAGCAGCCTTCCCTGCAGGCTGTCATATATGTGGGGAGGATTTACAGAGATGTTTGTGCAGTGACTGGAAGCCCTGCTGGCAGTGGAAACTCTGGATGTCTGTAAAAGGCAGAGGGCATAATGCAATGCTAAACACTGCCAAGCTTCATAGCAAGGCTGCTGAGCACTCAGGCTGTCACCAAGTTCTCTAGGAAAGGAGCACAAACAGGGAAGAATACTGTGGCTGAAGCAGTCTTGGAAAATAGAATTGCTTACAGCCAGGAAAGGCACTCCTGTGCATGCTAACAACCCGCTTCATGGCAGGATCCTCCAAAATGCCCGGATGGCCTCAAAGGAAAAGCATTACTGAAAGGCAAGAGAGCTTCTTGGGAGCTTGGAGCAGATTCATCTCACTGAACTGCAACTGGCTGAAAGCCTGTCTCTGCTCGTCAGCCAGGCTACTGCAGAAGCAATGCCTGCAGAGGTAGCCAGTGAAACTGGTCCAAGCAGGGCATGCAACACAGGAGTGCCTACAGGTAGGTGAGATGCTCAGCTTCTGGATCAGCTCTGCTTTTGCAGTCAATGGCGAAACTTGAATTGACTTCAGCAGCATACTCCTGAGCACCTACAGTATGCATACTGAGACAGTAATTAATGTCACTACCATCATACCCTTCTTAGTAGCTAGTAGCTCAGGTGATTGCAGAACAGCGAGCTTATAATCACATGGTTCACCCTGAGATCCAAAGTTCTTCCTTGAACCTTACACCCCTATCACCCCTGCCAAAGAAAGCAGAGGACAAATTACACCAAGCACAGCTGTGTTATCAAAGGTGAGAATAAGGCATTAACCAAATACATCCTGACTCAGATTTTGTTGGTAAAGGAGGGAAAAAATGATCTACAACATTTTATATACACTGTGGCTATCGGCAGCTCTGGGGCTCCACTGTATTTCCTAAAATACAATGGGAAGCAAGAGAGTTCACTGTCACATACGTAAGACACAGGGACATTTAAGAGGAAAAGAGATGACGACACCACATTGCTTGGCAGAGTCTCCTGCCTTGTCTCAGAAACACAGCCAGTGTTTTTAGAGGTTTAGAAAGCCAGTGAGCTAATGAACATTATATGTCCAATCGTCCATTCATCTCACAGGGGAGCAGAGTGGATGCAAACAGGAGGAAGAGGCAGTGAATTGTGAGTAGTGAGGCAGCTCTTCCCTTTTGTAAGCAGACTGAGATGCCAGTGCACAAATCAGGCCTGGCTGAAATTAGCACATGCACTAGCATCTTCTTGCTTTCCCCTGCAAGGTCTAAGCCATTTCTAGTTGTCAGATCCCTCTCAGGTTGAAAGTCAGACATCCCTTTCCTTTACAGCTGAAGGCACAAAACCTGGAGTCAAGAGACATTCAAAATGCAACCAATTTCCTTCCACTGGTTATGATTTCACATCAACCAAAAGAGAAGAAATTATAAGAGGGTAATAGGGTTGAAAACAGATATACTGAGAAGGGGTCTAGCAAATTAATCCCATTCTCTGCATGAACTGGCAGCACCATTTGCTCCAGCATTTCTGCAGGCAGCACATTGCAACTAGGAGGCAGATGTCTGCTCAGGTTCGGGCAGTCTATGTAATCCCAGCACTGAGACACACTGCAGGGGCGGTTAGGTCTTTTTTTGTACACCACAACTCCCCGCTGCCCCCGGTGCATCACAAGCTTTGCCCTTTCTGCAAAGAAAACCCAGGCAGGAAATAATATTTTTTAAAAATAATCTTTTCCTTCCTGCCTCCTGCCATTTTTTCTCCGAGGTCTAGGATGCTGATTCCCTCCACTGAATTCTCTCTGTTAATGGCCTTGGGAAGACAAACATCCCTTCCACCTCCCTCCTGCCCAATGGCTGCACCATACCAGCCGCACAGCTGCTGCTGCTGCCCATGTAACAGCAGACTGAGAAGGAAAAAAGGAAAACTCAAAAAGACAGACAACCCAAAGAGGCACGAGACAGCAGGCATGTGGAAATTGGTCCCCACTCAGTCCAGATCAGGGGTAATGGCCAGACAACCATAGAATCATAAAATGGTTTGGGGTGGAAGGAATCTTAAAGATCTTTCAATTCCACTCCCCCTACCATAGGCAGGGACACCTCCCACTGCATCAGGTTGCTCAAAGCCTCATCCAAACTGGCCGTGAACATCTTCAGGGATGGGGCAGTCATGACTTCTCTAGGCAACTGCTGCCAGTGCCTCACCAACCTCACAGGAAAAATTTCTTCTTAATATCTCATCTCAATCTCCCCTGTTGTCCTATCTTTGCACTCCCTGATAAAAAGCCTCTCCCCAGCTTTCCTGAAGGGCCCTTTCAGTACTGGAGGTCACTATAAGGTCTCCCCAGAGCCTTCTCTTCTCCAGGCTAAAGAACCCCAACTCTCTCAGCCTGTCCTGGTATCATCTTTGTGGCCGCCTCTGGACTCAATCTAACAGATCCATGTCCTTCTTGTGTTGAGTACTCCAGAACTGAATACAGGACTCCAGGCCTCAGAGTCGAGGGTCAGAATCCTCTCCCTCACCCTGCTGGTCACGTTGCTTTGAATGCAGCCCAGGACACGGTTGACTTTTTGGGCTGAAAGTGCCCACTGCTGGCTCATGTTGAGCTTTTCATTCACCAGCACCCCCAAGCCCAAGTCCGTCTCCTCAGGGCTGTTCCTAATCTCTGCCCAGCCTGTAATTGTGCCCTTTGCAAAAGTGGCCCTTTGCACAGCTGAAGACCTTCTCCCCAACATTAAGTTGCCTCATTGACCCACACAAATAGTTTGTGTCAACCTGTGTGCCCCCACTGGCCCCTCACTGATCGCCTGTGGGGTACCCATGGCATGCAGGGTGGCTGGAACAGCCCCGACTCCCTGACCGCTTCCCCTGTTGCTCAGGACCGCTGTTGGAAAGTTCACATGGTGAGAAACTCTCTTCACTCCAAATAAACTAAAAACTGGATTTGCAATGAAAGGTTCTGATTAAAATTGGCATCTCTGAGTCTCCTGCTGCCAGCAACCATGCTACTTCAAGGAGATATGCTTTATGGCAAACACAATATAGAAACCTCAGAAACCTCAGCAAGGAGGCTATGAATTGGATCCATGCTGCTATAAGCCAAGCTGAATGCAGAACTACTTACAGAGAGGACTGTTAAAGAAATAATCATTGCAATGAATTGGCGACAAAATCTGCCGGAAAGCTCTTCTCTAGTGATGCAAGACTACATTTTTCAATGCACTTGGAGGCTCTTGCATCTTGTCTCTGGATTCCTTCAGTAACAACTTTTGGAAAAAGAAAAGCAAACACTGGAGACATCAGGAATATCATCTTTAGAGCAGCAACATCTCTACCAGGGCACAAACATCAGCAACAAACAAAAATGTAACAAGGGTGATGAAAGAAACACAGTCTAATGACAACAAAAATAGAGCAAAGTCCCTGAAAGAGGCTCAGCTCCCTGCAATTGCCCCGGGTGCTATCCCTGGAAACCCCTCTGATCTGTCTGGTAGCTGAAATGACAGAGAGATTAATTACAGGCTCAAACTCTGTTCTTCAGGATGACAAAGTCTAAATCAGATGCATGCCCTATCAACGCCTAATTATCAGCTAAAGCAAAAGTGGTTTTTATGGCCTGGATGAAAAGTAAAATATTGCAAAGATATCATCAGTTGATTAATACTAGAGATTTACAGTATTTCTGGTACAGACTCTGCTAGAAGAATGAGCAATATTTCTAAGGCAGATCTCAATGAAGCAAAATATCAGCAAAGAGCGTCTGAATATTAATGAGACCAAAAGCCACAGCGCTCTACCCAGGAAATCCTCCTGGCTGTTTTGCAAATAAGATAAATATGGCCAGAGAGAGTATCTGCTTTTTTAATCTGTACTTTTAGTTATCAGTAGGAAACTGGAGAGGAAAGCAGTCGCTGGCAGAGGAGCTGGCCAGCTCTGCCATCCTGCCCTACATTCACGTTGTCCTCAGCCATACCCTTTCAACAGGGAATGCAGTTGAAGGAAGTGATGCCTCTCTCCGTGCCCTCACTCCAGGTAGTTCTTCTCCATGTTTCTTGGGTCATAATGTGTAAATCCTGTTTGTCCTCATCAGTCACTCACCAGCCTGGGCAGCAAGACTGGATATTAGTAAGAATTTCTTTACTGAAAGAAATGGTTAAACATTGGAACAGTTTGCCCAGGGAAGTGGTGGAGTCTCCTTCTCTGGAGGTGTCATAAAAAAAGGGTAGATGGGGGGCACTTTGGGACATGGTTTAGTAGGCATGGTGGTGTTGGGCTGACAGTTGGACTTGGTGATCTTAGACATCATTTCCAACCTTAACAATTCTGTGATTCTATGATTTGGAGTAAAGATCTGATTCAGGTCCTGACATCACAGGCTGGTACTATAGAGAACAACAGTTTATTGCACCTGAAGAAAAGTCTATTACTAGGCAGAGATCAAAGGCAGGCCATTAACAGCATCCAGAAGGACAATATATATTGCTATTTAAAGCAAAGATGAAGAAAATTCAGAAGACCACTTGGCAATAAGAAAGTCACATTCTGACACTCCAGCAATTCCATCCTTAGTGTAGGAAACCATACTGGGCTGAAGGAGCAAGACTTCAGCTCTGCGTTTATATGTGCCTTTCAATATATTTAATATATCCCTCAGGAACAATGCTATCCCACTGTGACTATCATCGAATCATATAATGGTTTGGGTTGGAAGGAATCTTAAAGATCATCCAGTTCCAACGCTGCCACCATAGGCAGAGACACCTTCCACTGGATTGGGTTGCTCAAAGCCTCATCCAATCTGGCCTTGAACATCTTCAGGGACAAGCATCCATGACTTCTCTAGGCAACAATGATGGGACAACAGAAAGAGGACAAAAAGACCACTGCATTGATGATCTTGGTAATGAGCACCAACTACTGTCCGAGTGACTTGTCCCCCACCACAAAGCTGGAGCAAGAATTCAGGTATGGGAAGAAACATCATATAATTAACACAACAAATTAGAAACCCACTATGTAACGGCCGTGACCAGAACGAAGAGCACAGCTCTACTAGTTAAAGATGATCTAGTTAAAGATGTCCCTGCTCCTGCAGGGAGGTTGGACTAGACGACCTGTAAAGGTCCCTTCCAACCCAAAGCATTCTATGATTCTACTGACAATCTGGACATACAGCAAAACAAGGAGACCCAGGGTCACAAAATAAGGTCACACCCGAAGGGAGATATTTAAGGAGGGTAACCTTGAGAGGAAGCATCCTCCAGCAGCATCACTAGTCAAGATTAGTGCACTTTGAAATTCTTTCACAAAACCAGTTCCAAACTGACTGCTGTGCTGCGCTTTGGGGCACACAGCAATTGAAGGCAGGACGTGAATTCTGAATTGGCCAAGAAGGTACAAAGAATTTGGATCACAAATACTAATTTCTTCCACTTCTAAGGCTCGTTCCCACTGAGATTTCCCAAAAGTATTGCAGAGGATTGGCTAATCCCTGCAGTGTCTTCACAAAACAGGCATTATCCTTCTTACTTTGCTGAGCAATACAGTGAGATACAGAAAGGTTAAGTAACTCACCAGATATCACAACAGAAGGGAACAGCAGACTTGGAAGTACAATTCGAAGACTTGTTTCCCATTCCCTTGCTCTTACTGCCACGTTTAAACAAACACTTTCTTAGATGGCAATTTCCAATTAACATTTGCTAATTATTAGTCATCTGGGAGAAGACTAAATAAATAACCTTTTAGGCTGCTGAGCTGATATGAGGAACCCACAAATGCTGACTCACAGCAGAACGCAGGGGTGGCCCACTTCTTTCAGCAAATTCATGTTTCCTCACTTTCCAAGTGATTGCATCTCCTGCCACTGAAGCAAAAAGGCAAGGCTGTCCCTTCCAGCAGCAGCTTCTCCCTCTCCCCTCTGTGTACTTCTTTCCATGCTCCTTGCATCCCACCCACCTTACCAGGAGAGTGGCCAATCTCAGGGACCCCTGCACACATCCTGAACATCACTGGATCAGCTTGGGGAGCAGGGCTGGCACCGTGGCACCTGGCTGCAGCCTGCCTTTTGGTGCCAGTCAACTCAACATGCTACGATCACGTAGTGACACCAAAACCAGAAAAACCCACAAAGTTGAAAGCTTCAAGGTCAGGTTTGGAATAGTTCCCACAAACCTGGATGGGGTGAGAGGGCTGTGATCACACAGGGCTGCCAAGCCTTTACAACCTGCAAGCACGCAGGTTATGGCTGGCAGTACATCCCAAATAACTTTACTTTTGCCTCTAAAATGGCCCAATTCTCATTGGTTGCCATGTCAACTCGATCCTGTCCTCTCACCTCCCAGTACCAGCAAGGAATGCACAGCTGGTGAACCCGAGGCACCTGCAGGCAGAACAGGGGGCAAGGCTTGAGTTTCAGACTCACAGACTGAAATATCTTCTCATGTTTCAACTGGGCTCAGGGTCATACCAGAAACCACTGCATCCCATCCACAACCCACCAAAAACCTCAAAATCAGATTTTATAGGACTCAAACCACACTGCTTTTATGGATCATAGAACCATAGAATGATTTGGGTTGGAAGGGGCCTTAAAGATCATCCAGTTCCAACTCCCCTGCCATGGGCTGGGACATCTCACACTGGATTATGTTGTTCAAAGGCCCATCCAACCTGGCTGTGAACATGTCCAGGGATGGGGTATCCACGACTTCTCTGGGCAACCTGTGCCAGTGCGTCAACAGCCTAGTATCTAATATCTAATAAATATCTACTACAAATCTGCCCTCCTTCAGCTTAAAAACATTCTGCTTGTCCTATCACTGTACTCCCAGATAAAGAGTCCCTCCAAGCATTCCTGTAGGCCCTCTTTAAGTGCTGGAATATACTGGAAAAGTACAATAGTTTGTTAAATGTCTGCCTCTCTTCCCCCTCTTGATCACCTTGAATTTACTCATTGTTCTGCCTTTGAATTTCCCTCCTGTAATTCTGCTTGGCCAAAGATGACCGAAAGCAAGGGAAGTTTTTCCACTGGCTGCAGTAAGATATGGAGCAGGACAAATGTAAACCTCGGCTGTTTGCTATCTGCTCGCTCAAAGGTGTGAGCAGGTCTGCATCAGCTCATCCTGGCTGCCCTTCATCACACATCTGCTATCGTGGTTACTCCAGCCATCTGGCACAGACACAGCTCAGATGCGACAGGTACCCAAGGAACCTTGATCATGTGCGGAGCCCATGGAAGGGATGGGGGGAAAGGAGAAGATCTCAAGTCTTACAGAGGCTGATGCTCCCATCAAGGAAACTTGT
The DNA here is from genome assembly GCA_033459285.1 of Clamator glandarius. NCBI lineage: Eukaryota > Metazoa > Chordata > Aves > Cuculiformes > Cuculidae > Clamator > Clamator glandarius. Next base: position 752,854 of record JAUNZM010000483.1, on the reverse strand, counting down.
GAAAATAGCTCCCTGTGAACACTGAGGATGAAATATGCCTGAAGTCCCAAATATAAATTCTGCTGCAGCCACTCATGACCAGTTTACCATTCCCAGGCATTTGCTCCCTGGAAGAGGTGACCACCATTGTACTGACATTGGAGAGTGACTCCTTACCATATAACCCATTTCTGAAAAAATCTTAACAAAAAAGTCATTTATACCAGACAGCTGGAGGACAGGAATAGGGAAATGAGTAATTGGAAATGGTGTTGCCTCCCTTCAGACCAGTCACAGCCACAGCAATAAGGATGTTCTCAGACATGGCAAAACAAGGCTGGTCTCTAGGATGACTGCACAAACTGGGAACATCACAGCTTCAGAGTTCCATACCCCTTTTGAAATGACCTGTGATAAGGAATCCAAGTGACACAACTGAAGAAGGGAGGATACACCTCCATTCCAGTTCTCAGTTGCTTTGATGGAAATCTGGGACCAATGCCTTGGCTTGCTGTCAGTACTGTAATCTACTGCATGCTTTGACTGGATTGAAAAAAAATTGCCTGTCATACTCTTAACCAAACTGGAACAAGAACATCTCCTGGTGCAAGGAATTAATCCTAGCTGGCACTCTTGCATGTGCTGGAGGGAAGGTAAGCTGCAGCACTATCACAGATGCTAAACCAAAAGTGTACAGACCTAAAGGCCAGCCCACTTTAGAAGTCAAGAAAGGCACATATTTCAAAGTATAAAAACCACAAAGTCTCAAAGACTTCATAGATTGTCTTTAACTCAAGCCTCCTCTCAAGCTTTCCAGGGGAAATCCTCCCTCTTTGACAGTGCCCGATGGTTACACCAAAGTAGCTGTCAATGCTTTGTCCATCAAAACCACTATGTCTGCTTTAACCACATCCTAACCCATTACTCCTTCAGAGATAAAACCCAACACTGCCAAGGATGACACAAAGCATGGGTGCTGCTTCCAAATACCCATTCCTCCACTTTCTACTTCAGCTGCCACCAGGCAATTCCACAACCACTTATGCAAGGTAGTGTGTTTTCTTTTTCCCCATATCATATCAGATTTGTTTCTCCTGGCCCACTGCACAGGGTTCTCTAGGTAGTTGCAATGGAGCAATGCCAACTTGCACTAGCATGGACTGCACATCACAGCAAACGTTCTTTCCAAAGTACATTACAACACTGTGTCACAGGCAGTGAAAACATCGTTTTCCCCAAGAAAGGCTGGACTGATTAGTAAGTCAGAATATTCTGGCAATAGCCATAGGGAAGCATTAATTGGTAAAGCAGAATGTCCTTGCAAGATGTATGGGTAAAGTATTACTATCCCCACATAATGGATTTTCCTATTAGTTTCCTGAAAGGCTTCCTGACTCGTGACTGGGTCAGCTCAGCACAGCGGTGGTTTTTCCTGTGCTGGATGAGACTTTCTGGCACTTCATCCCAGTCTGCTTTTTTTCCATCTAAGAGCTGCATTGGCCAAGTTTTCCTTTTTGAACTGTTTGATATATGCAGTTGGAGCTCTCTAATATGTGGAGAGGATCCCCAGGGGAGGGTTTGTGGTTGTTTGGGAACATTGCCTAAGGTGTTTTTGAGATCTCTTTTAACTCTGAGATTTTTCCTTCTTCCCCATCGTCACTGCCAAACTGAAACATAATGAGTTCATTTAAATTGGGACTAGAAACACTTCCATGGGATCCATGAAGTTCTAGCCAATCCCATTTCAGGGACTTCGGTAAGCAGATCTGGCTGAAGCTTTTCTAGCTACAGATCTGTTTAAAATGAGAGAACAACCCAACCAAACTCCCTAACACCAAAATCTGCATTCAAGCAGTATTTAACGTTTGTCAAGCTGTCTAACAAGGCAATACATGAGCTGACATTCAATAAACTCTGACACCAAGCTATGGAGGGAATTCCCCAAATCTTTGGAAAGGTCCTGTCACCCAAAGCAAAAAAGCAACAGCTCTTAAAAAACAGAAAAACACCAGTAATATAAAAGCACTCGCAAATCACACCTCTGTTTTCACTCATTCCCTGCCATGATGCTCCAAGAGGACAGACAAGCCATCTTGTCAACGTGTGCTTTCCTTGGGAAAGAATCAAGAAGCTTCACTCATGCTGCACTGGGTCCTGCACAGACAGGGAGGTCAACTTGTGTTTTCTTGGTGAACAAACCAGTTGTGCAAAAGGGTTCTTCCAGCTAACCCAGCTTGCTGGTGGAAAAGCTGGGATGTAAGCTGCAAAACCCATGCTCTGCTCATTGATTTCAGCTGCTAATCCTATAGTAATGTGCCCTATGTGACATGCAAAGCCATCCAAGCTCCCTGCTACTCAGCATTTTAAAGATTGTTAACACTGATTATGTTGTTTAACTTCAGTGGGCTGTAGAGACCAAAAAGTTTAAATTAATTTAAAAAGTGGATTGGGCTAATTCAAGGAAGACAGGACCTGTCAGTGCCTATTAAACACCACAATCTGGATGCATCCGCTGGTTGTGCTGGAGCTGGGAAAGCAGGTAAAACACATCTTCAGTCTGTCTGACTGCAGAAGCTCCCCTCTCCTCTTAAATATACTAATTCTGAATATGGTACAACCTTTCATAGTAACTTTTATTGCTATGACATATGTCTTAATCCCAAAGGAAATGCCAGCCATTTGTGCGCACAAGTCAGTGGGACAGTACAGGGGAAGACCACACAGTGGGAAGAACCAGAGGAGATTTGTGGTTTTACAGCCTGTGATGCTCACCTGCAGCACTCGCTGTGTGGGGCAGGAATGAAAAATAGCAGGATTCTGCACACAGTGGCTTTTAAGCTGGCATCAAGGGATGGCAAAGGTCAAGTGTGCTTTATCTTGGCACTGCTCAAACATGCCTGCCCCTTCCCAGAGAGGGCAGCCAGACCAAAGATCTTATTTCCACCACCAGCCACAAAGTTTATGTTTCACCTCCACCCTTGGCAGTTGTTTTCAGTTTTTATTGTTTACCCTCATATTTATTCCGAAAACAACACAACGTGCTCAAGCGAGATGTGTCAGGAGAACGCAGTGCACAAAAAAATATCAGCAGGCAGGTCACTAGAAGTTTAATGGCTAGGTGCCAATCAGATAATGATTTGCAAGCTGTTACTCAACACGTGGGTGAGCACACGGGACCCTGCACTGCAAGCAAGAGGAATGTTTTTTCTGGGAGATGAAGCACAAGCAGCATATGAAGTGACCAACCCACACAGGGATGGAGGTTACTTGAAGCTGCACTCATCTTTGCTGCCTTATGGTACTCCAGTAAACAAAAAAGTAATGTGTTCCCACCTGAGTACTGAGATCCTGGCACCCTCTCCTGCTGCCCCAGGAATGCCATACAGCTCAGATTGGAAACACAACAGAAAATCCACACAGCTGTTGAGATATCTTGGTTTTTGAGGCAGGGACTCTTCCAGCCATGTGCCTGTGCAGGCAGCTACACAGTGGGGCTCTGCTCTCTAGGTACCTAGACAAACATCATCCTTTAATATTGTGTGAGGTCAATCATGCAGAGACTTCCTGCATGGCACTGATTTGAGCTGTGACCTCACTGGTCCCAGTTTGGGACTGGTCTGGTTTTCCCTCACAACATTTTCCAGGAAGCTTTTCCAGACTGCTCATTTTGTGGCTAGAAATTTCTGTCTTCCAGCCTGTCTTTATTCACTGTCAATTTATATCCACTGGTTCTTGCACCAATCCTGTCCACCAGGTTAGTGTTTACACCTGTGTATTTAAAAACAGCACTTATTTTGCTGAACCAAATGAGACCATGGTGGTGTTTTCTTGTTTTGAGCCTTTATAGTCTTTTGATGATCCCAGCATTTTTCCATTTACATGCTTCAGTCTGAATTATTCCTCCTTAGTGGGATGACACCACTGCACAGAGCAGTCTTAACAAGGTCTCACTAGAATTGTGGTCTGGAGCATGAACAGTTTCTGGTCTCTGCTGGAAACGTTTCATATGACACAGCTCAAGAATTCGCTTCCTTTTGTGCAGAAACTGTGCTTAGGATCTCACCTCAGAGCTGAGGCTGTTGCGCTATCCTTACCCTAGCCCAGTCTTCCTTGGGGTTCATGACACCTCCCAACTTCCTGCCTTCTGACTTCTTGTACAAAAGCCACTAGCAAATGCATGAAAAAAGACCATTCCTAAGACCCTAGACTCCTCTAGTAAATTGTTCTGAGCCTGCCTGCTATTGCAGGAAACTAAAATTTTAGGGCCATATAGTTAGGCAGTGCCAATCCTATCAGAGGGATTCATTTACTCCCTTTCTGCTTTATCACTGAGCTTAGAAATGGCATAAAACCACCATATGCCCACAAACCTTTAGATGACTGCTGTGCTAGCAGTGTGCAGACAGCCTGGCTGGGGTATACTCCCCTCATCTGCTCACCATGACACCGTACACTTCCATGCTTTCCTCAGAGCTGGATCTGGGACTCTTCCCACCATGACACTGTGTCATTCTGAGGAATGACTGTGCATTCTGAGGAGCTGTCCTGCTTTCTGGACAACTAAGCAAGACACCCAGCCTCATTGTCCAGCTGGAGTCACCCTGACCACATGTTGCTTGTATCCATGGATGCATGTTAGCTCTGAGACAATAACACTAAGACGTAATGCATGGCTGCTCAACTGTGATTTCTTTGACTTTGTACTCTCACATACTTTCCCTGTCCTGTAAAGAGGCACCTACTTCATATGCCCTTAAGATGTCAAGCTGCATTTTATTCAAGAACACATATTTCACAAAGGCACTGCAGGGTGACCCTGCCATCCATCCAGTGGAAAAAGAACAGGTGACCTATTATCCTCCAGAACAAAGCTTGCTGACATGAATCCTGGCCCCAAAGTCAGCACTATGGATTGGGCATTTAATCCTTTTGCCTGTCTGATGTATTCAGCTGCTGTCTGTGTGCCAGAAGAACTAGCTCAGATCATGTTTCAAAGTTAAGCTGTCTTCTCCCTGCTCCATCACCAACAAAATTGTGAGGATTGGGAAACAGCAGAGACCAGACAATATTTTTGAGGATGTCCAGGCCATAATAAACCCCATCTGGCTCTTTCTTAAGTTACTCCTTCTTATGTTCCTGTCAGGAGTGAGAAACTGTTGCTGATATCAGTAAAGGCAAGCAGACAGACTCTGCGAACAAACAGAAGATCAGATAAAAGCTTTAAGTGAACCATACTGAAAGCACTGATTTCTGGCATCACCCAGCCACTGAAGTTCAGGGCAGTTTGAGAGACAAGCGCGGTACAACACTACAGGACCAGCCCACCCTGTCCTGCCAGGATGAGCAAGTATTTAATATCAGTTTCTTGCAGAGAGGTCCCTTGGTTCAGGCTTAGGGTCTGCTAACATTGCTTCTGTTCACCTTCTACTCCAGTTTCTTCGCAAGAAAAGGAACTATTGTCAACTACATCCCCCACCCCAACAGCTCCTGGAACCAAACAACAAAAAAAGAGACCCGGACAGGCTTGCACAACAGCTTCATCAGCAGGAAAGGGTCAGGCAGGATGAAAACAGACTGATCCAAGTGTCTTGGTTTTATCATAGTCTGTAGTGCTACAAAGCAGAGGACATGCAACCAGGAGGGTCATAAAGAGCGACACAGAGCCTCCAGCCCTGCCAGGACCTCGATGCTGGCAACTATCTAGTCATGGAGGATGCTGGCACAGGATGACAGGGTGACACAGGCTCCTAAAGGGGTTGCCTTGAAAGATGCAAACTGACACCTGTATTGGTGAACACATCTGTTTTTATGTTCAGACAGAGATGGATGCAACTAATAAATTGCAATGCTTTTCAGTCCTTAAACAAGTAGTTGATTTTCAGCATGATCTTCCATAACCATAACCTTCTTTTGGAGAAAAGAAAGGTTTCTGCTTTTTTGTTATCTGCATGGACAACTTTCTAAACAGGAGTGGAGAAGGCAGTGATAGGAATTTCTTGTTCAGCAAATACAAATTTTATATGTGGACTCTTAACGATATTAGTTAAGTGAAATGGGGGGGGCATTTAATAATTTTTCCTTAAAGTAACAGTTGTCTTTCATATGCAATTACAGGTAAAAGACAAACAGATTAGGAGATCAACTCCTCATAGGCAGTGAAATGCCATCTGGCTTATGAATCACTCTAGGTACGACACTCTTCTTCCAGATGATGTCTTTTGACGTACACAGATAAACATGCTTTGGTAAAAACAAAAAGTAAAAATAATGCTTAAAAGCCACCTTTCCTCAGGTAACACTCCATGAACTCCCCAAGGTGCACCACCTTTCATTTTTCTTTGAGAAAAGACAAATGCTTTTGTAATTACTACCCCAATTATTTTGGTAACAACTCTCTTTAAGCAAAGCTGTTTATGACACATCCTTCAAAAGCAAACACTATAATAAATCATAATTAAAGCTTCAACAAACATAAAGGTCCAGGAAAAAGAAGGACCAGGCTTAACAGCAGCCTCTCTGAATAGGTTGTCACAGACCTGCAGGGACACTGGCAGGGCGATGCAAGAGAGACTGGAAATGTTCCCTGTGCCAGAGGCCATGGCTTGAAGTGAGAGGAGGACAGGCACTGCCAGGAGGAAGAGACATGCAGCAAAGCACAGGGGGTTCCAAGCAAGTGTCTGAAAGATGATGGCAATCCAGGGTGGGTAAACAGTGGGTACTATGGTGAGTGGGCTCTGCATTTGAAGAGTGCTCAGCAAGATCTCTGTGAAGGTTTTGCAGTGGTAGGGAGGAGGAGGAGTGTGAAGCATGACACATGCTGACATAAACAGCATCACACCCCGAGGCCTTTCCCTCCCCTGGTGAAGAGGGCAGTAGAGGAAGCCAATGTATGCTCAAAGCCCATCTATCATAGTGAGCCAGTGGGAGGACACCACACGCTGTGGGATGCTGATGAGAGAAGCAACCATCAAGGTCCATCCCCCTCAACTCACTTCTAACTCACTTCTGACTCACATCACTGGGGAAATGTAAAGTAGGTATCCAACCCATTTTTCATAGACAAAAATGTTCTGGGTTAAGTGACTATCAATGCTTTGTTTAGTCCCAGGACCCATCTGCAAGGCAAGAAGCTTGGCCAAGCTCCCACTACAGGAAAAGGGACATCCCTGCTGGGTTTCACATTTATTGGTGGATTGTGCTGGAGTGCCACAATTCAGTGCTCAGACCACAGCCACATCCTTCCATGCAGCACAACAATTTGTGAACACAAAAAGTGTATAAACAAAGTGACTTTGCTAGGGTTTTCTGTACTGGTTCCTGCTAATAAAAACCCAAAATACATAGGGCAGGAACAAAATCCAACAGCTCCTGCTGCCAGAAGCCCAGACAGGCACTGGTCCCATTTATGCAGTTCTGAGGCAGAGCTGGCCCTGATACACCTGCCTGGCTCAGGTGCAGGCAGAATTGCTTATGGATCCAGCTGAGAGAAACTACATCAGGATTGCTCTTCGGTATCCTGCTATCTCCAGCCAAGCAAGCAGTTCCTTACTGTCTCGGAGTTGTACACTGATATCAAGAGACTGTCATGCATTGTTGCAGAGATGCTGAGATGTAGGTGATCTCAGCAAATCCTTTCTACCAAAAATGGAGAGAGGAGTGAAATCAGAATTGGAGTCTGGGCATAAAGCAACCATGCAGGGTAGGCACGCTTCTCCCTCAGCATTGTCAGGAAATCATACAACTGGCCTGGTCACTATCTGCGTTATTGCAGAATGTGTCTGCAAAAGTACAAGCAATTGTATATCCGCTGACTGCAAGAAAGACTGAAACGCAAGAAAGACTGAAACGCATTGATTGCTTTCTGCTGGTAACACCTATGCCTCCTCTCCAAAGCTGGGCAGCTGTCAAACGCTAGCAGAGACTGTTAGGAACAGCTTAGGTGCAATGTAAAGAGAAGCAGAGAGCTCCCAAAAGCCTCTTTCTCAGCAGAGAAAGTCTCAAGAATCTGGTGGGGCTGGGTGCTCAGCTTCCATGGCAGAGTCTGGGACTGGATTCCCCCGGTGCCTGTGGAAATCCAGCTGTGCCAGGGCAGGGATGCCCACTGCAAGAGCCTTCTCAAAGGTGCCTGGTAAACAGGCAGCTCCAGAGCAAACACACACAGCCTGGACAGCCAAGTGCACTTGCAGAAAAGGGAAGGGAGGTTTTGTGCACACCACGGGGCTTGAAGCAGAATCTTGTGCAGCCTCATGTGCTGAAGCACATCCTGGACCACACAGAGTGGATCACCACATCATTTTCCACGTCTGTGGCTGGATATTGCTGCCTTTCCCTCCAGGAAGCATTTAGCCATGCCAGCTGAGGACTGTGTATTACTTCCCAAGAAAACCTTCCAGCCACTGCAAAGGATTCAACATACTGGTTTACACTGGATTCCAGTTTTTCCCCTCATTTTCATGCTGTACCTCCCCCCTCAGTCAGATTACAAGATAAGTCACTTCTGACCCAGGCAATCTCTTGTCCCAGAGAAACCCAGCAGTAACTTGCCATTCATTGCTGTAAATCATTAACATCAAGAACGCTGAATCATGAACCCCAAGTCTGAAGTGATCCTACTATGTTTAAAAACAATCCAGCATCTTTCAAGACCTTCTCTGTATCACCTATAGGGTTTATTGCCTCACTAGATGTTATCACATTATTTCAAAGCCTCCCACAAGACACTTTTAGTCTTGAAGGTCTCGGAAAAATGAAGTTGCATTTAACAGGAAACCACAGTGCACAGTGCCTTAAGTACACTTATATGAAAAATTACTTGGCATAACAACTAAGACAGTATTACAGAAAGCTAGAAACAAGATGAGAAGTCTTCTGTAGCTCCAAGAAAAAATAAAACCCTTGGCTCAGCAGCCAGCTGTCATCCAGTTCAAAAATTACAGAACAAAATGAACAAGTCCTTCATTAGTGCTCTCTCAGTCACTGTCGGGACAGAGGGAATCTGCCAGCCACACAGGCAGACAGGAAAACCTGGTGAGAGAAGTAGAAAGGACAAATCCCCTTATTCTGAAAGAAGTGAGAACTCCACCGCCCAGACCTTCCCATCCACACGTGAAAATCACTGCTTTGCATTCACCTAGTACTTCTCACGATGGTAAAATCATAGAATCATAAGGTTGGAAAAGACCTATAAGGTCATCCAGGACAACATCACTGTGCCTACTAAACCATGCCCCAAAGTGCCACAGCTACACATTTTTTGAACACCTCCAGGGATGGGGACTCCACCACTTCCCTGGGCAGCAAGTTCCAGTGCTTCACCACTCTTTTGGTAAAGAAATTTTTCCTAATATCCAATCTAAATGTCCTCTCGCACAACTTGAGGCCATTTACTCTTGTTCTATCCCTTGTTACTTAGGAGAAGAGGCCAGCATTCATCTCACTATGACCTCCTTTCAGGTAATTGTAGAATGTAATTGTAGAGAGGGCTCTTTATCAGGGAGTACAGGGACAGTACAGGGGAGAGTTGTTTTAAGCTTGAAAGAGGGGAGATTGAGATGAAATATTAGGAAGAAATGTTTTCTTGTGAGAGTGGTGGGGCACTGGCACAGGTTGCCCAGAGAAGTGGTGGATGCCCCATCCCTGGATGTGTTCAAGGACAGGTTGGATGAGGCTTTGAGCAACCTGATCAAGTGGAAGGTGTTCCTGCCTATGGCAGGGGGGTTGGAACTGGATGAACTTTAAGGTCCTTTACAACTCAATTCATTCTATAATTAACTGAAGGTAACATGAGGGTTGAAAAAGTAAGCCAGGAAACACACTAGTTTTTCTCTCTCAAAAGCATTAAATCCTCACCCCAGCCTCAATCGCACTTCAAAGCACCTCCAGCCTTAGAAATCACTTAAGCATATGCTGAAGCCCTGTTAAAATCAATAACATTCAAGTTCTCCTAGGCCAGGTCTTTAGTGAGATAAAAGAAGGAGAACGTGCTCATTCCTCTTGTTTTCCCCTACACGACTGCACACATCAGCCACACCATCTCCCTCCCAGAACAGCCTCTGAGAGCCCGATCCTTACTCCAGCTACACAATTATAACAGTGGGTGTTTTCTGTAGACTCATCAGCTTGATCAGAAGCACAAACGAGGCAAGAATAACTTAAGACCAGAAACACATATTGTTGCTAACATCTTTTAAACTCAGGTCTTTCACTTAACTGACTCCAAAAACAGTTTTAGGAGTAAGCTGGCAGCTGGGAAATAACTGAACACTTCTGTCTGCACCCCACCGCATTTTCCAGCAGGATAAATGTAAAAATTAGAGTCAATCGCATAGGAACACTCTGTTACAAAAATCGTTTGGAGACACAGCTGGGTACCAGCCATCTGGGTACCTGTTTTAGGGATGCTGGCACAGATGGTGACAGGAGGAAAAAGGAGCTACACGAAACTTCTTACTTCTTATTGAAACATTTCCTTCTGTCAGAAGGCTTAAATCAAAAGCCTTTTGCAAAACTGTGCAGAGCACCTACAGGGAGCAGGATGTATTAATGGAATTGTTTTCAACAGAGCTATTTAAAGTGCTCCCGTTAGTGCAATTTGTGTGACTGCCTGACTGACGCTGTTCCCAGAGCACAGCACAGCCCACACAGTGCCAGCAGCTCCCTCTGCCCCCAGCACCGCTGCCCACAGCCCAGCACGGCTCCAGCTTGCATAAGTCTCAAGAACTTAGAGAGTCTGACTAAGTTGGTCAGAAAGTCTTGAAGTTTGCACTTCGGGACCCAAACAGGTTCTTTGCAGATCTACACTGCGGTCAAAATAGGATGTACTCAGCCCCAATGGGAATGGTTTAGAGACTGCCGCTATTTGTGGCTGCAGTAAGAGCATGCATGTGGCTTGGAAGCACTAACAGATCACTTTGGAAAAGTGGACACAGCAATTACAGAATAATACAATGCCCCAAGTTGGAAGGGACCCACAAGGACCATCAAGTCCAACTTCTGTCCCTGCACAGGACAACCCCAACATTCACACCATGTGCCTGAGGGCATTGTCCAAATGTTTCTTGAATAATGCCTATGTATAAACCTGCATACGCGTACACGTAAATCCAAATTAATTCCTGACCTCCAGCATGGCTAAATTAAGGCTAGACCCCAAAAGGATCTCCATAAGAAATCTTCACCACCTTAGCGACACAACAAAGTTTGTTTAACTCCTTTTCTTCAAACAAATATGCTCCCTCACCTAACTACCAGGACAACCCCAGCTCCTTCCCTGTGTCCCCAGGTTGTACCTGGCTGCAGAGGGGGTGACAACCAGCCAGGCATGGGCTCGCCAGGGAGAGGAAGGGAGAAAAGTCCCCATTGTCAGTATCCCTGTCCCAGCCAAGAGCCACAGCCTCCAAAAATCACATCTAGGAGGCCAGCCGCCACAGGGGCCACCCCAGCTAGTACCTTGCAGGATGTGTTTCTCCCACCATTTGGCCTCTGCCCGGCCAGGAGCTGCCCCTGTACTGCAACCGCCGCCGCTGCTGAACACGGCTGCTTTTGGATTGGGTGGGGTTTTTTTTTTAAATTTAATTCAACTGAGGATCCTGAATACTGATTAGATCTGAGCCCCAGCCTAACCCCTCAGAAGTTATGTAATCCCCAAAATCCAAAAAGCCTTGAAAAGCTTAAATGTGACAGTGCTGGTGATGTCATGCTACTGAAAGGTTGCCATGGAAACCACTCCTACCACTGCCATATGTCTGTGGCTCTCAGCACTAGAGCCCAGCATCCTCTGCTGAGTGCGCAGTGCACCCAACACCGAAATTTGGGAGTCAATGTCTAAGGATACCCAGTGCCTTTCAGGTCCCTGTGCTCCTCCTCTTCACCCTACCCGTACAACAGCAGTGTCGCTAACACAGCTCCTTTGCCTCTGCAGAATAAAAGTCATCAATGCCTAAAAGACTTCCCCCACCAAACAGAAATCCTACAGGCAGCTGGCCTCAAAACCAACTGAGTGCCAACCTCCAACAGCTTTTAAACAACCTGGTATGGCTCTTGGAGGATACATGGTCCTGGCTCCCTTCAGCCAAGGCACATCCTCATCCCCACCTCTCATCTCTGGCAGCAGCAGGAACCACATGTCAGCCTGCCCTACAGCAGCCTTTGCTCTATGCCACCCCACAGAACTGGAGGATCACGCTAGTCTTTCACCACAAGGAAGTTAAAAAACTCAAACCACAAAACCAGCCAAGTAGGCAAAAAGCATTCCCGAGTCCTCACAGATGCAGAAGAGAGCTTGAAAACATTTCCCAAACTTGAAAGCAAGTAAAAAGAACAAATCTACTGTCTTTAAAATGTCCTTTTCCCTTGCCACTCTCCTTCTAACCAACCTTATAACTTCCGTGTAATGGCAGCTGTAAGGCTTTGTGTCTTTTTCTAAGGGGTAAAGCTTAATTTTCTGACATCTCTCCACCTGTGTTCACTCTTGCCTTGCTGATGAACTAAAATGAATGCAATAAATTAAACTTTGGGTTAATTTAAAATCCAAGTAAAGGAATACCCTTGTGGTTTTATTTCTCTCTAAGAAATTGAGGAATTCCTCCTGTTAGAGGGTTCTGCATTTTTAATCATCATCTCTGTCCAGGGCATTTATGACACACCCTTACATAAGGGCTATAAACCGATTTGTGTGCTCAGAGATGTGAAATGATTTTGTCTAGGTTTGGTATCTGTATGCAAAAGTAAGAAAGCCCTGGGAGTGCTTAGCTCTGCCCAGATTTCAAAGGTCGCTCCATCTAATTATGACTTTACTGCAGATCATACGAACTACATCCAATGAAGCACAAATGGCCAGACTTTCTAATTGTTCTCCTTGAACTGCAAGGACTAGCTAAGTAAGTGGGTCGAATCCTTTCCACTGGATTTAACCTGCAATCTTCATCCTGGTTTTCAGAGGCCAATCTCCAGCACACCGGGACAACTCCTTACTGCAGTCCCAGTGAACAGATGGGGACCTAGGGAGGCCAAGTCTTGCTCTTTGCAGCACCTGGGTGAAATGACACCTTCTGTTGCTTGTATATACTAATTAGTTTGCAATTAACCACACACTGTCAATTGATCACTAACCACTCCCCCCTCTGGGGGTGAGAATGGCTTCCCACAAGACCAATACAGAAAAAAACAGACATAAGAGGGGGTAACTGCAGACACCCCAATAAAGGACCAGGGGACGATGCTGCACATGCAGGCCCAGATCAAGGTGTTGCAGCTCAGGGATGGGATGCTATCAGCCAGGGCAAGTGGCTCCAGCTGCTGTGCTGATATAGAGGTGGTGGAGACAAGGAGGCTGAGGGAAGACCTCATCACTTTCTACAACTACCTGAAAAAAGGTTGTAGCAAGGTGGGTGCTGGTCTTTTCTCCCAACTAACAAATGGAAATGGGTTCAAGTTGTACCAGGGGAGGTCTAGATCGTATATTATGAAAAATGTCTTTACTGAAAGAGTGGTGAAGCACTGGAAGAGGCTGCCGAGGGGAGTGCACTTCTTCCCCTGGAGGCGTTAAAAGAAAGCGTAGCTGTAGCCCTTTGGGACTGATGGTTGGACTCGATGACCTTAGAGGTCTCTTCCAACCCCAATGATTGGAATGATTCTATGATTCTGTATCAGCCCCAGCATGTCAGAGTCAGTCCATCACTGACTGGCAAGGGACCCAAATGAAAGGAACTGGTGGGGACAACATGCAAGCACCAACTGAGACACTCTGGGAACATCAGCTGTGAAAACATGATACAACAGCACTGGTGGCAGATACTGTCCCACAACAGCCTGATGAATGGTTAATCACCCGTTACAAGGAGATGCACAGATCTGGTCTGTCCTGCATCATGCTTACCCTCTGGAGCAATTTCCACTGGGAGGACAGAGATGCCAAAATGTATTTTTGAAGAGTACATCACACGCATTTTGGCAAAACGAAGAGAATAGTCTTGTAAAAGCTTAAGAGAACCATCTTACTAAACAAGACTTGTTTTCTCATCTCCCATGAAATCCTGCCAAAAAGCCTATAGCACAACAAGACAAAATCAAATCAGAATGGTAACATTTATTCAAATTAAATGATGAGTCCATATTTTTGAGCTTAGCATGGATTCCCTTATTTGGCATTCACGATTTTAATAGTTATACACATGTTCCAGCTTAGTTACCCCCAAAACATTATCAAAACATTACTATTTCAGGATATGCTGTGGCTTTACTAATGCTTTCTGGAGGCACAGTTGTGAGCCCTTCTAGATTCTGGGCTCATTGTTTTTGACCATGTGCTTCCAGCCAACCAGACGTGATTCACTTGAGTCCTTCTCAAGGAACTGAAAAATGCTCTCTTCAACTGGGGAAAAAGCTCAAGGTGCTTTTGTGGTTTTCTCTCTCCCCCATGTTCTCTGCTAGTCTGAGGAGAGCACTGCAGTTATCTATCATTACTGAGTGTGAGAATCGTAGAATGGTTTGGCTTGGAAGGGACCTTAAACATCAACTAGTTCCAGCCCTCCTGCCATGCGTAGAGATGCCTTCCACTACATCAGGTTGCTCAAAACCCCATCCAACCTGGCCTCGAACACCTCCAGGGGATGGGGCAGCCACCACATCTCTGGGCAACCTGTGCCAGTGCCCCACCACTCTCACAAGAAAACATTTCTTCCTAATATTTCGTATCAATTTCCTGTCTTTCAGCCTAAAACCATTCCTTCCCATCCTATCCCTACACTCCCTAATAAAGAGCCCCTCCCCAGCTTTCGTGTAGCCCCTTTCAGAACTGGAAGGCTGCTCTAAGGTCTCCCTGGAACCTTCTCTTCTCTAGGCTGAACAAGCCCAACTCTCTCAGCCTGTCCTCATATAGGGGGTGCTCCAGCCCTCAAATCATCTTTGTGGCCTCCTTTGGACTCAATCTAACAGATCCAGGTCCTTCCTGTGCTGAAGACTTCAGAACTGAACATGGGACTCCAAAAGAACAGGACAAGTGAAGCCACAGTCAGAAATAAAGTGGTCAACAGCAGTTACCTCACACAACATGCCTGGAAATTAAGTGAAATGGCCAAGCATCACCAAACACAAAAGGGACTTCTTTGGCAGGTACCTTGAACACACTGGGCAGCCTGTGACTCTGTCCCATGCAGCCTCTCTTGCTCTTTTGCTTTCACCTCCTCCCTTCTGTAAATACACTGACCTGACCACCAAGAGTGCCTGGCTCTTTTTGGTGCTAGTGCTCCAGCAGAGCTGCAAATCTCAATCTCCATGATCCTTTATTTATCACTGTTTACTGCGTGTGTTCCTGCAGCATTTCCAAGAAACATGACATTATGATATTCTGCAACTGCTAAAAGTCAGCCTCATTTCCACAGCAATTCTGCTTAGAAAGGTTTGCAACTTTTCTATTTAATGCACATCATGTTGAGAAATCACTCACAGGTTTCATAGTTTGGTTTCCTTGCTGGTAGTTGTATTTCATTCAAATTCATGCTATAACTTTCAGGCAAGGATCTGGTTTTGTTTGGGTGTTTTTCTGGGCATTTGTGGAGAAACATCTTTTTTTTTAACAAAAAAAATGCAAACCAAACCAACAAACTTTGTAAATTTTAAGTCTGTGACAAAAACACACAGCCTTTGGAGCACAAGGTACCCAGGATCACTTGAGCTGTTTTACTTAACTCCATTTTTAACAGCAGATAGTGTCTTGGAATTTTCTGCTGACATCACATCTTCCCAGGCAGCTCCAGCTCAAGAAGGGATGCCATTACGTCCCAACACGTGGAAGGCTCCTAAGCCTGGGTGCACATTCATCCCTAGCAAGGAGAAGAAATTCCCACACTTGCTTGTTTTTCCCACGTGTTTTCCAAACACTAACTTTGCAAACAACCACCAGTAGTTTCAGGTGAAATATTCTCTTCATAGAATGGTTTGTGTTGGAAGGGTCCTTACCGGTCATCCAGTTCCAACCCTATTGCCATGGGCAGGGATGCCTTTCACTGCATCACGTTGCTCAAAGCCCCATCCAACCTGGCCTTGAACACCTCCAGGGATGGGGCAGCCACAACTTCTCTGGGCAACGTGTGCTCGTGCCTCATCACCCCCACAGGAAAAAAAAATCTTCCTAATCTTTCATCTAAATCGCCCCTCTTTCAGTTTAAAATCATTACCCTTCATTGTATCACTGCACCCTCCGAAATGCATTGCAAAACTTCCAGGAATTCTGGATCTAGAGTTTTGCTGCAGTGCTGTATATCTCATTCCTAGAAAATCTAAGTTGCTAAGACTGTTCAGATGACAACATAAGGTGAGCTCCCACCACCAACCACACATGACTTACTGCACTGGGAAACAAGTGGCTCCATGCATGAACTGAACCTCCATTCCTCTCAAGCTCAGCAAAGCTCCCTGCCTCCAGCACTTGGTGTGAATGTGGCCCCAGTCGCTCACCACGGGGCTGGCTGCAGGCATCCAGCTGCCTGCTCCACTAGCTGCTTTCCAGAGCAGTGACAGATCCACTCCCAGAGAAAAGTCACTTCTTGATGACCGTTGTTGTGAAGCTGATGTTCTGAGGAGGGAGCTGGCCTCTTCTCCCAAGTGACAGGGGACAGGACAAGAGGGAATGGCCACAAGCTCCGCCAGGGGAGATTTAGGTTGGATGTTAGGAAAAAAATTTTCACAGAAAAGGTCACTGGGCACTGGCACAGGCTGCCCAGGGAGGTGGTTGATTCACCTTCCCTGGAGGTGTTTAAGGCACGGGTGGACGAGGTGCTGAGGGGCATGGTTTAGTGTTTGATAGGAGTGGTTGGACTCGATAATCCGGTGGGTCTCTTCCAACCTGGTTATTCTGTGATTCTGTGACTTATTTTTTCTGGTATTGTTTATTTTTTACCCAATGCTCCAGCCCACTCACATCATTTGTTCATAAGATAGCCCAGCTCTCATAAGCTGTCATTTAGCGGTAATTTTTTTGCAATCAGCTAGCAATATAATTAACTTTTCCAAGTCTGGGACCTCTTTCTATAGCAGCATTATTCCTATGGCATGCCTTGTACAAAACAATGCCACGTTGCTTACTAAGAGCTCTAATCAAAATTCTTTCATTGCTAGCAAATACAAAAGGGAATGGAATAAAGAACCATGTCCTTCTCAGAACAGTGCTTTATAAAAGAAGTATCTCAGAAAATATCCAACTTAAGCAATGAGAACACGCTCTTACTTGGTTTCTTCCAAACACAGTCAACCCAGTCACAAAATGTTCAACATTTCCCTTCTTTCTTGGGCTCTGTGAAACTAGCTCCTCCAGCAACAGAGGAATTACCGAACCACTGTTAGTTCTGACAATCCAAGAAAGAGATGGGACTTCTGATGTCTTTGTGCACCAGCCCATAGAGCCCAGCCAGGAGCATGAGGCTGTGCAGAGAGAGGAGTAACCCAGATGTGGGCAAGAGATGATGAACTCGGATCTCAATATGGCTTTTCTGCTCCACTTGTATTGGAAAAACACCTCCAGGCAATCTCTGGACATTCCCACAGCTAAAAATTGATAACAATGGGTTGCAATGCAGGCAAGGATCAGTGGTCCTGGTCAGCACACAGGGACTGGAAAGAGAGCAGTCACTCCAACTCCTGCAGCTGCTCTTCTCTTACCACCATGGAGCTGGTAGCACAGAGGGAAAAATCAGAGTAACACATGTCCCACACAGTCACCTGGCGGTGTTTCGGTACATCACTGAAGCAGGTTGTCTTCTTCAGGTGTCAGTTGTTGCATGGAGATACCTACTGGTTTTAAATATTCTCTTAACTACAACTGCAGAAGTGATTTAAAGGCCATTTTGATTGTCTTATTCCTCACAATTTAATTCATGTGCCATTTCTAATACTGGCAATATCCTGCTGGATCTTCAGCTCAGCTACCCACATACACTTTTCACTGATTCCTACTTATTCTTCCTCTAAATATTCATGCTGACAAATAAATACTTTCCCTTCCCATGCTAATGCATAATGTATAAATCAGCCCCAAACACAAAGAAACCTAAAAGCAGTTCTCATTAAAAGGATTTAGTTTTGGGGGTTTTTTTTCCATTAAACAACAGCTGGCAAAGTATCTCACAAAAGAAAAAAAAAAAATCCTGCTTTGCTGATACATTTAATTGCTTCAGGATTTAATGCTTCTCCAAAGTTGTTAGCTGCAGCCAATGTTGGAGTATTTCTGTCCAAAAGCTGTGATGCATCTAATATCATATCCCACTTTAGAAACTTGCTGCCTGCCCAGCAACTGTGCTTCAGCACAGCCCCTATAAACGACAGAGTTTAAACAACCCAGCTTTCTATGCAGCAGCCTCCTACCTGCAGATGGGAGCTTGCAGCTGGTGAACTGCTTTGAAAGCCTGGGCCTCCTCGCTCCTCTGCCTCCCAAGAAGACACTCCAGCCTCCGGAGCTGAGAAGAGGCTGCATCACAGGCACACAGACACCTTCAAATTGAAATGTGCTAGTGTAAGAGCTGCAGATCCTGCAGAATGGAGTCTAGAAACATTTTCTTTCAAAGCCTCTTTGCTCAGTGCCAAGTTAAGAACAGAACACCACACAAAGCCTTTGAGTTAATGTGCAGCATCTCAAATCACAGAATCATCAAGGTTGGAAAAGACCTCTAAGATCATCCAGTTCAACTGTCAGCCCAACAATACTGTGCCTACTAAACCATGTTCTGAGCTGCCACAGCTACACATTTTTGAACACCTCCAGGGAAGACGACTCCCATCACTTCACTAGGCAGCCTCTTCCGAAGCTTCACCACTCTTTTGGTAAAGAAATTCTTGCTAATATCCAACCTAAATCTCCCCTGGCACAATCTGAGGCCATTTCATTTTGTTCTATCACTTGTTACTTGGGAAAAGAGATCCCATCTGAAATGTGGGCAGAGCTGGGGAACTTAGGGCTCCTGTCCAAGCAGCGCATCATCAGCCGTGTTGTAGATGTCCTCTGCTGCTTTGCTGAAATTCCCAAATAAGACTAAAAGCCAAATAACAATTTTTGGTGATCCAAAGGTAAAAAATTCCAATCAAATTCTACAAAGCTGGAGCTTCTAAGAATGTCAAGTATTTCTATGCAAAAATTAAAAAGCAGGCAAATCTATTTTGTTTAATATGCAAGCAAATTTTATATCAAAATGGTATTACAAAAGAGCAATGAAACAGTAAAAAAAAAGGAAAAAGTTAAATGGAACAGAGAGAAATATTTTGACTTTTCTGTAACTATTTTCACCCCTATAGAAATAGTTTACAGACATCTACACAACTTCCCAATATGTTTCTGTTTGCCTGTGTCAGCATTCAGATTTAGACAACTGGGGCTGACACACTGTGCCCGCTGCTAAGCATCTCAAGAAATAAAGATGAATTTGCTCTGACAACCACATCTGACATTCTGCAAGTCAATCAGCATACAGAAAGCAGGCTGTACCTTCCAGTTAGTTTCTGTTTACATTGAATCTCAGTTAACCTCATTTTTACAGACCTGAGCACCACAGACTTTGCTGTTGTGCAGTAAAGCTTCCCAGACAGGCAACACAAACCATTCCTGAGCCTCCTACAGTCCATGATTCCCAAGAGGGATACATATGCCACAGTACTGTATGCTCTATAACCTCCCTCTTCTGCAATTTACACCATCTATGTAGTAATAAATCATAGAATCATAGAATAAACAGGTTGGAAGAGACCCACCGCATCACTGAGTCCAACCATTCCTACAAATTTGATGAGAAATACAGCTTTCAAAGTGACAAGGACAAAACTCTTATTATTGGAGAAGAGCCTGGGGGAGACTGAGAGGAGACCTTATCGCCTTCTACAACTGCCTGAAAGAGGTTGTAGTGAGGTAGGTGTTCGTCTCTCTTCCCAAGTAACAAGTGACAGAACAAGATGAAATGGCCTCAGGTTGTGCCAGGGGAGGTTTAGATTGGAGATTAGCAGGATTTTCTATACCAAAAGAGCGGTGAAGCTTCGGAAGAGGCTGCCCAGTGAAATGGTAGAGTCATCTTCCCTGGAGGTGTTCAAAAAACATGTAGCTGTGGCAGCTCAGAACATGGTTTAGTAGGCACAGTATTGTTGGGCTGACACCCAGTTCAGCTGATCTTAAAGGTCTTTTCCAACTTTAATGATTGTATGATAATTTCAGTTTTCCATACATCTAATCCCTCACAGCAACATTATTTGAACAGTTCATGTATTTCATAGAATGACAGAATCACCAGCTTGGAAGAGACCCACCAGATCGAGTCCAACCATTCCCACCAATCTCTAAACCATGCCCCTCAGTACCTCATCGACTCGCACCTTAAACACGTCCAGGGAAGGCAAGTCAACCACCTCCCTGGGCAGACCGTTCCACTGCCTAATGACCCTTTCTGTGAAAAATTTTTTCCTTAGCTCGAGCCTAAACCTTCCCTGGCGGAGCTTGATGCCATTCCCTCTCGTCCTGTCCCCTGTCACTTGGGAGAAGAGGTCAGCACCCTCCTCTCTACAACCTCCCTTCAGGTAGTTGTAGAGAGTAATAAGGTCTCCCCTCAGCCTCCTCTTCTCCAGGCTAAACGACCCCAGCTCTCTCAGTCGCTCCTCGTAAGACTTGTTCTCCAGCCCCTTCACCAGCTTCGTTACTCTTCCCTGGACTCGCTCCAGAGCCTCAACATCCTTCTTGTGGTGAGGGGCCCAGCACTGAACACAGGATTCAAGGTGCGGTCTCACCAGTGCCAAGTACAGAGGGAGAATAACCTCCCTGGACCTGCTGGTCACGCTGTTTCTGATACAGGCCAAGATGCCGTTGGCCTTGTTGGCCACCTGGGCACACAGCTGGCTCATGTTCAGTTGGCTGTCGACCAACACTCCCAGGTCCTTCTCCTCTTGGCAGCATTCCAGCCAGGCTTCTCCCAGTCTGTAGTATTGCTTAGGGTTGTTATGCCCCAAGTGCAGGATCCGGCATTTGGCCTTGTTAAACCTCATGCCATTGGTCTCTGCCCAGCAGTCCAGCCTGTTTAGATCTCTTTGCAGAGCCTCCCTTCATCCAGGTCATTGATAAAGACATTGAACAGGGCTGGACTCAGCACTGAGCCCTGGGGAACCCCACTTGTAACTGGCCTCCAGCTGGAGTTAACTCCATTTACCACCACTCTCTGGGCCCGGTCATCCAATCAGTTTTCCACCCAGGAGAGTGTGCGCCTGTCCAGTCCAGAGGCTGACAGCTTCCGAAGCAGAACGCTATGAGAAACTGTATCAAAGGCTTTACTAAAGTCCAAGAAGACTACATCCACAGCCTTTCCCTCATCCAAGAGTCTAGTCACTTGGTCATAGAAGGCGATCAGGTTAGTTTGGCAAGACCTGCCTTTTGTGAACCCATGTTGACTGGGCCTGATCACTCAGCTCTCTTGCAAGTGCTTCATGATCGCACTCAAGATCACCCGCTCCATGACTTTCCCTGGTAGGTCAGACTGACAGGCCTGTAGTTCCCTGGATCCTCCTTGTGCCCATTCTTATAGATGGGCACAACATCAGCCAGCCTCCAGTCCAGTGGTACCTCCCCAGTCATCCAGGACCACTGGAAGATGATGGAAAGGGGTTTGGCCAGCACATCTGCCAGTTCCCTCAAAACTCTTGGGTGGACTCCATCCGGCCCCATAGACTTGTGGGCATCTAGCTGGGGAAGCAAGTCTCTAACCACCTCCTCTTGGATCGTGGGAACCTCCAACCCCTCTGCTCCTCCAACCCCTGGGGCTGTGCACAGAGGGAACAACTTTCCTTACTATTAAAGACTGAAGCAAAGTAGGCATTGAGTACTTCAGCCTTGTCTTCCTCCCCTGTTACTGTTGTTCCCTCTGCATCTAGTAGGACTGGATATTCTCCCTAGTCCTCCCTTTACTGTTGATATATTTGTAGAAAGATTTTTAATTGTCTTTCACAGACTTGGCCAATCTGATTTCTAGTTGGGCCTTAGCCCTCCTGATTTTTTCCCTGCACGTTCTTGCTTCCTCCCTATAGTCCACCCAGGATGCCTGCCCCTTCCTCCAAAGCTCATAGACCTTCCTCTTCTTATTGATGTCTCTCAGGACCTCCCTACTCAACCACACTGCTTTCTTACCCTGCTGGCTACTTTTCCGGAACGTAGGGATGGCTTTCTCCTGAGCTGCTAGGAGTTCCTTTTTGAAGACTCCCTCGCCCTTAAGGAGTGCCTCCCATGGAACTTTTCCGACCAGCCTTCTGAACAGTCCAAAGTCTGCTCTCTGAAAGTTGAGCGCGACTGTTCTGCTAACCTCCTCCTTCATCTCACTCAGCACTGAGAACTCTATCATCTCATGATCGCTTTGCCCCAGGCATCCTCCAACCCTCACATCCCCCACCAGCCTTTCTCTGTTCACAAACAGCAGGTCCAGGAGGGCACCGTCCCTTGTCAGTTCGCTCACCAGCTGTGTGAGGAAATTGTCTTCCACACACTCCAGGAACCTCCGGGACTGCTTCCTTTCTGCTGTATTGTACTCCCAGGCGATGCGCAGGAAATTGAAGTCTCCCACGAGGACTAGAGGTAGTGATTTTGAGACTACACTCAGTTGTTTGTAGAAGAGCTCATCAGCTGCTTCTTCTTGGCTGGGTGGCCTATAGCAGACTCCCATCACAATATCTGCCTGCCCATGGGCTCTTCTAATTTTTACCCACAGGCACTCAGTCCCTTCCTGACTGTAACCCAGCTCAAGGGTATCAAAGTCCTCTCTAACACAGAGGGCTACCCCGCCTCCTCTTCTGCCCTTCCTGTCCTTCCTGAAGAGTTTATACTCCACCATGGGTTCACTCCAGTTATACGAGTCATCCCACCACGTCTCCGCAACGGCAACGACATCGTAGTCTCCTTGCCCTACCACAGCTTCCAACTCCTCCTTCTTATTTCCCATGCTACGTGCATTGGTGTAAACACACTTCAGCTGGGCTGGCGAACTTACAGTCCTCATAATAGGGTTTCTTCCCAATTGAGTGGTCCTTGGGTTAACTAAGGACACAGTGCCAGTTTCCTGCTTACTATCCCCAGGTGCACTCGCCCCCCTCATGCTTAGTGGTGATATACTGGCAGTCCTCGCCAGCACACCACCCCTTTGACACTGAAGTCTCACCTCCAGGCTCACTCTCATCCTGCCTGGCCTCCATCCCCTCCCCCCCTCACATCTAGTTTAAAGCTCAATTTATGAGCTTAACTAGATTTTTAGAGAGGGCTTTAGTCCCCCTAGGAGACAGGTGTGTCCCATCCCTAGTAAGAAAGCCTGGGGGTGTGTGGGCTTCCCCATGATCAAAGAACCCAAAGCCTCTCTTTTCACACCAGTCCCTGAGCCATTCATTAATCAATTTCTTCTTCGTCATTTCTTGCTCCTCATTCCTTAGTATTGGAATGGAGCTAAATACTACCTGTGCCCCAGAGCCCTCAATCATTATCCCTAGAGCCCTGAAGTCCCTCTTAACAGCTTTAGGCTCCATGTCTTCATTTTCAACTTGAAATACTAAGAGCGGGTAGTAGTCTGCGGCCTTGACCAGGGACGGAAGTTTTCTAGTAACGTCCCTTACTGATGCTCCTGGCAAGCAGCAGACCTCCCTTTGGAGTGGGTCGGGTCTGCAAATGGGACCCTCCATTCCTTTAAGAAGGGAATCCCCCAAGACAATCACCTTCCTCTTCTTTTTTACAGAGGATGTTTTTATGATTGTCTCAGGATGGCGGAGCTTTGGAAATGTTTCCAGGCTGTGGGTGCAGTCCTCTTCATCCTTAGGGATGGAGTGCACCTGCAGCACCTCATATTTGTTCCCCAGGGGCATCTGGGCGTTAGTTGTCTGGGTGGAAGTAGGTTTCCTTCTCTGGACAGGAACCTGCTGCCATTCCCCATTTCTCTCTTTCCCAGCCTTGCAGCTTACGGGTGGGCGGTGCTCAGCCTCACTAGCTCTGGCAGCCTGTGAGAGGGTCCTGCTCCACTGATCTATCTCCCTCTCACATTCCCTGATGGTCCTCAGCCTTTCCACTTCTTTCCTCAGCTCTTCCACCATATGAAGGAGTTCCCCCACCCGAGTACAGCTTCCACAGGTAGAGCTAGTGCCAAAGACACGAGCCGCTGTGGGAGCGGGGCACTGTCTGCAGCCCCAGGTCTGGGTAGCTGCATGTGCCCACTGGGGCTCCGTCTGGGTGGCAGCTTCCATCATGCTTGGTGCAGCCTTAATCCTCTGACGGGTAGCCACCATTGTCCTCAGTCCCTTCTGGCCGTGCTCCGGCCCCTCTCTGCGCCCTCCCTGCTCAAACTGCCACTCGAACTGCCCTGTTTAACGTGCCCCGCTCCTCTTCGCCTGTGCTCTGGTCGCTGTGCTCCCGTTTAAATCCACCGGGTAGCTTCCGGGACCGCCCCCTCCCGTCAGGCACCGCGCGGGAGCGGCCGCTGCCCAGGAGCCCAGCGCTCAGGGAAGCGCCCCACCGCCTTCAATGGCCACCCTCACCACAGAACTCACCGTCCTGTTGCTGAATGCAGCTGTATAAGCTTCATTTCTTCAGGTTTTATAGAAAAATAACACAGCATGTGTTTCTTTCACTGATACTCTGCACGTAGAAAGTTAAGACAGTAAAATAACTCTGATCTGCTGGCGAGTGGCCCTCTGAAATTAGGCAACAGGTTTTACTTTAACTCGACCACCCGTCTCTGTTGGACTGGGGTTTCAGCACCCTCTTTGCACCACATTCATATATCGGGTGCCCAAAAGGGTCTGCTGCGCAGTCCCATCCCTCAAAAATGGATGCCCAGGCTTCACCTGGAAATTCTGGGCCAACAGCTGGACCAGTGCTTTAAGAAGTAGTGGTTGAGCAATCAGCGGTTTGTAATCTGCTGGCTGGGAGGGATCTGTGGGACCACAGCCTGCTTTAACAGGGTTGAGGAAAAGAAAGAAAGCAAAGCCAGGCTTCTTCTAGTTGATTTGCTGCAGGCAAGTCTGCACCTCCACTGGGAATATGTCAAGGATCAGCAAAATCAAAATAGGATGGGAAATGCTGAATGACAGCATACTCCCTTATAAGGCCACCTGATCCCAATCTGTAGACTCTAAACAGCACAGAATTTCCTACATGGAAAAGTTTGCCAGGGAAATGTCAATCCCATCTTTACTGGCACTGTCATTTACTTGGCAAAGAAGTTTAGTTTGCTATTCAGAGGAAAAAAGACTTACGCACTTGTACAGTGTGCACACGTGCTTGGGAACATGGATGCATGCATGTCTGTGCACCAAGATCTCCTCCAGTAGTCCCCAAACACCACCAAACTACTTGAAAAACTTGGCAGAAAAGATTATTAGTAAAGACATATACACAACTATGGATTGCTGGGTCCCCTCTCACCTTCCTGCATACTAACCTTTTTATTAATTTTATATTGAAGGTATGTTAAATATCCCTGTAAGTCTGTCCCAGGAGACTGATTCAATCCAAATGCATGAATACAGTGGAAGTCGAGCAGGAGATGTGCTGGCATTTAACAAAAGCTTCACTTCGATTTTTTTTTTTTTATGGAAAAGAAAAAGGGAGTAGGGAAAGACATGTCAAAATGAGGAACTCGAGTGCAGGCAGAACATAAAATTAATTCAAGCACGGAGGCTGCTTGATTTCTCCATTGCCGGCTTCCCCCCAGCCCATGAACAGTGGTGGCTCAGTGGAACTTTCCATTGCTCAGTCCAAGTATTTTTAAGTTCTTGCATCCTGATTAAATCTGTAATCCTGGTTACCGGTGAAGGGGACACGGGAAAAGGCAAGGCTTAGCATTACACATGGGAGCCTTAGACAATCTCGCTTTAAGACAAAGTTTATGTGGTGGTATTATTTGCACTTCCTTGTCCACTGTTCTTCTAAGCTTTCCTTGCTGACCCCTGGCCTACCCCTCAAGCTTTGGGGACAAACTGACAAGACTGTTTGCAGACCCTGGCACCTCTAAGGGCATAGCTTCCAGACCTTGCTTTTCTGTGCTACCCACTGAGGGAGGAGAGGAGGCAAACCTGGCCCCATCATCCCATCTGAACGGGGGAAGATCAGTGCCAAAAGCCTTGTCTGCATTGACAAGGATTTCTGAACTGCACGTGGCCAATTTCCAGGAGTAGTTCAATAAACCTGTGAAAGAAGTGACAAGAGGGGGCACCTCCCAGTCAGGGGAGTCTGGTATTGGGGGTCCCTCACTCTGGGCCTGAGTATCTGGGGTGGAGGCACACCAAAGGGATGCCAGAAATGACCCTGGCAACACAGCCATCAGACATGGGTACTCGCATCAGACATCTGCCCTATTCACTTGATTTACTACCATGGGTTAGTTCATTGTCTCACCTTGAAACCACGCTTGTTTCCACCTTTCTTCCGTGCTTATCAGTCTGGGATGCCAGCAGTCACCACCGCATCCCTAATGGTTGCTATGGCTACAGGAAAGCTGATGCATCCCTGCACCACTGAGGGTCCTTCCTAGCAGTAACCAACTGCCCTAAAGGATGCCCTCTAGAGTGTCCTCCTGCTCGCTATGAGAGCATCCCAGCAATCTGCTGCCCACACACAGCAAATCTGTGTTGATTTCTTCCCCTTTCCCCCCCATCAGAGGCACATCCTTACAACAAGCATAGCTCAGCAGCAAAGCTCTGATCATACAGGGCTGCAGATGTCAAAGGCTCACATGGGACTCAGAGCACTCAAATTCTCCGAGAAAATAAGGCATGGAGGATTATTTCACATAGAAGAACCAGTCACTGACTCCTTACACTGGGAGATGCAAGAGTACACGAGGGAAGTGTTACTAAGTCCATTAAATGAAGTCGTAGTAGTAAAAACATCTCACACTGTTTGCATTTTTCCCCTGTGAACGCAGTACTTGACACAGATGGACTGTGTCAGACAAACCTTTAGCCTGACCAGCCCCCCTCTTCCCATGACAGGATCCTGCTTCAGACGTGCTGACCCAGTTGTGTCACACGGACAAGGCCACATCTTACAATGAACACAGGCAGGGGTACCCTAAGGCACTCAGCTTGCAGCCAGGTTTTATGGAGCAATAGGTTTAACGCCTGCTGGCAGCTGACCCAACAGACCTCAAACCAGCATGCTTCTGAGCAAGCCACTCATGCAACCAGCTGGCAAAGTGCAAGGTGACCAGCAACCAGAGGGGAAAGCTCACTCCTCAATTGCCCTGCCATAACCCAGCCCAATGGAAGCCATGAACCGTGACTGTGCTGATCCGTACATGAGTTGTGATGATGAAAAATTAATTGCTGCTTTGTTTTCTAGTGGAATTCTATAGCAGTAATTATCCCTGATTTAACACAAAAAAACCTATCACCTCCTCCTTTCTTTTTCTTCTCCTATCAATTAAGAGATGGGAAGACAGCATCTCTCACTCCTGACAAATAACAGCCCTTCAGGAGATGAAGCTGGTGCAGTGGGCAATTACCAGGATGCTTCAGCAGGTAGAGTCACTCAGCCAGGGCATGGACAGTTCGCCAAGCTGCAGTAGGACAGCACATTGTGATGCTCAGGTTAGCTGGAAGTCACAGTCATCAGCACAGAAGCCAACTCTCCAGTCAGTTTCTTCTGAGACTCTTAATGAGTGCTAATTAGAAGCGGTCATTTGGCCCTTTAGCACCTGTCTGTCCATCACTAGATGCCGGGGTTAACGCTGCTTCTGTATCATCAGGCTGCAGACTCAGGATTGTCTTTGGTTACAAATATACTGGTGTGACTGCTCATTTTTTTTAATCCCATCTCTCTTTTTATCTATGCTTACACACACACAAAAATCAAGAAAAGGGTATGTTCTGAAGTGCTTCCCCTTCCAGCAGAGATGTACAACCACTGGTGTACAAATAAGCTTGGAAACTCCTGGCAGATTCCTCATCCAGCCTTGTGCTTTTGGGTGGGAGATGCCCTTCTCCCAAGGCTGGTGGTGGGGACAGAAAACTGCAGCACCACCTGGCCACTAAAACTTTGGGCACCAGCAGTGACAAGAGCAGTCTGGAGTCTGCACAGAGCAGGAAAACACTCAACCTGACAGAGGTCAGTGATGCACTCTGGGATAACAGCTCCCCCAGAACTGCTGCTTTTTTCACAGAACCACCCGTATCTTTCAGCGTAAAGATATTTGACAATATCCTAAAAATCCTGAAATATGGGATGGAAATTAAAAATCTGAGAACCTCCCATTAACTTTGGAAGAGCAAATACGAAGCAGAGGGGCTTTCCATGCTGTAAACTGCAACCATTACCACAATGAACCAGGTGAGAATGGGATGCACAGACATTTACCTGGTTTGAAAGGTCTAAAAGCAGCTAGCATCCCTTTTTGTTATATTTTTTTGTAGAATCATGGAATGGTTTGGATTGGAAGGGACCTTAAAGATCATCCAGTTTCAATCTCCTGCCATGGGCAGAGACACCTTCCACTGGATCAGATTGCTCAAAGCCCCATCCAACCTGGTCAAAACTCATCTCTCCACTTCCTAGCAGGGACAGCAAGGAAATAATGAAGACCTTGCACATGTGGGGAACCAATATTTAATTTGGAAAATTCTTTACACGGCCCATGAAAAAATCCATTTGAATTAAATATTTTTATTTTACCCACTGCTGTGCACTATATTAAACTGCTTCAGCATTAATATATAAAACCATTATTCTGTGCATGCATAAGTGAGTTTATGCATGTGTCTGTGTATAAAAACTATACAATTAAGCACTGCTTAAAATGCAAATGACAGATGATAAAGACTCCATCCTGACTGTATTAAATCTTCACTTGGGATGTTGTATTAAACCCTCAGTCATTTAAAACTAGTGTAAATTCAATAAAGTCAATGGAGCTAGTAATAATTTACATCAGTGGAAAATCTGGACCTTTGATTTTTAAATACTTACTACTGGCAAGAATCAAAAAACAAGCAACAAAAATCCAGTCTGTAACACAGGGCCAGATGTTATTTTTCTTCTTTTACAGAAATAGCTCAAAAATAACAAAATTTAACCAGAAAACTCTAATAAAGACATGTCCTGGGACAGATCTTGGAGTTACATCAGCTTTCAACCCTGAAGGCACTGAAATTTAAATTAAGTCTTGAGGCCCTGGTTTACACATTCATGTCCAATCTGCAGAATACCATGGACACACTGAAATTTAAAGCATGTGCTTATAAACGCTTGTCGTGATTTTCTGCATTATCAAGCTTACTCCCTCTGTGCTTCTGGCAGCACAAGGAGACTTTAAAACAGGATAAAACTTATATATTTATGTTGTGGAAGGCTCCTGGGAGCTGAGTGAGTCCAGACCGGCTCCTGAGCACATCCTGGCAGGGGACGGGAACTGCTGGTGGGCTCCCTCTGACAGGAACCCAGCTAAACTGGTCCTGCCTTCCCTATACAGAGATAGCAAGAGGAGGATGGTGGCCCTTCCCTTTGCTTTGGACAGAGGACAGCAGTCCCCAAGGCTAGCAGTCCCTGTGCTCAGCTCTCTCATGCATTATGCCTGGTTTAACCAGCTCTGGCAACTGGATCTGGCCCCAGCCACATTCTCCAGGGGCTTCTGCCTGGGTGTCCTGCTCCTCAGCTTGGATCTGGCTATCTCCATCACCCCCTTTCCAACCTACCAGTGTTTCCATCCCTGATGACATTTTGCAAACTAGCAACACCACTGATATGACTCCCCACACGATGACAGCAGTTTTGGTTTTGTGTTAAGCAAAAGGCCACTTATTGAATCATCAAGGTTGGAAAAGACCTCTAAGATCATCCAGTCCAACCACCAGCCCAACACGAGTATCATCCTAAACGACATCCCAAACCATGCTTTTTGATCACCTAAAGGGATGGAGACTCCACCACTTCCCTGGGCAGCCTGGTTCCAGTGCCTCATTACTATTTCAGTAAGGAAATATTTCCTAATATCCAATCTTAACCTCCCCTGGTGCAACCTGAGGCCATTTCTGCTCATCCTATGATCTGTTACTTAGGAGAAATAACTTGTTAACACTGGCAAGTCTTTAATCTCCTGGTGCCAAATGTTTTTTAGACATATCTGCCCTGGCAGAGCGGGCACCAGGTCCCAGGGCAGTGCCAGAATTGGCTCCCCAGGCCGGTGAGAGACTGCTCACAGCCTCTCACTAGGCAAGTGTGTGCTGCCACAACGGCTACACTGGCAGAGCTGCACCTTGCCACCCCGAGATGCCTTTCCTTGGCCATAAAATCCACACTGGTAAAAGACAAGGGATCCAATATGACTGGAGTGTACACAGCCACCTGTCCCTGGCGAGTTGCTACCCCTTCAGCAAGCTCTGGAGCCAACAAGTGCATCTGGTGCTCACGTGGGGCTCACACCTCTTTCCATCAGTGCTCCCTTATCATTCCCTAGAGGTTAAATATTAGCGGGTACTCGAAGCTTGGACTGGCACTGGGCCAGGTCACAAAGCTGCAGGTCTCTGTTGCTGCTAGAAGGTCACTTGGAGTTAAGGTGCAGCCCAGCCTCCAAGAGAGACAGAAAGCAGTCCATCTGCATGCAGGAGTAACACTGGCACACTGCGTGCACAGGGAAGAGCCACAGCAGAGGCAAACTCAGAGCCTGGCTCAGGGGATGGGAACTACACCAACACAAAATTTCAGCCTGCTATCATAGACCACTAAGGTTTTCAATTTCTGATTTTAAAATACAAATAATAGGCAACACCTCTCACTTCCAGCATTCTTCCCAAAGCCACTTGGAGTAATTCTCCAAGCTATGCAGAACCTCACAAAACCTGAGAATCCTTTAACACATTCAAAAAAACACAAAATCACCCGAGCTTGACAACTTGCTACAGCTAGGACTGAATTTCCATTTCCATCCCAGGCTCCCTTGTCAATAGCTTATGACAACCAACACATTTATCATAGAAGGATCTGGGTTGGAAGATCATCCAGATCCAAGACCCTTGCCGTGGGCAGGGACACCCTCCACTGGATCAGGTCGCTCACAGCCTCATCCAATCTGGTCCAAATGTCTCCAGCTCCTCCATAGCTGAGGTTTCCCACAGCCCTGCTTCACCTCGCTCACTCTCAAGTTTCTTCCTCTTCTGCCATCTGAGCAAAATACCTCTACCTGTTATCTGGATTAGGAAAGATATTGTCCTCTGCATGCTTTGATCAGAAACTTCATTTTTCTGAACAAAACCAAGTCACTGGAATGAGAAATGTTAAAGCAGGCTCTACTGTAGGACTTGCTGGAAGATAGAATTTCAAACCCTATATAACCTAAGCCCGAATTTGAGGGGTTAAAGACTTGATGTATCAATAGCACCTGCAAAGAAAACAAAACCTGAAGATTATCATTCAAGATACATAAACATGCTTAATATGATGATATGCCCCATCTTCAATGGGAAAGGGAAACACATCAACTGTCCCAGGGATAGTGGACTTTATAAGGCTTGGTGTCTACAGGCATCAAGACAAATGACTTTATTTCCAAATTCCCTAGCATCACAAGTCCAAAATTTACAGGAGCATCTATCTTCCTTTCTTTTACAAAATGCCGCATCAATTTGTTATTTGGTTCACTAAAAGTAATACCAGTATCACCCACACCAATGTGGACTTCAATGATATTATTTAACTACTAAAAAGACAAACCTTGTTTAAGCCTCAAATCTCAAACTAGCCATTTCCATCTCTGCCTTGATATATGAGCTGGTTTTATGGTACTGCACAACTATGACTATTCATTGTTTTGACAAGTGTGAAAGTACACAGATTTCTGCAAGTCATACAGCATCCCCTACCATCACGAGGTCTGTAAACTGTAGGTGCTGTGGAAGGCACACGGGGTGAACAGACCACTGAGAGCCCAACCAGAAGCTCAATACATCCATGAGATGCCAAACAGGGCTGAACTTCAGTCACTTGCTGTTCAGTGCTGGATTGGGCTGGTTACCTACAAAACCCCCATGGCCATCAAACCCCAGAGGCATCACCAGAGCTGCAGATTCTGCTGCTGTGTCCTTCCCCTACTTTAGAAGGGGGAAACAATGTGGTAGCTCAGAATACCTGTTGTTGTACTACAGAAAACCCTCTTTGTTCCAGTTTTGCACAAGCAACATGGATCTGTCTTATCTTCACATATAAACACTGAAAACATTGTGTCATCAAGGGCTAAATCATTTTTTGATGTTAATCAGTAGAGCTCAGCAGAGCCTGTTGGACTTCTGTCACCTAAGGATCTGCCCAGAGTTTACCCACAGCTGGACAACTTGATCTCTCTACTGTTAACAGACAGGAAACAATTTATATTATTCAGAACTCCTCCTTCCCAAATCCGTGTGTAAGCTTTGCGCAGCCAGAGCTTGCAGACTTCTGAAGCCCTGTGAGAACTTGCATCTGTTCTAAGCTCTAAAATGGTTTAAAAAGCCAGCTGTCACTTGCTCCATAAGAAACCAGCAGGATAATATATTGATGCAAGAAGTATGGTCACAAAACAAGAGCTTGGTAGAAACAGGATGTTGGGGAGAAATACGACATTTTATGAAAATGCAGCAATAGAGTTTTTAATGCTTAAGTGCACAATTTACACTTACCATGACAGAAGGATAACTCAGGTATGCAGAAAAAATAAACTATTCTGGTATCTGGCCAATCTAGAACATCTACATCTGGTACACATTTGCCCTTATTACAGCTGTAAGCCATTATTTGTACATCAGTAATGCCCTGAGGCCATCTTTCATCGAGCAGCTTGCATCTGCTAAGTAAGCATCAGTCACTGATTTGATCAGAAAGATGGTCCAAAAAGTACCATGAACACACTCACCTTCAATTTAGAGGTTTTCAAATAGTAATAACTCCTTACAGCATGCTTTCCAGTCCAACCTTGCCCTACGCTGCCAGTCAGCACTAGCTGTGCTTCTTGCATCCAAGGCACAGAAAGGATCTGACCCACATCTCCCAGCAGACCCACATCAAAGCCAAGAAGAAAGAACACCTGTCTAGCACCTCAGTCTGTTGTTCCCTTGCACATACCCAGACCAACAGCAGGGTTGGAAGCAAGAAGGAGCCTGTGGCAGACCAGTGGGGCAAGCAGCCACCATTCAGGTGGCATTGATCAGGAAGAGGACCACAATCCCAGAATCACTGAATGATTTGACTTGGAAGGGACCTTAAAGATCAGCCAGTTCCAAGCCCACTGCCATGGTCAGGGACACCTCCCACCAGGCCAGGCTGCTCAAAGCCCCATCCTACTTGACCTTGAATACTTCCAGGGATGGAGCATCCACAGCTTCCCCGGCAACCTGTTCCAGTGTCTCACCACCCTCATTGTAAAGAATTTCTTCCTAACGTCCAATCTAAATCTTCCCTCTTCCAGTTTAAAGCCACTCCTCGCATCCTACCCCTATATACCCCTGTAAAAAGTCCCTCCTCAACTTTCTTGTAGCCCCCTTCAGGTACTGGCTTCCCCTCAGCCTTCTCTTCTCCAGGCTGAACAATCCCAGCTACCAGCCTGTCCTCATAGCAGAAGTGCTCCAGCCCTCTGAACATCTTTGTGGCCTCCTTTAGACCCGTTCCAACAGTTTCATATCCTTCTTATTCTAGGGATTCCAGAACGAGACACAGTACTCCAGGTAGGGTCTCATGAGGGTGGAGTAGAGGGGCAGAATCACCTCCCTCAACCTGCTGGCCATACTTCTTTTGATGCAGCCCAGGATATGGTTGCCCTTCTAGGCTTAGAGCACACATCACCAGCTCATGTCAAGTTTCCTATCAACCAGCACTTCCACGCCTTCTCTGCAGGGCTGCCTTCAATCAAGTCACCCTCCATCCTGTATTGAAACTGCTAATTGCCCTGACCCATGTGTAGGACCTTGCACTTGACCTTCTTAACCTTATGAGGTTCACACATGCCCACTTTTCCAGCTTGTCTGGGGCCCTCTGGATGACATCCAATCCTCAATGTTTCTTCCCACATACCAACCCCAAAATCCTGTAACAGTCCTGCTTTCTATGCTCAGCATAGAAAAATCCAAGTGCATTTTCTTCCAAGACAATCAAATAAGTTTGACACAACAACATTTTTGCACTACCTCCTTAGAAATTCAGGTCTTTGGCTTCATGGAAGACTTCTCAGGTTACCAGTGCAAAGCACTACTGCAGCCCAGCATCCTCAGGTGCCAGAGAAGTAACAGCCAGTTCACAACGGTATGATATGATATTTATTCACATCCAAAGTTCTGCTTTGCTTCTCGACACTTTTTAAATGCAAAAATTTGGAAGCAATGGTTCCCCTCCTCAGTACTTTAAACATCTGCTACATTTTCCAGAACACACAATAACCAAAGAAGTAACCCAAGCTTGCTAAAAGTTCATGGAGAAAAAAAACAACATGAAGTGGGACACAAGGTTCTCCCCCTCTACTGTCACTACTGTAACCATAGGCTATTTCTACACAACTATAGTAACTGGTTGATGATGCACTTAGGAATTTATTTTTCCCCTCTTTGTGCTGAAAATGTTGATATCTGCTACTTGTATTTTTTCACAGATTAAATAGGCATCTCCTTTAGAGATGATATAACTTAAAAAATGTGTTTGTCCCTTATGAAGTAGCATGCAAATGCAATCCATTAGATCATCCAAGGAATATTTGAGTTCCATTGCAAAACAGCTGTGCTTCACCTCATATTCCCTTTCTTCTTAAAAATACACCTTTTTACTGTCATCCACTCCATCAAATAAGACTGGAATCCCATGAGCTCATAGCCTGAAAGTTGTGTCTCATCCACATTGATCACTGTCTTTGAAAAGGAAAAAAAACATAAGACAGGGATAAAAGAGACCAGCTTTACATGAGGTGAGCACTCTACCACATCATTTTTTAATCTGTTTGGCAAGTTTACATAAATAGCCAAACAAGTTTCACACTCTTAGCGTTCTGCAAACCAGACCATGACCAGCAGAAGTGTGCAGGTTCTCAAGCAGCAGGGGCTTGATTTTAGGGATGACCACGAGGGGATTTTTGGTCTCTGACAGAGATGAGAAGATTCTGCTCCAGCAAGCGCAGGTCACCTAGGCTCCATATCGCTTCAGCAAAGAAATCCACTTGCTAGTACAGTGTCCTCCTGTCTTTGCTCTCCTCAACAGAAGCCCCCATGTACTGGACACACTTTTGAATGTCTCAGTATAAAAAGCACTTAAAGCTACTGGAGACTACTGAAGAGAGCACCAAGTTAGTGAAGGGTGTAGAGGGGAATTTGCATGAGGAGTGGCTAAAGTCACTTGGTCTGTTCAGCCTGCGGGAGACTGACGGAAGACCTCATCACAGTCTACAGCTTCCTCCCAAGGGAAGGAGGAGCAGGTGCTGATCACTTCTCTCTGGCAACCAATGATAGGATCAAAGGAAAGGCAGGAAGATGTGCTGTGGGTGGTTTTGGTTGAATCTTGGGAAAAGGTTCTTCACCCAGAGGGTGTCAGAGCACCTGGAACAGGCTCCCCAGGGAAGTAGTCATAGTGCCAAGTCTGGACATTATGATCCTTTTGGATCCCTTCCAACTCAGGATTCTATGAGTTCTTCCCCTAGATTTACATGGGCATGCTGGAAACCAGGAGGGTTGCATCCCAAATTCTGCACAGACCATAATCAAGCCACAGGCCTGAAAGCATCTTTAGTAAAAGCATGTATGATGTGAAGCTTTCTCACCAGGATTGGTAACATCAGGGTCAGTATTTCACATGTAGATAATATTTAGCACAAGCCAAAGGCTGCTGGGTTAGCAAAACCTAGAGAAGAAGTTTAATTAAATGGTGACTAGTAGGTTGCAGGCAGGTCATTTCATTACTGTCCAACTGATGATAACAATGAGGAAAGGGATCAGAAACTGTAGCCTTACCTATGTGTATCTTACAAGGACCACAGTTTTTAGCTGAGTATATCTCTATCCTAGCCTAAGTCCTTGCGTGGTGCTTCAAAAATTAAATAATTAAGCAGCCTATTGTTAGCAAAATTAGAATCTCAGAATGGTTTGGGTCAGAAGGGACCTTAAGGATCATCCAGTTTCAACCTTCCTGCCATGGGCAGGGACACCTTTCATTGGATCAGGTTGCTCAAAGCCCCATCCAACCTGGCCTTGAACACCTCCAAGGATGGGGCAGCCACTACTTCTCTGGGCAACCTGTGCCTCACCACCTTCACAGGAAAGCATTTCTTCCTAAGATCTAATGTAGACCTCCCCTCTTTCCGCTTATCATTCCTTCTCATCCAATCCCTACACTGCCTGATAACCAGCTCCTCCCAAGCTTTCTGTGAAATGTAAGACATTAAGTTTGGGATTCTGGCAAATTACATAGCTGGGGGTGCTTCCATGAACCTGAAGGGACAGGGATTAAAGGCGTTTAAGCACTAGGGGCTGATCTGCATCAAACCACCATGGTATCACGTGTGGATCTTATGGAGGTACTGCAGCTGGTGCACTCCCTATCACTAGTATTGCAAAATTCCCTGGCTACTAATTCCGTGCCCAGCATTTCCTTCTTAAGGTTTTGTCAGTACGGCTTGATAAATGGGACTCTGGGAACAGCTACCATGGAAATTAGGTTGCGCTTTCTACTGGCTCTCAAATGATGGTCTCCTGTGTCTTTGATAGCAGCAGGCATACAGGTTAAGATCTGTTCCTTGTTCCCTATAGGACTACTCTTTCATTTTAATCTTGTCATCGTTTCTCAGGACTAATAACATACTTCTTGGGTAGCAACAGTCAATTATCCTTTGGCATTCTTCACTCAACACCCAGCATGACATACAAATCTTCCATAAACACTCTGCAAAGCCCTTATTACATAGTTAGCATATGACAATACAGTAATTTGCACCGGAAACAACAATTACAATGGGAACATGCTAGTCACAAGTATCACCAATTAAGCAAATGAGTCCCAGTAGCTGAGATTTCACAGACTACCAGTGCACATCTCAGCCATGTTGCGATGCAGAAGGCTGGAGGCTGAGGACTCATAAGCCTTAAGCCAATGGGTCTAATGAGACTCTTTTCTATTAGAACAAGCAGCAGTTTAATTACAACTGTTTGATGCATATGCGATGAAGTGCTCTGCAAAACTAAACAGCAAGGGCACTGCGGGCTCACAGGAGTTTACTACTTGTTCTCTGCCCAGAAATGGTGTTGTTTAACATCTTTGTCACAGACATGGACAGTGGGATTGTGTATACCCTCGGTAAGTTTGCTGATGACACCAAGCTGCGTGGCAAGGTCAGCAGTCTGAAGGGAAGGAATGCCATCCAGAGGGACCTTCACAGGCTTGAGGGGTGGGCCCGTGTGAACCTTATGAAGTTCAACAAAGCCAAGTACAAGGTCCTGCACTTGGAACAGGGTGATCCCAAGCACAAATACAGACTGAGTGGAGAATGGATTAAGAGCAGCCCTGAAGAGAATGACGAATGACTTGGGAATGCTGGTGGATAAGCTCAACGTGAGGCTGCAATGTGTGCTTGCAGCCCAGAAAGCCAACCATATCCTGGGCTGCATCAGCAGAAGCATGACCAAGGCTGGGGACTCTGTCCCTCTACTCTGCTCTTTTGACACCTCACCTGGAGTCCTCTGTTCAGTTCTGGAACCCTCAGCACAGGAATCACAGAATCACAGAATCACAGAATAACCAGGTTGGAAGAGACCCACTGGATCATCGAGTCCAACCATTCCCACCAATCCCTAAATCATGCTCCTAAGTACCTCATCCACCCTAACCTTAAACACCTAAGGTTAGCACATGGATCTGTTACAGCGAGTCCAGGAGGCCACAAAGATGATCTGAGGACTGGAGTATCTCTGCCATGAGGACAGGCAGAGAGTTGGGCTTGTTTAGCCTGGAGAAGAGAAGGCTCCAGGGAGACCTTAGAGCCATCTTCCAGTACTGAAAGGGGCTACATCACAGCTGGGGAGGGCCTCTTCATCAGGGAGTGCAGGGATAGGACAAGGGGGAACAGTTTTAAACTGAAAGAGGGGAGATCGAGAGGAGATCTTAGGAAAAAATGTTTTCCTGTGTGGGTGGTGAGGCACTGGCACAGGTTGCCCAGAGAAGCGGTGGAAGCCTCATCCCTGGAGGTGTTCAAGGCCAGGCTGCATGAGGATTTGAGAGACGTGACGCAGTGGAAGGCATCCCTGCCCATGGCAGAGGTGTTGGAACTAGATGGGCTTAAAGGTCCATTCAAATCCAAACCATACTATGACTCCCCTTAAGAAGGAAAAACATATGCCATCTTCCAGTCCCTGGGCCAGCTCTTGCAATGGTAAATGGCTCCTTCCTGTTAAAAACTTCTCTTGGCATAACCTTTCCCTGCTAGGTTAAAGGGTCTGCTGGTTCCTGGAATTCCCCCCTAATGCCACCCATTTGGTGTCACAGTGACACTGAAACTACCACCAGGATGATTAAATGTTTTCCCAGTCAGGAAAATAAATTCGCATTCTAGTCCACTGCAAGAACAGCAAAAATAAACCTAATGCCACTGAGAGAAGAGAAAGACATTATTCAAAAGTTTGCAGAAAAATTCTGAACTCTGAGAAATCATTCCAAGGACAAGATAGGTGGAACGTTCTCAGCATAGGGAGGACACAGATCAGTTACAGCAAGTCCAGAGTAAGCCTTCTATACAAGGACAGGCTAAGAGAGCTGGGCTTTTTCAGCTTGGAGAAGAGAAGGCTCCAGGGAGACCTTACAGCAACCCAAACCATTTGATGACATCACAAAAATACCCTCCAAAAAAACCAGCTGCATGAATCAATCAGCAGAAGGCTTTCTACCATCTGCAAGTTATCTTTAAGTAGCCCTTACAGCTTTTTACAACTTTCACAGGTCAACTTCTCTGACACAGGCTAACGAAAACATCTGTGATTAAAATCAAGTCATGTTCTGTTCTATGTCCAATAAGGCCTTTCCTACCTGAAACACAGGATGGGATGCTTGTACATAGCAGAGACACAATGTGCACATCTCTGCTGACCCAAATTCACCAGAATCTGAACTTGTCTCTAGAAACACACTCCAGGTGCCCAAAAGAAATAATTACAGGTGAGGGAACTGAGTGCACCTATTTTCAGATCCACACTGTAACAGCCTGCACTGCGTGCATTTGTGTGTGGCCCGTGACAAGCACAGATGAAAAACCATTTGCAGTACTTCTAACAAACTGGACAGGCAGGCTCAGCAATGAAGAATTCTTATAAGCCCAATGCTTTCCTCACAGTTCCCCTCAGCCAGAGATGCAGGCTGTAGGGGAAAACAACCCAGTCCAAAATAACGCTCAGCTAAAAAGCACGTGCTAGAAGTGGAGCTTTGTCAGTGTTGATGCTTGTCTCTTCAAGCCTTAGCTCTTGGGGCCAGATAGCGGCACCACAACCTCAGCCCTTGTTCCCATCAAGAGATCACGTCTCCCTCCTGACAATAGGAAAAGGTAACTCCATGCCAACACACAAGCCTGGAAGAAAGAAGCATGGGTTTTATTTTTATTTCTGAGGTCTTAACACCAACATCATGGTTTTCTAATGCTTTAGGTTTGGAGTTGGCAGTCTTCCAGCATTCTGCTAGGGGCGAGGAGAGACACAGCAGCCTTCCAAGACAATGGGGTATCATCTGTGACCCCCTTGCTCCCAGAACATGAGATCCGATGGTCTGCACTGTTCCTACAGGAGAAAACACCACCATGGATAGACTTCTGGTTTAGAACTACAGGTCCCAAGTCCCAGGCATAGGACTCCCCTATCTGGGTGGGACACATTACAACCCTTGTTTGCATAGTGACATATCTCTCCCTGCCCTTGAAGCTGCTGAGAAGAGCTGCTGCTTTCCTGAATGGTAGTGTGGAGAGGAACTAGATGGAGGTCTGGTGGCCATTCCACATTAGCAGCCACATCAAAGCCCACATGTGCAGCAAGGATGAGTCGGGGAGAATGAGCTAGCCATTATGCCTCCACCACTTGTTTGCCTCTCAGGATGACCAAACTGGCCCCTGGTTACCCCCTCCTGCATACTGACGCAGGTATACACCATAGCCACAGAACAAAGAATCAGAGGTAATGGTGAAAACAGGATATTAGTAAGACTTATGAATAGAAACTAATATATGTTGTACTTGGATGACTTATGGATTTGGAAAATGTGAGTTTTGTGTGTTCGTAATGGCTTGAGGTATGACATTGGAGTTGTTTGGATCCCTACACAGTGGTTCAGGTTGCACCGGCAGGGGGGCCAAAGCAACCCACTGTGTCCCTTACCAGCGGCACCGCTGGCCAAAGGTAAAGAAGATAAGGAGCTGGGCTGACTAATACCCCAGATGTTATCACTCCAGAAGGGACAATAAGAGGATGAGAGGAGCTCGCTCTCAGCTGGTCTGAGACCACCACCAATGTCAACGTAACATCATGGATCCAGTCCCTCCAAGCACCAGAGAATCTGCAAAATGTCACCTGCAGCAATGTCGTGGAAACTTCTAAAAAGACTTTATCACTGAACTCCAGACAGGTTGTATAGTCCCTCACAAACCCTTACAGGATACTAATAGCGGTCTAGACCTAAGCTTATATTCCTGACTTAGAATTGTAATATTATAGGTAATAAACTAAATGTTTAAATGCAGTTCTGGGTCCTACTCTCTCTCCCTAGGTGTGTGACACACAGCAGCAAGTGGGAAAAATAAAAGTGAAGGACAATACACTGACATCTTTGAAAGGGGAATTCCTTGGATTACTGAGATACTGACAATTCTATAGGAGGTCGTAGTGAGGTAGGTGTCAGTCTCTTTCCTCAAGTAAGCGATAGCATGAGAGAAAACGGCCTTAAATTGCACAGGGGAGGTTTAGATTAGATATTAGGAAAAAATTCTTCACTGCAAGGGTTCTCAAGGCACTGGAACAGCTCCCCCAGGGAGTGGTTGAGTCACCATCCCTGGAGGTATTTAAAAGACGAGTAGACAAGGTGCTCAGAGATATGGTTTAGTCTTGGACAGGTACACTTGGACTCAATAATCTCGAAGTTCCCCTCCAGCCAATTATATGATTCTACTGGGCACCAAAACCAATTCAACCTAGATGAGAGGTGCCAGGAATGAGCAGAGAGGAAGGGATGCAGCCACATCGGCCTGCAAAGGTGATAGCTGACGGCAACAGAGCATCCATGGCACAAAGCAGCCCCAGCTCCTGAGCTCCAGCCTCACAGCACCCGCTCACATCTGCCTCAGTGGACAGATGACCCTTCCCAGAGCGTAAGCAATCAGCTCCCATCAGGCAGGAGAGGCCAGTACTTGCTAAGCACTACTCACTGCTATTCCCTCTCAGCCTTCACTCAACAGGAATCACACTCCTGACTTCTGTCAAGTCTTCTCTTTGTGGAGGAGGGTGAAAGAGAGCAATCAACAGAAGCAGAGTGTGGGAGCAGAAGTTTGAGCAAATTGCTGTCAAATTCACAAAACTGTTATGGCTGAGGGAGGGCAGAATGACTTTTTTATATTCCTTGAGGATATTTTGTTACTAAACTTACAGCAATTTATTTTTCTAACGTTTCCACAAGTGAGAGGAGGGGTTTGCAACCTGCTAGGCAGAAACTAATTTTTTCTTTCATTTTGCTAGAAAAATAATTTTGCTTGAGGGAAAGTGACTTTTTTTTTCTTTGCTTCTGAATTGCATTTTGATTCAGATCGGAGGACAAAAAGAAAAGAAAAAAAAAAAAAAATCACTCCTCACGTAGTGTATTTTATTGTGAAGGTGGTCTTCCTGAACTCAGCAGTGATGGAGCAAGCACAGTCTTGCTCATTCTGCCAGCAGCTACTTCCAGCACCTTTCTGGAGGAATTCCAGATGAATTTTGTTTTCTCAGTCTTCCCATTTCCCATTCACAAGCCCACTCCACTGAAGCAAAACCCAGGCTTGTAAAGATACCACTCCTAGAATCTTACAGACGCAAAAAGCAGAAGGATGGTTGGAAAGGAAATCGTCCAAACCTGGCATTGTATCACCAGGCACAAAGACCAAGAGGCGAGAAGTCAGCATTACCTACGAAGCTGAAGGAGTCACCACCACCCTCCACACCCAAATATCAAGGCTCCACTGAAGTGATGAGCACATCTTACCCACATTTAATTTGTGTCTTTTCCAAACTCAGTTCAAGTGGCTATCAGTCCCTCAACTCAGACTCTCTCACACAGATACACATATCCCCAAGCGATGACAGACATGGGGAAGCAGAAACATGAACTGGAATCTCAGGACAACTCCACTCATTAAAATACTTCAATGCTCAAACATTTAATTTAACATAACTTGTTCCTGGCACACCACACCATCTTAGGCTGTGCTACAATTTCAGGATCTACTAGGCTCTCCTGCCACTGCTGTAGTCTCCCAGTGTGGTTTTATCTATGCAATGCCAACAATCCACCAAGAGATGACATAGAATCCAGAGAAAAACAAGGAACATTAGAAGACCTGAATTTCATCCTACTTCAGTGAGTTTTACAGCTGCATAAAAATGTACTAACTTCTCCAGTACTCCATGTTCCACCGAAAGGCTGAAGGTCTTTTGGGCAGAGACTCCTCTGCTGTAGTCACTCTTGTTGCACCAACAACGTGCTTATAGGTAAAGACACAGGTCTCACACATTGTGTGATGTCTGGACGTTATTTTGGGCACGACAACCCAAGACAACTTCAAATACCTAAAGGTGAGCACACACATAAGTCTTTGCATATGTGATGGAGAAAAGATGGTTTTCTTTCCAGCAAGGAGACAGCTACTACTGCTTTAGCTGCAAGCCACCTGCTTTGGCTGTGCTTCAGCACATCCACAGCCTACAGTGAGTTCAAGGAAAGAGAATTGCAGTGCTCCATTTTAACACAGAGGAAACAGCACAATGGAGATGACGTATCAACTCAAGAGCATTTATGGCTAATGCTAGCCTGCGCACACAGGCACCAAAGCACAACTCTCCCACAGCAAGACAAAAAAGGCAAAACAACAGATCGCATTTTCTTCTGCCCTCAGGCCCAGCCGTGCCATTTCAAATCATAGAATCTTTATTGTTGGAAAAGACCTCTGAGGTCATCCAGTCCAACCATCGGCCCAACACCACCATGCTTACTAAACTATGTCCCAAAGCACCACATCTACACATTTTATTTTAACACCTACACGGAAGATGACACCATCAGTTGCCCATGCAAACACAAGCACCAGGCAGAGCTCAGTCACTGACCTGTTCATGGAGAAACCCATAGTGGTTGCAGTAATCTCACTGCTTTGGTAGGCAAAACAGAGGGGACCAAATGTTTAATGGGAAAGAAATAAGAATCATAGATTCATTAAGGTTGGAAAAGCACTCTAATATCATCAAGCCCAACTATCAGCCCTACACCACCATGCCTACTAAACCACAAATTCACAACAAATTCATAAAGCACAAATTCACATGAAGAGGTTTGGGTTGTGTGGGTTAAGGCTTGTGGTTCAGCATAAAAAGGGCTCTAAAGAAACAGTAACAGGCGTAAGCAAGCAGTCTGGAAGAGTTACCTACTTCATAGCCAAGCACTACAAATTACATTATCATAATCTATGACTCACTGGAGAAATATGGATAAAAGAAAAAGCTGCTTTTGAAATAAGAGGAGGAAACGTAAGAAATAATTGCATAAAAACTTCTTTGGCTGTTTAATTTAAACACTTTTGTGCCTGAAGGCCTAAATGAATATACCATGATCTTTTAGTTGCTGCAGTAATCTTCTATTTCCTGCTGTTACTGATAATGACTATAAAACCACACACTTAAGCAGGGCTGTTATTTTATTTGCAGCCTTCCCAATGCACATGGGAAGCAGTAACACGGGGGGAGGAACATGATGACAGCTCATCAGCAGAAACATATGTCAGTCTAGTAAGGAGCTAAAAAGAGGTGGCACAGGGACCTTTGTGTGCCACAACAAGGCAGGCTCCAACATCAATTTTTTGACACATTATGTCCCAACCTGACGCAGCCCGAGCTTGTCACCTTCATGACAGCTGATAAACCAAGTCTGAACTAAAAGCAAGTTTCTCTGAATTTCCCTAGTGCAAACCTAGCTCTGAATTTGGTAGCACATGGACCTGACCTAGAGCACAACATTAAATCAAATTAAGCCCTTCTGTTGGCTTCCAGCAGGTGAGACATATTTCAAAACAGGACTAGGTGCTTGAATGATACTTTGCCTGAAGTACCACAAGTATTTCTCGGTCCTTCCTCCTCATCTTTCTTATCAGCTAAAATGGTTAGCCAATCTACCCCCAAACAACAAGTATTTTAGCTAAACAATATCACTCTTTTTGTGAGCAAACTCTCTCCAATTTTTTTTTAATCCCATCTCTAGTTCCACACACCTTTCACATGGGTACAAGGACAAGAGGAAGGCCAGAAGAACATTTGCTGCATGACACCATAGTCGGATACTCCCATGAACAGCCACCAGGGATGCAAGAGGGATGGGTCAAGCACCTATGATTACAGGACCGGAAAATAAGGGAACCGAAGACAAGAGACCAGAGGCTCTTTAGAAAAGAAACTAGGCTTTATCTGCTGATCTGCCTCCACAAGCATGCAACAATCAAACACAACAACACTACCAGGGCAGATGAGTATTTCTC
Source organism: Clamator glandarius (assembly GCA_033459285.1). Taxonomy (NCBI): domain Eukaryota; kingdom Metazoa; phylum Chordata; class Aves; order Cuculiformes; family Cuculidae; genus Clamator; species Clamator glandarius. The sequence goes on along the minus strand of JAUNZM010000483.1, from coordinate 708,164 downwards.
AGCTTCTTTCCATTAACAAGGATCATAACAATAATGCTTAAATTGACATTGTAGAGGGCCTACAGGAAAGCTAGGAAAGAGCTCTTTATCAGGGAGTGCAAGGATAGGATGAATGGCAATAGTTCTAAGCTGAGAGAGGGGAGATTTAGATGAGATATAGAAAAAATGTTTTCCTGCAAGGGTGGTGATGCACTGGCACAGGTTGCCCAGAGAAGCTGTGGCTGCCCCATCCCTGGAGGTGTTCAAGGCCAGGCTGGATGATCCTTTGAACAACCTGATCCAGTGGAAGGTGTCCCTGCCCATAGCAGGAAGGTTGGAATCCGATGATCCTTAAGGTCCCTTCTGACCCAAACCATTCTATGATTTCATAACATTCCTAGGTAATCTGATCCCACAGCAACAAGTAGCTAAAATGATCCAGTAGCCTTGCAAAGACAGGCACCCCCTTTTGAGGCTACCATTTAATCTCGTCCATTTGCTATGCCTTGCTGATTTCCCTGCTTTTTTTGCTGAGCGCACTTCATTGTCCATATCATCCACAGTTAAGCAACAGGTTGCAACTGCCTCTAGAGCCAAGTCACTCAAGGAGTTGAGCTCTAATCAAGGCATACTCACAACTAACCAACTCTGTTTGCACTGATAGGGCAGGGGAGCTAGGAGGGTTACTATGTTGTCATTGCATTAGTTATGTTCAACAGACTTTCCAAAGGAAACATAGGCTCTTACTTATTACCCTGATACAGAGGCAGCCATACTCCAGATTGAGCCTTGCAAGATTTATTTCCAAATGCTAAACTGTGGGAGTCAAAAAAACCCCAGGGGTTGAGTGAATCAGGGCTATGTAGTACAGAACATGTAGTACGTTTGAAAGGTAACTGCTCGAAAAGATCATGCTATCACTTCAATTGCAACAGGACAAAAGAACCCCAAACCACCTACACAAAAAGGTCTTTAGGCTGGATTCTGTCCACCACACCCCTTTGGTATTTCCACAATGTCCATTTCAAAAGAAAAGTGAGCAAAGGCCTCACTATTTGGAGTGGTTCTGATAATAAAATGCTACTAGATAGCCCACTTGATAAACCATTAGAAAATAAAACCAGCACTTCACAAATGTCATGCCAGGCTTTCAAATGAGCCTGGCAGGGCAGTGAAAAGAAAAAAAGACTTTTCTCCTAGCATGTGAAAATGAGTTTACTGCCAACAGACTACAAAAGCTAAGTGTTGCAAAAAAACACAAACCACTTCAAAATGAGGCATTATATTTCCCTCCTCCAACAGATGAGGTTAAACCACATTTTTTTAAATACTCACTTTTGCCTACCTGTAGGTGTTAATACAACTTAATTTTGGAAGCAGGGAGGAAAAAAAAAATCTGTCCCTTCAGGCAGTATTTTCATACCAATATGCACCACATGGATGAAGAAGCACCTGAAAGCCAAATGTACCTAAGTGCACATCCTGTGCGGATGCTAAGGAGGTTTAAGCTCTGCTGATTCTCAAGTACCAAGAAACACCTGAAGTTTAGGTTATGCATCACACACAAATTATGCTGAGCAACGCCACAACGTTAGCCAAATTGCCTCAATTTCCTCAACAGGCAAACACTTTGAGAAAGTAAAAGCAGACAGACTTAGTGAACTCTTGTGCTTCTTGACTAATGCACCAGTTCAGGTCTCTCACTTCAAAGCTAGGTGCCATTCAGTGGCCTGATCCTGCAGTAACACAGTCAAGTGGAAGGACGACCGTGCTGCCCTGAAGAGGTACTGAATCAAGCCTTGGATCAGCTTTAATAACAATTGTTAGTGTTGGAGCTGTACATTCATTTGAGCCACCTACTCCCATCTACACTTTTAATCACGAAAGCTGCTGTTAGGAACCACGGTAAAGATCTCCTCATCCTAATCTGCTGGGATGATGGTTAAACTCGCATTAGACTAGATTGACCTCAGCAACTCCATCATCAGGTGCCATTTCAGTCTCCTGAATGGCCATTTCACTCTTGGCACTAGGAAAGAGAGCAGCAAGATGATGTATGAGGTCAAAACTGGTGCTCCATTTTCTGCTGGATTCAAAAAACTGGCACCACCTGAGTTGCAGCAAAAATGGAAAATTCTGAAATTATTCTCAAAGCCCAATAAACACAAAAACCATTCAGAACAAGAATGCTATTCACAGCATCACTTCTACCAGGTTTTTTTTTTTTTTTACTCAATTTGCTGAAAAGCAGAGCTGAAGAATTCTGCACACGGCGTAGAGTCCACTAAAGTCAACAGATAACTTTCAGAGAGCCCTGCCTCTGTTCAAACATTTCTGACTGCTATCCAGCCTAGCATTAACAATTTACATGTACGCTACCATAATGGTCCAAATGAAATCCACAAAACAACACACGGGACCTAAATTTTGTTACTTTTACTTTCTTTTCAACAATGCTTTTAATCAGTTTGCTGTAATGTCATGATAATTCAGAGAAAAAAACACACTAATTCACCTAGGTATTCCTACTTTCATGTACACAGTAAAAAGTACTTGGTAATTATTGTTTTATCTTCTGGAGAACGGGGAGAAGAAACACACCTCTCAAACAATATCACACCTGTTTCCTATAGGCCACTTTATGTGGTGAAGTCAGCAGAAATAGCTGAGGATGGTGAGATAGCAGGTGCTGACGTACCAAGAGCAGTGGGAGAAAGATTGCTATGCTATAGATGCTGATGTGAGGCTGTAAGACTGGATCTGCAATACATGGGAGAGATGTAAACAAGTGAAAAAAACTAATAAGAATTTTTGTACTAGTTTTTGCTGGCTAAGAAAGACTATAATCATCCATCTGTCAGAAATGTTATTGAGGATTACAGTTGAGAAAAATAATAGGCAGAGAAGTGCAGCAAGAACTGTATTTGTTAGAATTTCTCTTGGGGCACGTGACCTACATAAATCCTGAAGAATGGAGAAACACCTTTCCACTCCCCTCCCTGAATTTTTAGGAGCCATCATCCAAACTGTGCAGTGAAAAAGAGAAAGCTTGTAAAGCCTTCTCTTTAATAGTGATATATTATGATGGCTTCTATTTAGGTAGAAATAAAAATGATGCCATCAATTGGACAGCAAATGAAGACACTCCCCCAGTCTTGTTCTTTTTTCTATCATATATGGAAAGTGTTTTTGTACAGGGTTGCAACTGGTTTGTCCTTTTAACTATGGGATAGGAAACTGTCCCTTTAAATAGAGGGGTGGGGGGTCCTTCAAAACAAGTACAAGCAACTGGTAAAAAGCCCCAAAGAGTTCAGGGAAGGCAAGTCCAAAAGCACATCAGATCTCCTGCGGTTAAATACCTGCCACCAGCCAATCTGCCTTGAGCCTGGCTGCAGGTGGGTCCCTGAGGAAATGGGACCCACGAAGGATATGAACATATGAATTTGATGCATTTGTGCCCACCTTCCCCAAAAGCTTCTGAATATGTGAACTGACTTCAATCAAATATAGCAACAGAGTTTCAATGACCAAGTTCCTACAAGTGTCAAAAACAGGAGTCAAGATGAGGAGGACCAGACCCTACTAAGGTTCCTCCTTGAGGAAAAAGCTATGAACTGAATCCTATTTCTCATCAACCCAATCTTAAGCAACAGAAGACCAGCTTTGTTTGGGTCCACTGCTGATGGAAGTACTTGTACAAAATATGACTACCTACTAATTTCTCAGATCATAATCCTACTAGCATACACATCATCGCGACGTACATCGCACTGCTAGAACTGCACACAATGCTCACATAAGAACCAGAGAAGACACTCTTCTAACAATCTCAGCACTTGGTTATTAGTATATATCAAACGTTTACTCACTTGAAAAATTAAGCACAAGATTTTGGCAGTGAAGGTGATACCAACACAGATACCTGGAGGTGAGAAAGCCAACTGTAAGACTGCAGAGCTGAAAGCAACTTTCATCCTTACCTGGTTCCGTGCAATTTCTGACGTATGGCTGCCCCCCATCCTCTGGGACCTCAGTTGTGTTCTCCTCATTGGTTTGTAGTAGCTGTCTTCCACTCCATTTGTCAGTACTTTCCACAGAATAGCTCAGGGCATCATAACCTAAAGGAAAAGAGTGGAAAAGACATGAGACTGCATAGGAAAGGCAACTCGTGATTCTGTTCCTTAATGCCGGAAGCACCCAAAACATTTGCATTTCAAATCCAACATCCTTTGGGTTAGAAACAGAGTTGTCTGCTGAGTTTTGCACACGCTTATACAATGTTTAAGCCATTTCTGCCTAGGATTACAATCCAATTCACTGCTGAATGAGGCCTCACGCACAAAAGTTAGGCAGGTTTCTCTGTGAAATAATAAAATGCTGTGCAGGTGTTAGGAAAGCCCTGCCCCAAAAGAGCGTGAGGTTCCCCAGGAGTGTAAGAGCAGAGCTCAGCAGTAGGGAGAACACACCAGATGGGGGACCAAAGCATAGGAACAATCACTATTTTCAAATAATTTTTTGTAATATATGTCGGAGCAGTTATTTTCACCGAAGTGGTCAATGGGGACCCATTTCAATACCTTGTACCCAGCTCAGTGACATCAGCGGAAAGGCTCCTGAACATATACACTGCAGGCCAGGCAGCAGCTCTTCAATGCATTAGGAAGGACTCATTTATAAACATGAAATCTATAGCTTCCTTCAGGTTTTGCTCACAGAGCACAAAGAAACTGATGGAAATATCTTCATGAGATTACAGCTATATTCATTCTCAAGATGGTTCTTATTAAGCCCAACTGCGCTGTTATTGCTACCCAACACCATCCCACCAAAGCCAGAGCATGCCTCCCAGTCACGTCAGTGGCCTTCCCTACTTCCTATCATTAAGGAACAGCTATAAACATCAGGGGCATGTACTTCATGTAAAACTGGAGAAAAGGGATAAACTGCAGCTCAGCAGGAGTCAACATTTTTAGAGCCAGGGTTCGGGGTCTACCATGCCCTGTCCTCTTAACAGGAAGAATGTGCACATCTATTGACTTCTCATTTTTCTGAACGCCAGCCACATCACCTTTGCTCACCAGTTTCTTTGCCAGCAAGACCCAGACTTGACTGCAAAACAGCTACACACTCTTAAACAAAGTTTCAGTGCCACACTATTGCTGTTGAGAATACTAAGAAAATCTCCTAAACTATTCCTAGGCCACCAATCCAGTGCAACAAGAATCAGTCTTGGGAAGGCAAGAAAATAGCAGAAAGTAATAAAATAAGGAGTCCAAAGTGACACATCTTTGACTCTAGCAAAAGGACAAAAGTACCACTTTTCATCACCAGGACTTTGCCACTGATAATCAGAAACACACAATGGTTTGGGTCAGAAGGGACTTTAAAGATTATCCAGTTCCAAGCCCCTTCCATTGTCAGGGACACCTTCCACTGGATTAGGCTACTCAAAGTATCATCCAACCTGGCCCTGAAGACAAGGAACTTAAAAGTGAATATTAAGAAGCAAATGCAGGCAGTGATAGCTGGGCAAGAAACACACCAAGAAGTTGACTGACTGGGTATCCAAATCAGTTTGCTTGTAATAAATGTGAAGGCACATCATACCAACACCCGGGCTCCCAGCAGCAGCACAGCATATCAAACTGCAATTGTTATATAGCTGCTTCATGACCCAGGCTCATGGAATGATTCTATTTGTACACTTGGAAGGCACAAGGTCGTTTCAGGTACAAATATGCAGCTAGTAACCCTACAAAAGGTAACACTTGGTCTCTACTTCTGACTCTCTCTTTGATTTACTTCCTCACTTCTGTGTTGCCTTGGTGCTGCTAAATGAAATGTCATTTTATCAGTGTCAACAAAAACAGCTGGCTCATTTGCATGATATTCTTGGCAAAATGCTGGCCAGTATTGGACATGTCATGTACACCTAATTAGCTGAAACCACATGCTCATGTGTCAGTTCCACGTATCCTCTCGAGTTTTAGATTCAAAGAAGGAAGACAAAAAACCCCAACTTATTATTTTCTCAAGCTGCTGAGGCATCCACTTCAAGCAAGAAGGCACACCAAATCACAGATCTTGCAACAGAGACCTTGAGCCCATCTAATAACAAACAGTATTTGATAGAGATTTCCACCCACACATTTATCTTCTTTCCACCAAGCTGAACACAGGCTCTCACACAAGACTTTGCTACCCAAATTACTCCTCAAGAGCTTATCACTGATACTGTCCATGGTTTTTCTCCTGCATGCTCTTACGTTATGGCAGGGCCTGGTTGTCCTAACCAGTGGGAAGAATATGTAATTGTCTGTCAAACATCTAGAGTGCGTTGAGGCCACCAGGAAAGTTTTATTCCACACAGGGAACTTGTAGCATCAGGGGACAAAGTGTCCTGAGTTGGAAGGGACCCACAAGGATCGAGTCCAACGCTGGTCCCTGCACAGGACAACCCCAACATCCACACCATGCACCACATGGCACTGTTCAAATGCTTCTTGAATATTGTCATGACTACTTCCTTAGGGAGCTGTACCAGGGCTCCACCAACCTCTGTGTAAAGAGCCTTTTCCTAAGATCCAACTGATGTCCCCCTACCCTGCCACATCTTCCTGCTATTCCCTCGTGTCCTACTATTGGTCACTAGAGAGAAAGAGAATAGCGCCTGTTCCTCCTCCTCCACTTCTGAGGAAGCTGCAGAGCACAATGAGGTCTCCCCTCAGTCTCCTCTTCTCCAGGCTGAACAGACCAAGTGATTTTAGCTGTTTCTCATATGGCTTCCCTTCCAAATCCTTCACCAACTTTGTGGCTTCCTCTGGACACTCTCCAGTAGCTTTATACTGTGGTGCCTAAAGCCACACCTAATACTGCAAGTGGGACTGCACTAGTGCAGAGTGCAGCAAGACAATCAACTCCATCAATCGGCTGGCAATGTGTGTTTAATGCACCCCAGGACATGGCTGGCTCACAGTTGGGTCTGTGCAGACGCTGGAGCCTGCACTGCACCCAACACTTCAAAAACATCTTTAAATGGGAATGATTCCTAGTTTTGTCCAGCACTTTGGAAACAGATCACAAGTAAAGAGTAAAAAAGATTAAAATCTTAGGGAAATGCCTCAGAGGGTGCATAAGTCAAAGGTTCTCTGCAGATCTTAACCCTTTCGTTAGGTGTTCTGACTGATCCCCTTGAGAGAAAGGTGCTCCGCCTGAGACTTGTCCATCTTGCCTGGGCAGCTCCCATGTCATGTTACCAGCAAGGGGGCAAAGCTTGGGAAGAGGCTGCCAGGAAATTGCACCCCCAGATCAGCAGCAGTGAACAGGACCAACCCTCTCAAAACACGCAGGAGTCCACCAGGGTATACATCTGCAGGAAGAACCACAGCTGCACACGCAGCATTAAGTACCTGTCTTTTCTAAGCAAAAAGTGTTTAACTTGGTAAACCAAATATCATTATTTGAAGCTTCAAGCACTTTGTAACTTCTACACTTTACAAACTCTAAAGAATGCTATTTGTTTAGTCTGTAAGCATGGGTAAGAGCTTAAACTGTGAGTTAAACATACACAAACATCACTGATAGATGTGAACTGTCTTTCTCAGAAGGAGCAGCACATGCAATAGTGCAACATCAGGCGCCTCCCATAATAATAAACACACTCTGGTAATCTGAGCTCAGCAGTTTCAGTTCCATATGCAAACTGTTTTCACAGCAGAGAGGCTCTGCTCCAAGCAGTCAATGCTCCATGGTGCATCAATTCATGGAGGAAAGAAAGGCACAAGGAAAAACCTGCAAGGACTGCAACAGCCCTGAAGTTCCTGAAATCTCTTCTGCTCCCTTCCCACCCACAATGCTTTTCTCTCTCAGCCTGCAAACTTTTCCAAGCAAGGGGTATAGAAGAAGAAAGTCACCTGAGGTGACTTTGGAAGCAGAAAAGCTTAATTTGGCAATAAAAGTGTTTATAAAGGCTACATTCATCATTCACACAAATCAGCATAAATAGCAGCAGAACTGGTCCACAGCCACTTGATGGGATGGCTGAGTTACACCAGTAAAAGCTGTCCTCCAGTATCCTCCAGGCTGAAATGGAGTCACTTGTCCCACGGCAGGACTCACAACCCACTGACAGGAAAATCCTGCCTTGGGTAGCACCATTCTAAAACCTATTTGGCTCAACAGAGCAATAGAAAACAGAAGTTAGAGATGAAAGGAGATGCCTTCTTCAAAGGTTTGGCCTTCTAATGATTTCCTTGTGCAAACAGGGACACACCAAGATTTTAACCTTGCTAACAAGGACATTTTATGACAATTAATTGGGGTCTAGGTTTTGTTCATGCTGGCACCAGCCTCCCCACGGCCTGGCCAGAGGCAGCTCAATGCTTGCCTTATGGGCACAGGTCCTATCAGCCCTTGCAGGAAACAACTCAGAAACCTGGATTTGCATTTTTGCAGATTTAGTGAAAGAGAAATTGATGGTCAGCTGCAGCTTAACCCTTGATACATGTCTGCCTATAAACTAGGGAACTTACCCATGCCATTGGATGCAGAGGACACCACTGGTTTGGCCAGGTACCTGTATCTCCCCACTCTGGGTGCTGGCATGAGGCAGAACCACCATCACTGAGAAGTGCTGCAGCACCCAGCACCAGGGATGCCACCCTGGGCATAGCATCTCACCATGACAGGGCTGCACGAACAGCATGCTGCCACCACCATGCCCAGCGAGTCAGACTCATTTTGCCTTCCACAGCCCCCTCTTGTCTGCACTGGCAAGGTCAATCCTTAGGTTGCCAAAATGCCTGCAGCAGGAGCACCAGCACCGCCGGAGCACCAGCACCTCAGGCGCACTTGTGGGAAAGAAACAAGTATAGAATAACAGAATCATTTGGTCAGAAAAGACCTCTGAGACTGTTAAGTCCAACTGTACTTGTCCACTACTAAATCATATCTCCAAGAACCTTGTCTATCCATTCTTTAAAAGTAGTGACTCCATAACTTCCCTGGGCAGCCTGTTCCAGCATCCAACAACCCTTTCAGTAAAGAAGTTTTTCCTAATATCCAAACTAAACCTCCACTGACACAACTTGAGGCCATTCTGTCTCATCCTATCTCTTGTCACTTGGGAGAAGAGACTAACATCCACCTTGCCACAACCTCTTTTTGGGTATTTGTAGAGAGCGATGACATCTCCCCTCAGCCTCCTCTACTCCAGGCTAAACAACTCCTGTTCCCTCAGCAGCTCCCCATTAAGACCTGTTCTCCAGCCCCCTCACCAGCTCTACTGCCCTTCTCTGGATGTGCTTCCTGCAGAGAGGAGTCTAAGAGTGTATTCTGATCTCTAGATATTACACTATCACATCCTAAGGAGAGTTTCAAAAAGGCAGAGGCAAAAATAAAACATTTTTTTAAGAACAAACCTTTTGCAACATGTGCTTTTGGCTTTTCATTTCAGACTGCAATCTTGCAAACCTTTATTCACCTGCTCTCAAGCAAAACTTGCACTGAGTCAAAGCTTCACATTGGCTGCCAAAGGCTGAGAGGCCTGAACCCTTATGTCACTAAACAAGGGTTCAATCCTTTGATTTCAATATATACTAAATAACAGCCAGCAAAATGCAGAACAGAAAGCTGATATACCGCAGAAAGGCTATGAGAACAGCAAGGAATAAGCAAAACTTCTTTCCAAGGAAAAGTAGGAAAGGTTATTAAAAAAAAAAGCTAAGTTTTCTTTCTGAAAATGCAGTTATTCAGAATTGGATGATTGTTTATGGGAAATATGCCAAAGCCACTTTTTTCATATTCTCAGAGCTAAAGACTACTGAACATCTTGCATTAGCTACATCATCGTTTTGTTCATGCTATAAATGAGACATTTTTCTTTTTAATGTTATAGCTGCTGGATTTATAATAAAACAATACTGCTACATCTTTAAAAACTTTGCTACAATAAAGTGTTTTTCCAAAGTTCTGTACCATAGCATATTTCAAAGTGGGTAAATAATTTTTTTAAGCACTGAAAGTCAGCACAAGGTATTTTCCACAACTCCAATTACCCACTACCAGTTTTATATTACAGATGTAGCACCCAGGTTCTGGAGAGCTTCCTCTCAGAGATATTCCCAGGGACAACCGTATATGAGTAATTTTACCCTGTCTTTGCGTCTGCACTGCATTTCATAAGACAAATAAGACATCACAGACAGAGCATTTCCATTGGCCATGTCTCTTTAAATAAGACAGGGACCATATTAGTGCATGTTTGCTGGGAGCTCCTGTCCCTGCCAAGTCAAGGTGGCAGTTTGGTGAGAACAGGCTCTTTAGCAAGATTGCTGATCTGTTCTACTTATGATCATGAAAATGAAACAGAGTGGAAAGAAGAACTGATCAAATTGCTCAGAACTTCTGCAAACGCTTGGTGTGTGACCCAGATCTCCACATGGGAACTCAAGAGCTCCTTACAGTATTCCAGATAGCTCTGGCTGGCATTTGCAACGTAGACATAAAGCATTTCAGAAACCCAGCTACACACATCCTGATCTTTACTTCTCAGCACGAAGAATACTACTTTATAATCAAAGAGTCACTAAAGTTGGAAAAGATCTCCAACGTCATCCAGTCTGACTGTCAGCCCAACTACATCCCGAAGTGCCATTTCTACAAACTTTTTTGAATCCCTCCAGCAATGGAGACTCCACCAGTTTCCTGGGCAGCCTGTTCCAATGCTTCACCACTCTTTCGGTAAAGACATTTTTCCTAATATCCAATCGAACACCACCCCGACCCCCACCCTCTGGCACAACTTGAGGCCATTTCCTCTCATCCTATCACTTGTTACTTGGGGGAAGAGACCAGCACCCACCTCACTACAAGCTCTTCTCAGGCAGCTGCAGAGAGTGATGAGGCCTCTCCACTCAGCCTCCTCTTCTCCACACTAAACAACCCCAGTTCCCTCAGCCACTGCCCATAAGACTTGTTCTCCAGACTCTTTTGCAGCTCCACTGCCCTTCTCCGGACACACTCCAGCACCTCAGTTTCCTTCTTGTACTGAAGCGCCCAAAATTGAACACAGGATTCAAGGTGCAGTCTCACCAGCTCTGTCCAAGTGTCCAACTAGCATATAGAGTGAGCTCATGCTAAACGTGAGGTATTTAGTGTATGACACCACAGGACAGACAGATTTATTAGCATCTTTCTCTCTAAGCTGCTGTTAAAAACCAAACAATCCTACCCACCCCATCCTTCTCATTGAGATCAGAAGGTCACATCACAACCCTGGCCATGATGTAACCACGTCATTTCATCCAAACCTCTGAAAACCTCTGCTACCCCATAATTAGTCAAAAACGACAAAACAAACAAAAAAAACCCAAAACCAAACTGGACAAGACAACTTTACATGCATAGGAGAGGATTAAAAACACTCAGGCATGACATTCAGCTGGGGAAACTGGGAAAACTCCTTGAAATTCTGTTCAGAGACCGATTTACAGCAGCTGAGGATTTGGTCTGATAATGCTGAAGCACAATGAAGATCAAGGGTGCACACAAGCAGCAAGCTGGAGCAGGGAAGAGCTGACAGGCCAGAGGCTGGCACAGCCAAAGAGATGGATCTGTCACCACAGCCTTTCACAAGCACAATGCATTGCTGCTAACAGCTTTGCAGAGCTGGCAGGTATCCCCATCTCTGACAATAAACTACTTTCTATGCAAACTGCTAGACGCTGCTAGCCAAAGCCAAAACCAGCACAGTTTTTCTGAAATCTGCCTGCCTGCCCCACCTCCTCTCATCTGTCCCTTTTATCTATTGTTTTGATGGTGGTGGTTTCAGGTTTTTGAGGGTTGGTTTCACACACACGCACCTCCCTTCCAACTAGCTGAATTATCTCTTCTCTCTGATATCTTCCCACAGTGAACACAACAGGGAAATATTTCTGGGGAAGAAAAAAGCTGGAACAACCAAGAACAAGCTTCCATGTTAAGCTAGCAGCAGAGGTGGGGAGCAGTGGCGGGGAGCAGTGGCGTGGTTACCTCAAGACAGAACAGGCAAATCCTCTGGCAAAGCAAGACCCAGCTGGGGCATTAACTGGGGCATCACTTCAGAGCTCACCATGCCTCTGTCCTGCCAACTCCCAGACTTGCAGGTAAGTGTTCAGTCAGCCTCTGTACACAGGTTTCTCCTAGCACAATCACATCTGCCACAGATTGCCTCAGGGTAATTTGAGCTCAGGATTACACAGGCGTTTAATAAATGGATTACCTTTCTTTGCAGGCTGATTTGGGAGATGCCTTTCTTCCAAAATCAGCAGTGGCAAGGACCATAAATAGAGCATCTTTGCAGGAGGAGGAAACCCAAACAAACCAGAACCCCAACATATGGCTTTGAAAAGCAGCCTAATGCTTACATCTGATTTCAAAGCTGTATTTCCATACACACTGACCAAGACAGGAAGGTGCAGAAGGGCTGGGGAGCTGCACTGGCAATCCACCACCATTGTCAATACTCATACAATATGAATATGGCATAGAGGCCAGGGCCAAGTTACAGGTATTTGGCAAATAGTAGAAGGGTCCTGTACCAATGATCTAGAAACATAACTAGATAGCAGCACAGAAGATGCAGGTGCAGATCAGAGGAGCAGGTTGCTCGAAGACGACCACCGGCAGGCCATCAAGCAGCACTGCAGGAAGAATGGCAGAACCAGGTACTGGCAGCTCTCAGCTCCCACAATACCTAGATTCTGCCTCTGCACGCTGCCCTGCTCTGAGATCCACCACCAAGAAAAAGGCATCAGCTAAGAAAGGGACCCTGCAGCTCTGCAAAAAGTAATGAGAGGGCTGACCTGAAGGTCCTCAAGCAGTCAGGGACTACAAAAGTATTTTAATAATGAACACAACTCATAAGAACACCAGGACATCTGCCAGGTGAGACAGGACATACAATGGAAGACACAGCTAGATGGGAAGCTCAGATGGATCCTCTGCTTCTGAGCAGCACCTAGCCCCATGCCTACAGACCACCTCTCCACACTACTTCTGTAAATACCCACAGAAAATGCGTGGTGGTCTTGGCAGATGAAGAGTTGTGGAATTTCTCCTACCACAGCTCTTCTAATTAACTTATCAAGACTCAATCCCAGCCAACAGCTGTTAAGCTCATGCAGACCCTTGTGACTATATTCACCCTTGACATCCCACACCTTCTCCTGGGGAAGGACTCCACAGCCTAACTAGTGGTTCTCACCCTGTTGCCCAGCTGGTACTGGTGCACAGCAGAGCTCCCAGACCTTCACAGCTGAGCTGCTACACACTCTCACACACCTCCCCACTGTCTGCTTTTCCACAAGCCCCTCTGTACAAACTCCCACCTACTAGCAACACCCCTCTACCAACCCTGAGCTTTCTTCTACTTCCAAGGAAACCGTATAAATGACAGAAGAAAAGAAAAGAAACAAATGAAGTACTTCTGATTTTTCAGTTTTATCAATACACAGTGACTCAAGGGCCAAACCCAACCAACCAAACAAAAACCAAAACCAAAACAACCAAAGCAGAAAATCCCCATAACAAAAGTCGTACTGCTGACACATGGCCCCACAAGCAGAAGATGCAGCAAGGACAGAGGAGAGGCAGGTTCAACCCCTCCACCGGTAATGCGGGGCAGGATAACTGCTGCAGTTCTCCCCACTGCCTAAGTCAATCTCCACTCATCAGGGAAGATTTCCCCATGGAAGCTGCTCCTCTAGGAGAGATCATTAAGTTTAAACAGGAACAGAGACCAGTGTCCAGCTATCCTCCACTTGGGCAAAGCATCCATCGCTCCCCAGTGAAGTTGCTCCTCAGCTTTCTCTGCCCTCATTATTTGCTGAGGTAGGGCTGAGGAGATCCCACCACCTTACCTTTCTGCTAACAGGCAAGGCAGCAACACCTGAATCTAAGCTCATGTATAGCCAACAAGGGGCAGAAACAAGGCCTAAATTCCCACCACACTCCTCTGCTCCAGTACCTTTCTCTCCCATTTATTACAATTCTTCTGTATGACTACCAGCAGAAAAAAAAAAAGCAGCCCCCACAAAACCCCCAGACACAATTAAGTCCCACATGCCTCTTGTTCTGTTCTACAGAAGTAAATGCAACCTTGATTAAAGATCCAGCCTAGTCTTAGAGGAGGATCACAGTCCTGGAGGAATGAACTACAAACTCTCCTGTTCACCAGTAGTAACCACACACAGAGTCTTTACTCAAAACAATCCTCCTCTTTGGCGGGTTGAAGACCCCTTCAGAGACATCAGAGAGGCTGCCTTTCTCAGCCTAGAAACCTGTCCCAACCTCAAACATCCCCTATGGCATCACAAATACTACCTTTGTACTCCCCTTCCCTTCTCTGCATCGTCAGAGGCACAAGGCAAAAGACCAGATACCCATCTACCCTGTAACCATCATCACTGCCTCTGGTCCTCCTCACCAAGCCAGGCTCCCACATACCTCCAAGCTGAGGCTCACTAGCTCTCCCAAGCAAAGAACCCAAGAGCCCACTGAGGGCCCCAAGAAGCTACTGCCCCTCCCAGTCCTCACAGGCACTCATGAGCAACAGCTGGGAGCAGTGTTCCAAACGCACCCCAGCTGCCAGCTGGGAAGGCAGAGCACACTCCGAAGGTCAAATGACAGCTCTATAGTACAATGTGAAGAAAAGTAAAAACATGACTTCGGGCTTATTTTAACTCTGAAAAGCTACCTGCCATCTGAAAGTGAAATGTCCTCACGCATTTTGCTTGAGTCTTCCTTTACTCCCACCCTGAAGGCAAAGAACTTTAAGATCAGGCAGCATCCAGCATCAGAACATCCAGCTGGCACCTATGGGTGCATGGTGGTGCTGGTCAGCATCTGCAGTTCTGATGTTACCTGCAGTGCTTCATGCAGCAAAGCTCAGGTGATTGCAAAGTGTCTCTGCAAGAGATGAAGTCTCCTACTGCTCACTGCAGTATTCAAAAAGAAATAAGCATCAGAACTCCCCTCTGGGTCTGGGCAAAGGAAAGTTAAACCACACACAAGCTGGAGTCTGCAGCCAGAGCGTGAAGCAATGATGGACAAGACTGAAGTTTAATTCCTACTCTGCCTCTAATGTGCTGTGATCTTAAGCAAATGCTCGCTGTCTCTGTCACCAATTTCATCCTCCATTTGCTTCAGCTCTGCACAAGACCTGTTTCTCCCTACATATTCGTATGATTATTAGCAGGAAGAAGATGCAATAACTAAACACACCACAGCACACATGCTATGGATTAGGAAGGCATTGACATAATTGGTGGAATGAACTGAAATCTAGATGCTGTGTGATGCAAAATAAGAATTTTTCTATTAAAGGACTCTGGTATTCTCTCATCTTCACCAGTTAAATGGCAATAAAGCCGTTTCCTTCTTCCCCCTAGGAAGCAGCACCCCTTGCTACTGCTGCCAAAGTGGTGAGGACCTAGGCTCACTGCATCAGAGCTGAAGGAGTGACACACTGACGGCCCATTAGCTCCCACATAAGCCCTGTAGCCCCCGGCATGCTAATCACACTCCTCAGTTCCCGAAGGTGTTGGCATACCAGCAGCTGGGGTAGCCACTGAAAGGATGCTTTAACTTAGAGCACACTTCGTTTTTGCTTGCTTCAAAAATTCAGAAGTCTCCCCAAAACTGATTTTAAGTAACTATTTATACAGACTACGTGTGTTTCCAGTTTACCTCTTTTCACTTCCCTCAAAGTAACAGATGAAGCCAAAAGCAATAGCATTTTTTCCTCAAAGAAAGCAGAGAAGAAATTAGCTGAAAAAGTCTCTCTCATTAACAAGAAAGTGTGGAAGTAGATTGTTTATACCTCTAAACTATAAGCTCTGTGACATTTTACATGCTTATAGAATAGGCATTTGGATACAAGAGTTTTATTTACAAATAAACAGGATTATTCTTTCAAAAACTTAACCATTAAAAAGCTATTTCTTTCTAGGTTTACTACTACTCAAGGTCAGTAAAACACCTCTGCCTCAGACCAACCATAAAGTATAACTCATCTTCTATGTAGTGCACGGGCTCCATGAGAACCTGTGAATTTCTGCATGCACTTCACCACCCAGAACAGTGCCAGTTTTAGGCTTAGTTAACTGAAGATAAAATTTCCTGTTAACTGTCTTGCACCAAAAATTGTCACTGGGTATGTGACAGGCTTCCTTAACTGTTTATTACCAATTTGTGCAGAAATTTATTATTCACATCAGCTTGACTAGTAAATTGACCATTCCCCTCTTGCTTTACATATAAGTGCATGAGGGATAGTTTAGCACCTGGTGAAAAAATGCCACTTTTTAAATCTCCCTATCATGACTCCTGGTATTCAGCTCCTCTCTAAACTAAACAGTGTTTTTCTTCTTATGATAACCTTTTCATGAAAATTATTAGAGGTGTATTTTTTCCTTGGACATTTCTCTGCAATCCTGCTTAAACCACACGTGATGCTCAAGGTGACAGTTTCCCATTGCTCTACACAACAGCACTCATTATTTTTAGCCTGAATCTCTCCTTTCATTTCTCAGGGGTATCTTAACTCTTCCGCTGGCACTATCATTTCATTAACATTTCACCTGTTACAAATGGAAGGTCTGGACACTGTTGATATTATCTCTGCTGCTTGGCAGCTGCTGACTGCCAGGCATGATTCCACTGCTCCCTGGCATGGTACATCTTTCCTGACAGAGCTTCTGCCTGTTTCTTCTGCCCTGTGACATTCCAAAAATGGGAGAATTTCCTAACACTGGCCAGCAAACTCTGCTTTTGCCTTCCACTGCTTCTGTGGCTATTGTAGAGACAAATTTCAGGGGTAGATGAAGCAGTATCTTTGCATTATCCTATTGCAGATGCCAGCACTTCTTCTTCCCTTAATAAAAGAGAGGAAGTTTGTAGAGGCATAAAAGATGGGCAACAAATCTTCCTGCCCTAACATGTCCTCAGGACAGTGTCTCTCCCTGACCCAAGTTCCTTCCCAAGCATCCCGTCTCAGCCACGGTCCTTACCCAACTCCCTGCAAGGGACACTAGGCAATCCCCAAATGTATCCAGACTCCTTGCTCTTGCATTGAATCATAGAATAGTTTGGTTTGGAATGGACCTTGAAGTTCATCCAGATCCAACCCCCCTGTCATGGGCAGGGACACCTTCCACTGGATCAGGTTGCTCGAAGTCCCATCCAACCAGGCCTTCACCTTCAGGGATGGGGCATCCAGAACTTCTCTAGGGAACCTGGGCCAGTGTCTCACCAGAATCACAGTAACAAATTTCTTCCTAGTATCTCATCTAAATCTTCCCTCTTTGAGATTAAAACTATTCTCCCTCATCCTATCCCTGCACTCCCTGATAAAGAGCCCATCTCCAGCTTTCCTGCAAGTCCCCTTTAAGTACTGGAAGGCTGCTCTAAGGTCTCCTTGGAGACTTCTCCACACTGAACAAGCCCAACTTTCTCAGCCTGTCCTCGTATGGGAGGTGCTCCAGCCCTTGGATCATCTTTGTGGCCTCCTCTGCGCTCACTCTAACAGATCCATGTCCTTCCTGTGCTGAAGACTCCAGAACTGAACGCAGGACTCCAGGTGAGGCATCACGAGAGCAGAGTAGAGGGGCAGAATCCCCTCCCTTGACCTGCTGTTCACATTTCTTTGGAGGCAGCCCAGGATACAGTTGGCTCTCTGGGCTGCAAGTGCATGTTTCTACCTGATGTTGAACTTCTCATCTACCTGCACCCTCAAGTCCTTTTCTTCCGGGCTACTCTACTGTTTCTGCTTTTCACTAAAACTCTCTCTCAGCTTCCTTCTTGTGTCAGCAGCCTCCTCAATTCCACTTACCACCAGCGCTGCTAATGGTAATCCAAAAGCCCTGTTCTAAATCTCCTTGGGCCACTTGTCCAAAACACAGGCTTTGGATAGAGCAATGAAGCAACCGAAAAGTTCCCTGTGACTTCAAAGCAGAAGCAAAGAAACAAAGGGCAAGAATCACAGCAATCAGAGTGTGTTATAGGTGTTGCACAAGTCACCCAGGTCATCCGTGGCTACCATATCAAACTTGCACATCAGCACTTTCTTCCTTCATGGTTGACAGCAAGGGAAAAAATTAGCAACAACGAATTAAAAATAAACTAAAATTCATTTTTCGTCAATAACAATGCTACCTTTTATACAGTTCCAAGATCCTGTGGCTGCTTGAACCTGGAAATCAAGGCCTCACAAGGCTGAAACACCACTAATTGAGATCCTCACTGTTATCAATCAGTTCCTTGGAGGGCTTGGGGAATGTGTTGCAGTAGGGGCATACTTCTCTGCAATTTACCCGTTAAAAAGCAGTGGAAAATGAGTTGCATTCCAAACCCATATGATGGCGTAAAATACTTAGGTTTTTATTTGTTTTTTGTTTGTTTGTTTGTTTAGGAGTGCTCCTTCCCCTATGTTTATGTCTTTCTCTCCTAACTTAGAGATGACATGGTGGGAGGAAAGACGGTTTTGGGTCAGATGAAATGTTTTAGTCGATCTGGAATAAGGTATTTTATTTTGGTTTGTCCTCTTTTACACTTTTAGCTAAATATAATTCTGCAGAAATAAATTTAGTCTGAAAATATTATAAAGACATACTGGGACATCACGGCTTTTCCCTCTGCTCCTCCAAAAAAGAAAAGAAACTGTGACTTTTCCCCGGTTAAATTCTAAAATACATTAAAAGTGTCACCCTTGCAGCTTTGCCTGCACAATCAGCATTAAATTTACCCTGCAAGCCTTTGCATTTGCTTCCTCCACCTGATGATCAGTGCGACCAGCAGCATGCCAAGGCTGGAAGGGAAACTGCATCTAAAAAAAGACCAACCTGCATCTGCTGACGACCCTGCATCCAAAACTGGTGTTTCCTGAAAAGGTACCAGAGGGCAGCAGCCTCTGCACAGTCCATGGCCAAATGCACCTGAGTTCCAGCCCGCATGGCCAGTACCATGGGCAGTGCAGATCTCCAGGCTATGGGGATGACCTCCCTGCAGAGAGGGACGTGGAGGCAGTGGCTGGGCTGCCCTGCACCCCAGAAAGACATGCCCCTTCTCAGCTGTGACCAAGGAGCTACTCTGGGAATTGCCCCTACCTGAACAGACAACAAACAGCTCAGGATACAAGTCCTAAGGGTGTAAATCCACCCATGGCATGACAAGGTCAATTTCTCAGATGATGAAGGACAGAATCTGTGCAGAATCAACTCTTTACACATATTTCCCACGCCAGTCAAGCTCACAGTCGCTTCCTCAGCCTCTGCACCGCAGCAGCAAGGCTGAAGAAGCTGGAAGCCTGGAGCTTGGCTATCCCGAAAGGACACAGCCCTTGTGCTGCCTCAGCTCACAGAGGCTCAGAGAAGGAACAAACAGCCAGAAATGGAGCACAGCAGAGAAACACGAAGAGCAGGCGAGGAGCCTATTCCCCTGGTGAACGTGACCCTCCCACGGATGATGGATGGAACATGCCTGCTGTGTCCCTCTAGTGAGCTGAGCACTGCAAGCACTAAAAATAAGCCACCCCTCTCAGTAAAGAATAAAAAGGAAAAAAAGGAAGATTGTCATAAGCCCTGGCTCCTAAATACCAGAATGCTCTGATGATAGGGGATCCATCACAAAAGAGTAGAAAGGGGTTTTTTAACATGCTTTTCTCCACAAAAGATAAAGAAAAAAATAGATCTTGAAAAAAATAAACAAGCAAGACTGAAAAGGGAGCTTTTGTGTCCAATTCCAATACAAACATGTTTTTCAAGTTAAAAAGATTACTTCTCCCTTCCCTTTGCCTTACAACACTTCTCCTCTTGTCTTTCCCTGCAAAGCCGCTACATAAATCTGTAACTGTTACTTGTTTAATCATTATTATTTACCGCTTCCATAGTGCTGGAAACATGCTAGGTTTGCAACACAGAGACAAGGTCTCGGCTCCAGAGAATACATTGGCTCTGATATTTAACTCAGAAATGATACTGAATCTGGATTTCCACTCTTTACATGCTGTGAAAATTCAGGAGAACTCACTGATACCCAGACAAGGAAATACAAAGAGGAAACACCATTGAGATATCTGGAGAGAGATAGAGGAGGGCAGGTTGGACTTAAGCAGTTTTCACAACTCTCCCAATCCTTGCACTACGGCATCTCATTTAACTACCTACTACGCTGGTGCAGGTAAAATTGCAGTGGAGCTGGAAGCACAGAACACTTTGGGTTGGAAGGGACCTTTAAAGGTCATCCAGTCCAACCTCCCTGCAGGAACAGAGACATCTTTAACCAGATCAGGTAGTGCCTGCACTACCTCCCTGGGCAACCTGTACCAGTGTTTCACCACCCGCATTGTAAAAAAATTCTTCCTTATATCCAGTCTAAATCTACCTTCCCTTTGTTTAACACCACTACCCTTCATCCTATCCCTGCACTCACAGACAAAGAGCCCCTCCCCACCTCTCCTGTAGCCCCTTTTCAGTACTGGAAGGCTGCTCTAAGGTCTCCCTGCAGCCTCCTCTTCTCCAGGCTGAACAACCCCAACCCTCTCAGTCTGTATATAACCCTGCAGTATAAAAATGGGGGATAAACTATAATGAAATAAGAAATGAGTAGCTGGGGACACAGGTGTGAGATTAGGCCTTGTAGATGGGCAATAGTTCCCCGTTTGCTCTATCTGTTCAGAAAACCCACAAGACTCAGCGTATATCAGAGATAAGAGCACACTGAAGGGCAGCTGCTGGCCTTATCACTGATGCTGTGCCTTCTTCTCTGTGAAACCGATTTCCCTACGCTAATGAATCTCTTTCATTCCCAGCGTGTGGGGCTAAAATTAAGGCCAGATAGGAAAAGCCACAGAAAGAACCACAATGAGGAGCTGAAGAAAAGCTGTGTAGGCTTGCACCACACACACAGCAGTTTAGGTGTTTCGGGGTGCTTGTGCTCCTTCACTCAACCCTGCTCTCCGCCACTGGACAGTAAGTGGGTCTGGTGTAGGCTAACCACAAACAAATAGGCTTCAAGAGCAGGAAAGAATATCATAGAATCATAGAATGATCTTGGTTGGAAGGGACTTTAAAGATCAACCAGTTCCAACCCCTCTGCCATGGGCAGAGGCCTCTTCCATTGCATGAGGTTGCTCAAAACTCCATCCAGCCTGGCCTCCAACACCTCCTCAGACGAAGCATCCACAACTTCTCTGGGCAACCTGTGACAGTGCCTTACCAACTTCAAAGGAAATAAAAATTCTTCCTAATATTTAACCTAAATACATCTTTCAGCTTAAAACTGTTCACCCTCGTCCTATTTCTGCACTCCCTGGTCAAGAGACTCTCCCCAGCTTTCCTGCAGGCCTCCTGTAAGTACGGGAGAGCTGCTCTAAAGTCTCCCCAAAGCCTTCTCTTCTCTAGGCTAAACAAGTCCAACTTTCTCAGCCTGTCCTACTAAAGGAGGTGCTCCTGCCCTCAGATCACTGTGGCCTCCTGTGGACTCACTCAACAGATCCTTCCTTTGCTGAGGACTCCAGAAATGAATGCAGTACTCCAGGTGAGGTCTTACAAAAGCAGAATAGAGGGAAGAATCACCTCCCTGGTTCTTCTACAAAGTAGACAGAAGCATTTCCCATGCTGCTAGATCAGCAACTCCATCTTAAGAAAATGAGCACAGCAGTAGCTCCAGTAAATTTTCCAGGTGCTACCAGCATCTCCTGTCTATCAACCCTCAACATTAACCCTTGCCACCAGTTCTCCAGCCAACAAACATTTCCCTGTGATTACCATGAACTGTGCCTACCAAGGGTCTCAGCTGAATGCAGGTTTCTGTTCTCATTCAGAATGATCCAAGTGTCACTAAAGCCAGGATGAAAATTACCTTAGTGACATAGAGTGTTTTCCCTATGGTACCCACTTAATTAAATATTGAAGGAGCTATTACCTTTCAGGGATGCTTGTGCACTGGCTGTGTCCATTATTTATAACATAATGTATTCATTATGCATTTTATTCCATGCTACTATCTGCTGATCTCATAACAGGCCCTTAAAAACATTTTTAAGCAATTAATCTTACCTTAATTACAGACAAATAAATATAGAAGCCCCAGGATATCTCTTTTTTTATATTTATTTGAAGCAAGTAAACATATCTAGAAATACATCTGGTAATCAGGAAAGACAGGGACAAAGGCATGGGAATTGCAGAACTGAAGACAGGCACATTTGAATCAGCCACAGTAAAATTGCCAGCTTTGTCTGTAACGTTTGGAAAACATTAAGATATGTCCTGCTGCAGCTTCCATCCCACAACAGGTTCTTCTTCTAAAGAAAAATGGACCACATGACACTGCCCCCTCTGTTCTCTTTAACACTGACTGTACAAGCCAAGGCTTATCACTCCAAAATACCTTGTTTTTTCCTGCCTCCCACAGTCCTCCCAACCTCAGATTGCAGGCACAGCCATTCTCTCAGTCAACAGGTGTCACCACTGAGCCATCTCAGGTTGTCCCTTGTCCTTTCCTCTTCCAGCTGAAAGCTAGCCCATCATTCCTGCAGACAAATCTGGCTGTAAAGCCCAAACTCATCTTAGCACATCGGTGCCAGCTCCCCACTGTCCTTGGGGAGGATACAGGCACTGTAACAACCACTTAACGTGGCAGGGAACACACAGCTACTTTGTTTGAGTCTGTATTGTACCATTAGGGTCACTTTTCACAGTCCAAGATGAGGAAATCAGCTGTGGGACTCCTTCCATCAAAGCCTGCATCTTAATGTAGTCCTCCTATTCTGTCTCTCACATCCATACCAACATGATGGCTACCGAGAAAACTCTTCAAGGGTTGGGAAAATGAAGGAAAAAACGGGGGGGGGGGGGGGGGGGGGGGGAAGAAGAAAAAAAGAATCTCTACACACAAAAAGGAAGCACCTCGTCAATTCCCACATGTTAGATCATGTGGGAAACTCTCGTAAATGTGGAAACATTAGTTTTAGCTCTTTCCTGAGAAGCCCCAGTAACATGCAGGGAAAAAAATACAGTCACTATTAATACTCATATTTTGTGCAACTTCACTGGCTTACCAGAACTAACTCCTGTGTTTGGCAACCATACGGAGAAATCTCATACTTCAGAGGAGTTTGCCTTCTGGTCAAACACAGCATTCACAAGTTCTCTGGTGCTGAGAACATGGGTCAGCTTTTGGATGAAGGGACAGAACTCAACAGAGAACTTTCCTAGTGCCTCAGGGTTAGAGTGCCCAAGCTTCCACAGGCTCCCTCTGTTCTGCCTCAGGGGCACAGTGGGCATCCCAGGTTGGTTGCTGCAATGGTGTAGAGGTCTGCTGCAAAACACTGATGCAAGCCTGACCAAACAGACCTTAAGGAATATACTACTCCAGATGGTCAAAGCTGGAACAGCCCTGTCTTTTCTGATCTTTCCCCTGTGGAGAAAACAGCACAAGGAAGATAGCAGTCTATAATGACATCTCAATACTGAGAAACATGGAGAGCAGAGAAAAAACATGGCAAGCTCATCCTCAAAAAGAAATTAATGAAAACCTCATTCCAAAACCAAGTGAGGACTCAAAGAATAGGATCTGTCACCCTTGCAGTCAATAGAGAAAACTGTTATTGGCTTCAACGGATTTTAGACTGGCCCTTAAATGTACTGTCAGGGTGATATTGGCATATGAACCTTCTGAAACATTTCAAAGGGTGGTTTCCATGTTAAGCCTTGACTGACATTTGTAGAGACTCCTTTGCAGATCACAGCGAAAATGCAGCCTGTCCCTACAAGCAGGTGCTGTGAATGCACTCCCTATCCCAACTGCATAACACTCCTACTCTTTTCACCTGGGGAATGTTTCCCTACCTGCTGAAAGACAGACGCAAAAGCAGACACAAGCCCAAACAGGTACCAGCCACGCACAGTGCGGCTGCACCTCAAGCCTTCTCCTCTGAGAAATTAGTCTGGCCCAGCCCAACTTAGTCCCTCATTCACACAGAGGAAGGGCATCTTTCTAGTAAAATCCCAAACAGAACTTTCCAAAGTATTTCCTTAAGGCAACAAATAATACTACAGGGGAAAAAAAGCTTCTATTTTTAACCACAGATCCTGGCAGAAAAGGGTAGTACTCCACACCATACCAGAATCAAGTGTTTGACACTGTCCTTCCTTTATAAGGCTTGAAGAATGGCTGGACCCTCCAAGAAGAAGTATGTGTTCCTTATTTACCCTGAAGTGAGACTCTGCAGACCTGGGTTTTAATTCACTGCTCTGCTCTTAGCCCGTGAGGTGACCTTGGACAAGTTGTTCTGTCCAGATTCTCAGCTGGTGCCGGCTGGCACTGTGCCACCAAAGTCAATTTAAACAATTTGAGACTCCAGTCCTACAGTCCTCGGAGACCTCAGCCTCCCTATCCAAACAGCACTGCCAACTGCTCTTGAGATGATTTGGAAATGTGCACCTAAGTGACAGGTAGCAGGACTAAAAGAACTCAGGCTTCCCTTGGAAAAAACATATTTTTCACTATAATGAAACAAAAGAAGCCTTTATTATTTTTTAAAAAATAGCCTCATGATCAAGGCTTTAAAACCAAAACCACCAATGCTGTTTTTTCATTTTACAATGTTATGCATTAGCTGATGCAAAATCCCTAGGGATTTTAACTTTAGCACACTGTAATGGAGGGTGACTTACAGTTTTTTTTTTTCATTCTTCTAAGTTTCACCGTCATTCCAAAATCTTCTCAAATTTCTCTCTCAACTTATCATCACTAGTGGCACTGCAGACTGCTTCCTTATCGCATTGAGAAGCCAAACACTTGATAACCTCCTGCAGGAATGCTGAATTCCAGGAGGGGCTTGGGGGTCACTAGATCTTGTGCTTTCATCACAGGAAGCTCCTAACACCTGGAAACTCCAGAGAGTGTCTAAATAAAGATGAAGTATGACCAATTCATTCATCAAGATCCATCCTAGGAAGAAACTACCTTGTTTCAGAAAGACTTTCTTCTGCCTGTGAGTGAAGTTTCCCACATTAAGGTTAATTTACCTCCATTGATAACATACACTGATGCAACCCTCAGGCTAGTCCTGCCACCAGGTCCCGATCCATGCCAGACATGCAGCCAGACATGTAGCCAGATGCAACTCCTGTCTCTTCTGGCACAGCAGCACCCACTGCTTCCCCAACAGCACATGCCTCAAGGCTCCTCCTTGGTCTCATCTAACACTAACCAGCCTGGGGCACTGCTACCCACAAGAAATGTATTTTGTCTCATGAAACACCTGAAGCCTGGGAAATCTGGGAGAGGAAGGAAGCCAGTAGGTTTTGTTGCTTCATGGGGCACCACCAGGCCATGGGGTATCCACAACGTGGTCTGGTGTGTGGCACAGACACCCTGGAAAGCAGCACTTGGACAAATGACTGCACACAGCCACTCATTCCCAGTAGAAATCTTTAGGAAAGTATCTCTCAAGTACCTCTCCTCTTACAGGTCTCCCACAGACACAGCATCATCTCTTCCTCTGCAGGTCTAGCCCCAGGGGGAGATGCGTCCATATGGGGACTGCTCCTCACGTTTCCCAGGTCCATAGGCCTTCCCACAGACCATCTTCCAACAGTAAGCAACAGCAAGACAGCACTCCTGCAAACTCCCTTTGGATTGTTTTTTGACTCAAGAGTCTTTTACGTTACTCAGTTACACTCTCGGAAAACTCCTCTACTTCTGAACAATCTTGATTTGTTGCCTTCTCTGATTTAGTGCAAGAATAAATCCAAAGAAAATGAAACTCAATTTATTTCACTTTGTCAGCAGCAAAATTAACTCAAGGGGTTTTTTTAAGTATTGCCTCTTCTCCTCCTCCCTCCCCTCCAACTATACTGCTTTCTGGGGAGGAGGCCACAGCAACCAATGCCTTACCATGAGCACAACTGATGGAACCTGTTGAACAAGCATATCGTGAACAAGCAATATATAATATATATGACAGTTTGCTGGGTTGGAAGGAAGCTCTATGGGACAAAGGACTTTTCGGCTCAGTTTTCACAACAGAGCTTGTGAGAATCCCAGCGCCAGCCATTACACTCAAAATTGTGGCAGGCTGGCTTCTGCTCACCGAGACCTGAGATGCAAAATCTGTGCTCAGTTATCTCAATCTTAACCATAATGCTGTACATTGGTTACACCATGGGCTCAGTCCAGCCATCTGTCCAGGAGCCTACACCCTTGAGAGGACTTTACAGCACCCCATCAATGAAGTGTTTTCTTGCTGTGCAGTCTGGTGGCTGTTGACCTCAGGGCTCTGCAGTATACAATGTCCCAATCCCTGCAGCAGCACAACATCGCCCTTCTGCAGAGAAGGGAGCAGAATATATACACCAAGTAGGATCATGGCCAGAATCCTCACCAGCTCCTTTACTGAAGTTGCTGAGCTTGAAAGGAAGGCATTTAACAACTCTTCTACTTGCCACCACCCTGTGAAGTGGCACGTCATAAATACCTACTCTATTCTCCTGAGACCTCACCTACAGCTCTGCATTCAGTTTTGGAGTCCTCAGCACAAGAAGGACATGGACTTATTACAGCAAGTACAGAGGATGCTATGAAGATGATCTAAGGACTGGAGCACCTCCTATACAAGGACAGGCTGGGGAGTTGGGGCTGTTCAGCCTAGAGAAGAGAAGGCTCTGGGGAGACCTTAGAGCAGCCTTCCAGTGCTGAAAGGGGCTACAAGAGAGCTGGGTAAAGGTTCTTTATCAGGGAGTGCAGGAATAGGACAAGGGGGACCAGTTTTAAGCTGAAAGAGGGCAGATTTAGATTAGGTAATAGGAAGAAATGTCTTCCTGTGGAGGTGGTAAGGCATCTGCACAGGTTTCCCAGAGAAGTTGTGGATGCGCCATCCCTGAAGGTGTTGGAGGCCAGGCTGGATGAGGCTTTCAGCAACCTGATGCAGTGAAAGATGCCCCTGCCCGTGGCAGTGGGGTTGGAACTGGATATTCTTAGAGGTCTCTTCCAACCCAAGCCATTCTACAATTCTAAAAACAGACACCAAATGCTATGAGACTTTTAGTATACGTCATTGAGTGCAATATAAATTGACATGGCTTACGTTATTGTTTTCCCTGAACTGAACTGTTGTACTGCCTCAGCACACGCAATGTTCATTTAAGAGAGTTTCTTTCTGTCCCATTCTTCCTTGTGAGCTGGCACCAAAATACGTATCAACTATCACAGAGAAGTGCACCAAGAACTGGAGGGCAGATCTTCTCAGAGGAGAAAGGAATGTCCATGTAAGGCTCGTTTCTCTTCCTGCTTTATGTTACAGGATGTTCTGGCCATCTTAGGAAAAAAACCCCAGCTGAGCCTAACTCCAAATGAGAATTATTTT
The DNA here is from genome assembly GCA_033459285.1 of Clamator glandarius. Classification (NCBI taxonomy): domain Eukaryota; kingdom Metazoa; phylum Chordata; class Aves; order Cuculiformes; family Cuculidae; genus Clamator; species Clamator glandarius. The sequence goes on along the minus strand of JAUNZM010000483.1, from coordinate 680,776 downwards.
AATAGCAGACCCTTCAGTTGTTTGTAGTTCAGTTAGCATGTTTTTGGCTTGCATATCAAAAAGATTCTTCTCCTGGACTTTAGCAGGCTCTTTCCTAATTGAGCTATCAAAATTTGTTTGCAGTTCTCATTTGATAGGTGATGCCTGCTACAGGAGCAAGCACCAAGGAGAAGCCTTAGCATATCAAAGGTTTCTTTAGAATGGCACAGTCAGCACCATCCAAACATGTATTTCTCCCCTTCCACCATCACTGCAGATGAGATAAACTGTGCTTGCAGAGAACGCCCTGGCTGCGTGCTTTTTATCCCTCAGTCATCACAGGGCCACAGGACACTTCCCACGTCAGGACATGCCAGCATACTGTAGACTGATGCATAAACCCATATGCAGACCTACAATAGCCTACAGGAAAGCTGGGGAGGGGCTCTTTATCAGGGAATGCAGGGATGGGACAAGGAGAATGGTTTTAAGCTGAAAGAGGGCCGATTTAGGTTAGATATTATGAATAATTTTTTTCTGTAAGGGTGATGAGATACTGGAACAGGTTGCCCAGAGAAATCATGGACGCACTGTCCCTTGAGGTGTTCAAGGCCAGGCTGGATGGGGCTTTGAGCAGTGTGATGCAGTGGAAGGTGTCCCTGTCCATGGCAGGGAGGGTTGGAACTGGAAGATCTTCGAAGTAGTTTCCAATTCAAACCATTCCGTGATTCTATAATTCCATGATTCTATGACCTGCATCCCATCTAGGCCTCTGCCATTCCTGTGCTGGGAGAATCATGCAAAATCCACTCATGTCTCAGCTTCCCTACTGTATAATTTGAGGATTTGCTTCCTCGCCTCATTTCATCTAAAAAGGCTAAGGAATGAGGAACAGTTTGAGTGAAGAAGGATCTGGTTAACCTTGTACACACACACACATGCACACACACGAGCCCGCTTGAAGTCAACAGCATTACTTTACATGCTGCAAGTCAAGTACTTGCCCCTGGATCATGGTTCAACTGCCTATGGACACACAAACATGGCTGTTAGCCAAAGTACTGCACACACTACTGGAAGTATAGAAAGGTCAGACCAGACTGTGAATCTCAGCCACTAAGCACAGCTGCTCGGCGCGCAGCTCAGCAAAGGAATGTTTCAAAACAACGAAATCTGTGCCTCCAAACCAGTTTTGACACTCCCTTCTGCATAGTAGCATTTTTTCTGCAAAGAAAGGTATGTTCCCTTTCTTATGCATACGCTCACATCCACCAACACAGCATCTGCAACCTGGCAGCCTGCAGAGCTGCGTTAGAGGATGGTGTGAGCCAGCATATATGACAGGAGCCATGTTCCCAGTCCCTTCTCCTCTGAGCCTGCAAGGCCATTTCCAGGCCACAAAGAAGACTTGAGGACCATCTGCTTCCCACACGCAACGCTTATAGGCAGATAACATTCAATCCCATCTATTTAGCAGCCCATGTTAGCCAAGAAAGTCCATAAAAGGCAAATAAAGTCCCAGCAAGTATTGTCCCACACAGCCTTCTCCCTGGACACCACATCTGGACTCCTCTTCAATGCCTCCCTTTCTTCAGGAGAATAAGACACAGGACTTCTCCCTGGAGCCCTTACGCAGTGCTCCTAGTCTCACGGATGCCGCCAAAAAATTCAGCTTAAACATCTTCAGTCCACATCAGGCTGCAACTTTTAATCCAGCCTGGGATTGTCTCCAGTTACTGTGGGCTTCTATTCTTCAGCCCTTGTAGCTGGATAAAATGTCCCATCCTGTTCCCTTTCCTTCCTTAAACCCCAGCAGTCAGACATACTGAGAAATCCCCTTGTTTCAAGAGTTTTCTCAGCCTATACCAAAAGAAAAGCTTGACATCTAGACATTTTACTTTTAAATCTGAGTGCTAAGCTGAAATGCACCCATGCTGAGGTACAAACACATCAGCTGCATATATTTGATGTCTTACAGAACTACAGACGTTCTTTTGATGTAGTTGGCTCCACTGCCAAAGCAATGGAGTCCTCGGCACCCTCAAAATCCCCATGTACAATGGGGTCAACCCACAACCATCCCCATATCAAGGCAGTTCATTGCTATTGATTTCCAAGCTGATAAAATAAGATCTAAGCCTTGCCTGAACAGGCACTTTTCTGACTGCTGTGGAGACTTGACCTTCAGTGGAAGACGATGCAAGAAAAGATAATGTAAACTTTGCTGGGAGACAAGATAAAGGGAGATGGAGCTGTCCCTTAGGGGTTTCAAGTAGCTAACTACAAACTCCCGAGTCAGGATGCCCTTGGCAGTAAATAACACAAGGACAGGCTGTTCAGAGCTGCAGGAGAGTCTAACAGTCCAGCAATGATTCCACGGAGAGGAGGAGGTAAAACACCTTCATCCCTTTAGGGTCAGCCAAGAATCCACTCATAAGCTGTGAATTACACACATTTACCACTTTCATTTTTCACAGGATTTCCCTTTCTTTGATGCTGTGAGTAATGCAGAGCAGCCACAAAGATTTACTCACTCTGCAACATTATTCTTCAGAGAGCATGTCTACAGGACACAATGATTAAAGTAGCAGGACTATAAACATCCTTCCCACACCTGGGCATACTGCTTCTTCCCATAAAGCCACAGCAGTGGTAAAAAATTATGATGAGGTTACCAACAGCTCTTGGCATCAGTCTGACTTGACTCATGGTGGTATTAAAGGTAAAACCTAGAGCAGAACAAAGTTTTTGAAAATCCCCATCACTTTTTAAAATCACAGAATCATAAAATGCTTTGGGTTGGAAGGGACCTTAAAGTCTATCCAGTTCCAACTCCCCTGCCACGGGTAGAGACATCTTTCACTACACCAGGTTGCTCAAAGCCTCATCCAACCTGCCCTTGAATGCCTGCAGCAATGGAGAATCCATAGCTTCTCTGGGCAGCCTGTGCCAATGCCTCACCACTCTCACAGGAAAAATACTTCTTCCTAATATCTCATCTAAATCTCCCCTCTTTTAGCTTAAGCCTGGTCCCTCTTGTCTTATCCCTGCACCCTGATAAAGAGCCTCCCCACAGCTTTCCTGTAGGTCCCCTTTAAGTATTGGAATGCTGCTATAAGGTCTCCCTGGAGTTTTCTCTTCTCCAGGCTGAACAATCCCATGCATAAATGCTGGTCTAGGGGCATGGAAGACAAGGCTGGAAAAAGCAAAGACCTCCCCTTTTTTTTTTGGCAAAAAACTGCACCTCTGCAACTCAACTGCCTAGCTGGAGGCTGTGAAAAGTGGTGTTCCTCAGAATAGGTGGCAAAGCACAGCCCCAGCTCCCATGGTAGTGCAGCCGATCACTGTGCCTGCGGAAGAAACCTGCATTTTTTCAGAAACTGCCTGAAGAAATTGCACTGGCTTCTAAGTAATGCCAACAAGATGCACCCCTCCGGCTCTATGCTCAATGAACCCCATGTGGATTGCACTTGAAAAAATCCAAACTCCAAAGTTTTTTGTTACAGGTTTCATGAGACCTGGCTATTTTCTTCAAGTCGTATCTCAGGGAAGGCTGTATGAAAACTAAATTTTCTATGCTTCTGTGTAGACAGGAAAGCTAGAAAGAGTAACTTAAACCACTCCAAAGGCATGGAAACCAGAAGTAATTAAAAAAAAAAAAAGCTTATTTTCCTACCTACCATAGAGCTGCCATCAATTTGAAGAGAGAATGACAGAGACAAAATAGAAAAACATGCCCTGGGGTGGACTGTAAGACTTAGAAGCAGGGTCAGCTCCAGGGGTGAGAGAAGTTTTCCAGTTTCAGTACTGGCTTAACGACCCTCTCCCATCCCAGGGCAGATTTCTGTTCATGGCCTCACTCCCAGGAGGCCACAGCTATGATCACCTACCATATGAATATATGACGAGCTCAACACAGCCTTTCCTTTGACCAAAAATGGCCAGTGTGACCAACCAGCCTTCTCAACATTAAGGACCACTTAAGATTAGCAGCAGGAGCGAACTACCAAAAAAGGGCTTAGACAAAACCACCAGATCCTGCCCACCTTACCCCTAAGCTCTGCTATTCTGACCAAGGCCACCACTCAAGGGTTCCCTGTTCAGCCATGGCTTACTGAGACCCCCCCACCAAGTCATTTTAGTCTGCTAATTTGGCAGAAAAATTCCTTCATTTATCCTGGGTAGTTTTCTGCTGTACTAGATGGCTGAAAAGACTCAGCTAAGGGCCACCAAAATGCCAGAGCCCACGCAAAAGGAGCCGAAGAGGGAAGGAGCCGCCACAAGTAACAGACAGGGCAGGACTGAACATTTACAGTTAGGCAGATATGGAACCACAAGCCTACTTTCCCTTAATGGGCACTAAAGAAATAATAACTGTTGAGTTTTTCTGCTATTCACCATCTCACAGTCTTGTATTTGCTCTGCTTATAAACAGCTGGGCAACCTTTTACCTTCATGCCCTGCTGAAGCTGGAACTCCTAAGCATCCTGCATTCACGTTCTGAGAACTAAGGTCCTGTGACTTTTAGGGAGTGTGTAACAGTACACCTCAGACACCCAGTTTTGGCAAAGTGGCAAGCCTTGCACACATCCCAGCATTTCCATAACTTTTTAATTAAGCAGACTCCAAACACTTGGAAGTATGGAGATCTGGACATTTTTAAGGTGGTTCTTCAGGGAGACCCTGAAGCAAGCACAAATTCACAGCAAGGTGCACAAGCCCTGCACTGTCAATACCATAAGCAGATACTGAAAGTTAAGTGCATCTTTAAGCATGTTTCCCCATGTTCCTTTCAAGCACAACAGCACGCCTCACCCCTGCCACTTCCCGAGCTGTAAGCTGCTCAGTAGAAGACTTCACTCAGTCGTCTGTTGGTGCAGGACCTTGAACAAGTACTGAATACATTTACTGCAAGGCCAAACAAGCTCCCTGCCAAAGAGGTCACATACCACGCTCTGGCCTGATGCCTCTCCCTAGTTTATGAGGGTAAATTCCCATATCCAGGGGTCCAGCGATTACAGCATTACATCTGGGCTAGGATTACTCTCAGTGAAGCTAGGATTACGCTTCACTGAAGAGGTGAGGAAAACAACTGCTTTTGTGCTTTCATTGCATGACCTCTAAAGTTCGGTTTGGGTTTCTTGGTTTGCACAAACCAAAACATTCAAAGGAAATCAGGGAGTTTTCACTTAATTCCCAGCTACAGGACCAGGATCTGTCACACCAAGGTTCTTCAAGACTATTTTGGCAGTAAGAAGATCTGTAAGGAAAAGCCCTTTGAGGCAGAGCCCGTGACAAAGCAGTCAGGAGGAAACAGCCTACGTGGTTCATTCCAGTCTTGTGAGCTCTTCCAACTAGCGCAAGGGTGGAAGGTGGGCATGCCGGGATCTTTGCACCCCATCCTCCGCCACAACACCCAGGACTGCTTAGAGGTTTTCTAAGTGTGTTATTGTGGCATGGATGCTCTCCACCCCCTGCAGTGCAGAAGAAGGATCAGGCAACTATTAGTCCTGTAAAAAGAGCCTTAGCTTTGGATTTGGAGTAAGTCTCAGAGCTAGTCAAAATGCACCTGGCAGGCCCTGCTCCATCATTCTGAATATTCTGCTCCTGTCAAGTTAAAACAAGACTTAAAAGCAAACTAAACCTTCCACACTTGAATCACACAGGCAACTCCATTTGCTTGGATGTGCCCATCCCCATGAGTAAGGGTTGCAGAATCAAACCCAGCTTTTGCTTACCATCCAGCCAAAAACATATACACACACAAAGAAGAAAAGAAAAAAACCACTGATAGATGCCCCTGCTATTTTTGCTATCCATGACAGCAAACTAGTAAGAGGCCTGACTCAGAAGCCTCCCTTGAAAAACCTGAATCACCACCATTTAGAAGATAGTCTCATATAACGAAGGAGTCACTCTTCTCCACTCCTTCCTCCCTTTATGAGAGAGAATTGAAGAGTCAGACTGATGAGGGAAGGCAGGAAAGAAAAAGTTGAAAAAAAACCCCGCAAACTTCTTGCTTTATTTGGCTCTTTCTGCAAGGATGGCAGTCAGGCAGAGTTTTGGAAGCGACTCATCCTGTTCAAGCTAATGAGATGTTTCTATAGCTTTCCTTCACCTCGAGACCCCTTTAGCAGAAAAAACCAAAAACCACATGGCAGTCCAGTAGCTGGCAGCTCTTTTTCAGGTCTGCAGAGCTGTGCTAGTTATCAGTTATACTTCTTATTAATCAGTGTGACTTCCTTGATGTCAAAGCATAACCATGGACTTACACTGCTCGGAAGAGAGAAAGAGGCACCCTAGCTGTACGTTCCTTGCTTGGATAGACTTTGTGAACTTGGATTTCTTCTTCATTTGCACTGTATACACTTTTGAAAGCCTGAGACTTGTCAACATAAAGATCTTTGGAATGACCCCCATATAAGCATCATGATATTTATACCAGTTTGCTGTTGCGTATCACTTAGCATCAGGAGATCACAAAGTAACATAGAAAGGAAGCCTTGTTTTAGGGATGCAGCCAAACAAGGCATAATGTCTAAGTCACTCAGAAAAGCAGCGGGAGCTACCAGAACAGAAAACCAGATCTTGTGCCTTATTCTGTATTGTCAGCTACTACTGACAGCTTATCTATGAAATGCTGTGGTTATCTGCCTCTTCAGGAAGTGCTTTAGCCTATTTCTTGTGGGCAGATGCAAGTACGTACATTCTCTAACCGGGGCTTTGGCACCTTGTGCCTCTCTGGAGACAGAGGTCATCCGTGACTCCAAAAGCCGTGCTCCTCTGGATCCAGGCCACAGCCCCCTCAGCCTACACAGAGGTGGTGGCTGAGTGGACGGGGGCTGAATAAGAAAAACAGCAGCATTAAAAGCAAGAGCTAGTTACCTAAAAAGGTAATCCAAGTTTAGGGTTGCTGGTCTGGACTGCACCTCGATACAAAGGCTCTACAGGAGCAGCAGTCACTCCCCTGTCCCCACTGCACCCCAAGGAAGCCTATGCCCAGCTTTACATCACCATTGGTCTCACTGGCATCAAGGAGCTGCACACTGCCAAGCAAAAGCCCTCCATTCCTTACTCTGAAACCCACATCCCCTTGCTAGCAGGAACTGCTCTAGAAGCACAGTGCACAGCTGCCGCCTCCTGCCATCCAGCTGGAGCAGTACAAAAGGAGATGCCATCTAATATAAAGGCACAGCAGTCACGTCAAAAGTTTGTGTTTAATCTTAAACCACACGATTTTACACGGGAAAAATATTTAAATTATTAAATTGAAACACATCTTTCCACTTCCCATCTAATCACAACAGAAACAAACTGCAGAGAACATCAGACTATTGGATGTAAGTGAGATTCCCAAGGGAGCACACTCACTAAGGCCCCATGAAGAGGCAGTGGATGCAGTGGGCACTGTGGAAAATTTCCACCTGTGAAACGATACTTCTCATTGTCGCTCCTGGCTCTGCGTGGCAGCAGACACACAGGGTGCCATATCTATTGTGCCAAACACTATTTGTCATCTCTCAGATTAATTTTAAGCTAACCCTGATCACAGACAAAGTGAGACACTACCTCTAACTGACGCAAAGCAGCACGAGCCCTGACAAAAGTTCGCACTGCGAACTGGGCAACACTGAGCAATTCAAGCAAAGCGGAGAAATTTATCTGTGGCACAGACTTTTACTGTGCCACTTTTATTCAGTGGACAGAGCTCCCTTCCACACTGGCAGGAAAATAATGTTCAAGGAGAGCAAAACACAGGGTGGAAAACACCACTACCCTTTAGAGAGAAGGGCACACTCAGTGTCCTGTTTGAAATAGGTCTGAAATCTGCCTTTACTGCATACCATGTGGCAAAGGCAAGAAGCAAGCAACCAGTCTGCTCCACGGGAGAACAAGGCTGGAGACAGCTCAGTTTCACACCAACAGAAAGTGGAAAGAGATCACAGGTCTGGCCTCACTGGCACGAGAGGCAGAGGATACTAGAGGAAACACCTTCTTCCCTGCAGTCTTTGGAGTTTATGTAAAAGAAGGACTGGTATTAGCATCCCACATCCACGTATACTGTGTGGGTAGGCATAAATTACTTAAGTACACACATACACCCCTGTTTACTTACAACAAAGCTCGTATCTTTCTCCTAGTCTTACTTCTCAGACATAATCACCATGGTCATGAAAAACAAGCTTCACTTATAGAACACGTGCATAAAGAAAAAGAAAATTTGATTAATTTAAGACATAAAAGTCCCAAACCTTAAAAATCCACTTAAACACCGCTATAGCCCATAAGAAAAACTGCGATCAAGTCTTTGCTGGTGTTTATGCTCTTTCCTAAACATCAGAGCATTCCTTACACCATGCTGGACACTGCGAAACCCTTAAGACACATCTGTTTACTTAAAAAGCAAATTCAAGTCACGGAGGGGTACGCTCTCCTTCACTTAAAGCAAAATAAGCCTTGCGTAAATTCTGCTTACACTCACATATTTGCAATGCAAAATATAAATCGCTCGCTATCACCCTCTCTGTGCGGCTGTTGCAAAACGAAGCCGGAGACGGCCACTCGACACCCGAAACCAACTGTCACCCTTCCGAAAAAAATCTCTTTTCCTTCAGCGGACGGCACGGGGAACGCGTTCAAACCGGGCGAGAGAGGGGACGCCCCTGCCCCGGCCCCGCAGGTACCGGCGGGCGGCGAGGGAGCGCATCCCGGCATCTCTCCCGCGGGATGCAGGACGGACCCGTTCCGCCGAGCCCGGCTACCCCGGGGCTGCCCGGAGACGGCCTCCCAGCTCCTCGCCCCGCAAAGTTTCTCTCCTCTCCTCTGCCGGGGGCACCGGCGCGGGGACCCCCCGCTACGGAGGAGCCTCCGCGGGTTTCACCTCCCCATCCGCGGCTCCCAGGGAAGGGCTCGGCTCCGCGCAGGTGACCCCGACCCGCCCCCGCCTCCTCCCCAGCGCCCCCTCCGAGCGCCCCTCGAGCTCAGACTCACCGCCTCGACCCGCCGCGCAGCCGGCGAGCAGCAGGGCCAGGGCGGCCAGGGCGCCCAGCTGCCCCCGCAGCAGCTCCCCGCGCCGCCTCCTCCTCCTCCGCTCCTGCTGCCGCTGCCGCTGCTCCGCCGCCACCGCCGAGGCGCCCATCGCGGCCGCTCCGCTCCCGCGAGCCGCGCCGAGCCGCGCCGAGCCCAGCCGGGGCGCCGCAGCGCCGCCCCCGCCCGCCCCTGCGCAGCGGCGCGGGCAGCGGCAGCGCCCAGCGGGGCGGGGAGGGACCGGGGGATGCGGCGGGAGGGGTGGGGGACGAAACTTCCCGGACGCCCCCCCCCCCCCCCGCTCCCCACCCTCTCGAACCCCGCTCCCCGTCGCCGAGCGTCCGGGGCGGCTTCCTGGGCGGAGAGAAAGAGCGGAGAGGTGGAATCGCCCGCCGTGGGCTGCCCCGGACCCGCACGGCGCGGGTGGCCCTTCCCCGCGCCGCCGCCCTCGGCCCCGGGAGAGGGGAGAGGCGCGTGCCGGGCACGGGTCAGCCCTGGGAGAGGGGGTCCTGAGCGTACCTGGCACGGGTCAGCCCTGGGAGAGGCGGGTCTGCATGTACTGTGCACGGGTAAGCCTTAGGAGCAGTGGTTCTGAGCGTACCAAGCATGTGTGAGCCCTAGGAGAGGTGACACTGAGCATACCAGGGACAGATCAGCCCTAGGAGAGGTAGTCCTGAGTGTACCTGGCACGGGTGAGACCTAGGAGAGGTGGTTCTGCACATACCACACACAGATGAGCCTTAGGAGCAGTGGTCCTGCGTGTACCAGGTATGTGTGAGCCCTAGGAGAGGTGGTTCTGCACATACCACACACAGATGAACCTTAGGAGCAGTGGTCCTGCGTGTACCAGGTATGTGTGAGCCCTAGGAGAGGTGGTTCTGCACGTACCACACATAGATGAGCCTTAGGAGCAGTGGTCCTGCATGTACCAGGTATGTGTGAGCTCTAGGAGAGGTGGTTCTGCCCGTACCACACACAGATGAGCCTTAGGAGCAGTGGTCCTGTGTGTACCAGGTATGTGTGAGCCCTAGGAGAGGTGGTTCTGCACGTACCACACACAGATGAGCCTTAGGAGCAGTGGTCCTGCGTGTACCAGGTATGTGTGAGCCCTAGGAGAGGTGGTTCTGCACGTACCACACACAGATGAGCCTTAGGAGCAGTGGTCCTGCGTGTACCACGTATGTGTGAGCCCTAGGAGAGGTGGTTCTGCACATACCACACACAGATGAGCCTTAGGAGCAGTGGTCCTGCGTGTACCAGGTATGTGTGAGCCCTAGGAGAGGTGGTTCTGCACGTACCACACACAGATGAGCCTTAGGAGCAGTGGTCCTGCGTGTACCAGGTATGTGTGAGCCCTAGGAGAGGTGGTTCTGCACGTACCACACACAGATGAGCTTTAGGAGCAGTGGTCCTGCGTGTACCAGGTATGTGTGAGCCCTAGGAGAGGTGGTTCTGCACGTACCACACACAGATGAGCCTTAGGAGCAGTGGTCCTGCGTGTACCAGGTATGTGTGAGCCCTAGGAGAGGTGGTTCTGCACATACCACACACAGATGAGCCTTAGGAGCAGTGGTCCTGCGTGTACCAGGTATGTGTGAGCCCTAGGAGAGGTGGTTCTGCATGTACCACACACAGATGAGCCTTAGACGCAGTAGTCCTGCGTGTACCAGGCAGGGGTCAGCCCTAGGAGCAGGGGGTCCTGCATGTAGTGCTCACGGTGAGCCATAGGCGAGGTGGTCCTGTGTGTACCGGGCACAGGACACCGTGATTCACACACAAGGTCAACCATAGCAGGGGTGAACACAAGAGAATCCACACACGGATCTTTGGTTGCCAGCACAGCATTCTGCTGGGCTCATGCTTCTGTGGCCATCATTCCATCAAACCCTGCCGGGCAATTCCAGTATCATCATCTGGTCTAAAACCTTTACCTGCTCTTAAAGTGTCTAAAAAAAAACCGAACAACCCAGTGTTCCCTCTGCTCTCCCCAGTGATTCCCCACTCCGAAGAGGAGGCAGCCCTTGCTGCAGTTCCTTTGAGTTTCATGAGCTGGCAATGCGATTGTGCAGCCCAGAAAGGCAGCTGTATCATGGGCTGCCTCCAAAGAAGTGTGACCAGCAGGTTGAGGAAGGGGATTCTGCCCCTCTATTCTACTATCATGATACCTCACCTGGAGTCCTGCACTTAGTTCTGGAGTCTTCAGCACAGCATGAATCTGTTAGCGAGTCCAGAGGAGGCCATGAAGATGATCAGAGGGCTGGAGCACCTCCTATAGGAGGACAGGCTGAGAGAGTTGGGGTTGTTTAGCCTAGAGAAGAGAAGGCTCTGGGGGGACTTTACAGCAGCCTTCCAGTACTGAAAGGGGACTACGGGAAAGCTGAAGAGGGATTCTTTATTAGGGGGTGCAGGGATAGGATGAGGGAGAACAGTTTTAAGCTGAAAGAGGGCAGATTTAGATGAGGTACTAGGAAGAAATTTATTACTGTGAGTATGGTGAGGCACTGGCCCAGGTTGCCCTGAGAAGTCATGGAAGTCACATCCCTGGAGGTGTTCAAGGCCAGGTTGGATGGGGCTTTGAGCAACTTGATACAGTGGAAGGTGTCCCTACCCACAGCAAAGGGGTTGGAAATGGATGATCTTTAAAGTTCCTTCCAACCCAAACCATTCTATGATTCGTACAGTCGTACTTTGGAGTATTCTCATGGGTTTTTTCCCCCCCTTTCTCACACTTTGCTCTGAATGTTTTGCTGGGTGAGCAACCACCCACTCTACCTGTGCTTGAAACTGGTCCTGTGCAAGAGCAGGCAAGGGCAGACCTACTGCAGGCACTGGAACCACCACACTTCTGGGTGCAGGCCTAGGCAGGGATGTAGGTGCAAGCTGGTCAGCCTGGCTGTGCCAGCACTTGGGTTCATGCAGTGGCGAGGAGCTGTGCCACCAGCTAGGGCACAGGACAGCCCCTGCACAGCCACTTCACCTGTCCACCACTTGGGCTGCCTGGTATAAAACCCTGCACTGACCTGAACTTTTCATCCCTCCTCTACCATTTCAAGTCATCGTTATTATTGCAACATTAATGTGAACACCTACTGGCTGCACTGAAAACAGAATACTGCATGCACATGCAACTGCCTCTGCAGGGCCTGCAATTGTGGAGAAACACCATTATTTCCACTCTTCAGGAAGGGCACTGGAGTTGCATGACATGTCTACGCGAAGAAGGAGAATAAACCTCTGGCAGAGTCTGAGTTTAAATCCTGCATCCTTGAAACCAGAGCTGCTGTTTGGGACCTTTCCCGGGCCTCCCAGCTCCCCCCCACCCCGGCGTGAACATCCTGACAGCAGCATTAGCAAGTGAGCTGGTAACACAGAGAGGCGCTGGCTGAGATCAACTGGAGGAGAGAGTGTGAAAGCATGGGCAGTGTTGTCTTCAGTGTGAACACACTGAATTAAATCAAAGGAGATTGATGAAATGACAGAACAGAACCCTCCAAAAATATTTCAGGCATTCCATCATTTCAAGTTAAAATACTTCTGACAAGAACCCAAGCCGCAGACAGCAGCATGGAGCTTTCTGGTCCTCATCCGGCCCAGCTCAGCAGCTCTGCGACTGACAGCAGTGCTCACAACACACATAAAGAAGTTCTGCTCCTTTTGCACTGTGCCTGGGGCTAGCTCTCGCCGCAAGAAGGCTCTTCCACACCAGAGATTACCCAAGCCCTTGCGAGTTGGCTGAAGGTGCACCAGGCACTTTACAGACATGCTTGGGCTTTGGGGTGTGGGCACAGCAGCAGCCATCCAACATCCTATTTCAAAACACACATGCATATTATCCAGCCCGAAACAGAAGAACACTTTTTGACTGGAAAACAACCTTCAGATTAGATGAACATGAGCCAGCAGTGTGCCCTGGCACCCAAGAGGGACAACCGTGTCCTGGGGTGCATCAAGCACAGCATTGCTAGCTGATTGAGGGAGGTCATTGTCCTGCTCTGCTCTGAACTGGTGTGGCCCCACCTTGAGTACTAGGTGCAGTTTTGGGTGCTGCAATATAGAAAAGATCTAAAGCTACTAGAGAGTGTCCAGAGGAGGGCCACAAAGTTGGTTAAGGGTTTAGAGGGGAAACCTTTGGACAACACCTTCAGACACATGCTATGAATTTTTGGGTTGTCCTGTGCAGGAACAGGAGCTGGACTTAATGGTCCTTGTGGGTCACTTCCAACTCAGGATTCTGTGATTCTATTATTCTATGAACAAGAAAGCAGAAGAAATAGATCTGTTCCTATAGTCTAAGTATTATCCAAGAATTGCTATGGCTAGCTGTGCGCAGACACAGAAATGAAAGAAAACATCACTCCCAGTGTTTTTGATGAGTTACTAACCACTCTCATTATAATGGGAATGTCTCCTTCTGGGGTCAGTCTCTCATTATGCACTCAGCTTCCAACCTCTTCTCCAAAGGTTTCTTGCAATTCTGAACTTAATCAGGATGTCAGTTTTCAGCAGTGCTCTTAAAGATTCATCGATTGTGCTCCTACACACAACTTTAGAAACACTGGTATCCCTCTTGGCCCTAGGAAGGCAGAGCCAGTTCCCATCCAGACAGTAAACAGAGTAAGTTAACTACTGTTCTAGGATGTAACTATGGAAGAAGTGGGTTGGGTTGTTTTTTTTTCCCAGTATGTTGCACTCCCTTCCCCCTGGCAGGACAGGTTTTATCCCATGGTAAACAACTCTGAAACCTGTAGCACTATCAAACACTACAATGTCACCACAATGTACAAGACACACCATGCCTGGCTCATTGCTTGCTCTTGATCAATACCGTGTGAAAGCAATCAACCAGCATTGGGGTGAGAGGAGTTTAGTGGTGAATATCTCCATTGCTGATATTAGAGAGTGCTATGACAGCACTCTTAAAGTATTCCTTTTAAATCTAAATATCCTTTTGAAGTCTGTAACTGGGCAAAAATGTGACCCTGAGAGCCATTGCAAAATCATTATTCACCCCTCCATCATAAGTCTCCTTTCCATCCTATTGCAGAGCTGCTCATGGACAACAAGGTGTAAGCTCCCTCTGTTGAGAGTTAAGACTAGGAATATCTGGGAAACCTACGTAGCTTAGAAACAAATTTCCCACTGAGAATCACAAAGCAATTTAGCAAATTCCTTACTAGCATAGTAAGTACTGGCTTGTGAAACAGTTCCATTTCTGGGGAGCGGAAGATGGGAGATTCCCCTCTTCTCTCCCACTGATAAGTGAGTGTGTGGGTGGAGCAGGCTTTGAACTCATCTGTCTGCAGAAGGAAACAGAAGGAAGGGAATCACTGTGGATGTACTCTTCTGACAGAAAAGCTCTTATATTTATCTTCCACAGGAGTCTTCTATAAGCAAGAAAAAGAACTGCTAAAGAAAGAAGAGGAGACTAACATGGTGCTGAATATAGAATTTGCTTTACATCACCTCTTCCACTTTTTTCCTTTCACACTTGTTTCTCTTCTGACCATTTCAGTACTCTTTAAGGAGCATTTCTTGGTCACCTCATATTTGAATGGTGTATCACATTTAGGCCATCAGATCATAGCTCTGTACCGCCTGATTCCACTTCCATATAAAAAATCAAAATCTGATGATCTCAGTGCTTTTTGAGTGCCAATTGGCAAAGATACACATCAGAGATGATGTGACTGTTGGAGATGGGTTGCAGGTGGCAAAACCACAATGCATTCTTTGGGGTTCCTTCTGCAATCCAAACTGAGGAAATCCTAGTTAGTTGACTTTGGCATCAGCTTGGCTGAGGAGGGGAGATAGCAGATGCACAAACATCTCCTCTTACATGGTTACGGTCTTTGCAGGACAGCAAACTGCTGCTTCTTTCAGCCGTTTCTCACAAGTTCCAGTTTGTGTTTGGGTACCTGTGCATTGTACCTTCCTGAAATAACAACTGAAGGACTGCCTGGCTGAAACTCTTGTTGGAACCAGTCTTAATACAGAACAGACTTGTAAGTCTTAATCAGTGTGACAGCATGCAGTAAACCTCACCTCAGGGCTGAAAAAGAACAGAGGTGCTAAGAGAAGTCTTCCTGCCCCAGATGCATCCTGCAATGCTTTAGTGAAGAATGCGGAGTCCCACAAGTCGCTACTTGTATCTCTGTTTGCTGCCCTGTCAACTGTTCTGCTGGGAGGGCCATGGAAATGCTGCAGACTCCAGAGGAGGTCCCATTAGATTTGCAAGGACTCTAAGAAAGGTTCCCAGAGAGCTGGCTCTTGGAGGGGCAGAAAGATGTGCTTCTGTTCTTTCCAGAGCCTCATCACAGTATAAAAGCATCAGGAGAGAACTGTGTAAATCACAGAATACAGATGTGTAAAGATGACAGCCAGCTGTGCCTTAGTGGAGCTAAGGGAACAGTTGTAACTGTTTCAAGGAGAGCAAACAGCCTTGCGTACTTGGCATTTTCCCCTACAAACCAAGCCAAGTTCTGCTCTTCAGACCAAATAAAGATTTTCTTCTGTTTGGACTGGCAGATTACACTCACAGAAAGCTTTCAGCTCTTGAGAAAAATTATTTAGGATTAATGTGGCGCAGTATCTTTAGGTAGATATTAGCCAGCCAGAATCCAGGCTATCTGGTACAGCAATCTCAAACTGGTGGGCAGCATCCTGAGTCAATTCAGAGGACTGAAAAGGGATTGGACACCAGTGGTTGATATCTGCTCTGGAGCCTTACCTAAACACCTGCAAGGTCAGGAATACCATGATATTAGGGCTGGGTGATACTTTCCATGCAGAGACCAGCTTGGGGCATCTGTATGGCAGAAGCAGCAAGTTTTACTGCTGTTGCATTTCACACACAAACCTGCTGTTGAGGAACCATCCAAGGTAGTCTAGGCAGAGCAGAAAGAAATTACAGGAGGTTTCCTTGGTTTCAATTTTAGTCTAGGGCTTTTTTAGGCAGAGTTTCTGGGCTGAAGTCTCTGTCTACACAGAAAGTTTCACCCTTTCATCTCATGCTTTAGCTAGTTATACATATGTTTTAAGCATTTTCTTGGCAGGGTTGTCATGGTTGAGTATAGTTGAAGTATGAGATTAAAAGTAATAAGCTATTGACAGGACTGTGGTGGCTAAGCATGGTTGCTTCTCTCCTGTGAAGTGAGAAGGGCTGGCCTGAACCAGCTGTTTCACCCACAAGCTTTAGACATGTATCCTTTTGCAGACTGCAAAGAGGATGCAATTAAATACACTGTTGATTACCACTGTTGGTTGTTACCTCCTCCCTGCATGGCATAGCTTGGTGAGCAGGAAGCTGATGTGAGTGATCCTCCTCTGCTCCCATGCAAAGTCGGTCATCTTAATGCCATTTGCTGGTGACACTGATTTCAGTTTCCAATAGACTTCACAATGAAGGAGGTCAGGGAGTACATGTGTGCTCGCTGAGCTGCAGGGACATCACTGCTAGCTGATGGCCAGCAGCCGAAGGGTGCGATGTCTTCATAAAGCTCCTAGGCAGTGCCACACAAAGCGATAACAAGCTGTTTACTTTCAGCCATGCACTTGAACTCTGGGTTCAAAGTGGCTCAAAAGCCTGCCCAGCTGATATGTAAAACCAGTTTAGAGTCATTTAGGCTACACCTGTTCCCATTTGATTTAAGAGCATTTAAATAAGTTTGCATCCGCTTAATTAAAACAGCCTAAGTTCATACCCTTGGATAAAGCTGGATGTCTTCCTTATGAAGGCTGGCAGTTCTCCCTTATCTGAAAAGCTTGAGGAAAAGTGTTTGTGCTTACATGCTTTGAGGGAATTCAGGATGTTAGGGAGGCATTAGTATGTCCCATCTTCCTGCAACAAGAGAGAGGCCTATCTCCATCACAGAGCTAATAAAACCCCTCTCTCGTACTCCTCAAGCAAATAGAAGTGATACCTCTGGCAGACCCAACAGCTATCCTAGGCCAGAAGACTTTGCCAAATACAGAGAGCGGCTGAGCAGGCAATGGTTGGACGGAGCCAGGGAGGGCAGAAGGGATCTGGAGAGGATGGAGGTGAAGAGATATGGGAGTGTACGGAGAAGCTGAAACATGCCAACAGAAGTGCTTGCTGGATGGAAACACCTGCTCTCCGCAGGATCCACATCTGTCTAGGATCCCACAAGCCCTGCCAGAGACAGGAGGGTCAGTATCAGGGTGTCACAGAACTGTCTTTACTCAGCCAAGCACTGAAGCTCCATGCTGAGAACAAGGAAATTTGTCTCCTCTGGTTATTGGGCCAACAAATAGAGGGGAAAGCAAAGAGAATGACTCCAAACAGCAGTGTAAACATGAGGCACTAGGCTCATTCCCAGAATATGTCCATGCATGCATCCATGGCATCTGTGTTGTTTCTCCCTCCCATTGGTGAAGGGGGGTGCCTGATGTACAGGAGGGGGCAGAGGGGATGAGCTCTCAGTCTTTCAGCTGTTTAGGAAAATAAACAAGGCTGTGACAGAGCTGATTTCTGGCTCGCCTTCTCCCAGAAGGGTTTTTTTCTTTTGGTACTTAAAGGAGGGCAGTATCATCTGGCTTTCTTACTCGATTTCTCTCCTGCATTCTCTCTCAAACAGAATTTTCTAAAGCTTTCCATGTCATCTCTCTTTCTCCTCTGAAAATTTGTGATTAAATACATACATGAACAAAGAGATGAAGAAACTAATATATGTTGTATTTGTATATTTGTATGTGCAATTATGTATTTGTCCCTTTTTAAGATCTGGAGATATTTGCTTCTCCAGGCCTCCACCCCTCTCCTTTTATTTTCACCTGAGACCAGCCAGGCAGGGAGCTGGAGAGGCAGGATGGAGCAGGATCGAGCCCTCCTCTACTAGAGTCCCCAGCTGTGGATCTCTGCGAGCCATTCCCAGGCTGGGGCACACTGTACTTCCACACCATCGCTCTGGGACAGGTGCAAGTGTGACGCCACTGCCCAGGCTTGCCTGCCACACAGTGACAGGGGTGCCTTTCCCTCTCCTGGGACAGCAGAGCTGAGCAGACAGCAGGCTGCCAGGTCTCACAAGAAAGACAGCACTTGCCTGGGCCAGCACCCAGAGGGGAAGCCTGCAAGGAGCACTTTAGCAGAGAACAGCCTCTCCTCTTACCACATTGAGCCATTGCTCCAGCACTGCCCCATCAGCTATCCGTCACTACCACCAGCTTTTCTGGGTTTCTGCCTAGCTAAGATCCTCCTCGGCCTTCAGACAGACCCAGTGCTCTCTCTTCCCAGGGCCACTGCAGAGGCTTCTCCCTGTGGTTAAGCTTCTGGTATGGGCATATCTTTGGGAATATCTTGTATTTCAGTGGCAAGGAGAAGTAATTACTGAATTGAGCTACAAAGCATAAAAGCCAGCTAGGGTTCTTTCAGGATGAAAGAGGCAATAAAAATGCTGGTATTAATAGCAAAATATTTGTTACTTCATGGGATATCAGGGCTTCCTGTGGTTTGAGGTTATGTCTTGCATAGCTCGTTGCTGAACGCCTCGGGTTCACTCTGCTTTCCTTTTTTTTTTTATTTCAGCAGCCAGCTTGTTCGCTCTCAGATCAGTGATCGGGTGTACAGAGTGATTCTGCATCTCCTTATCGGATGTCCTCTTGTGCTCTGCTCTGCTTTCGCCAGCACAGGCAGACACAGAATAGGCTGGTGGTGTGTCTGCTTGCATCATGCCTTGGTGAAAGGCTGTAGGACAACAAGTGATCTATAGAAAAGCACATTGAGAACTACTATTCTACCTGCCTGATAGCACTAGAAAACAGTAACATTTAACAAAATTGAAAGGTAGAAAATTCAAAACAAAGGCAAATGAAAACCTATTTCATGCAGTGAAACTATCCTGGAGGACTATTTGCCACAGGAAGTTGTTTCTGAGGCCAAAAAACTTTCTGAACTACAAAAGAAGGCTGGGTAACTGTATAAATATTGACAATATTGCCCAGGGATGTGGTGGTGGTGGCCTTATCCCTAGAACCATTCAGGGTCAGATTGGATGAGGCTCTGAGCAACCTGATCTGGCTTGAGATGTCTCTGTTTCTGTAGGGGAATTGGACTGGATGACCTGTAAAGGTCCCTTCCAGCCCAAAGCATTCTATGATAACAACATTATCAGAATTAATGTTAACATCAGTATATCAGTATATACAGAGTTCATCGTTTACAGCTTGTACAAGTCTTAGAAAAAAATAAATAAATCAAGAAATCTAATATAAAGCTCAGATCAGCACTGACCCTCCTTCACCTTTGCTGCTGAAACCCCTTGTGGTGGCCTGCCTGAGTTGTCCTCCAAAGAGTATCACAGGTCAGAGACGCTGGCTGGATGCCAGACTCTGCCCTGTCTTCCTCGCGTTTCCCTGCCCTCTCAAGAGCCACTCTTGCAGACAACAGCTCTCAAAGATTTCTCCCATGTTATTTTTTCCCTTGGCCTGTATGAAAGCACCTTCTGTTTTCTGCCTTTCCTGAACTCTCCTGCTGCTTTCTTGTTGAACACAAGGACTTGATAAACTCTGTGACAGAAAGTCTCCTGGGCTCAAACTGCAATGCTGGTCACCATCGCAGGTAAAGCCACAGCAAACTGCCGGCATCCCAGCACTCAGGATATGGGTTATGAGTAAGACACATCTGAATCCTGCTGATGCATCAGGCCTCACGGCATGCTGGGTCATGAGGCAGGTGAGAACCTGCCATGGGAATCGTGACTTCCAGCTGCGCACCGCTTGGCAACAGTGCAGCTCAGCAAAATGTGTCCTCTGCAAGAGCTGTGCATGCCCAGGACAGATAGAAAGTTGCAAAGCTACCCCAGGGAAACATGAAGCAAAGATGTCAGAGCAGGTTTGCAGGAGAGGACCACTTATAGCACGTCTTCCCCCTTCCCCAACACTCTGTCCCACCTCACATGGTCCCTGCCAGCCCACTTCTCCTCCTTGTTCTGGTCTCTCTGAATGGCAGCCCTGCCAACTTTCCACCATCTCAGTTGCTTCCTGAGCTTGGGAACATCCTCAATCTTGCTGAGGGTGTGCTCTTGCCATCACTTAGGTCTTTCATAAAGATGCTGAACAGCACCAACCTTTAAGGAGTGCCTCTTTCAGCAGCTGCCAGCTGGACTCCACACTGCTGATTGCAACTCTCTGAGTCCAATTCCCCATCCTCCCTTCATCCCACACTACAGTAACTACAGCAAGGTGACTCTAAGAAATAGCAGCTGTCTTCATACAGATTGTGTCCACCTGGTAATGTTAGACAGGGAGGTTCTTGTTATTCTACACAGGTAAGAGAAAGCAAAGAGCAATGACTGTTCAGCACAGGCTGAGCCTAGGGTGCAGTACAATCTGTTTCTCAGCTTGGCATCTCCAACAGGTCATGTCAGAGGGCCCCTCCCAGGTTCCTTATTGCCTTGGCAGTACAGAAACAGCTGCTCTGAGGTTGCCCTGATGGTCTCTTCCAGACTTCTCCATGTGATTTTCTTTCAGACAGCAGATAAATCCTCCATTCCACCCCCTTCTCAGTGATGTTCTTGGACTTAATGAAAGGTGGGAATGGCTACTACAAGCAGCAGAGGAACTTGTGGTGTGCGGGAGAGGTGTAAA
The DNA here is from genome assembly GCA_033459285.1 of Clamator glandarius. Classification (NCBI taxonomy): domain Eukaryota; kingdom Metazoa; phylum Chordata; class Aves; order Cuculiformes; family Cuculidae; genus Clamator; species Clamator glandarius. The sequence goes on along the minus strand of JAUNZM010000483.1, from coordinate 660,169 downwards.
AGCTTTAAACCCTAGGGGCTGTTTGTTCTTTTTGCACTGGAAGGACCTGTATGTGGCAGAGATTCCTGAGCTAATCCATGGGTCCATATCCAAAACCGGCTCCTCAGCACTTCATGTATTAGCTGATGCAATCAGATCACAGTGCCGCAGCTTCATCAGAGAATTCCCAATTATATTAAGAAATGTTGCTTGGCTGAATGAGCTAAACTTACTGGCCCAGATGAAGTAGCTTAATTAAAGTCACTAGAAGGAAGCTGTGTTCATTTTTCCTGTGATTAGATATATGGTTTATAGTATATAATTTTTTTCCTCAGTTGCAGATATAGGAGAAGATGAGGAAGAAGTTAATACAGGAAACTTCATTAACATCCTAAACTGTGAGCAAAATATGCCCAAGTTGACAGAAGACCAAGAGAGAGATTCAGTAAGGATGTTACCGCCTGTCCAGTGATAGCCCTTGCTTCTCTGCCCATAAATATGGTCCTTGACAAAATTTGTCAGAAGTTCTTAGCAGCAGAGCACAAATCTGATCAAATTATTATCAGCAGCTTGTGACCCAGCTTGCTGTGGAGTACAGCCACATGGCTTGAAAGCCGGTCCATGACTCCCTAGAGATCCTAGCAGTGCATCTGTAGTCCTTTGCAGAAGACCACTTGTGCTGTAGAGGTTAGCTCTTTGCTTCCAGAAGAAGCAGTAATAACATGCAAACAGATAAGCTCCCACTCAGACTCAGTTCCAGCTCCATTTCTGTCTCTGATTTATCAGGTAATGCATCTCAGTGCGTGCACGTTGCTCTTGGAGACATCTAGTGAGTAGGCAGCGTAATGCAAACTAACATAGCCACCTAAAAGCACTTTTGACCGAGAAACTTGCCTCCCACGCAACATATGAAGTAGGACATCAAATTTCCAGTCTCTAACATACACCTCTACCAGCTTTTTAAAAAGGAAATCTTTCATTTGCTGCAATGAACCTCAGATTTATTAATCTCATGCTGAGCTATACCAGATAGGCTTAAACATACAGGAACCTTGACCCTTCCAACAACGATATGGTCTGATGTATCAGTTGCAATATCTGCTGAGACACCTTACTGAGACTCAGTGGTTTTCTCTGCACTGAAAATTTGAGTGCATTGGGACTTGCTGTCCAGTTCCTTGCACATGTGGCCTTAGAAGGCAAGTACAAAGCTATTTTGAATGGAAAAAAAAGAAATCCCCTCAATGAAAATGAACAAGAGAGCAGATCTTGTGGGCCAGGAGTTTTTGGGTCACCATCACCCATGTTAGCAAGCAGCCTGTCCAAGGGCTGTCAGAGCTTCTCCTGTTCACATCCCAGAAGACAGCAGCACGGAAATGAGGCAGAGGAAATCCCTGCAAATTCTTTATCTGGAAGAAGGATAAAAGGGATTCTTGGTGTTCTCATACTCAAATCAGAGAGAGCATGGTGGCTCTGCAGCAGGAAGGTGAAGAGCAATCTGCAATTCAAGCTGTCAACAGCAAAGTGCGGGAGAAGAGTGCCCTTGGGCAGAAGAACCTGATGGTCTATCAATCCATCATTTCCATAGCACTGGCATTTCTTTCTAACATAGGTGTCTGGACACCTGCTGATAGATCAAATCCTAGCACCATTGTCATCCTCTGTACCAGGTACTCCCCTGCATCTCAGAATGGGCTGATTTCAATTTAAGTGACTTTGATAATTTAAATCAGCAAATTTTCATACAAATCAGCAATTTTTGGTATTGTTTTGTAGTAGTAGTTTGTTTAGTATTTTTTTTACCTACAGAAAGAGCAAGTATAGTCCATCAATAGATGTAACTAACCATTTCCTTTTCATGCAGAACAGAGAACAGCATGTCCACACAGACATAGTTAAACCACTCCATTACTGAATGGCAGTTTTAGCTGTTAGTTGTGCCAAGATTAAATATGTATAAAACAGCTTTTAAAACTTTAAAAGAATAGTTTACAGCTTCCTTAAATGGAGACATAGCAGCAATGAGCTCATCAAAACACGTTATGTATTCCAAACTAATAGATTAATTACACTAAAGCTATGGAATATTTATTTCATATTGCGAGTGCAATAGGTTTGATTACTTTATGGTCAGCAAGTCCTTTAGCATTTTAGACCTAGCAAATACCATCTTTTTACAGCCAGTTTGTATACATGTAATGGAAGAAAGAAAGAAACAAACTCCTTGATGTCTCATCTCCTCTGTACCACCTCAGCCTAATTTAGCTTAAAATATTTGATCAAGTTCTGGGCAGAAAACATTCTTTAGATGTCGATGGGCAAGGATAATGCCATTAAGTTCTGAGAAACATTGTGTCACTTCCACAAACTGCACTGCTTATTTTCTATAAAACACTGACAGCAAACCCGTACTCATCTATTACTTAGTATTTTGTTTAACTAGATTAAGATACGTTTATGCCTGAAAACTGGTCTCCAAATTAAGTCACATTTACTTTAAAAATGTTTTATCTCAAAATAAGATTATATACAAAAAATCTTAAAAAGATCTGTCAGAAATTAAAATCCAACTAAATTAAAAAATTCTACCTTGCTTTCAAAAATGTCCTTATTACTCAATACACTTGTAAAATGCTGTATAAACCTCTAGCACTTCCAACAGTGGGGAACAGGAGGGCATGAACACCCCTTCCTGCCGCACTCCTGTCGCATCCCTGTGAGGAGCCAATAATCTCCATCCGATTTGCAGCTGGCAAACACCATCATCCCAGACAGATTATCATGACCGGCAGGGAACAGCGAGCACATCCAGCCCAGATGACAAGGTCCCACTGTGCACAAAGATTGAGACTCTCTCTCACTCACTGTTTCTTTCTCATTCTTTGTTTGGAGCCTGTGGTGTGAATGTAAACAGGGGACTGTAATGTGAATGCCCCAAATCAGCTGCAGTGTTGTACTGAGCTTCAAGTGGATGAACTGCCAGGTGCTGTCAGGGGCTTGTGAAGCCTTTGGCCAGACACTCATTGCTGTACCCCAGCAGCATTTAACAGCCAGGGGACAGGAGCACATGTAATTAAAAGGAACTCAAGCCCATTCCACTTCCAGAATCCTTGCCAAATGTCCCCAAGTTCAGACTGTGAGCATAGTGTGAGTTGTAAAGTGCTGTTATACCAGCCATGAGCCAGTCAGGATGGAGATCCCTACACATCCCAGGGCCAGGCTGAGAGCTTGGCAGCTGCACCCCATCCTGATCCGAGAACAGTAGCTGGTTGCAAAGCCTTATAGTCAGTCCTCAAATTCTATTTCAATTCTATTTCATGTATCCCTTCCCAGGAGCAAGACTTCACCCCCTGAAGAGACATGGTGCTGAACGGCCCAGGGAGGGCCATGGCTAAGAAAAGCTCTGGCAGTTCTGCATGCGTAAAGGAGCTGTGCTGGAAAAGCAACAAAATAAGTCCCTACTTCAATTAGGCAGAGATCAGAAATTTGTGGTGAATGGGGTTCCTAATTATTCAGCCAGAATGCCATTCACTTGCTTTAATAAATGAAACTCCTTACACAAAAGACAACACTGTACTGTGTGAGTAATCACTATTAAAAAGGAAAGCAGCTACATTGCAAAATGTACCTGTGCTCTCATTTGTTTTAGTGGCAAACTAGCCCTAATTATTCTTGGTAATACTGAACAGCCTGCTGTGCAAATGCCATATACGTTAAGGACACTGTAAAACCAAATAAAGAAGTAATGTATTTTGAGATCAGGTGGGACCATGAAATCATCCCAAGAACATTACTGAGCCACCCTTGCGCAACGCTCAGTGAGCAGCAGCTCGCTGGGGTTTGTTCCTGGGCTACCTCATGCCCCAAGACAGATGTGTAATCCCAGGCCAGAAAACCAAGCAGCGCAGTCATCCTAACAACCCCAGCAATGAGATGAAGTCCTCAATTTATGGGTATTAGTATAGCTTACAGAATAGCAAAACAAGTTGCCATTGGATTTGCTTTAAATTGTAATGTGCGCTTGCAGCCCAGAAAGCCTGGGTTGCATCAGAAGAAATGTGACCAGAAGGGCGAGGGAGGTGACTCTGCCCCTCTGCTCTGCTCTTGTGAGACCTCATCAGGAGTCCTCCATTCAGTTCTGGAGTCGCCAGCACAGGCAGGACATGGATCTGTTAATGAGTCCAGAGCAGGCCATGATAATGATTCGAGGGCTGGAGCACCTGCCATATGAGGACGGGCTGAGAAAGTTGGGCTTGTTCAGCTTGGAGGTGAGGCAAGGCTCCTGAAGACCTTATAGCAGCCTTCCAGTACTGAAAGAGAGCCTACATGAAAGCTGGGTAGGGGCTCTTTATCAGGGAGTGCAGTGGAGGGACAAGGGGGAGTGGGTTTAAGCCAATAGAAGGGAAATTTCTACTAAGGAAGAAATGTTTTCCTGGTGAGGCACTGGCCCAGGTTGTCTGGAGAGGTCCTGGATGCCCCATCCCTGGAGTTGTTCAAGGACAGGCTGGATGGGGCTTTGAGTGAGCCAATCCAGTGGGAGGTGTCCTTATCCATGGCAGGGGAGTGGGACTGGATAATCTTTGAGGTCCCTTCCCACCCAAACCACTCTATGATTCTATGAAATTCTTGTCCAATATATTCTACTTTTTTTTCCTGAACAGTTAGTTCCTGTGTTTCTACTGGCTATTTACAAAGGAAAGAAACAAAACCTCATCAAGACCATGGCTTCATTCCTCCAAATATTTTTCTTCTTAAATTTCACACTTCAGGATCTCTCATTCAGCTGACATAAGTGGGTTTAGTTCTACTGACTGCTGCATTTCTGTATTCCTACTAAAGCATGTTGGGGTGGAAAGCAGTGCATGGCCTTACCTAGACAGAGATGCTCAGGAAAAATAATCTAAATTAAGTCACTGCTTGACTTTAAGTGGATTACATAAACTGCATTTAATTCCTCAGTGAAAGTTCTTATTCAGAAGCAAAATTACCTAAATTTGATTTACTTGTAGTCATTTCCAAACTTAAATAATATTAAGGACACTTTAAATTGAATTGGACTGGCCCCCTAGAACTTAAATGCAGTTTAAGCAATACGCTTACACAGTAAAATGTATTTATATATCAAAGAAAATATTCACAATTATTGGCATTAAACTGCTAATTGATAAGACCGCTTTTCCATTAGTTCATGAGTTAATCCTGCTTGTTAACCGTAAACATTTTTGTGCTCCCAATAGCCTTTAAGCCTTGAGCCCAGGCAAAGAATATCATATCATTGATTTAAAAAGACCACCAGCGATAGCCAAGTACCTCATGTACTGAGTCTCCTCTGAAAGGGGAATGGGATCCTTCCTCAAGCAAATGTATAGCTCTTTCCTAAATTTTGGAATAAACAGGAGTCATTTTCCCTGTGTTACTTTCCTATGTGTTACCATTCCTATGTCTTACCCTCCTCCTACTTGCTATTATTATAGGGATGTCACTAAAATTTTGCATTTCCATACGACCTGGTGATGTGACAATGTCATGGTATGGGACTAGGCCACCCAGGCAGCGTTGCCATAGAAATTACTTTACAAACCCACCTCACCTGCTCAAAACTATCAAATGAGCAGTTAGGTACCCATTCGGCTGCATGCAATGCATTTTGTGGTTATCTTCTGTAACATTTTGGGTGATTACAGGTTACGTTGTTAATTGGGGGAAATAAATGATCTCTCAGCTTCTGGTCCCAGTGAAAATGTAGGGTTACAAAGGCAGCAATATTTTAAGTAGATAGCCAACCTTTGAAAGAAGACTTTCTGGTGCTCAAGACATCACTTTAGTGAGTTAATTATCCAGCACGCCACCCTTTCATTAGCTGGTAACTCAGCAGTTTCATTAAGTCCTTAGGCAAAGGCTCTCTTTGCCCCCAACCCCTCTTCCCCTCTTTGTACTCACCCAGCTCTGAGGACAGAGCCTCAGGGCCACGCTGTCAGACACCCCAGTGTTCTTCTCCTCCCCTCAGCATCCCACAAGTTCTTCTTGGGGAAGAAAATATTACTTTCTGAGACCCAACAGCAGAATGGAGCAAGACGGCCAATCTTCCCAAGTAGTTTCTCTACCTTCTTCCACGGAGGAGTATATGTGTTTGTAATGGCTGAAGAACAAATCATCAGTTCTCTGAAACTTGCATAGAGCACAGGCTGGATGGCAAGAGGACACAGAGCCCAACTCTGTTTTTGCAGGGATTGACCTGATTCACCAGAGTGCCTGACTGCACATTGAATGTTCAGATTAGCTGTGTTCAAACCCAGCCCTGCTCACTGAAACAGTCTGGGCTTTTCTGACTGAGGATGCAGGTGCTCACGTTTAGATGCCTGGTCACAAGATGTGCTGGCCTGGCAGCAGCAGCACAGGATCACACATCCCAGTCACCCTCTTTCCCATTGCTGGGAAAACAATCAACCTCTTTGTCAGCAGCCTCTTGTCGGGGGAGCATGGCACAACAGTTGTGATAGCATGAGAGGAAATGGCCTTGAGTTGCACTAGGGGAAGTTTAGGTTGGATATCAGGAAAAATGCCTTTACTGAAAGATCGGTGAAGCATTGGAATAGGCTGCCCAAGGAGGTGGTGGAGTCTCCTTCCTTGGAGGTGATCAAAAAGCACGCAGATGTGGTACTTTGGGGCATGGTTTAGTAGGCACGGTGGTGTTGGGCTGATGGTTGGACTGGGTGATCTTAGAGAGCTTTTCTAACCTTAACAATTCTATGATTCTATGTGCACACTGGGCAGCTGGAGAGCATGAGACTAAGATTACCTGGGTAAAGACACAGAGACATGTGGCAAAGTTACCTTGGTCTCAGGCCTTCCTAACAACTCAGATACAAGTGGAATTATTTGTCACCCTAAAACACTAAAAAGAGAAAAAGATGTCTCCCCCACTCCACATCATCCGCCTTTCCTGAGATATGATTTTTAGAGAAAAGCTGAAGTTATACAAAGAATGTCACTTTGCTAATCAGCTAATGTACTGTTCCCAGTGTTACAGTCATGCTGTATAAATAGCAATTCCCATTGTTTGCTATGAATAAAAAGCCCACATATATTCTTCCAGCATCTGTATTTATTTTCTTTCACAAAGTCTCAATAATGCAAAATCAACACTACTCCACCACTCTCTAGAATTAACTGCCCTGTAATTTAGTCTTACGTTATTTTCTTTCAGTGAACTTTTTATGAGACCTTTAGAAAGCTCAGATGCAAATATTTGATTCATGATTTTTTTTCAGCTAACCAATGGTTTAAACCACACTCTGTTACTCATCAGCTTACCAGGATATCTAATGGCCTTGGCTACAATAATATCAACTGTATCAGAAAAATAGACAAATCACTGCACCTCAGATAAAAACATCTTTCAGTGCTTAAATTGCATATGCCAAGCCAAGATTTTTGTCTTAAAAAGAAAAAAGGGAGAAAATTTGAGTAGTTAGCTTTGGAATTGCTCACTTCCCCCCAGCAACCACTTCTCGGAATTCAGAAGTGCCCACACACAGTATTTTAGAAAGTGCATGAAATAACAGGCTTCTGCAGACACAGATGCCTCAGGATACAGGCAAACAACAGCCAAATCTGCTGCAATAGCCCAGCACTTGAACAGCCTCGCACACCGGCCATCTGAAGAGGTATCTGTGGCCCTGTGATTCCCAAATCCATCTGATCTGGATTATGTTTGAGCACACGATCACATTTCAGTCAAATTAGCAGGTACTTAATGCAGAGAGTGAGATAGCTTTATCCCATCTGTGTGCCAGCTGGAAGGGGATGGGTGATCTGGTGTTAGCCCTGGCTGCACAAAGCAAGTAATGCACAGTTTTTCATGCATGTTTGAAAGAGCAGAATGAATCTGAACCATGCACAGCTCTGCACTGCTGTCCTGCTGCCTCAGCATGGGACACCCTCCTACCATGGAACAAGTGCAGCAAAGCGCTGCTTTGGAGAGCCTAGACAGGGCCTCAACCCAGATGAGGACCTGGAAATGCTGTTGCTTTGCACACACTTCCAGGCCCAACATCTCAATGCCTTGCTGAACACTATTTGCAAATCTCTCTGCTTATCTTCGAGGGTCAGCATTCGGGATTGCTGTAGGATTATCTTTTCCCCAGAGTTTTTACCAGCACCTCACCTCTCTGTCAGTAGGAAGGGCACTGCCCATCACAGGCAGCAACTCTCATGGATAAACATTTTCTCTCTAAAAAAGCTACATAAAACAATCAATTCAACCAAAATTCTAAAACAAAATTAAAAGAATCCAACCACAAATATATCTAGTTCTCAGTTTGGCATGGCATCCGGAGATGTTCCCTGTGACTACAGAAAGATGATCCCCACAGCTCAGCAGCAACCACATGTGCAGCTGGTGGTGCTGGAACAGGCAGATTAATTGTCCTGTAACTTGCAAAAGGGAAGTGCATTAATGGCAGTGAGCAGTTTTGCATGCAGGTCTGCGTATTCCTGGGTCCAAATGTCTAACAAGCCAGTATCAGAAGCCTGGTGGGATAGACTAATCTGGCAGAGGTTGTCAACACTCTCCCTCACCTCCATGCTCTCTCTCTGCTTTTGTCTATGTGATTTTATCACACCAGCTCCTTGCCTATACATGGTCATGCATGCCTCTCTCAGTATGGTTGTTTAGAAGAGAAATACAATAACATTTTTTTATAAACAGCATTAATTTCCTTGCATCTTGACCTGAAGGCAATTTTTGTAAGCAAGCAAAGTGCGATAAAATCATTCCTTAGATGGAAGAGCATGTGGATATATGTGTTCTGAGGTGAGGAAAGCAATACTTGGAAACAGGAAGTATCCTGGATGAATCCTGGTTTGGGCTGGAAGGGATCATTCAGTTCCAATCCCCCTGCCATGGGCAGGGACACCTTCCACCACAGGATGTTGCTCAAAGACCCATCCAATCTGGCCTGGAACACCTCTAAAGATGAGGCATCCAGGACTTCTCTGTGCAACCTGTGCCAGTGCCTCACCACCACTGCCACAGGAAAACATTTCTTTCTAATCTCTAATCTAAATCTTCCCTCTTTCAGCTTAAAACCATTCCCCCCTTGTCCTAGCCTTGCACTCCCTGATAAAGACACCCCCTCTCCAGCTTTCCTGGAGGGCCCCTTCAGGTACTGGAAGGCTGCTATAAGGTCTCCTTAGAGCCTTCTCTTCTCTAGCCAGAACAAACCCAACTTTCTCAACTCATGCTCACAGGGGAGATGCTACAGCCCTTGGATCATCTTCATGGTGATGATAATGATAATTCGAAGCTTTCAACCGAAATGTCACCTTCTATGTATTTGTGTATTTTAATTTCTATCCTACTTTTCCAATATTTCTAATTTTTTTGAAATTATGTTTCTTTGGAAGGAGTAAGATATATGCGAAAACTCCATCATCATACCATGACTCTCTCCCAAGCCACTAGTTTTGCAACCACTGAACTGCAGCAGCACCAAGTGGTGATCCTGGCTGCAGTGCCTGTAAGTGCCCCCCCAAAAAGCCATGAAAATCTGGCTAGGCAGTTTACATAAGTGTGGAGAAACACCTCTGCATCTCACCCAAGTAAGAGCATAAAGAAAGTCCCAAGCCCAAACTGAACAGCCAGCATGAGGTAGGGTGTGAAGAAAAACAATAATAGTTAAAACAAGGCTGCACCAGATCCTGCGCTGGAAACAATTAACACAACCTGTGTCAAAAGATTCATCCAAGATAAGTATGGTTGACAATCTAGCCCCACAGTTTTAGGCTGAAATCCCAAATTTCCAGTGAAGCAGAGGTTTCCTGGACTTGCTTAGTTATGCTGATGTTCCTATGCATTTAACTGCCAGGAGAGGCAGTCCTGGAGTTGAGGGCCGCACTGTTCCCAGAGTCCACATTCTGGGGAATATACATGTGGTCATCTTGGAAATTTTCTGCTTGTTTGGCTTAAGTGTATTGAAACTGATGTGTATCAAATGGATGTCTCAGGCTCAATAAACAAACTGTTCTTCCCCCACCCCCCCAGCAAAATTCACTTTCTGAAAGCTTCCAGCTCACTGCCTAGATCTTGCAGTGCCCAGCAGCATTAAAGAGAAACATGTTTCTAGATTTATATCCACATGGGAAAATCTGGTTGTAACTGTGGTTAGCAAGTGCCTGAAAGACTAGCTTTGCCTGGAGTGTGTAAACACGCCGAGAGCTGGACACCACACTTTCCCAAATAATGTGGGATATGTGAAACTAGAAATGCGCGTAGCTGTTCTTAAGAAACTGGCAAAGGGAACAACCTGGACGCACTTTCAGTTCTCGAGTCTTCAGCACAGGAAGGACATGGATCTGTTAGAGCGAGTCCACAGAAGGCCACAAAGATCATCCAAGGACTGGAGCAGCTCCCATAAGAGGACAGACCGGGAGAGCTGGGCTTGTTCAGCCTGGAGTAGAGAAGGCTCTGGGGAGACCATAGAGCAGCCTTCCAGTACTTAAAGAGGCTACAGGAAAGCTGGGGAGGGGCTTTTTATCAGGGAGTAAAGGGATAGGATGAGGAGTAATGATTTTAAGCTAAAAGAGGGGAGATTTAGATTAGAGAGTAGAAAGAAATATTTTCCCGTGAGGGTGGTGAGGCAGTGGCACAGGTTGCCTAGACAAGTCGTAGATACCCCATCCCTGGAGGTGTTCAAGGCCAGTTTGGATGGGGCTTTGAGCAATGTGATGCAGTGGAAGGTGTCCCTGCCCATGGCTGCTGGAACTGGATGGTCTCTTCCAACCCAAACCATTCTATGATTATAGAGAAGCATTCAAGAGAAGGATTTTTTTAATTAAATGTGAAATGATATTTCTCTGTCATATTGCCTTGCCTTCTCATTTTTTTAATTAGGTTAATTCACTCTGTGCTTGGTGCATGTTAGCAAGATGGAGCTGTGGAAGTCAGCCCAGACTAGAATCACAGGAATGGGGCTGTATCCCACCTCTTTCACGGGCCAGCACAGTCCAGCGACATTTCACAACCCATTTGGCAGTGATGCAAAGCTGTTCCACAGGGTACAAGGCAGGCTGGAAAGCTTGTATTACAGTTTCCTGTGGAAAGCTTGGGACAGGTCTGTGGCTATCACAGGACACAGCAGCAGAGGACTTGCTGCATCCAGACTGATAAAAGCCCAGAAATAAACTGCTTCTTCCTCACAACTCTTGTCTGTATTAGCAGCACTTTTCCTGAGAGCACAAGTCCAGAAAAAAATATGTATGACAGTGTGAAACAAAACAGCAGAAGGGTTCTTTTTTTAACTTAAGCTAGCATCTAATCTCAAGAATTTGGCTCTCAGTGCCTGGTTTTGGAATATCAAAAGCACCCTCTGCTTTGCAGCTTCCATGACCTCTCAGATGTCTTTACATCTTTCCCCAGAGAAGCTGCATGTCGTACTCCTCCAGTCTGACCTCTGCTCATACGGCATCTCCTACCCCTCACGACATCTCCCCCTTCCTCATCTCCCTCTTTTTCTGTACAAAGCTGTTTAACTCTTCCCGTGAACCTGGCTCCTATTACACCCAGCACTCAGAGCTTAATCTTCTCAGGGCAACCACTGGAGCACAGTTTGGACAGGTCCCTTGCCACCAGCACAGAAGGAGATGAGAGTCTCTCTAGCTGCCACCACAGGGACTTAGGCTGGTGCAGGAGTCACATCGCTCCTGTGATATCCTCTCTGTAGCCAGCATGCTGCTCCTTACTGACACCTCCACTCCTGCAGTCCATTTGGCTGCTGTCCCTGCAGTCAGAGCTAAGCTTTGGTCACTGTGATGTGAGCCAGTAAGCAATGGGAAAAGGCTGATGTCACCATTCCTGCCTCAGCCCTTCAGAGGCTGTTTGTCTGCTGCTCTGGCACCAAAGGGGAGTGAATAGTCTGGGACAGAGTATGGTGGCTGCTGCTTGCAACCCCATGCTTGGGGAGAGTGGCAGCATCTCCACCCTTTTGGAGAAAAGAATCCTGCTTAAGTGTGACGCAAACCCAGCAACTGCCAGACATAGTCAGGCCCATCTAGAGCAATGTCCTGGGCTTGATTGGAACAGCACCAGATGGTTCAGGAAAAAAATGAAGAACCTTCACAAATATAGAGGCCACGGATAACTCAGAATCACAGAATCATTAAGGTTGGAAAAGACCTCTAAGATCATCCAGTTCAACTGTTGGCCCATCACCACTGCCCCTAATAACCCATGTCCCAAAGTGCCACATCTGCATACTTTCTGAACACCTCCAGGGATGGGGACTCCACCACTTCACTGGACAGCTTCCTCCAATGCTTCATCACCCTTTCAGTAAAGAAATTTTTCCTAAAAAACAGTCTTAACTTCCCCCGGTACAACTTGAAACCATAATCTTCTACATCCCAAACCTATTACACAGCATAGGGAGGTTTATAGCCCTTCCTCTGTCGGTCATTACACGTGATGTTTTGTTTCTCTCTGGGGAGACGATTCAGTGGACACTGTTGAACAACACAGACATCTGGGTAAAATCAAAAGCCACCCGGGGACTATTCTTTTGCACAGTGAGAAGCAGATTCCACTGAATAGGATCTGCCTCCAGGCAGGGCATTAATACACAGACAAATGTTAATAACAGAGCCTGCTTGTTTGAATAGCACACTCAGCCACACTTGGGAGATTCCTGGGCTAGCCACTGCCTTGCACAGGGATGAACACTGGGGCGTGTGTATTTGTGTGCATGTAAAACAGTGTGTGCATGTGTACCCACATCCATGTGTTTAAGCTTCTGGTTTTTGAACTGTGATTCCCTATAATTAACCTGTATTTATTTTCAATCTAGGATCAAACTTCATTTTCAATAAGGGTAAATCCTGCAAGAGACAAAGATTAAATGCTACTTCTAGTACTTAGGGAAAACCAATTACTGAAATCAGGCGCTTGGGTTTTAGCCATTCGGATGAAGCTCTATCAACAAGAGATGCTGGGAAATGAGGTGAGAGATGAGACGCTTGCTGTATTCTCCTGGAGGTCAGCCTTTACTTATTGGAGGCTACAAAGGACAGAAACTTACTGATTTATTCTTTCCAAAAGGGGAAGGTGCAGCACAACAGCACAAACAAAAATTGTGGGGTGTTTTGGTTTAGTTTGTTGTTGGTTTTTTGTTTTGTTTTCAGTTAAACAGAAACCTGGTCTGGGCCAGCATGGCATATGGCAAAAGGAATAAGCACCTCTTAAAGGCAGATGTCAGAGACTCAGACTCCCTCAGCTTAAATTTTATCCTAATGTTTCAAAGTTAGAGACTATTTAAAAACCTCCTTCATGAGTTTTAGTGTGTAGTCAAAAGTGTTTTTGTCAGTAATTACAGTCACTCTGTCCTTGCTATTAATAGGATTCCCACTCCCTTTTTTGGATCTTGCTAAGACATTTGTTAGAGGAGCATCTCCATTCAGTACAACACTGCCACTCAAAAGGCCAAGGGAATATTTATTGAACCATCACAATGTCAGCCATGTCTTTTCCTGAGCGAACACTCTTACTTGGGACTGTGGGATGGATTCAGAGTTTAACATGTGGGTGGATGTGGGTGTTTCTCCGCATCCATCCATGCTGAACAGAGCACACTTTCCCATCATGAATATGGTTCACAGATAGTTTTGTAAGGCTTATGGTGAACGCAGGCAAAGGCAGTGTACATAAACCACATTTGCTCTACTTACATTCAGTTGCCTTACAGAGCTAGAATAGAGCAGTGCATTGTGTTTCTCAAGCACTTTATCAGAATGGTGAATGCTTCCATTTCAAATAAATGAAGAACTTCTGCTTACCCGAAATGGACCACAAGCTATCACATGCTGTATCATTAGGCAGGGTACTGTATCTGTGGTGAAGGAGAAATTAAGTGGCTGCATATCTTTGAAATGAAGCTGCATGCTGCATCTGCCCTTTATTGGTTCATCAGAGCCTTGATTGCATGATGTTAACAAACAAACCCCAACCATCCAAAAAAAAAACAACTCAACCCCCCACAGGTTTTCCACATGATGTTTAAACAGCACATCAACAGAAGAGTGCACTTAACATTGAGGGCAGCGCCACATGGATCCATATGCCTCATCTACATCTTGGATTAAATCGATCTACCTATATTGAGACACCAGCTCTTAAAATGACACAAGTCTAAAGTTGTCCAAATTTTAAAGTGAAGTTGCAGTAACTGAACTGTGAGCTCAGAACAGACATTGCCAATGGCAGCCACAGCAGGTCACCTCGAGCAAGACACACCTAGGTTACTCTGAAAACCCCTTTGACAGCTGTGAATTACCCCACCAAATGATGAATTAATGACTGGATCCCTTCAGCAAATACAGATTTCACTATGGCCATTCAGAGGCAGCTCAGCACAGCGTCAGAGGAGGAAGTATTGCATCTCCAACTGGGTAGGAATCCCTCTTCTAGATTAATATTTCAAATCACTTCAGAAGTCCCCAGCAGGAGAGGCTCTGCTGACCTCAAGTAATGTCACAAAAAGCTTGTGGTAATTTGTGTTTAAGGTAATTAAGTGGCTGAAGGAAAAAGCAAGTTGCCTGTTGCATGGCCCTTTGCCCACCTCATATTCAAGGTGACTGACTGAACATGCAAGGGCTGCTGGGCATCATAAAGCCAACAGCTCACATAACAACTCACCAGATTTTGCTTTCTAATGATGGGGACACTTTATTTTGGTCACATGAATGTTACTGCTTCAAGCTCTCAAAAGCCAAAGGTTAAGAATGGAAGGCTATGTGGAAGTGGTTTCAGGACAGATTGTTATGGGGGTAGGAGAGACGAGTGGTAATCATTAAGCAATTAAAGTACTTACTATTCCCAGTGAGTGTTGCCTACGCTAATTGTGCAGAACTTATTCCTCAGAGTACATCCAATAATTTAATCTCCTGCTATCTAGGAGATTGTTATCTCTATATTCCTCCAAGCCAAAAAAAAAAACCAAAAAAAACCCAACAACCACGAAATAGATGATAAAAATATCAATAAAATGCAGTAAGCATTAATAAAAAGCCTGAAACCAAATACTTGTTCTGCAAAATGCTGCTGCCATGCAAGGACTCTTGAGGATCATGAGCCCCGCTCCTGCACTGGGCATGCTGAGAATCATAGAGGCATTGAGGTTGGAAAAGACTTCCAAGGTCATCAAGTCCAACCATCAGCCCAACACCACCATGTTTACATAGAATCATTAAGGTTGAAAAAGACCTCTAAGATCAAAGAGCTGCATCTCTGAGCTAGCTGGTGTGCATATATGGTGCCAGCAGTGGTGATAGCCACCTGCAATGTTATGTCACCTCTGCCCTACCAGAAACTGCTATGTCATCAGGCCTTCCAGGAGAACTGCTTGAGTGACCAGCCCCTAATTCCCTCCACTCACAGTGGAAAGGACTATAACCTCTCCACAATTAAGTGCCAGAGGTCTGCCAGCCTGCTCTGGGAACAACACTCCCTGCTGGGGTAGGAAAGGAGAGGATAGGCAGGCTTTGGGCTGAGGAGCTGAAGAACAGCTTTCCATTGCTGGTTCTGCTGTGTCCTCACTCTGACCTGTACTGCAACTCTCTCCACACTTGTTGCACTTTCCTCTCCTAGAACTGCTTGAGGCCAGAACTGGCCTTACTCTATGTGTTTGAGCCTGATGTGGCTCAGCAGCATCACTGTCATGCAACAATTAATGATCCTGATTGCAACACGCCCATTAACAGTTGAAACAACACTTGCTTCATCGCTGCTTGAGTATCACAAGAAACAGCATGAGTTTAAAAATCAACAAATACCTTATTAATTAGAGGATGGGGTGATCATCTAGCCTAACACATTGCTCAGTATAGACCAGTAGTGCAAAGAAAAAACATTTACTTACCATTGATGTTTCAGGTACTTAAAGGAAGGGGCTCTTTATCAAGGAGAACAGGAATAGGATGAGGGGTAATGGTTTTAAGCTGAAAGAGGGGAGATTTAGATTAGATTTTAGGAAGAAATGTATTCCTGCAAGGGTGGTGATGCACAGGCCCAGGCTGCTCAGAGAAGTTGTAGCTGCCCCATCGCTGCAGGTGTTCAAGGCCAGGCTGGATGGGGCTTTGAGCAACCTGATCCAGTAGAAGGTGCCTCTGCCCATGGCAGGGGATTTGGAACTAGATGATCCCTTCATCCAGTCCTTCCAACCCAAACCATTCTATGATTCTATGAAAACCACAGACGGTCTCTTAGGATGACATAGCTGTGCCTCAACAAGCCTAGCACTGACACCATGTAGCACAAAAGTGCTCTCCTGCTCTTGCTCCGTCTCTTTTTGTAGGTGTGGGGGGAAGTGGAATTCAATCCCAAAGTGTTGGTCCTTTGTTTTTCGCTCTGAGCCGAGCAGCCTCAATCCCAGAGGAGCACAAAGCAACTGCTCAGACTTGCTGAGCATCTTGCACCAGGAGAAACGAGAGCAGCTGGTTTGCTGCATGCTGATGCCTCTTACTTCTCAGCTAGGGCACAGAAGTGGCTTTACCAGCTGCAAACTGAGGTGCAGAGGACAAATTTCCTTGTTTGTAAACAGGGAGGGGAGAAATGGGAGAAATCTCTGTTTACTCATGACCTTCCTTATTTTTCCTCCTTTTCAGTCCATTGCTATTTTCTGCCATCAAATGCCAGTTCTCCATTCTTTCCAGCCTGACTCCACTACCTTTTTTCTGGTCTCTTGCAACTTATGTTTCCTGTTCAGAGATTCTTACACATGGTGAGCGGACACCTAAAGGAGGCTGGGCAATGTCTAGTAAGGCAATGTCTACATTGCCATTGTAGAAAATGATGGCAGTACAGATAGGAAACCCTTCCCAGCCCTGAGCTGCTCCTAATCTGGTCACAATGACACCTCTAGCTCACAAAGAAAAAGCCATTAGCAGCTGGGAGCATGGATAGAGGCCCCCAGCAGATGTGCTTTGTGTAGCATCTGACAGAGGCAAAGCAGTTTCCAATCCCATGTACTGGGATCAACAGGAGCAGGGTGCTGAGCCCTTCTCTGACGAGCAACTAGGGCTGGTAACCAGAAGTTTCCCATGCAGGCCTGGTGGCGAAGCTGCCAGACTTCAAGAAGGAGGCTGCATGAAGCGCTTTGGAGAGCTAGACATTGCCAAACAGTTTTGCTTTGAAGAAACCTGTAAACCACTTAATGTGTCAGAAGCTAAGGTAAGCATAAGGTCTGACAGCCACCAGGCTGCACAGCAGCAGTAGTTGGAGTGTTCTTGCAGTAATGAATCAAGTGACAGTAAAACCATGCCTTTGACTTAGAAAAAAATAAGTAGGGATTTTTTTGTTTTTTACTTCAAGAGAATAAGTGGGTTCTTTTCTTTGCCTCTTGCCACTTGAACGTGTAGTCAATCACATTTGAAGTGTCATGCCCTTCAGTCAGGAAGGGTAGAAACGACTGGAAAATAACAAAAAAACTCTGACAACAGAGAATTTAAATCCTCGTGACTACAAGAACTTGGACTTTAAAGCTCCCTGTATCTCATGAGATAGAAATGCAAGATTTAGCAAGTCTATGAATATTGTAATAGGAAAAAAAAGCACAAGTTCTAATTTGTATGCATAAACACACACACACACATATACATACACACAAATTAAATATGCACATCTACTTTCCCTGCCTCGTGCCTGCTGTCCATGGCAAGTTTCTTCCCCACTTCTCCCTAAGGGTGCGTAGTTGGTGGAGTCCTCTCTGCAGATGTCAACATGCTGTTTAGCCTTGACTAAAGGGGATTTTCAGAAGAGCCTCTCATGCAAAGTGAGTCTGCTGCCCCTTTTATCTGTCATCCTAAAAATGCACTCACTAATGCCAGCAGAGAAGCTCTCTTCAGGCTGGAAGCCACTTTTGATGGCTGTGTGCAGTGCTGGGGGTGCAGAATACATAGAATCATGGAATGGTTTGGGTTGGAAGGGACCTTTAAGAACATCCCGTTCCAGCCCCCCTGCTGTAAGCTGGGACATCTTCCTCTATTATTCCACCTTCCACTTCCATCACATGACCTACCAGGGCAGACTGAAGGAGCTGGGAATGCTTTGTCCCTCGAAGAGAAGACTGGAGTGCAGGAGAAGAAGAATGGACAGAAAGAGGAGGCTGCAATAGCATGCTTTAAATACATAAAAGCCTGCCTCAAAGAGAAGTGAATAAGTTGTTTTCCATGGCCACGGTGAATAGGGCAAGTGGTAACAGGCATTAATCATAGAGAATGAGATGCAGCCTAGACGTTAGGAAAAGCTTTGCAACAGGAAAGCAAACAGAACACTAAAGTGAAATGGTCTCGGGAGGACACAGAGCCCCAGAGAAGGGGATCTGTAGGAGATTACTGGGAGGGAAGCAAACAGAGTTGGTAAGACATTTCTGGTCCCATCCGAAGATGCTCCTCCAGGATATGCTGCTTAATGAAGATGTTGCTGGTACAGCTTTCACTGGTTGCAGTCAGAGGGGTCTCTGACAGCACATTTTTAGGGGAAAGGAGCATAGATGCCTCTTATGCTAAACAGCAGAACCAGCAGCCAAGCACCATGCCACCTCCTCATGTGAGCGTAGGTGGCTGCTGCCATCTCCCATAGGATCAATTCTCCTTCGGGCTCAGGTGCTGAGCACAGACCCAAGAGATGGCAGAGCCTTGGGCTGAGGACCCTGAGCAGTGACCGTTTACATCAGTGGCATTTAGCAGAGAGGGTGAAAAGAAAGGCAAAAAGAGAGAATGAAGTTTCAGACAAGCTGTCAAGAGATGTTGAGAGAGCCCCCACCTCTCGTAGCATAGCTCAGAAGGCTAGATAGATAAAGTTGAGGAGATGCTGGCTTGCACTGCTGCGGTGGGAGACATAGACAGACTGTGTGGAAGGACAGAGGAGCTTGTTGATAGGCCATGGGATAGCATCTTTCAGGCAAAGGTCAGGAAAAGCTTGGCAGCACCCCTGGTCTGCTTTTGGCAGAAAGAGGGAGAGTAGGAAGTTGGCAGAGACCCAAAACATCTTTGGGGATGGAAGGGCTGATGGGGTGGGGGGAATGTCACATCACCTGTGGTATTATGACAATTGTCCACGGCTGTGGGAGGAACTGAAGGGTCTTGCCATCTTCTTGGACAACCAGAGGTTGATGGACAACCCAAGGCTGATGGGGTGTGGGAGCAAGGCCAGAGAGAAAGGCAGACTAAATGTGAAGGGATGACAGCAAATGCTACTGTGAAACGCTCCCTGGCTGGGATCCTGAGCAGGAAATCTGACAGAAACTACACATGCCAGGGCAGAGGAGATGCCACCAGGGCTGGCACAGCCAGGGGCATGCAGAGCTGCCCCATTGCCACCACCCTGCACTCGACGGCATGCAGTTTAGATCCACCTTCTCCCAGAGCTGGGATGGAAGGGCTGTTACAGTACACAGGACACAAGCAATGGGTCATCACAGGGGCTCTTCAGGTCCTCACCCTAGCAGGAGAAATGAAGAAACAGCTTATTCCAATAAGGACTTCTTACAGGAGAACAGTTACCAAAGAGCCAGGCTGCACAAGGAGAGAGGTTGTTTGATTTCTTCCGAAATCTCCCTTCTCCTTGCAATCATGTATTTTGATGTGAATGTAATAAAGCTGCATACAAAATGTCCCATGACGAGCCTATCAGCACGGCCTGGGAAAGGATGGGTAGCTTCTCTCCTCCAGCACCCCCAAGGTGGAGGATCTCTTCTCACCCAGAGTGCAGCTGCCTTATGCTCAGAAGTGGTCTCTTATCAGCTTGTGGGCTCTCAGGAGGGAGAGCTTGATCCTGCCTGTACTCCTTGTGAGCCACTTGAGTCATACCTCCTGTTGGGTCATAGTCTTGGCTTTTAACTATTTGTGTGTCTCGTTAACACAAAATATAGCTTTTTCTTTTATTCAATTTCTTTTTTCTTTTCCCAGTATAAGTTAATTTTTTCAAAGTACAAAAGCAAAGCTTTCCTCATAATCCCAGGAGAGCTGCAACTTTCACAAAGGAATTAAAATGTCATAAGCAGCACAGTAGGAGTTAGAAAGATTTCAGGAGCCTTAATTGATGTATGCCTGGTGTCAGGTGTGGGTTGGGGTAAGAAAAATGTGTTGGAATCCAGGTCATTCCTTTGTCTCAAATGGAGACGATAGAGAATTACCATATTTGGGTCTGCCTAAAAACATGCTGCTGTATTTTCTGAAATAAATGATGAACACCGCAGAAATCCAAACATGTCTTTTTATAGTCAGGCATCCAGGCAGAAAGCCAATGAATGGAGAGCTGCCAGCTCCAGCTATTCCAAAATCATGAGTCAAGCCCCCAAAATTCTGAGGTTGACTGTGAGACTTCGCAAAATGGGGCTCTTTCCTTCTGTTTCACAAGCATTAAAGAAGGGATGGGATAGAGATAGCCACTAGCATTTCAAAATCTTGCTGTGGCCTCAAATAAGAAATTACTTGTTTAAAAGACAAGTGAACTTCATGCTCAATCTTGCAGCTCAAGTGGCTGGGGATTTTGTAGCAGCACAGGCTGGTCAGGGAATCTAAATAATCGGATATGGCTGCTCAGAAGACCCTCCACTCAGCAGTGTGCATGGACAGATGCAGCATTGACCAGGTCTCCAGGCAGAACACTCTCCCTTTGGCTACAACATGAAGCATGGAAAGTCTTCTGTTGGGCTTTGAGCTGCTCTGTGCTCCTAGCAGAAAAGCAAAGAGGTAAATGAACTAGTGTCGTGGGTTGCAGGCATTAGAAGTCTCCTTGCACCTCTCTGCAAGGAGAAGGTGGTGGGCACAGGACAAAAGAAAAATGAATTAAATGGCTTACAGACTGCAAGTTTTCATGATTCAAGTCATGATTCTGCCCTCTCCTACTCATCAGCTGGTGTCACCACCTGGTAGACCTGCAGATGTTTGCAGCCGAGAGTCTGCACAGCAGCAGCAGAGCAGGTGGCACCAAATGCATGGATTGGATCTAGGGTGGAGCTTCCCTGGGCTTTGACGTAAACATCATCCCAGCCATCTCTTCACACTTCAAAGCAGACTACACAAGAGTCACTTCTCTTTTTTTGCAGGGAAACCAGAAACGTTCCTCTCCAGGTGAATAAAGTTCAGAGACATGTTTTTGCAAAGACCATGCAGTGCAGGGATGGGAAGGCAAACACCAGAAATGAGCAGAGCTGCAGCAACAGACATCACATTTCCATAAAAGATGAGCGTACCAGGGGACCAGGACTTGGAAGACCTAGTGATACTTTTAGGAACCAAGACCCTGCCACCACATCCCACATACCTCACTCAGGAGATAGCAGCTGGCAGAGACTCGGACCCTTCGGAGAGAGGCAGCTAGCAAGGAAATCAATGAGCTGCATCCACAGTATCATCTCTTCTGCCTGACCAGGGCAGTCAGGAGAGCAGGGCTGCATCTCCAAGTCCACTGTCCTCTTAGCAACACTTAGTATTTGGAGCTTAGCTGAACTGCAAAATACCAGAGTTACTTCATCCTGCACATCTGCAAGCTGTTATTTACAGAGAGGCAGCTGAGTTGCCTATCCTGGTTTTAATAATACTTTTGGCTCTTTTAATAGTTTTGGTTTTGCTAATTCACTGGTTTGGTTTTCCAAGACAATGCTAGCTGCATTAGTAAAAGAGGCAGAGACTTTTAACAAGGCTTCATATTCCCTTATTGCACAAAGCTGGGACCTGAGAGTGCATCTTCTGCTGGAAGAGAATCGATCTGGGATGAAGGAAGAATGAGACCAAGCCACAGAGCAGGAGGTATGGTCAGGACATTAGCACACTGTAACCTGTGACCAGCAAGGACTAAGCTTTGCTGGCCTTTTTCATGTGCGCAGCTGGCTCAGGGAGTTTTCTGTCTTAATAGGACAATTGGGTCCTTGTTACAGGTCAAATGACAGGATGCTAAGACTCAACACAGACTTCAACTCACTCTGCTGTAACAAGGATGGGTTCAAACTGTTGCTAGAGCTCAAGGAGATCATGGGAAAAACTATCCTGTTGTAATGAATCCTTTTATTTTAGATAAAAAGTGTCCATTTATGATTTATCCTTTTGCATCCAGTACATCTGATTTAGCTGAGAGTCTGGCAGTGACAAAGGTATGGTGGCAGGAAGAATAAGATTTGGAGAAGAGAGTTGATATCTAAAATTACCTATAAATAAGAACATGCACTTAATACCTCTAAATACTGCTGTGTTTTATAACCATCATCACTGGAGCTCAATGAACAAGAGGAGGAAGACAGGTCCCAAGACAGAAGCAGAGCTGCCTGCTGGTCAAAGCACACTACAGTTCCATATGCTGGAAGCCAGGACAATCCACACTACATTCACTGTTGTCTACAGGACAATCATTTACCAGCCCAGGTTGTGTTGTGGCCATAGTCTGAGAAAGCACACACTGTCTGCAACCACTAATGACTCTGCTAATGAGCAGAGACTCCACTAATGGGTTAAGCCTGCACTAGCCTGTGGCCAGAACTGGCAGCGGCTGCTGGAACCACCCAGCTCAGAGCCTGCAGTCATGGAGCTGCTGGTTCACCGTGAGAAATGCTGCAAGCCACAACAGCGGCTGTCTTGGAAGAGTGCTGGAAAAACAGCGGGTCTTAATAAAAACCAGGCTCCAGGCCTCTGGATCTCCACTGGCGCACTGCTGGATCCCAAAGGTGTGTGCTGAGGCACTCACAGGGCTGCTGTCTCCTCCATGCTGGCTCCAGGCATGCACCCAGCTACCCCTCAACCCCAGGCTCTGTTGAGATGGACATTCTCTGCTGCTGGAGAGCAGCACAGGATCCACATGCATCTTCAGCCAAGCAAGAACAACAACTTTGATTTGTATCTTCACCACCAAGACTGAGCGCATCACCACAAAATCAGGAAGATAGTTCTGGCACGTCTCTGGTGACTGGCTGGATGAGAGGACAGAGCAAGAACCAGGCTTGCAGTTGGGATTTGAGGCTCTGCCACTGCTCTGTGGGGCTTCTCTGAGCAGAGCATATTCCTCCTCCAGCCCAGACCCTGTTCTGCTGCTGCTGCTATTGCTGCTGTGAAACACTTCAGCATCTCTGGCTGCAGAGCTGTGCATGGAAGACAGTGGCCTGATATCATCTCTATGGATTCAGGGCTTTTAAACTGGAAGCTTCTGCCTATATCTTAAGTGAAGAGGCTGCTTTCACCCTCTGGAACACTGAGCACCTCCTTCTTGCTTGATCAGGCATCATTTATAGCTGTGATAATCATAGAAATATCTTTGAACTTCTCTTCAAAAACTCACTTACAGGTACTTTTGAAGTATGTATTTACTGTAGGTATATATTGGTTTCAACTAATCTTAAATACAATCATAGTTTTTTTCAACTTACTTAGTGCAAAGAGTAAGACATCACCGTGTTCTCAATTAATACTGAAGCCTGTAGTTCTACCCCTTTTCCCAAGAGTTGTAATGGTCTCAGGACGGCAAACAGCCCTTTGGGTTATACCCAATGCTTGGTTAGAAGTGAAGTTTCAGCTCAAGCTCAGCAAGGCTGGGAAAAGGAGTAAAAAGCAACTAGACTACTATCAAATGAGAAAAAATATTTATGCTTTTCTACTTATTGCAATTTAACCCTGAAAAGGTTAGAAAGTTCTAGAGTGCAGGGGCAGTCCAAAACCTTCCTGCAAGCTACCTCTTGGGCAATTCCACCACAGAGTTTATTAGTAGCATCAAAAGGCTGCAAAGTGAGCTCAGGAATTTACTGTACCAGATGCTTCATATTCTTTGCTTTAGATTTCATGGTCTGAGGAGTTGCCAAACAGAAATAGATCATTCCCCTTCTAGATATGGGATGTTGAGGTGAAATTCGGGAAACTCTCTGATGTCACTGTGATCTCATGGTTGTTAAAAGCGGAAACCAGATTACAGTATTTGAATCCCCATTTAGTATTTTGATGGCAATGAGAGATGCCACAAGTGAGCCTCTAGGTATCTGCAACATCAACTGACTTGAAATAAAAACAATGCAAGGAACAAAACCTTTTCTATTACTTTTGTAAAAGACTAGAAAAGAAACAGCGGATTGCTCTTTGGATATCTGACCAGCAGGAGGGTGGAGAAGTGATCAGAAGATGTTCTGAAATGTGCAGCGGCTGTAGCATTTTCAGTACTAGGATGTTCTTGTATTTATGCAGCCCTTACGTGTACCCTTTCCAGAGGTCTCCCTGAGGCCTGATGCTGTACAGAGGTGGCCAAATGATGCCCTCAGACCTGGCTAGAGCATCTCAGATCTTCTCCTGGCACCAGGAGGCTGGCTCCCATGCAAATTACACCACAGATTGGTTATACCTTGTATTATGGCGTTATTCAGGAAAGCAGGGACTCTAGTTACCAGCCACATAGAGTAACAGAGTCTTGCTAGTGCTACCTTTTTCCTAATAAAAAAAAAGAAAGAGGAGATTACCCATCAAGAAACAAAAGCAAAGCTGTGATATACTGCCAGCTTGTCTGTTATTTAGAATCATAGAATCGTTAAGGTTGGAAAAGACCTCTCAGGTTATCAAGTTTAACTATCAGCCCAACACCACCATGCCTACTAAATTATATCCCAACGTGCCACAACTACATGCTTTTTGAACACCTCCAGGGGTGGGAACTCCACCACTTCCCTGGGCAGCCTCTTCAATGCTTCACCACTCCTTCAGTAAAGATGTGTTTTCTAATATTCAATCTAAATCTCCTCTAGCACAACTTGAGGTCATTTCCTCTCCTCCTATCACCTGCTACTTGGGAGAAATATTTAAAATGCAGAAATATACAATTTAAGGGCAGCAAATAGAAAATAAAAAAGAAATATTGCCTGAATGCTGCGTCATGTGGCATACATACAAGAGGAACCCTGGGAAGTGTTTCCTTGCAACGATAACTTAAGATTTCTTGTTCTGCAACTGATTGCTGCTACGCATATGAGAGAGTCACATGCAGAAATAACTCTTTTAATTCAAATGCCTGTGCAGGCATTTCAGAACTAAAATACAGTGTGCAGTGCAGCATCTCCAAATCCAATACAGCCAAGGGCTCCTGTGCTAATCACATCAGCCACAGATGCACCTGGCCTGAGTACAGCTCGATCCATCAGATACCATTACTTTTTTTTCCTTTGGATTTAAGGCAGCTGAAGATGGAAGGGTATTTTAATTACCTCTGCAGTTAGCTGGAGGAAATGAATGACTTCTAATGAGCTCAGGAATGAGTTACTCCTAAGCATGTAGAGCCACTCCATCTTACCTGTCCAGCTGGCAAACTCACTCTCTCATCTGTCAGGAGGTCAACCTGCATCCTGCTCCCAGGAATTCAGACCATGCTCTCTGTGCTAAGGAAAGCTGTTGCCTGCTGTAGCCAATAAGCAAAACAATTAGCTATACAGGCACAGGACTTTTATGACTTGAATTAAAAAAAAAATATTCCTTCCTCTGCCTTTTTTTCCATTCAAAATCCATCAGTCGCTAGGAAAACAACAAATCTGTGGCTCAGCACATTGTGATGGCCAGGGAGCAAGCTATGCATAAATCCTTACTGCCTCAGGAAGAGCCTTGCGCTGCCCAGCCACAGCCCACAGGTCAGAGCCTGGCTTTTGGGAAAGCCCTGCCACTGCCCTTGCAGCCAGCACTGCCAACGTGGCTGTGATTGCCTCTCTGGCGATGCCCCTGTTGCGGCTCTCTGGAGCATTTTTTGGTCTGGTGATGCTAGAACGAATCCAGAAAAGGAGCAACTGATGCCTGGAGGAGAGAAGGCTCCAGGGCAGCCTTACAGCAGCCTTCCAGTACTGAAACAAGGGTTACAGGAAAGCTGAGGAGGGGCTTTTTATAAGGGAGTGCAGTGACAGCACGAGGAGAAATGGTTTAAAGTTGAAAGAGGGGAGGATTTTGGTTAGATCTTAGGAAGAACTGTTTTCCTGTGTGCCTGGTGAGGCATGGGCAGAGGTTGCCCAGAGAAGTCCCAGATGACCCATCCCTGGAGGTGTTGAAAGCCATGTTGGCTGCAGCTTTGAGCAACATGATACAGTGGAAGGTGTCCCTGCCTATGGCAGGAAGGTTGGAACTGGATGGTCATTATTGTCCCTCCCAACCCAAATAATTCTGTGATGCTATGATTCTAATTATGCTCTCTCACAGTTTGGCCTCATGAATTATGCTTACATATTTTCATCAGTTTCTCTTTACCTCTTAATCATCTCCAGTTATTTAAAACAGCCCTCGGAAAGGGCTGATTGCAAATTGCCAGAACAATTTGGCACCTTTTTATTCATTTTGCTGATGGCAAAAACCATTTAGCACCAAAGAAGAGAAAGCAAATCATTTTTCTTAAAAGTATCATGACCCTGAATCTCCACTACCTCCCATCACAAATATACTCTAACAACCTTGTTACGGTGTTACAGATGCACCGATTTGCACTGCAGCTCCATAATCCACTTCACTGTCCCATTTCCCAAGACTTAATGCACTTGTATATGAAGGAAAAACAAATTGCCTCAGGCTAATGCATTTTTCCATTGCCAGCAGACATTGCTGGGAAAGTATATGGAGGAGATCAAAGTGATAGGGTCAGAAAGGAGAGTGTAAATGTTTATACCCTGCTAAAAGGAACAAACTACATTCCTACTGCTTGGGAGCACAGGGAGCAGGCCAAATAAGTAACCAGATCCATATGCTAACTCTGCTCCAAAGCAAGCCTGCCTCATAAGGTTATTTCCAATGCGTTTTGCAAAGTTGCTGTATTTGTATGTGCTGGATCCTTTTTTTCATGCCTAATCATCTCTCCAGGCTGTGCCTGGGCTGCAGTGCTACCCAAAGGATCTGACATACGAGTCCTCCCTGGGCTCTTCACTTCCAAGCTGAAGGGAGCAGAGGGAGGAGAACAGAGCGGGGACCAAAGCCACTTGGAGAGAGCCTTGGCAGTGCAGGGCTGTGTCTGTACAGGCATCTCCCTTCCCCATCTGTGCCACTTTTCCCACTGCATCCTTATGGTGGGACTGGACTGTCAGATTGCATTCTTGTGTGGGTACGGCAACTCCAACACTTTAGCTCATCAACAGAGACCAAAGGATCGTTTTGGATCCTGAGCGGCAGATTTAGGAAAGACACTGCACAAAACTGTGCTGCTTACATGGCCTAATATATATATATATAGTGCATATTATTTATAACAAATTTTATATACAGAGACACTCAGGAGGCAACTTTTACAGATGTCCCAGTAAATACTCGGCCTCAGGCTCCCATCTGACACTTCTATCTGAGCAGCAGGCTCATGGTGCAGCTTTCTAACTTGCTGATAGAGAGTGGCTGTAGAAAGGGCTGTTCTGGGTACCCCTGCACACACCATCGATAGTTTGGTAGGTTTTGTGTCTAAGATGCTGTGGAGACAGAAGAGCACCAGGAACGGGTAGGAAGGTGCATCAAATGATGTGGCTGCCCTGAATCATCAAAATCCACTCCCTGCTGACAAAGTTCTCACACGTTCTGCCTGCCGAGTTACAGAGCTTTTATTGCTGGCCTTCAAGTAGGAGTCCATCCTGTTTGCAGGCTCTCAGGGCTGGTCACCAGAAGAAGAGCATTTGCTGCCTTTCACCTGGCAGATCAGCAAGGGAGCACTGGCAGACAACGCAGATGCCACTTGTGGGTGTCAAGACAAGCCCATCCTTCATCCTGACATGACATGTCATTTGAGAGTTGGAGCCTCCCTGTCTGCTCCCTGCTTCCCTTCTCTGCAGGCTTTTCTGTGTGAAGCTGCTGCTACAGTTTAAAATAAGCTGGAGCTCTGCTGTTTCCCCTTTTGGTCTCTCCCTGCCAGGTCTGGACAGTATCTCAGCTGCCACTGGTGCAGTCAGCCGCCGGCCGGGCTTCCATGTGAAGGTGGTGTCCACCACCACCACTGCATAGGGATTTGCAGAGCAGGGGCAAGGTAATCCCTGCATACCCACCTCCAGGGCCCCAACAGACCCACTGAGCAGGAGCTCCTGCTGCTCACGTCAACAAGCTAGACTTCATGGAGGAGGAATGCTGTAGAGCTGGCAGTGGCCTTCACCTTGAAAGTCATTCCCTGCTCTTTCACAGGCAGCCATCGAAGTTTCAGGCTTTGCCCATCAGTAGTGGGGAACTTGTGCATCCCAGATGCTTGCTGCTCTTCCTCCTCTTTGCACAGAGAGACTAGTTCTACATGGATCAGAGATGTGCAATGGTCAAGAATTTACCAGCAGAAAGATTTTCTGTTGGAAAATGGGGATCCAACAGGCTCATAACATGGCTCGGGCTCTGGCTGTTTGTTTGCCAAAAGCAGGCAAGCTGCACCTGCCAGTCACAAGAAGAACTAGACCTGGCAGGCTGCCTGCCCACCGCCTGGCTCCTGGGAGAGACACAGATCTCTGAAAAAGGATTTTTAACCTTCATGGGAGGGAAATTTCCCGCTTCAGGAAAGCACTTGTATACACACAAGTTGTCCTTGTGGAGACTCCTTACCAGGCTTGATGAAAATGCTGAGGCAAGTCCTCAGCCCAGTAGAACAGCTGAGATACTCTCTCAGGAGCAGATGTGAGCCAGCAGTCCCACCACAGCAAGCCTGGCCTCATCAGAGCTGAAGAGCTGTCAGCCCTTACAGCTGCTCCCAAACACCAGCCTCCTTTCCCATTTAAGACAAAAACTTTATTCTTTCTCCACATTTCCCCAATGTTCCTACAACATAATTTCATCCAAAGGGAGTTTCAAACCCACAAACAGCTCATCTCTCTGCATCACTTGCTTGTTTACTAACATTTTCCAGGGACAAGAGCAGGCAGACAGGGAGGTTTGTTTTTCTCTCCCTGCAGTCAAAACATGTCTCCAAGCATTCACCTGTTCTGCTTGTTGAGACCCAGAAGCAGAAGTGCAGGGGATGTCATGATGTGCTCCACAGCCCTGGAGCACTGGCAGAGCACCACCACCCCAGCTTCTCCACTTTGAACACAAGGTACACAGAGAAGCCCGAATACTTCAAGTCCAGGTCTCCATTCAGCGGACAGCACTACAAAGGAAATTGAGGAATTCTCTTGCAGGCTAGAGAGAAACCTCCCTGGATAACACAACAAATTCTCCTGCCCATTTGCTCAGTAGAAGAGACAGTAGAGATAGATAATAGGAGCAGTCGGCATGCTCAGGATGCTGATACCCATGCTGGGATGCCAGTACTCCTGCTGGGATATCAGTGCCCTGTCTAGGACAGCTGACAGTTAGCACAGAGAACAAACCCACCCCCCCAAGATGGTCCTGCCATTTCCCTTCCGCCTTAGCAGATAAACCAGGAAACAATTTATCAGCTCTTGTATTTTCATTTAATGGCAGGTACCTCCCTATCTCACCACTCTGCATGTAAATTCTAAGGTTTGTTACTGCAGCTTCTTACCAGCACAGATATAAACACAACAAATGATTTTCCACACCCATAGCTGGAGTCACAGAAGAGAGGATATTGTGGGACCCATCCAATCTATTGCCTGAAGGCAAGAGTAACTATATCCTAATGTTTGCCAAGAGTTACTTAATTTGCTCTTAAAATCTGCCACAAGCGTTATTCCAGCACCACTGTCCTTTCATTTATAAACCTTCTCCTTCTGCCTAACAAACTGCCTCAAGCAAGATCCCAACCCATCCCATTCTTTCCCTGCCCACAATAAAAATATCAAAGAAAACAACAGTGTTTCATTTTGGAGATGTTTTGAAAAAAAATGTAACCCCTGTTAAACTCCAAGGAACTGAAGGAATGTCAGAAAGCAACCTGAATAGCACAACAAATTATATTCTTAATTTCAAAGCTGCCTAGGGTGTTTTGCAACACAGGCACACAGAAAGAATACAAACGTAAATTTGAAGAATTACAGGCCCATTTACTTGAGTTATCCAGCTCAACATCTTTAGCTAGGGAACCTGCTGTTGTGCAGCCAAAGGAGAGGTGACCCAAGACAGTGGCAAAATCCTGCCAAGGGCTTCAGGAGAACGTCTTCCACTTTTCTCTGTGGCTGGGAGCAAACACAGCCCTGAGACACAGATAATAACTTGGATACCCTTTTCCAGCATCTGCGTTCCTTAGATCATATTTCTCTCACTGGACCATATTTCTCTGCCATTGCTGGATCAAAACTGAACTACAGAAACACTCAGATTTCTAAGCCAGCACCGCTTCTGCTGGGCAGAGGTTGAACATGGTATCAAGGTGCCGGGCTTAAAAATAGAACTTCTAAGAAGCTAGAAGTGATGCTGAAAAATTACTGTTCTCAAAGCTATTATTAATGCTCAAACAGCAAATTTTTAATGCCATGGGCTCCTGGATAGAAGGCACGCCAAAGAAACAAGAGGAAATGAAGTTATCTGAATTTGGTAGGCATCACCCTGCCTGTCCCAAGACCTGTTCCTTATGGTCCATGGGAGGGCAGCTTATTCACAGGCTCTTTGGCAGTGGTCAGGCACATCTCTTGGGATACTTGGACATTCATTATTTGGCATGACTGTACAAATAAACAGGGTTTAAGCCTGTACTTTAAATCCATTTACTCATGGAGGGGGCCAATACGCCAGGCAGCAGGAGGAGCCTTGCTCCATATCCAGGACAGGCTGTCCCAGGACCTTCCTGCTTGGAGGACAATGTGATCTCCAGCCTACTTGAGCTGGGGGAGGCATCATCTGGACTGAAAACCCTCCACCAAAAAAAACCAGCAGCAGAGGCTGTAACTGTGGTGAGCATTGTTTCTGCTAGACTAGGCTTGTTTGTTTGTCTCCCAGTTCCTAGAACAAGTATTAATAGCTACATATACGGATTTTTACAAGCACAGTCCCCCCAGAACAGCATGGGGACCTTAGGTGAACCCAAGCAGTAACTCACATCCCAATGTTGGTGGAGACACTTGGTGTTTAACTTACTGTGGCTTCAGTTTTAGCAATGTGCCTTGCAATGATGCGCCACTTAGCACTTTCCCTCATCTTACCTACATACTATTCCCCCCAACTCAAAAATCGGCAAACAGCTTTAAAAGTCACTATTGCTCCTATTGCCCCAAGGACCTGAAGCCCTGGTATCACTCCTGGTGAGAAATCCCGGCAATTTATGACATGGACTACAGCAGCAACAGACACAGCCATCTCCCTGCTCCAGAAAGCACAAGGAATGGTTCTGGGTTAAGTCATGACCATACAATGAAACTAAAATTTTGCACCTCCTGGGACAAGATGAAGACAGTAACAGCAGGACCAGGCTCATGGATACACACCTCCAGATAGCAGGGAGAGGTTTTCAGCCTCTCCCAAGTTCTGGTTGATGATGGCACAGTGTAAGGCAACACAGCTGCATGTGAGACTCCTGCTCCATTTTTACTTTGTGCAGAGCAGGTGGTGGTCTGATAATCACAGAATGGTTTGGGTTGGAAAGGACCTTAAAGAATATCCAGTTCCACCTCCCTTGCCATGGGCAGGGACACCTTCAAAGCCTCATCCAACCTGGCCTTGAACACCTCCAGGGATGGGACTTCCATGCCTTCTCTGGGCAACCTGTGCCAGTGCATCACCATCCTCACCGTAAAGAATTTTTTCCCAAGATCTCATCTAAATCTCCCCCTTTTCAGCTCAAAACTGTCCATCCCTCATCCTGCCCCTGCACCCCCTGATATAGGGCAGTCTTAGGCAGCGGGGACAGGTGGAACAGGATGACCAAATCCCACCTGCTCTCTGCTGCTTTCTAAAACCAGCTGTTCTGTACACATGAAAAAAGCTCACTTTTTCTTCTTCAAATCAGTGCTGCGCTTGTGGAGATGAGAGTCACTTCCATCAATGCACAAAGTTTTCCTGAAGCCTTTTTGCTGGGAAGCGTGACTCACTAAAATATCCATCTGAAACATTTTCTTGAGGTATTTTTAGACAACAGTGGTGGTGGTCCAGTGAGTCATGGCTACAATGCTGTCCATTAAATTGCATGCAGAAAGCAACAGGATCCAATTTAATGGATCGCCTTCCAGGGCTGCTTCCATAGAACTCTGCTTCTCCAGCAGCATGAGCTCTCGCAGCTATGCTTGTTTCTATTGCGCCCAGTTTAAATGATGTGTTTTGTTCCCTCCTCACACAAAAGAATCGAAACATGCATCCAAAAGCCTTTCATATCAAAATTACTGTAATTTATACTTGATTTCACTGTGTGTACCAGTCATTATTCCTAGCGCAGGAAAACATAAGACAAAAGCAATGCTGAGAAGTGTTTTAAGAACAAGGTATCAAGAAGCAGGGAACTACAGAACAGCTTGGGGTGTGTAGACTCATAGCATCTTGGTAGGGCAATGCTTGCTCTGGGGTGCCACCCCCTGTTCTGGGCTAGAACCTGCCCTGCAAACACTCCCTTTCCCCAGCCGGCACCTATCAGGTCCTTGAGCACCAGTATCACCCTTACCTGTGGCCAAGGGCACAGGGCTTTGGTCCAGCCCAGAGGAATGGTTACTCACGGCAGGGTGAGGGGACAAGCTGGGTCTTTCACAATGCTGGCAAGATTAAATTCCTCAAGTGCCAGGAGCACTGGTTTCTTTTGCTAACAAAGCAAAAAGGCAGGGTACATTTTGGAGAACTCCTCTTTATCTACAATAAACTTTGCACTTCAAAAGGCTGGAGGCAGTTGCAGGGAGAACGAGTAAGAAATACGGCCTTGCTATCTCCTGGCACAGTATAAATATATGCTTCAATACAGCAAGTGATACAACCAGAGATTTTTGTTTATTCACTTTAAAAGTGCCTACTGAGAGAATTGTTCAGGTCTGGAAATCAAACAAAGGAGTGTCAATGGGAGTACTGCATCTGAAAACCACAACAGCTGCTCTTTGGAGATCCCCGTTGCAATTCCTGCACGATTTTATCGCTAGGCAAACTTTCCTCTCTCCTGTCCCCTGACCTAAGGTAAGGTTAGGACAAGCCATCAAGTCCAGCAAGGTTGCTTTTTTATTTATTTTTGTTCTTATTGTACTGTGTGTGATGTTTAGCACATCCAGCACAATGACACAAGAGCCTCATCAAAGGCACAAGCCTATTTCATAACACAAATGTGCTTATGAACTCCATCTCATGCAAGGACCAGCTTAAAAAGTGAAGAGAAAGAGACTTTTCTGTTTACCCTACCCGAGGATCTGTCTGAAGATGTGGGCAGGATTGGGTTCCTTCCTTCTCAGGTGGGAAGCTGCCAGGTCCCAGACTCAGAAACACTCTACAAACCCAGCAGTGTCTTTCAACTCTGCAGACCTAGCCCAAGGCCACCAAAGGCAGTGCCAGGATCAGGGCAGCTGTAGTGGCCAGAGCCCAGGCTGTGGATGATCTCCACGCTGCCATAGAGCTCTGTGCCCCAGACCTGCTCTTTGTCCCAGACCTGCTCTGCAGCCTCACATCCACCTGAGGACCCAGCCACACCATTTATTCACAGACACAGCCAAGAGAACAGCAACCAAGAGTAAATTGAACAGGATTATCAAGTTGTTTGCAATTCAAATTCTTATTCCTTGGGATCAGTCATTGTTCTCTACCTTCAATCCTTCATTTGGGTCAATCAAACAATGTGCAGAAGAGATCCAAACAAGTTCAGCCCTGAAAGGAAACTTCTGATAGAGTGATAAGCATTTGTGTGCTGAGTGGAGACTTACCAGGAAATATACAAAAATAACTTAGCAGGGAAACCTTTTCCTCATTTCCCTCGGGGTTTTTTGCTGGTATCAGTGAAGATCCAGGGCATCGTCTCTGTTTTTTCTTGTATTGATGAGGATCTTTGTAGTAGTTTGCTCTCAGACTAAATCTGATGCAGGACCAATTTGCTTTACCTGTACAGATGTTCATGCCAGCAGCCACCTGGATTCTTACAATTCCCCCTTTGCACAGCACTCGTGCTGACTCCGTCTCTGGCTGCAGCCCAAGGCAGAGCTGAAAGCTGGGAGTAAAGGGAAACAAGGCTGCACTGGAACCAGGCCAGAGGCAGCTCCATGGGACAACTGCTGCAGCTCTGCTCCAGAACTGACCTCTCCGTTAACCAAGGATGGCCCTCTTCATCAAAAGTGATCACTTCTAATGGGAAAGAGAATTTGGAAGAGAATCCTTTCAAATTATGTGAGTTATGTAAGCATTATAAAATAATTTTCTCCTACAATCAAAAAATTTGAAAATTTTAAGCTGGAGTCCTTCAGAAAGCTGGATATAGTTTTTCACTAGCAATGTTTTCTTCAAGATTCAGTATTAAAATTTCTGGCAAGTAGTCTTGAATGAAAGGTTTAACATAAATGAAATTGTTAAATATTAATGCATTCCCTTATGTATCTTCTTTAGGAGTACTGATGACAATGCCAGGTGAAAAAAAGGAAAAAAAAGGCAAAACATGTTTCATGTTTTAGCAAAATTCATCTCTTATGAATGGGAGTTCAGCCACAATACAAATAAATATCACAATTTCTTCTCATTCCACTGAAAAAAGGACAAATGATCAGTGCTAGAACATTTATTCAGCAAAACCCCACAATAAGTCCTGTAACAAAGATGAGAAAAGGACACAGAAATAGTTAAGTCATATAACTGGCAATAACATATGATTAACTAGTGACACCCAGAAGAAGAACAGGTCACAACCTGACAAGAATTCACCCAGAGTAAAGTAATGATGAATGCACCCTCAGCTTTCCATCGTCGGGATTCATCAATGAATCAATCAAGGAGAAGCCACGCAGGCAGTGCAGACATGTTTCTGTTTGACCCATGTGCTGTCCAAGCACATTCCCCCAGACACCTCAGCCTCCTATTCCAGCTCAGCAATCACACAGGACACCTCTTGGCTGGAGTGATGTGCCCCATAAATGATTTCTGCTGGGGACAAGCCAATGTCACTCTGCATTGAGAGCTTGTTGACATTAATGCAACTTGCTCATTTACCCCTGTGACTAGCTGGAGTGCCTGCCTCACTCCAGAGGAGCAGTAAGGCTCTTGCCGGCCACCAGGCCCCTGCCCTGCCACGCTGTCTCCTGGGCCAGGTGGCTTTCTCACCCAGGACAACAGAGACGTGCAGGCATCCTGCTATGCTTCTCCTTCATGGGCTGCCCCAAAGCCTCAAAACTGTTAGAAAACTTCCGATTTCCAGCCTAAATGCTTTATAGTCAGACTGCATTCATTTGCTCTGATGTTATTCGTTGCCTGAAATAGCATCATCCTTCCATGAGGTTATCTCTTGTTGTTTATGTATTTTTATTCTGGAAGAATCCCACATGACTGCTATTTGCAGGCAAGGAGGCACAGCAGAGATTATGGAGGTGACTCTGGAAGATCCATCTTTCTTCATCCTAAATAATTCCTTTGAATTCACAGAAACATCACAGAATCCTAGAATAATTTGGGTCAGAAGAGACCTTAAAGGTCATTCAATTCCAACCTCCATGGCATGGATAGGGACACCTTTCACTGGACCGGGTTGCTCAAACCTGGCCTTGAACACTTTGTCTCTTTTCATTTTCCAAAAGCACATTCACTTAGAATCCAGCTCAATAAGCCCAGCCAGGAACAATGAGGCAGGATAGCAAACATCTGTGGTGGTGGGTGATGCCGAGAGCTCCCTGCCGAAGCCCTGCATCCCTCACTCCAGCTGTGCAGCCCAGCAGGTTCAGAGTCTTGTCTCCTTACATAACTCTCCTTACACAGAAGTTTGCTAGGACTTTCTGTAAGCCCCTCTAGATGACTTCAGCTTTGAGCTCATTATGCCAGCATCGCTCTCTATGCCACTGTCAAAGGAAAGTTGCTTTAACACTGGAAACTTTCCTTGTTTACAAGAGGGACAGACTTTCACAGACTTCCAACCTGCACCTTCTCAGCTCTTCTGAACCACAAGCACTCCAAACACTATTAGATGCATTTCTAAAGCCTCTGTGTTTCACAGCCTTTTGTGAAAGTGCAGTGTGCCTGGCAGGCAGAGGGAACACAGCCAGCTCCTGCCTGGGGTTTGGAGCAAGGGCACCATGTTCAGGTGCTGTCAGGCAGGGAAGCAGAGCATCAGGTCTGATGAAAGCAGGTACACCTTTCCTTACCTGGGTTGTCTTTAGAAGGCAAACTGCAACAACCCACAACACCCATCATAAGGAATTGGGCAATTTTTACCTACAAGGTATCTAGGGACAGGCAGTTGTCACAGAATATTTGTTTGGCGCTCGTATTTTTTGTTGAAATACAGCAGTCTGGAAGTGGAAATTCATCTGTCATCAGAACGGGAAGCACATTTTGCAAATGCAAAAAAACCATTTTTGTTTAACTCCCAGCTGAGGAGGATTTCTGCAAGCCAAATGCTCCCAGTAACAACTCCCATGTGGCTGAGAACCATCGCCAGCTGAAGAAGCTTTGACAGAAATGTTGCTACCAGATCTACAGTCCCAGTTGAGAAGATGCAAAAAATGTAGCCTCTCTGGATAAACAAGAGGACAGGAGGCCAGTTTTAAAGGAAGAATTAGAAGAAATCAACTATTGAGCATAGCAGAGCAAAGACTTGAGAGAAGGTAGCACTGCTGAGGGGAGAGGGGATGAATCTGCTCTGGCTCCTCCTTCCTTTTTCAATCACTGGTCCTAAAATACACTAGAGTTTTTCAGTACATGGCTTCCAGCCTTGAAAAACTTCATTTTAGTATGATATTAAAATATGCTTTAAAACCAACTAACAGCCACACTGGTTTTTTTGGGGAAAACTACATGGAGATGGATTTTAGCAAAGTGCAATAAGTGATTTTGAGACTGAAACCCGTCATCATGCAGCCACTAATGTGGAATAGAGAGCTGCAGCAAATGTTTCTAACCGGGACCAGCAGAGAACTGCAATCTCTATAAATCAGACCATTTTTAATTCATTACTTGCATTGCCCTCTAAGATTGGAAACTGTGAGCTTATCCACTCAATCTTAATTTTGACACTGAGATTTTTCTTTCTGAGCACATACATCAATAGTTATCATTTTTTCACTCTTAATCCATTAGTGCTTACACATCAAATTCAAATCCTCCAATCATATTTTTCCAAACACCTTTGGCCTGTTATAGTAGCATCATTTCTTCATGCTATTCCACTCTTACAATTCTGTGTTTT
The DNA here is from genome assembly GCA_033459285.1 of Clamator glandarius. Classification (NCBI taxonomy): domain Eukaryota; kingdom Metazoa; phylum Chordata; class Aves; order Cuculiformes; family Cuculidae; genus Clamator; species Clamator glandarius. The sequence goes on along the minus strand of JAUNZM010000483.1, from coordinate 623,025 downwards.
AAAGCAGTATAGCCCTTCAACATTGGGACTGAGACATTTACAGAGTCAATAATAGAATCATAGAATGGTTTGGGTCGGAAGAGACCTTAGAGCCCATCAAGTTCCAACCCCCCGAGGCAACACCTTCCACTGGATCAGGTTGCCCAGTGCCTCACCCAACCTGGCTTTGAACACCTCCAAGGATGGGTCATCCAGGACTTTTCTGGGCAACTCGTGCTAGTGCCTCACCACCCTCACAAGAAATTATATCTTTCTAAGATCTAGCCTAATCTCCCCTTTCAGCTTAAAACCATTCCCCCTTGTCCTATCCCTGCAGTCCTTGATAAAGAACCTCTCCTCAGCTTTCCTGTAGGCCCCTTTTCAGTATTGGAAGGCTGCTATGTGGTCTCCCCAGTGCCTTCTCTTCTCTAGGCTAAACAAGCCCAACTCACTCAGCCTATCCCCATATGGGATCTAGCCCTTGGATCATCTCAGTGACCTCCTCTTTACTCGCTCTAACAGATCCATGTCTTTCCTGTGTTGAGATACTTACAAGATACATACCGATTAGGACCTCTTTTCCATCAACATTATTATCTTTTCTAGAAGGCTATGAAAACCAGCAGAACATTTTTCATAGGGCCCCTTCACATGGTTACTCCAGAGATTTTCTTGGGGAATTTTCTTCAGAAACTATTTTTATTTCCTCAACAGAAAAATAAGACCTGCAGTAAATTGCTCAAGTAGCAGTATGAATTTCAATACATAGCAATTCGCAGCCACTGCATTGGTTGCCTATACTTTAAACATAAGTTACGGAAAATATTTGTATTCAGATTTATATTGCATTGATACTTCCTGGTATCAATGCACCTTTCTGGCAGGCCTGTTACATGTGAACACTGATGGGGTGCTCACAGACACCCAACCGAGAAGCATATGCTATAATTTTATGAGCACGTTTGCTGGAAGCACACAATCACTTGTTACAGCACAGCTACAATGGGGCACGGAGAGGCTGCCAAAAAATACATTGGGTTGTAAATAACCAAAGCCATAACCAAACCCACAGACTAATGAGTTTTCTTTGCTTGAGGGCTATAATACTCATTCTAACTTGGTGTAATAATTATTTCCATTGCATCCAAAGACTTCCTTGGCATTTTACTGAAGGTGGTAACTTTTGAAGGATGGGAGGTGAGAAGACCACAGCAGTGCAAGGGTGGGAGCATGCAGAAACCGGCTCCAAACCAAGGCACCAACTAAATGGGTGCTGGAGAACTCAAGCAGCACTCCCAAGACATTACTGCAGGTCAGCCAATGACAAGGAAAACCTCAAACCTCTGCTCCCACAGGTTTTGCCTACAGCTCTTCAGCTCAAGGGTAGCCAGCACGTGCCCAGAAAAGAGATGCTGCAGGGTTTCTGAAAAAGGGGCTATTTTCCATACAGCTGGTAAAAATTTCCTACAGCCCTCTTTGTCAGTCATCTTCTGGCCATAGCCATGAATCACAAAGTGAGCTTTCTGCTCTATGAATCAGGACAGGAAAACAGAGCAGCAGCAGCAATGAAGTCTGAGCCTATAGGAAAGGGGCTAAATGAGCTTCAACTTACTCAGTGCTCACAAATTTCATCCCTCAACATCTAGAAAGGCATGAGAAAACCGCAGAACAACACCTTTACACTAAATAAAGTCATTTGCAGCATTAGGAATGAATAAGGTACATTCCTTCCAACTTAAAACTCTGTCTGTTCCACATGGAGACTAGGAGAGCTTACCAGGACGTGGGAGAATCAAGACAAAATCACACCAAGCAGGGAAGCATAGATGATGTTAAAGGATTCCCAACTTTGCTTGCGGTTCACTGCAAGCAGGAACCACCATGAACATACCTCTCATGACACAAAGAGGCTGCTAAAATTTCTGCAGACCACCATAATCTCAGGAGCAAACTGCAGAGCAGACGTCAAGATTTCAAATGAGCTGGAGCAGGAAGGACAGTGCAGCTAAACGAGGTGAGCCTGAGACTTGTTTCCTCAGCAGCTGGCCAGTGGCCACACTGCTGCAACCTATTAAGCAAAAATTTGCCAGCAGGCTGTGTTCCCAGGTAGGGATTCTCCTACAGGGTCCAGGCACCAGAGGAGGGGCAAATCCTTGTTCCCTTCTTTCTCAAAAGCCAACATTTATACCTAGAGATGAAAAACCATTTGCTGCAGTAAGGATGTGAATTCACGCAAACTATATTTCATGCAGTGGCCAGACTTAAAGTGATGTGAATTTTCAAAGGTAAGATTAAATAAAACCTTTCACTCTGAGCTGACTACTCACACCTCACTTGTACATGACAACTGTGGTCTGCCAAATCTTCACTTGCATTTCAGTACTTTAAAAAGCTAAGACACTGCAATTATGAATCCCTCCTATGTTAGTATGAGTGATGTTTTACCAAGGGAGTAGTTCTAAGCAGAAAGCTACAAAGCAAAAGCTAAAAAAAATTCCCACTCTACCCACAATGGTCACATACTGTTGCAGCAATGTAAATATGATGAGCATTTGGATGAAGAACCACAAAGATCAAGGAGTTAGCTTTATTACTAGGCAATGATAGCTGTGCCATCAACACCTTCTCAACAGTGACCAACAACAGATGGCAAGGGAAAGGAACAAGACCGAGGCATGCCTGACAAAGGGCTTGTCCCACCACAGCTTTCCCAGCTGTGAGTGCCTAGCAAATTCCAAAGCTGGAAGTTCTCTCTGAAGCCAGCACTCACAAATGGTTTTAGGCCACAAATTCATTTAATATTTTTTTTTAAAGTAGGCTTTGTTGCTGGCTTCCCTAAAATGCCCAAACCTGGAATTTAGGATTTGTCTGGGTGGGAACTGGGATCTCCCCTTGTACATCATGAAGAGCTGGATAAAGGTCTGAGCAGCTCAGTTGCTCTGGGCAGCCAATGCCTCTGATAGGACTGCACACGTCCTCTTGGGGCACTTCTGCAGTCTAGGTGGTTCCCAGTGTGTCTGGAAGACAACTTCCTGACACAACTGATGAGCGAACTGACTAGGAAAGGTGCCCCGCTGAAACTGTTGTTCATGAACAGAGAAGGCCTTGTGGGAGCTGTGATGATTGGAGGACACCTGGGGCGTAGCAATTACGAGATGATAGAATTCTTGGTTCTAGGAGAAGTAAGGAGAGGGTCAGCAGAACAGCCACCTCAGACTTCCAGAGGATAGACTTTGGATTTTTCAGAAGGCTGGTTGATAAAGTTCCTTGGGAGGTAGTCCTAAAGGGTAAAGGAGCCCAAGAGAGCTAGATGCTCTTTAAGAAGGAAATCCTGATGGTGCAGTTGCAGGCCATCCCCATATGCCAAAAAAACAAGCCAGTGGAGAAGAAAACTGGCCTGAATGAGCAAAGAGCTCTGGGTGGATCTCAGAAAAAAAGAGGAAAGTATATAAGCTTTGGAATAAGGGCGAGTTATCTCTGGAGGACTACAAGGATGCAGTGAGATCATATAGAGAGAAAATTAGAAGGGCTAAAGCCCAGCTAGAACTTAAATTGTCCAATTCTGTTACAAATAATTAAAAAAATGTTTCTACAAATATGTTAACAGCAAAAGGAGGGACAAGGAGAATCTCCATCCTTTACTGGATGCAGGGGGAACAATAGTGACAAAGGATGAAGATAAGGCTGAGGTACTTACTACCTTATTTACCTCGGTCTTTAATAGTAAGGTGAGATGTTCTCTGGGTACTCAGCCTCCAGAGCCAGAAGACAGGAAGAGGGAACAGAACAAAGCTCCTATGATCCAAGAGGAAGTGGTTAGAGACCCGCTTGGCCAATTAGACATTCACAGGTCTATAGAACTGGATGGGATCTACCCAAGGATGTTAAGGGAGCTGGCAGGAGCATTTGCCAAAACCCTTTCCATCATCTACCACCAGTCCTGGCTGACTGGGGAAGTTCCACTTGACTAGAGTCTGGCAAATGTTACACCCATTTACAAGAAGGGTTGTAAGGAAGGATCTGGAGAACTACAAGCCTGTCAGTGTGACCTCAGTGTCAGAGAAAGTCACGGAGCAGGTCATCTTGAGTGCTATCACAAAGCGCACACACAAGACAAGCAGGTGATCAGGCCCAGTCCTACTAAACTAAACTGATCTCCTTCTATGATAGGGTGACCCACCTAATGGATGAGTGAAAGGCTGTGGATACCACGTACCCAGATGTAAGTAAAGCCTTTGACACAGTTTCTCACAGTATTCCACATGAGAAACTGTCTGCCACTGGCCTGGACATGCATACCTTCTGCTGAGTAAAAAAGCTGGCTGGCTGGGTCCAAAGAGTCATGGGAAATGGAGTTAAATCCAGTTAGAGTGTGGTCACAAACGGTGTTCCCAAGGGCTCGGTGCTGGGTCCAGTTCTGTTCAATATCTATAACGATGACCCAGATGAGGGGATTGAGCGTACCCATAGTAAGTTTGCAGATGACACTAAGCTGAGAGGAAGTGTTGACCTGCTTGAGGGTAAGGAGGCTCCACAGAGGGGTCTGAACAGGCTGGATCAATGAGCTGAGACCACTGGCATCATATTCAACAAAGTCAAGTGTGAGATCCTGCACTTGGGACACAACAACCCCACATGCAGTGCTACAGGCTTGGAGAAGAGTGGTTAGAAAGCTGCCTGGTAGAGAAGGACCCAGGGGTAGTGGTTGGCAGCCAGCTGAATATGAGCCAGCAGTGTCCCCAGGAAGGCAAACAATATCTTGGCCTGCATTAGAAACTGCATGGCCAGCAGGTCGAGGGAAGTGATTGTGCCTTTGTACTCAGCACTGGTGAGGCTGCGCCTCAAATCTTGGTTTCAGTTTGATGCATCTCACTACAAGGACATTGAGATGCTGGAATGCATCTAGAGGAAGGCACAGGAGTTGGTGAAGGTACTGGAGAACAATTCCTATGAGCGGCTGAGGGAACTGGGGTTCTTTAGCCTAGAGGGAAAGAGGCTGAGGGGAGACCGTATCCCTGTGTACAGTGCCATGAAAAGAGGTTGTAGTGAGGTGGGTGTTGGTCTTTTCTCCCAAGTAGTAAGTGGCAGAATGAGAGGTAATGGTCTCAAGTTGCAAAAGGAGGTGTTCAGATTAGACATCAGGAAAAATTTCTTTACTGAAAGGGTTATCAGGCACTGGAACAGCTGCCCAGGGATGTGGTTGAATCATGATCCCTGGAGATACTTAAAAGATGGGTAAATCACATGCTCTAGGACATGGTTTAGTAGTGGACAGGTATGGTTGGATGCGGTGATCTCAAAGGTCTTTACCAATCAAGCAATTCTATGATTCTATGCTCTTAAGACCTCAGAAACCAACACAACACTCATGTGCCCAGAAGCCCCCAAGTCAAACACAGGCATACAGAGATATTTAGGTATTCTGCACAGTTCTGTTTTTGCAGGAGGCACCACAGCAAGGAGACACTATGGCAAGCATGCTTTGTGACAGGTACCACCACCTCTGAAAGAAGGCAAAGACCCAACTACTGAATCACAGAATGACTTAGGTTGGAATAGGTTTGGAAAAGGTTTTTAAGATTATCAAGTCTAACTGTAAACCCAGCACTGCCAACTTTACCAGTCAACCATGTCCCCGAGCACCATATCCACATGACTTTTAAATACCTACGGGGGCAAGGTCTCCACTACTGCCCTAGGCAGCCTTTTCCAATTCTTGACAACCCTTTCAGTGAAGTAATATTTCCTAATATCCAATCTAAACCTCCCCTAGTGCAACCTGAGGCCATTTCCTCTCATCCTATTGCTTGTTCTTTAGGAGAAGAGACCAGCACCCACCTCACTACAACCCCCAGGTCCTTTGCTACTAGGCAGCTTTCCACTCTCCCTCAAGCCTGTGTTGTTGCATGGAGTTGTTGTGATCTGAGTGCAGGACCTGGCACCAAGCCTTGTTGAACGAAATCCTGTTGGCCTTGGCCTACCGATCCAGCCTGTTCAGATCCCTCTGTAGAGCCTTCCTTCCTTCCTTCCAGCAGCAATACCTACTGTAGAATGTCCAGAGGAAGGCCACAAAGTTGGTGAAGGGGTTAGGGAGGAAGCCCATGTTAGGAGCAGCTAAAGTCACTTAGTCTGTTCAGCCTGGAGAACAGGAGACTGAGGAGAGACCTCATCACAATCTACAGTGTCCTCACAAGAGGTGGAAGAGGCAGCACCAATCTCTTCTCTCTGGCAACCAATGACAGGATAGAGGGAATAGCAGGAAGGTGCGCCAGGAGAGGTTTAGGTTGGATATTAGGAAAAAATTCTTCACTCAGGATATTCTATGATTCAGTAAACACTCCCACCCAAACTACCTCTTGCAATCTTTCCTTTCAGCTTGCCTCGGCTTGTCTGGAACACTCACAGCATTGCAGCCTGCAGCTTTCAAGGGCTGTCCAGTCTCCCAGGACCCTCATGTTCCTTATCAACTATGCTGCTGCATCCCAAGGACAGAGTAACGATGTGCAATGTGCAACAGGGGCTCGCCTAGCACCTGTTGTTTATTAAAGTCTTCTCTGTTTTTCAAAAAAGTTTACCAAATGGATGTTTTTCAGATGATAAATGATTGGCAGCTGACCTTTCCCATTAATAACTTTATTCATGTGGAAAGAGCAGACTGCCCAACATGGTGGGATGTAGAAGTCAAATAATAAACCTTTCTATACACAGACATACAGACTGCTATGGAAACAGACAGCACAAAACAGCATTAAGCAAGGCTCTGAGCGTGCTTGGGAAATTTTCAGAATTGAAGCATAGGTTTAAGAAAAAAAACCTTATTTGTTTCTGAAGTGGAGCATATGTATCAACAGTAAATGTTCTGCCTCTGTCTGCCCACAGGAATCCTTCATCAACTTCTTACTGCTGATACGAGACATGAGCAACTGAGTCCAGCAGCCTTGTTTGGGTTATTTCAACATACAGCTGTGTGGGTTTTTCATGCTTTCCTTCTCTCTCCCCCTTTTCTATCCTTTTCCAAAGTACTAGAGGAGTGGTGTTGAGGGCAACAGTTTCCAGGGCTCCTGTGAACCCTTTAAGAGTCCAATGGGGCTTTTGCATGGGAAATAGCTGAAGGCAAACAAACAGAAATGTTCCTCTGGACAAAGGAAAAAATAGTATTCTTTCAGCTGGTGGAAAGAAAAGTATCTTATTGTCACAGCATGAAAATTAGTGCTGAATTATTATTTAGCATTCCTAAAGAATTCAGCTTCTGTACTTTTTGACACTGTTGAGAAGATAGAATGGATCAAAATGTTCTTTTTTTCAGCACGCATCCCAGAAACAGTGGGAAAATCCCCACAGGTTGTATTTCAGCAGCATGGCAGCAAGGCCAGCAGTTGCTGAGTGGCAGTACATTTTTGCTTTGTTTTCTGAGGTTATTTTCCCCCTCCCAACATACCTGTGTGCATCCAATACTAAACAAGAAAGGTGCACTGATGAGCTTACTTGCTGTGGAGCATGAAGCCTGAGGGAGCACAAATCCATCTGATCCCAGCTGCTGTATTACACAACGACCTAATTTTGACCACAGTCCAGTTAACGAACAGCACCGCCTCACACACATCTGAGGCTGCTCTTCATGAGCCCAGTAAAAACAGAAATGTGGGCTTGAAGGTTTCTGTGATTCCTTTCAAAGGTCCATCCTTAACAATTTATCTTCTTCACAGAAATCTACTCAACACTTTACACAAATACATATGATCCTCTGTAAAAGAGAACTCCCCCATTTCTGACCACCTGGCGTGGTTGTGGATTTAAAAAGAAATAAGGAAGCCTATGCAACTTTCTGAACAGTATTTAACATTGGGTTGTATAAGTCACAAACCAAACTAAACAGAAAGTGAGAAGGGTAGATCTTAACTTCACCTAGCTGTTCATCAAACTGCATAGCCAGCTAAAGGATTAATTATCCAGATGAGAGAAATACTACTCTGTTGGTAGCAGGGCACTGTTTCCATACATCTGGCAGTTCAAAATGAAGATTATTCTTAAAAAAGAGTGAGAGGGTGGAAGGGACTGAGGAGCATCTGCATGTGGCACAGCATGGCTTGGGCTGAGGTTTGCAGCACAGCTGGGAGGCACAAGACTAGCATAGGAAGCTGCGGTTCTGGTCCCTCTCCAACTTGCACAAAGTTTTTCACTTCAGTTCCTGGGGATTACGTGTTTTTTCGGTATTGCAACGTCCAGGGCTCCTCCAGTGTGACCTGCCTGCCTGGGAACAGCAGGAAGAAACACAGCTGTCTCCCAGCTCCAGAGAGCACAAGGAAAGACTCTGGGTTAAGTCATGACCATACAATAAAACCAAACTTTTGCACCTCCTGGGACAAGATGAAGACATTGAGAGTAGGAACAGGCTCATGGATACTCCCTGCTATCTGGAGGTGTGAGGTTTTCAAGCACTTCCAAGTTCTGGTTGTTGATGGCACAAGTGTAAGGCAACACAGCTGCATGTGAGACTCCTGCTCCATTTTTACTTTGTGCAAAGCAGGTGGTGGTCTGATAATCACAGAATGGTTTGGGTTGGAAGAAACCTTAAAGATCATTCAGTTCCACCTCCCTTGCCATGAGCAGGGACATCTTCCACTGGATCATATTGCTCAAAGCCTCATCCAGCCCGGCCTTGAATACCTCCAGGGATGGGACTTCCATGACTTCTCTGGGCAACCTATGCCCAGTGTATCATCATCCTCACCATAAAGAATTTTTTCCCAAGATCTCATCTAAAGCTCCCCTCTTTCAGTTTAAACCCATTCCCCCTTATCCTGCCCTGCATTCCCTGATATAGAGCCCCTCCCCAGATTTCATTTAGGCAATGAATATGATAAAGTATAAAGAAGTACAGATCTCACAGCAGGGAAGGTTAGCGGGCAAGGGTTGTGAGAAGCCATTGCTGATAGGGACTGGTTTATACAGGACTGTACCAGCTGAGATGCTGACCAAGGTCATGAGGCATCAGCAGAGTCCAAGCCATACAGACATGTTTTGCAATGCCTGACTGAAATTTTAGGAGAGGTACACCAGAGATGACAAGGATACCAGATAGTTGGCAGTGGTCTGTACACGCAGAGATCTTTAGGATCCTTTCTCTGAGACTATGGAGAAAAGCATTACCTTCAGAGGTAACACCTCTCCTGCCATCACTCTTTAGTACTGACTGAACAGGAGATGCCATGAGCCAGTGTCAGCATATAGCCATTTAGCAATCAAGCAAGAGCTAGGTCTCACCAGAGAGGATGAAAAAAAAGCTAGATAATGTTACCTGCCCAAACATAAGTGTTACAAAGAACTAAAGCAGTAGCAAAGTAAGTGCTGCCAGTAAGAAAAGCATGAACCTTTCTGCGATGTGCACAAATACCATTCTTCATCCACAGATGACACTGGGCCAAGAAGAAAACTGCTGCTTCAAAGTGTCTTGGTCCTTCTCAAACAGACAGAGCAGCAATACACCTTCTTGTGCTAACTATCAGAGCCTTCAAAGATATAGATCACCATTAAAATAGTCTTGGGCAAGAACAACGAGTTTTAATGAGGCCACATAGACTCTGGCCAGGTTAGGGTATCCCAGCTCTTGCTGATGGTGGTGGCTGTGCCTGCAGTTCATTACATGCCATAACTTTCCAGTGGTCACTGAGTTGATGAGGCTGGGCAAAGCAGGCTTAAGTAAAATTCCCCATCAAGCTCACAAGATGCTGAACTTGCCCGTTTGTTTTCATTCTCACTAGTATGAGCACCTACCTTAAGGAGTGTGAATAGTCTGAGTCGAAACAACGCTAGATACAGGAGGCAAGATTTTCTTTAAAAAGGAAAGGAATGTCATCTCCAGACATTGTATTCAGATGCCTGAAGAACAGAAATATAATGCACCCAAGGATTGCCAATGTTTTTGAAAGCAGCAGCACTGGAACATCCCTGGGGCTGGAACATAAACAATCTGAAATTTATTCCCGGGAGAAGTTACTGAATTGGTCTGATGAACAGGATTTTGTTTACTGCTAGTTTTTAGGAGGTTTTGACATGAATCATCTGGCAGAACTGAAGCAAAATAAGGGGACCAATGAGTAAAAATACACAAGTGTCATTTGCAAACATTAAAGGAAAAAAACTAGTCTGCTTTCATCAGCTTCAGGGACCTAACATTTTTTAAAAAGCTTGAAAAACACATCTCTCCTTTTCTGCCTAGGTTCATGCCACTTGCTTGTTAGGAGCAGAGTCTGGCTCTCTAGTCAATAGAGGTGAGTACACCCTGTAATCACAGAATCACAGAATAACCAGGTTGGAAGAGACCCACCGGATCATCGAGTCCAATGATTCCTATCAAACACTAAACCATGCCCCTCAGCACCTTGTCCACCCATGCCTTAAATACCTCCAGGGAAGGTGAATCAACCACCTCCCTGGGCAGCCTGTTCCAGTGCCTAATGACCCTTTCTGTGAAATTTTTTTTCCTAATGTCCAGCCTAAATCTCCCCTGGTGGAGCTTGAGGCTATTCCCTCTTGTCCTGTCCCCTGTCGCTTGAGAGGCCATTACCCTCCTCTCTACAACCTCCCTTCAGGAGGTAAGGAACAAGTTTAATATGTAAAATTAGGTAAGGTTATGGAAATTCTTCAAATTTCAAGTTGAAATTACATTTTGAGTGTCCCGATTTAGATGTTCTCTTTTGAGGGAAAGACTCAGATCTATACAATTAATTGTTTATGAGCCTGAGAAGATCATAGAATTGTTAAGGTTAGAAAAGACCTCTAAGATCAAGTCCAACCATCAACACAATGCCAATGTGCCTACTAAACCATGTCCTGAGAGTTACATCTATGCACTTTTTGAACATCTCCAGGGATGGAGACTCCACCACTTCCCTGGGCAGCCCCTTCCAATGCTTCATTAGTCTTTCAGGAATTTTTTTTTTCCTAATATCCAGTCTAAATCTCCACTAGCAAAACCTGAGGCCATTTCCTCTCATTCTATCACTTGTTACTTGGTTGAATAGTTCAGCAAACACCTCACCACAGACTCCTTTCAGGTACTTGTAGAGAGCAATAAGGTCACCCTTCAGCACCCTCTTCTCCAGGCAAAACAAACCCAGTTGCCCCAGCTGCTCCTTATAAGACTTGTGCTCCAGACCCTTCACCAGCCTCATTGTCCTCCTCTATACATGAAAGACACCTTAAAATATGATGTATGCACAGATACATTTCTACTCCCTTTCCCTGGGAGTACATGGTCCCAAAGCTTTTGCCCTGGACCCCTGTAAGTGAAGTTTTGAGCCAGTGCCAGCAAAGCCCTTCCACTCCCCTCTGTTCTCAAACTTCTTAAGGCTTGCAAACGTGGAAAGGAATGAAAACCCAAACCCTGCTAAGCAGCTTAAAGAAAGACAATGCACTGTCTGAAACTCTAAAATCAAAAGCTGTAATCTTCTGCAGCAGGTCACTTCAGAACAAATTGCAGACATCCCTGCAGACAGAGAACATGACCTGCCCACAGCCCCAACAGCTGCCCAGAATTAACAGGATTATAACCAGACATAGACAGTAAGATCGAGTGCCCCCTCAGCAAGTCTGCAGAAAAGGCCAAACTGAGTGATGCAGTTGATGCACCAGAATGCCAGGATGTCATCCAGAGGGGCTTGGACAAGCTGGAGAACTGGGCTCACAAGAGCCTCATGAGCCAAATACAAGGTCCTGCAACTGCATCAGAGAAATCCGCAGTTTCAGTATAGGCTGGGGAGTGATGTGATTGAGAGAAGCCCTGCCATGAAGGACCTAGGAGTACTGATAGAGCAAAAGCTCAACAGGAGCCAACAACGTGTGTTCACAGCCCAGAAAGCCAATTGTATCCTGGACTGCATCCAAAGCAGGGACCAGCAGGGCAAGGGAGGGGATTCTGCCCCTCTACTCTGCTCTTGTGAGACCACACCTGGAACCCTGCCTTCAGTTATAGAGACTTCAGCACAGGAAAGACACGGATCTGTTAGAGCTAGTCCAGAGGAGGCCACAAAGTTGATCTGAGAGCTGGAGGAACTCCCATATGAGGACAGAGTTGGGCTTGTTCAGCCTCTAGAAGAGAAGGCACTGGGGAGACCCTATAGCAGCCTTCCAGTACTGAAAGGGGCTACAGGAAAGCTGGGGACAGACTTTTTAGCAAGGCCTCTTGTGACAGGACAAGGAGTAATGTTTTTAAACTAAGAGAGGGCAGATTTAGACTAGATAGAAGGACGAAATTTTTTTACAATGATGGTGAACATTGATGGTGAGCTTGGACAGCTCTCTGAGCAACCTGATCTGATTAAAGATGTCCCTGCTCCTATAGGGGAGTTGGACTAGATGACCTGTAAAGGTCCCTCCCAACCCAGACATTGTACAATTCTATCATGATTGCACCTTTTGGCACTTTCCAGGCAATTCCCCCCAGGCTCCAGGTGCCGTTTCAGCCAAGAGATAGTGACCCATACCTGGGGCCCAATTTTGATATGTCCTTCTGCAGTCATATCTGCTTATTATCTGCTGAGGTCTGCCTTGTCACAGGAGGCATTTCTTTCTCCCTTTGATCCAGAGGGCACCTTCCTACTCATCTTCTCTGTTAGTGTTTCTCAGGTTTCATCAGCTATTCACAAAGCGAAGAGAGGGGGGTTTAATGAATTAAACATGTGATTGTAGAAGATTTTTTTCAAATTACTTTTTTCAATTTTGTGTAAAATTGGCAACTCGTACTCACAATGCATACATGAATAAAATAGAAAAATAACTGACATTTTCAGATGTTTGGAGAAGTCTGTGAATTATCTTAAACATAACCATCTTCCAAATATAAAAGTGCATGTATGCTGAGGACTGCCCATCACTTTTCAGAGCCACTTCAGCATTGAACACAATCTGTCAGCACAGAAAAGCACAAATAAAAGGACCAGAAGCAGGGAGGCTGAATTCTGCCAATCTTGCATTCTGTTCTGCTTTTTTAGAGGCATTGTTGCCACTTGGAATTTTTCAGTCAATCCCCATATCCCATGATCACCACACAAAACCTTCAACAAGAACAAATCTAATTTCTTCAGAGAGGTGCATGTTCCATAACACCACCTAGAGTTTAGAACAACCATTTCAGGTCAGACTGGAGAGAAGCCTTCTGCTTGCACTGCCTGCCTGCCTCTCAGCAGAAATACTTTCCACATTAGTGAGAAGCAAGGCAGCCTGCGCCTAGCTGTCACTTTTGCCTCTCTTCTCCATTTCTCAGAAGAGCAGGCTGCAGCAAGCTTCGGGAACACCATGGATCAATAGCTTCTTAAGTAACCACAGACCCTTCACTTTGGGCAGTTTATCACCTTGACCAGTTTCTGTAATTTAATGCATTTCTCAACTGCTTCCACCACAATTCCTCCAAATAAAGTGCCATAAATCATTTCAGGACTAACAGATGTCTTCAGGGTTGAAGCCTTCACAGAATTAAATAAAATGCTGCAGACGTAAAGAAAGTTATGGAACATGCACACAGACTTGCAGAAGGGACCTGCAGGTGGGTAAGGGTCTCGGGCACAGACACAGAGCCTTGGGAGGATGCCCAGCAGATCCAAGCCCCATCCTTCTCCTGTGTGCCCACCCAAGGTAAGAGCAACTTTTCATCACGCATAGCTTGCTCTTACCTGGCTACTGCACAGGGTAAACTCAGTTCATTTCAACCACATGGAACAAAATGCACACAAAAGGGCAGCCCAGCCTGGTATGGGCAATATTTTAACCCCTACACTCAACACAATCGTTATGCTCCTACCAGCAAGCCTATAGACACAGCATGGAGGTGATGGAGGCAATTGAGGCAGCCAGTGCAGTTGCAGGAAGGGAAATGAGCTACAGAATGTTAATTTTGCCTTAGTTAACAGAACTCCCAGGGTGTCTGTGTGTTTGTTTCTTGCTGTTGGGATCATGCAGGTGCTGAAATCAGAATCAGGATTTCATTGATCTTCACAGTACTAAAACATTTCAGAGAAGAAAAGGCACATTACTGTAGTTGCATGCTTCAGACAATGGAAAGCACAGCTCCTGCGTTACAGAAATCAGATTTGTACGCATTTAAATAACTCTACTAGTAGGCACTGAATATTCAAGATGAAAATTTATGACTGACTCTCAATGTAGCAGTCAACAATTGTAAAGTACTTCCCAACACAAGGGTGCCACCCAGCCAAACCTGCTGCAACACATCTGTAAATTTAAATATAGTTGGTGTTTATTTCCCTTTTCCATCTGTACCTTTTCCTGCAGCAGCCAGAACCCTAGCAGAGACCCTTTCTCACTGCTAGGGGTGCAGAAAGCAGTTTCTGCTCAAAGCAGTTTCTGCTCTGCATACCTCTTAGCTGCCTAACTTAACATAGCTGTTTCTGTAAATTACGTGATCACAAATTGGCATGAAATCCATTCTTCTCTAACAATGTTTTTCTCTTTGTTACTACTCGATGAAAGAAGAGCCTGTTACATATTGCAGGAATGACCAAAAATGAGCTATAGTATTCTGTGGGAAGGCTGCAAGCTAACCTAAGACAATGAGCCCTGGATTTCCCAAATTTGGGAAGCAGTTGTGTATTCAGACTGTGGAAGTTGCACTAGGGGATACAGAATCATAGAATCATTAAGGCTGGAAAAGACCTCAAGATGATCAAGTCCATCAACCCAACACCACCATATCTACTAATCCACTTTCATAATACATAGTTGTTCATATGTATTGTAACAACAGTTGAAAATGGCTCAATATATGATGGCATGCTACCATTATCTTGCACCTTGAAGAAAAATGGCTCAACTAGTTTTGATGACAAAGGGGTTATCGGGAAAAGCTGTGTTAACTCCTGTTGCATCAGGAACAGGATTTAGATTTTACTTTATTTTTAAGATTATACCCTATTAAAGGTATGCCAAATAAAGTAATAGTTTCCTCCATTTAAAACCTGAAAACTGAAGTAAATGAGGATTTATCAGGGAGTGCAGGGATAAGATGAGAGGAATGGTCTTAAGCTGAAAGAGGGGAAATTTAGATGAGATATTAGGAAGAAATGTTTCCTGTGAGTGTGATGAGGCACTGGCACAGGTTACCCAGAAAAGTTGTGGATGCCTCATCCCTGGAGGTGTTCAAGGACGTATGAGGCTTTGAGCAACCTGATGTAGTGGAAGATGTCCCTGCCCATGGCAGAGGCGGGACTGGATGGTCTTTAAGCTCCCTTCCAACCAAAAACCATGACTCATGCATGCACACTCTCCAGTCTGTGCATATACCAGTCTATGAACAAAAGTTCAGATGTAAAGGATACGATTGTATCTGCACTTCTTTGTACTCAAAGATAGACTCATTTGTACTACACTGGCAATAAAGGAATTACACTTTTCAATTTTATTCCTTTCTTTGTCTCCTGTAACTGTTTAAAACATCCTTTTAGATTGCTTTAAGCACTTTGAAGGCAGAGTTGCTTGTGGACTGAAAAAAGTTAAGTCTGATTGAAGTTTGGTATTATAATAAACTTCAGACACAATTCTGGTTCTATAAAACATGTCTTGTGTGCTGCCTATATAATGACAATGCTAGACTTATTTCATCTGCAGACACTCATTTCATCCACAGAAACACTCCAAGCCCTTTGAGGCCAGTGCCCCATGATGGTTGCTGGCACACCCAGACAGATGCTGGCAGAATGTCTTACCTGTAATCTTAAACTGATTCTTTCTGGGGCATTTTGGAGGGATGCTAAAGCTCCAATGATCCTTGGACCAGCACTATCCCATGGCACAGCTACCCCACCGACATGGATGTGATGCAGGGCTGGTCAGCAGCATAGAGCTACATCTGCACAGAGCACTAAAAGTTTGTATTTGTAACACAAGACCAGACAATCCTCGCATTGAGCTATGGTGTGCTGCCTGTAGGCAGTTACATATACATAGGTTTAGAGTCAGCACCCCTCAAACCTTAGCTACAGGCGTAGCGGGAGTGATTAAGCCTGAAAACTCAGTAGAAAATTAATTTCAGACATGAAGCAACAAATGCTGATCCCTGTCATCAAGCCACAGTAGCTGGAAATAACACCGTTTCATGAACCAAAAGTCTCAAACAAATCAGCTGTTCATAGAAGTCACTTGCTCCTTTGCCAGCAGCCAAAAACTGTGTTCCGCTGCTTCTGGGGTCGGCAGTTGGTCTGGTGCAACTGCTGAATTGTTGGCTGAATTGTTGGAGTGTGACAAGGAACAGAGACATCCTGAGATATCTCAAGCGTCTGGTCCCAGTCCACAACCATTTCTCCCACAGTAACACAGATATTTTGCCTTGCAGAGAGGCAGCTGATGAGCAAAACCATCTGGACTGATGAGGACAAACACCACTCCCATCCTAGCAGATCAGCACGGACATAGAGCAACAGACACTTCAGAAAAGGTCAGGATTTACACTGGTCTGACAACTCTTCTGCCAAATTTTAGCCTTACACAATTTAATAGTACACAACAGATGCAAAGTAATGGAAACAGAATGCTACCAGCAGGAAGCCTGACAGCACTTACAGAGGGGAGTTTGCAGAGACAGAGGTGTCACATCACTTCCATAATCAATTTGTCTTTTGTAAAAATACTCAGACTTGCACACTGTCCCAACTTACAAAACCCCCCTACACGTCGTCAGTTGTCTGGGGCTTTGATGCAGTTGGATTTCCCCTAGTCTGAAACTCCTCTGTGCTAATCCTCTATCACAGGTGGTGGGTTTCCTGAGTATGGAAGCACGTTCAGTGCTTTCTCCAAGAGCAGTGTTCACACAGATGGGGATTTCTGCTGTACAGACAATCTGGGGGTTGTTGTAAAGATGAGCCCACCAGTATATGAGCTGAGACTGTTTTTTAAGGTTTCCATTTTCAAAGAAGTGTCATAGAGTCACAGAATGGTTTGGTTGGAAGGGACCTTAAAGATCATCCAGTTCCAACTCCCCTGCCCAACCTTCCAGTGCATCAGGTTGCTCAAAGCTTCATCCAACCTGGTGGCCTTCAACACCTCCAGGGATGGGGCAATCCACAACTTCTCTGGGCAACCCATGGCAATGTCTCACCGCCCTGACAGAAAAGAATTTCTTCCTAAGAACTCATCTAAATATGCCCTCTTCCAGCTTCAAACCCATCCCTCTTCTCCTCCCCCTGCGCTCCCTGAAAAAGACCACCTCCACAGCTTTACTGTAGCCCCTTTACATACTGGAAGACTGCTCTAAGTTCTCCCTGGAGCCTTTTCTTCTCTAGGCTGAAGAAGCCCAACACTCTCTTTTCCTGTCCTCATATGGAAGGTGCTCCAGCCCTCAGATGGTCTTTGTAGCCTCCTCTTTACTCACTCTAACAGATGGAGACTAAATCCACGTGAAACTCTTCTGACTTGCTTTCTGAGTCAAGTTGCAAAACTCACCACTGTAGCTTTGAAAATGAGAAAAGGACCTTGCAGGTTTGGGCGTTGCTCCTGGTTTCTCTGGAGTGCTCATTTCCTGCAAGAGACATGCAGCAACCCAAGGGAAACAGCTCAGCTGGCAGCACAACACCCATGAGATGCCTCGGCACCAAGGCAGGGGCTGCAGCACCCTCTTCATGGGTGTAAAGTGCTGTGGGATGAAGGGCTTTGCCTGCAGCAACATTTCCCTGAATTTTTGAGATAGAAAAGGTATAGGCAGAGATGCACCAAAACGTGAATTTTAAGTAATTGACTAATAACTTAAATCACATAATAAATGTAGAAATGTAATAGCTAACTTTGTCTTCTCAGATATGCTCTCATTTCACACTTAAACAACTCAAAACCCATGGAGAGAAACAAGAGGGAGGATTAAGTATTTTCCTGTAATGCTCCTGTATTGTATTTGCTTAGATTGTTGGATTAACAAAGGAATGGAATGCATGAGAAATTTAATACAAAATTAAATCAATACAATTATTTGTACTGCTGAAAAGGACAAAATTCAGAAGTAGCAGCATGTTTTAAGTGCTAAAAGGGTAATGTATTTCTTCTTTGACTGTAGAAGTTTATTTCAGTCATAAAGGTAAAAAACAGTTTTAGGTCCCCTTCAAATGGAATTCACAGATTTCTGCATCCAGAACAGCTATGAGAAGGAACAACCAACTAAATAAATAAATCTGTTTTCTGCCCACAGCCTATGGCAACTTAAACATTTAAGCCTGCAAAGATTATTAAAGGAAAAGTTTCTTTACTGAAGGAGTGGTGAAGCACTGGAAGAGGCTGCCCAGGGAGGTGGTGGAGTCTCCATCCCTGGAGGTGTTCGGAAAAATATGTAAGTTTAGAAGGCATGGTGGTGTTGGACTGAGAGTCCATCATGGATGATCTTTGAGATCTTTTCCAACCTTAATGATTCTGTGATTCTATGATTATATTTGGTCTCCAAAAACATTATGCAAATCAGAAAATAAGCTAGTTTCTTTCTAGACAGCTACAAAGTAAACACCCTCAGCTTTATGTGAAGATATTTAGACAAGGCACATTTCTAATCGAAAAAGGAATAAAATACGTATAATTGGATCATGTGTTATTATGGTATTATTTTGAACAGTGATACAAGGCTGCACATAGATAAAACAGCTGACAGATAATCTTCATGATTAACATGAAAAATCCTTTGCATTCAGATCTATTGCTCTTACAAGATACTAAACAATGAGCTAAAAGACACAAAATAAAAAGACAGAACTTTCAGAGGACCAAGCCATGCAGTTCTGTCTTCCTACTATCCTTTCAGAGGGGAGGGAGGAAGGGTTAACCTTTGAGTTCAACAGATACTTTGAAAACAGTAACATGTAAAACTAGGGATATTTCTTTCTAAAACCCACTTAGTCTGTGTTTGCTTTGACTCAAGAAGGATTAAACAGATGAGGTGTTGGACTTTCAGCTCCAAAAGTCATGCAAATCTATCTATATTAAATTAGATCAGATTCACAGCTGAAGTTCAGCTCCTGGTGGAAGCAGCAACTCACTATCTACCTCGTCCCAAACAGCTGCTGCAGAAACGAGCCCAAGCACAAAGCCATGCAGGAGAGCTCAGGACCCTTCACCAACACAAGGAGCATCTTGGCTGACCATGCCAACCTCATGCCCTAACAAACCCGTAGCAGCTCAGCTCTCTGGAGGAACACATAAAAAATGCAACTACAGAACTACAGCGTGACTTGTGCTAGAAAAATGTTCACCAGAATTTGAAATTCATTACAGGCAAAATGTGAAGTGTAATAGAATTTCTGACACTATACAAAACCTTTGTTTCAAAGGTTTTGTTTTCCTGCCGCTTCTTAAGCAGGAACTGTCACCATCTCTCAGCTGCCGAGGCTTTGGGTGGCAGAGAGATGATGCCTTCACTCTGCCCACCCCCAGGAGGCACCTCACATCCCTCTCAAGGGGCCCGGCAGCAGATGAACCGTGGCTCCCAGAAGCTCTGTCATATCCTTCCCATGAGGTAACTCCCTAAAGCACCAGATTACAGAGGGGATCAGCAACCACTCCAGCCTTGCTTCTGTATGTCACTGAAGCACTTGCGTTTAAAAAAATCTTTTAAGAAATATTAATGCAGGAGGAAATTCATCAGGGTTTTGTTGTTGTTTTGAAGTTTCTGCGACATTCAGCCTTTGCTTTTCACTTAGTCTGTAACTCTGCATGCATTGAGCTGCGAGCCCTCTGGTTGCAGCTACGCTCCTTGCAGCTGAGGGACTCGGTGTCACCAAGTCAATCAGCGGGCAGCAGGATGCTGGATTGAATTGTGTGGATGCTTCTAATTCGGCTCCTACAGACATGACAGTCAGCGTTTGACCAGCTATACCTGGGTCCAGTTTGTTGCACTGGATCTATACATGAGCAATAAATGGCTGAGAGAGAAGAAGAGAGCACACTGCCTTGTGTCAGGGGAGCCCATCTGGGACCAAGAGAATTGGCTTTAACCAGAGTCTTTACTGAGACAGCTGTAACACACACAGAAAAGCCCTTTACATGAACTTTACTACAGCAGCTTCAGCAGTCAGAGCATTTGATTTTGCAGTTTTAGTTTTTCCTTTGTACATAATGCATTAATTAATTGAAAAATTAATTCAATTTCAATTAAAAAATAATTCAACTTTAATAGAAAAAAAATTTTATGTGAAGTAGCTTCATGATTTTCAAGAGGTTTTGCTGGAAAGAAATGGAAATCTCTAAGTCCCATTGCTCGAGAGCTGCTCCTGCAAAAAGTACATAGAGAATTGTACCATTTATCCATCACCAGAAAAATTTTGACGCATTCCCATAACTGCTCTCATGATGTGCTGATCATCACTTCAAAAAGCACCAGCCCAGAGATTTGATAGAACACATTTCCAGCAATGTTTCCCATTCCTACTGAACAACATCTTCTATAAATAAGCATGTTTCATCAATAATACATAAAGAATGTATTCAGCGCGGGTTGTAAAACAGATGTATATATTGAACCATTCAATAATTTCCATAAAGAACAAATGCAGTCAAGTAGTACTGAAGCTGTAATTACGCATTCAGCAAATGACACCATAAATACTTTTGTAACTTGGGAACATTTTGATTTTTCCCCCCTTTTAAAAAATTGCTGTTGTCCTTGTTTTCTGTTGTTTTTATTATTGTTTTGCACTTTATCATTTTCTGTGTTTTCTACAGAAAGAATGCTTGATCACTTCTTCTCAAAGCCACCGATAAGAAAATGAAATCCCTTTGGCATCACTGCACAGGGGAGTTGCATAACAAGCCAAGTATATATAGAAATTGCATTCTAAGTGTTTACATAAGAGCTCAGAATAACGCAGATGTAAAAAAAAAAAGAATCCAACTCAATTTACCAACCAGCCCTGCAGTGCTTCTGTGTCTGATCAGCTTACTAGTGGTACACAGTTAATATTATTCTTGCACTATTTACATAACTGGAAAAGGAAGATTAAAAATTGAACAGGCATATGCCTGTAACAGGATGTTTTGCATATCTTAAAGAGACTCTTTCCAGTCAGAAAGAGTGACACAGAAGCTGATGTTTTAAAGTACTCCAAACTATATGAAATGTCTTATAGTATCTTGTATTCATGCAAATCGGTGTACATTCTTAGATCAGACTTCCTCAGACATTTTCTGCATGCTCTTCTCAATAGTCTCAGTTCAATGCTTGCAACACAGAAAAAAAACCCAAGTTTATGCCACAGACTTTAAAGCACTGTGCTCCCAAAACCAACTGGAAGGGCACAAAATCCAGACCTCCAGTAATTTAAAGCTCCTTTGCCTTGCCATTTTAAAAATCAGAAGTTCAGAATATAAAGGCATCCAAGGTAACAGAACAGTGGGCTGAGTGGATTTTTTGGTATAAAATTATATTGATTCAAATCCTTCTAGCATATCTACAGTCTGAAGGCAGGTAGATTTGTAAACAGGTACAAGCTGGAAATCTCTGCTGAAAAGGTCAGCAACATTGAAAACCAAATCATCTAATGTCACTGAATATGTCTATGCAGTTCCTTGCCCAATTCATCTGAAAAGAAATTTTTTCATGTAATATATAGATAGATAGAGGCAGCTTTTCTTGGGACACCAGCCCCACTGACCATGCAGTGGGATGAAGACCAGGTTGCTCCCCATGGGGCTGAGTCCTCAGTTAGACTGGAGAAGGAAGGGAAGGAGGAGACTGCTTTCCAGGAGTCTCCAATAGCACCCAAAAAGGAAGGATGGCTATAAGCCAAATGGGCAGTAAATGCCTATGTTGTCTTTCAAGCACTTTTCAAAGACGCCGTCACGAGTAGCAAGGGTGGTCCATCATACAGCCAACCAGCACCTCCATCAGAAGCCCAACTCTGTACAGCTTCTGCCCTCACCAGTGAGTTTAAAGGAAGATTCATGGACCTAATAACGAACCTGGGAGCAAGAGACAGAAAGGAGGTAGAAGGTTGATGTGAGTTAGGGCTGTAAAATCATGGGATTTGCTCTGAAGAGAGTCTTCTCCCCCATATTTGCTGAGCATTTCACATAATAGATCCTCAGGGCACACAAGCAACAGTAAACACTTTGGTAATAGTGGGTGGTGTTTTTCTAAATGTGATCCCTCCAAGAAAGGGAGGGAAACCCTCAGAAACACAGATGAGCCCTCAGAGAGGCAATTAAACATTCAGGAAAAATGCAAGCCATCCGCCACTGCTTTACCTAGAAATAACAAAATAAGTGGCAAAGCAAGTGAGAGCACACTGCAATAAACCTTGTTTCATTCAGCTTTTCCCAGGAATCCCTAACTCACCCAGATTCTCCTGTTTCAAGCCCTGTCTTGCAGTTCTCAACAAAGCCTATAATGCAGAAGGGGATGCTTCTTCCCTACGCCTTATAGTATTTCACCCCAAATAGAACAGATAACGCAGGACTACTTTGCTTCTCCAATAAGAAATTAAAACAATCCAGAGCCCTATGGAATTTTGCACTAAGTACTTTAAAACGAAGTCTTTTTTTTATGGGCGGTCACAGCTGCAGATGAACAAATCAACCCAGAAAGTGAGTGGACCTACTTAGGTTAAATCAGATCTGTGAAGATAGGAGTTGAGAAGAACAAAGCCCACAGAGTTTGTGTTTCCTGAGCTAACAATGCAGTTAAGTCAAGTTGCCCAGCCCCGAGGCCACATTATGGCCACATCCAGTCTAGTATACAGCAAAGACATCTAATATCTTCCCTGAATCCTCCGCTAGCTTCAGCCTTCACTTAGCCAACCACTGCTCATGCAGATACAAGCCTCAGCTGGCCTGAGACCACTGGGTTGTTACAGCCCAAGGAGTGCATTACCTGCTAGGAAAAGTGTTAGCAAGGTATTTCCTAAAAACTTATTCAACAGCTAAAAATGCCATATTATACTTCCCACTTATGCACTGAAATAACTCTGTGGACAGAAGTAATGCAAAATGAAAGGCACATACTAAAGAAATAATCACTTGTTTAAGCACTCAGAATCAAAGTAATATTAGATACTGCACAGATGGTTACAGTATTTGACTACAAATTATTTTTCCCTGGGATGCTGCTGTTGTCTCAAGACTGTTTTGCAATCCGTGCTTCAGCAGGATATACTCAAAAAGGGTCAGTTCATGTGGACAGGACAGGACAGGACAGGACAGGACAGGATAGTCTCAGAGCAAAAGAACAAAGTCATGTTTCCCATCAAGGGCACAATTGTAAATAACACACAAGCTAAACTCAAATAGGAATTTTCCTACTGAAATTCCTTCAGATTTCTGCCTTAATGCCAAGTGAGCAAGTGAAACCCTGTAAACAAACCAAGAAGCATCACCAGTTAAAAGACTGGGGCTGTAGGCATCTGAAACCACCTTCAGAAGTGTAGAGCTGTGGTTGCACATGTGCCTTTTGCTGCACATTATCCTTGCACCAAAGTGAGTGACAGCAAAGACTGACAATGCCATGATGTTCTTCTGTATAAAGTTATATACCAAAATCCACAGCACATCAGAGAAATTTTCAAGTCCCAACCACCCAACTCAAGCTCTGCAGAATGAGTAGTACAATCATACCTCTTCAAGATATTCCTATAGTCCAAAAGAAACTTACTACTTAAAATCTCCATGCAAACTACTTAATGGCTGTTTTCCTTAAAAGCAATATTTGAGCAATTATGCAAGATATTTATTACTTTATCCTAAAGAAATATATGATGAAATAAAAGAAGAGGCAGGAGTGAAGTGCTGAAGGCAAGTAAAGCATTACTAACCCCTCATATAATTCCAAATCAGCTTTTCCATCCTCAGATCACTGCACAGCTAAACCATTCATTTTCTGGTGTGTGCTTCCTTGCACTGACCTCAAAGGTTCTGCAAAGGGTATTCATTAGGCATGGTGTCCTGCTCATCCTTCCAGCAATCTTTTTTTGCAAGAAAAATATCTGCAGGACTTTATAAAAATGATTATTTTTCCAACAGCAAAACTTTATAAAGCAAATATTCAAAGTTTTGGAAAGAATCAGGATAACCAAAATCATAAAAGTTCATGACTACTAAAAGCAGCCATAACAAAGCACTAAAGAGTATCCTAAAAGTGCTGGGGAGGAATTTGTTTGTTTGAAGATTTTGTTTGCGCCTTTTTTTGTTTAGTGGGGATTTGATTTTTTTGTATGGTTGGCTTTTAAATGAGTGTTAAAAGTCTTCCGGCTAGGATATTTATACAGAGGTATTTATTTAAAAAAATCAGCCATCATCCAGGCTTACTTTGCATATAGGTCAGTGCTGAGCATTCCATAGGAGCAAGACATGTGACTGAATCATAGATCATTACGATTGGAAAAGACCTCTAAGATCATCCAGTCCAACCATTAACACAACACCACCATGCCTACTAAACCACATCCCAAACTGCCACTTCTATCCATTTTCTGAACGCCTCTAGTGATGGAGACTCCACCACTTCCCTGGGCAGCCTGTTACAGTGCTTCACCACTCTTTCAGTAATGAAATTTTTCCTTATTTCCAATTTGAAACTCCCCTGGCACAACATGAGGTCATTTCCTCTCTTCCTATCACAATTGTCATGACTGGGCATCATTTACAAGGGCAACACCCACATGTGCATTTTCAGAAGATGTCCAGGGTTAGAACACTAAACATGCAGGGCACTCACATTTGTTTCAATCAGATGTAAAATAGTGTTATGAATAAAATTACTCCTCTCAAAAAACTTAAGAATTTGTGTATTAGTTCCACCTAAACATCCGCTGCACTTCTGATGGAGAGCAGCATTCATCTGCATCAACTGGGTTTTGTTGTTTGGGGTGGTTGTTTATAACTAAGCTATATCTTGAGTGCAGGATGTTAACATTATTACCCAAACCTTCCCCACTAAGACTAGCATTTAAACACACCAGCTGACAATTCAGCTAGGATTTCTTTCTTCACTAGGATGGAGGAGGAGATCAATAACAGATAATCTCCTTGCATCTGATATCGCTTGCAGGTTTGTTTTCTTGAGCAGAACTGGTTTAAACAAGACAAACTTGTTTAATGTGAAGCTACAGGAGGTTAAACAACTAAATCACACCAGGAACGATAAGAGAAGCTCAACCTCTGAGAAACAGAGAAGAGCAATTGCTGAGATCAGAGAATGAGGAACAGCAGCAAGTATAGCACTGTGGGGAGCTGCTAACAGGTCTGAGAATGCTGCACTTTAAATTGGCATTAACAAGCTACTCCAACAGCACTGTTTCTGCCATAATTGAGTTTCTTAACCCATAAAACCAGCACAAAAATCTCTGTAGGAAATTCAAAAAAACTGCAGAACATTTGGAAGCATAAAAGTAGCAGACTGGATAGCACTGGTAAAAATTTTCAGTATATTGGTTTCTGTATAATAAGTATATGTAACTATGCTATTTTCATATAATACTCATAAAATAAGTCTTAGTGTAAAGGAAGTGCAAATAAGAACATATTAAAGAACTCTGCAGCTCAGGTGGAGACAAACACTGCACCTACAATTTCTACCTGTGATGGGACCAAGGTCCAGCTCCCACATTGTGTAATTCCACCTGCCTCTTCAGCTCCAAGCCCAGGAGGAGGGGAAGCTGCAAAGGTATCACCCCAGCTTGCATCTGGACAAACTGCTTCAGGCCCTTCTAGCACCTTCTTTTCATCATTTTGCAGGGTGTATTTAATGAGCTCTAGCAAGGGCCACTGTGGCACAATGCTAAGAGGCAGCTCTCTGGACAAGAGGAAAAGAATAAGGGGAGAAGCAAGGAACAGAGCTGATGTAGAAAATCCTTTTCTTAGAATGACGTAAGAAACTGTGAGCCAGATCTTGAGATCCTATGAATCCAGGGTTTCCAGTGCATTACCAGCAACACACTTATGGCCAATATCTTTCCACATCTGGACACAGAGAGTTCTCTCCCTGACTCACATCCTTTGTCAATAAAGCTTCAAATATAAGCGTGCTTCTTACTTCTGAGATACCATACACAGAAAATACCAGAAACTAGAAGGCAGATAATCAAAATAAAGTAGTTTAAATATCAAACTAACCTAAAAACATAGCAACATCAACAGCATCAGCACTGTGCCCCTCATCACTCAACACCAAGACAATCCCCATACCACTCTGCCATGAGAGTTCAAGCTGAAGCAACCCTGGGGAGCTGAAACAGAATCATAGAATGCATTGGGTTAGAAGAGAACTTTATAGGTCATCCAATCCAATCCTCCAGCAGGAATCGGGACACCTTTAACCAGATAAGGTTGCTCAGAGCCTCATTCATTGACCTTGAATGTTTTCAGTGACAGGAGTCCCCACCACCTCCCTGAACAACCTGTGCCAGTGTTTTACCACCTGCACAGTAAAAATGTGTTCCTTATATTCAGTGTACATCTACCCTCTCTTAGTTTAAAATGATTACTCCTTGTCCTGTTACAACAGGCTTTGCTAAGAAGTCTGTTCCTATCTTTCCTGTAGCCCCTTTCAGTACTGGAAAGCTGCTATAAAGTCTGCCTAGAGCCTTCCCTTCTCCAGGATCAATAATTCCATCACTCCCAGCCCATCCTCATATGGGATGTGCTCCAGTCCTTGAATCACCTTTGTTGTTTTCTCTGGACCTATTCCTACAGCTCCATATCCTTCCTGTGCTGATGGCCCTACAGCTGAATGTAGGACTCCAGTTGAGGTCTCTTGTGAGCAGATTAGAAGGGAAGAAACTCCTCCCGCAACCTGTAGGCCATGCTTCTTTTGATGCAACCCAGGATACAGCTGCCTTTCTGGGCTGCAAGTGCACACTGTTGGCTTACGATCAGCTTTTCACTTGTAAAAGATCCAGCTTTCATGCCTTCAGCTACAGTATAATAAAATCACACAGAATCACAGAATCACAGAATAACCAGGTTGGAAGAGACCCACCGGATCGTCGAGTCCAATAATTCCCACCAATCCCTAAATCATGCTCCTAAGCACCTCGTCTACTCTAACCTTAAACACCTCCAGGGATGGTGACTCAACCACCTCCCTTGGCAGACCGTTCCAATGCCTAACCACCCTCTCTGTGAAGAAATTTTTCCTAATCTCAAGCCTAAATCTCCCCTGGCGGAGCTTGAGGCCATTCCCTCTTGTCCTGTCCCCTGTCACTTGGGAGAAGAGGCCAGCTCCCTCCTCTCCACAACCTCCCTTCAGGTAGTTGTAGAGAGTAATAAGGTCTCCCCTCAGCCTCCTCTTCTCCAGGCTGAACAACCCCAGCTCTCTCAGCTGCTCCTCATAAGATTTGTTCTCCAGCCCCTTCACCAGCTTCATTGCTCTTCTCTGGACTCGCTCCAGAGCCACAACATCCCTCTTGTGGTGAGGGGCCCAGAACTGAACACAGTACTCGAGGTGCAGTCTCACCAGTGCTGAGTACAGGGGGAGAATAACCTCCCTGGACCTGCTGGTCACGCCGTTTCAGATACAAGCCAAGATGCCATTGGCCTTTTTGGCCACCTGGGCACACTGCTGGCTCATGTTCAGTCGGCTGCCAACCAACACCCCCAGGTCCTTCTCCTCCTGGCAGCTTTCCAGCCAGGTTTCTCCTAGTTTGTACCTCTGCTTAGGGTTGTTGTGCCCCAAGTGCAGCACCCAGCATTTGGCCGTGTTAAACCTCATGCCGTTGGTCTCAGCCCAGCGGTCCAGCCTGTTCAGATCCCTTTGGAGCCTCCCGGTCCTCCAGCAGATCGACACTTCCACCCAGCTTGGTGTCATCTGCAAACTTGCTAAGGAAGCACTCGATGCCTTCATCCAGGTCGTTGATAAAGACATTGAACAGGACTGGACCCAGGACTGAGCCCTGGGGAACCCCACTTGTCACTGGCCTCCAGCTGGATTTAACTCCATTTCCCACCACTCTCTGGGCCCGGTCATTCAACCAGTTTTTCACCCAGGAGAGTGTGCGCCTGTCCAGGCCAGAGGCCGACAGTTTCCGAAGCAGAATGCTGTGAGAAACTGTATCAAAGGCTTTACTAAAGTCCAGGAAGACTACATCCACAGCCTTTCCCTCATCCAAGAGTTTAGTCACTTGGTCATAGAAGGTGATCAGATTACTATGGCAAGACCTGCCTTTCATGAACCCGTGTTGACTGGGCCTGATCACCCGGTTCTCTTGCAAGTGCTTCATGATCGCACTCAAGATCACCCGCTCTATGACTTTCCCCGGTACCAAGGTCAGGGTGACAGGCCTGTAGTTCCCTGGATCCTCCCTGCGCCCCTTCTTATAGATGGGCATGACATCAGCCAGCCTCCAGTCCAGCAGAACCTTCCCAGTCATCCAGGACTGTTGGAAGATGATGGAAAGGGGTTTGGCCAGCACATCCGCCAGTTCCCTCAAAACTCTTGGGTGGACTCCATCCGGCCCCATAGACTTGTGGGTGTCTAGCTGGGCAAGCAAGTCTCTAACCACCTCCTCTTGGACCTTGGGAATCTCATACTTCTCATCCAACCCCTGGGGTTGTGCGCAGAGGGAACAACTTTCCTTACTGTTAAAGACTGAGGCAAAGTAGGCATTGAGTACTTCAGCCTTGTCTTCGTCCTCTGTTACTCTTGTTCCCTCTGCATCTACTAGGGACTGGAGATTCTCCCTAGCCCTCCTTTTGCTGTTGATGTATTTGTAGAAAGACTTTTTGTTGTCTTTCACAGTCTTGGCCAATCGCATTTCTAGTTGGGCCTTAGCCCTCCTGACTTTTTCCCTGCACATTCTCGCTTCCTCCCTATAGTCCACCCAGGATGCCTGCCCCTTCCTCCAGAGGTCGTAGACCCTCCTCTTCTTATTGATGTCTCTTAGGACCTCCCTACTCAACCACGCTTGTTTCTTACCCCGCCGGCTACTTTTCCGGAACTTGGGGACGGCTTTCTCCTGAGCTGCTAGGAGTTCCTTCTTGAAGAGCGCCCAGCCCTCATGGACACCTTTGCCTTCAAGGAGCGCCTCCCACGGGACTTTTCCGACCAGCCTTCTGAACAGCCCAAAGTCTGCTCTCTGAAAGTTGAGGGCGACAGTTCTGCTAACCTCCTTCTTCATTTTACCCTGCACTGAGAACTCTATCATCTCATGATCGCTTTGCCCCAAGCATCCTCCAAAAATGCTTAACTAAGAATGGTTAGAAAAGTTAAAATACTAATTTTGGGGTTTTGTCATATTCAGGAGAGAAGACAGCTTGGTTGCAGGCCTATAAGACACCTTTTAAACATAAGTAATACATATCTGGAGTTAACTAAATTAATTTTCTATAATCAAAATCCTCCTATCACTTAAAATGTAAGTCAGTTGGATCTCTGACTTGAGAAGATAATCTTTCCTCCAAAACAGTGATCCTTCCGAGGGCCATTGCATTGTCACTTATCCTTTGTAGAACCAAGCATGTGCACATCTCTGCCAGTTTCCCAGGACAGATAAGGACAGGTTCAGGGACAGACATCTCCCCATGCTTTCATTCTTCTGATCTCTCCCTCTGCAGCATTCAGACCCAAAATATGGTCTAAAATAGAATTTAATTTATTTCCTTCTGGACAGTAATGGAACAAGTGGGCCCATGAAGATCAGTTCAGTCTTCTATTACTGTACACGCATTAAACATTTAAACAGCTATATTCCTTCTCCTAGTAAAGGTATTAAAAATGAACAGAACATTTCCAATTTGAATTCCATAATTATCCATAACACTCTCAAAGGATTTTATTTTTTCAGATGTCAGTATGTCATTTCCCCAAGCAACTTCTTAAACCCCTCTCTCCTCCATTTCTCTCTGGCTGCTTCTTACTAGGTACAAATAGAATCATGAGAATGGCTTGAGTTGGAGGGGACCTTAAAGTTCATCCAGTTGCAAACCCTCTGCCATGGGCAGGGACACCTTCCACTGGAAGTTTGCTCCCAGCCCCATCCAACCTGGCCTTGAACACCTCCAGAGACAGGACATCTACAGCTTCTCTGGGCAATTAAATCCCACCCCAGGCTTCCCCCAGAGAGGCAATAAAAAAGCAGCTTGTTTGGGGCACTGGCAGCACATTTCTGCAGACCAAGGCTTAAGCCAAGTGGTAGTTCTATAATGAAAAGCAAAAGCCCATCCTCCCAGATGGCACTCCCCACAAAATTCATGCCTGTTCCCATGGAGAAGTCTGCTTTCCAAAAATAGAACATCATCCATGGCATTGGTAGTCTGCTCAAGTAACAATGTAAACCTTGGCATGTTTGGGAAATATGCTCTTCTTCCCTAGCCCCAGAGCAGACCCTTGTTGTCCATCAGCACCCTCTGTGTCAGAGCTGCAGACAAGGCATACCAGAAGCAGAGTGCCTTAAGTTTGTGTATGAAGGAAAGAAATAATACAAGGAAGCAATAAGAGGACATTTACCTCTTACCCAGGGATAAATACCTTTATCGTATCCATGACCAAGCACAGCATCTCTACTAGCAGCCAAGGAGTTATCCCCAAGTCCTTCTCCATAGAGCTGAACAAGTGTTGCCTCATTTCCAGCATCATTCCCTTGTGCTAACACACAAGGGATGCAAGGGGACAATTGATTTCATGGAGGCTGTAGGAAGTCCAGTTCTTGGAGACATTGACCTTTTACAGAATTTGGTTGAGAACAGCTTGCTGAGTCCAGGCATTATCAAGGGAAGAAGGAAAGGCCATACAAGTGCACATATAACAACATAAATGACATTGCTCAAGAAAACCAAGCAAACTTTCCTCTCTTCCCCAAATTACAAGGTAGGTGTATGCAGCATGACCAATGTCTCTTCTCAGTCTAACTCTGTCAGATGTTACATTACCAGGGATGTATTTGTTGATGTGACTTCTATGGGTCCTTTCTTTCTCTCAGTGCTATCACTTATCAGTGTTTTCTGATAATATCCAAATAGATACACTCAACTCCAAAAAGGAGTTATCTAAATCTGCTGCACAGATAAGGCTGGAAACTTCAGTGCTGCTGTAGGCCATTAACAGAAATCCTTTTTCTTTCTGGGTCATAACCAAGAGTGAAAAGGAATCACTGATCTACCTGCTCTCTGAAAGACTACTCTAACCCACATTATACCAAATTCATCCATATGGATGTTACACATTCAGCTAATTTGTTTACATTCCCACAAAATGGCTTTTTTTCCCTGTTTTGTATTAAAGAGAAAATTATTGTCAGTGTGAATCCTGCAGCCTTGCTGCTAAGTCCCTGTTTGCCTAGAGAAAAATAATCTGTTATCAACTGTGAACAGAGTCACAGCATCTTTATACTGACCCTTTGCTGGTTTAATGCCTTTATATTTTCTTATTTCTTATGCAGTTTCTAATCCATGGCTTTATTTCTCCTTTCAGCCAAAAACTTTGTGCCACAGGCTTACTGAAAAGGTGCTTTGACAGCTCAGTAAAGTGTTTGCTGCTCCTTTTCCTGCTATTTTATTTGCATGTCCAAAAAAAAAAATTAATACATTTACAAGCCTTTTCTTCAGCAGAAGCTCAGCAATCAGTAGGCGCTGGTAACGGAAAAATACTACTTCATGCTCTCAAATAATTTACTTACTATTAAAAAGACCAATCCAGTTTAGAGAAACAAATTAAACGGCTGTTTCCCAAGGTTTTGCAAGTTGCTGGGATATTTTCTCTCTATAATTTTTTTTCTACAAGGACTGTTATTTTCTGAATTAATTTTTAAAGCAATTTATTTACAATTCTGCAGCACAATGAATATATAAAATTACATTATTTAGGCATTGCAGTAATGACACCATTATGGAGGAATTATGAAGATCAAATTAACAATCACAACCACCCATAACAACTGCAATAAACCACAACACTTCAATGTCATATTCAATGACATAA
Organism: Clamator glandarius; assembly: GCA_033459285.1. Classification (NCBI taxonomy): domain Eukaryota; kingdom Metazoa; phylum Chordata; class Aves; order Cuculiformes; family Cuculidae; genus Clamator; species Clamator glandarius. Next base: position 591,161 of record JAUNZM010000483.1, on the reverse strand, counting down.
AAGAATTATATGGACAACACATTTTAGAAGACAGGCAAGTAAACTTGTATGTTTGCTGTTCTCATACATAGTTGGTCTGAAACATACTGAGACAGCTTCTCCATCTGGTCCATAAGGTAAAAGTCACAGACCCCTTTAGAAGATACTTGACGTAACCTTACCTTAGGAAACTGGACAGTGCTCGAAGAACACCCTCCACATCAAACCTTGTCTTTGCTGATGAAGGACGTGGTTTAGCAAGGGAAGGAAGAGTGACTAAAACACTCACAATAAACAGGAAAGTCAAACAAGGGAAATGTGGAAAACCCGCATCTTTTCTCATCTTCTTTTGCCCACACTGCAGCCACCAGTAAGTTGTCAGAGAGAACTGGTGGCCCTACTGATCTGTGGGATGTTAACTTCCACATGAGGTGAGCCAGGAAAAAAATGCTCTCTGTGCTCTGTGTTTCAAATTGAAGCCTTGTCATCCACCTGGTGATTTACCCACAATCAGTGAGTCCCACCAAACTACATGATCAAGACAGAAATCCCACCACATTTGTCTGAGATCCAAACACCATGAGGGTCCTTCCAGAAGTTCCAAGCAGCAAGAGACAGATGCAGCCATCCTCCTCCTTCTGACACCCTCACCATGTGCCACAAGTCGTGCTGCTGTTCAAAGGATGCGGCCACCCACACTTGCAGCAGAGCCATGCAAAGAGCACAGAGAACCTGTGCAGAAGGTGTGATAAAGGAAGTTTGCTAAGTGGTATGGAGGGAGCACATCCTTGCCCATGCCACGAGGAGCTGGAGCAGCAACAGCAGGGGGCCAGTCCTGTCACAACCACCACAGTCAGATGTCAGCCTTGACAACACCCTCCCATGGATGTGGCACTTGAAAACGTCAGCCCCTGACCCCTTTGAGGGTTGGTATGGAGTTCAGAGGGGAGAGCAGTGTGATCTGTCCCTCTGCCATCCACTTTTCCCGGGCACAGTATCCTGGGCAAACTGGGAACTGACTCTGTTCCCCTGAGTGGATGTGAATGCTCAAACCTGCAGCTTATCCTTATCTCAAGGAAAGGGCTACCACTGCTGCTGAATGATTTGGGCTGAGGACTCTGAGCTAGTGCTACAAGGGAAGAATGGGAGCACGCTTGATGAATGTTATGCTGTCAGGCGGGTAAGATAGCACCGAAGGATACAGAACAGAATTTGGAGGTAAAGGGAAATCAGCTCCAAACCAAAATACCTTTTCTATTTAAGGCAGGAGAAATACTAGCCACAGGCTGTTTACAGCTAACTAGTTTATATAGTTTCAATTCCAATGTGCTCTAACCTCAGTTGTTTTAGTCATACACTCGCTCCCTGTTAGCCAGGTTAGTCTGCCTACTGATAAGCATCAATTTTATTTATTTATTAAACTTTACCAATAACCTTTTGAGGGGTTTTAAGGCAATTCTGATAATTTTTTTTTCAAACTTTTCTCTTATCGGTATTTCCACTGAGGAATGGAGATCACGATAGCGCTACTCAAGGTTAGTTATGCCTTCCAGTCATCTGGCAGGACGTGGATATACTGAAGCACAGAAAAAGAGAGAGTTGTAGGCATGGCCTCTTGCTGTGCATTGCACTGTTGTGGAGCAGCAAGCCTTGGCCAGCTGTGGCAAGCCTTGCCCAGCAGGCAGGTCTCTAGCTCAGCCACAAGATCAGAAGTTTCATCAAAATCGCTTTGACATTGTCCAACTACAGTCACCTTCCCCTGTACAAAGTAATTACAGCAAGACTGTTCCCAAGCAGCTTTTGCTACCATGAAGCAGAGTGGGAGACCAGCAGGCTGATGTCCAAGCACAGTCCTACTCAGGCATCAGGTCAATCCTATCCACCCCAGGTCACACGCACTGGTTTTAGGATTGCACCAGAGGAGCCTGCATATCCCAGCGGCACTGGGGCAGCTGCCCACAATGGACAGCATGATACAAAGCTTTCAGGGACCCCCATGGGCATGACAACAAGTCTTGGAAAAGCCCACCTGACGCATTTAGGGAGAAGTGCATTAAATAGCCTCCTCTTCACCAAAACACTGCTCTATAGCAACAAAACCCTAATGGCTGGCAGACTCTTGTCTTCTCACTTACATAAAGCTCAGCTAGGATGAAGGAAGAACATTTACAGCACATGGTCTTCAGTTTTATCTTGCTTTTGAGCTTTTGTAGCAGCAGATAAACTATCCATTAATAAAACACAACTTATAAGCATGAACAAATGTTTCTCTTCTTTCAAGAGCAGTGTTTTATTGACTGATTGTATCTATAGAAATAGAACAAAACCACAGATATAATAAATCCCTCATAAAGAGGGATATTTTTGTAAAAGCAGATAAAAAAGCAACTTCAAGAAAGACAACAGGCAGAATTAAGAGTCAGGAAATAACCCCCCCATGTTTTCTAGAGAAACAAAAAGCAGACTTTGGCCTCTGAACTTCAATAATTTTCAGATCCTGACACAAAGGCAACTGTTGCTAAATAGGTGGCCTTTCAAGGCAGCAGCAGAAAGTTTAAGTTGTGCAACACCATAAACTCCAGAGTGTAAAATATATTTAGCCCTGACCTAACAATAGAATCAGCCCTCTTTTAAACAAGCAATTCCATGAACAAAACAATTTTTAAACAGCTGTTCCAGAACAAATGCATCCTAATTCCCACAGTCTTTCTATTGCCCTCCTTGTGGATCCTCCTCTGCCAGGTGAACTGGTTATCTTTCAACTACATGAACCCATTACTCAGTATCCCTCTTCTACTCAAGAATCTGATTTTTGAAATATTTAAAGGCATTTCATACCCCAAGAGCCCTCGACCTATTACAGCTGCCTGAAATTGGCCTGAAGACCATGGAGGTGCAGCAAGAGAGGGGCAGACAACTGCAGGAGCCCTATTTCCTTGCACAGCCATGCAGAATGCCCATGCAAAGGGGCAAGCAGCGAAATCCATTCACGTCCACAAGGACATCCTGCCCCCTCCTCACCCTGGCAGGGTGACCTGTGCTCCAAGATCCTTGAGCTCTCACCTAGCACCACAGGGGTTCCTGCCTGACCCCGAGAGAGCAGAGGTTTATTTATCTGCTGGGGTACTTCCCCTCTCCTCTTCACTGCCAGAAACCTTTCCAGCAGGAGTGTTTCTTTTCCACGGAGTCCAATCATAAACCCAGGCAGGCCCCACGCAAGCTGGGACAATGCTGGGGTTTCATAACTTAAACATTACATCCTGTACTGCTGCAGAAATGAGGTAAACAAGGGTAAAAGAAACGCTCACAAATATTTCAACACACACGCCAAAACTGAGTCTTGGAGATGACAGAGGCTACCAAGAGTCAAAGAGCACAGTACAAAGCACTCAACATCTCTGACAGAGGTGGCAGAAGAACACCTTGCCCTTCCAGCCATGTGCTGAAATTCTGCAAGGAACAATGCTTCGGAGAGAGCATGGCTTAGGGTCTGCCTGCCAAGCCATCAGCTGGGTGGTTGCTCCTGAGCAGCTAAGGGGTCCAGGGTCTCAACCACGCTGGTTTCTTGCCTTGCCAGCTGCTTTTCCGGAACATGGGTTTTCTCATGGGCTGCTAAGAAGCAGGAAAAGAATCCATTGCTTTAGAAAGTAAGCTAACCCACTCGGCACCCCCAAATAAAAGTTGGCAAGCACAGGCTGCATGTTTGGGAGGTGAACAGCATTGACTGCTTTGGCTTCTCTGAGGCTGAGTTTCATGCAGAACCTCTCTGGCCTCCTGAAGTCCTTCACACCAGGTCCCTTCCTCAGCAGCGAAGGAAGAAGAGGCCAAATGCTGCTACATCTGGGGCCCACGGGTAAGCTGGGGAGGGGCTTTTTGTCAGGGAGTGCAGGAACAGGACAAGGGTGGAGGGACAGTTTTAAACTGAAAGGGAAGATTTAGATGAGATATTAGGAAGAAATTCTTTACTGTGAGGGCACTGAGATGTTCAAAGCCAGGTTGGATGAGTTTTTAAAAGCAACCTGATGCATTGGAAGGTGTCCCTGTCCATGGCACTGGGTGGGAACTGGATGATATTAAAGGTCCCTTCAAACCCAAATCATTCTATGATTTTGTGATTTGTGGGTCCTGGCGCCGCCATTGCTATGATGCAAAGATGAGGTCCTGTGAGCATCAGCTTGCACATCAACCTGCGTGAGCAAACTGAGAGGGTGGTTACAGAGCCAAATTAGATGGTGCTAAAAATACCAGAAACTACTCAATCTCTGCCTGTCCCTGGCTCCTTCTGCTGCCAGAACCACACTGCAGTATCACTTCACCTTTAGCTCAGAGAAGAGCCTGTCCATATGGAGATATCACACTATTCCACCTCTGTGTAAGAAGCCATAGACTTGTACAATTCTCCTTACCTCTTCACATATTTTCCATATCAGAGCTAAACACATGGTTCTGCTTTCAGGAATGCTGACTTTCTCTGAGGGTAACAATCATGTATTTTTAGCCTACACTGCACAGGAAGCAGAACTTACACACACCATGTGCTTCTGCACCCTTGCGAGTTATCCAGGGGCCACTTCCAGCTGAAGAAAGCACTACCAGAATGCTTGGACACCAACTTCCCAGAAGAACAAGGAGAAGAGAGATACCACCCCTCCAAGGAAAGGATCCAGAGGAGTTTATTCCTTATCAGACATCAGAGAATCCAAGCACAGGCTGTAGATTGGGATAAAACCTGCCCACTGTGGCAGCTCAGCTCAGAGACTTTTTGTTATCTTTTCCAAATTAATGACAGGACCAAGGAACAAAACCTACCCAGAGATGGTTTCTGTCCAAAATTTTGTTTCAGCAACAGAACAACTGGCCAGTTTGGTTGTTTGCAGAGATGACCAAAATAGATTCATATTAGTTTAAAACATGGAATGTTTGAAATGATTTTTAAAAGAACACAGACCTTTATGAACTTGTTGCTGCAATGTCACCTCCTGCGTAACAGCCAATTATATCATTAAATTCTAGAACTGGAATGAAAAGTTTTTCTCTGTCAATCTGACTGCTTTCTAGAGATTAGGTATGTTGTATGGCCATAAATATCACTTATACATCTGTTCTGGCAATCTAGCGGTGTTTTAACCCTACTTGATATCCGGAACACCGCTATGAAGAAGTACTTACTAAAATTGCAGCTGGGCTTGGGATAGCCCTTCAATGTGCTTTTTAGCTGTTTTTCAGTGGACAGCCCTTCTCCTAAGGATTCAGTGCCACCAAATTGCATCCTAGCAGGTTTGCAGAAATTAAAGCTAAATCAGAATAGAATAAAAGAAGAATAAAATTTTAAATGGTCTTTGACACGCATGGAAGAGTGTTGCCCAGTAGCAACATGAAAACCCCTTTGAGACATCATGGAAATAACCAGGTATTGACAGAAACCAGCCCCAAAATTAGGTATGTTGAATTAACATGTTTCCTTGATTTCTACCCTTGAGGAAGGCAAAGGAAAAGAAATCAAACCACTCTTGTACTGCAGTATTAATGACCATTTAAAACTTTACTGGCCAATATGGGACAAAAGTGAAGGGCATCCAAGGTTCTGTGAAGCCGGAGCTGGAGGCATCTGCCAAAGTGTGTCCTCTTTCAATCAGATCTGACCATCCTCAAGAGCCCCATGGGAGACAGTTACAACTGCATCTTGGTGTGGGAAGGGGACAGTTTTGCATGTGTAGGGGAAGTGTCTCTGTGCTGGGGTCAGTGCTCAGGAGCATTGCAGGAGATGGAAATGCTCCAGAAGAGCAAGAAACTGCGCTGCTGACAGCATGGTTCTCCATCAGGGAGAAGGCAGATGTCATTATAGCCCCTATCAGAACTAGGTCTTCAGTTTCTTGATGTGCATTCTAATTTAATTCAACACCACTTTCTGACATGCACATTAACATTTCATTTCAGCCTTGTCCTTCAGAGCACAGCAAAGCACTGAGGGGGTCAGAGGCATTCTTCCAGGAGGGAAAGAAGGAGGAGGCGGGTGAAGACGGGTGAAGAGCTGAAAGAGCCAATGCTAACTGTATGTAAAACCTGGAATGGTGTGTTTGCTTTCATTCGCTGCCTCTCAAAAAACCCCTACAGAAGTCAGGAAGTCTAGGACAGGGGCATAACAGCATCCACAGCAGTCAGCATGAACAGTGTTGTGAGCAGCACCTGCTGGCAAAGCTGACCTCTATGCTGCTAAAGGAATTTTTTTTAAGAAAGGAGATCTATAATCCGTAAGAAGGAGCAGCATCACAAATTATCAAGAAACACGCTGCCTCAGCACACCAGCAGAGCACTGACCAGCTCTGAGCTCACTGAGTCCCTCCAGAAGAGATACCCCATGCCCAGGGGGACCTGGGCCCACAAGAATCTCCCCAGTTATCATCTGAGATCTCAAACTTGTCCCCTTAGCAGTCCCCACAGCACACCAGCCATGCTGCTTTTTTGGTACAAGTTAAACTCAAAGATTTGTAGATTTTAATATTCTGCCATAAATCAAACATTTGTTCTTATCTGGGATTGTAAAGGAGAGGGAGAGAATATAGAACTTCACAACACAAGGGTCAAATAACACATGCAAATGAGGTTTTTTTGACTTCTGGAGTTTGGGAAAATGCAAAGATGGCATCAGCCCCATCTAAATTATCTTTCACTTGCTGCAGCTGAAACGTTGCTTTTCTCTCCTAAGATTAACTGAGCATATGCCCCATTACACAGCCAGCTTCTTTGCTTGCACACTGCTGATAACATGTAAGAAAAAGTAATAATCCTTTCCAGCTAAATTGCTGTTACCAGGGATATGGATTAGTAGGCACAGAGATGTTGGGCTGATGGTTGGACTTGATGATCTTAGAGGTCTTTTCCAACGTTAACTATTCTATGATTCTGTGACTTCCATCACCACAGAGAGGACTGCTTGTGGTATTACAGGGGTGGTTACAGACCTGAGGGTACAGGGACATCCTTGCAGTCACACCTCCCAGTGAAACCAGCCTCACATCAGACCCACAAGGATGAAACCCACAGGAACCCTCCCTGAATCTTTAGTAGACTTCAGGGTAAAAAGCCTAAAAAGGCAAATTCCAGCACCACGGGCAGTCCAACTGCAGCTGTATGTTTGTGATACCAAAAGCTTGGCATAGGAGCCCACACGTTCTGCATTCTTCCGCCACCTTAGATGTAAGCAAACCTCAAGAGATGTCAAAAACTGTTGTAACCAAGCAATCCATACAAACAGAGTTTATGTGTTGAGGACATCTTAATTTCTAATAAAACTTGGGAGAAGTTAATTACATACACAGTCACCTCTGTGTTTGTGCACAGTGTCAGAAACAAAAGCTCAGGCTTTGACCATGGCAGCATTTGACTGTACAAAAATTACTATAACAGATAAATTTTGTTTAGCTTGTAATGCAATAAAAACCTCCTGTTTGCCTTTTCCAAGGTAAGCTTATAACAGGGGGAGTAGGGAGAAAAAGAAATACACGGAAACCTGGCTGTTATTGAGAAATCAATTAAACCTATACATCTCATCAGTGCTCTGAAGGGTCGAACAGTTTCATTACTAGAGGTTCAGTGTCTCAGCCCAGATCACTCATTACAGGTGTTTCAGCATTTAACTAGTCAAAAACAGATCTCAGAGATCCAGATTCAGAGCAGCTAAATGTAGAAAACCCAGGGTGCGACAACTGGGATGTTGAAGAGTTTGCCAATTCCAGGGCAAACACAAGGATGGACAGCAGAGAGAAGGTTTCAAGGCCAGACTGGATGGGGCTTTGAGCTACTTGATGCAGTGAGAGGTGTCCCTGCCCATGCAGGGGGGTTGGAACTGGATGGGTTTTGAGGCCCCTTCCAACCTGAACCATCCTACAATTCTATGATCTGGGCTAGGGAGATGGAGGTGAGGACCATAAACAGGGACTTGTGCTCTGCAGCAGGTGCCAGTAGACCCTGATCCTGTGCTTCATGGAAACACATATTTCACCTTGGAAATCCAGGAGAGAGACAGGAATCCCCAGAAAGAAAAGTTAAGGTTCCTGCTCTAAAAACAGTCCTGTAAGATCCCCTAATACTTCTTCTCTGCCACTTCCCCCCTATGCCTTCCCCAGCAGAAGGAAATTTCCACTTAACCTACCAGTGCTCTCCTAAGATTTTTTCAGACACTGGGGAGAAAAGAGAAATTGCTTGCAAGTCCAAATGATTAGAAATACCCGATTTTTTATCTGTTACATTAGGGCAAGGATCAGCTTGCTCCTATTTTCATCAAGTGTTCTTCATTCAACTTCTACTTTTGTCTTCAAGATCAAAGCAAATGTCACTGAAACTTTCAGCAAAGAGAGCGCAAGATAAGTCTGCTGTCAATACGGCACTGCTGTATTTGATTTTTGTCTGCCACTGCCCTCTCTCTCCTGGTCTCCCTTTTCAAGTACATTTCTTCTTTTTTCTTTTTGCTGGCACACAGCAATTCCCAATTTAAGAAAAATATTCTGCAGAAGAGATACTCCTTCAGCCTTTCCTGTTAGATTGCAAAATGCACTTTGAAAGATGCTCTGAGGAGCTACAAGATGCAGAAGCCCCATATTCCCCAGCCTCTGTGTGGACAAAGACTGAGGCACAGGCAGGAGAAGCTAGAATTTTACTCAGTCAATATGCTCCTCTTAGTTGTCACAATGAAACAGCACTACCCTACCATGCAGGATTTTAGAAGAATTAAGGGAGAAAGAAAGGCAAGGATACAGCCATACTACAGCCACCAATTGCACTACTTTTATAAGAAAATCCTTCACCCAATAATTAAGCTTTAAAACAGAAGTTATAAACTTATATAGCTGGCTTGAAAATCCAAACATCTGTTTCTTTCGCTCAGAAGAATGCTAGTCAGCAGGTGAACGAGGACAGTCTTCAGCAGTAAATTAGTTTGATACTGCTAGTCAGACAGCCAAGTTAACAAGATAAACATGAGACAAAATAGGGCATGAGGACTTACTACGTTGAGCAGAGTATTACAAAAACATGACTAGCTCCAGACAGGCACCAACTCACACAAATTTCCTGTGAAAAAACAGCAAGAGCTTTCCACCTAATGCTGCCCTCTTGGCACTCACCTGCTTATCCCAGCATAGGTGTTCTTCTGCCTTAATTTCAAGGTCCATTAACCACAGCATGTCAAGCTCTGTCCCATCAACCTCCTTTGTGCTCTCTTAGGCCAGGTGGATCCCATCTCTCTCTGATGAGGGCTCTGGTGTTAAAATCCCAATCACTCTCGTTGACACCAGCTGCTCAAGCAGGGTCTGACCTGAAAGGCTCCTCTACTCCTTCTCAAGCCTTTTTCCTCCCTGGCAGGATCACAGGGAAAGCCTCCTGCCCCCTACCCCACCGTATGCTGAGACGTTCAAAACTACCAGCCCAGGGAAGATAAAAACGGTGATGGAAACAGCAAAGGACAGAGGATTCGGTTTCTGACCATAAGGTGTGCAGGGAAAGAAACGTTTCCAGCTGCAGGCAGGCCTGACCAGTGCGATGGACAATCCCATGGCTGAGCAGCTGGTCTGACCACAGCTGGACAGGCCAGATGTGGTCAGAGCGGCAGTAACGGCCCACTGTTTAGTGAAGAGCAGCTTTGTGGAAGGCCTGACTCTCAGCTTTGGTGGTTATTGTGGCACGCTTACACTTAAAAAAAAAAATTTAAAATCCACATTTTTGTGGTACGTGAGGTCTCCCAGGCCCTGGAGCAGTGATCTCTGACCTCTCCTGTTCTCCCCACCCCACGGTCAGGCTGCTCAAATTCCTCTGGACCAGGGAATGAAACCACTCCCCAGACAGAAACGGTCCTTCCTCTCCAAGAATTTATGGATTAGAAAGCTTAGGCTTAATGTGTTTTCCCCCATGAAATACAATATTAAGAAGCCTATTTATGCTGCTTCTACTTTACTTCCCAGCAGAATATTTACTAAAAATATCCTGCCAAGATATTCAAATATTTAAATACAGACTGTGGCACTAATTTCTACAGATTTGTCTTCTGGGGGCTGGTTTTGGTATATTTAAATTCTATTATTGTGCCTTATCAAGAGTGTTCTGGGGTAAAAGCATACTTGAAGTTTAACAGGTTGAAGTCAAGAGGATTTATTGTTTTCAACAACCCTGATGATCAATATATGGTTTACAAAATTACTGGGGAAAACAATCAGGAATGATTGGAGAGATCTATCTCCTTAAAGGAAGCAGATCTGCTGTCTTGGCATGTTAGTATCCTGAAGCAGTACTGGGATAGTTTATAGAACCCTTAGAACAGCAGGTCATGTGCTAAAAACAAATCTGTCACACAGTTCTTCCACTCTTAGGCCACTGGCAATAGCTGCAGACTCCTGCATTTGCCCCATGACTTTCCCTTTTAATTGTTCGAAATCAGCAATTAAAGGGAATCAACTCCAATATGGCACTTTCATCCCAAACAAAAAAATGTCTCAAGTCAATAACAGTAAAACTCCTCAAATACATTTATTTGTCACCAATGAAAATACTGTACAATACTCAAGAAAAGAGGCTGGAAAAGGCAATATGTTAAGACTGGCTTTCATCAATATCTTTGTCTGGATCCATCTCTGCAGCTTCGCTCTCCTGTTGCTGTTTCTTCCAGAGTTTAGCCATGGCAAGCAGTTTGAGATTAGGCTGATTGGCAGTATCTTCTGGGAAAATATAATCATAGTATTCCTCCCAGCCAGCATCAGACTAGGGAAAAAAACACACCACAAAGCAAGTTTAATTTGCACGTTAATGTTAGCTGTTAGAAGGTGTTTCTAATAAGCATGAGATAAAGTTAAAATCAATATTTGTTAGACCACCCATAGCAGCTGAAACCCATGAGGTGAAAGGTTGTAAGATACTGCTAGTGCTGTGCATAATGGTGAGGTAGATTTGATGAACAGCCTGGCTATAGCTCCCAAAGTTAAGAAACATTATCTGCATAATACTACCAAAAGCTGTTTTGATTTGTCTATGGTAGGAATTTAAAGTAAACATAGCTTTAGAATTTGGTATGAGTACTTCACAGAATTAATCACAGGATTATAGACTGGTTTGGGTTGGAAAGGACGTTAAAGGCCATCCAGTTCCAACTCTCCTGCCATGGGCAGGGACACCTCCCACTGGATCAGCCTCATCCAGCCTGGCCTTGAACACCTCCAGGGATGGGGCAGCTGTGACTTCTCTGGGCAACCTGTGCCAGTGCCTCCCCACCCTCACAGGAAAACATTTCTCCCTAATACCTCATCTAAATCTTCCCTCTTTCAGCTTAAAACCATTCCCCCTCCTCCTACCCCTGATAAAGAGCCCCTCCCCAGCTTTCCTGTAGGAGTATTTCCCATACTCTGACTCACTTGCCCACCTAGCCTGCTGAAGAGTCATATTTTAGGACAATGATTTTTTTCAATTACTGCAGTGAAACTGGTATGCAGTTAAGCATCCATCATAGCTGAATTTGCTTTGTGTACCAGACCCCAGTACAAAGCCACCAAGGATTCACAGCAACTACTTGCACAATTTTTCCTCTTACCCCATCTTCAGCCTGCAGTTTCCTCCTTTTCTTTATTTTTTCAGGCATAAGTTTAACTATCCTCTCTTTAGTGGTGTCTGTTCCAAACTCCTCTTCAAAGTTTCTCCAGGATTCTAGAAGCATGACTCTCTCCTCCTTCTCCTCACAACTGCGCATCGCCTTATTAGCCTCTTCATAAATCTGCCGGCATCTTGACAAACTCTCCTCCTTTCCTGCAGACAGCTCAAACTGTGCAAAGCTGATCCATACCTGCAGTGAAAACAAATCAAAACCAAGGTGAGACCTCCACTTGGAACTCTGATAGCTACGTGATAGTTTAAAAAATAAACCAAAAAACAAAGCAGCCAAAAAAGCGCATGTCAGCGTAAGTCTAAAGAATTTTTTCATAAACAGATACAAAAAAAATTCATGTGCTCGTGTGTGAGATGTGCCTTATTTTAGCAAAACAGAATATTCACGTAGCCATGCTGACAAATTTCTCATGGTTGTTTCAGATCAAATGATTTTAGTTAAACAACAGCACCAAAATACATTGGGAAAAATCACAACTATTTCTTTCTCGCAATGTTTTTGCAACTAAAATGCCAAAGTCATTCAGCAGGAAAAGGGCTGCTTGGAAGCCTTCCGTAAAGTCTTCTTTTTTGTAAGATATGCCAGTTGTTATAAATGCTGTTATATATATAATTTAGAAACTTCTTCCCTCTTTTCATGGCATAGACATGGTACTGTAGTTAGGTTCACTGGTGATTTGAAAAAGCTACACATTCAAAGCAGTCAGGGGTTTCCATCCACCCTGGACTGGATCCAAGACCAGTTCTATGTTCTGGCTACTTGTACATACCTTAACGTGCTGCGTCCGCTGAAGAAGTCTGCGGTAAAGGTTTCTTGTTTTCTCATACTCTTCTTGCTCAATTTCAAAGTCAATGTAGGACTTCCAAAGAACCTACAAAAGAGAAGTGTCTCCTTATACTCATGGCCCACAGAGATAATAAAAAAAACAACCCACAAAAAATGAGGAGGAACATGGATAAAAGTAAAATTTCTCTGAAAAAAACTTTGAGTTCTGAGTACTGATTGACTGCTCAAGCTAGGATTACAACTAAGCAATATCAAATCTTGTACACATAATCCATTTAGCTCACTCCCATAAGCATGTTTCTCCCTTCATGTTTTTTCATGGCTTTTATAGTCCTGCTAAGAAACAGATGCTAAATCAATGAGATACAGGCTAAACCACTACCTTAAGCAGTTCTGTTCAAGCTGGTAGATTATTTAGATTTTAATTACCCAGGCTGCGTAATAAATAGCTTAAAATCGTGCCAACTGTTCATTAGCCCCCTTACCTCTGGCATATCTAACCGGGGTTGGCTGATAGCCAACTCATATATCGCACGAGCTCTATCAATGTCACCAAGAATGGTCTCCAGCTCAGCAAATTTAATCCACGATGTGCAGTTTTCCGGTGCGAACTCTAGGAATTTTTCATACAGCTTTCGGCAACGATCAAATTCTCGCAATTGTAATTCCAATTCGATATAACCTTTAAACAGTTTGTTTTTTGGACATTTACCTATGGATGTGCCCTGTTAAGCAGAAAAAAAACACCAAACCAAAACTACTTAAAGATCTTGCAAGGAAAAAAATCCACTATTTTCTTAACAACTGTTTACTCTCTAATATTTGAACTAGAATTTATTTTTGAGCAGAGTTTGTGTTTTCAGACTCTCTTCTGGGCCAGTACGAAATCCAGCCAATGTTTGCAGAATGAGTATGCACCTATAAACACCAACAAAAACTCTGAAAGCAGAAAACCTTCACTTCTTACACTTCCACATAACATGGATTCTCCATGAACTATTAGCTAAAACTCACACCAGCTCATTAAATGAACACTTTTTCTTGCATCAAAAGGTGAAGAAAGCACAGCACCAGTCTGTACTGGTCTTCTGGGTAAGCAGTTCCCAAGTATCTCAAAAAACGGATTACAGCAAGAGAAAGTGTCTCCTGGACCACCACTGCTCTTCGTCATTGCGCAGAGAATTGTCCACGCTCCCTGCCTTCTGACTTACAGTGATGGATAGATGGAGAGTAATGTTTTAAAATATACTTCCTCTTTGATATGCTTCAGCATGTGAAGAAAACTGCTGATCATAAGCCACTGTGCCAAGCTGTGAGAAAGTAGTTAATGATTCTTAATTTAGGAGTCTTTTAAAGTTGAGAATGTGTATATCTAAGACAGGCATATAGTGAGCTTCACTCTCTGAGTTGCTTCTGCAGACAATTCTTATTTATTAAGCCCTACAGCCTCTGTTCCTTCAAGCTACTGTGAATTAATTAAGTTGAGATCAAACTCCCTCACTACAACTCTCTGGCACAACTTCCCCACACACTGATTATCTCGGTACTTATTAAAAATGGAGGAAGCCACCACTTGGGGATCAATTTAGTCACCATTATGGCTCTTTGGCTATACAAATGCCTTTGCTATTTCAAAATATGCTCAGTTCTTCCTCATGCAGACCTCATTTTTTTAAGCAGCCTAGGCTTCAGATGATCTCCTGTCTCCAAGTCCCAGCACCTCTCAGACTCAGGGAAAACAAAGAAACCACATACCACCTGCAGACAGTGAAAATAAGGGAGAGCAAGGTGCTGTCTGCATGCTGACAAGAGCTTCAGCATTGGGAGCTGGACCTTCTCTTCCACATGTTGACAACGTGAGGCCCTCACCCCAGGACCCCAGCAAGGCTTCTGGCCAATGATATGGTTCAAAATCAACTCATTGTAAAAGAAAGAAACTGATTGCCAAATCTAAGGCCAGTCCAAAAAAAGAGTTATGACCACAGAAGCAAAATTTGGTTCCCAAAATATTAAAAATGGAACTTAAAAAAAAAAAAAAGGCTGTCAAAAAGGGAAAAAGACCAACAAAAGACAAGCCTAAAAGAAAGCGAGGAAACTTCTTTTCAGGCAGAGCAAAGCAGCCTTTCCAGAATCTCCTATAATATAGACCCCCATAAAAAGAAGGCCAGAAGCAAGGTGCTGACTGGTGACTATGGTAATGTTGAGTGATGGTATCTTAAGCCAAGGTGGAAGAGCAGCATGCTTCAGGACAGACAGTTGTCTTCTCCTGCAGGGAGACAATAATAATCTCACAGGGTATTTAACTCCTCCATTTCCTTTTTTCCTGGTCATGGGCAAGAGTCCAGCTCAAGAGACAACGCTTTACTAGCACATTGGGGGTAGACGTGGTCCAGTGTCAGCTATAGAGGGCCATTCACATTTATGCTTTCATCCCTGCTGTGCCATAGTTTTGATGGAAATCCCATCAGTTTTCTCCTTAAAGTCAAACCACCTCAACTGTTACTAACGTTAACTTTCTCTCAACATCCCTAATGCTCTCACAGAGCTTATTTATAAAACATTAATTGAAGGAAGAAGTTTTTAATTTCAGAAGGTTTTGCCACCAAAATGCACACCGTTCCTCTCTGACGTGCTGACATCCACATATTGAACTCCACATACAAGCTCCTAAGCCTGCTCAAAGTTCCCATGATTGCTTCTATGAGCAACCCGGTAGCTGGGACTCTCTCTAATCAGCAAGTCTTAATTTCTGAGAGTGAAAAACATCTATCTATTTAAAATGCTTTTAAAAACACTACTGTTAGTCCAAGTATCATTTAAATAAATCAGCAGTGGTTAGAGATTTCCAACTGCACTAAGCTGATATGGGTATTCTCACATTCAGATGTGTTCTGTCAGCTGAAACAAGAAAGCCACTACATCCATTTCTGCCTGTGGCCAATTCATCTCATCAAGCTACGTTTCTTTTAAATCATACATGACAGTAACTACTAGCCCCTGAAGACTTGTCGCATGCTTTATTTAAGTGGATTAAACCAGCAATTTATAAAGTACAATTTAAGATCTTTAATGCCATTCCCTTGTTACTATTAATTAATAAAGTCAAGTATGGAATTAACAGAAGCTTACCAAAGCTCTTCTGGCAAGTGGAAGATTTTTCTGGCGTATTTCAAACTGTGCATAGAGCAGCCATATTTTGGCAAATGTAAACTGAAAGAAAGAGAGCAATGTGATGACTGGGTTGGAAGCTTAGTAAATACTGCATATATTCTTTAAAAAAAAAATCACTCTGTCTATACAAGCTGTTACTGCTACTGCAGTGAATTGCATTTGACCTCAGTGTTTTCCTGCTGAAAAGTTGAAAGTTCATACTCCAAAACAATCCTCTAGAACGTGACAATATATTCCACCACAAACAAAAGCAAAAATGGCCAGACCAGCAGTTTTGTCAAACAAAGAAAACGGTTCATTGACCAATTGATTGGTAAAGTATCAGCTATTACTGAATCAGTTGATGGCTAATAAAATTCTAATAATCGCAGCTTAATTCTAATCTACACAGCTGATACACAGATGACACTATTAATAACAAACCAGAAAAGGTAGTATATGAACTGAGATTTCTTGAAATTCCAAGGCAATATTGATGTGTTTTAAGGGTTTGGCCATGTGGATATGGATGTGAAAACTCACTTGACCAAAAAACCCACAAACCCAAAAAATCAGTCTTGAAGACCAGCTGTAACGGGGAACAGAAATCCAAAAGACGGTTTATCAAATACATCTCCCCTCAGCTGGGATCATGCAAACAATTAGAAACAGTTGCTATAAAAGGCAGTAACTCCATATAAATGCAATACCAAGTCTTCTACAGAGACTACAAGTAACAAGGCTGGGAGCAGCTATAAAAGTACTCAACCTTGGGGGGGGGGGAGCCACCAAAAACAACCCAAGTAAAGAATAGGTTAGAGTTTTTTCTTGCTACTTAATAGTACTAGACTATCCTCTGACTATGTGTTACCTCAGCTTCTTTTACTCAGTCATTCAAAAATAAGTGGGGAAAACCCTCACATTGCATCATCAGGAAATCTGACACCAGCATGTGGCCTGTTACTTCCCACTGATGATGCAAATTACAGCCATCCAACACCTCAGCGTGTAAAAACCATTCCATTTTGGAAGATTAACATTATAAGAGACTGTAAGAGAGATTTCAAACACTGAGTAGACTATTCATGAACATTCTAACAGCCATTTAGAGCTGCTTACACACCGAAATCTTGAGTGGAAAAGAAAACTAAAGGAACTCATCTTGGGGATTTCAATCCAAGAGTGAACAGAGAAGCCATACCTTCTTGTGGGGAATGAGCTCAATACATGCCTGATACACTTGTCTGGTTCGCTCTGCATCCTGTAAAAACAAGCAAAATTAAACACTTTGTTCACTGCTGAGATTTCACTACGTTTTGAATCATGCAATGATTCCAAAACTGTGGAACACTATTTAAACTGTTTAGAATCATGCATACTTAAGATATGAACTTAGCATGCACAATTGCAAAATGGTAATTTTTGAGAATCTCTAAGAGTCATCTTTCCAAAACAAGATTCAACACTAAGAAGTAGACAACAGAACAATTTGGGGGAAAAAATCTTTCTGATATTTAACAGACACTGAATAGCTATAGCGCACTATAATTTTATAAAATAAAGACCAGCTATGTTACGTGACTGGTAACAGAAGAAATAATTACACAGCCTCAAATGACCACTGTAGCAAGAATTTGATGGCTTCACAGAACAACTTCACAAACAGTTTTCTTAAATATATAAAAAAATTTAACGTGTTCCGGTACCAGCTTGAAACAGGCAACTCAGATGAGGTTAGAAAGACCTACTTCTGCCTTTATTATCAGCGTGTTTCTGGATTAATTGGAGTGAAACCAAAATAATTTTTTCTCCTGTGCACAGAAGTAAAAAAGAAGGGAAAACAACCCTATACTTAAGTAGCAAATCCTGTAGCTTGTTACACAAAACAAGTAAGACACGGTATTTTTAGTTCTCATGTTTTTTAATAAAATATTTGTAGCTATCTAACATTAGGAAAATAGTTAAGAAAGAAAGAAAAATCCTCACTACTTGCCTTTGCCTCCAGCTCTTCATATAATGCATAGTTAATCCACAGATAGATGTATCTTTTCCAGTGTCTTTTCTCTTGAATTGGAGGAACATTGGCGATGGCTCTTTCATAGACTTCTCGGACGGTCTCAGCATCTGCATCACTTTCAACTAACCTCAGGTAGTCAAACCATGCATCATAGTTGTGTGGATTTGCCTTCCCGAAAGATGAGAGCAGGGAAGGGAGAAAGAAATTTCAGTAATTACAAATAACAGATGGTGTTCCTTTACTTACATTTTTTGTTCAGAATTTCTCCTTTAAAATAGACCACTGGACTATTAATGAAAATTGCCAGCCTTCAAGTACACTTAAGAAAGAGCTTTTTGGTTAAAGTGCATTTATTTTTTTACCTACAAATATACCTTAAGTGTAGGCAAACTGAACTGTGAGAAGAGGAAATGATGAAATATGCAGTATTCTCTAATTCAGTGAACAGTAGATAGGTGTGGCACACGTGCACTCTCACAAAATGGCATTTACACACAGGTGAGGTGTCCTGTAACAGTTACCGCACGACATGAAAAAGTAAAGTGATAATGGAGTTCATCTTGTAACTAAGACAACTATGAAGGGTGCCAAGCTCTTAGTTCAGTCAAGAGCTCTGGCTCCACAATCTATGTTAAAATGCAGAGACGAAAAAAAGCAGTGAATGCAAGCACCATTCTGTCCCTCATGGACAGAATTCTCCCTCTAAGAAGAGCACCATTATCTTGGAATTTTTGTGGACTGAGTATCAAGGGTAATGTAAAACTCAGCATTCGTAACATGAGACACTCATGTACCTTACGCAGCAGCTGGATGTACAGTGAGGCCAGAGGATATTTTTAAGACCCACCTTCACTTCCTCTTCATATTGGAATCTCCTCTTACTGACAATGATGTCTTCAATTCCTCTTCTGTCTCCAAACTTCTTCTCAAAGATGGTGTAATTCTTGAAGAGATTTTGGGCATCCTGTTTTGGAATTCTGTCCAAGGCGTACTTGTAGATCACCCTTACTCTTTCAAACTGAAAATATCAAATATCACTTCAAGTAACATTCACAAAATAGCTTCTGTCCTCCCCCACAATTTCTGTGAGCTTTTGGCAATATTCAGCAGAATACAGAATGACAGGACCTCAATGTAAATGACTGCTTTAGGACAGGGCTAACACAGAGCTCCCTAAAGAGTAAACCTTGAAAAAAACCAAGTAATTCTGTAAATACCAAAACTCACCATCTCTTATTACTTTACAGGCTTGGAATATTTAAAGTATTTTTAAGAGGTCGTGGGTTTGGGTTCATGGAATGTTTTTAATTCTTTAATGGCCTAGGCACTTTAAAGAGACTCTCCGAGTAAAACATGGCTAATTCAGTTTTTTATCAGCCAAGCCTACAATCTCCCAAACTTTTAAGTCTAAGAATATGTATCTGATCTTAAGACACTATTATTAGGCTTAGCAGATTTGGTGCCCACCTTTCTCAGAAAATGTCATCAAAAGTCGAACAGAAGCTAAGCAATTAACTCGGGTACAATTCCAATTGCTCACATGCTGCTGAAAAACCCAAGTATTGCAGTGCATGTTAAGAGGCCTTGAGTTTGATTTTCAAGAAGCAATCTTGTGGGGATAGTTGCTATTAGTCTGATGTTTAATCAAGAAGCTCTTACTTCTTTTTGGTTCTCTTCAAATTTTGCAAAAGCCACATACAAATGTTCATCCATATGCTCTTCTCCAAAGAACTCCACTGCCCTCTCATATACTTTCCTGGCGTGAGCAAAATAACTGTGCTTCTCTTCAAAGCGAGCATACTTGATCCAGTTCTTAACATCAGGATGAACAATAACAAGTAGAGCTATGTTAAAGAAATAGCGGTAACTGAATTGCACATTTCAGATTGCACCCATCCCAATTACTATAGTCATGGACCATATGAAATAACTCCAAAGGATGGCATATGCAGAAAAAACAACTGTGAGGAAGAGACAAAACAGCTCTATACATACATGCAAAGGCTTTGTGCCTTACTGAGAATGTAAAGAAAATTCAAAAAGGGGATAAAAAAGAATCAGGCAAGGGTCAGGAAGATGATTAAATCTGACGAGTGCTGCTAAATATACACTGTTGTGGCAGGCTGTACGTGCACTTAACTGAATGCTGAGACCTATACTAAGTATGCTTTTAATACATACTACTGGCTCTTAGCATGGTGGCTTACTCCCTGTATACTACAGAAAAAAGGAGGACAGGGACATAGTTGGAGACAGACAGGTAAGAAAGAAATTAAGAACACAGGCCTAAACTTGGCAAGATGTTGCAATGCACTAAAAAGGATATATCTCTCATAAATGCTACGTGCCCTGTCCACCTCCTTGTATCTCAGCTCGAAGTTAATGTAGGAATGCCAAGCTTGCTCCTCTGGTTGCCACTCCATCCAGCGTTCAAACACCTGCCGTGATCCAGCAACATTCCCCAACATCTCTTCCATGTATGTATACTTATACCTTAGAGAACAAGATCAAGTTTTTTTACAATTGTGGAACAAACACATACATTACAAGGATTTTTAGAGTACTTACTAAGAGCATTACTGAGGTTTTTTCACCTATTCCCCACCTGTACCCCAGAAATGCCTACAGATACTGTTGTGACTGGCAGCGTGCAGGCACACATATATCCTTCTCCCAAATATTCTTTCTACTTGAAAAGTACAAAACCCTTCCAAGCAGTAAAATGAGGCACTTTTGCATAACACCAAAATAGAAAAATAATCTGTAGCCTTTGAGGGTAGAAGCAACACTCCATTCTACAGGCGTACCAGAACTGGTTCACCCTGGGGAGGGTGGTAATGGCTCGATCCCAGATGTTTCGGGCATGATTAACCTGGCGGTTCTTCATTTCCATTTCTGCATATTTCAGCCAGAGTGTGACATTTCTGTAGTCTACATCTAAAGCACGCTCGTAGATGGAACGGGCTCTGGAAAGCAAAGAGAAGTAAGTTGTATACGTAAAGTGCCTTCATTACTTTGATGGTATCTGTGAACATGTGGCTTAAAAGGTTTATAAGAGATGTCTGCAACAGCATTGTCATTACCTGTGTATTTCTTTTAGGCTTTCCTCCCATTGTGCGTACTTTATCCAGTTACTGATAACAGTCCTGTTTTTCCTTATGTTATCTTCAAAAGTCTGAGGAGAAAATTATTTCTGTAAGTAAGAAATCCCTCTCTGCAGACCAATCTTGTTATAAATGGCTTATGGATTATTATTATAACTGGAATAATTTCAAATGTCTTACAGCCTTGCAGATGTAGTAACAAATCATACTCGATGCAACACTTCCTAAAAACTGCATAACAAACAGAGAAGCCAGAAGTGCAAATCATCACACAGAAAAGGACTAAACTCAAGTTACAGTAAGCCAGTACCTGAAATACTGATGGAATAACAACTGACAGTGCTAAAATCTTACCTTTCTTTTTTTAATCTTTCGCTTTATGTTTCAATAGCAATGTTACCTGTATAGATGACACCCAGTCATTGCAGACAACTCTGAATATACACGGATGCACCAGCAGAAGTTCATTCATTTTGACCTGTATGTGTCTCTCAAATTTTTCTTTAAAGTAAGATACCTTGTTCTTTTTCCTGGGATTTAAAATGCTGGAATCAAATGTGCTAGATAAATTTCACTACTTGCTGCAATGCCGAGGGCACCTTCAGCCTTTTGTTTTGCTGTCATTAGGATCAATTCTATTGGTACTTAATAAGTGGCAAAACTTGGTTTAACACATAAAAGACAGGAAAAAGCAGAACAAAACTGTAGATAAGTTTGCACAAGCAAAGCAATTCTTTTAAATAAAGAAGAAAAAATTAAATCTTAAGTGTTACACGTAAAATGGTCAAGTTTCAAGACAGATATCAAACATGACCATGATCAATGTAAAAAGTGATGTGGTAAAGGGTGTCAAGTAATATCGTAATTGTACAGAACAGAAATATCACTTGCAAACACACTGGTTTTATGCAGCTGAGGTGAAAAAAATACCAGTTTTACTGTAAAACTTTCTAGTGTTATGTCATGCTGATTGGCCAGGTATCAGTGGCAATTAAGAAACTGCTTAATAACTATGCATTATCTTTGCAATGTTCTGAACATACTGAACAAGGTCACAAGTAATACACTTTTTATCACCAAATTCCGTGTTAAACAACATATGTTTAACTTACTATTTCTGCATGCAAGTAACAATTTCTATAGAAACACTGGGGGTTTTTATGAACTGCAAAATTCACAAGTAACAGACTACATGTTTAAGTTTGTATAAACACTAACATTTCAGTGCTTTATACAAGCATCCTGAATACAATTTTTTTGCCTTTACCTTTCTTTTCCGGAGTTTATAGTCATTTAGCTCTTCAACATCTGTGATTTTCTGTTGTGGTGGCGGTGGAAGAAGTTCAAGTTCTCTCTCTTTTGCTTCTCTCAAAAGCTGTTCTGCAGTGATCTGAACTTCTGCAGGTGCTTTATTTTTCACCTATAAAATAAGGAAGCTTGAGCCGTGTTTTACCCTTCCAATTCATAAGTGAACATACACACCCCCCATGATAAATCACAGAAAGGTTTGTGTTGGCAGGGACTTTAAAGATCATCCAGTTTCAACTGCTCTGCCATGGGCAGGGGCACCTTCCACTGCATCAGGTTGCTCAAAGCCTCATCCAGCCTGGCCTTGAAAACCTCCAGGGATGGGGCAGCTGCAGCTTCTCTGGGCAACCTGTGCAGGTGCCTCATCACTCCCTCAGCAAAATATTTCTTCCTGAGAACTCATCTAAATCTTCCTTCTTTCAGTTTAAACCCCCCCCCCCCAATACCTGATAAAGAGCCCCCTCCCCAGCCTTCCTGCAGCCCCTTTCAGCCCTTGAAGGCTGTTCTAAGGTCTCCCCAGAGCTTCAATTTCTCCAGGGTGAACAACCCCAACTCTCTCAGTCTATCCGGCGCGGGAGGTGCTCCAGCCCCTGGATTATATTCGTGGCCTCGCTCCAATAGATCCTGCGCTGAGGACTCCGGAGCTGCACGCAGGGCTCGGGGTGAGGTCTCACGAGCTAACCTACATCTCCCTTCTTTTCCCCGACAGCCGTTCCTCCCCTGCTATCTCCGCGCCTCCCAGGCCCGGCGGGAGCAGCCCCACCTTGGCCACTTTGGGGATGCGCTGCTTCCCGGCCGCCGTGGACGCCATCTTGCCGCTGCCTAGGCTCCGCCCCGCTCACCTCTCACCCCGCGTCGCCACCGGCGTTGCCGAGGTAACGGCGGAGCGTCCCGAAGCCGAGAGGCGGGTGGCCGGTCCGTCCCTCTGTCTCTCCGTCCCTCCGTCCCTGGAAGCGCAGGGGAAAAAAGATCTTTCCGCCCACCTCCCCTGCACCATCACTAGGCTGCCGCTGAGGGACGTAGGTGAGTGCCCGGCGCGGCCGGAGCGCCCGCGACCCTGCACAGCAACCACCCGGCGTGCAGGCGGCGCCACCTCGCGGCTCGGAGGACCCGGCGAGGGCTTCGGCTGCAGCGGGGCGGGGGGACGGGGGAGAAGGAGGGAGGAAGGAAGGAGGGACACATGGAAAGAGGGAAGGAGGGAGGAATGGAAAGAAAGAAAGAGAAAGGGATGGAAGGAGAGATGGATGGATGGATGGATGGAAGGAGGAAGGGAATGAAGGAGGGAGGGAGGGTTGACAAGGAGGAGAGAGGGAAAAAAGAGAGGAATGGAAGGGGAGTGGGATAGATGGAAGGAGGAAAGGGAGTGGGATAGATGAAAGGAGGAAGGGAAGGAAGGAGGGAGGAGGGGATAACAAGAAGGAGGGAGGGACAAAAATACGAATGGAAAAGAGGAAGGAGGCAGGGATGGAAGGAGGAATGCATGGAAAGAGGGAAGGAGGGAGGGATGGAAGGAGAGCAGGAGGGATAGAGGAAGGAAGGGATGGAAGGAAGGAGGGAGGAAGGGGTGACAAGAAGGAGGGAGGAACAAAAAGAGGGAGGGATGGAAGGAAGGAGAGAGGGCTGGAAAGAAAGGAGGGAGGGATGGAAGGAGGGAGGGACAAAAAGAGGGAGGAAGCGATGGAAGGAGGAAGCAATGGAAAGAAGAAAGGAGGGAGGGATGAATAGGGAGGAAGGAATAGACACCTTGTATGTGTCACCACTATAGACAGCATGGACCTGAGTTTTGGATTTGAGTTCTGTGACAAATGTTTAAGTCGTGGGGTGGAATGTGAAGCCTGACTATGCTTCTTCCTTTGCCTTAAACATTTTGTCTGTTTGTGTGTTTGTGTGTTTGTTTTGTGGCACCAGCAACAAATAGTGGAGGTGGTACAGCAGCAGGCATCCCCAAGGATGGAGCTTGGGATATTGCCTAAGGGCCTGGTCTGTGGCACCAGGTTCAGTGGAGGGGAGGTGCAGGAGTAAGCACCGTTCTCCCTCGCCTGGCTGAGCTCAAGGTCTAGAGCTGGCTGCTGCAGGGACAGATGATGCAGCGATGGGCACTGACCTTCCCTTGCCCCCTTACCACCTCCTCCATCTTCCTCCACCTGCCGGACTGCCCGGGCTTGACCCTCCCAAAAGACACGTGGCAAGACCATCCCAACATGTGCTGATGGGGTTTGCACGGTCCTTATAAAAGAACTCTCAAGGAACCATGCAGGGCTCTCTCACACTCTCTCTCACCCTCACACTCTCTCTCACCCATCACTTCGATTGGACCAGCCTGGATCACACGGCCTGGAAGAAGCTGTGACCATGTGTTCCCAAGGAACTGCCACTGCCCATCAATGTAGTGATTTCTTTCCTTTTCTCTTTCTCTCTATCTCTCTCCCGTTACCTTACAGTGTGCGTATCAGATCGGATCTGAGTGACCTTGGCTGCATTCAGGGATCAGATTGTGATCCAAACAGGTTGGGATTTATTTCTGTAACTTTGGGAAGTTGTACCCCCATGTCATATCTGCGCACCCCAGTATTTTGGTCTGTTTATGTTTGCTGGAGCCAGAATAAATACTGCTTTTGATTTTCGCCATGAGAGTGACCTTGTTGGCCTCTGGATCACCACACAGATAAATGAACCCTAACCCCAGTCAGGCCTGGATGTGAGCATGTGGCTGTGGGTCCAGGGCATGACAAACTGTCTATTCATAGTCACAGGTCTGAATGCCTGTTGCCTCTGTATGTTCTGAAATTGATTGGCATGTCAATAAATCACTTGGACCTGGCAAATTCTACAAATGTGGAACCACAAAAATGTTTTTCTTCTGAGCAGGGAAGCCAACTACATTGAACAATGGATTGCAGCAGTATCTGCCAGAACAGCAGTGTTTTCTTTCTTTCTTGTTGCAGCCCATAAGATGACTACAATAACTTCTTTGAGAGGAGATACAGAATTGGTCAGTGCCAGAAGAACAGAATCATGTGATGTTTCAGATATTATCAGTCTCTTCAGCCATTTTACGGAAGCAATTTTTGGAAGGATTGATGTCACACACCTTTTGTAAGTAACTGTATTTTAGGGATGTTATATTACCTTTCTTGCAGAAAACTAAAGAAATTACGTTACATTTGAAATGGCAGAAAACACGATGAGCCTTTATGTGGTGTGACTTCACAAAAAAGGATAGAGAAATCTGCTTCCATCTCTTTGCTGTGTCACACACACATGTTTTTTTGCAAACTCAAATCACTGCTACCAGAATGGTGGACAAGATTTGACTCTATACTCGCTTCCTTTTTATAAAATTTAAGAGGAAATACTTTTGGATGATACAAGTGTCTGCTGTCAGCTCCATCTAACACAATCCTTTTGCCTGGTGGAGAGTGATAGGACAAGGATTAGGGTTTTTAATCGCTGTGTGGTCATGACTATTCTGTTTTCTTTTCCTGTATGTGTCTAAATAATTTCCTTCCTTACCAGTTTCTCCTTAATGAAAGGAATTAGTTATTTTTTGCCTCTCTTTATTCTACCTTGAGAGGCAGCCTCTCTCTGGCATAAAATACATTTCAATGTGCCTCTTCATTTCATGGTTCCATGATACCTGATATCCCCATGTTTTAACGTCTGTATCCTAGGTGCTTGTGTGGCAGTGTCCTTGGTGGAAATGGGTGGCTGTATAAGTCTTCTCTTACCTTCTCTTCATCACCAGAGATAGCGATGAAACTGAAGCGCTTCATCTTTCTGTGCAGTGATGAGCGCCAGAGATAGATGGTGTGAAATGCTGACAGGCCACTTAGTTTTTTTTGCAAATGTCTCAGATGACAGCTGTTTTGGGAAAAAATAGATACATGACAAAACATGCAAAGAAGAGGGAGCATTTAATTCTCTCACATCAAATTCATGGTAACGGAGGATTTGGAAAATTATGTGAATTGTTGTAATGTCAGAATACAAAAACAAATATTTGGAATTGAAGCAATGATGTGATGTGTAATGGTTTAGCACCACACAGCTAAATCTTGGCAGCTAAAACCATGCAACTGAACTCCCAAAATCCTTTCCCCTTTCCCCTTGCAGGGAAAAAGGTGAGGGAACTGAGAGGAAAAGGACTTGCAGGTTGGAAACTAGAGCTATAACTTTCATGAAATTATAATAATAATAATGAAAATAATGAAAGTAATAAAATATATACAATTATATGAGATTGCGCCCCCACCCCTTGATGACCATACATAAACCAGAAATGCTGCAGAGCAGACCTGCAGAGCACCTGGCCTATTTGCCTCTCCTTGCAGATGTGACCCCTTTTCCACCTGCTTGACAATTACCTCAGTTAAGTATAAGCATTGGCCTTTTTGCATGCCAATGCCCCATGTTATCACTTTTAGCGAACAACACTGTCTCAAAAATATGCATTTGGTGTTCAGAGAAATGAAGTTACTTTAAGTAACTGAGTTAGTCACAAAACTGACTCTAATTTAGCTCAAACCACAACATGAGTTTAGGATGTGACAATGATGTTTTATTGAGGCACAGTCCTGGGAGCACTTTCAAATATGGTTAGTTTTGCTATTCTAATAGGCTGAATTAACAGTCACTTTTCTTTGTGTAGTTTCTTCAACTTCAGCAAAATTAAACTTTTTCCACAGAGAAAAATCAAATCTTGCTTTGACATGCTGCAATGAGAAGAATGAAGTTGTAGCCCATGCTGTCTTTCTGGACTATCCAAATTGGAATGTCACTGATCAGTCTGATTGGGAATCATTCCTACATGAAAACTACGTTAATAATAAATGCACAGTAAGTAAACTGTGATTTTAGTTGAGTTTTCATTTCAGGCTTGGGTATGAAAAATATGCATTAATCTGTTTTAGGTAGATCTCAGGCATTCAGGCTGATGAAGGTGATCATCAGATTCCTTACTAAGCCCTCAGATGCTCAGAAGTTCATGTGTACCTGTGCCTTTGCCACTACAGTAACTGTAAGGATGGCAGTTAAAGACCCAAGTCCTTTCTTTGCCAGGCATCTGCAGGACATCTCCAATGCACTGTGCTAGCACTGAGAGCAGTGTTAATCATCACCAATATTTGGCATTTAGAAACCTGTCCAGCTCTCGTTTTATCATTTACGTGAGAGGTGGAGTCTATTGCTCTGAGGTCCCTCTCGCTGCAAGGGAACAGGAATCCTCATTTCTCACCTTTTGGAATAAAGTTTCATTATTTTACAGAACTGAATGGAAATGCAATGGCTTCAGAGAAAGAATGAGGGACAGGGTGTGGACCCCTGCGTGCAGGATGGTGACTTGCACTGAGTGGAAGACCATGCTGACATGAATGAGCATCTTGGTTCTGGAGTGCTTGTTTGATGTTGGTGTGGAGATGGCTGCACTCTGTTGTGTGGCGACAGTTTTCATACAGGCTTCTTGGTCAGGTTTATGAATTAGGATTACGAGTTATGGACTAGAAATAGGCAATTAGAAATTCAGGATTCAAATGCTGCCAATCATTCAGTCCAGCTAAGAGTAAGATCCTGTGATTGTTGAGAAAAGATGGAATATGTTAGCCACAAACACTCAAAAGCTAGGCAGCGCAGAATAAGGTATTGGCAATACTGAAATTATCTTTAGACAGTTTGTTCATCCCTTTTCCAATGTTGTTCTGGGAGACGTTAAGCGATGGCTTGCAGAAAAACTGACAAATACAGCAATTGTATTTAAAAATGCTGTGTGCTGTTAAAAGAAACAAAATTATTACAGCCGAAGGGAGTATAGGAAAAAAACATGTAATTTCCTTGTAATCTATTTTCTTTGTCAATTGAACAGCACTTTGTGTACAGGCATATTGCAGGCACAACCACTTCATTCAGTGTGCAGCTGCAGCTGCTCCTGTTGGGTTACGCTGTGCTGTCAGTTCTGTGAGCATTTCCTCCGGCAGCCTGCTTAACAATATCTCTTGTGGCAAAGCTGCAGCTGAATTCACAGTGCAGGAGCACACAAAGAGAAAACACAAAAAAAAGAAAGAGCTTGAGCATGTTAGGCATTACTGTTCCTAAAGAGGAACAAAAGGTACTTTGGAACATTGACAAGGAGCAGAAGTAGTCTTCTCTTTCTAGGATGGAGATTGTTTTCTTAAATGTCTACAGAAGATTCAGTCAGAAGATTCAGTACGTGTTCAGTACAACTGAACCAAATCTGAATTTTAACTGGATGAGATATTGTTGGTTAACTGTAGGCTAAATCCGTGCAGATGTACTTTATAAAATTGAGATCTTCTGAAAATAAGAATTTCTTAAAAGACTAGTTGAAAAGTCTTTTTTCCTAGAGCACAGAAATTGTAAGATGGCTCAAAGGTCTAAATTAGGAACTGACTTGTGAAGAATTTAATTAGTGAAAATGCTTTACAGGATTGCCTGGTTAGCATCACTGTTCAGAAACAGTTAGAGGCCTCCTGGGCCTCCTCTTGCACCTTGAGAACAAAACATTATTTTTTTACTACTTCTTCCTTTTTCTTTTGCATTTAAAAACTAAAAAAAAAGAGAAAAGTGTGATTTTTAGAAAGGGCTTTTGATGTATATTCATTACATTAGACTGTTGTCTTTGTGCTGGTCCATATACTGCGACCTCTAATATAGTTATTCTTGATTTAAATTTGCTGAAATTTATTGGTGACCCTAGTAATGACATTTTAGTTGAATATTAAACTATTCAGAAGACCTCAAGTTTTCCCACTTCACGTATTTTTTTTTTTGTAGTATTTCATATACAGGTAGATCGTCACTGACTCTAAACTTGAAATTAATGTACAAGAGAAAAGAGGTGAATTAGTAGCATTTTGAATTCCAGCACAAGAGTTTTCCTTTGTTATCACTTTCCATTAGCTGGAGGTATATAGGATAAAGATGTCTTTTATTCTGCACTCTTTCTGCCTGGATGTTTAAATGTGTCTAATAGTGCGATCTTAGGACTTCATATTCTACTTACTTGTTTTAAAGAAAAAACAACATTTATGAGAAGCATGTGAAGTTTGGGGTTTTTATTTAAATCTAGAAAGAATATCTTTATTGGCCAAATGTTATATTAATGTTATTGACATTTAGGTCTTAATTACTGTGGTTAAATTAAAATGATGTTAATCTGGAATTAATGCTGTTAAATATGAAGAATGGTGTATGTATATCGTAGTCAAATAATATTAAGCTTGAATGTAAATCAAAACTATTACAGAAGCACAAAAATTCATGACATTAAAAAGTTCTTTAATCATATAACTTTATCCTCATGTGCTTTGAAGTTACTTATATATGTGAAGCTACTAATTCTGAGTGTAGATCATATATATATTGAAAATAAATGTGCACATTAATATTTGGGTTGACTGAATAAATATTAGTGGCATGGTGTTTGGGTTTTCATTCCTTGTTTTATAGCCTTTGAACACATTATTCATGCATCTTTTTGTGGCAAAAGAAGAATATGCAGCTGGATGTTCCCAAGAAGTTGTTAGGTGAGTTCATATGTAACTTTCTGTTGTGAAGCACGTGCACTCTCCTGCCATCATTTGGAGAGTCTATGGAATTTAAAAATCCCTTAAGGTCATCGCTGGATCAGAATTAATCTCCCTAAAGAGTCTCAGAAGGTAATAAAGCATAACCTTGTATTGATCGAATGTGCACTGTTGGCTTTGAAACTAAGCTGTTAACAGTTCCAAGTATGCTTTCCAAATTCAGTTAAGGTTTAGCTGTATCTTTGCTGTAATTTTCCACAGAAATAGTACTGCAGTTGTAAAGCAGATTGATTTATTCATTTATATATATTTTAATTTTTTTTTTATTTCTTCCTAAATTCCCTTTTGCAAAAATCAAAGCGCATGACTGAGCGAGAAGCTTAAAAAGCTGTTGATGTTTCTGGAATATTCTTCTTCCTAGGTAATCCATTGATAGTTTGTTAGTACAGATTATATGCCAAGGCTGCAAACTATACAATACAAACAGCAAAATTATTTCTGTGTTAGATCAGTACTCAAGTACAGTCGTCGCTCAGGTTATTTGGTACAGCTCAGAATCTACTTACATAAGCTGAGTGAATTGCATTTGGTGCTGTGGCAGTTGAATGTAATTTACAGTTACTTTGTCATGTCAAGCCAGCTTATCCAGATGCCAGGTCAGAGATCTGCCAGCAGAGATCTGGCATCTTTAATTTGTTCTCCATTGGGAAGCTGATATAAAAAGGAGGATGTCTGAAATCTAAGGATTAGGAAATTAAGCAAGGAATAAGGTAGGAAAATTCCAGTAAAAAAATGTCCGGATTAATTTCATATGATTTTATTTGTCATAAATAAAATGTTTTAATTTTTGAGCCATGTGAACTCATGAAGGATGATTAGAGACACTGGAGAAAAAAATTGTACATATTAAAAGACAAGCTGCTCTATTTGATTTGGTATAATGATTGAAGACTGAATACAGTCATGTTTTTTGTCCAGGAAGGCTTTTATCACAGTTCCAGAACTGCAGTTTATACTTCTCTTCATACCAGCTGATGAAAATTTAGGTAAGAATTTAATACTATTCTATTCTTAAAATAATGAGAACAATCTCAAATCTCTTTATTGTTACTTCACATTCTGTCAGTGGGCTTTTTTATGCTTGGGGTTTTGTTTTTATTTACTATTGGGTGCAGTTATACTTTCCTACACATGCAGAAAACACAATCTTAAAAGTATCCTGTAATGGACGCAGCATGGAAGAGAGGTTTATGTGGATATGTGTTTGCTCCAGACGTCCTTTCAGCAGTCTCTCCATTTCCTGCAGTCTTTAAATTTGCCCCAAACAGATACGACTTCACACAGGAGTTAAGGTCTCAAAAATAATTTCCTACATTTTTTTGAAGATTTCTGGCTGAATAGAGTCAAGAAATCGAAACTGGCACTTGTACTTTGAGAGACAGTGACTAATGGGCCACTTGGCAGGTGAATATATATATTCACAAGCACACACATACACGCGCTCATACAGTCAGCCAGGCATGGTGTCTGTCCACATCGGGTACTTGCTCTTAATTAGCTAAGTAAGTACAAGATAGGGTGAGGATGCTTCGGCAAAGGTCAGAAGAGGTGTTGGAAACATGAAAGGAAATGAAGATTTTTTTTTTTTTTAAAGTGGAAGTACACGTACCTTAATCAGAGAACAGCACCTGACTTGGAATTTTAGTCCTGAATTCAGATGAATAAGCCACGCATCTACTTAATGACTGAGTTGTGGTTGGAGCTTTTCTTGAAGTGAACTGGAACTTTTCCTGATACGCCAATTTCTGCATATCTCAGTTCCAAGTCATGCTAAAAAAACTCCATAGTGGTGTGTCAGCTACAGAATAAAGGCTTTTGTCAAACCTACCCTACCATCAAATGTCAGCTTCCCTTCAGCAAAGTCCTGACAAAGAGATTCTCCGGGAGCATATAGTATTGGTTATAAGACCAGCATTTCTATATTCTCTCCTACCATTTTCTGATTGCTTTAAAGCTTATTCAGGTTTGGGGTGCTGGATTAATTAATAACTTTGATTCATCAATGGATTAAGTAATAAATAAAAAAATTAATCCAGTGACAATTCTTTCACACATTTATTCTCCTGTCATCTCAGCTTCATTGCTTAACTTTAAAAGACTTAGGGTACTATGCCAGCTGTGGTTCAAAACCCCATTTTGTCCAAACAGCTTTGCTGATAATTTGCAAGTTTATACAATGAAGTTTCTCTGTTGCTCCTAACAGATTTTTCTCATTCACAGAGCCAGACATGGAAAATGTCTTTGAAAAGATGACAACTGCTCCAGGTTCAGTAGTGGATACAACCTTTACCTTGCTGGTGTGCCACAGACATCAGTATCACCCACAACTATGTATTCGCAAAGCAAGGTAATACAGTTTCTCCCTTCTGCTTCTATGAGCAGAACTGTCTAGGTTAATTTAAAGCATTTTCTTTTTTTTGGCTTGCAGCATCAGTATCTTAGTTAAATTGCTATGATTTTCCTTGATAACCCAATTAAGTAGTTCTATGATTATGCTGCTTTTATTCTACTTCATCACAAAATCAATTGCATTTTTTGTAAAACTAGGTCACTATCTAGAAAGAATATGTTTTCTGTCGGGAATGTTTACTTTGTTTATCTGCTGGCTTAACTGCATTGCTGAGTTAGTTTCTGGGTCTCTTGGAGCATATTCCAGCTTTTTTAAAATTTTCTCTTGTTATGTCATGTTCTGACCAGTTGAGCAAAGGCTAAATAGGAGGGCCTGTTACCTAAAAGAATTAAATAAGAGCAGAGAATACCTAGTTCCAGTAGTCCTTCATACATGGAGAGTAATCCTCTGTTGTCTTTTGTACACTCTCACTGTGTTTCCATGGAGCAGGCTGCCTCAGTGTTGCTCAGAGTGCTTAAGAAAATAATGGGATAACCCTTTTCCATCCATCGTGTCATCTGTTTCAGTGGAAGCAATTTGAGCAAAGACTTTATGATGTGCTCACACTATATGCCTTTAATAAAGCTTTGCTCATATTTGGGATCCAGGTCATAAACTGCCTCAAGTTGCATCAGGGAAGGTTTAGATTGGCTATTAGGAAAAATTTCTTTACTGAAAGAGTGATGAAACATTGGCACAGGCTGCCCAGGGAAGTGGTAGAGTCTACTTCCCTGGAGGTATTCCAAGAAACGTGTAGCTGTGGACTTCAGGACGGGGTTTAATAGGCATGTTTATGTTGTATTGAGGATTGGACTTGATGATCTTAGAGGTCTTTTCACCCTTAATGATTCAATGATTCTATAATGCCATTTAAAAAGTTAGACTCTGAATTATTTTTTTCTTTCCTACCCGCTCCACTGCCTGCAGCGTATGCCAGGCAAGGATGCAAGTTCGTCTAGCAGCCTTTACTGTTGATGTCTACCTGTATATTGACTATTACCACTGTTTTTTCCTGCCACTTGAATTCTGCTGCCTGTGTCAAATGGCAACTTTCTGAATGCATGCTAGTGCTGCATACATTCACAGTGAAGGGAAGAGTTTCTAATCCAATGGAGCTTTGTTTTTCTGCTTAGATTGCTGGATCATATATGCTATCATTGCTGTGTAGATGCTTCCCTGTAGCATGGTTGAGATCTATCAGATTTGGGTTCAGTTGTTTTTCTCTTCACAGTGGGAAGAATGTGTATAGGGTAATGTTTTATGGAGCAAAAATTTCATTTTATTCTAATTCATGCTGGAGTTGTTTTTCTTTATTCTAAATATAAGTGTTGCTATATGGTTATGCAGCAGGATTATGATTAAATTAGCATTTCTGATTCTTGTAGTGGAAACTGAAGTCCCATCCATGGGACACTGTATCATATGATAACGATGTGTGTGGGTGTCTGTATCGGCCAGTGTTAACAGATGGTAATACCGTGTTTGGCTTATTTCTCTGCCTGGTAGATCCACACCTGTTTGTTTATGGGTTAATTCATGCTGACATCTCGGGCTGGATTCTGACAGAAGCCTGTCTCTCAGGGACATGTTTTACATGTATTTAATTTTATCAAATAGGCCTGAAACAAATCTACAGATTGTGTTCTTTATCGTATAGTTTTAGTCCATGTTTGCAATATCCTGGCACTTGACTTCTAAGCATTTTTAGAAAAAAGACTAAGGCCGGACCTTAGCCATTTCACACCATCCTGCTGTAAGTCTCGATATTCTGATATTTGCAAACTAATTTGATATACAATTTTTAGGCTTTTAATGACCATTTCCTTCGAGTTGTCTATCATCTATCAGTATGTGAATAATCCTCAATACTGACAATTTATCAGAATGTGAATTAATTCCTGAGGATTTAAGGTTTTTTTACATGTCTTGATTCCAACTATTATGTTTGGATTCACTTAATTTGAAACATTTCTTTCTTTTGATGATCATTGGATATTATTAATAGAAATATTTTTGACAAGACTGGAAATGTAGGCTATACCAATATTCCACAAAAGAAATATCATCTTGTCTGGGATTTCTGTAATTTGTTATGAATAATAAAATTAGGTACTTTAGTGTTTGACTGGGGTTTTTTATTATTGGAAAACTAACCAGGAAGTTGTTTCTTCCTAAATTACACAGTATCTGGTGATAAAAAAATCATACTTTAATGGTGTCTACCAATAGATTCTCTGAGTAAGCTAAATTATGTTTGCTGTAAATGCTTTGCCTTTCTTTTTTCTCTGTATTCACCTTTGTACTTCACTGACATCCATAGTAACGTTCATTGGAGCCCTTTAGAGACTTATCTGTGAAAGTTTTCCCCAGCCACCTGCCTAGCAACATGTTCTGGGTCAATGATAGGAGATTAGGGTAATCTCTGTTCCCTCTTCCCTTGCTTATAGAGGGAGGGAGGAAAGAAGCTGTAAACTGATACTTTGCTTAACCATTAATTTTGAAGTTATTCTCCATCTGACCTTTATAATGTGAAATAAATCTGCAGTGTGCCTGAACACAGCCCCCTAAGCTTTCATGTTTAAGTTTCTTTCTGATATTGTCATTCTTGGATTTGTACCATATATGTAAGAGCTTGAAAATTTGCAGCTCCGTGGGATGCCTGTCTCATGCCTCATCTGTCAGCGTAGGAATTTTGTAGTATTTTTACGTAAGAAATCTATTATGTTTTGTTGGTTTGGGGGAATTTTATAGACTATGGCGCTAGTGGAGGATTGCAGAAATCAAAATTAGTTCTGTTTCTCCAGTTTCTAGTGTCCAGGAAGACTAATAGGCTTATGTGGAGACCCACTGACTATCACGATTTCGGTCTCTATATGCAGCATGAGCCAGCAGAACTGCCATCTGTGTCTTGACATCTGCCTTGTATCATGTTGTGTTTAACAGAACAGAATAGTGTGAGGAACTTGAAGCAATCAGCAAAACATCTGGTTTGGAAATGCTGTGTGTTATCTGCCCCAGTGAAACAAGAGGTTTCAGTTAGAGTACAGTCTCATTCCTTACCCCTAAAGCAGTTTGGTTTGGTTGAGGTTTCGCCACACATTATTTGCTGTGCTAATTAATTGTGTTGAAGTAGGGAAGTTCTGATAGTAGAAAACCTTACTGTGTTTTTTCCCTTGAGATACTGCCTGCAAAGAAGAAGACGGCTATTTTGGTTTGAGATATAAAGAACGTGAATTACTATAAATTTTGACAGGGTTTCATTGTTCTTGGAACTTTATTTTAGTTGCCTCTTTTGAATTTATTCTACAGATGAGTGATTGATGGTGTGTTATATTTCCCGTACCTTTAAATTTTTGTATGTAATTTATTACAATGAAGGCTCTCACTTAAACAGTGAAAAAGCATGAAAAAGTGTGGGGTTTGGAAATGTCACCCCGGCAGCTGTTTTCAGCTTTGAGTGGGTGGTGATGTTATTCATGTCTGCTGGTTTCTCAGGTTGGCTTTCTTAGCTTAAAATCTGTTTGAAAGAATCTGGCTACTGTCCTTCAGAAGAAGAATTAAATTACTTGAAACTCCTGGCAGATGGAGTAGTACTGTGGCTTGGGACATCCTAAGTGTCACAAGTTAAGGTGTGCGTAAGGGATACTCGCTCTGGGCCACAGCGGCTCCTTGCTGTCCATCCCACCATGGGATGACTGACCTCAGCAGAGTGAGGTCAGGGCGGAGGAGTGTTCAAGGCTTTCTCTCCAGGCAGTGCTGAGCAATGGAACAACAAGGGTAAGGAGAGAATTCTCAGACAGATGGCCCAAGAATAAAAAAGCAGAAACGACATCAAAATAAAAGGGGTCACGGGTCCTAGTGGAAAGGTAACCTTATTCAGAAGGTCCCATTCACTCTCGTGTGCAGGAGCTGCATGTGAATGGCTGCATGTGCAGAACTAAGATTTCCAAATTGGTAAGCATGAATGTTTAGCTATAAGTGCATACAAACCTGAGCGATAGGAGCCTGGAGCAAAACACACATTTTCCGAACACTGAGGGAAAGAAACATTCTTCTACAATATGTAACACTTCTAAAGAAAAGAGAACTATTCTACTGACATCTTATTTTAGGGAGATTTGTGAAAGGACATCCCAGTTGGAGATTAATGACTGCATGAAGTAATGGATATATAAACCCATAGTAGTATTGTGAAGGATGGGTCATTGTGAGGACATGCTGAGAGATTTGGGGGTTGTTCAGCCTGGAGAAGGCCTTGGAGACGGAGAAGACTTTGTAGCAGCCTTCCAGTACTAAAAGGGGCTATATCACAGCTGGGGAGGGGCTCTTTATCAGGGAGTGCAGGGACAGGACAAGGCAGGGGGGAAAGTTTTCAACTGAAAGAGGGGATATTTAGTTTAGACCATAGGAAGATATTCTATTTGGTTTGGTGAGGCAGTGGCACAGGTTGCCCAGTGAAGTGGCAGCTGCCCCATCCCTGGATGTGTTCAAGGCCAGGTGGGATGAAGCTCTGAGCAACGTGATGCAGAGGGAGGTGTCCCTGCCCATGGCAGGGGGCTTAGAACTGTATGGGCTTTAAGGTCCCTTCCAACCCACACCGTTCTACGATACTCTGCTGATTTTACGACTAATCCAAATGCCGCTCGGGGGCAGCAGAGCCGCGCGGAGCCGCGGTGGCGGAGCGAGCCCCGCCGAGCGCAGCTGCCGTTAGCGCAGCCCGCGGGTTGGTGCGGAGCCGCTGCGGGGGCTTGGGGGGAGAGGGGAGGGAGGGGTGTGCAGCCTGGAGAAGGGGAGTCTGCGGGGAGAGCTGGTCGCTCTCGGCAGCTCCCCGCGAGGAGGTTGCAGACAGGTGCCTGCTGGCTTCTCCTCCCAAGTAACAAGTGATAGAATGAGAAGAAATGGCCTCACGTCGTGCCAGGGGAGGTTTCGTTGGATATTAGGAAAAATTTACTGAAAGAGTGGTGAAGCATTGGCACAGGCTGCCCAGGGCAGTGGTATTTAAAAGCTGTCTGGATTTCACGCTTTGCAATATGGTTTAGTGGTGGACTCTACAGTATGAAGTTTATGGTTGGACTAGATGATCGTAAGGGCCTGTCCACCACAGCTTCATCTCCCGAGCACTCTGTAACTGAAGGATGCAACCATTTGTTTCAAAGAAGGCAGTTGTGGTGGTCTCAGTTTCCATCAGTCAGTTTAAGTGTTTGAGGTGCATTGATAATTCTGGATTTAATTGCTTTACTCTATGGAGCTTGTCTTTCTCCTTATGTGTTAGTGTGTATGGTAACTGAGAACTGAAAGCATGTTGCCCAGGGAAGTCGTGGCTGCCCCGTCCCTGGAGGTGTTCAAGGCCAGATTGGATGAGGCTTTGAGCAACCTGATACAGCAGAAGGTGTCCCTGCCCATGGCAGGGGGGTTGGAACTGGCTGGTCATTGATGTCCCTTCCAACCCAAATCATTCTGTGATTCTGTGTTCAGTCGCAGTTGTCTTATGGCCTTAAGGAGAAAGGGTTTTCTGAACTCCACAGTCTGGCACTAAAAATCATTCTTTCTGATGGCCCATCACAGCCCCACTTCTCTCACCACTTTTTTTTAGTTGCAGAATTGTTGCTTGGACTGCTTATTCCCTGCATTTTTTAGACAGATAAATACAATCATGGTTTCATCTTCTTATTGAAAGCAGCTCTCTGTTAGGGTTGGTTTGCCATTGGCCTTTATGCCATGGTCGCAGCACGTATGGCTGATGAATTCATAGAATCATAGAATGGCTTGGGTTGGAAGGGACCTGAAAGCCCAGCCCCTCTGCCATGGGCAGGGACAACTTCCACTGCATCAGGTTGCTCAAAGCCTCATCAAACCTGGCCTTGGACACCTCCAGGGATGGGAGAGCCATGACTTCACTGGAGAATGAATTCCTTCATTGTGTTGGTAAAAGCACTGAAACTTCTTGTTAAGACTTACACGGATCCTGGTTAAGAATTAATATATTTTTTAAGTGGTTTAATAGGAAAGAGTCTCTTGTCTATTTAAATAAAAATCTAAATCTATGCAGTATGGGGCTTATATGAATCTACCACCAAAACCTGGACTGTTTGGAAATTGGTGCCGGCAGCATTGAGAACCAACTGGAGTAGCAGAGGCAGTTAAAGCCTTGATACAGCAGATTCCCACCTATGCAGAAAGCCTTTCATGAGGCAGAGGGATAGAATAATTGCACTTTGGCCTTTGTGTCTTTTTCAATGGGGGAGCATTAACTTGACTTTACAGAGGCATAATGGCTCGATTTCTGCCAGGTGACTCCCACACTGCTGTGTGTAATAACAGTAATCTAGACAATACTCAGCACTGTTGAGCCCATACAGGAAGGCACTATTTTATTTTTTTTTTAAAAGAACAGATTTTCTAAATTGCACTGGTGTAGCTTTTTGAGATCTCTGCCAACTCTAACCAACTGACGATTGAGGTCACTGAATACAATTATTTTAAATGAGGCCTAAAGACCAGACCCACCTGGCCTGAAATGCCTTAGGCAAGAGAATTTTTAAGTGGGCTGCTCTCATATGTTGTTGAGAAAGATAAGCAACTCCACTGGGCAATCCATATCTTAGGTGGGATTGTGCTGCCTCTTGGAAGTGGTTCTGTCTCTCCTCTGGTGCTGAGGCTCCCACCATAGTGTGTGCTGGGGGGGTGTCCTAGGTAAAGTTGTTCATTTGTAAGTGGAGGCTTTGAATCAGGTATTTGTAATATTTGTCTGTATGCTAACAGAGTAGAACAGAACTATCAGGTAGGTCTTTAGGACGTTACATAATCTCTTTTTTGCAGGTTGGAAGATTATGATGATCTCATGCCAATCTGGACACGCTGGAGTAAGATCCGGAAAGAAACCTATAGTGAATATTTCCTTGCTGATCTCATAGAATGTCAAGATGAAGAGAACGAGGCTATTGTTTGTGAGGTCAGTCTGCCATGAACTCTGGTTTTGTCTAATCATAGTATCAGTGATGTCACATGTGAATGACTGCAGTTCAGCGAATAAACTCACTTTTTGAAGGTAGGATTCATGATCTGCACACACACAGTGCCCTCCACCACGCATTTTGTCTTTCCTTTCTTTAAGAATGATCTTTCCTGTTAAGTAATTGAAGCAGCAGTTCCCAGGAACTGGATAGATTCTTTTCCAGTACCTGGGACAGACCATCTTGAAGAAACCATGTGGCCATTATAGACAATTGCATTATAGATGAGCAGTTTTCATTCCTGGTGAAAATTAATATTGCATGTGAAAAGTAGTAGCAAACAATACTTCCTCAGTTAAAAGTGCTGCAGGTTATTTCCATCTCTTGGCTCAGGCAGTAAGATTTTTGCTGAGTTGAAGACACAAACTCAGGAATTCATTTAAACAAGAAAAAGGTGGTAATAGTTACCCTGCTGAAAATTCCTGCTAATATTTTTATGTGTTAGTGATTCTGCATGGTATCATAAGCTGGTAGGCAACATAACCTACTTAATTCCAGAAGGCTGCTTTCTATAGCAAATGATTTTTTAGAACCTTAACATGTTATCACTACCATTGGAAGCCAAATGGGAAACAATAAACCATTAGTGTAACAGCACATTACAAACAGCTATCTTTATAAATAATACATTTCAATTGTACATTTATAGCTCAATATGATGCCAGCAAAAGGTGTTTCAGGCCCTCACAGTTTATACTTGCCGCTGCTGCTTCAGATTGGAGAGACACCTCCATGCAAACCAAGATAGATGCCAATTTTCCCTGCAGAGAATGAAGCTGGCAACCTCTTTTTGCACATATGGTAGATGGATTGGTTAATTAGCCTCTGCTGAGCCTTGGGCCTAAAATTACATAGCAGCCAGACAACTGGAGCGACCCAGCTTTTGTTTGGTTACGCAAACAAGGCAAACAAACAATCACTTGTTGTCTGAGGGGACAAAAATTAAACTTTATATTTTTTTTATTTTTTATTGGAGTGCTGATGGCCTGATAAAGTGGCTATACAAATCCAGCCGTGGAGTTTTCATTGTGTTCATAGAGGCAGCTTTCATTATGTCTATTAAGGGAAAAAAATATTTTGCTTATGTGTGTTTCACCAGAAAGTTCTGTATAATACTAAAAATTGAAGAGTTCCCTTCTTCTAGATTCATCTTAGCTTAAAGCCAAAAAGCCTCCAGCATGTTGATTCTCATTTTTCAGACTTGCCAGGACTTTTTTTTTTTTAAAGACTAGTTCTTAGATGTTTTTCAGGACTGGAAAATATCTAGCACTTGTAATTGCTGCAAGTGATGCATGCCATATATTGTATTAGATACTGTTTATATATTGTACAATTGCTTTCTTGAATTTTCATAGGAAAATAAAATATACATTTTATTTTGAGTACAATTTTATCTACAAAGTAGTGTCCAGTAATTAGTCAACCATTATGGCTGCCTAAATCCAGATTTTAATTTAGCTGCACTTTAATTTAGAGAAAAATTATACTTTTTTGGAGATATGTAGGTAAAAGATACATGTCTTTTATTTACTGTAACAAATGTTTTGTTGAAACAATAAGTATTTGGTCCACATATATATTCCTAGTGCTATCACAAGTCATAGCTAACGAAAGAATCGTAACATCTAAGGGGAAAAAAAAGAACTTTAATTTTTGCTGAATTCCTTTATGCTTTTCTATAATGGAGATGGAACACTTATATGTTTCAGCAATTTTTTTTTGTTCGAAGTATTGTTCTGACCTAAAATCACATGTTCAACTTCTACATATGTGTGGCACTGGTTTTGTATTTTAGGATGGTGACACTGCAGTAGGATTCATGAGCTTATGTTCTCAAGTAAATGTTTCCATGTTTCAAGAGTTTTTTGACTTGGGGCCTTTTTGCGGACTCTGTAAACCACTTCCTGAAGATATGCTCAAAATGCCAAAGCAGCCAAGCATCCCAGAAGGTATCTATATTCTAAAATGCTAGATAGATTCAAAGTGCATTTATTTCTAGTTTTTGAGTAAATTTTTCAAAAGGTTGGAAGAGGATATAGGTTTGCTAGCAAGAAAACACAGATTAATGTGTCTGTTTTGAAGAAGGTTACTGGGTGTGTTCTAATTCAGGAGAGAAATTTCGATAGTTCTGGTCTCTGACTCAGAAGTGACTGTTGTTTGTGGGGAGCAGGTATGGGATAAATCTAGATTGCAAGTTTCGGAAAGCTAAAGCATCAAGTGTGTTTTCTATCAGTTAGCGTTGTATTATTAATTGAAGATTTAGCTTTGAAAACAGGTTCTACTGTCTGTCAGTACCTAAGCAGCTAGTTAACTGTGAGTGTTACATTATCACGTTGGCTGGTGTCCTCTTGTTTATTTGTTCTCCAACTTCTCTCTTTGCTTACTGTCTACGTTCTTCTAAGTTACAAGGTTTTAGGAGATCACGAACTGTCTTTATTCTATTTTGTACTGAGCATGATACAAGAATGCACCTGCGAGCAACCTTACTGCAAATGATAACAGTAATATGAATGTGTCACATGTTTGTAGAACACAAGTGCCATGTAAATAATTTACGGTTGTCATCTTTATTTTTCAGCGTCAAATGGCTTTTTATGCAGAAGGGCAACATTTTGCCATCTACTAATTATTAGTAATAGAATTATAAGGAACCATTAGGTTGTTATGTATCTGCTTGTCTGAACACAAAGCAGCAGGTGAAGAAGGCAACTAGGGAGCTACAGAGCAGTCTCCAGCTGGTATCTCAGAGCTGACAGTTGTGGAACAGAAAAGGGAAGGAAAAAGGATCTTATAGCTGCTCCTATGGACTTCCTCTCCTCGGCAAAGAAGCATCTTGCATAAAAGTAATGAAGGAAGCCCGCTATCTCCTCCTGTGTCATTTTGTGCTCCTGGAGCTTCAGGAGTGTTGTTTCAAAATAGATGACAGACATATGCAGTACTGGACCTGGTGGCCACTAATACAAGTGAACTCATCAGTGACATTAGATTTGGAGGCAGCCTGGGCTGCAGTGATCATGCACTGGTGGAGTTCGAGGTCCTGAGGGATATGGGATAAGTAAGGAATATAGTCAGGACCCTAAATTCAGGAAAGTAGACTTCCAGCTCCTCAAGGCATTACTCAGTAGGCTCCCCTGGGACGTGGTCCTTGGAGACAAGGAAGCAGAACAGAGCTGGCAAATATTAAAGAATGCTTTCATGAGGCACAAGAGCACTCAGTCCTCATATGTTGGAAATCAGTCTGGAAAGGGAAGAGACCAGCATGGCCGAGTCGAGACCTGCTGGTTAAATTAAAGAAGTGGGAACTGCACAGGCAGTTCAAGCAGAGGCAGGGAACCTGGGATGTGTGTAGGGATGCTGCCTGGTTGTGTAGGGATGAGGTCAGGAACGCCAAGGCACAGCTGGAGCTGAACTTGGCAAGAGAAGTGAAGACCAAAAAGGGCTTCTACAGGTATGTCAATCAGAAGAAGAAGGGTAAAGGGAATGTACCCCCACTGATGGTTAGCAATGGTGACCTTGTATCAACAGATGAGGAGAAGGCTGAGGTACTTAACAACTTTTTTGCCTCGATCTCACTGACAACTGCTCTCCTTATCCTTCTTGGGTTATGGGACAACAAGGTAGTGACCAGGAGGGTAAACGCCCTCCCACTGTAGAGGAGGATCAGATTCGTGACCACCTGAGGAACCTGAACATATCAGGTCTGTGGGACCTGATGAGATGCATCCCAGAGTCCTGAGGGAATTGGCTAATGTGGTTGTCAAATCACTTTCCATGATATTTGAAAAGTCGTGACAATCAGAAGAAGTCCCTGGTGACTGGAAGAAGGGTAATGTGCCCATTTTTAAAAACAGCAGAAAAGATGACCCTGGGAGCTACCGACCTGTCAGACTCACCTCTGTGCCTGGGAAGATCATGGAACAGATCCTCCTAGAAGCTATGCTAAAGCACATGGAGGGCATGGAGGTGATTAATGGCAGTCAGCCCAGCTTCTCCAGGGGCAAGTCCTGTATGATCAACTTAATGGCTTTCTATGATGGGGTAATCACGTCAGTGGACACGAGTAAACCAACGGATGTGAGCTATCTGGACTTCTGTAAAGGCTTTGACACGGTCCCCCACAACATCGTTCTCTCTAAATTGGAGAGATATGGATTTGATGGGTGGATGGTCATATTCAGAGAGTAGTGGTCAATGGCTCGAAGTCCAGACAGCAAGATTGAGTGCAGCCTCAGAAAGTTTGCCAATGTCACCATGCTGAGTGGTGCATTTGCCACAGTGGAAGGACGGGATGTCATCCAGAGGGACCTGGTTAGGCTGGAGAAGTGGGCATGTGACAATCTCATGAGGTTCAACAAGGCCAAGTGCAAGGTCCTACACCTGGACTGGGGCAATCCATGATTTCAGTACAGGATGGGGAATGATGTGATTGAGAGCTGCCCTGCAGAGAAGGACTTGGGGGTGCTGGTTGAGAAGAAGCTGGACATGAGCCAGCAATGTGCTTGCAACCCAGAAGGCCAACCGTCTCCTGGGCTGCATCAAAAGAAGTGTGGCCAGCAGGGCAAGGGAGGTGATTCTTCCCCTCTATTCCTCTCTTGTGAGATCTTATCTGGAGGATTGTGTCCAGTTCTGGAATCCTCAACATAAGAAGGTTATGGAGCTGTTCGAACAGGTCCAGAGGTGGGCTACAAGTTGATCAGAGGGCTGGAGCACCTCTCATATGCGGACAGACTGAGAGAGTTGGGGTTGTTCAGCCTGAAGAAAAGGCTCCAAGGAGGCCTCATAGCGACCTTCCAGTACCTGAAGGGGGCATGCAAGAAAGTTGGGAAAGGGACTTTTTACGAAGGCTTGTAGTGATAGAACTAGGGGGAATGGCTATAAATTGGAGAGGGGCAGATTTAAACTAGACAAAAGGAGGAATTTCTTCACTATGAGGGTGGTGAGGCGCTGGCACAGGTTGCCCAGGGAGAAGTTGTGGATGTCCCATCACTGGAGGTGTCCAAGGCCAGGTTGGATGGGGTCTTGGGCAGCCTGGTCTAATGGAATGTGTCCCTGCCCATGACAGGGGGGTTGGAACTGGATGGTCTTTAAGGTCCATTCCAACCCAAACTCTTCTATGATTATATGATATGTAGAAACATAAATGAAACTGTGGGAGGAAGAAAGGTCACTCACAATAGTCTCTCCCAAAAAACAGTTGAGATGCAGTCATGGGCATTCTGTGCTAGGAAGAGGGTTCAGAAAAGATGACCTCCAGTGATCCTGTTCGGCCTTAACCTTTCTGTGACTGTTGTCTGGTTCTGGTAAAACTCTTGGTGCTTTTGTGTTCTTCCCTTGGGTAGGGACCGCAAGCTGTTTGCACATATTTAGTGGCAAATTCTGTGCTGCTGAGCCTTTTAATGAGTATGTGGTTATATTTTTCATAATACTGCTGTTACACAATTTTTGGCATTTAGGAAATGT
This sequence comes from Clamator glandarius, assembly GCA_033459285.1. NCBI lineage: Eukaryota > Metazoa > Chordata > Aves > Cuculiformes > Cuculidae > Clamator > Clamator glandarius. Next base: position 546,713 of record JAUNZM010000483.1, on the reverse strand, counting down.
GTGAGACTTGTTCTAAATGTGAAAACTTAGCATAAACAACTGTTCTGTTCTCATTCTTTTGTGACTCTGGTCAATCTAGTATCTGAGTGCTTGTCAGAAATTCCTTAAGCAACTTGGTTAGTTGTATCATGTGTGTTTCTCTCTCTTCTTTTCCCTCTATGTCTAGAAACTATGTTAGTTTTGGTGGTTGATATTAGTTTGCAATCCTGTGTATTTCCTTGAAGTAAGGTTTTTCAGAGTAGTAGTATCCTTCTGTTTGGAATGATAAGGGCATCCTTGGGGAAAGAATTATTTGTAGGCTTTTTCAGAGCACATATCAGTGATAGTTCTCAAAAACAGAGAGCACCTAAGAAGGAATTTGAGTGTCATAAGCTAAGACTCTGACTCTGATACTGTTCAAAAAATCTGTATTCTCCTAACAGTTTGAATGAAAAACTTTTTCACTCCAAATTATTCAAGTTTCATTATTGCACAAGATTAAATTAAAATTCATTGCAATATCCATTTATGAAAACTTCCAAGAAATGCAGTAATGTTTGTTGGGTTTATGTTTGTTGGGTTTATGTTTGTAGGGGGTTTTTATTATTAAATTAAGAAGAGAAAGAAAAAAAAAACCCAGAACACAAATAAAGAAGTTTACAGGAAAAAAACCCCAAACAACTCATAAGCACAATTCCCCTCCTCTCTGACCTTTCATTTTTTAAAAAGTATAATTTGAAAAGAGAATTATCTTGTTTGTGTGGATTTTTTGTAAATGTAGAGCCCATATAAGAGTTGCATCCAGGTAGTCCATTGTTAAGTCTTTCCAATACAAGGGCCAACCTGTATCCCTGGAATTTATTGTAGTGTTAGTCACATTAAATTTCTGTTTGATTATATTGCATAACACGTGCACAATTATGATTGCTGTTTTAATTGCAGTGTTTCTGTACTGCAAATGTGCTGCCACATTGTCCCTTAGTTTGAAGGCATTGAAGGTTCACTGGACACCTTAAACCAACAGAAGATGTGGACTTACTTGTAATGAATTCAAAGGCTGAGAATTTAAAATGCAGGCTGCGTTCCTTTGTAGAGTAATTTTATGTTCCCATACAAAAAAAGAAGCCCACAACCCATAATAAGGATATTTTTTTAAAGCTCTTTAGCTTTTAAGTAGAGACCACAGGTTGATATTATTTTTCCTTTCAAAACGTAATACTGAATAATAATGAAAGAGTGTACAAAAATCTATGTTTAACACAATATTGATATGCCACTTATGTAGCAGGGTAATTACAGTAATTTGGTTGTTACTCTATATGGTGTCATGAATTAGTAGCCAGAAAACCTTACGATGCAGTGGGAATGATTCAAGGGCTTTTCATCACGCTTCATGGTGAACTGGCTTCTTGATCCTGCTGGCTGTTACCTCTGCTAACAAACCAGCAATCACTGAATTACCTTAATTTTCTTTGTGTTCGTGTTCCTTACTTCATTTAGTGCAACAATATTTATGTGCTTCCCAGTCACTTGTTTACAGCATACATGTAAACAGGGATGCAGCTACATTTGACAGTAGTGAATGGTGGGGCCATTAAGGGATTTCATTTTAGGATAAAGTCAGGAACAACATATCAATATTTACATGATGATAAGAGGCTTGTATTAATTAACTTCTGACACCTGCAAGACTGTTTATCATGAGAAATGTAGCTGGGTTAATCAAGATGACATGTGATCATTTCTGTGAAGTATCACATCTGTGATACCCCTATAGAAACCGTGATTTCTAACCCTTCTGTTTCTTCTTGCCCTGTACATTGGATCTGCATTCTTTTGTAGTAACGGAGAAACAGATTTTCAGATAAAAGATGTTTAAAAATAGTTTTGTCTAAATTGTTTTAAACCTTTGAGCTCATTACTGTATGAAGAAACACCTGTGCTGGTGAATGTCACTTAGATGAGTTTCCTGAGGTAAAATTCAGTGAGAGAAGCAAAGAATTCTGTTGTGCTGGGTTTTCTGGAGTTGTTTTTCTTCCCCCTGGAGCTTGGACACTTTGACTTCTTTGTGTTACTGGAGCTTTCAAATGCAAAGGCATCTTGGTCTGATGAGTTTTGTGCAACAGCAAGGTTAATAATGAAAAGCTATTTTCAGGCTTTATTTTTAAATATTAAAAAAAACCTGTGAAAATATCTGTAAAATTAGGGAGGTGATGATTTAAGGAATGGCAGAACAATTGAAGATTTGTTCAGGACTAAAAATACGGCAGCTGACACTTTGCTGTAGTAATTTTTGTGGTTATTTGGAGTAAAGTGTAGTATTTCAATATTTCTTTTCCAAGTTGGTGATTAAGATAATTGTGATCCATAAAGTTAGCTTTAAATGTGACCTTTGTGATGCGTTATCAGGTGATCTCTTGTTCCAAATACCCTCATCCAAGTGCTTGGCTAGACATGCTGTGTATATATATGCTGTATGTGTGTGTATATATATGTCTGCTATGTGTTTATGTATGTGTGTATACCATCATATATATATTATATGATCATATATATATATATATATTATACATATATGAATCATGGCAGTCAATGTTTGAATATTGATTCATCAGTAGTTGCAAGCAGTTTCATCCCATCACCTCAGTTATCTGTTTGCCCACAAAAATATTGTCACTTGGGTTGGTGACAATAGATTAGAATGTTACTACAATGTTACTGAGATTGTTTCATCAGAGGAAGAGAAGGAAATAGGCACATGGACAAAGACTGATGAAAGAGCGACCACATTTTATAGGACATAAAATGAAGTTTTGAGAGCTAGATAGGTTTAGCAACTGAGAAGGGAATTTATATCCCTGTTTCTTGTCCCTGCTTGTGCCAATAAGTATGAGTTCTGGCTTGACTAGGATTTATACTGATTCTATTTCAGTTCTGTTAGGAGAACTAATCTGAGAATCAAGAGCTCTTGTTTATGATCATCAGAAAAGAAGTTAGCAACAGGCGCAGGGTTTAAGATACCAGTCAATACACTAACGAGGGTGAAAATTCATAATATATAATGCACAAGTTAAGAATTGCTTCTAAACTGTCTTGTTCAATTCTTATTTTATAACCAGTTCTCTGATTCTTGCTTTCAGATCAAATAGTCTATTGAAGTTCTAGCCAAGTAAATATAGGATGGTCTAATTTAACTGTGGTTGTTAAAAATAAATAAAGTAAACCTTTCAACAGAGGTAGTCCAGCACACTCCTTAGTTATTACTGTGATTTTGAGGGTTAAGCTCACATTTTTAAGCCTGATGTATCTATTCTTTTTCATTATTCAGATGGAGATAAAAGCAACCAAACAAGTGAAGGAACAAAGTCTGTTTCATCTAGAAACTTTGAACATATTCATAACCAGGATGCAGCTGTGCAGGTAATACCACTACACAGAGCATTGCTGATAACTTTAAAAGCTAATTTGAAGCAGAAGTGGAGGCTACTAGAACAGGCAATGCTTTTATTTCCACTCCTGTGCTGTCTTCTGCATGGGCCCACACTTATATCTGCTATTCTGCATAGAGCCAAAGATGCTCTAGCTGATATCTGGATGGAGGTGGTTGTAGTTATTAATGAAATGAGTTTTCCAATCCAGTTCCACATGAACAGCCAGACAGAACAAGGGTGGGAATAAAGTGAAACTGAGAGGAGAAAAAAGGATGGGGGTCTTTTTGTGCAGGTCTGCTGCCAAGTAAGGGCATGCGGGCACAACTTCGAGCGGACTCTTTCACAAATCTGGAGAGAGCATTCCTGTAAGAGGCAATTCCAGCGTCTTTTTACTCTGAAGATCTGCAGATCCTCAGATTTTGACTTGTCTGTGTTACTGACCTAAAGATCTGCTACTGATGGAAAGCTCCCAAAGCTGAAAAGCAGCAAAATAGAATTAGTTTGCCCCTGTAATTTGCAGAAGTTAAAGGGCACATGTTCTGTCTGTGCCTCTTCTGTTGAATGAAAATGACTTGATAAAAGATTATTGCTATGGAATGTGTTGGTGTAGAATAAACCAGCCAAGACCTTATCCCAAGAAGCTTTAAGTGGTTCCATCTGTCATAGAATGATTTGGGTCAGAAAGAACCTTGAAGATCATCCAATTCCAACTCCCCTGCCATGGGCAGGGACACCTCCCACTGCATAACGTTGCTCAAAGCCCCATTCAACCTGGCTTTGAACACCTCCAGGGATGAGACAGCCACAACTTTTCTAGACAACCTGTGCCAGTGCCTCACCACCCTCACAGGAAAACATTTTTCTTTGTAAGATCTCATCTAAATCTCCCCTCTTCCATCTTAAAACCATTACTCCTCATCCTATCCCTGCACTCCCTGATAAAGAGCCCCTCCCCAGCTGTGATGTAGCCCCTTTCAGTACTGGAAGACTGCTCTATGGTCTCTCCAGAGCCTTCTCTTCTCCAGGCTGAACAACCCCAACTCTCTCAGCTTGTCCTTGTATGGAGAGTGCTCCAGCCCTCAGATCATCTCCAAGGCCTCATCTGGACTTGCTTTAACAGATCCATGTCCTTCCTCTTCTTTATATCTATAGTCTGTTTCTCATTACTGTATCAAAGCTATTCTGGTTTTCTTCCCATTATTATTCATTTCCATTTCCACAGTATATTCTACCTTGATCTAATTTTCTTTAACATAACATGTTTGCAATAATCATGTATTTTCAGTAATCATCTGGAAATAAAATTTTAATATTAAAATATTTCTGAAAGAGAAATATTTTATTGCCTCCCAAAGGGATTTTAATGGTAACTATTTGTTTGTGAATGTATTGCTCTTCAGCCAGAATGTGTGTACTTTTAAAGGCCACTTTTATCTAGTGTTTCAGAAACAGGTAAATATCACATTAAAAATACCTCCTTGAATAGTGGTATTTGTCAAAATGTGACAAGTGAAAAGAACATCCCTATGTGTCTGCTTGGAATGCCCTAAGGTAGGAATGTTGCAAGATCTTTTGATTAAAAAATGAAAATATTTTCTGAAACATTGTAAGAAATCATTTGTCAATTATTATTGCAGAAAGATGGAGCCATTACCATTTCCCATACTGAAATGTTGTTAGGTGATGTCAGAGGCAAAGATTTCAAAGCCTTGGCAACACCCCATTTTGAGACTGAAAGAAAAGAGACTTTTCATCCAGTGCACAGAGGAGCTTCAAATGCTTTCTGCATCCGTCAGTTTTGTATTGATGAGAAGCATGAAACTAGGCAAGTATGGAAGAATAGTTACTGCTTTCCTAATAACATTTTTAGGACAAATCTCAAAGGGACAGCACCTGCTGTGTAGTTTGGTTGAATTTTTTCTGACCTCTTTTTTCATTTCTCTATTACCTTCACTAATAACTTACTGAAATTTTCAACCTCCAGCTGCAACTTTCCATCTTTGATAGGACTGTGTGGACAGTAAGTTAAGAATGTGTTTTTGCTGGAAAACTGATAGTTGGAATCGTGGAGGAATGCCAGTTCTTCCTCCGAACAAATGTTAATTCCAAAGCTGTCTAACTCTGAAAAGAGCTAGATGTGATGGTACTGGCCACTTCAGCTCATAAGGCAATAAAGCTGTTTTTAACTCTATAGTTAAATACTTTCATTTCTAAACCCTTGACCTCCCATGACTGAGGGAATTGATTCAGTTTTCTAGAATCCACTGCAATAGAGGGAACACTTAAGCCTTTTTTTTTTTCCACCGCTGACCTTGAACTCTTAGATTCTGGTGAAGTAAATAGATCTATAAGTGTGATTTACAGATTTTTATTTTTTTCTTACCCGAATTTCTCTGTGCCCTTGAAGAAAGAACCATTTTCAACCACATCAGCAAAAGCCTCTCTGGGAACAGTGGCCCTTTCTGATTATAAATGAGCCCTGCTCTTGTTTATAGGTCCTAGAAAGAAAGAAAAAATACGTAGATACTTACAAAAAGTAGATAGAAAGAGGATGAGCACACCCAAGATCTTCCATGCTTTAAAATATGTGTGGTTTCTAGACACACAAGGTACAAGTAGCAAGGACTTTGCAGATTGAGTTTGACAACTGTAGCACCATTTGAAGAAACATCTTTCTACTTGTACTGGGAAACACTGATCAATGTACATATGATAGAACAATCACACTGCAGAGTGTCCATTCCAGAACAGTTAATTTATGGACAATCTAGTCTGAAATAAAATTCAAGCAAGATAACTATTCCAGAACAAAATAACTTTATTTTAAAATGTCACTGAGGTGAGAGACTTACTCAAGAATGACTCTGTTGTACTGAAATAGCAGTTCAAAGCAATGATCTGTGACCATGTGGGGAAAGAACTTCTCTATAGACTAGTTGAGGTCTGTGCTCCTAGTATCCTGCTCTAGGTTAAGGATCTGTCACTTTTTTGCCCCGTTCTGGCATTCTACCCTGCCTGTGCACCATTGTTGCGTCTGTACAAGATACGTTCACAGTGTTTTATCGCTGAAGACTGCAGTCCCGTTCATTTTTTCCCTGGAGACATCTCTAGAGCAGTTTGGATTCCAAGATGGGTATCTGTGGAGAAGATAGCATTCCTTTCTGAAGACTTCTAAGATTAACATTCATACAAGATCCTCTTCTCAGAGCTGAGGAATCTGTAAATCTGATGTTTTCAAATATTCTGCTTGCCTGCTTCCTTACTGTGCATTTGCTTGATCAGTCTTTAAAAGAAACGTTAGAAAAGTGAATATGTTTGAAAAGATAGCATGAGGTAATCCTAACTGCATCTCATAATCTTGTGCTGAAGGAGTTACTGCTAACCAGCAAAGCATGGGTCCAGAAATAGTAGTTTTGGTTGATCTGTAGGTATGATTGCATCTTAGCCCTCAAGGGAAGTTGACTACTGAGGAATTTGTGTTACCCTGTAAAGTTGCTGAATGTTTCCGTCTCTGAAGTCTAGAGCTGCTACGTGGCATGATTGTGCATTGCAAGTGAAATGCAGAGGAACTAAACTGCCAATTTATCTGCAGAGATTTGATACCTTTTTAAGGCCCCTGAAAAGTCTCCTACCTCTGTTCTTGTGTTCCTTGCTTCCAAGAAGATGCTGATACCAGAGAATAGAAAACTGCATTGCAATGGCATTTTCCCTTTCCACATTTAGCTAACCTACCAATTAGTCATAATGATGTATTATATAGGTGAACACCTAATACCACAATCCAGGTCTGTATTTCTAGGGCTTTTTTAAGCTTTCATTCAATCATAGATACTTTAATTAGAAATTATTTATCTTTTCATTTAGCAATAATATTGGTGAAGTAACTAAAGGGAATTTAATTACAGGTCTGGAGGGAAGAGGGGGGTTGTTAATATTTTTAGACTGTATATTGTATTGAACTTATTCAAAAGACTTATAGTACAGTGGAGAATATTTTATCAAGCTTCAGCGTAACTTATTATTTACTGGGTTTAGAGCCCTTTGATATCCTTATTCATAGGAGAAGCAGGAAGAATTTGTTAGATTTCTTATGTCTTTTTAAACTCAAATGTCACATTTCACTATCACCATGGAAAAGAGAGTGGAATTACTCCAAACCAATAGGTGAGAAGTGGAAAGAAGCAAAGTGTTCAGAAACAATTTCAAGGTATTGATGTTCCTTTTAGTCTGATAAAGTGCATTGGATAGCTTTACCAAATGGGTAGTGACAGAACTCATGGTACTGGATACTACTGTGGAACATGGCAACAGCTGTTTGCAGCCTCAGTTAATGTTTGCTGTATACCACTGCTGCTCTTACAGTCCATCAATGACTGCTGAAAAATGTTAGAGTCAACATAAGAGTAATTTTTCTCCCTTTCAGTGAAGAGCCTAATATTTTGATCTTATTTCAGATGTTCAGGTTTATTCTTGTTAATAGTGATGCTTTAAGCACTAGGACTCAACAACTGCTGGGCAGCATGCAACACCTACAGTTGATTAACAACGAACTAGCAGGACTGTCTGATCAGTGCTGTGAATAAATGTTCCTTGCACTTATGGGCATGTAAGTTCTGTAATATATAGGATCTGTCTTATGGTCCCTTTACTCAATAATGTTTGCTCTTGATTGCAGGTCCCTGGATTTTTTGCCTTATGCTTTCAAGCTTTTTCCAGTATGTATAATTGAAGCTTTAAATTTGTATGTGTGTGTATGCGTGATGGGGTGGTAGTGCAGTTCTCAGCCAAGGTATTTAGATGAGATGCCTGAGCAAGTCAGTGACTCACTGGAATACACTATGGCTGGTTTCCCTCGACTGAATTAGCCTGAGGATTTTGACTTCTCTCCTTGGTTGCTTTTGGACACCATGCGTTGCATACAGAAGTCATAGAATGGTTTGGGTTAGAAAGGACCTTAAGGATTATCCACCTCCCTCTCATGGGCAGGGAAACCTTCCACTGCATCAGGTTGCTCAAAGTCCAATTCAACCTGGCCTTGAACATCTCCAGGGATGGAGCATCCAGAACTTCTCTGGGCAACCTGTGCCAGTGCTTTGCCACTCACACAGTAAAACATTTCTTTCTGATATCTAATCTAAATCTCTTTCAGCTTAAAACCATTCCCCCTTGTCCTATCCCTGCATTCTCTGATAAAGATCCCCTCCCCAGCCTTCCTGTAGGCCCCCTTTAAGTCCTCTGTCTGTGTTCTGTAGGGACTTTTCTGAGATACAGATTTAAAATGCAACGTTTCAGACTCCATCAAAATCATGTGTAGATCCTGACAGTACCTAAATTAACATGTTTTCTCTGATTTTATTTTTAAAGGAGTTAAAGCCTAGAAAATGGGAGTATTAAGGAAAACTGTAGTGTTTTCATATAGTCTAAGCAGTAGCATTGAAGGTTTATGTTTAGGGCAAAGCTAATGTGCAGAAAATAAGGATGTGACTTTAGTGTGCAGTAGCTATTTCACACCAAAGCCCCATGTCTTTATCTGAGTTAACAAAGTCCAAAGGCTGAGACATTCTCAATGCATGCTGCACTGTTGTAAATTCACACTACAAGTCACTGCATGGTAGCTTCCTTTAGAGACAGATCCTGGTGGCCAGAAATACAGACTTTGCTCTAAATATTAGCATGTTCAGAATTGCTGCTTGCACCAATGAAAGTTCCCAGAGAAAGTGAGTGCAGAAAACATTTCAAGTCTTTAAGTAATTTATTGGTGCAATAGTGCAGCTTTCACTCCCTAAAACAAAATGTCACCAAGTGTAGTAAAAAAATTAATCACATAGTGTGCTTAAAGGAAGGAAAGGAGTGAGATTCAAATAATATCTTCCTACTGAAAAGATACTATAGGATCATCAGCCAGAGTAAACTGATTAAACATCTTCCAGATTGGTTCTACCTGCGAGTCTCTCAGCATGTATCATGCTCCATAAAGCATCTTACTGAATTGTCAAGAGTTCCCCAATGTCCCTGTGTGCAGTAAGATTATTTTAAACCATGTATTGAATTAAAAGGAATGTGAGAGACTCTGGTAAAGGGGAGTGCTCGAACAGGTTGAATGAACAAAGTTATTTATGGCATGCGGATTTATCTCCAGAGTATGCTGTCTTTCATCTGAGACCATTCAAGGGACATTCCTGTGTTCCTTTGCACCTCTGCAGCCTTTGCAGCTCAGATCTCTGAACAATTAATTACACTGTCTGACAGTGCAGTGTGTTTGTTGTGCATATGTACCCTGTAGCACATGCGCACCAGCAGTGCCAGATTTGGGACAAACAGGACATCACTGTGCACATACAAACTTGCATTCATCAAGTCTACTGTGCATGCAGTGCAAAGCCTACCTGTGCATGCATGAAGGCTGTTTATTCAGGATTTTAGGATGTGCTGCTCTAATTGATGGTATTACTCGGCTGCAGAAGATCCCAAAAATGGTCCTAAAATTTCACTGCAGAAGAATATTAAAGTAGAAAAAATGACTGTTTAAGGGAAATATTAGCCTAAGGAAGGAAAGAGAAGGGGTGGGGAAAAGGGACCTTTAGGGAATATCAGGATATTAATGAATAAGTCTTTATTATGGCAGCCAGAAGACCTATTTCTGTGAGCCAACTTAATGTTGAGATCATCAGTACTTTTATGCTGCCCAGACATCAAGCCATCTATGTAGAGCAATAGTTGGAGTGTATGTGTGTTGTAAGCACTGCATTCAGTTTGTTTTCTTTCTGTCCCCTCTAGTCAGAAATTTTTGTGTAAAGCTTACATTGAGATCAGTAAGGGCTTTTATTGTCTGCACACAGGACAAAGACTTCTGTGTCATGCTCGTGCCACATCATGTACCAGAGTTCCACCTGATCCAGAGTTTTGTTCGAGTTGTCCCTTTCTGTACTTCCAGATTTGATCATGAACTTTACGTGTTCCACCGTGCGGGATTGCTCAAGTGAGTCACGTGCCTTGTGACAACAAATTATGTACTCTGAGGTATTTTTATGGAATGTACTTGCAACATCCAACCCAGCACCAAGCTGATATTCTGCACAGTCCAGCACAACATCTTGCAAAAAAATGGTAGTTTGAGTTTCCAAAACAGTATGGTTGAGTAGCACGGGACTGTGTCCTGGAGAAATTAGGAGCAGAGCTAAATAACTTGTTTAGCAGCATTACTGCAGCTGTATTGCTTCCTGTTCTGGAGTGTATCCTAAAGTTTCACAGATTATCTCCACTTGGCACAATACTGGACAGTATAGAAATAGCCTTATATTTTCAGTGAAATAAAGTAGGTAGTGACATGATTTTTCATGAAACAAACAAACAAACAAAAGCTATAATTAAAAATATAAAGGCAAGCAGTCTTCTTACTGCCAGCATTTATAAATAGCTTTAGTAGGAACAGAAGGTGCAATGAGATTAATTTAAACTTTATGTATACAATACTAACTTAATGAAGATGAACATTGGTACAGACAAGAGGCTGCTTCAAGTTACCTCATTGGGGAACAAGGCCAGTAGAGAAACATGGTGCAGCATTTGGCCCTTTAGGTGTGGGTCAGGTTGCCTAACATTGATACTTGAAAATCTAGTGTAGATTTAATTCTTGGAAACACAGTGTAACTCTATTAAGAGAAATGCTCTAGTGCACTTCTAGAACATGCAGAACACAGCAGTAATCTCATTCTTGAATAACTGTTTTATATAGCTTCTGTTGTGTCTTCTGTGTTGACTCATTTATTTAATAACTTTAAATTTCTGTGATACTTTGAACACTTTTGTAGTCTGAAATAATGCTGAACTGGAATTCAAGACCTCTCTTGCTATGACTTCTATTATGTGATATGAGTTTTCCAGTGCTTTGTTTGTCTAACAAGCCTATACTGTCCTGAACATGAAGCTTAAACTGTGGCACAGTAAGAGATTTTTTTTTTTGTCTTAATGTAGATAAATACTGTGTGGTTTCAGGAAAATATTTCTGTTTTAATTGCATACTTAATCACCTTTGATGGTATACAAATATCTCATGCAGGAACTGGCCAGCTACTCTTGGACCTTTGCAGCAGCTTTTTACCATGGGATGAAATTGGGCTTCTGTGTCCTATATAAGAATCCAACTGGCTACAGAGAAAGCCACTGGAGTAATTCCTGTTAATCTCAGTCACAGCTGTTCAGTAATCCACCAGTAGGACTGGTAGTCATATGTCCTCTTGCAATTTTGGTTAAAATTAATCTTATTATCAAGGTATTTTTGTTTGTTTGTTTTTTTAAAAAAAACAAACCAAAACAACAGCCTTACCATTCTAATTAAATTGTGCATATTCCAAATGATATCAGCCCTTCTGTGAAAACAGAATAGGGTCATTAGTAGCATTTTCCAAATTGCCCTGCAGCTGTGCAGAAAAGTAAGAAAAATAACCCTTCATTGAGGTTCAGGATCAGAAAAGCTGTGGAAGAAACCAGATGAAGCTTTTGGAAAGTTTCTGAAGATGAAAAAACTTAGTGAACAACAGCAGATCCTCTCTTAGCTAGAACTAAAATGTGAAAAAGTAAAAGATCAATATATTGTACTTGCGCCAAGGGCTTTAGAAAGGCATGTGAGTGAAAAGGAAGTAACAGAAAAATGGATAAAAAGAAAAGCAGGGTAAGAAGATGGGAATATGAAGACATGAAAGGGCAAAATCAGAAGAGGTGCAGGCACAAAATGAGATACTGATTAGTAAAGGTTGTAAAAGGAATAAGAAAAAGTGTTAAGTACACAAAAAGCAAGAGTGCAGCAAATGGAACTATAGGTCTGCTACTTAACAGTGAAGGAGCAAAAATAACAAATGACAAGGCATAGGCTGAAATGCTTAATGGATACTTTCCTTCAATTTTCACTAAAAAGCATAATAATAATAATAGTGTCCTGGTCTCTGAGCAGTCAAAGGAATGGGGCATCCTGAATGAGTTAATTCATTACTGGAAGAGAAATGAGCACAGACCTTGGATAGTCCTTCCTGCTATTTCATACTCACAGTTGATGTGGTGGGTTTGTCTATTTTTTTTTAAACGTTTCAATTTTTGGCACACTCTGGTTTTTTCTCCTATTAAAAATGTGGTTCATTATTAACACAACTGCCTTCTGCTGAACCTGGGTGAGGTGAAAAATGTGCATGCTGGGCTCAGTGGAGAGGCAGGAAGATGGTGCACTTATGGGTTGCAGAGTGAGCCACATTGCTGATCTTCCTGACAATCGTCCTCATCACTTGTTTGATATTGTAATTAACTGTCCGTGGAAATGTGTGAACAAATGTGGAAACTAAGCTGATGGTTGCTTAGAAGTTCAGGATTAGTTTATGACTTGATAATGAAATGTGTGCTTTTGAGCACTTAAATAATTGAGTGGCAAATTATCAGCAAGATTGAGCTGTGTCATTTCCCACAGCATATCAGATATTTGGTAGGTTTGGTGTTTTAAGGTACTGGTGCCATTCATTAAAACCATGTTCCACAAAGTAATTTTCAACATGACAGTGACCTAGGCTGAAGAACAGCACATACAAGTTCAAAGTGTTAGTAATTTGTTCTTGTTGGAGAAATCAATGTTACTGCCTTTCTTTTGTAACAAGGATGATGATTTGCTCTGTTTTGTTTTATTTTTTTCTCTCTCCCTTTTTCTTATCTTTTTCTCTTTCTTTACTTTCTCTTTTCCCATGTGTGTCAGGGTGCAGTTTTGGATTCTGCTGTGATTTTAAAAAGATACTTTCCCTCCTTTACTGGTTGTTATTCACATGAAGATTAGGTGATATCTGTGTTTATAGCTAGTCATCGCTTTGTGGGGTTGAGCGTAAAGACTGAGTGTTCAACAGCAGCATTCTTGAGTTGTCTTAAGTAAATGTGAAATCTTTTGTGTTATCACACAGGTGGATATATGATAATAATCATGTAGCAACCAATTGCAACTGGTAAAAGACTTGTTCCATGCTTGTGGAAGGCAGGTTATCTTAAGCATGGGAACTGTTGTCTTTAATTTGTCAGAGTGAACTTTTCCTCTCTTTTTTATAGGCCTTTTAATGTAAGAAGAGCAACAACCGATGACATACCTGGTGTCAAAGTGCTTATTGAAAACCTTAGCTTGAATGAAAGTATATTGAATGACTTAATGATGTTTGTTGTGGCTCGCAGGGATCCAGTGAGTATTTGTTGCAAATATACTTATAAGAGAATGGGTTAATGCATCTAGAATTTATTACATTACTCTAAACTAGTATACATTATATAGTATAGGGGTACTCAAGTCAGTACCAACAGTCAGTACAGGCTGTATTCAGCCTGACTTCATAATTGTCCTAATCTGTGGCTTCTACCAACAGCCCTCTCTTTTGGAGAACCCTCAAATGCAGGAACAGCTGCAGACTGGGTGCATTTTTTGGTCACACACAGCCTCATTTGCATTGTAGTTATCTTGTATGCCTATCTGGTTGTATGATGAACATGTAGTTGCGTTTTGTTACACGTTGGGGGCCTCATTCTTCTTCCCATAATATGGCCAGATATATATTCATCAAATAGTAGAGAACATCTGCATTTTTGTTGTGTGATGGGAAATGCTGCATAGATAATAAACCAACCACTATCGTTACCAATCATACAGCTGTAGGGTAATCAATCTTATACAACTCTTGTTGGATAATATCTGTTTTAATTAATATCCTTTCCTAAGATCAGAACTTAACCCACAACTATATTAGTGGCTGAGCCAAACCACTTCTGTAGCAGCTAGATCCTACCTGAAACTTTACATCAGTAAAGTTATAATGACCAAGAATCCGTCTAAATATGATGTTTAAATGTTTTGCCTTGAGTTGAGGAAAAGCACTTAAATTGGGGTAGTGTGTACAATGTATACTGGGAGAAAAGTACTGTAACTGCGATCATGTGGTGAAATACACAGTTACAATTAAAAAGAAAGGTTGTTAATGAATGTGCATATGTTGCTTTTGCCTTGCAGGATGGGACCCCAGTGCAAGCTTTTATAGCAGAAGTTTTGGATCAGATAGTTGGCATTTCTGTTATTAGAGATGAAATGGTAAATTCTGTTTCTGTGTTGTATGAGAACTATAATGCCTAGTCCTCAACACTAAAGGCTGAGTTTGATGCTTACTACTATGCATAAGCAAAAGTATATGTAAAACCAAAAGTGTATATAAAAGATACTGCTTTTATAAACTTTCTCCTTTTCTGAATATGTAGACTGTATTGTTTCCCTTCTCATAAATGATAAGAACACACAGATTTAAAAAAAAATCATCCTGTTATTTACAGGAAGCTGCTAATGTGTTCTGAAAGTATGCCTCCTACACCTTTTTGGTTCATTAGCACAAAGCCATTCTGCCTCTAAATAATCAGTTATTTGACCCCTAATTTCCAAAGTCAATAAGCAGTTCTGCCACTGCAAGAACGTGCAGACTGCAAGAAGTAGCAGTCGTCCTTCTAGTTTTGCTTCCTCAGCTTTTTTCACGAACAGTAGATTCTGAGTGGTTATGAACCGCACACTTGCACTTTTTTATTTGCTTTGAGGTTATGCTGAAATTGAGTACTGTTACTGAAAAGATAAATTTTAGTGTTCAACAGCTGTAATGATCATCTTTTAAAATAACAGTAGTCCTATTTTCAAAAATAGTGCTTAATTATATTAAGAGCATTGAGATAAGAGAACATAGCAAGTTCTCTTGAGTGTATACTCGTACAAAAATCTCAGCTTATCACTTCAACAAGGAAGACATGGAAGGCATGTCTTACAAGGCTCTTCTCTGTAGAATTCCGCTTTCTCACTTTAAGTTTTGAGAGAAGACAGTCTAGGATTCTCTGTCTTGAACTCAGGAAGAGTTTTTCTTTCTTCTTTTTTTCTGCATAAATGTCTATTAACCTGTACCAGATGTTGTGAAAGGGTCAAATATGCATTCCTTTTAAATAAAGGTGGACAAACTGTAAGAATAGATTTGATACAATGAAAAGATTGGCTGAATATATTTTTCTCGAAAGTGTGCTTTAATTGAGAATAATTCTAAAAAACACCTAATTTCAGTGTTAAAGTTTAGTTCCTTAGTTGAATGAAAGCAGCTCATTGGCTCTTGCTAAAATACTCTTAAGTGTAGCTGTTTCATCACTGCTGAATTACAGATTCTTATTTTCCAGGATATTGAGTATATTCGAACACATTATAGCATTGAAGATTTTATTCATTTTAATCACTATGAGCAAGAGGAACATGGACATCTTTACCATTTTGTCTTAAATCCTGTATTTCGTCACTATACAAAACACTATCTAAAGGAGATTCTTCGCTTGGCCCACAAAACTTCTCTTTACTATCCTGTTTATCCACAGGATGTGGAAGGCAAGGTAAGGTGCAAGTTATTTATATTTTTTATATTAAATATTGTCATAGAATCATAGAATCACCAGGTTGGAAGAGACACACCAGATCATCGAGTCCAACCATTCCTATCAAACACTAAACCATGCCCCTTAGCACCTCGTCCACCCTCGCCTTAAACACCTTCAGGGAAGGTGAATCAACCACCTCCCTGGGCAGCCTGTTCCAATGCCTAACCACCCTTTCCGTGAAGAATTTTTTCCTAATGGCCAGCCTAAATCTCCCCTGGCGGAGCTTGAGGCCATTCCCTTTCGTCCTGTCCCCTGTCACTTGGGAGAAGAGGCCAGCTCCCTCCTCTCCACAACCTCCCTTCAGGTAGTTGTAGAGAGTAATAAGGTCTCCCCTCAGCCTCCTCTTCTCCAGGCTAAACAACCCCAGCTCTCTCAGCTGCTCCTCATAAGGCATGTTCTCCAGCCCCTTCACCAGCTTCGTTGCTCTTCTCTGGACTCGCTCCAGAGCCTCAACATCCTTCTTGTGGTGAGGGGCCCAGAACTGAACACAGGATTGAAAGAGCGGTATCACCAGTGCTGAGTACAGAGGGAGAATAACCTCCCTGGACCTGCTGGTCACACCGTTTCGGATACAAGCCAGGATGCCATTGGCCTTCTTGGCTCATGTTCAGTCGCTGTCAACCAACACTCCCAGGTCCTTCTCCTCCTGGCAGCTTTCTAGACAGACTTCTCCCAGTCTGTAGCACTACATAGGGTTGTTGTGCCCCAAGTGCAGGACCCGGCATTTGGCCGTGTTAAACCTCATGCCATTGGACTCTGCCCAGCAGTCCAGCCTGTTCAGGTCCCTTTGCAGAGCCTCCCGACCCTCCAGCAGATCAACACTTGCACCCAGCTTGGTGTCATCTGCAAACTTGCTCAGGGAGCACTCAATGCCTTCATCCAGGTTGTTGATAAAGACATTGAACAGGGCTGGACCCAGCACTGAGCCCTGGGGAACCCCACTTGTCACTGGCCTCCAGCTGGAGTAAACTCCATTTACCACCACCCTCTGGGCCCGGTCATTGAACCAGTTTTCCACCCAGGAGAGTGTGCGCCTGTCCAGGCCAGAGGCTGACAGTTTCCATAGCAGAATGCTGTGAGAAACTGTGTCAAAGGCTTTACTGAAGTCCAGGAAGATACATCCACAGCCTTTCCCTCATTCAGCAGCCGAGTCACTTTGTCATAGAAGGCGATCAGGTTAGTTTGGCAAGACCTCCCTTTTGTGAACCCATATTGACTGGACCTGATCACCCGGTTCTCTTGCATGTGCTTCATGATAACACTCAAGATCACCTGTTCCATGACTTTCCCTGGCACCGAGGTCAGACTGAGAGGCCTGTAGTTCCCCAGATCCTCCCTGCGTCCCTTCTTTTAGATGGGCACGACATCAGCCAGCTTCCAGTCCACTGGAACCTCCCCAGTCATCCAGGACTGTTGGAAGGTGATGGAAAGGGGTTTGGCCAGCACATCCGCCAGTTCCCTCAAAACTCCATCTGGTCCTATAGACTTGCGGGCGTCTAGCCGGACAAACAAGTCTCTGACCACCTCCTCTTGGACCATGGGAGCCTCATGTTGCTCCTCTAGCTCCTGGGTTTGTACACAGAGGGAACAACTTCCTTTACAATTAAAGACTGAGGCAAAGAAGGCATTAAGTACCTCAGCCTTTTCCTCATGCCCTGTCACTTGCTCCTTCTGTGTCCAATAGCGACTGTATGGTCTCCCTAGTCCTCCTTTTATTATTTATATATTTATAGAAAGATTTTTTGTTATCTTTCACAGACTTTGCCAATCTGATTTCTAGTTGAGCCTTAGCCCTTCTGATTTTTTTGCTACACAATCTCACTTCCCTCCTGCAGTCCACCCAAGAGGCTTGTCCCCTCTTCCAGAGCCCATAAACATTTCTCTTCTTCTTGATATCACTCAAGATCTCCCTGTTCAACTAAGCTGTTTTTTCCCCTGCTGGCTTTTTTTCCGACAATTCTTTATGTCCTCAGACAGGTAGTTATGATTGATGGATGAATCAGCCATCTAAAGCTACTATCTGGCCCAGCCTAATCACCTAGGCTTCTGCCAGCATTAACGGAGAAAACACGGGGCATCCAGAGGGCAGTTCATCCATCAATCATAACTACCTGTCTGAGGACATAGAAGAATTGCCCTCTGGAGATGCTTGTCTCTCCAGCTCTGGGAGGTATCTGCAAGACTAGCTGAAGTAAGCACCTAAATTTTAGGTGGAGACTGGGATGAATTCTGTCCTTAGTGACTTAAATGTTCTTGACATCGCCACTGTTTTTAGCACACGAATTTTGACAGGTTAGACATAGGCATATTTTCAGAAGGGTGTTTTTCCCTGTGGAGCTCTGTTAAGTGTTCTCTTGAGGAACCAATGTCCTTAGGTAGCATTAGGTTCTCAGATTCTTAAGAGGCACTTACAAAAATGCAGGTTAATGGCAGCAGATGGAAGAGAAAAGCTAAATCTTAGTGATGATTCCAATTTGCACTATTTCCAGGCTACAGAGTTCCTTTAAGTTATTTTAGCTTATCATTGCTTTCTAATAAGTGGTAAATGTGATATTTCACTAATTTCTCAACATAATAACATCAAGCTTTTACAATATTTGTGGGTGGTACAATGCTTCAGTGTAATTTAGTTTGCATTAATGTTCATTCTCTAGTTCTCTCTTTTTTTTTTTTTCTCCCTTTCATGTCGTAAATTATGAGAGAGACCGTCATGCTGTAGTAAGTGGAATACAGCTATTTCTAATGATCCACACTATTCACATTAGCATTAGGGGTTTGGTTTGCTTCTAGTTTATGCCAGTTTATTAACATTTATCACTTGGGTGAACTTGACATTTTAGTCGGTATAGAATTTTTATATAAATTCATAACCATTCTCTGCCAAACAAGCAAAGGTTAGCAGTAAGCAGATAACATAGCTTAATGAGGTCAAATCAAGCTGATTCATGATCACTATGGAGAAAAATATCCTCCTGGGGAAAATACTTGTGCTGGAAAATCCCATAAACCAAACCACTTGTTTATCTGTCATTCCCACAGAGATAGTAATGTAATTACTCTCATAATTATCTTCATTAGTGTCAGGAATTATCTGCAATTCATTCCTCTGCTCTGAGTATGTTTGTTTATTTGCTGATTTTTCTCTCAGATTTAGCCAACAGAGCTAAGAATTTTGTATTTGCAAAGCTGTCCAACAGACATCTGTGATGCACTGTTCTGACATTCTCTCTGCTGAAATATAGATCGCTGTCTTTCAGTTTCAGAATCCCTGTGCCCATTCCCTGACATCTGCCCTTCATTACATGTTTCCCGTGCGACCAAGACGACAGATTGTCTATCCTCTGGAAGAGCTTGGCATAAACGCTCCATCGGAGCAGGTCTCCAAGGATCAGGTGGGTAACAGAAGCAGCAGCAGGCAAAAGGCATAGTGCCAGCTAATGCAGGGTTTGGCAGATGGGATGGCATTACTATCTCAGTGTTGATAGGTTGCTTCTTAATTACATTGAGCATGGTGTCCATACCCTTACAATTGCAGCTTTGCTTCTGCATGACCGTTGCTGCTTCTAAGCTTGAATTTCAAACGCATTACAAACAGCAATCACTGAACTATAACTATACTAAATGCTTACATTTTAACAGTTTTTTTAATGATGTTTCTTTTGAACTCTCAACACATTTTAAATGTTCTGACTTAGTGTTTAGACCTTATTCTTAATAAGTTGTTTTAGATATTATGCTCTACAAGTGGAAAAAGACAATGTCGTGCT
This sequence comes from Clamator glandarius, assembly GCA_033459285.1. NCBI lineage: Eukaryota > Metazoa > Chordata > Aves > Cuculiformes > Cuculidae > Clamator > Clamator glandarius. The sequence goes on along the minus strand of JAUNZM010000483.1, from coordinate 527,077 downwards.
TCTGATGCTTTTGTAGAAATTGCTTACATCGATTTTATTTTTCAGTCCCTAAGACAGGTTTCTTCCATGCACAAAATAACCTTTTCCTTTGCTGTTAAATCATTCCCAATATTTTGAAATGTTCTTTGAGGGTTTCACTACCAAACAGTTCTTATGTGCATAGCACCCATGCAGCCTGAGATTCTAAACTAAAAGTCTCTTAAAATTTAATTTGTTGCTTTTACCTTATTCTGTCTTGTGTTTTTAAGTAATTAAAATTTGATGTGAAAATGGTTCCTCACAAGAGTAACTAGCGAAGCTGAAATATTAGGAAAGTCGCTGTCAGTGATGGATGCTCTCAGTAGGTAGCCTTAATTTCCTGAAGAAAAGTAATTATGGAGTTTTGTGTTTGTCATCTAACTTCCAGTTGGCTGAGATGGGCTCCCATATAATATTTTTCGTGCTGTCCTTTTCACAGTTAGTAATTTTTGGCATCCAAACTCTTAATTAGACAGCCATTGGCAAAGCAAAATCCAGAACATGGCTGAGGCCATTGATCTGAGTCTGGCTTTGTTGAACAGTCTTCCATCTATGTGTACACCCTTGCATTTCTCTTCTCTGCAGAATAGGATTTATGGTGCTTTTCTTTAAACTATTTTCTATTTTATCTTTAAAATGAATTGTTGCTTGCTACTAGAACAGCTTATCTGATAGTTTTTGTTGGAGCTGGAAAATCACAGCTTTCCACATTTGAAAGACTTGTAAATCTGTTGTCTGCTCCATTCCTGGGTTCCTGCTGAGGATTTCTCAGAGCTACAGGTAGTAAGATAATTGTTCAAAATCCCAGAACTCTAATGAGTTTCTATTTAATGAAATGTGCAAGATTTTCACTAACAAAGTTTTGCTGAAAAAAAATGAAGGCTAGCCACTGTATTACTATCCCTGCATACACAGCGGCATTAATTATTGATTTTTGACAGACTGTGTTCTATCAAAACTGACACCTGAGGTTGTTCCCTCAGTGGTAAATGAAAGAAAAAGCTGGTCAACTACTGCTGCCTGTACTTTTCTGAGGTCTTGCAGGATCTTAGAAGCTTTGGGCAAGCAGAAATTCCAAATAGATCAGACCACTCCTTATTCCTTTATCACACTTCCGTATTCTAGCTCACTGAGCTTGATTTAGCTGAGGGGACTTTTCTTTAAAAAGCACTTCTTTATGACATTGACACATACCTGCTTTCTTCCTGTAAGCTGGAGGACAGGTTATCATTGTAATTCTTGTTTTCAATAGCTCTGCAATGATAGTAGGATTTTTTCACATAAACTAGGATACAAAGATTTCAGTAATGTGATATTCTCATTTGACTGCATGTCCTAATTAATTGCTTGAGTACCTATCGCTTATGATGGAGATAACTGTAACGAAATTCTTGCTTTGATACCCACAAGATGCCCCATGATGTCTAGCCATCAACATCTGCTTCTCATCTACTGCTTTTTCAGCTTTCTGTCTTTCTCTCGTTCCTGCCTTTTTTGAGCTTGTTCTCTACTTTTCTTGCTGTAAAATTTATTTTTCACCAGTAACAGCTTGGGGCTTAGCAGCTCAGCCATTCAATGTTTAAGCAGAGCTCTTGATTTGTGCATATATATCTCTGTAGGCTATTAGTGGCTTAGTATCTTAGTGAGAGTGCACGGTGGGAGCTCTAGGGCTCAATCAGTTTGTGTATCTCTTTAATACAATCCAGCCTGCTTATGAGCATGAAGAGATTCACTCAGAAATATTGACCCAGTACAGATAAATCAAGCAGGACCCACAAGGATGTTTTCCTATTTCCTTCCTTCAAAGCCAGAAGTGAAATCAGCAACCTAAATCAGAAAAGCTTTGCCCTCAGCTAATTCCCATGCATTGCCAGTCCAGATGGATCTCAGCTGTGCTGGAGAGGTGGTTTTCCTGCAGGTCTGGATCGGTTGCTACCAACAGATGAGCACCAGAAATGTTAAGTCTGTGGTAACTTGTTCTTGTTGTCCCTCTGTCAAATCTCTTTTCTATTGCAGTTTCTGGAAAAATCAAAAAGGGGGAAACCTCATGTGTCGCTCTGCTGTGGATTCCTGGCCTGTTCACTCCCAATTCTAGCAGACAGCATAAGCTGTAATTTGTGGTGTCTGAGAAAGTACAAGTCCTTTTTCCTCTAGTCTCTTTGGGAGAGCTAGATGCAAGATAGAGAGATTTACTTTTAAAATCTAGAAATTGGTCATATAAAACCATAATATACTATTACCTGAATGACTATTTAACTGTGGTTTTCCAGCAACCCTCTTCTCCCTGTGTCCTTGCACTATTTCACTTTGTTCCCTATTGTTTCTAGTTAGAACCAGGCTTTTGGTTTCTGTTGCCTCTTTGCTTATTGTTAAAATGACCACGAGTCCAAAGAAATAGAGAGTTTAGGAATTCTACCCATTCCTCCTCTATGGCTGGCCTTTTCATTAAGGCTTTGCATAGGTTTTAAGGCAACCACAATTTTTTTTCACTTTCTCTCTCTCTTAAGCTCCTCTGTGCTGCTTCATCTCTGCATCTGAAGACCTGTCACTTCCCAGGCAGGCTCTCCATTTCCTAAAAGGCTGCAAATTCTTATTAACATAGTAGTATCTTCCTGTAACTCACTAATGACATAGTATGATTTTGCCCCACTCCTTGGATGGGAAATACATTTTGCTGCTATTTTCTGGATCTGTTCGTACAAAACTCTATCTCCTGTTGCTCTGCTGAAGAGCTTTGAAAAAATCAGCTGAAGATTGACTGAGAAAGCACAGAGGGGGAGGCGTTGAACTTCCTCATCTCCCTTTGCAGCCCTCTGGAAATGCACAGATGCTAACAATCTTATTTGCATCTAGTCCTGGAAGTGCCTAGACTTCGGGATGCCTGTTCAGCCTGTGCCTCTGCAGCAAACATATTGGAGGCTCCACATATTAGCTCGGAACTGCATCAGGCCATCCATCTGCCATGCTCTAGGGTTTCATGGCATAGACCTGAAAAAGCTCCTATCTGCTCATTAGATCAAACACTTCCTACAGCTGTTCCAAATCAAAAGGAAATCTCTGATTTTTGTATTCCAAATCGGTAACCAGTATTGAAGTGCCAATTGGCAGAAGATCCAAAGATTCAAAGTCTTAATTCCCACAGTGTTAAAACAGATTAGATTATTATTGTGTTTTGCACATCTGTCAGTCATCTCAGTCAAGTTACGTTAAAATACAGTTGGTTACAACAGAATACTAAATATCTTATAAAGTGGTGCTGGCCTTTACAGTGCATGTAATTACTGGTGGAGTAGAAAACTATAGATAATTAAATAATTTTTAATGATATCTTCATAAATAAACATTTTATAAACTTGTTTGCTTTCTCACCATCTGGGAGCATTCTGCTATCCATCTGCTTCATGTAATTATCAATAAAAGGGAAGAATAGGTGATATAATTGACAAGAATAACTGATCCACAATGAAGAAGAAAAAGCCACACATCTGTTGAATTGTTTTTCTCGTTTCTACCCTTTCATTTTTATTCATGCTAAGGAGTTTATAATTTTTTATTAATTTCATGATTGCATTCAAGCTGTCAGGTTTTATTGCTCAGTTCAGAATTCTTTTTTCTGCTACAACCCATAAAAATAAGACAGAACAATTGTTAAAGCATTGCAGAAGCCCATGCAGAGGTGTATAAATTTATTTTTTTTAAAAAAGCAAACAAACCCAGCTCTTTCTCTGTTATTTTTGTACTTCTCAAGTGGTGCTACAGGTGCATTACAAGAAATGTTTAGATTAGGACAAGAAGTGTAGTGAATCAAGGAGTGTCAGGCAAAAAGCCGAAGTCAGATGCTCAGCCCAGCTTTGCATTTTCTGACCTTGTAGACTTCAAAATTGAACAAGAGTTGAGTTTTGCCAGGATGGCTGGATAGATGTCTGGGAAATTACTTGGGGAAGGAATGCCTGTACAACAATGAGTCCTGTACTCATGCAGTGGCCACAATTTCATTTCTGTGATTAACCACTGCCTTCTCAGCGGTCCTTTATTAAAAAAAAAATTCTAAACAAAAATAAATTCCATGTTACATCCTTTGAGCTGCGTTTGGAGATTATAATTTTTCCTTAGGAAACTTAGTTGAAAGTTGATTTACCTGAATGAAAAGCACACAGAGAACCTTATTGGGTTAAATACTCTTTTGAATTTAAAAAAAAAGGGCCTCATGTAAGTGGAATTCAGGTATAACTGAAAACAAATCTAAAACATTTTCAGGCTTGACTTTAACTTTTACGGCAACTTATTTAAAAAGGAGAATGAAACAGAGTGTTTGTGTAGGAAACACTGTTAGCAGCACTCCCAGCAAACTCCTGAGGCATTTCATGCTCTGTAGCTTCTACTTTCTTATGTTTAGGCCAGCCAATTTGAGGTTGACCTAATTCTTTGAACAAGATTTTGCATTTTTTGAGTCAGCAGCCCAGACTGAGCATAATCCATTACCTTGACCTATCAAGGAAGAGGAATAATAAGGAGTAAGAATTCTGACAGTTAACACCTTGCTGTCAAGGGGAGGAAAGAAGCAGAGGAAAAGGAAGAAAAGCTTGCAACACATGGCTGCAAGTCCCAGTTAGTCCACAGAGTGCAGCTAGAAAAACTTAGCTTAGTTGCATTTAAAAGATAATAAAAACAAGTAGATAAGGAGATATTAAAACGTGAGGGAGAGGCTGTGCAGAGCAATCTGTTCTGAGCAAGCAAAGCTCTTTGCTTCAACCTGAACAGTTGAATGAAGTTGAGGGAGTGAGGCATTTTCTACCTCATGCATCCAAAATGAAATGTCAAGAAGGCAGACAGGTACAGACGCAAGTACTATAAAGCAACAAAGCCTTTGCTTTGGTGTGCTTGCCCACCTGAAGTGCAAGGGTGCGTAAGAGCACATCTCTGCAGCTCATGGAGCTACAGTTACTGGAAGTATCTGTTCCCCATCATGGTCTGTATGTGTTACTGCAGAAATAGCCATGCTATTATAGGTGCCTTCTTTCCAACTGTACTCCTTAATAAAGTTGAAAGTGCATTGAATTACTATGATTGGTTAAGAAAAGCTGTTGATGCTATTTTGCTTTATAGCTGTCTGCCTAATAGTAAAGTGTAGTAATAGGAGGTTTTACTTTGGCTCAGTTTCAGTTCTGTATGATGCAGTTGAGGCACTGCAATGTACTGGCAGTGCCTAAAATGCCAAAGATTTTTGATGGATTTTTATTTTAATCATAAATTCTCTACTAAGATAGCAGAGAATAAATATAGCAGAGAGAGCCTAGGTAGGACGAGCAAGACAATTCTCTGCTTTTTAAATATCAACATAAATGTATCAAAGTTAAAACAGAAGCATTCCTACATGTTATAATTTGTGTATGAACACATTGGTATTACAAACAAAGGCTTGGTGTATGTATTTTTCATTTAACTGGGAAAGAAGTATTAATTTTTAAAGATGTAACTGTTGCTTAAGATGCTATTGAGTTTGACTAATTAATATATAATGATTTTGTAGTATGTGCATGGATTAAAATCCATTATTTATTGTACCTCCACTTGGTTGGTAAAGGTGATGGTTTTATAGCACCAGTAGTCATGCAAACACAGCCATTCTGCACTGATGGCTGATAATAAATTTCCTTACTGTAAATGTCAGTGGGTTGTGTGTGTTGCTGCCATTACATCTTGTTTGGAAGGCGGAATATTACACAGTTATGGGAGGCACCAGATGGTATCATTAACAGGAACGCTCTGAATGTTTGCCGCTTATGGGCATGTGTGAAATTAAAAGTAAGATGACCTATCTTTATTTTGAAAGCATGATGTCAGTGCTGTACAGGTGTTAATGACATTTGCAGCAAACTAGGAGAGTCATTTCTGCTTAAAATCAGGTCAGAACTGGGTTAAAGCTTCTTCAAAGCATTTTGTAGATTGACTTTGGAAACAGCACAATTCCAGCTTGTAAGGAGAGCATAAATATTTTTTCCACAGGAAGGTAATGTTCACTGTTACAAAATGGAGAACCACAGCTGCTGTCACTAAAATATGACTCTAGTAAGCTGCAAATCAATCTCCCCTTGTATAGAGTGTTGCTCTTTATTTACCTTGTGTTCATTACTTTCAGTCTGAAATGTGATGATGTTTTTCACATTTTATTTTTTAAAGCTTTTAATTTTATGCATCTCTTACATCTTTCAGTGAATTCAGTACACTTAGAAAATGCTGTGTCTGTTGCCATGAGCCTGTATGGAGAGTAGGGACAGTGGACAGAGATGCTGCTGTCTTTTCCCTGTGCAGGGCATCCACAATCCTGGTTTGATATGGGTGTTGGGGTAGTCGTGGTGTGTTGTGATGGTGTCTTATAATCATAGAAGAGTTTGCGTTGGGAGGGACCTTTAAAGATCATCTACTTTCAAGGCCCTTGCCATGGGCAGGGACATCCCACTAGCTCAGGCTGCCCAAGGCCCCATCCAACTTGGCCTTGAACACCTCCAGGGATGGGGCAGCCACAGCATCCCTGGGCAACCTATTCCAGTGCCTCACCACTCTCATGTGAAGAAATTCTTCCTTATGTCTAGTCTAAATCTGCCCCTCTCCACTTTATATCCATTGCTCCTGGCCCTGTCACTACAAGCCTTTGTAAACAGTCCCTCCCCAGGTTTCTTATAAGCCCCCTTCAGGTACTGGGAGGTTGCTATAAGGTTTCCTCGGAACCTTCTCTTCTCCAGGCTGAACAACCCCGACTCTCTCAGCCTGTCCTGGTATGGAAGGTGCTTCAGCCTTCTCATCATCTTTGTAGCCCCCGTCTGGACTCATCTTCTTTCAAAAGAAGTCCTCAGAGAGAATCCTTCATGAGCCAGCGAGCTCCGAGAGATATTGGCTATTAAGTCTTAGCAGAGATACTCAGGTCTTTTCATACTGCCATTTGGAGCTGAGTGAGAAAGGTGAAGCAGGACTTGCTTAAAATCAAAGCTTTAAGAAGTCCTTTAATTCATTATGGAAGAAAAGTCCTTTAATTCATTATGGAAGGGCATGGTAGAGGGAACACTCAGACATCGAGGATTGCATGACTAACAATTAAAGTAAGGCTGGCTATTCAAAGAGTGTTGTTCAGATGTCTGTTTAAAGATGAGAGTTAGCAAAATTAATTGTAAAAATTATGTGTTTAGTACAAGCCATTAATTTTGTTAGTTTTCAACTTCTAAATTACTTGGCATGTTTTTTTCATGTTTGTCAGTTAGCTTTTTATGGCAGTCTTAGTAGGCTGAAGCGTCTGTCTGCTTTAAAGGTACAGGCTACAATCCTTTTACAGGGTTGCTGTTCCAAGAGTGTGATAAGGCAGGAGCTCCTCTGTTCCCAGTTTCCAGGGCAGCTGCCACCCATTGAATTGTTGGTACAGTCACCAGCAAATCTAAAGGATGTTTAGCCTTCCTGCAGCTTTGCCTGAAGAAGCTGAAACACTAAATTGTAGAAATACAGAAACTATAGCTATCCATCCTTGGCAAGAAGGCTGTTAACCTGTCACGTAGCATCCTCTGAGAGAAGGCATTAAGCATGTCATTGAGAGGAGCTGGTGCTATCTACACTGCTGGTATGTTGAAGAAGCAGAGCTGCGTAGTGAGAGCAGACCTGCTCTTACCCCCATCAGGAAGCACAGAAGGGGTGCAGGGAAAAAGCAAGTGGATATTTGCTTCCTTGAACTTCCTGGCCTCTATGCTGTGAAGCCTTGTTGCTGCGTCATCACCACTGCCATGGAGGGTGGCATAAAAATATACACTAGGATGCTGCTGGTCCTCACTGCAACTGCCAAAACCACTGAGAATGCGAGAGGTACCCCTGAACAGAACAAATTCCGTGACAGCTTTCCCAAAGCACCTCTGCTTCTCTTGAGCAGACCAATCTCCACATGGTCAGGCACAAAGAACACAAGTGGTGAGGGCTAAGCACCAACCCTTGACCTCCTTGGCAGATCCAGGTCTACAGCTGCCCACTTGCAGCAGCCTGGTATCATGCGTCAGCCAGCATTGTGCTCCCTGTGAGCAATGTGGTGCAGGGTGGTGCCACCGGAGTAGTCATTCTCAGCAGCACTTTAGTGGTGGTGGATCACCAGGCAGTGCTGCCAGGGCGTGATGTCCACCAGAGGAATGTGGCAGGCAAGACTCCATGGATATGCACCTTGTCACCAGCTTGGAGGGATTCAGTCCAGCATTGGGATGCATAGTGCATCAATCATGCTTCTGCTGGGGGAGGAAATGCTGTCAATTAAAAGTACTGTCTGCTAGGCTGCTGTCAACATAGTGAACCTTTATAGATGTTGGATTTGTGTGCAGGGTGGAGACACTGGTCATTCTGGTAGCCAGATGATTGAGTGATAACTGGTAACATTTGCAGTGAGACTTCAGGATCAGCTAACATTGCTGGTGAGCAGTGTGGGTATCCGTATATCTGCCTCTACAGATCGGCTCGGTCCATTCCAATTGCTATTTCCAGGCACTAATACAAGCTGCTGGCTTTTTTCCCTTGGTCAGTTGTTCTCCTAGGAGTCCTTCACCCCGTGACTGACCCTGTGTCGGTCTCCGCTGTATGGACTTCAAACTTGGGGAGGCCAGTTCTTTGCCAGGGCTTCTGAAGAGCAGGACAGCAAGACAACTTTTTGGCACTGTATTGATAGACACTGTATGATTATTGGTAGCTCCACTTTTGCTGTTGTGCCTTTCAGCACAGCCAGATTGTTTCTGAGAAAAATCAGTCTAACTTCTTCATGTCAAGTGCAAAAGACCGGTGATGGTTTATGTAAATGTTGTTTACAGAATTGAAAGCCACCCAGCCTAACCTCTATTTCCTTCCACATTTACACTGGGAGTCCACCTAGATGCTATCTGGGAGGTGTTTAAGGCTGAAGTTCCTAGATGTTGCAAGAGTTTTGTATGTTTTTTTTAATCTTGGCCAAAAAAAAGTCCCTATTTACTACCTGCTGCCCCCCACCTCCCAAATGCCTTGTGGTGTATCAATAAACAACAAAGACGAACTGGGAAGCAATGACTGTATCACAGGATTAGTGACTTTTTTAACAGATAAGAAGTAGTCTCCGTAAAGTATATTTCTTTATCCTAAGATCTTGGGAAATTAACCCTGAGACCCAGCCACACACTTCACCCCCTTGCCAGCTTGAGTGTCTTTGATCAAGGTCCTGTGCCTTCCTGTACATCATGTTCTTCCCCTGGAATATGAGGGAAAACTGTTTGAAAATGGCACCATTTAGAGTTTATCTATTTGTCCATGTAAGCTGAGCAGCAAATGCTAATGAGATCTTTATGCAAGTCTGAAGTGTCCAGCCTTCTTTGTGTTGGGAATCCAAATTTTAATGCTAAAATTGAAAAGGAGCAGTTTTTTACCGTGGTGACTATGGTTCTGCAGGGAAATTAAATGTATGTGTCTGTGCTCTACTCTCCTTTGCTGCTTTTTGGAGTTTGACAGGAGACCCCTGGTTTCACAGGGAGTCATCAGGATCAGCATAGGATTGACCATGACCATACAGACTGTTTTGCTAGAAGCTGAAGATCAGCGTTTACCCATTTCAAGACTGGCATAATAATACTGCCTTCCTTCTTAAAGGCCTTTGAAGTCTATAGATGAAAAATACGATGCAAAAGTTGAGTATTACTTGTGCAAACTGGTTTTATGAAACCACAATTGCTTAAGAAGGGTTCTTTGACAAAGAAGACAAAATGATTAAGGCTAGAGTCTTCATCACAGTTGTGGTTCTTTTTCCCTTTCCTTCAGTTTCTGGTGTTTGTGTAGATTTGTGAATGCTTGGAAACAACATTTGAAACCATGTTTACAGACATTCCCAATGAGACTGTTTGGAATGGCCAGTATCTTGAAAAAAAATAATGCGGGCTGGAAAAGCATGGTTTTTCCAATAGTTTTGTTTCATATCTCCTTGGTAAACATTGATTTTTCCTTTTATTCTCGTGACTCAAATGGAGCTTGAAATTAAAATAGCTCTGTTCACCTTGTTTGCCTGCCACTGTTGCTGACCTCAGCACTAACCTAGGAAAAGGTTTATTAATCAGTTTTACTTCTTTTGATGGCTTTTACAGTATCAGAGTTCAAATTATGCAGATACTGTACAGCAGTAATCATTACTCAGGTTTCTCAGTAACAAATGCTGAATTAAAACATAAGCATTGCAGAGAGGTGTAGAATCCCCCAGGATTCTAAGACTCCTGGAAAAGTCCCTCTGGGTGGATCCCCATTATTTCCTGTAGTAATGAGGGATCTGTGAAGTTGCTGAGTACATAACAAATGAGTCAGCCCCATGTTTATCTTGTAGTACCCTGAGCAGTCCTCCTGAACGCAGGGGCACTTTAATATACTTAAATTTAGCAAACACTTAAGCATGTTCAGCTGGATAAGGCTCAAATCCTCACTGTGTAATAAAATCAAGTTTAAATTCTGCTAGGTTGTAGAGTCTTTGCATGAAGAGTTCCAGTCATAAGTGTAACAGCTCTTTGACAGCTGATGTTCTGCTAGGATGTATTTAACAATACTCAATTCAGAACATCACACTGCTACTTTTCTGTTAAAGTTCAAATCCTGCATCCAATTTGTTTTTTCATTTTAAGATGTTCAGTTTCCTCTTCTCGTGTTTCAGTGACGGTAATGTTTGCTATAAAACCAGACCTGTGGTAAAACAATTACAGTAAATGTTTTTAGAAAACCTACAAGTAACCCAATATTTTTTAAAAAGAGCCAAAAGGAGCCACAACATATTCTCCATCTAAGTTTGTACAATGTATATTGTTGAGTAAACATACAATGAATACGTGCTCAGGCAAGGTGAAAAATGAAAGGCTGCCTAGATGGGAGATCCTGGCATGCATGATCGATGTACAGTGCTCTCCCTGGTTTGAAAGTGCAAAGGAAAAAATGCATGCAATTATGTTTGCTAAAACCAAATAATTATTTCATGTGTCTTTTTCCACATAGAGAGATGTGTTAATTTTTAATGCTATAAATTAATCTTACTCTGGCACATATTGTGCTGTGAGATCATGAGTGAAAGATACAATTTACACGCAGGCTTTTTGTTTTCAGTGGAGTATTCCAAGAAATGCATCAGCATTTTTAATTGGAAGGAAAGTCTGAAGGCCTCTAAGTGGATGGCACTGGCTGCCCACATGAAAAAACATCCCCATGGATTAATCAGGAAAGGGACCCTTTGTCTGTGGCTGGAATGGGAGGCGTGTCTGAGCCTCTGCCCTCTCAGGTGGAAGCAATGAGACAGGTGGTGCAATGGCAGAGGCTGTCAGATACCAGGGGGAAAGGAGGGCAAATAATCTATTTGATAATCAAAGAAAATATATTTTTCTGAGTTATGTATGCCTTTTCTAACAATGACAATTATTGCTTTTTGCCTTACATTAGTTAATGATTGCTGGTTTATTTAATAAATTGGATACAAAATAAACAAGTTACAGTTTGCTATTGACCTATCAATTATGATGTCTGATTACTCCTCTGGGGTACATATGTAGTCATTTGTCCTGACATTTTGTTAAAATAAGGTGGTATTATGGGACCAATCCACCTAATTCCTTACTCCCTGGGGCCATTTAGTGCACTTAGCTGTTAGAAAGGTGATTTCTGAAGCATGACAGCTGTTGGTGTTGGGGCTATTGTGTGGTGAACAAAAATGGTCATATTCTACTCATACACTGCCTTTGTATTATTGATACAGCAGCCATTTCATAAATTAGATACAAGTCTTCCCTAGGAAATTGTGTTACTGCTTTGTGTTTCATTGTTGGAGTACATTTAAAAAAAAAACCCCAGCACAGCACTGCAGTAGAAGGAGATGTTTGAACTTGGCATTGCTGTGAGATCTGTTGGCTTTATTCTATTAGCTGCTGATATTCCTACCTGGTTATTTCAGTTGATTAGGTACATTGCAAGTAGTTTCTCTTTGTGTTCTTTTTACCATTTTATTAATTTTGTTAAAAGCCCCATTTCAGCAAAAACGTCAAGGATAATTTTTCCTCCAGAAGGCATTGCTTTTCTGGAAAGTTAAAACTGTCTGTGTGCAGCAAAAAGTAAGCTTGTCAGAGTGCTTCTCTGCAGAGTTCAAACCCAAGGAATTTGAATACCAAGATGTGGGCCTTAAGCATAGTATCCTCAATGCCTGTTTGTCATATGGTGAGATCTCCCCACGTGTCAGCACTTGAAGAACAGTGCCAAACGCTGTAGTCAGGGCATGCCCGTTTAATATGTTTTATTTTAAGCAGTGGGGCATGCCTGTAATAATTGGCATTGGTTCTTCTAATTTCTTAAAATCTCTTACAATGATATACATTTTCAATTCAATATAAGAGTCTTTTTCAATTTCTGGAATGTAGAAGTGTTATAGATACATCTCCATTTATGATCAAAACCCCTTTTTACTGGCAAATCCTACTGTAAGAAGTCTTTAACCTATTGAAAAACATTGGCTGTGGGTTAGATTGTTAGTCTTGTTTGTAGAGACTCGTAGGCATCTTGTGTAACAATGATTTGGGCAGCATTGCAGTCTTTGTGTGGCTTAGCTCTGCCAGTCAAGACATCCCTCGGTGCAGGGCTGCCTCTGTTGCTGTGGCCATGTGCTGGGTTTCACACATTTGACTTCTCGATTATGCAGCCACCATGAGCTAGTATGCTTCTTAAGATATCTTCTGGAATTTTCTTGAAGTCTAATCCCTGAGATGAATCTGGCTCACCACTGGATGTCATTGTTGCACTGTGATGAACAGCACCCAGAAGAACATCTATGTGGCAGTAAAAAATGACAGGCCCTGACCAAAGGTGACCTTTAATTTTGCCACATTTTAAATTACTTGCTATACAGTGATGACAGTTTGCAAGTACTTGGTCCATAATCTTTCTGTAAGGACAGCACTCTGTGTGTTATACAGACAAATTCTCCACCTCCTGTAGTGAGGCTATGCTGAAATCTCGGCTGTGGATCTCCACCATTGCAAAGATGTGGTATAAAAGCTGTCTTGGGGATCGGTGTGCTATGTCGTTCTTGAGAAGGCCAATGTCATTATCTTAGCATTAAAATAAAATACTTATTCTTCATATATTGAGTTACTGTGTCAAGTACTACATAGAGAATATATTTCTACTTTTATTTCATAGGAGGAATTTGGAGGACCTAATTTTATTAATTTTCTGTTTCCTCTTTTTAACAGAGGAAAACCTGTTAGAAGTCTTGGATTGCTTCCTGCCTAAGTGACATAGCAGAAATATATAGGAGACGTGTATGACAATAATGAAAGTAGCACCATTTTCTATTTGTCTCTCTAGTGCATTTATGAATCTGCAGCTATGTGTTCTGTGGAATGGGAATGTATACAACCCTAAGCAACAAGAGAAATGTGAAGATAGAAAGTATTTCCCTGTTTTTCATCAGAGAATTGAAAACTAAATACAGTTCAGGGCAGTAAAAATATTGTCAAATGCAATATTATCCCTTGGCCCTTTCTTACATATTTGTTTGGAGAATCTCTGTTAGTGAGTGAGACCTAAATACACAGAGTTTATTTTCTTAACCAGTGTATGCATTAAAAGGACTGGAAATTGAAAAGCTAGTATTTAAAACCTTTACAGTAAGATCTTTGTCCAGAATATTGATCTCAGTGGCATAGAGTTACTGGTTTACTGATTTGACCGCCTGTGTAGCTGCTCTATATTTAAGAAAAAAAAAAGTTAATTCTGTCGTTTTGGAAGAGAGTTTTCTGTTAAACAGAAAAAGGCACTTAAGATATAAGTTCCTAATTAATTTACAAGTACAATATTTTCCATAAATAAAGCAGCAAGGGTAAAAAATGCTGTAGAAGGTATAAGAATGTCTGTAATACTATGTAAATATACATTCCTTACACGTTAGCTAAATGGTAGTAAACTGTAGAAGAGGCAGTATTTTCTCCTCTATTACAAGGACTCCATAGCATCTTTGCCAGGAGAAGCCCAACTGTTAAGCTCTGCTAATTTTCTGTGACCTATAAATATGCACGTATTTCAACATTTTAGTGCCATTTATCTACTGTGTTACCTTGTGCTGTGTACGAGAAACATACTAGTGTGCGTCAAGGCAGTGAGGCATAATAAGTTTGTATGAATGCAAGGTAATGCGTTACTGATGGTTTAATGAGTCTTAGCAGACTTCTGATGGATTTTTTTAAAATGTATTTCTATGTAAATTTACATGGATTTTTTTACAGTTGCATTATTCTTTGAACCACATAAATCAAAAGCTGGTACTGGAATCCAAAGCCTCTATCAACACTAGAATTGTGGTGGTTGGTGCATCTGATGTTGGAATCTCTTTTCTGGAAACCCTCATTTTTTGGTAAGTTTTTTATTTGATTTCCTTTACTGAGAAGAATATGTTACCTTTTGTTTGAAGGGGCTTGCTTCCTCTGTTTAGAAGCATGCTTTGAGTCAGTATCCAAGTTAGTAGATATTAAAGCTCTGAGCATCTGTGGATATTAAGCGATAGGTGCTTGCATCAGCACAGAAAGGATGAGGATCTGTTAGAGCAAGCCCACGAAGATGATCTGAGGGCTGGAGCACCTTCCATATGAGGACAGGCTGAGAGACCTGGATTTGTTCAGCCCAGAGAAGAGAAGGCTCTGAGGAGATGTCATAGCAGCCTTCCAGTACTGAAAAGGGGATACAGGAAAGCTTGGAAGGGCCTGTTTGTCAGGGAGTGCAGGGATAGAATGAGGGGGATTGGTTTTAAAATGAAAAAGGAGGGCTTTAGATTAGAGATTAGGAAGATATGTTTTCTTGTGTGGGTGGTGAGACACTGGCACAAGTTGCTCAGAGAAGTCATGGATGCCCCATCCTCGGAGATGTTCAAGGCCAGGTTGGATGCAACCTGATGCAGTGGAAGGTGTCCCTGCCCATCACAAGGTGGGTTAGGACTGGATGATCTTTAAGGTCCCTTGCAACCCAAACCATTCTATGATTCTATGGTCCTGGCTGACTCTGGAACTCGAAAGTGCTGACAGAGGTGCTCGTAGATCCTCAAGGTGAAGGCACACCGAAAATGAGAATTCGACATAGTTAAAATCTCTTTGACTGTTGTTCTTATACAAAAATCCTGTAAGTGGAGGTTAAGTCCATAGCCCTTCAAGTATGCTCCAAAGCAGTATCAATCTTTAAAGCTAGTTGTGCCCAATGCAGACAGAAATCACTGACTGACTCCAGCTTTTCTCTTACCTTGTTGTGATGCTGTGTTTTCAGAGCTGTGCGGAAATGTACAACAGAACCTTGTTGAGTTGTAATCTCATTGCGATTCTTTTAATTCTGATAACACCTTTTAATACCTTAGATTGAGGGTTTTGATGTTGAGAATGTTCAGGGACCAAAAAATTATAATTTCTAGCCCTTCTGTCATTTTTGCCATAAACCCTGGAGTGGGTGTGGGAAAGATCTAGCAGAGGACACTGCTCTCTGGCAGCCACAGCCTGCCTGGCAGCCCACAAAAAGTACAGGCCTTCAGCACACATTTAAGAATTTTTCTGCAGTAAAACTGCAAATCGAATTAATGTGGTGACATTTGAGTTGTGCAAACTGGAGTAAATGAGCTGGTTTAGAAGGCGAATAATTGTATGAAACTTTTCTTATACCTTTCATTGTCTAAGCCAGAGTAAACTTGTGGACAAGCTCTACTGTTTTACAGACTGACTAAAGTTAAAACAGGAGTGTGCACTCTCCAGTATCTCACTGCTTGCACCTTCTATGCCAGTACTCCCTTCTTAACAGGTTTAGGAGGTTACCAGGAAGTCACATTGTGTGTGAGAATGCAATTGTTGGTTTCCTCATAGGTTAAACATACGTACTAGAAATGTCTTTAAAGACTTGCAGAAATGAATATAAAATTCAATCTGACTGCAAATATTTGTTATGGTTGGCAGAGAATGTAAAATTTTGCCTGTGGGGGTTTTTTTTGGTAAATCCAAGAGATTGTATTTCTACAAGAACCATTAATGCCATCACAAATTAAAGTATCAATATGGCAAGAGAAGAAAAAGTTGAAGTGATTTATGGATGTTGTGATATTGCTGGAGCAGTGAAGTAAAAATGCCTATTTCTTATTCTTTTTTTTTTCCTTTTTAGTTCCCAGCTTGCTATAGAGTATCCTCTTCTGGGGTAAAATAGTTTTCCTCTCATCCTCTGGTTCTCAGCACCTTTTAAGCTTTCCGTTTCACTCCAGATTCAGTTAAAAATGTACTGTAGATCTCTTGTTATTCATCCTGTGCTGTTTATTACTATGCTTTCAATGTAGAATACTGTGAGGGAAAACCAAATTATATTTGGGCTCTAAGTCTGTCAGCCAGAAGCTGTAGTGAACCGGACACGCAGACAGTATTGTGTTTGCAGGGAAATGTTCCATAGGTAACTTACTCTGAGATACCTCAACGAAGGCTTTGCAGCCAAAAGTTTTGTTTGAACTGTGTTCTAGCCAAAAGTTCTTGCAGACCATGTCCCTCTCGTACAGAGGAGAGTGTGCTGGTCTCCAGCACTGCACAAATGGAGTGCTCCTGCTTACGAGATGTTCAGCATTGCTCCGAGAATGCAAAATACAAGCAGTTAGCACTTAGGGAAAAAATGTCACAAAATTTGAATGAATATATGTAAAAATTTAAGAAAGATTATCTTTTTGAATTTTTGCATCAGCAGCAGATAGTCTTCTGATCAATGTGAAGGCCTTTAAATACAATTTACTTTAATTTACTCATAATTTTCTAACATTCTTAGCAAAGGGTACATGCACTAAAAATAGCTGGATTGAATCAATTTGTAAGCCCCTAATCCTTAAAAAGAGGAAGTAGTTTTCTCCTCATTATTTTTCATACTTAATTATTTTACATTATCAATCACCATGGAAACACACAAATGTAATTCACTCACCTACGTAACAATTATTAGAACTAGATTTTACAAGTGTTTTCTACTTGTTTGAGACTGAAGGAATAGATTTTTCATTGAACAGAGAAACAATCAAGAGAATGACCTCTCCTCACTCGAGAACTGCAGCTGGCTTCCTCTCGCTCCTGTTGTGCTGGGGCACTGGCACTGTCACTCGCCACAATTCCTGGGGAAGTTCAGTGTCATTGCTCTTCCAGCAGTGCCACAGAGTAGCCCTGGGCTCTACTCACCATGCTGCAATGGGAGGTGACGTGCTCTGGACTGTTCTTGTACTGAATGCTGGTTTGGGCTTTTGCAGTGGCTCATTACTTCACGGTTAGAGGTTCTGGGAACAATGGTTGTCACAGAGGTCAGATGCCGGTGCACCCAAATCATCACCCACTGTTTCAAATGGCAGTGCAGAAATGCTTCAGATGAGTATGCGGAATGACCTGCCAGTTGAGGAAGCTTCTTCCTAATGCTTGGGATACTCTAAGCCCTAGAGAATTACACTCATTGTGCATAATCTAGTGCTAGGTCAATGAAGGTGATCTCATTATTCATGTTTCACCATTCAAATAAATATCTCCTGGTGATTTTTTTTTCTTGGAATGTAATCACAAGCAGCCATGTGTTTTCAGCTATAGTGCTACTTTCCTTTAGGATGCATGTTATTTTTTTTTATTCTAGGAACAGGCGAATAATGGAGGTGGCAGTGCTGGCAGCAGTGCAGACAGAGCCTGGCCTCTCTTCTTGCAGGGCCAGCTGTCAGGAGGTACAAGTGTGAAAGTGGCTCTGGAGGCTGTGCCTCGACTGCCACTTTCTAATGCGTGAGGAGCTGCAGCAAGCTGGGCAGTGGAGCTGTGATTCTGTGGGAGCAGGGGAGCGAGTTGCATCATAAATTGCTGCAGTAATTAACTTCCCTGCAGGAGCATGGCAAGCGGCAAAGGAATCATGATTCCCACAATTCCTGCATGAGGTTCCTCCTGGGAAGTGCAATTATATGCTTCCCCTTGCATAAAGCCAGGACCTAGGTCACTCTCTAGCACTAAGACAAGGCTTACATAAATTGCTTCAGCATTGGACCATTTGTTAAAGCGATGTAAACTCTGAGCAGTGTCTGGTTCTAAAGGAGAAGCAGCAACTGAACAAACACCCTCCTTGTGAAAAAGCTGCTCAGCCCAGCAACACAGAGTCCCAGCTGCTATTGTTCTCTGCCCTCCAAACTGTTGGTGCTGACTGGTGCTCCTGCCTCCTCTTTGTTGGAGGATGTGGGGAGAAAGCCCTTTCAGCATTGCAGTGAATCAAGTCAAAGAAACTCCAAAGAGAGATTAAGATAAAATGCAAGTTTTATTTATTTTTAGTTTCCCTTGAGTGACTTGGTTGGGGATGGGGATGTTACAAGGAAAAGAGTTTTATCAGTCTGGTAAATAGATGCGTGCTCCTAGTTACACTTGCAGTGCTATGAGCCACTAACAGTGAAGAATTATCATGAATGAAGACCCTAAAAAGGATTCTGATTTAAGACTAAAGGGAGTTTTTAAAAAATTATCCTTTTTTTTGTCATCCCCCTGAAGATCAAGTATGTTTGTACTAAATTTAGAAATGAAAAGCTGTTTTAAGTATTCTGCTTGCAATTATTCAACAAAAATTATACCTGAAAGTGATTTGCAAGTGCAAAATCTGTTTTCATGAATACAGAATATCACTACCTATGAATATGAGAAAAGGAGTAATGAGTTCAGTTCAGAGTTGTGCAAATACGAGTTCTTGGAGGTGAGGTTCAGCAGAAGAAATATCAACTACCGTTAAATAATTTATTTAAAAATATGAGAACAGCCAGAATTTCATTGAGTTGCATAGTCATCAGTTAAATCAGTGTTCATCTAAATGTATGTCCTGCTGAATGTAAGCTGTAGCTCAGCATTTTAATAATTTCATATTCCCAAGTACTAAATTGCTTTAAAAATAACCTCATTGCTAAATACTAATTTACTAGGAGGAAAAAAGGGTTTATTTCCTCTTCACTTCTTTGATAATTTAAGAATGATGGTCGTGACAGCAGTATTAGGCCAGAAGAACGTACAATTGAAAAACCCAGCATTTGCAGTTTGTTCTGGTGGATGATTCATGGAACAGCGTGCTAAACCATCCGCCCTGACAGCAGGTGATGGAAGTTTGGCTGCAAGAACGCAAAAAAAGCTCGCTCACAGCAGTATCTTGTCATTGGTTCCAGTGTAGTGAACCAATTAGCGTTTTATCCACCTCTTTGCATATAGCTGTGGAAAGCTTTATTGTTTTCTGATTATAGGGAAAACCCTTTTTAATCCTTGATTTTGAAAACCTCCTTAATCCAACCTCTGGTGTAAACAATGACTTATTCTCTGAGGACGTTCAGAATATACATAATGTGCTACCCGAAATAGCAATAAACGGATAGTTTCTAAGATCACAACATTTCCTATGAAAATGTTGTCAACTACATTTCCCTTTCAGTTTGGGTGCATTGAAATAATTATTGCATTTAAAAAGCAAATACATTAAAGTATATTTTTATGAACTCCCATAACTTTTAAACTAGAGTTAGAATTTAAGACAAGAATTCTATGAGTTTTTGTCTGCAGGACAGTTTTGTTCTTTGTGAGTTAAAGGTATGTAAGATTAGCTTAAAATGGCAGGGATTTTTAGAACAAGATTTCTGACAGTACAGCTAAAACTGCTGTTATCTGGCAGCACAGTATTACACAATATCCTGCACATCTGTCCTGTTTGGCAATAGTTAGCATAATGCTTGCTGTTTAATTAGGCTTTTTATCTTTGCATTTGTCTGAGAACATCTGAAGCCTTCCATGTTGCCTGTCACTAATTAGTTGACTAATTAAATAGTTAGTGCTTACTTGCTGATCACAGAGCTAACATGTAATGAATGGTCTAGTGATCTTCATTGTTTCATACTATCTATCTTTGCCATGTGAATTGATATACATGTGCTTCCTTTTTACTGCCTTTTTTTCATACCAAGGCAAACCCAGAACAATGTTGTAGTCGACCATGTGTTCCGTGTCACTGGGCCTGCATCCTTCAGACATTGTTGCCTTCCATCATTTCTGGTGAACAGAGATCAAGTTGTGACAGAGATAAATAAGATAGGTCATATCTTGCCTTGTTGCACAGTCGGGATCACAATGAACACTGGCAGTGACTGATACCAGACATAAACTAGGGGAGAGGATGTGGGTCAAGATCAGCCTTCCTAACAGCCATTTGACATGCCTCTGCCGAAAAATGATACTCAATTAGCATTGAGATGTGGTTGTTTTATAGTTATAGTCTTGCTTTAGAGACAGTTTTCAGTTTTAGATAAGATTATCTCAACTTTAGGTACGTGCCCTTTAAACATGCAAACAGTTATCTGTGCCAAAGCTATTCCTTCACTCTTTAAATTGGTAGATGTTTAATTTATAGGTGTTTCTTTTGTTACTATTTATATATAAATGCTCATAACTTCTTGATGGGTGTTAAAACTGATCTTGGAAATAGTAGTTTTCTCATAAAAGGCCTGTTTCAAAATGGAAATGAGTCACAAGAATTTTTATAGAACTGTATTTTGTATTTATCATACCTCTCTTGGTGACTAAGTATGGTCTCAGCAGGGCTTGGTAACCTGACTACTCAAAGCATCTGGTAGCTCTCCGATCAATGCAGTTGAAAGCAAATAAAGAAGCATTCCAAGTGCAAACACTCCATGTAGTTTCCCAGTTCTGTGCTGAAACAACAGAGGAGATGTGCTTTCTCTTTGGTTCACATTTATTTTTCTTTGTTTGGAGTTTGTTTCCCAGGGCTGTTGCAGAGGTGGAACTACCAAGTTCTTCAAAGCAGTCTATAAACTGCTTGTGGGTTGGTTTTGAAATGCAGAAAAATGTTCAGACTACAACAGTGCAGACAAAATCAGTTGGCTGGTTAAGTTGTGATCCTGCCCTCTGTTGATTAATGTAGATTTGATTCTTGTTCATATGTGCATATTCTAATGTGCAGGGTGAGGTTTGTGACAAATGAAGATCACTATTTGAAGCTAATTGCATATTTTTTTCTAAGTGCTTGATGTGGTGAAATTTTAAGGTTCCTTTTCTGGATGGCTGTAATTACCTTCCAGATCCCTGGAAAGAGGCAAGTCTGGATGCAGCTTACATTGCAGTAAGAGTTGGGAGTACATAAGATATGGTAGAATCATAGAATGCTTTGGGTTGGAAGTGACCTTTATAGGTCATCCAGTCCAATTCTCCTGCAGGAGCAGGGACATCTTTAACCAGATCAGGTTGCTCAGAGCCCCATCCAACCTGACTTTGAATGTTTTCAGGGATGAGGATTCCGTTAGCTCCCAGGGCAACCCTTGTCAGTGTTTCACCACCCTCATTGTAAAAAATTTCTTCTTTATATCCAATCTAAAACCACCCTCCTTTAGTTTAAAACCATTACTCCTTGTCCCATAATAAGGTGATGAATCTTTACGGCATGCTGTGTTTTCTACGTTCCCCAAATTCCAATGTAAAATTGTTAGCTTAGCTGGAGCTCCACAGTGTTGTAGCTTGATTGCTTCCAGTACCCATGTGCAGTACTGCGTTATGATATGAATTGTAACACATCACAATGTGTGGTTTGTTTCCCTAGAAGTGCATTGGTCAGTAGCATCTCTGCATTCATCACGCATGATTTCAGTTCCATGTGAGCTACAGGGCATGGGCTGTTTGGGAAAGAGCTGCTGGAGAAGTATCATGTTGCTCTGGTGAAGAGATGGGCTTTGCACAGCTTTGTGGCACTGCCTCTCCCAGAGCTGTTTGATGTTAAGAGATGCAATATCATCAAGGCAGCTGTGCTCATTGGGTTGCCAGGGCTAGAGGTGCTGCGAGGCCCAGATCCACAGCTGCTACATGCAGATGTTTGAGATCAGGAATTTTGGCCCAGCTGATTCCTCTGCCAGCCGTGTCCCCGTCCTTCCTGGGCTGCCAGCTTTCTGTCAAGAGGATGTGGTGCTGGGGGTGGTGACTCAGAACATGCAACTTTTATGAGTATTCTCTCTTTCTGTGTGCTCCTGCTGTGAGGAGGAGAATGTATGGGCGTTAGCCATTGTCTAGGACAAAATTGGTGGTGCAAATCTCCAGCCCTTCAAATTCAAGGCAAGTCTGTCACTCTCTCATGTCTGTGAAGGCAGCATTGCCACATCTCCATCAAGCAACATCACAACATCAAAAATTAATCTCCTCTGCAATTAAATGGAAAATTGTAGTCTGGAAAGTAGACAGCCATAAAAAAATCCCTTAATTTTGACACAGAAGATTATTAAAAATGTCCTGTTAACAAGCTGGAATTTGTATTGTATGCGAAAACATTCACATAGGACCAGACAAAACAACAACATTTCAACCATGCTCTAGTTTTACTGCCCAATTTATGGTATCTTTACTTGTGGAAAATGGTGTTGATATTTCTCAACTGTGGTTTTCAATCTGCCAGGTGATTAGGTTTAAATGGCTTGGGATTGTAACTACCAAGGCCATCATCAGATATCCCTAATTTTCTGTCTAGAAAAATAATTACCGTGTTCTGCGCTTTGAACAGGATGAAATGCTGAAGCATTTATGGAATAGAAATTGAAATTTTAGTAAGGAAATCCTCTCACTAAAACAGTGGTTGGATGGTACTTGGATATGGTCAATTTGGGATGGTAGTGCTGATCTTGTAAAATTTTTAACTAAGGGTATTCCCACATAAGTAAATCATAGAGTCACAGAATGTCCTGCGTTGGAAGGGACCCACAATGATCATCGAGTCCAACTCCTGTCCCTGTATAGGCAACCCTGACATTCACACCGTGTGCCTTTCTCCAGATGCTTCTTAGATATTGTCAAGCTTGGCACCATGATTGCTTCCCTGAGGAGCCTGTTCAAATGCTCCATCACCCTCTGGGTGAAGAACTTTTCCCTAATGTCCAGCCTAACCCTCTTCTGGCCCATCTTCCTGCCATTCCCTCAGCATTCTTTTTTTTTTTTTAAGTAGGTAGAGAATCAGGCCTTCACATTCCTTTGACAATGACGTTTACATCACTTATTTATATATAAATGTTGAAACAAACCAATAGAACAGAGAAATCTTGGAACAGAAATATCAGGAGGACTGTAACCTGATGAAACCTTGTACCTAACTGTAAATCCAGAAATTACTTGTTTCCCAGGAAATGAATGAAGCCAGTTCGATGGAAGGGAACACAGAGTGTGATGAGCATCAACTACCGCCACACACATGCCAACAAGCAGTGAAGTCTGGCAGCGCCAGGCAGAAATCAGAGACCAAGGAACTAGGGATTCTGGGAAAAATGGAGCAACTTTCCTGCAAGTTTCCATAGGGTTTTCATAGAATCGCTAGGTTGGAAAAGACCTTTGAGATCATCAAGTCCAACTGTACCCCTAAGCACTTCATTTACCTGTATTTAAATACTTCTGGGGATGGTTACTCAACCACTCCCTGGGCAGCCTGTTCCAGTGCACGATAACCCTTTAGGAAGAACTTTTTCTTAACGTTGAAGCTCCCCTTGTGCAACTTGAGGCCATTCCCTCTTGTCCTATAACCTATCACTTGGGCGAGGAGACCAACACCCACCTTGGTACAACCTCCTTTCATGTAGTTACAGATAGTGGTAAGGCCTCCCCTCAGTTTTCTTCTCTCCAGGCTAAACAACCCTAGTTCCCTCAGTTGCTCCTCATAAGGCTTGTTCTCCAGACCCTTCAACAGCTTTGTTGCCCTTCTCAGGACATGCTCCAGGACCTCAATGTCTTTCTTTGAATGAAGGGCCCAAACTAAACACAGTATTCGAGGTGTGGCCTCACAAATGCTGAGTACAGGGGCAGAATCACTCCCCTGGTCCTGCTGGCCATGCTGTTTCTGATACAGGTTAAGATGATATTGGCCTTCTTAGCCTCCTAGGCACACTGCTGGCTTATATTCAGCCAACTGGCAACTAAAATTCCAAGGTCCTTCTGTGCTGGACAGCTTTCTAATCACTTTTCCCCAAGCCTGTAGTGCTGCATGGTGTTGTTGCATCCAAAGTGCAGGACCCGGTACTTGGCCTTGTTAAACCTCATCCTGGTTTCAGCCCATCAATCCAGCCTGTTCAGAGTACTCTGTAGAGGCTCCCTACCCTCAAGCAGATTGACTGCCTCCCAAGGAACTTTATCAACCAGCCTTCTGAACAGTCCAAAATCTGCCCTCTGGATGTCCAAGGTGGCTGTTCTGCTGATCTCCCTTCTTCTCCTAGAACTGAGAATTCTATCAACTTGCAATTGCTATGCCCCAGGTGTCCTCCAACCATCACATCTCCCACAAGCCCTTCTCTTCCCTAGTCAGCTCACTCAAAAGTTGTGTTAGGGAGTTGTATTCCTCACACTCCAGGAACCTCCTAGACTGTTTCCTTTCTGCTAGGCTGAAGTCTCCAACAAGGACAACGGCTAGCAATTGTGAGACTTCTTCCAATTGCTTGTAGAATATTTCATCAGCCTCTTCTTCCTGGCTGGGTGGTCTGTAGCACCATGGTATCGCCTATTGGGCACTTTTCTGATTTTTACCCACAGACACTCAATCCTATCATCACCGTTATTGAGCTCAAGGCAATCAAAACACTCTCTAACACAGAGGGCTATCCCACCACCTCTCCTTTCTCACCTATCCTGCCTGAAGAGTTTATAGCCAACCTTGGCAGCATTCCTGTTATGCTAGTCATCCCACCAGGTTTCTATGATGGCAATTATATCATAGTTTTCTTGCCGTACAATGACCTCTGATTCCTCCTGTTTGTTGCCTGTGCTGCATGCATTGGTGTAGATGCACTTCAGTTGGTTTATTGATTCTGCTACACTCATAAGGGGAGTAGTCTTAATTCCTAAGTGACTACTTGATGAAGTTTCTAACCCATCAATAAGAAATAGATGTTTCTGATTCAGCTATGTATTTTGCATGGGCCAAGGAAAGAGCTCTTTAGATGTTTCTTTGCTGCCACATAATAATTTATAGTGTAAGGGCTTTGCCACACTTATTTTAATAAGCTAGATACTGGAAATACCTCAGATCTTGAATGAATACTATAGTTTTTGAAAGAGCCTCTTGAGAAATCCTTAGCAGAGTTGTCAGACAAGCCATAATTTGGTTTGTACTTCGCTACAAAAATTCAGTTTATGCTTGCAATTTTTCTCAATGCAAGACAGCTCACAACTGAGCCTGGAGTGATATTACACTAAAGGAGGCAAATATATAAATAACCAAATACTTAAGGCTCAGTTTTAAGTTGTATTAGAAGTTTTCTGTTAAATGCTGTACTGCAGTGTTTGTTAAATGTGTTAATTGATATGTGTATTCAAAGCTTGGTATGCACTGTGCAAGTACCAGAAGGTGCAGAGTCAAAGGGAGTTCTGAGAATAACGCTTCATGAGAAGTGGTTAAGGGAGGGCGAGGAGCTTAGTGGTAGAATTGTGAAGGTCACTATGGGTTGAGAAGCGACCCGTGGAAAAGAATTAGTCTAACAAAGGGAAACAGACTCAACTGAATTACAGTAAAGAGCCACAATCACTCGAGAAGAGTGGTGCAAAAGATAATCAGGAAAGTTGATTTGACAGAGGTGGGGAAATCAAAAACAGTTGCTGGGAAATGCAAGATGTTTAAAAGGGGTAAAAGTGGTGACAGTGACAGGAAGGCAGCAGAGTAGTTTCAGAAAAGTGAGTTATGATATGAATGGGAGTTTGAAAGAAGAAACTGGAAAAAGTCACATTTGGTCATGTTCAGTGAGAAATCAAGATCATGAGGTGATGTAAAGCTACCTAAACCCCAAGAAATAAATAAAATAATTGAAATCTATCACTGGTCTAGGGAGGAAGAGTCATCTTGGGCACAGTTTATAAAGCAAACAAATACATGGAAAATGCCTTTCTTACCCCATGCATTGAAAAGTTTCCCACTAAGAATTTGTTGTTGTCCCTTCTTTCATTGAGCAAATTCATTCATGATCTTAACACTTTTTCCTAAGGTTGATCCCGTGGAGAACTAGCTTATCTTTGTTTACCTGTAATTAAGGAGGGATAACTTCTAGATGGACATCTGTTGGTCAGCAGTTAAGCAGCAATCCTATTCAGAGGTCTGTAATTGATGCACTTACATAAGGTTCTTAAGAGCAGATGTTTTTGGTAATTGTTGATACAAACAATAAACCCATTCGTCCGCTTCTGTTACTGACTTTCTTACTAAAAGCTTAGTAACCAAGTGGCGTAGGATCAGTTGCAAAGCCTTCATACTGCTAGAATGGCAACACATAGCATCATACAGGGAGATGGTTTTACTGTGTTTTCACATATCTTCATACTTGATTTTGTGTTGCTTCTTACCCCTACCGGTCACATGTAGTCACACAGAGAGGGGGAGGAGGTAGAGATGAGGGTAAAGGCTTTTATAGTTCTGGCAGAGAAAGCAATGGGCTTTGTCCAAGCAGAAAAAAAAAAAAAAGAGCAATTTAATATAGAGGCAATATGAAAACACTTGTAAAGATTACTCAAAGGAAGTCTGTAGTGCTAAGTAACATTTATGCTTTAGTGAAAACATGAACAAGTGGGGGTTTCTGTGTTAAACTTAGCAACCTTTATGAAGCTGAGAGTTTCCATTTGTAGTTTTGCTTAGAGCTGGAAAATTGTTCTTTTCCTTTTGGAGGTGTCTGTTCTTGAAATGTTTAGGGTACTACTGATCGTTCCTTACAAAAAAGCCTTACTTTGGATAAATTGTTATATTACTTGCAGAAAGGAGAACTACTGTCTGTATGTGCCTTTTACTGTGAGAGTTGTACCTAGACAGTTCAAGTTTCTGTGCCTTGAATGCCAACTTATTGCCTGCTGCAGTTCTTTCATCATTTCTCATTCTGGGCTCCTTCCTTCCCACAAAAATCTGAATGTTCTTTTTTGTTGCAGGACAGGGATTTCTCTGATTTTAAAGTTTCATTAATTCAAGAATATAAATTTTCAGTATCCAATGCTGAAAGCAGACTATTTATTATCATTTTTAGAATGATCTGGATCTGCCATTTTTACAAATGCTCCACTGCAGCAAAGTTGAGGTTTCAGTATAATTAGGACTTTATTTTGGATAAGTTATAATTCCAGATATTAAATATATTGTTTAAAGATTTTGCGTACAGGAGAATAGAATACATAGTTGACAGTTTTGGTAGCAAGATAAAACATTATCTTCTGCACCCTTTTTTATTTTAGTTTTTATAAATTTCTGGAAAAATAATTTTTAAAAAGCATAACACTTAATTTTAAATAAACTGAAATGCTTGGGTACATGTAGGCTATTTCACTGCACTGGTTTTTTTTGTTACAAAAGGGATTTGACTTATTACTTGTGATAATGAGGGGTTTAATGAAAGCAATTAATTAAATCACTTGTTCGGGCAGTTTCCACCATCTAAGCCTACATCATTACACCGCACACAGCAGAAAAAAAATGGACATCAGGCAAAAAAATTGAGAAAAATTAGCAAGGAAGTTCTGTCAGATTCACAAAGGCTGGGGTATCTATACATGATGTACTAAAACTTAGTGTGTTTGTTACTTTGATTATGCTCACCGTGAGGTGGCAATCCTATTTTATTTTGAGGACAAGGGCGCTCAGACTTACTTTTGTCACTGCCCTCTAGAGCTGTGCAGTGAAACCCAATACCTTTTGCTTATTTCCCTAGATACTCTAATCCCACTCTGCTTTACCAGTATCTTTGAGCTGTTCTTCCCTTTGTATCCACAGCAACATGAATCCCTGCTGGAATTATTTGCTTCTAAAATGCAGGTGCACTTCTTTAATGTTGCATTGGTTCAGGCTCTTAACTTGAAGACTTTCACCTAATGGGAACCGCTGCTTTTACCCTACTTCATATTAGGAATTGTTATCTATATTAGAAGCATGTAAGACATTCACTCTCCAATGTGCACTTCCTTTTTCTCAGAGCCTTTGTTGTTTTTCAGTTATTAAGAGCTTTTAGGCATCAGTAAGGAGTCAAAAGCCGTAGTAAATAAGCCATCCTTGTGTTAGCCTAGAAATAATAATGCTGCATAAAGGGGAGGATGATACAGTGTGGCAATGTGCATAACAGTCTCTGGTCAGAATCCTCAAACATGTTCTCTCCCTGTAACTCTGTGTTGTGCCAGTGCCTGACAGTAACCATGGCTAAGCACTGACAGTTTGCCTCGGGTTTTCAGGCTTGTATTTAAGTGCCTGTATACAGAATTCAGACCCTGTGGTTAGCCATACTAGCCACAGTTCTGAAATCAAGCTTTTGTAATACAAGATGCTGGGGTTTGTATTTATTTTGTTTAAAGATTTTGATAATTTTCGCAATTGGCAGCCTGTGCTTTAACATTTAACTAATGCTAATTCCTAGCTGAAGAAAAATTTTACCTCTCTATTGGAAAACGTGGCCATTATTCATATGAAGTTGTGCACGGAGCTCTACTGTTTCTTGGACCAGGAGGGCAGTGTGCCTGCTCTCTGAGCACAGGGCAGTGCCAGGTACCAATCTCCGGGTCTCTTCAGTTCTGCTTCCAACATCAGTGCATTTTTTCCATAGCTTTAATCCAGTTTTCTTTGTGCCTTGTTTTTTCTCGTTGTAAAATGGGAATCAAAGATATGACCCATTTCATCACACTGTTCTAAGGAGATCCTAATCAACATTTTGATGCCTACAAGATTAATGAATGGGAAACATGAGTTAAAGTTTGGGGCATATGGGAATGCCCTGGGAGCATTGAGGTAGAAGTAAATCATTAGTTAGTAAATCGTACTGAGTGAAAGGTCTGAATTGAAGCCTCACGCTCAATGGGGAAGAACTGAACAAATACCATATGACTGTGGAAATACTGGATGACTGCATCTGGGCTAAATAGAAGTAGAGCATCTGTGGAAGAAAATAGTATGTGACCAGATCAATCAAGTACATCGTAGTACAATTATGCAAAAGAAGCACATTAACATTGCCCAGGACCTTCTTTCTGCCATTTTTCTGATGCTCGCTTGCAACATTTTCATCCTAAATACTGTTAATGTAATTTAAAATAAATGATATGGTAGCTTTTGATTTCGAGACCTGTTGGCAGAAGGCCATGCAGCACCTACAGAGATGATTTCAGCTCTAAACTGAAAAGAAACTTCATTGTTGTGAAGGCAAGCAGGACAGGAGAATGTCTAGGTTGTTTATGTACTGTTTTGTAGGAATTTTCCTCATAATTACGTGTAAGCTAAATGCCAAGCAGTCATACTGTTTAGGTGTGTAAGATTATTGTAATTGTTCACATCTGCACCCTATTAGGAGTGCCCCATGAGTACAGAAGGCATTCTGTACATTACAAATTCAGCTCAATGTATTGGGCCAATTCTCATTTACATGAAGATCACTTTGTATCGTTCACTCAGCATAATGCGAACGTAAATGAAAAGCAAATTCTATTTACACCCACATCTGCAGTGACCTTAATTTGAATAAGAATCAGGCCTATAATCTGTATAAATATATGAACTCTGTTACATTAAGGTTATTTATTACATTGCACTCAGCCTGAGTGTGCATGGAGATTTACCATAGATAATCCATAATCCAGAATTAAACTCTTAATATGCATTTTGAGATGGACAGCCATAATCTTGAAATTCCTTGGTTTAAGTATGACCTTTAACTTTGTTTGAATATATTTTTTTAAATGTATGAATAACAAATTAACATGGGTTGATAAAAAACATTCTGATTCCTTTGTACCATTTGCATCAATCCATACTTAACTTACAGAAAGCCTGAAAGATTAGGAGGCTTAATTACTCATAATATTTATTTGTTTTAAATGTCAGATCACATTTAGTTCAACATACTGTCAGTTTTGTCTCCCTGCCCCAGAGTTAATGAAACTACAGTGGAAAGTATTCTTCTTTTTTTGTGTGGGAAGACACGTGCATCTTAGCAAAATGATAAAACACTTTGTACCTGGCCTGCTTAAAGGAATTATGTTCTGTAGCCTCCTGAAAATGGAATTAAAATTTATGCTGTTCCTTTGATATGCCCTCCTAATTCCAGCAGACGTGTTGCAGGAAGCAGCCAAATTGCCAGTTGTCAGGAATTCTTTCCTCTCCTGCAGCCACATCTTTGCTTACAGGTGAGAGGCTCAATGGTCTTACAATACCTTTTGTAGTCATGAAAGGTAAGTTCTGCCAGAAGGCCTTAGGAGTAGAGCTTGTTCGTTACTTGATAGTCTGTCTCTGTTGGGAGTGAGACAATATTGTGTTGGATACTGTACAGCTCAGAAATCACAGTGATGAATCGGGATGCTCAACTGTAAACACCGTGTATAACCATGTATTCAAATGCACTTGCAGCATGCTTATACTGTGGCATTTTATTTTATTTTCCACAGTCCACATCTGAAGTTCAACAATCTGACCTTGATTTCGGTTCATGGCCTTCCACGGAAAGACCTACGAGGCTCCAAACATAGAAGATTTTTAATTAACAGGTTTGATTTAATATCTAAACACTTACATATCTTCAAGGGAAAAGATAACACTTCATAATTCCTTGTGAACTTGTCTTGAATTTTAGATAGATATGCAGAGACCCTCAAAATAGCCCCATCAGTCTGTACAACATGCATTCACTTGTGAAATCAGTTGAATATAATTAGTAGTAGAAAAATATTGCTACAGCAGTAACTTCAGGACAGCAATCCATTGGACTATACCAGGACACTGATCTCCACTTTCCAAGACTTTTTAGATTGTTTAGATCTCCAGAATAAAGGAAAATATCAAAATATGTATACTTGCTTTCAAAACATTATTCTACTTTTAACTTCCATGAGTTTTGTTCCAAATAAAGCTGAATGAAAGAACGGATAAGAATTAATAGTAGCAATGTGACCAGTGACCCACTTATAAAGCCATGTGTTGAGATGCAGACCTCACTGATGACAGTGGGAACTTTGCTGGGTGTGCAGGGGAGAGCTTAGAATTATTGCTATTGATAAATTTGGAAGAACTGTGATGCACCTATTCTGCTGGTTGTGCAGTATCTGTGTGCCGGCCACTGGACTTTAGAAGTTTCTTTCCGGTCCTAGCCAGCTTGCTGTCCCTTATGATGACCTCCCCAGGGCTCACAGATCCATGGATCTGGTGCAAAACAGCTGAAGAGAAGGCTGGAAAAGATGACAATATTTGTGTCTAGTGAGCAGTCACACATTTTGCAACTCTCCTTTGTTGCCAATAGGTAAATTCTCTTCCTTTTAGTAGGACAAAATCTTACCTCTTTAAAATTCACAGTATGTAATTCTCACTTGAATTTAGTGTATTTGTTTCGATGCGTTTATCTTTTATTTTAGGATAGTGACTATGAATCCTCAGTGTAGACAGGAACGTGATTGTCCTGGACATTGAGAAGCATAGAATTAAAATGAATCGGCTAGTCTGAATAGCTGGGGAATGAATTTAGTACAATTTATTGAGATTTGTCATGTGATTCTGGAACCTGCAGCACATTGTGTTTTACCAAATCTTTTACTCAGTGAGCAGCAATGCTCTAAGGGGCCAGCTCTTTAAATGGCAGAACAACTCAATGTCTGCTTGTTGAACCTTAAAAATGAAATCTCCACCAAGACATGGAAATGGTGTGATGTGACCCTGTTTAAAACCACCTTATGTCATTTGAAGTTTTGCCCTGTCAAGGAACATTTTATAAGTAGTTACCTGAATTAATTATTTTACTGACAAATGGGGTGTATTTAAATACAAATCTAGTATATGGAGGGGTTATATGCTTACATAAACTATTGTTGATGTACTCTTTTTCCTAAGTATACTGTAAAAAAGAGTTGTGATAACCAAACATCCTTCCTGATGGAAAGTTGCAGTTCATGGCTGTGTCACTAGAATTAGCTGTTAAAATTTAAAGCAGATTAAGGGTGAAAATTGAACTCGGCAGGGTATGATTTTTGAAAGCATCCCTGTGATTTTTGGAGCATCGGTTTCCTGGGAGCTGTACACCTCAGTTATAAAGGTGCTTTTGAAAACCCTCATCTGTCCTCGATGTCCATTTTATTTATAGATTTCTGCATGATTACAGTTTAGAATTGTCAGCGGTTTTTTTTTGCTTATTTATTTGCCTCTGGTATTTGTGAGCACGGAGGATGTAGAACACCTCAGAAACAGAGGTTATTCAGTCTTAGAATTCTTCAGGTCATGAAAGCAACTTTATTTATTTCTGTGGAATCATGTATGACACCTTTGGGAAGTCATTAACAACAATTAATGTATAACCATCAGCTCTGGTTTAAATGTATATTCTGGTACTGCTGGCAAAATAACAGCTGTTAGTGCTGAGTCTCACTCTAGTGTTCTCTGCTGCAGTCCCTGGTAAAATATAAAGGCTTCAAATGCTTGAACATGAGCTGAGACCCCTTCTGTTTCATAGAATCATAGAATGGGTTTGTGTTGGAAGACATCTTAAAGCCCATCCAGTTCCAATCCCACCGGTAAGCTGTAAGGCCGGGAGAGACAGAGATGGGGAATGGCAGCAGGTTCCTGTCCGGAGAAGGAAACCTGCTCCCCCCACCCAGGCAATTAACCCTCAGATCTCTCTGAGGAACAAATATGAGGTTCTGAGGGTGCATCCTAGCCCTAAAGACGAAGAAGGCTGCACCCACAGCCTAGAAATGTTTCCAAAATTCCATCATCCTCCCACAGCCCTAAAAACATCCTCGGTTAAAAAGAAGAGGAGGGTGATTGTCTTGGGGGATTCCCTTCTCAAAGGTATGGAGGGTCCCATCTGTAGGCCGGACCCGCTCCATAGGGAGGTCTGCTGCTTGCCGGGAGCATCAGTGAGGGAAGTTACTAGAAAGCTCCCTTCCCTGGTCAAAGATACGGACTGCTATCTGCTCTTAGTTTTTCAAATTGGTAATGAAGAAATAGAACGTAGAAGGCCTAAAGCCATTAAAAGGGACTTCAAGGCACTTGGGAGAATGATCAAGGGCTCTGGGGCACAGGTAATATTCAACTCCATCCCAGTACTAAGGAATCAGGAGCATGAAATGAGGAATAAGAAACGAGTTAATGAATGGCTTAGGGACTGGTGTGAGAAGAGGGGCTTTGGGTTCTTTAATCATGGGGAGGCCCACGCACCCCCAGGCTTTCTTACAAGGGATGGGACACGCCTGTCTGCTAGGAGGACAAAAGCCCTCACCAAAAACCTAGTTAAGCTCATAAATTGAGCTTTAAACTAGATGTGAGGGGGGAGGGGATGGAGGCCAGGCAGGATGGGAGTGAGTCTGGAGGTGACACTTCAGAGGCAAAGGGGTGGTGTGCTGGCGAGGACTGCCGGTATATCACCACTAAGCAAGAGGGGGTGAGTGCAGCTGGGGATGGTAGGCAGCAAACTGGCACTGTGGCCTTAGTTAAGTCAAGGACCACTCAGTTGGGGAGAAGCCCTATTACGAAGGCTGTAGCTACGCCTGCCCAGCTGAAGTGCATTTACACTAATGCACACAGCGTGGGAAATAAGAAGGAGGAGCTGGAAGCTGTGGTAGGGCAAGGAGACTACGATGTCATTGCCATTGCAGAGACGTGGTGGGATGACTCGTACAACTGGAGCGTACCTATGATGGGGTATAAACTCTCCAGGAAGGATAGGAAGGGCAGAAGAGGAGGCGGGGTAGCCCTCTATGTGAGGGAGGGCTTTGATACCCTCGAACTGGACTACGGTCAGGATGGGACTGAGTGCCTGTGGGTGAAAATCAGAGGAGCCCATGGGCAGGAAGGGATTGTGATGGGAGTCTGCTATAGACCACCCAGCCAAGAAGAAGCAGCTGATGAGCTCTTCTACAAACAACTGAGTGTAGTCTCAAAATCGCTACCTCTAGTCCTTGTGGGAGACTTCAATTTCCCAGATATAGGCTGGGAGTATAATACAGCAGAAAGGAAGCAGTCCCGGAGGTTCCTGGAGTGTGTGGAAGACAATTTCCTCACACAGCTGGTGAGCGAATCGACAAGGGACGGTGCCCTCCTGGACCTGCTGTTTGTGAACAGAGAAGTGGTGGGGGATGTGAAGGTTGGAGGACGCTTGGGGCAAAGCGATCATGAGATGATAGAGTTCTCGGTGCAGGGTGAGGTGAAGAAGGTGGAGGTTAGCAGAACAGTCACCCTCAACTTTCAGAGAGCAGACTTTGGGCTGTTCAGAAGGCTGGTCGGAAAAGTCGCATGGGAGGCGCTCCTTGAGGGCAAAGGTGTCCATGTGGGCTGGGCGCTCTTCAAGAAGGAACTCCTAGCAGCTCAGGAGAAAGCCGTCCCCAAGTTCCGGAAAAGTAGCCGGCGAGGTAAGAAACCAGCATGGTTGAGTAGGGAGGTCCTAAGAGACATCGATAGGAAGAGGAGGGTCTACGACCTCTGGAGGAAGGGGCAGGCATCCTGGGTGGACTATAGGGAGGAAGCGAGAATGTGCAGGGAAAAAGTCAGGAGGGCTAAGGCCCAACTAGAAATGCGATTGGCCAAGACTGTGA
Source organism: Clamator glandarius (assembly GCA_033459285.1). NCBI lineage: Eukaryota > Metazoa > Chordata > Aves > Cuculiformes > Cuculidae > Clamator > Clamator glandarius. The sequence goes on along the minus strand of JAUNZM010000483.1, from coordinate 492,479 downwards.
AAGACAACAAAAAGTCTTTCTACAAATACATCAACAGCAAAAGGAGGGCTAGGGAGAATCTCCAGTCCCTAGTAGATGCAGAGGGAACAAGAGTAACAGAGGACGAAGACAAGGCTGAAGTACTCAATGCCTACTTTGCCTCAGTCTTTAACAGTAAGGAAAATTGTTCCCTCTGTGCACAACCCCAGGGGTTGGAAGAGAAGTATGAGATTCCCAAGGTCCAAGAGGAGGTGGTTAGAGACTTGCTTGCCCAGCTAGACACCCACAAGTCTATGGGGCCGGATGGAGTCCACCCAAGAGTTTTGAGGGAACTGGCGGATGTGCTGGCCAAACCCCTTTCCATCATCTTCCAACAGTCCTGGATGACTGGGAAGGTTCTGCTGGACTGGAGGCTGGCTGATGTCGTGCCCATCTATAAGAAGGGGCGCAGGGAGGATCCAGGGAACTACAGGCCTGTCAGTCTGGCCTCGGTACCGGGGAAAGTCATGGAACAGGTGATCTTGAGTGCGATCATGAAGCACTTGCAAGAGAACTGGGTGATCAGGCCCAGTCCACACGGTTCATGAAAGGCAGGTCTTGCCAGAGTAACCTGATCACCCTCTATGACCGAGTGACTAAACTCTTGGATGAGGGAAAGGCTGTGGATGTATCTTCCTGGAATTCAGTAAAGCCTTTGATACAGTTTCTCACAGCATTCTGCTTCGGAAACTGTCGGCCTCTGGCCTGGACGGGCGCACACTCTCCTGGGTGAAAAACTGGTTGAATGACCGGGCCCAGAGGGTGGTGGTAAATGGACTTAAATCCAGCTGGAGGCCAGTGACAAGTGGGGTTCCCCAGGGCTCAGTCCTGGGTCCAGTCCTGTTTAATGTCTTTATCAACGGCCTGGATGAAGGCATTGAGTGCTCCCTTAGCAAGTTTGCAGATGACACCAAGCTGGGTGGAAGTGTCGATCTGCTGGAGGACCGGGAGGCTCTGCAAAGGGATCTGAACAGGCTGGACTGCTGGGCTGAGACCAACGGCATGAGGTTTAACACGGCCAAATGCCGGGTGCTGCACTTGGGGCACAACAACCCTAAGCAGAGGCACAAACTAGGAGAAGTCTGGCTGGAAAGCTGCCAGGAGGAGAAGGACCTGGGGGTGTTGGTTGGCAGCCGACTGAACATGAGCCAGCAGTGGCCCAGGTGGCCAAGAAGGCCAATGGCATCCTGGCTTGTATCAGAAACGGCATGACCAGCAGGTCCAGGGAGGTTCTCCCCCTGTACTTGGCACTGGTGAGACCGCACCTCGAGTACTGTGTTCAGTTCTGGGCCCCTCACCACAAGAAGGATGTTGAGGCTCTGGAGCGAGTCCAGAGAAGAGCAATGAAGCTGGTGAAGGGGCTGGAGAACAAATCTTAAGAGGAGCGACTGAGAGAGCTGGGGTTGTTTAGCCTTGAGAAGAGGAGGCTGAGGGGAGACCTTATTACTCTCTACAACTACCTGAAGGGAGGTTGTGGAAAGGAGGGTGCTGGGCTCTTCTCCCAAGTGACAGGGGACAGGACGAGAGGGAATGGCCTCAAGCTCCACCAGGGGAGATTTAGGCTTGAGATTAGGAAAAAATTCTTCACGGAGAGGGTGGTTAGGCATTGGAACAGTCTGCCCAGGGAGGTGGTTGAGTCACCGTCCCTGGAGGTGTTTAAGGTTAGGGTGGATGAGGTACTTAGGAGCATGATTTAGGGATTGGTGGGAATGGTTGGACTCAACGATCCAGTGGGTCTCTTCCAACCTGGTTATTCTGTGATTCTGTGATTCTGTGCTATGGGGAGGGACACCTTACACTGCTTATAGCCCCATCCAACCTTGCCTTGAACACCCTAGGGATGGGGCATCCACAACTTTTATTTAATCATATTACATTTAGTCCTCAGGAAGGAAGTGGAATATTTTTCAGCACACAGTATCAACAGAAAGTAAAGCTCTTGAGCTTCTGTACAGCAATGAGCTTTATTTAGTAGATGGAATATTTTTTTTCTGCAGTAACCTTGATCACTAAACCTCAGGATTTTTTTATGGGCCATTCCTATCTTGTCTCATATGCGGGAAGTGCTGGTAGGGCTGAGACTCTGCTTCCTTTCATGCAGGATGTGCAACTTCCATTTTCTTGCCATGGCACTCTGGTCTCAGAAGCCAGACATCTCTGTAAAACCAGCCATTTGTCTTTTTTAACCACCTGTTGCATTTTTTTTCCACTAGATTCTGCAAGTTCATCCCTCTACAAAGCTATAAATGGGTTTGGGGAGTAGCATTAATCTTGAGTTCTCTGAAAGAACCTAATCTAACAGAATTTTTGCCTGGTTTAAGTTTTTGGTGTCAGGAAGGCATTGAGTTGAGACTAGCTGGATTTGCAGAATGGCCAACAATGTAATGTGTGTTTTCATAACAGACTGTTGCAAGACTCAATGGTGTTCAAGGGTCACAATGGACCTCATTGCAAATGTGATCTCACTGGTCCTCCATGCATTTTGTAATGATGTACCTGCTGTACATCTGTATTGAAGTATTTTATCAGAAATCTTTGTCCTTCCAGAAGCCTATTAAACAGAGAGGTTAGTACAAATGCAATAATAAAATAAGTACCCTGGTACTTACCTAGTTGGGCAGGGTAGGGGCATACTTTAAGTCATAAGACCTTTGGAAATTATTTTAATTTTCATTACTGAGGCAATAAAAGAGGGTTTTATTTCCATTTGGATTTGGCTTCACAGTTGGCTTTTTAAATAGCAGCTTCTAGATCTTTCATGCTTTCATCATGCATGGGGATATAAATTACACTTTACACTGAAAACAGGATGTAACACCTCTGAAATGTAAGAACTGCAAAAGTAGACATTCCCTGCAGTTTTCAAAATCAACAAGTGAGTTCCTAAGTTTTTTGGTGCTGATATTGAATTAACACTGCCAGAGCACAGTGCTCAGAATGTGGACAACACTTAGTCCATAGGATGTTTGAGGACAGAAATCCTACCATAACTACTATTTAGCACAAAGCTCTGATTCTGAAACAGACAAGCCTTTATATCGTTTGTTACCTTAGAATCATAGAATCATAGACTAACCAGGTTGGAAGAGACCAACAGGAACATTGAGTCCAACCATTCCTATCAAACACTAAACCATGCCCCTCAGCACCTCGTCCACCCGTGCCTCAAACACCTCCAGGGAAGGTGAATCAACCACCTCCCTGGGCAGCCTGTGCCAGTGCCCAATGACCCTTTCTGTGAAAAATTTTTTCCTAATGGCCAGCCTAAATCTCCCCTGGCGGAGCTTGAGGCCATTCCCTCTCGTCCTGTCTCCTGTCACTTGGGAGAAGAGCCCAGCACCCTCCTCTCTACAACCTCCCCTCAGGTAGTTATAGACAGCAATGAGGTCTCCTCTCAGCCTCCTCTTCTCCAGGCTAAACAACCCCAGCTCTCTCAGCCGCTCCTCATAAGGCCTGTTCTCCAGCCCCTTCACCAGCTCTGTTGCCCTTCTCTGGACTCGCTCCAGAGCCTCAACATCCTTCTTGTGGTGAGGGGCCCAGAACTGAACACAGTATTCAAGGAGCGGTCTCACCAGTGCCGAGTAGAGAGGGAGAGTTATTGCTCTGAAATTATAGAATTCGCTTCCATGAAGAATAAATTGTTGTTCTGTTACAAATTAGTGAAGATCAATATTTTTCCTGTGTGCACTCTTTGTGTCTCTTTCACTCATTTCTTTTGGAGAGCTAATGTGATAATTTTTCTTTATTCCTGTTAATATTCAGTGTGTCTTGCAGAGGAATTCAGTTACATCTTAAGATACTTTAGAAAGTTTAGGGGTCAAAGGTCAGTTCTGTATGTTTCAGAATTTTTTGTTCTTGCATTTTGGAAAAGTTCATTTGGAAAGGGGAAATGAGAAAATTTGATATCACTACCTTCTACTTCTAGCTCTGACAAATGTTTTCCTAGCTTTCTATTTATGTTTAAACCTTAAAGACTAATACATTGGAACACAGGTGTTACAATGCCAGTGGTGCCTTCGTTGCATTCGTGTCCCACCATAGCTGCTACCGGTGAAGCTGAACACCAAATGAAGCAAAAGTGGAAAAAAAATTTGTGAGGGAGTCTCATGAAGTTCTTAGGGATATGATTTATTAGTGGATAGGTACAGCTGGGCTTGATGATCTCAAAGGTCTTTTCTAACCTAGTGATTCTGTGATTCTCTAAGAGTTCTATAGAGAAGAAATAATTGGGCTGTTGAAATATTTTTGTGCAGGTGCAAGAGTCTCCTCCTCTCATCAGCCTGCAAAGAGAAAGCAGAATAAAGCATGTATTTCTTATTTTGTTTTTAAATTATGTGGTTGTATGGCCCAGTGCTGGGAGGGATTGTTTGGTTGTAGCAGAAAGTTGTCAATTTGTAACCGAGTATTTCATAATGACTAATCTTTTACTATAGACTGTGGTAACCTCACAGCGAGAGAACAGACTCGAACCACTAGGGGACTTGGGCTAACTCACCAGATGTCTAATTAATGCCTGCTGTCAGCTGCTGAAATGTCACTTACAGATATTCTTTCTTCACAGCCACTGTTTTAATGATGAAGATTATGCACAGATGTCACTTTGTTCCTGGGTTAACGTTGTGGTTGGTAAAATGACTGGCATAAATCGTGCTGCCAAATATGTAGTTGTTTCCAAGGAGAAAAAAGTACCATATGACTATCTCATTCTCTCTACAGGACAGAAATACCAGGTAAGATTGTGTGCAGAGTGTAAAACAAAATAATAACATGTTCTGTTTTTACAGTGAATGGTGTTTCTGTGATTAGCAAGGAAGTGCAGTCGTCCTTGGGAAATACATGACCAGAAAGTTTCCAGCCCTTCTAGTGTAGCAAGCTGTGCTATTTCAATGTGGCTGTACAATTTGGAGGAGATCAGAGGTTTTACATTTTCTCGATGTCACTGCTTGCTATCAGCTATTAAGCAAAGCTGCCAGTATTTTTGCCACCAGGACCACTAAACCTACTGAAGAGTAGGCCCGATTGACATGTGGTCCCAGCCACAGGAGGCTGAACTCCAGCTGGTCTAACACCATTTGACCTAGTTTTGGCAATGGAGAGAATTCCTTATCAAATTAAATTACTCATCTCACATGATGACCATGCCTAGGCACATACATGGTGCTGTATGTTATTGTACCACAGTTAAGTTTCCAGTGAGATTGAAGCAGACCCTTAGTTATATGTGAAATGTAGAATCAAGGTCATCTCTAGCCCTACCATGTTAGCTTCGACTCGAACATCCTGGCCAGAGTTTGTTTTTTCTTGTGTATCACTGTGTGGCTTTCAGTCTATGTAAACCAAATGGCCATCTTTTGTGTTACCTGTAGTGATTTTGCCTCACTGGTTTTGGATACGAGTCACAAGCAAGGTATTTTGCCTTTAAAATCAGGTGATCAAACTGAGCATCTACAGGGTTTTTTCAGTGCTGTTCACCATAAGTCACAACCATGAATGTGAGGTGTGTTCAGCCCCATAGTGAAATCTGAACTGCATGTGTGCAACAGACTTCTGGAGCATGAAAGCCCCAGTTTTTCTGTAATCACTGTTTGGAGTAGAACTCCGCTTCAATCAACAATCCATATTCACTGTCGAACAGGGGTAAAATAACAGTTGAAGTATGGGCTGAACAACTTTAAGTGCTCCTCGAAAAAGAAGTTTGGAGGTAACTCTAACTTGCAAAATACATTATGGGAAGTAAGTGCTCTGGAGAAGAAAGGAAGATAAAGAAAGCAAGGGAAAACTCAAGTTTTATCCGCCTTCAAGAAGAAAACTTATCATCTATTCCCACTTTTAAGCTCTACAAAAAATAGGAAGGAATTATTTTTATCATCTGATTTCTGGTTTATTACATGGGTCTGTAGCCCATCCTTTTTATAAGTTGTCCCTTATTTGGTAAGCAGTCAAATTAATGACTAGTAAAATATTATTTGTTATGATGTTATGATTAAGAAGATTTACTTGTTTGAGTAGGTAAGGTCTTTTGATGTCATGCCTGTTTTTGTATGACCAAATAGTATTTCAGTTGGTCTAGCTGATAGTGAGGACATTGTTCAGGACATTAATCACTGGTGCTATAGAAGTCATAGATAGGATTCCCCTTTTTGCTCTGTATAATTCAGATGGAATTTGTTGCTGTAAAGCAGCAGTATACAACTGACAAGGAGTCCTGGCATTTTAGCCATCAGGCAGGTTTTGGTCCCTTTCTTTGGGACAAAATCCCTTGTTTTAGAAAGCTGATTTTTGCTGACAAAAAAAAAGGAGGCAGTCTTGCTGCACAAAGAATCATCAAGTGTCATTTCAAGGTACGTGTTATTCAGAGAACTGTGAAGATCCTTCAGCCATGTATTTATGCATTTCTTCTGTTTGCTGTGAAGTCCCTTAGCTGTTTAAAATGGTCACCCATATCTCACAGAAATTATGGAATACATACACATGCATGTGTACCTGTGTGTATACTCAGAATCTATTTCCTCTGTGGCCACTGATGTGTTCGCTACCTCTGGATGTACAGAAGAGTCAGGATGTACAAGGACAGTAACCTTTAGGTGGTCAAATAGCTTGTGTCATTGTTTTTTAAAACCATTCCTAACAGTTCTCCAAGATACATGTTATATATTAATTCATTTATTCATTTCTTTCAGGTTCTGTCTCCCACTGGAGCAGATATCAGTAAACTCCCAACTAACAGAGAAGTCATAAGTAAGTGGCCACAAAGATACACAGGAGAAGTCCCATCCAATCATTTTACTCTTAATGATGACCAGGACTGCTTAAAGGCAATGCAGTGGCTGGAAGAAAACGTCATAAACTCAGAAGGTAAGGTTTTTCGTTATCACGTGCGCATTTACAGAAATGTTTTCTAGGCTTATTGTTTCCTTAATTCCATGGTATAATTGATGCCTGATTAATTCTAACAAAGTCCTTCATCTGCTGTGCTTTGTTTTCCAGATTAATTTACAATTTGTTGTCATTTTTTGATACCCAGCATATTTAGCTAGGAAAGAAAGGCTTGAGATAGATTAATTATCTATAATTATTACATAAAACAAAATGAGTCCCAAATGCAAATCTGGATGGAGTAATTTATTAGCCAATTAAACAATAATTTCATTAGTGGATATGTTTTCCTGTTGCATAGAAAAATATCTAGATTTGAGGAGTAACACAAAGAAAACAGGACTAAATTAGGAAGTGGTGTTTGTTTCATTGTGTCATGTTTGTATTTGGTTATGTCAGTTACAGATTTTCACATAGAACTGCAGGCTCCCAATATTTTCTTTTTAACCTTTAAAATCACACATTTGTGCAGATTTTTGTCCACCATATGTGTGTTTCCTTGGCTTGTTCATGTGTGTTTTGTACATTTATTGGTTCGTTCACTGAATGTGTATGCTGTTGAAAATATCTGGAATCACACAGGCTTCCAAGTTAAACCTTCAGCTACAGAAAAAGAGACTAAACAGTAATTAAACTCATGTAACTTCAGTTCTGTTTGCTGGATCTGAGTTAGGATGGAGTTCAGAGCAGGAAAGCTGTCTTTTTGGAAAGTTCCTGTTGACTGAGTGGGACAACAGGAATTTTCTAAAGATGTGGTGTACCTGGCTCATTAGTAGAGAACATAATGAAAGTTGGTAGTTATTTGGTGTTCTACAACGTTCATGTCCTGCTTGGCAGACCTTTAAGGAAGACCTCAAAACACTGGACTTTTCTTTATTATCCTCAAAGTCTTGCTGTGATCAGGAAAGGAGGCAATAAACATGAGAATGTTTCCGCTCACATTTTCCTCAAACAGCTTCCTGGCCTCAGGCATGTAAATAGAGCCTCGTCAGCAGTCCCGCTCTGCCTGTTTTCCAGCTGATACCAGCCTCTTCCTGAACAGTTCTACCCGATGTCCAGCTGATATGCGCAGCTGCATTTGCATAAACAGATGAGGTTGTTAGTTTTCTGTGTTTGCTGCTGCTAGCCTTTCATGTAAATCTGTGCATGCCCAGTCCTGGAATGTGCTCCAGTACACCTGCACAGGAGCACTGCCTGAGGGCCAGCTACTGACTGGGATGCAGGGAGCCTGAGATCACTCTTCAGGAGAATGGCAGTCTTGCAGCACCTCATCTGCTTTGGAGCAAATACACCTTTATTATTACTAATATTAATTTTATATTATATTAGCTATAATTTCATTGTTTCGGTGTAAAGATGGATATCTTAATTAGGCACTAAAATGTCTTTAGTTATAAGCTAAATCCACAATTCTTGATGAGGCCAGTCTGTGGGAGACGTGATGTCTCCCTCTTTTTCCCCACCCTGCCTCTGACTTCAGTTCTCTTTCATTGCTCTTTCCACTTCATCTGCTCTGCTATTGCAGACATAAGCTCTAAAGAGCCTTGGCTAAGGGAGGGTGAATCTTCAAAACCACCATAGTTCTGGAAGTTTTTTAAAGGAAAGTGTTAATCACCGAGCTTCACAATGGGAGTCTTATTAGCCTAATTGGATGAAATCTTCATTTGGTGGCACTGATTTTGTGAGCAGCTTTGAATTATGAGTTAAGGTAGGGTTTTTAATTGCTTTTCTTCCCTCTGTGAGCACTGAGTTCCACTTCATTCTGGATGAAATCAGTGGATGCTTTCTTGCGGATTGTAAGTAGGCCAGGATCAGGGTGATGTGCTCTTGTGGGAGACATTGTGTGCACACCATGGTGGAAGCTGTAGGGCTCCCAGCAGGAACTGTGCCACCAAGGATGGGGCAGCAGTGTGGTGGCTGCAGCCTTCCTCTAAGGCTTCTCCTCACCTCAGGCCACGATTGGTGACAGGAGAAGCTGGCCAGCACTCAGCAGAAGGTGTCGCTCGCAGAGCCCGTGGGAGAAGCAGTGAGCTGCCACTGGCAGCTCCTTGGGTGGCTGCAGTGGGGTACCCCAACCTGGGGCCAGCGGCCTTTGCCCTGGACTGGTCACTCACCGCTCCAGAAGGGCTTCCTGCTGCAAAGGGCTTGGAAGCAGGGTGAGCACCAGCCCAAACGGCTTCTGCTGCTGCGGCTTCTCTGATGAAACCCAGCCGCCCAATGCATGTAACCTACTATAACTGTAATTGTGACTAATTGAAATTCATCTCCTATTAGGTCTGCACTTTCCATGAAAATAAAAAGTAGGATGGAAGTAGAGTAAGGAACAAAACTGCTTTAATGGCCCAAAATGGAGCAATTATTTTTTCTCTTTACCTAAACATAGTTTACTGCCTTATTAAAAGCGTGTTTGTAGGAATACTATTGCATTAAAATTCCAGTGCATGAATCACCAACCGGAGCCACTGATGCTTTAGCTAATACTGATTTTCTCCTCAAGCTTTTGCAAACTAAAAAGATTCAGGTCATGCTAGGGCCACTGAAATCTTGTGCTTCCACTTGTGGAAAATGAATGAGCCTGCTCTGCTGCAGAACGCTGACATTCCTGTAATAAATGATAAAACTACTGTAACGGTCTTTATTTATGGCTGCTTTTTTCCATGGAAGATTATTATGTTTACTCACAGAGAGATACATTTTCATGTAGTTAAATAATAAAAGCATCCTGAGGAACTGCTATCTGTCCAGTGAACATAATTTCAGTCCATAATGAATATCTGTAGATTCTAGGCCACTAGCACTAATCTAAAAAGCCACTAATATTGTAATAAGCAGAAACCATAAATTGTTGATTTACAAGAGGTCAGTAAAGGAGCATTGCTGTCCTTGAACTAATGTAGTTGTATTTAATATTACCACATAAAACAGAATTTTAATTTTCCTTGAGAAATGCAGAGCTTGAATCTGATCCCGTATATACAGAAATACCAACATATAATACAGTAACTGAACTTCCCTCTAAAGAGCCTCGTTCTGCCAAATGGTGAGGATATTGCAGTTGCCCAGACTTGCTTGCCTTAGAGTCAGAATAAACCTTTGCTAGGCTATGCCTTAGGTAAGCACATCTCATTCCCATTTCCTAGTCCTCTTGAGCTACCTGTGTTTTTCACCCCTTGCTAACTGAAAATGTATAAATGTAATGTGAGGCTGTCAGCATCCATGTACTGCATTCTGACTGCACTATTAGCATATTAGGCTACGAAAAATTAATATATTGAAGTTTACATTTCGCCACAGGTTCTGCTTGTTTACTTCATGTGTTACACCCCATTGCAGCAGTGAGAAAAACGGATCAATCTTATGTCTTCTTTCTTTTTTATCTCTCTTATGAGGACAGTAATGCCCACAGACAGGCATCCTGGCAGACACAAGCAACAGAAAGGGTTCTTCAGGCTTGGAAAGTCAGTTTAGCAGTGTACACATTGGACAGAATTCCAATTTTCACACATTATATGTATTCTGTATTACCTTTAGGAAAATAGTAAGATCTCTTGAATTCAAATAAATACATCTACAGGTAAAATTATTCTGTCCCTCTGGTCATTGATGTAAATCGTGAAAGTATGCTTTCCATCACTTTTGAGCATTATAATCATGGGACAATTCTTTTCTCTGGCAATTACAAAGAGATTCGTTTATTTGACAGCTACAAGTAGCCAAACTGACACAGACAAGTAAAATAACCTTGTAGTCGAAGGGGAATATTAGAACATCTGTTAACAATTTTTATCATTAATATTCTCAGGAGTGAGGGCTTTGTGGATGCTCTGTTAGTACTGCTTTGTGTCTCATGTGGTAAAACATGGTCCCAGTGAAATTAGTTTAGCCTATGAAGTAATAAAATTTAGTTTGTAGGGGATGCTGCCACTTGTAGCGAGACATAAATGCCAATGCTGAGATAAATGTGCAAGTTGGTTACAGGAGGCCCTCTTACCTGCTCATCGCTTCTTACCACAGTGCCCTGTAGGAACACAAATGCTGCCAAAAGTCAAGATCAAGCTGGTTATGTAGGAAAGTCAGGTCTTTGTACGATTTCTAATTGCAGTTATACCATGTAGTCTGTGGGGAGCCAGTGCCAGCTGCTGTTTATGTCAATTAAAGGCCATTCCTAAAACACCTCATATGTTTCAACACTGACTTTTCTTCCTTACATTCCACCCTATGCTTTTGCTTCAATGCCAGACTACAGGTTATTTTCACAGAGCTCATAGAGAAACTTCTGCCATATCATCTGTCTTCACCGGCCCTATATTCTTAAGTGTTATCCCTCAGCTTCTATCTGAGACAAGGAACAAGGAGGAGAGGAGCACATTTCAGCCCCTGTTCAGAGGAATGTTTGAATTTTGTATTAAACCATCCTTAGATAAAACACACAGATGCTCTGATGCATCCCAGCTCTGCTTTAGCCATTAGGCTGGAGAGCTACATTGTGCTTACACAGAACCTGCTTCCCTCCCATCCCTCATGCATTCACTCTCAGCTTTAACTGTGCATTCTGAAGTGGCTTCACTTCAGTAGAAGAAACGGCAAGGTCCTACCATGTAGCTTGCAGCTTTGAAGTTAAGGGCACTCCCTTAGAAGGTGGGAGATGTGGGTTTGAATTGGAGCTCCCTTCACCCAGTGGGTGGAAAGATGGAGCTGGTTTAAACAGTGGTTTCTGCTCCAGTGACAATGCACTGCAAAAGGAGCAGCAATATCCAAATGCTGTTTTCATTCCAAGTAATCAGAAATGTCTGTCACAAGCTTGCTGGTTTCTAGGCACTGTGCAAGGATGGAAGCTGGCTGGTTCTGAGCACGTACTTGAGGCATTTAGGTTTTGAGCATCCTCCGACATGTTCTGGAGGGAGGCAGCTGTCTTCGAAGAGCAGCACAGAGCTGCCAGCCGCTCCCTGTCAGCACATCGGCTGCCTGTGCCCCTCAGCGGGGCAGTTCAGCCAGACAAGGCAGCAGATAGGAAGCAGCAGGCACAGGGGTACGGCTGCAGGGGCGTCTCCATTGTCTGGAGATTAGGCTTTTGCGGAAGGAGGAAGCAGTAGCACCGATGGCCTCCCATATTGCACAATGGCTTGTTTTCTATCACTTGGTCTTTCTATAGTTTGTGGATTTTTTTCTTCCTGATGTATTTAATTTGCTGTCATTGCGCACTCCCCTCCCTCCCCCGCCAAAAAAAGTCCTTTGAATGAGCAAAATAGAGGAGGGAGAGGAGAACAAAATAAAAACAGGGGTTTTTTTTCCCCCTTAGAGGATTTTCAATCAAAATCATTTCAAATTATGGGGTCAGAATGAATACCATACTTCTGTATTAAATACTTGCCTACTTTGTGGGATGTTTTGTACAGATTCTTCACTAAATTATCTTAGCTACTGTTGCTAGGTAACATTGTTTGCTTCATAGCATCAGAGAAATAAGAGGGTCAAAGAGAGCAATTTGGTGTTATTATCATCTGAGTTATACTAATAAGGTTTCATTGTATGTCTTAGAAATTTCCCCCCCTTTTTTTTTCCCTTAGGGAACATCATTGTCTATGGGAATACAATTGACATTTACACCACGGTAGAAACCCTCTTATCTCTTGGAATTAACGGTTCCCGCATACATCTCGTACAGCCTCCACTCAGCTCAAATGTTACTTGCCTTAACAACAACGAAATCGAAAGTGCTATTCAGGAGGCACTGTCAAAGGCTGGCGTGTCTGTTTATTATGACAGTATCCTGGCACAGTGGAACGATGGCGACGACCCAGACCTTATCACATGTGCTGCTTTCACTACTAATACAAAACCATTCAAATTGCAGTGTTCAGTAAGTGTACTCTTCCATTGTATTTCCGTTAGTCTGCTTTTTAAGACAAAGACTGCCAGATTTAGATAGTCCCTCACTGGTTTATCTATTTTCTCATTGTCTAGAGATGATTGAACATTCACTTGTTAGTCTAAAAGACTGGTTTGTAAAAAATCCAAATAAAACCATGCCCTGACCAATTTGGATAAAAATGTATTTATGTCATCTGACTCACAAACAGTTTTTCACTGCTGAGTGACAAATACTCTTAATTAATTTTCTAAATAATTCCAGAGATCCTTATATCATTTAAATGCTTACAGTAACTCCTGTCTATAGTTATGTGCATTTGATTGAGTCATAGTAGAAGCCAATAATTTTAAGATAGAAGTCTACTATGTAACTTAATTAAAATTTATTTTAAATAGATTTTTTCTCCCTCTACATGAATGGCTGCATTTTTGTTCACCTCTAGTATCAATATCTAAGTAAATTATATGCACACACAGAGGTGTGACCCCACTGTATGATTTTGGACATGTTTTAGCCTTTCCTAATGGGCAAAATAGCTCTGATTTTCTTTATTGGTCTGATCTGCGTGAGCGTTTCCAGGAGAGTCACTTCAAGACATAGGACACCGTATGGCCCCCTCGACACACCCCTCTGTTTGCACACATCTTTGTGCAGCAAGTCTCTTTTAATTCCAGAAAGGAAGAGCCATGTGCCTCCATCAGAAAGCTCCCCAGGAGTCAGTGGTCCCTGCTGGCTCCCCTGCACTGGAAAGCTTTAAGTCACTGGGTTTTCCCAACCCTTTTCATTTTAACGTATGGATAGCTAAGCCCTTCCTGACCTAGGTGAAGACCTTGGCAGAGCACTTTTATCCATTAGTAGTCTCTTGACTTTGGTCCTTGTATCAGTAATGTTCTTCCTGCTTTCTCCCCGTGTGCAGCTCTTCAGCTTCTCTCCTCTCTCCCTGAAATCCCTGTATATTTATCCTTCCACAAAGATCTCAGTGTAGTTCTTGTTCTTGCAGCTTAATATCCATTCACTATCTTCCCATCAGCACCTTGCCCGTGTGGCCTGTCCCATTCCTTCAAGACCCCCATTTCTTCCTGGTTTGTTTCTATTGCCTTTCCATGCCCCGTGTCCATCCTTCCTCCAACTGTAGTTCTTCCCTATCAAGGTCTTTCTTACTGAGCCTCTAAGATGAGAGATTTGGGCTGTCAGGGGCTTTATGTTCTGCAACACCGATATAACTCTCTTAGGTGTCTCCTGTATCTGCTTTTAGCCCCCTGAGAGGATGGGCACAGAGAAGGACAGGGCTCCGGAGAGCGGGCTTTGCTAGGAAGGCAGCTGCGTCCGCAAGGAAACAGGCTGTGCAGGAATCGGCACTGCAGCAGCTCTGGGCCTTTTGGGATTTGAGCCAATATCAACTGTTGATTGGCAGTTCTTGGGGGCTTAATTTGTTGAGTCCTGCAGGATAAAAACAACGGGAGAAAATCTCCTCTTTCCCTAAAGCAGCAGCCGCCCTCCCTCCCCTCCCAGGCTGACAGATGGCTCCCAGCCTGGGGGTTGCAGCCGTCCCCTCCCCTACCCTCTGGTGACACCGTCCTGCCTGTCAGCCGGTAGGACTTGGGGTTGTGTGGTCCCCTTGAGTTTCTCTGATTTGGATCTCCTAGATGGTTAGAATTTCCCTAACAGTGTATAGTTCATTACCTGTTTTATATGCAAACAAGCCCAGAGGCTTTGCTTCTCTGCTGCCCCTGCTGTCCCACTGCTGCTAAAATTTCCACCTCACTTTGCTTCCCTCTCCTGTGTCTTTTCTTCCAACTGGCTCATCCAGCCAGTCATGGTCATCTGACCCTTAGTCCACAGAACAGCTCTGTGGTGGTATAATCAGGTAATACCTTTACCCAGGTCACAACCGTGTCCACCCTGAGGCTGACACTAAGGGAAGGACGTATTACAGATGCTGGTTTGCCCTGATACAGTTATGTCTCAGGCTGTTCAGAATTAAGGCAGCAAGATAATGCATACTCCTCTGATAACTTTGTGCCCTTTCCTCAGCCAGTACAGTAATATTTCTTGATGGTGAGCAGCAGTGTTCAACTTGTCATCTAATCATTTTAAAAGCTGAGGGCACCAGTGCGGGGGAAAGCTCTTTATAAAGGCTCTGGAGCTTCACAAGATACATTGCAGCAATGAGGCAGTTAGTCTTCATCTGTACCCTTTGCAGACCATGTTCTGGTTTAAAATATCTCTCAAGCTTGTGATTCTTATTATTTTTAACCCTTAATGTCCAGTGTGCACTCTTGTTTTACACTATTTTGGGACCTTTGTTCTGCTAGCTTTCAGTTTATCCTTTGTAAGAGGCAAGTACATATCTCATACTTGCTGCTTCTGCTGCTTCTGCCATCTGCAGTGTTCCTGGGTCAGGGACTGTTCTGTGCATGCACCCCCTCATTCCAAGCTGATGTGATCTGGCCTCTCTTGCCTGTTCCTCATTTCTTGTGTTTCAGAACTGAGACATCTCCAGGTGATGCAGGTTTTTCCTTTCCCAGCTTAATATGAATAGGCACTTCGACCTTTGGGAGCACATTTTTTGTTCCAGATTTCATACGGGCTTTTGCCTCCTTAAAGTCACTTTTAGATAATATAGAAAACCATATAAAACGCATATCGAGAGAAACGTCAGACGTGCATGATTCTAAATTGATTTGAAAGCTCCTCTCTGTTAATCAATGCACAGAGTCTGTGCAGACAAAAGGCGAGGGCTGTGGCGGGACCCTGCAGTCCTTGCTCTCGCGCTGCGCTGGATTTCAAAGCGGCTCTTCAGGCATCCCGCACATTTTGCATGACGTGCTGTGTGCACATCTGTTCCACACTGATGCCTAACATGTAGGACGAATCGGTGGCTGCTTCCAGCACCCCCTGCTTTGTAGTGTTTGACATGGTGGTGCTGCCTCAGCTCCTGTTTTGGGGAGATGAGGTTTGATCTGATTCCTCATCTCCCAGGAGAGAGACTACGCAGGTGCCACGAGAAGACAAAAGGAGGGAATTATCACTAGCTTTGTTCTTTGAGACATTTAAGGATTTAGGGTGATTTTATTTCAATGCCCTTGAAATCTTCCTGTGGGGAAGATGAGTTTGTGGCTTCAGTACATGCTGGCCACAATATAAATCTCTACCTCAGGGCCAGTTCTGTAAGGAGGAGTGCAACAGCGCAGGCAGTGCTTTCAAAGTGTGGAAATCACACCTTTTTTCAGTCCCACAAACCAAAACAGTGAATAGGTATTTGCTGTGCTCAATACCAGCCTCAGAAGCAGATTGCCAAATGTACCAAGTACTTTATGTACAGACACAGCCTCCTCTCTCTGGGTGGACCAGGATGATCTAGATGACATGCGTTTCGCCCTGTGCCCTGCCTCGGAGAGTGACCAGCCCCAGCCGCTGCAGGCGCAATAGTCTCAAGTACTAAGAAGGTACAAATTATTCTGCCTCTTAAAACAAGTATTATCCCGATCTGGACTAGCTGGAGATGTGTTTCAGTCCTGACAAAGTTTGGATATGCTTTTCAAAATCTATGTCACTATCAATATAATAAACCTGAATGCTTTCCTTTTCATGTACATATTCAGCCCTTTTATACCTCTCACAAATGTCTTGGCCTCCACAGCTTCCACTGGCTTTAATTCTGCTGTTGTAGTTTGAATGAGGATGACATTTCCTCTGAACATTTTGCATTTCCTAAGTTTTCATTTCATTGAATAACCCTGTGGTGGTAGCCATAGTAACATCATTTGTTGGTAAACAGGCACAACAGCTGGAAATGTATTTGTAATGTACAGTTACCCTGCTAAAATACAAAGTACGTTGTACTTCTCTATTACTTGGGGTTTCAGTTTGGCTTGAGTATTTGAAAAAAGAAAACAAACTCATAAAGGGTTCAAGTCTACTTTATATGCTTATAATAACACAGAAAACATGTGTATCCACTCAGTTATTTATCGCCTCTACTGTCTTTGTTTTAATTTTAGTAACTGTAAATACTGGATCAGAGAGATTTATCTGTATATATAAAATCATACTTTATTTCATGTCCTTGTTTTTTATAATAAAAATGAATGAAACATAGATTTTGATTTATGAAATTAGCTAGTAACTAATGTATATTAACCTACAATTATTTACATCTATTTTTTTTTCTTTAGGCATTTTTTAGCTTTGCCTACAGGACAGTGGATTATGAAACCTTTAAGGCAATTAATGACGCTTGCCTTGTTTTTGACGGAAGGCTTGTGATCGATACCGAATTCTGTACTACTGATGGCAGTATCAGGGCTGCAGGTCCTTTAACAAAGTACTCCAGGAGATATTATGTAGATGAATGGACACACAGCAACTTCAATTCAAAAGAGATTGGCTTTGAGCTTGCTACATCTATGCTGAATCTCTTTGATCCAACCCCTAAGCCCGTTTCTAAGCCTCCAGAAGGCTCAGATAGACTCATCCCCATGTACAAGGGGTGTAAAATTAAAGGTATGTCAAAATGAATTTCTGCCATATTTTCATACCCCCGCTGGTATTTTTGCTGTTGAATAATACGGGTAGGTCTATCCCACCTAATGTACCATCTAATGACAGTGAAATCCTCAAAGCTTCTTTTTTAGTAAACAAATGGATATAGATGATAAGGGCAAACAAATACTTTATTTTCTTCTTTGATTATGATTTAATAAATCTCATATTTTCATCTTTGTCAGGAGGTGTTCTTCCTGGAGGTTATAATTACTTGCATATTTCCAAACCAGAAATCCCCATCTTCTTGGACTCAGAACCTGCACTGTGTGACCATGTAAGTTACATTATTTAATTCGTCTCTGTTTCATACTCCATTTGGAAAGATGTTCTTATTTAGGATAGCACAGGTACATGACTAAGTACTGTGCACCTTAAAAAATATGTTGAGTGAGCATGGTTGTAAGGATTTATTTAGAGACCTTCCAGAGACAGGACTTATCAGTAAACTCCGGAATGGAACAAACCATGTGCAAACAAATTTCTGTGATTATTTGAAGATATTTAGTTTACTTTAATGCAAATTCACTGTCAGATTGTAAATGTGGAATACATATAAGTAAAATTAAGTCCTTTACTGCAGTTCTTAATGCCATGAAATCACCTGAAATGAAAGGGGATTTTGGTCCTTGAAGGCAGGAAATACTTGTCAAGCCCTGATTCCCTGGACTATTCATTACTATTTGTAGCACTTCAGGTTCAAATAGCTCTATAATGGTTCACTGCAGCTCAGCTCCTTGACCCCTTTATTTTTCCAGAGCTGATGGCTCAGCACTGTACCTGGTTACTGAGCCATTTGTCCTAGCATAGGTGCATAGGTTGGGAGGTCAGCAGGCTGGCTTTTCCTCAAGGCTCTCTCCTAGCTCATATTTAAGACACAGCACATCAAAGTAGTGGTGATATTTACCATCAGATTTGTAGAAGTACAAATCCAGAATCAGCTAACCCTGAGTGCATTGTATAAACAGGTACTGCTGATGAACAAGTGTGAATTATACAACTAACTGAACCTCTTAGATGCTTATTTCCATATTTTCTGATGTTTGGCTTTCTCAAGAGATGCGCTGTTACTATAAAGATGACTTAGGACAGCATTAGCTGGATCCCACTAAAATATGCTTTCAGCTTTAGCGCCTAACCTCTTTCTTTTAGAAGTGCATGCAGAGGATAAAACTTTGCAGTCTACCAGTAAAATTCGGTCAATTTCTATACTAGTAGGAAAAGAATATATTCTGGAAGGAATGTTCCATACACTGCTGATGGAAAACAGCTAGTGCTGCAACCATGAGAGTCATCTTTGAACAGGAAAGAGGGAAGCACTTCACACAGCTGGGCTACATAGGAGATTGTCCCATGATATAAACATGGAGAACCTGACTTGTGAAACAAGAAGAGGACTACACTGATGTATTTTAAAGCCAGAGTGGACTATCCACACAGGCAAACTCCCATTTCATACATACATGATAGCTTTTTCCTCAGTGATTTCTGCATCAAGCTCATTCTTGTAGTTGATATAAAGAATGGCTTTTAAAAGGCTACTTCAGTTATGATTTTAAGTCTTCGACAGCAGTGGTCCATAGAAAGAGATTTTTTTTTATAAAAAGCAATTCATGCTTTGGACAGGCAAACTCCCATTTCATACATACATGATAGCTTTTTCCTCAGTGATTTCTGCATCAAGCTCATTCTTGTAGTTGATATAAAGAATGGCTTTTAAAAGTCTACTTCAGTTATGATTTTAAGTCTTCGACAGCAGTGGTCCATAGAAAGAGATTTTTTTTTTATAAAAAGCAATCCATGCTTTGGAGAGAGGACTCAAAAACACGACTCTCCTTGTTTTCCAGCTTGCTAGATGCAGGATGAGCTGTCCAAAGCAGCATGTACTGGGAAGCAGAAAGGACTATCGGAGAGAAAAAAAATTGGTTTTGTCATTCCAAATTGCTAGAACCTGATTAGAATTCTTTTGCTGAAGCTTTTATTAACTGCTCTCTGAAAACGTAACATCTTTAAAGTCACTCCAGAAACTTCATGTAAATCCTAAAAGAATTTCCTAAGAAAGAAGTAAGAAAAGCTAGTGAAATGTATTAGCTGAGTGATGTGGAAGCAACAAAGGTTACTGTAGCCTAGCAACAGGTTTTAGAAATATATAAAACTGGAACATGAATACAGCTTCAAAAAATAGCTTGGAGCTACTTGATCATCCCACTGCAATGTGAGGTTTAAAACAAGTTTTTACATACTTGTTCTATTAAGTGATTGATTTAACTAGCTGAAACTAAATGCTACAGTTAGAACATCAACATCCAACACTATTATTCTTTTATCGATACTAGTGTTGGTGTTAGCAACACTTGGCAGTCCCTGTGCAAATTAGCAAGAGGGAGTTACTGAATTTGAAATCATACATATAGGTGTAGGTGCTTGTGTGTGCATATACACACACATATATATATTCATATATATGTAACATAACTACATGATAGAATCATAGGATCGTTTGGGTTGAAAGGGACCCTTACAGATTATCCAGTTCCAACCCCACTGCCATGGGCAGGGACACCTTCCGCTGGATCAAGTTGCTCAAAGCCTCATCCATCCTGGCCTTGGACACCTCCAGAGATGGGGCAGCCACCACTTCTCTGGGCAACCTCTGCCAGTGCCTCACCACCTTCACAGGAAAACATTTCTTCCCTAAATCTCTCCTCTTCCCCCTGAAAACCTTTCCCCTGATCCTATCGCTGCAGTCACTGATATGCTCATATATTTTTTAAAGGCAATAATAACTCATCATTTAAAAGTCTTGAACATAGCCTGAAGGAAACATCCTAAGAGATCAAGCCCAGCCTCCTGCAGTGCAGGCAGCCATCCAGTACACGGTGCTGTTAATAAAAATCAGAACTGAACAGGATCCTCCCTTCTTGTTGCAAGGCTGGTCCTGCACATTACATCTCTGACTACTGGAAAGCTTCTACACAAAGCCGAAAATGCTTTCTGGGTATATGATAAATCTTTGAATTGTAACAGGGAGATGTGCTCATAACTGATTAATGTCGTAGCATCAACCCTCTGTCTGCAATTGTATAGATTCTGCGATATGCATAAATTTGAACTCTGTATATATACTCTTTGTATACACATATGAAAATATATATGTATAGTTCTAAATCTGGAAAGACAGTAAAATATACCAGTGTGTTCTTCATTCATGTATGCAATAATATAGACTCTGTATAATAAATTAGGATGAATAGCATTCAATTCAATTGCCTAAACAGAGGCTCCTAGTGTTGTTCTGGGATGCCCCAGGGCATCCCTCCTGACCTCCAGCTGCTGCTTTGGGAGGTCACAGGTCTCCCATGGATCCTGTGTCATAACTGCCAGTGCAGTTTGGATGGTCCAGATACCCTTAGGTGTTTCAAATGGCTCTCGGGATTGGACAGCCAAAGCCCATGCTGCACACACAGCCGTATGCTGCAGTTTTGTGTCAGTTATTCAGTGTCTAAACCACACAGAAAATCTTTGTGTCCAAACGATAGCAAAGAGCCTTGTTGTATAAACCACATTACCAGGAATGGGTATCCCTGTTGGAAAAAAGGATTGTGAATTTTAAGAAACTGTAGAATCATAGAATCTTTGAATAGCTTGGGTTGGAAGGGACCTTAAAGATCATCCAGTTCCAATCCCCCTTCCATGGGCAGGGACCTCCCACTAGATCAGGCTGCCCAGGGCCCCATCCAACCTGGCCTTGAACACTTCCAGGGATGGGGCATCTGTGCCTCACCACCCTCATAGTGAAGAAATTCTTCCTTTTGTCTAGTCTAAATCTGCCCCTCTACAATTTATAGCCATTCCCCCTAAGTCTGATCACTGCAAGCCTTTATGAACAGTCCCTCCCCAGCTTTGTTGTAGCCCCTTTCAGTACTGGAAGGTCGCAATAAGATCTCCTCGGAGCCTCCTCCCAGCTGAACAACCCCAACTCTCTCAGCCTGTCCTCGTATGGGAGGTGCTCCAGTCCTCTGATCAACTTGTAGCCCTCCTCTGGACTTGTTCCAACAATTCCATATCCTTCTTATGTTGAGGATTCCAGAACTAAATCCCAGATAGGAAACCCTAGCTGATCCTCTGTGTACACCAAATCAGGTGCTCCTTCAGTTTCTACAGATTTCCTTGTATTTTCTGTTCCAGGGGATGGAGATTATAACTGGAGAGGCAAGACATGGGAATTATTTCAGGATGCATATCAATAAATATAACATGGTAGACGGCATCACCTGCTTTTCAAAGGAGCCCTTCCCTGTCTCCAACTACATTTGCTTGTATGGACAGCATGAGCGTCTTTTGAATGATCTTTATTATCGCTGGAATGAAGGACAGATCACAGATCTTTACAGGTAAGACGAAACTCAACATTATGCATAAAATCCACATTGTGGCAGAATTTTAGTTTTATTTGATTATGGTTTATCTTCTGGTTGTTTCCCCTCAGAACAAACAACAAATCAAAAATATTTTTTCTGTTACTTGGCAAAATTGTGGTAATGCAAGCCCTGAAGACCTTCCTGGAAAGAGCTCTGTATTTGAGATTTATTTACACAAGGAACAGTGATTTACTTGATCATCTTTCATCTGAAAGAGCATTTCAATGTCTGTCAGAGCATTTCAGTCCTCTTTAACTGAAGATTCATTTTTAGAAGTCACTTTTAAAAGTTGGTATTTTTGTCATTTTGAATCAAAATTTCTAGGGAGATTTTAAATCACTCGTGATGATAGTCACACTCAACACCTTGCCTGCTTTTCTGGTGATAAAACAAACCCTGAAGTTTATCCTCTGGACTGTGTTCTCTGTGTAAGGGAGTTATTTTCACTTAAACATATAGCTGGAAGCTGCATCAGGGCTCTGCATGTTTAGTGGAGGCTCCCCATCCAACCTGCAGAACTTAGAATCATAGAACTATATAATGTCCTGAGTTGGAAGGCACCCACAAGAATCACTGAGTCCAACTCCTATTCCTGCATAGGACAGCCCCAACATTCACACCACGTCTCTGAGGGTGTTGTCCAAGTGCTTATTGAATATTGTCAGGTAGCAGTGAAACAGTCCTTGAAGGTTTTCTGAGGTGCTCCCCACTGCCCAGAGTGCCCAGGGAAGCGCAGGGCAGTCCTGGAAATGAGGCATTTCCAGGCATGTCTCTTCTGTGGTGGGAGAGACTAAAAAGCTTGGGCTACTTCTAGACAAGATTTATATGCCTCCTCCAAGAGAATTTTTCATTGCTTTTGGAAATGCAAATTGAATTAAGTAAGTTATTACGGAGAGAGAACAATCTGAAAAAAAAAAAAAAAAAGAGATCTAACATATCTTTAATATTCTGCTGCTTCTCTAGAATTTCATAGCATTATAAAAAAATACCTGGCCTAAAAAATCCAACTTGTTTTCTTCCTTATGCTCCACTGAAAACAAGTGCTTTTGAGGAAAAGCTTGATTAAAAGCCCAAAACCAAACCAAACAAACAGAGCCTTGAGTTTCATTCATGGAGTAGAATTCTTTGAGCCTGTAGTTGAAACAAGAGGTAAAGAAGAACTTGCTTATACAACTTATTTTGATTTTTATTTTAAAAACTGCCTCACAAGAGGTGGCTTGGGAACCTAAACTGTCACAGGCAGAGATGTGAAGTGCCATGTTACAGAAGTTCTTTAGAGACAGACAGCCAAGCACAAAAACAAATGGTAGTTTTTTTATCATGATAGAAATATCAGAGTGGTGCCTTAAAAGTCTCCAGGTCTGATTTTGTTATATTTATAACTGATTGGAAGAAAGGCACAAATGGTAGCAAAATTTTCAAATTAAACAGTGTTATTTAGGTAACACTTTGTAAAAGTTTGCTGTAAAGGAAACTTTGCATGATAATGGCAATCTACTGGGTCAAAAAAATTCTGTAGTAACAAAGCACCTGAGATCTCGAGACAGAGACTTAAGAGACTCTGAATTACTGCACCTCTTGCTCTAGCATTTGCACTTTTGCTGATTCAATGTCAAAAAGCTTCACCACAACATGGATAAGGCATAGCACGCTCTAAGGATAGGGAAATGAGAACATCTGCTGAAACTGGGGAGAAGAGAGGATCTAGCCAGTCCCTCCAGGTGATGACAAAAGGTTGGTTTGTATGCTGTAGTTTGAGAATAGTGGTCTCAGCTGCCATCTTACAGGGTGAACTCCCCTGAAAAAGGACTTGGGGCTTCACTGAGACTGGATGTGTAGCTCTCACAATTCTTCTCTTGTGGTTTGCAATCCTCGTTGTGCATACTCTTCTCACTGTAAATACACAGAATCTAACTCCTCAATTTTTTTCTTCTCATCTTGCACTTGAAAGAAGGGATGAACTCAAACTACAACTGCAAGGTCTAAAAGTTTCTTGGACAAAAATGCTTCTTTACAGATTTCCCTTCAGGAGACCTTTGTGTGCCTCTGCTGAGAGGAGTGTGAATTTGTGAATTGTTGCTGCTGCAGGGATTGATTTTGGTTTATAGAAAATGTTTGATTTGTCTTACAAGAGGGGAACAGCATACAGCAAGCATAAAGATCACATAAACAGTATATTGTCAATAGATGTTAAGTAGAAACTGAAGGAGGATGACACGATTGTATGAGACACAGGCTAAGACAGCAGATAATTTTCTTTCCTTGTCACAGCTGATGCTGATCAGCCAATACATTTGGAGCACTGGAAGAAACTCCATATTCGGGTTGTGGCAAGGTATCATCAGTCTTTTTTTGTGCTGTTAACACTATGCAAAACAGCTGTGACCTAATCTTTTCTATGAACCATAACTGTTGTCAGACACTTAAGCCTTTGTTGTTTGCCCAGATGTGGTTACAGTATGGGTTCTTTTATGTATAGCAAGTTTCACACCAGTATCTACATTTGGAAGAATAAATGGTCTCTGCCTGCAACTCTGGTAGCAGTATTTTCCTGACCTTGATGAAACCAGCTTTTGATCCCCTTCTCTCTGCTGCTGTATGGTGGGTGTAGCCCAGCCTGTGGCCTTCAGTGCAGCTGCACTTACCTACACTTGACAGCTACACGCCCCCCTTGCTCTCATGATTGAGGATCTTCACACAGTGCACACATTGATTGACAAATGAGATCAAGTTCTAAACATCCACGGAGATTTTAAAAATCTCAGGAGAAATGAAGATCCCAGCGATGATCTGTTAGTAGGATGAGTCAGGCCCATCAATGTTATAAGAGTAAGCAGCACAGCTTTTTCTGATGCCTGCCTGTACACTAACTGAGGGAGGCACCAGATCCTGCAAAAGACTGCTTGTGTCTTAACTGGTATTTGCATACCAGGATCTGAAGTTATGCAAGATCAGGGTCCTCTCGCATCCACTTAGTCACCGGCACCACCACTTTCCTGTCCAGGTGGTCTGGCCAGGATCATTGGATGTCTCTAAAGCAGGTCTCAGTGTGCCACACAGAGGGACACCACTTATCAGGTCCTCATCACACTGCTTGAGCTCTTCATAGTCAGTGATGATGAACTAATTTTGGACTTATCTTTTATACCCTTTACATTGGATGTTTGGAGTCTTGCCTCATTATTTTATCTCACCTCTCATTAGCCCATGGCAAAATCCCTGAATTACAGTTGCCAGGTTTTTCTTATTTGCTTATTTTATTGCATCCAGTCCTGTTTTCCATCTTCTTTATACCTTATCTTTAGATAGGTTTGGTCCTTTTCTTCTTGCTATTTGGTCATTTGAATGAAATCCCATATGTTGCTGTGTAGCTATTAACATGCTGTTCTTTAATCCTCACTCGCTTGTTTCTTCTGGTGCTTTCACGTGCATGCACGCATGTGCACATCCATTTCCATTCATTTTGGTCATGATATTTCTCTTACATACGTCTTTACTACGAGGAGGACAGAATCTCTAGCTACTCTAAGGGGTTGGAGACAGAAGAGCAACACACTGTAGTAAAGGAAAGCTCCCTACCATAAGCCAAGACAGAGGAAAAGGACTAGTGACAAAAGGAAGAGACAGGGAGAGGCGAAAGCAAACTGCCTGTAATCTCCACATAACAGTCCTGGCACAAAGCAAACTGGCACAGGAAATTGCTTCCTTCAGGAGGAGTGAAAAGCAGTGAAAAAAGGCTGGCAATATAACATAGTCTCATAATACATCATATCTACAACACATAAACATCCACACAGTACAACATTATATACAATGTACAATATACAGTGTTAAAACCTAGCCATGAGAAGACTTTGAAAAATGTTTTAGCATCTCTTGTGAAGATTGTCTTGAGGCTTTTATGCAGATAAAAAGTGAGGCAGAGTCTTCTTTTGGCAAGGAATGTGAAAATGCGTTCGTTGGTTACTGTGTGTGCGCTAAAAAGAAGGAAGACTTCTTTGGGTGGTGTTACCCATTCTGTAATGATCTCACAGGACCATGCATATGCAAACCCAATGTTAGAACTGAATTTCTGTCTTTGATTTTGCAAAAATCCTTTTAAACTGGTACACGTTACACTTCTACCCTCTTGCAGTATTTTCTAGCAAGATGTGAAGTGCTTTGAGTGAAAAGAAAATGTAGACGGTGAAAATGTTGTAGTTTGTTACTTAAGATTCTGAACTTGCTAGTTTGAAACATCAATTCCCCTCCTCCCTTCTTTATGCCTCTCTTTTGGGGAGGGCCTTCCTATAAGGCAAGAAAGTACAATGTTTTAATCTTTTGGTCCACATTTAGGTTTCCCAGCATGGCATCTAGTTCCAGGAATGGACACAGTGGAACAGCTGTCACCTGGGAGCTAATTTATTTCTGCGTAGCATGCAAATTATCTTTTAAATAATTACAAACTGCACCTAGCAATGAATTTCCTCACTGATTTGCATTCAGTATAAGGGCTGAAAGTTAACCCCATGATACCGGATTTCCTGACCATAGTGCCATTTTCAAATTAGCACTAACAACAGGCCCTTAAGATTCAGCTAACTTGAAGAAGTATCCCCTTTGGTTGCACGTGTGAAACTGTGGCTAACGGTAATAATGTGATAAATAACATTTCCTTTTGTTGAGAGAAAAGTTCCATTGACTTCAGTACAAGTTCAACATGATTAAAAGCTGCAGAACTTAACCCACAACCAAATCAAAGACTGAAATCACTTCTCTTGCCACCTCCCTTCCTCCTACAGCAAATGTACCTTTGGAAGAAGTTGGGCGGTGTGGTGGGCACGCATCTCCCTGCCCCTGATGCAGGTTGGAGGTATCCACCAGTGGCTGCTGTCCCAGCCCAGTCCTGTGCTAGGAAAGGAAGCCCCTCAGCCCCCAGATTTGCAAGATCAACAGTCTGATGTCACCAGTCACAACAATACTCAAAGGATCACAGACTCATGGGAAGTCCCAAGTTGGAAGGACCCTGCAAGGATCATTGAGTCCAACTCCTGTCCCTGCATGGGACAACACCAACATTCACACCATCTGTCTAAGAGTGTTGTCCAAATGCTTCTGGAACATTGTCAGGCTTGGCATTGTGACTGCTTCCCTGGGGAGCCTGTTCCAGTGCTCCACCACCCTCTGGGTGAATAATCTTTTCCTAATATCCAACCTAACCCTCCCCTGACACATCTTGCTGCCATTCCCTCAGGTCCTATCCTTGGTCTCCAGAGATAAGAGATCCGAACCTGCCCTTTCTCCTCCCCTTGTGAGGAAGCTGCAAACTGCAGTGAGGTGTCCCCTCAGTCTCCTCCAGGCTCACCAGACCAAGTGGCTTTAGCTGCTTCTCATACAGCTTCCCCTCTAAACCCTTCACCAACTTTGTGGCCTCCTGTGGACACTCTCCAGTAGCTTTATATCCTTTTTATACTGGGGCACCCAAAACTGGACCCAGTACTCGAGGTGGGGCTGCATCAGTGTGGAGCAGAGCAGGACAATCCCCTCCCTTGACTGGCTGGCGATGCCGTGCTTGATGCCCCCCAGGACACAGTTCCCCTCTTGGCTGCCAGGGCGCTGCTGGCTCATGTTCCACTTGCCATCAACAAAACCCCCTAGATCCCATCCTGCAGGGCTGCTCTCCAGCCTCTCGCTCTCCAGCCTCTCACTCCCCATCTGTATGGACATCAAGGGTTCCCATGTCACAGGTGCAAAACCCGACATTTGCCCTTGTTAAGTTACATGTGGTTGGCGATTGTCCAGCTCTCAATTTGTCCAGATCCCTCTGCAGGGCCTCTTTGCCCTCAAGAGTGTCAACAGCTCCCCCAACTTTCGTGCCATCCAAAATACTAATTACATGTATTCAGACTCCTGTCCTTTAGGACTTTTACATTGATAAATTTATCAGCCTAGCAAGCAATAAGTGAAAAAGCCAGCATAAAAGCATCTGACTATATAGCTACAGTCACTTGGCTACAAAATGCACTGGCACACTTGTGAGTGTAAGCTTTTAGTGAGTTAGATACTCTTCCTCCGTATTACAGTATCTTCACAGCTCACTGAAAGCCTCAATTGCTTTTGAATTTTTTTTTTTCAGGGAAACAATGCTTTTAGCTCTCAGAGTTAAACCAGACAGTTCTGTATCTGATGAAACTAAAGAGTTCTAAAGTCTCTTTTCTTTTCTCTTTTTTTCTTTAACAGACAGGTAGTGTGGACATTTTAAAAAGAAGTCTTGGTGCAGCTCTACAACTGCACTGTTAAAATAAATGACCCTCAGAATGCCTGGCTTCCTTAGCTGTGATCCTAGTGATATAGTTATAATTATAGAGTCACAGAATATTTGGGTTGGAAGGGACCTCAAAGCCCATCCAGTTCCAACACTCCTGCCATGGACAGGGACACCATCCACTACATCACGTTGCTCAAAGCCCCATCCAGCCTGGCCTTGAACACCTCAAGGGATGGGGCAGCCACAACTTCTCTGGGAAACCTGTTCCAGTGCTGCACCACCCTAATAGGTGATCTAAATCTCCTGTCTTTCAACTTAAAACCATTCCCGCTCATCCTATCCCTTCGTTCCCTGATGAAGAGCCTCTCCCCAGCTTTTCTGTAGCCCCCTTTAAGTACTGGAAGGCTGCTACGAGGTCTCCCCAACACCTTAACTTCTCTAGGCTGAACAAGCCAAACTCTCTCTGTATGGGAGCTGCTCCAGCCCTCAATCATCTTTGTGGCCTCCTCTGGACTTGCTCTTACAGATCCGTGTCTTTTCTGTACTGAGGACTCCAGGACTGAATGCAGGATTCCAGGTGAGGTGTCACGAGAGCAGAGGAGAGGGGGAGAATTGCCTCCCTCACCCTGCTGGTCACACTTCTTTGGATGCACCCCAGAATATGATTGGCTTTCAGGGCTGCAAGCACCCATTGCTGTTCATGCTGTGCGTTTAATCCACCGACACCTTCCTTGGGGAAGGACTTGGTAGCTTATTTATCATTATCACATATTAATGTGATAACAACAGATATCGGTCTTCTTCAAAAGTAATTGTCTGTTAAGCTTTGCAGACTGCATCCATCCAGATAGTTGTCTCCTCTGACTGCACCATGGTGGGATGACCTTCGTGCTTCTGACTGTTTCACAGGTTATCAGGGTCTACTGGGCAAATTGTCAGGGCCTCGGGCAGGCAATATTTACTGACTCGCTTGTCATTGTGCTACAAGAAAAAGTCACTGTTGCCATCGGCAATACTCACCCTTCTGTCTGCCCCATGCCACCACACCTGGGCCTTCAGCCATTACATTCCTGAGCCCAGAGGTCTTACATTGCAGTTGATCAATGTTATAGCAGTGAAAAGAATAGGAACTAATGATACAGTGTCCTTGTCCTAAAGCTGAGGATTTTGGAAAGAAATGTTTTATATCACATGGAAATTAAACAGTGCTACTCCCTGGAATCCACTTCAGGAAGGAGTTTCTGCAATTTTTCTCCATTTCCATAAGGCTGCATCTCAAAAAGGCTCAAAAGGAATTTGAGTACCCAAGAGTCAGACTCTTTCCAACCCAGATGACTTCTTTTGAAGGAAAAGAAAGCAAATTCCAGTGAGTTTCACATGAAGTGTCCCCTGTACCACACTCCTTCCCTTCCCTTCCCTTGGACATCTCTGGTAGCTGCTTGGAAGCCTTAAAATTCTTTCCATTACCATAGCAGCAGATAAAAGAGAGGATGGTAAGAGAGCTCCAAAACATTTTTTTTATTTTTAAGCTTTAGATTTGTTACTGGTCATCAGTGCTCCGTACTGCTTCTCAAAGAAGGAATGTCATGAGCCCTTTTGTATTCTTCCAAGATGAAGGCAACTGTAAGGCAGTTGCCAAGTTATGGAACGTGTCCACAGAGCGGTGGAATCTCCCTCTGCTGCATCTTAAGTATAAAATGGATAATTAGAGGGGTCTCCTGATACTTGGCAACCAAACGAATGCTCACTAGCATCATGCCTTTAATATGAGGTAGAAGTGCTTCATGTAGGCTTCATTTAGCATTAATGAAGACTAAATCTACTCATGTAATACATAAAAGTCTGACTCACTAGTTTCTAAAATACTTAAGTAGCTTATTTATCAAATTAGGTGTGAGTGGTTTTTTACTTGTGAAATTGTAATATTATATTAATGAACTTGTCGTGACCTACAGAAGATGCTGGCTGCATCACATTAATGTGGCAGAGGTACCACTGTTGCACGACAGCAGATGCAGCAAAGGCAGCATCACTGGAGGAAAGTCACAGATTTGGGCTGACAGGGATGAAGTGTCTGGTCAGAGGGAACATGATTATGCCAGTCAGTTTCTAAAAGGCACCTTCTGAAATGTTGTGTTGCTCAGCCATCCCCTTCTTGAGCTTCTTCTCGTACCTATTCACCGTGTTTCCTCTCCATGTAATGCTGAAGTTAGAAAGATGCTGTATGTTTAGCACTTCTGGTATTTAATAGTTTGTAAAGTATGCTGCTAGATTAATGCATGGTGTAGCAATCAAAGTGTCCTGAGTGACAGGGTTATGAGGAGTAGCTGAGGGACCTGGGACTGTTTAGTCTGGAGAAGGAAGCCGAGGAGTGACCTTACTGCTCTCTACAACTGCCTGAAAGGAGCTTGTAGCGAGGCGGCTGTTGGTCTCTTCTCTCAAGTAACAGGGGATATTATGAAAAGAAATGGCCTCAAGTTGTGCCAGGGGAGGTTTAGACTGGATATTAGGAAAAATGTCTTTACTGAAAGAGTGGTGAAGCATTGGAACAGAGAAGTGGTGGAGTCTCCATCCCTGGAGATGTTCAAAAAGCATTCAAAAAGCATTTAGCTGTGCGGGCCTCAGGACATGTTTTAGTAGGTATGGTGGTGTTGGGCTGACAGTTAGACTGGATGGATGATGATCTTAGAGGTCTTTTCCAACCTTAGTGATTTCATGATTCCAAGTAGGAGTTGGGAGGGTGGCTTATGGCTCTGCAATGCACAGGACAAAAAGTACAGGGGATTTTACTGAAATGTAGTGACACAGGAATTGTTTCCCCAGTGCTGGAATAGCAGGTAGGATTCAGTTCGCACATATGAAGGGATCTGTGCATTACTTACGCATGCACAGATCTGTGATCTGCCTCAGATATCTGTATTCACTGCTGTTAGCAAGTGACTTGGGAACAGGCCAGTGCTCCTTCTCCTGCAGGCAGCCTGGCCATGGTGGGCCAAGGGGCTAAGCACCTTGAAAAATGGGATGCTCTATACAACCTGGTACAGCTTTAACAGCAACAGGTACTGATATGCAGTAGGACACAAGGCTGCCAGAAATGTATGAAGGGAGTCAAACTCCCCTTCACTGAGACGTTTTGGAAAATTCCACCCAGAAACTATAAAAGTGAACATCACTGGCTGTTTCCTTAGCTGTTCTCTATAATCCTGTAATTTGTGCTCACATTACATTTTTTTTTTGTATAAGCTGTATAAGCCAAATGCTCAACAATATTCTGAGTAGTGTGAACATTTAAGGTTAGGGTAGATGAGGTGCTTAGGAGCATGATTTAGGGATTGGTGGGAATGGTTGGACTCGACGATCCAGTGGGTCTCTTCCAACCTGGTCATTCTGTGATTCTGTGATTTACTTATTTTGAAGTAACCATTTAGATGTTTTCTGCTTAAGTTCAGCTCACACATCACAGTACTGTTAATGTTAGGCTAAAAGTGATTTACTAATCAGTGTAATTTAATGAGAGTTTAAGCAGAAACACAACACTAGACTATTTATTGATGTAACTAATACTTCTCACAATGTAACAAATAAATTAGGAAAAAGAACATTTGATGTTTTCAGTATTATTTTTTAAAGGATTAGGTAAAGATATACATTTATTATTTCTAGCCTGGATTATCAGAGATTACTTAAACATGAAATGGATGCTACATAGAATAGCCTTTTTTTAAACCAGACTTTCAAAAAGGAAGAGTGATTCTTCATTAAGAGAAATACTAGAACGCACTACTGTCTGGAATCTGTAGGATCCCACACCATTAGCATGCTGTGATTACATTTAAGGGATTCCACCCAAGGCTTTTGTTCATCATACAGACAGTAAGACTTATCTTCTGCAGGGATGAAAAAAATCCAGAAAGGAAACATGGCAGGTAGTGAGAAGGCTGAGAGGGACTAATGCGACTCAGTATACTTTACACTAATTAGAGGAAGATTCATGTGCTTTTTATGAAGAGAGAGATAGGATAAGGAAAAAGGAACACATGAAGGGATATCAAAGCACCAACAGCTTTTTTGCTACCAGAATTAAATGTTAACCCAAGCTGGTAAAGCTGTACTTACACAGCAAATCACTATAAATGGTAGACCCCTTTAAGTGGCTTCAGATTTCTATATATTAATGCAGATTTAAAGAGCAGCTAACTTTCTAATGAACAGCTACGTTACTAAGAAACCCCACGACCAAATCAGTTAAGCTGAATCTCACCATATTAATTTGCAGTCAAACCTCGCTGATTCACATTAATAATTATGCAGACGATTATGAATGAACTCTGAATTCATAAACATGTAATTGCAGAAAAGCAATCATACCACTGCACACAGCGTATTTGTTAATTTTGTGCATCACAGTTAATTTCCTTTTTTTTTTTTCATAATACATTATGTGTGAAATAGTACAGTGTGAAAAACGCAATAAGCCTTATTTCAGCCATCATTTCCTCATAATGAGAGCAGACAGCAATGGTTTTACATAAATTTTAAAGAGCGCAAAGTTTGGAAAGTTTAAAGAGCGGTTTGCTGAAAATCAGCTACACAATAACTGCTACTATCTAGTAAAGTGCTGAAATAAGGGGGAATATCACTGGAGGATACTTAGAACAGGAAAGGACTACAGTACCTCAAGGTGAAGAGAGCGTTGCGAGGATCTGCTTCGTGATGGTGCTCCCAGGTAATGGTGCTTTAATGTAACATTTCCAGGATATTAAAAATGCAGAAAACGGAATTGATTTATCAGTCATGATGGACACCCAGCATCTGCAAAGTGAAGATGCTGGCAAGGAATACATAGTGTAAACCATGACCTGCATCCCTCTGGATGCACATCTCCGCGGTACCCCCAGTGAGGTTTCAGATGGGCCCAGGGGCATCAGTACTGTCCTCTTCAAGGTCTGGGTTCCCTGGCCATTTCTTTGAGCAAGAACCACAAGATCCATTGCACTGTACTGTGTTTTGCTATTGCAGCTACAGAAAAAGGGGTTGGTAAACCACAGGTTTTAAACCAGTTGCCTTCCAAAGATATTGCGAGTATGGTCATTGTTCTGTTAAAAGCGATAAAAAAAAAAAAAGCATAGGCTTTCTTTCTATGATTTACTTATCAAAAAGTAAAAAAGAAATGTCAGCCTATGAATTACTGAACACTGTCATTATTTTATAAATCCGCCTAATGAAGTAAACCACAGATTCATCATCCATAAGACTATTGATTTCACTAATTACTAGGTCAGAGCAGCAACAATGAATTTAACAGGGACGGATAAGACGCTTGGTACAGAGCAAGGAGTTAAACAGCTTTCTAGCTACAACTGTGCTGTTGGTTCAACATTTGCTTGATTGTTCAGCAGTTGTAAGTGAATTTTAAGAAACTGAAAACTAGGGAACATGTTATGTTCTTTGCGATTAAGAACAATTGTTTCAGGTGGTGCTTCATGGGATATAGTCTTTCTTTTTTACCTATATTAATAAGATGTCTTTCAAAATTATCAGTAGGATGATATTTAGCAGGAAATGTTCAATGGGTTTATTTATATTGTTTTTAAATTTATACGGTATGATTTCTGGTTCAGCTATGCAAGTTATATCTGGATATACTCTAATCTTTCACTGGAATCACAATAATTTTGTAATTAAGAGTCTTAAAAACATCCATATATTGTCCCAAAACCAAAGCATCTTTTCTTTTCTTGGCAAGATGGGGGTGTTGGTCAACAGCATCTGAACATAAGCCAGCAGTGTGCCCAGGTGGCCAAGAAGGCCAGAAGCATCCTGGCTTGGATTAGCCTTGGTGTGGCCAGCAGGAGTAGGGAAGCGATTGAGACCCTGGTGAGGCCCCACCTCAAATCCTGTGTTGAGTTTTGGGTCCCTCAGTAGAAGAAAGACATTGAGGGACTGGACTGCATCCAGAGAAGGGCAATGGAACTGGGAAAGGGGCTGGAGAACTAGCCAGTCTGAGTTTCTGCACTTAGTTGTTTCCTCCAAGTTTGTGTGTGTGCATGAAAGAGTGGGGCTGCAGGCATGTGAGGAGCTGAATTTGGTTTTGTTATTATTTCCATAAAAGCTTTAAGTAGAAAAAAAATATTGACAGACACTGTGCACTCAAAATCTGTAGTTAATAACATGCCAGTAGTCTGTGGAGGGATTTTTTTTAAAGGCATTGTCACAAGGAACAGGTGTCCACCTGCCCTTTGAACTTTTGAATATCCTCATTCCTGTCCAAGTCTCATGGCAGAGAGAAGTCACCTGGTGCACTAGCGAGGCAGCAGGGAGTGCTGGCTGCTTAGGGTCGCAGTTCAAATTCCCTCAGCTGGATTCTGCACTGCAGCACGGACGCCTTGGTGTGCACACACGCTCTGGTAATCTGATAAACTCACCTGCAGGGAGGGATTATTCTATGTAGTTTGATGAGCCGTCTGCATTCCCAGCGCATAAGGCCCATCCATGGTGGCACCCGTTATCTTTGCTGTCATCAGGAAGGAGCAAGAAAAGGAATGGAAGTAATTAAAAACATATTACAATCCTCCTATTAAAAAGAAAACCACTATTTTTCAGGATGTAATAACGAGATTTGCTTTCACATTAAGAGGAATGAGAAAATCAAATATTTTTTTTAAAATTGGTTTGTCTTCTTTTTGCCCTGTTGAATAAATTCCTATCCCTATTTCAGTTTCTTTTTCCACTGGTGATTTCTTTTTTTTTGGAGAGGATTTTGACTTACATTTTCCAAGAAAAGCACCCAGTATGAAATGCATAAAGACAGAATCAACAACGGTTCTCAGAAGCCGATCTTTAATATAAGCAGAAATTATTTGGACCTTGCTTTGCTTCATTTTCAGTAAGGGAAGCCCAACCTTCAGAAGTTTGGAAAACGCTGCAGTGATGTGATAAAACTGATCAGTATTACGAGTATTACAGTTAGGCCAAGCTTGCAAATGATCAAAGATCAAGTCTACCAGAGAAGATAAGCTTCAGAACCAGTCTTCGCCTTTCTGCCATTACTTTGAGATTTAAATTTACAACAACTTCAATTATTGGGTTTTTTTAACTTTATATCTTGCTTTCTTTTTGTTGTTGGATGAGCTAAGTGTGTTTTTCATTCAGTTTTTAAGATTTTCTGGTTTAACATCTCACTGTCAGTGATATATCTCATGCCACCGGACCCGACTTGGACAGCAGAAACGCTACTAGAGATCAGTGCCAGCTCCTCGCTGCCTCTGCCCAGATGCACCGCAGACGCGTGGCAGCTTCAGAATTAGCTTTCACAGAGGTAGAAGCCTTATTCTCTCAAAGTGGTATGTAGTTGCAAATAAAATGGAAAATAAAAGGAAAGGTTTTCCTATGAAAAGGAAAACCACGTGCACATGTATTCCATTTTTGCTTGCTAGCAGTGGCAAACTCTGTCAATTTTATTTAACACAGTATCCCTTGAAAAGGGAAAGATTCCATGTCTTTTGTACAGGACACCACTAAATTTTTTCCTCCTTCTTCCCTTTCATCTAATGTAGGCTACACATCACAAATGAGGCAGAACAGACTTTAAATATTGTTTGTCAATGAAAGGCGAGACCAGCTTCCTAGCAACAAAAAGGATGTCGCTTATTGTCTTCAAAAGGAGACCATTTCATCCCATCTCGTTACAAATGCCTTCCCATGATAACTTCTGTCGATATAAAAGTCTGCCAGCAGGGGATCCCCATTAGGAAGTGACCAAGTTTGAAAACCTGTTATGCTCCTGGCAAACATTGTCATCTTGTACATATTTAGCCTGATCACTCTGGCAGGTTATGAAAGACTAAACGGTGCAAACACATGTGGCAGATGCCGTTCTCATGATAGTTGAGGGGCCTTTAAGCCTCTGTTGGTAGCATGCCAGCTTCGTCTTGTATTCTGAAGAGCATTATACTTTCAAGCCTTCCACAGCTTGCCCTGAGGGACTTGCCTGCTGAAGTGGTAATAAAATTCAGAACAAGCCTCAGAAAGTCAACTTGTTGGTTTGGCTTCAAATGTTTTTTGTTTTGGTTTGGTTTTTTTTCATTATTAAACTTCCCTTTAGCAACCGTATATACATCTGCTTTCTCAGAAACACCATGTGCCCCCTTAGAAAGGTGATTCAAACTGAAAAGATAAAGAGATAAAAATGCAGAGCCAGCAAAGAAAGTGGATTGTCTCTGTGAAGCATATCTTTAAATTGCCTTTGGTGGTAACATTTCTGCAGGTGAAGGGAATCTGGGAGTAAATGTTGTTTACTAGTAGCTCCCCTTGGCAGCCTATCTAGAAAACACAGACAAGACATTCTCCATTGCCAAAAAAGGGGCATTTTATCTGCAT
Organism: Clamator glandarius; assembly: GCA_033459285.1. Taxonomy (NCBI): domain Eukaryota; kingdom Metazoa; phylum Chordata; class Aves; order Cuculiformes; family Cuculidae; genus Clamator; species Clamator glandarius. The sequence goes on along the minus strand of JAUNZM010000483.1, from coordinate 456,121 downwards.
TAAATACTGTAAACTTGGTGACACGTTTCAGATTTTGAGCTCCCAATCTGTGAATATTGACAGGAACAAGCTAAAAATGCAGTTATTACTGTTGCTGTTACCAGTTGAGACCCTGTGTAGCATCCCTGAAGCATTTAATAAACATAATTTAATTCAGCATCTCAGTGAGATAGGTGAACAACTTAACCAAGGTGGGGCAGTTGGAAGATGTGCCTCCATCAAGAGATGAAATCGCCTTATCAGGGTTAGAATTTAAATTAAAATGCCAGCTTGAAAACAAAATGTTCGGCTAGTGAAACATGGCTTTTAGCAGGGCATATCAGTAAAAATAGTGTCTTTAATTATCTTAATGTATTCTTGTATAACCCTTTTTCCCTGCTGTGCTATCTAATATCAACACTGAGATAAAGGCTTGTGTTGGGTGGGGGTTTTCTTCTGAAATTTAAGAGGTTTTAAATATTTGGGGAATATCCTATTCTCCTCTAGCTCTCTGCACACCTTAATAGGTGTGTAATTTCTTAAAAATGAGCTCGTCTCTTCTAACATTTCACATCCAAAGGAATAGGTAGTGTCAGTGGTAGTGACATGCTGCCAGTCTCCCAGGCTGTGCAGCGCTCACCATAGCAAGAAAGCAGCATTTCTAATAGTGTCAACACATACTTATACTGGGAAAATGTGTACTGGAGGGAGCTCCACTGTGCCAGGTGCTGTGCAAATCCAGGAGAGGCAGCCCCAGCCAGCATACGATACACAGAGAAATGCAGGTGAAGGGGGCAGAGAGCTCATGATGGCATGAGTATGTGGAAAACCAGCAGAGTTCTGCCCGGCACACAAAGTGTTATTGATTGTGCAGGGCATTAGTGAGAGCTAAAGCTTCATTCACAGAGTGGGAGGGGGTAATTCTACCATTTGACATGAATTTAAAAAAAAATCTGCATCAAGGAAACCGTGTATTAGTTTTCCATAGGCAGATAGGGCAGAACTATTAAACTTGCGTAGCCCCTTTTAATTTGCCTTATCCGGATGTTCATTTAAAGACCGTACAACTGAATCAAGTGATAGCGTATGCGGTCTCCTGACAGCAGTGCCAAGCATACTGCTGCCGTTCCAAAGATGAGAATGTCGGTTGCATCCACGCAAATGCACGCATCTTAAAACTTCCCAGATGACTCCGCTGGCAGCTTTCAGTCATTACTGGGATGAACGTGGTGCAGCTCTGGTTAACAAGCTCCAGTTGACAAGAATTACACACAGAGCACCTCACTGAAGCTGTAAAAATAATTTTTTGTTATAGAGGTATGAGAAAGAAATCATAACTTTGTAATCTAGCTGCCTCCAGGTATATTTACAGCCTTGAGGTTCTACATCAAGTCATGTCCTCTCCATCATTTTACTCCTTTTTCACAGAAGAATGCTGTCACAAATGCTCTTACTGAAAGAAAAAGTTACAAGAGCTTCCTCCTAGAATAGGTTCAATTTAGCTTTGGCGTACTGGTGCAAAGAACATATTGCAACACTGCGGTGGCCTGTTTTTCTGGCCTTTATTAATCCAGAAACCCTAATGATGAACAACATTTGTGTCATTGTCTACACAAATTTAATTTGTTTATGCAGCAGTTCAGTTAATCCTGCAATCTGCTTTTCTCAAATGAGGACAGATAATGGAGACACCGTTCTTTACAGGTCTTCAGGCTTTTAAATTCTGATAAAATCAGGATTCTTCACTGGGTCTTGCCACAGCTCTGAATTAAGCCACTTTAAATGTAATTACTGAAGCTGGCTGTACATCAGGAACATCCATTAAAAGAATTGATTGACCATGCTGTTACAGGAGGCATTTTATGAACAAACGATCATGATGGGTCCAGAACTGTAATTTATAAAGGCAAAAAAGCAGGTAAATACTTTATTAGTCGTTAATGAGAGGTTCACAAGATAACTAAATTTCTTCTTTTTTAACCAGCTACTTCAGGGAACCTTGGTCCATGGCCATCTATCACGATCGGTTTATTGATCTTAAAAAGGAACTGCGCCAAATCCTGGTGTCGGAACAGGTACGAAAAATGACTGGCGAGTACATTTTATTATTTAGGTAATTTGTTAGTGTTGCTCACTTTGATTTCTTCTCCCATCTTTCTCCTACAGCTTTACCTTTCTGTTTAGCTATTTCCTCTGGGAAACTGGAGCAGCTCCTATAGCTCACAGGGTTTGGGGAGGCCACCAAGTACAGCGTATCGTTCAGTTTCGTTATTTGGGCATATTTTCAAACTTGTCAGTAGAACTTTATGCTGCTTTGTTTTCCTTTTGCATTACACGTGGAGTTTAGTACAGCTACTGAGCAGAATCTGGAGGCTGATTTTTTCATTTATCCCCTTATTTTATTAATGTTTTCTAATAGAAATACACTAGGGACCATCCTAAACCTGTCTCAGCTGAGCCTGCAAGAAGTAGATTTTTCAACACCTACCCACAGGCAAAGGCTTTTATAGCCAGAAGAGTGAAAGCAACTGGCTTTTTTTCAGTGATAAGTGGATTTCCTGAATAAGGATGAAATTAAAATGTTTGCTAATGATGTTTCCAGCTTTGGCCTTAGTACCGTAGACAGAGGCATGAAGTCTCAGCAGCCTCTAACTTTGCTGGCTCAAAATCCCACTGCACTCCATGAAAACAACTGCTGCAGATTTCCATCCACCCCAAAACCTGCCTCCCTCACCCCCCAGTGAATTTCTGGCTGATTTTAAACATAATTTCCAGTGTGGATCTCAATACTTCCAAACCACTTCTTGGGACCAATTTGCCTCCCTCCCCTCATCCTGCTTTTGCTTTTAACACAATGGAATTCCGTGTGACAGCAGTAATTTTTTTTTTTCACTCACTGAGGTTTTAACTCTGCAGAAAACAAACAGAATCAGTTGTAGATTGAGGCAGGGTGACAAAAGAAAGGGATGCTGTGTGGACCACAGCCCACCCATTTCTGTGCCCCAAACTGCCATGTTCTCATGTCACAGCCCTATGCCGCTCTGCCCCTGCCTCCTCGCAGAACGGCTAGAGACATTTTTCCTCCTGATGTCAGGATAAAGTGCCTCAGTGCAGCTTTATTTTAGGTTCTCTCGTGAGACGTCTACAAAGGAGGCCTGTTAAGAAGAATTTTTCTTGCCATCATTCAGCCACATTTCGCAGGCTGTAAGCATGAACAGCTTAAGAACTGGTGCCCTACAAATTAAAGACTTGCTTGCCTTTTCCCCATTCTTGTTGCAGTAGTCCTGGCACACTGAATGGTCCAAAAGCGCCTCTATGTGCCAGAATTGCTTACATGGACACAGGTGACAGTTCGGCAGCAGAAGGCAAATTTGCCTTTGCTTCTCATATTTTTATTTGGATTTTCTTCCAGGTGATTTTAACTATATTTACTAAATGTCACATTTATATATTTTCCTTGGGTGTTCCTTCTAGGCACGCTTCCAATACACAGTAGGGACCATGCACTTAGGGAATATATCCTAAGTGCCTCAAGACTGGCAGTATTTCTGCATGGAGTGAGAGACCTGCTGTCACTGCCTCCTGTTGCTCGTACTCCACCTCACTCCAGCATGCAGATAAACCAGTAATGAAATAGAAAAATGAGGGGGGAATACCCATTCAAAAGAGATGTTTAAGAACTGCGAGTGTAAATACATAGGAGTCAAAGGTTTCTGATTACAGTTTCCACAAAAACTGGAAATCGGTCTCATGCATTTAGGGATAATATTTAGGGAAATGTTTGCTAGTAGTAAGCAATACGTGCATAGAAAGGCCAGTTACAGCTGGGACGCGGCCGGCATTTGGAGCCTGTGTATTGAAATTGTCACCCCAGCACTCAATGTCTGCATGACTCTTGCAGAGGATGCTCTCGCCTGTCACTGAAAGCAGAGCACTGGGAATGTTTACCCTTTTGCAAGATCACAAACATGTGTTTATTTCGCCATGCAGGGCTCCAGCTATGCAAACATGCAGATGGTGGGGCTGGGTTTTTGCACCTACATCAGCTGTTGAAGTATCACAGCAAACTGAGGGCACACATGTGCAGGGCAAGATTTTCCGGAACAGGCACTTGTCCTCAATAAGGAATAATGGTCTGATTTTCAAATTGCAGCTGGGGTCGCTCTGAGTTAAAAGCAGCCAGTAAATAAGGCATCGCGGGGATGAGCACTAGAAACCCAACGGACAACACCATGTCTGGAAGGGCCGGATGTTACTGCAGCTTCTCACGCACAAAGATGCTGGTTTGGTGCCACGCAAACGTTGCATCTGTGGCCATTCCCGCATACAAGTGTGGGTAATTTTGGAGGGATACACAACCGAGCAGCGCCAGCCACCATTTGCAGGTGGATGCGCTGGTTAAGTGGGAAGCCCGCAGAGCCGACAGCCATCCCCCCTGCTCCCAAGTAGAAGGCAGCTACTTGTCTGGGCCCAGGGCTCAGCACCACCAGTCCTCTTGGTGCCAGCCAGGCTCCATGCCCTCCTGCTGCTACCTGTGTCTTGCCCTTGACACACTTCCATACGGTTTTCTGTCCCTGCTGCCACATTTACTGTCTCTGGTGCAGGACAGCTGTCTGATGGCTCTGCCTTGCAGGTGCCCGGGCTGCCCCCCAGTGCCGAGCCGCTCCCAGAAGACGACATGGAGCAGAACCCCTGCCCACTGCCACTGCAGGAGCCCGTGCTCTGCTACCTGCGCCGCCACCACTCCCACCTGCCCATGTATGGCCCAACGGCACCAATGGCACCAGAATCGACCCCCGTGTCAGGTGAGACAGCAGCACCCCAACACCTTCATCACACCCTGATGGGACAAACGGGGAGGGGGTAGGCTTGGTGTGCATCCCAAGGCGGGAGGTGAGTGTGCAGCCTTGATGGGGGGTGGGCATCGGCTCTCGGTGTGCAGCCTTGATGGGAGAAGAGGGGGTCTCAGAGTGTGCAGCCCCAGTAAGGAAAGGAGAGGGTTTGGAGCACAGACCCAACAGGGAAAAAGGGGGTCTTGGCATGTAGCTCCAATGGGGGAAAGGGGATCTCGGTGTGCAGCCCCGACGGTTGGAAGGGAGTGGTGTGGGATGGTACGGCTCTCAGTGTGCAGCCCCGACGGGGGCAAGAAGGGCTCTGGGCTCTTGTGTGCAGCCTTGAAGGGGAAGGGGGGGGGTCTTGGAGCGCAACTCTGATGGTGGTGGCGTTGGAGACAACTCAGAGTGCAGCCCCGACGAGGACAGGGGGTCTCGAATGCAACCCCATGGTGTGTGTGTGTGTTGAGGGGGAGGGGTGTATGTTGAGGGGGGGTGTCTCGGCTCTCGGAGTGCAGCCCGGGGTGGGGGGGGGGGGGCGGTGTTTCCGTGTGCCCCGTCGGGGTCTCAGTTCTCGGTGTGCAGTTCCGACAGGGCAAGTAGGGGGGGTCGGAGGAGGGGGGGTGTATTGGAGTGCAAACCCGACGGAGGGGGTGGTGACTCAGAATGCGGACCCGACGAGGGGAAGAGGGGGTGTCGGAACCCATATGGGGGAGGGAGAGGGGGGTGTCTCGATGTGCAGCCCCGACGGGAGTGGGGTGGGGGGGTGATGATGTCTGGGATTTCGGTGCGCACTTCGACAAGGGAAAGGGGGTTCTGAGTGCGAGGCCTCGACAAGGCCGGGGGGGTCCCGGTGCGCACCCCGGCGGCGGCGCGTGCCCGCAGCTGTATGCTAATGCTCGGCGGGTCGCCCCGCCCCGCCGCACGCCTGCCCCACCGGGCGGGGGTCCCCACAAACAACACCCCCCCCCCCCCTTTCCCCCTCCTCCTTCCACGCATCCCGGCCCGCTGAGGGGGCGCCCGGGAGCGCGGCGGCTCCCCCCGCGCCGCTTCGTGCCGCCCGCCGGGAGGGTCGCGCAGCTTTATGCTAATGACGCGCACAAAGGCTGCGGGGGGAGGCTGGGGGGGGGGGGGGGTGTCCTGCCCTCGCTCGCGTGCCGCCCGCGTGCCCTGCCGCCCCCCACAAAGGCGCCTCCGGCGCCCCGGCCGGCTGCTCGCGGCGGGGGGCGGCACCGCTACCCACCCCCCTCCCCAGCAGCGCCGCCACCTGCGACGCGACCCCCTTCCCCCCTCCCAGTGTGTGTGTGCGCGCAGCTCCCCGCGCGACTCCCCGCGCATCCCGCAGACAAAGGGTTAAGGGGGGGGCTGCGCCCCGGTGCTCGCCCCGCTGCTGCTGCACCTGCCGGGGACCGGACGCCCCCACCCCCCCACCCCAGGCGCATCCTCAGCATCTCCGCACCCCGCGGCGGCCTGCGGGACACGGCGCGGGGGGGAAGGGGGGAGACGGCCCCCCGCCTTCCCCGCAGCTGCTTCGCCTGGCACCGAATTCGTAACGGGAACCCGACGGTCCCGCCGCCGCCGTCCCCAGCCTCACCCCAACCTTCATCCTCATCCCTATCTAAGTCTCCGTCCCCAATCTCACTCACTCCTATCCCCGTCTTCGTCCCCATCCCTATCTCCATCCTCATCCTCACCCCCATCCCTAAGTCCCCATCCCCAAGTCTCCATCCCCGTCCCTATCTCTGTCCGCATCCTCACCCCTATCCTCATCCCCATCCCTTTCTAAGTTCCCGTCCCGATGCTGGTTCCCGCTCCCGGGCTCCCCGCGGCAGCTCCGTGTAACAGGTTCCCTCTCTCCGCTGCGGTTGCTCCGCGGGCCCCTCCGCTCCCCCCGCTCTCCCCCGGCCCCGGGGCGGCACACAAAGCCGCGCGCGTGCCGGTGCGGGGGGGCGGGGCCGGGCGCGTGCCGGGCTCAGGTGCGCCCGCCCCGCCCGGCGCTGATTGGCCCCTCGCGCCGCCGCCGCCGCGAACAATGGCCCCGGCCCGCTTAAAGGCGGGCGGCGCGGCGGGGCGAGAGCTGGGAGCGCCCCCCCTCACCCCCCCCTTCTTTTTTTTTTTTTTTTCTTTCCCCCCCTGCCCCCTGTCCATCCACACGCCGCCGCCGCGGCGCGAAGATGCCGCGGGGCTTCTTGGTGAAGCGCAGCCGCCGGCCCGCGCCCGCGTCCTACCGGGCTCGCTGCTGCCGCGACGCCGTCGCCGCCTCCTCCGCGCCGCCGCTGCCCGCCGCGTCGCCGGTGCCGTTCGGGACGCCCGATGCCGCGGCGCGGGCGCTGCGCAGCCCCACGCGGCCCGTCAGCAGGGACAAGTACCTGGAGCGCGGCTTCAGCCTGGGCTCGCCCGTCTCCGCAGAGTCGTTCCCCGCGCCGGCCGCCGCCGCCCCCGGCGCCACGGACCCGCTGCTCTTCGCCCCCGCCGAGCTCGAGCTGTGGGCGGCCGAGCCGCCCCCCGGCGGAGCCCCGGCCCCCGCGCCGCCCCCCGCGCCGGCCGCGGCCAAGCGCCCGGAGCCCGCGCGGCACAAGGCCGCCAAGAAGGCGAAGGCGATCCGCAAGCTGACGTTCGAGGACGAGGTGACCACGTCGCCCGTGCTGGGGCTGCGCATCAAGGAGGGCCCCGTGGAGGCGCCGGCGCGGGCGCGGGGCGGGTGCGCGCGGCCGCTGGGCGAGTTCATCTGCCAGCTCTGCAAGGAGGAGTACGGGGACCCGTTCGCGCTGGCGCAGCACCGCTGCTCCCGCATCGTGCGCGTGGAGTACCGCTGCCCCGAGTGCGACAAGGTCTTCTCCTGCCCGGCCAACCTCGCCTCGCACCGCCGCTGGCACAAGCCGCGCCCGCCCCCCTCCAAGAGCGGCGCCGAGCCCGGGCGGCCCGAGGAGGCGGCGGCGGCGGCGAAGGACGCGGCGAAGGATGCGAGCGGCAGCGAGCGGGACACGCCGAGCCCCGGCGGCGCCTCGGAGGCGGGCTCCGAGGAGGGGCTGTTCGAGTGCCCCCGCTGCGCCAAGCGGTTCCGCCGCCAGGCTTACCTGCGCAAGCACCTGCTGGGGCACCCCGAGCCGCCGCCCGCCGAGTGCCGCCTCTGCCCGGTGTGCGGGGAGACCTTCCCCAGCAAGAGCAGCCAGGAGCGGCACCTCCGCCTCCTGCACGCCGCACAGGTCTTCCCCTGCAAGTACTGCCCGGCCACCTTCTACAGCTCGCCCGGCCTCACCCGGCACATCAACAAGTGCCACCCGTCCGAGAACAGGCAGGTGATCCTGCTCCAGGTGCCGCTGCGTCCCGCCTGCTAGAGCCGACCGTGCCTTCCCGGAGCCGCCGCCGCGGACTCGCCGCACCATTAGCTTTAATACGGCTTGTGAACTGCTGGAATCTGGCTTTACGTTTACCTTTCGTTTCTCGCTTTATTTTGGGTTCGGGGTTTGGTTGTTTCGGCTTTGTTTTTTGTTTTGGTTTGTTTTTTTCCTGCTTTTCTTGTCATTCATTCGGTTTTTCTGTACGTGAACAGATCAAAGCGCTTGAGGAGAAATGAGAATTTCCTTTAGTGTAGCCACAAATGCCTTGACTCCGCTGTTGATGGTCTCCAGAAAATGCTGTAGAAACTGCCTTAACTGTGACATGTCAACTCTCTGTTTCTGTTCGTTTCGCTCTTGCTAAGGTAGCTCATCGGTTGACTTATCTGTATATCTTGGTTTGATTAATTATGTTATATTTATTTGTTATTTATTTATATTAATTATGAAGATTGATATTATTTGATTGCAGATATTCTAATGTGCTTTCTTTTTTGTCTCCCCGCCTGCCATTTCACTGTGCGTTTTAGAAGATCTTTTTTTTCTAAAGGGATCTGCTGAAAAGGTTTTAACTTTTATACCTAGAATAACACACGATCTTAACCATTTTATCCTGTGCAACTGACAGCTCTTACTTTTAGATGCAATCTCTTTTTCTACACACATTATTTTCTTAACTGTTAGCTATTTATAGAGTGCTTCAATAGAACTGTTTCAACTGTATAATTATTTACTATTCAAATAAAATATTTTCAAATGCAAGTGTTCCCATGCAGCCTTCTGCTTCTCCCTGCTGGGGTGTTCTGGGGGGAGCCAGGGGCTGGGGCCAGGCTCTGGGCTTCAGCTGGCGGGGGCACCTCGCTAGGCTGCTCCGCACCTTTTGATGGGATTAGTTAAAGAGGAATGAAAAGAGAAGAGCGGGATGAGGTGTTGCCCCAGTCCTGGGGGAAGGTTGCCCTGCTGTGGACCAAAGGGTGTGCGCTGCCTTGTGCTGCAGGATTGAGCCTGAGCCCTGGCTCTTGTTTGCAGCTGTCGCTGGGCTTGGGCTGTCCCTGTGCTCTGCTTCTCACCATTGAGAAGGGCAATGGAAGAGCTTCCAGGGCCCTTGTCCTCAAGGTGTTGCAGAGAAAACCTGGGAAGAGGGGGCAGCCTTGAAGGAGAAGTGGAAAACTTCAAAGAAAATACTGTGAGAGGATGTGTTGCTTGGTTGAGTGGCTTTCCCTTATGCTTGGCACTGATGTGGGGTGGAGTGATAGAAGAGCTGTGTTCTGTTTTCCCTATCAGCTGTAGAGGCTGGTGCAAGGAAGGCTGAGCTTTTACATGCTTGGTTTCTAGGCTAGAGCCCAATCCTGCCTGGTCCCACTCTGGGATTTCTGCAGCATCCTTTAATAACAAAAGGTTTTTGGCAAATTGGCTGTGCTGGGACTACCCTCTGGAACAGGGGAAGTCACCAAAGCATGAAAACAGTCAGAGGGCAGCAACTGGGACAGGGGAAAAGTGAGGTGCGAAGTGCTCCAGTTCACTCTGCAAAGGGAGAGATGGCTATGTCCTGTAGCCTGTGATGGGGCTCAGCAGAGGTTGCATCTCACACTGGAAGCATTTGAAGCTGCAGTGATTTGGAGCCATGGGCTCTGATACATGTTGGGTGCTCCAGAGCTAGTGTTTGTGTATGGGAATTGCACTGGTTTGGTCAAAAAGTAGGGTCTTAATTTTTCTAGCGAAAGTTGTTATAGTGTCAGTGTAGGTGGGGGAGATGGATGCTGGATCAGCTAAACCCCTCTCACAGGTGCTGCAGCGCAGCCGGACGATCTCTCCCTTAGCCAGCAGGAGAAGCCACAGAGCCAATCCCGTGGCATACAGAGCTGCTTGGCAACCCTGAGTGCAAATACCGCGTCACCTCCTGATGCATTAAGGGCCAGGTATGGGCTCAGAGATCTCAGCTTGACCATTGTGGCACACACTGTCCCGGGCACCGTAACATCTTTGTGTTTTGCTCACTGGAAGAGGTTCCCAGCCCGCACCTGCCATGTTCACTCCCCTAAGGACTCTTGTCTGAGATGTGGGAAAGGCAGATGACCTGGATCTTCCTGCAGGGAAGCTTCCCAGGACATGTCTCAATATTTTTTTTTTCAGGTAGCAAAGGTTCTAGAGAAAGACAGTCTTTCTGGAGGAAGGTTCTTGTTGTTTTTTTTTCTTGTTCAACCAGGCTAAAAAGCACCAAAGCTTGTATGCTCCAGCTGCCTTGATTCCTAGGAAACCAGTTTCGTCAGACCAGGACTGATTCAGGTCTAGGCGAAGCTGTGGGTTTAGCTGTAAACTGATACACTGAAAAAGAGAGCGTTGTCTCCACAACCTCGGAGATACGGGCAGCAAAATATGGTTGGCACGAAGCGTGGGTTTGGTTTTCCCAGTTTCCCTGGCCTTGGAAAGCCCCCGGTACTGGTCTGTGACAACCTGGTGTGTCACAGCTGTCTGAGGGCTGGGCAGGCTGCTCTCTCTGCAAGCTCCCAGAGGGACATTTGCCCATGCACGTGTCAGTCCTCTCGGGCCATTGGGAACCATTTCCAGACCAATGTCCAGCGTGTCCTTTGGAGAGGTCCAGAGGCTCCATCCACATCTTCACAGCAGTGCCCCAAGCTGAAATCTTTGCTTTAAGCCCGTGGCACCGACTTGCCACAAACCAAGGGCTTCATATTTGTATTGATTTGCCAACAGTCAAGCCAACTCATGCCTGTTCTGGTAGGAGTCAGATAAAATCTGTCGGAGGCAGGAGAATTTCCCAGATTTGCAGGGTAGCACCCACGCTTTTGCACTTTCTACTGCCGGGAACATCCATTACAGTGGGAAGCGTGGTTCCTGGAGGCTTGTATTTTGGGGGAGAGTGGAGAGGTGACACTGCAGTACCTGGGAGACTGGGCTACATTCACAAGCAGCCTGGGACACAGGGGACTTGCTCTGGGTATCACTGAGCTACAGCAACCTTGGCAGCACGAGCTTCTGGGCCATTTGGGCTGTGCTAGATAATGACCAGAGAGGGTCATTACAGGTATGAGGCACCAAATGTCTGAAGGATTTTGCAGGGAGCAATCCGCATCAACTTTTCACATCTCTTGAGATGCTGGCAGTGAAGCCAGCTGCTCACGGCAAGCCTCCTTTGGGCAGTAATTTGGGGAGGGATCTGTCCTTACCCTTCACCACCTTGCCCCGGCATGGAGCTGCTCCTTCCCTGCTTTGTCCCACCACCCAGGTCCCCAACACAGGACCTCAGCCTGACTCTCCTCTGTGTCTGTGAGACCCTCAAGCCCACTTTTGGCTTGGTGGATGTTCCAAAAGCCGAGTGGTGCAGCTGAAACCGGAGCTCGCAGCAGCTTCTGGGAATGCAGGTGTTGCCTTTTCGGTGCCACGGTCTCGCCATCCGGCAGGGCAGGCTGGCCAGCGCTGTGCAAACAAAGCCTCCTGCTGTCAGCTAACAAATCAATTTGCTGATGACTCTCAGTGCATCCAGCAGGAACAGGTTTGGGCACCACAGAAAATGCTGATCCTACCCCAAATGTGAAGCGATTTCCAGTTCTTGGAGGCAGCTGGCGTGCAGGTACTGCCGTTGCTTGCTCTCTGTGCACGCAGGCAGGGATGTTTGCCTGGTTTGCAAACCACTGAAGCCTTTCTCCTCTCCGAGCACACAAAGAGCTGAACACATGGGCTTGTGGATTGTTTGCAAACTGAAAGGAACCAGGGAGATTAATTACAGGAACCTTCAGGGTCCTGAAAAACGCAGACTCGAACACCACCACTACTAAACCGTGGGCGCAGAGCTGGCAAGAAGCTGGGAAGAGCTTTTTCTGCCAGCGGTGTCAGTCCCCACACTGCCGCTAGCAGAGGAATGGTCTCTGCAATGCCACTTCTTGAGTGTAAATTTTTAGCAGTTTTGGTGTGAATAACATGGTCTCTCACAGCTGTCACTCCAGCAGGGGTATCCATCGGCTGCCTCACTTGGGGGACTCGCTGAGAAATGCAGCTGGGCACAGCCAAAGGTCCTGGGGGCTGGCTGTGTGGCAGGAGCTGCCCAGCTTTGCCCAGCATTGGCTGGTGTGTTTCCTGTGCCAGCAAGTGAGAGGAGGTGTTCCAGCATGAGCCCAGAAGTGGGTCTGGGACAGGGCTTTGCTTTGGATTTCAGACCTCTTTCCCACACAAACCTATTTAAAACCAGCATTGTTTTTTAATGAGCTGACAGGGAGAAAAATCTCTTTCAGAGCCGTAGATGTTTCTGTGGAGTGCAGGGTGCTGCTGGGTGCCACAAGGTGATCTGGGGTGATGTGGGTTGCCATGGAGTGATGCAGAGTGATGCTGGGTGCTATGGGGTGCTTGTTGGGTGATGCGGGGTGCCATGGAGTGATGCAGGGTGCTGTGGGGTGCTGCAGGTGCTGTGGGGTGCCCTTAGGTGATACAGGACACTTTGGAGCAATGCAGGGTAAAGGGGGGTGCTGCAGGGTGCTGCAAAATGATGCAAGATGTAGCGCGCAGTGGGGAGCTGTTGGGTGATGTGGGCTGCCGTGAGGTGATGCGGAGTGTGCGGGCAGTGGTGCCAACGTGCCTCCTGTCTCACTGCCTGCCTGTGGCATTGCTGGGTCCCAGCGAGCATTCTGGGCCAGTGGGGCTACCGCAGCTGTGTGGCACACGCGTTCCACAGGACACCTCGGCATTTCCCCTTGGTGCAGGACCAGGGTGCACATGGCATTCTGACATCTCAAATCCTTCTGTGCAGATAAAAAGCCTCATTAGGGTTTTAAATGGTTTCTAGGGCTGTCCTACAGAGACAGCTCCAGGGCACAGATCAGCAGCGTCCAGTGAAGGCACAAACATTCTGGTGACAGCCCAGCTTCTGACTTGGCCGTTACCATCAGCAGGGGCAGGGAGAGGCTGATATTGGGCAGAGGCGTGTGGCTGCAGCACAGTGGTGGCTCAGCGGCATCAGCATCACTGGCCACAGGGAGAAGTGGCCATGGGGCCTGTGTCGGTAGCTTGGATGCTATTTGTATCAGCCGTCTCCCAGTTCCAGTGAAATCACCTGCTCCTTTTAGAAAAGGATCCCTGTTTTTAAATACTAATAAACCCCCTTCTGCTCCTTTGAAGCCAAAGGAGCAGAAACCCAGCTGGTTTCCCACCTTGCCTCCTGCTTTCCACATGCCATACCTGTGGCCTGAGGAAGACTGTGGGTTGAGATAAGCTGAATTCTTTCAACCTGTTCTCATGTGGTGGGGCAGCTGATTTACAGAAAGTGATTTAAAGCCTAGCAAAGGCTCTGGCTGTGCAGCACCAGGGCAGGAGCACCATGAGTCCTGATGGGGTGTGCGTGGCCCGGCACTGCTGGAATGGCACAAATGACACATTTCAGCTTCACCTTAGGGTGGGGGGTTTATTTATCAGGGTAAGGAATGAAGTCCTCGTTTCATTTGCTGATTTTACAGGTTTTCATATGCAAATGACATGTATTGCTGTAAGAGTTCAAAGAAAAAAAAAACAAACAAAAAACCCACAAAACCTGAGGAAAATGACAAACATCTGCATGGGACAGGGCCCTAGAGTTTGACCTGGAAAAATTATTTTAATTACGCACATGCACACACATACACGAGAAATACAGAAATTGTTATGTATACTAAAGTATAAGTCTACATAAAATAAATATATAGATTATCTATGTAAGTGTACTGCATATTAGTACAGTGTATAAAATACTACACATAATATATCATATAATGTAAATTATAAATTATATATTGCCTGTTCTCTGATGCATGTTAAAATACAGTCTATATGGCACATAATATTATATATGCATTATATATCTTTATTGATACATTAGCAATATTCAGATAATGAAATAATAACTGGCATAGACTTTTTTGTCACCTTTGTAGGACTGTATTGTGGAGTCAGAATGTGCATTATAGCATGCACTGTTGTATATGTACATGTGCACATTCACCTATAGGTACATGTGCAGATGCACATTATGCATATATAGCATATATTACATATACATGTTATGCATAATCCATAGCATTATATACTGTATGTTACATGGTGCTTTGCGTATTCTATGATGTATATTATCTATGCATTATGCGATGTATAGTATCATGTGTTATATATTCATTATATTATCTGTTATATCTATTATTCAAACATTGCTGAGATTAATTATATAACTTTTCTTATCTATTTTTAAAGTAACTGTATGGCATATTTATTATGCATACAATATTATAGTTCATATAGTGATGTCATAGTTCATACAGCAATGTGTACATGCATCTAAAGTATATACTGTATATGTGTGTGCATACATATAATGTGTATGTAATATGCAGTATGTTTGCAATATATAATCCACATTTTGATTAAATTAATAAATATATATGACTGTTAATACTATTAGCTAATAATGTATGAATAATAGACAAGATATTATCTGGTGCATATGTAATATACTGTATATTATATAATATATATCACATCATATACTATGTATAATGTATAGATTATGGATAAATTGACTTAGTATATTATGCTTATTATAACATATACGCATTATATCTATGTACATTTAACACCAATAATAAATAATTTATCTAATATATACATATAGATATAAATAATATAAAACATTAGCTATAGAATTATATACACTATAGCATATCATAAATATAACACAATATGTATAATAATTCATGTTAAAAGAAATATATAACATGATGATAGGTACAGCAATAAGATAATGCATATAACAGTATTCGTCATTCTTATGTATAGGTATCGATCAATATTTCCATTCTGTTCTGTTCTGTTCTATTCTATTCTATTCTATTCTATTCTATTCTATTCTATTCTATTCTATTCTATTCTATTCTATTCTATTCTATTCTATTCTATTCTATTCCTATTCCTATATCCCAGTCCATTTCTCAAGGCCGTGGTTGTTCTGCCTGTTTCTGGCCAGGCAGGGGTGCCAAGGGTGCCTCAGGCTCCTGGCTGGTGGATGCCAGCCCCAGGCTGTGCCAGCCCACACCCTGCCTGCCTGTGCCCTCCTGCATCCCCCGGTACCTCCACCAGTAGGAAAGCTGGTGTTTGGGGTGCGTCGGAAGCCCTGTGA
Organism: Clamator glandarius; assembly: GCA_033459285.1. Lineage (NCBI taxonomy): Eukaryota > Metazoa > Chordata > Aves > Cuculiformes > Cuculidae > Clamator > Clamator glandarius. The sequence goes on along the minus strand of JAUNZM010000483.1, from coordinate 440,819 downwards.
CCTCGGGATGCTCCTGCCAGGCTGGGGCCAGGAGCCCGCATTGGCCCCAAGGCCACAGCAGCGTCCCTCACCCATCCATGCTGGTGCTGCCTGGCTGATGCAGGAATGGTGCTGAGATGATCCCACACCCTCTCTGGCTGCCCAGAGGGGCAGTCCCTGCAGCTGCGCAATCCTGCACGACGTGCAAGTCCTCGTAGAGGAAAATGGCCCATCTGCACTGCTCGGGATGCACAATGTGAGCGTGGCCAGTGCCGGGCCTGAAAGAGGGATCCTCCTTACCAGAGATGGATGGAGGAGGCCACATTCCTAATGAACTTTGCCATCTCTTTTCAGCAAAGGAACAGGCATTTCCAAGTTTTCCCACTGCAAAATGATCCCCTCGCATTCCTACTAACACAAGACGGCAGTAATCCATAAGCACCCAACATAAGGATGAATGAGACCATAGCCCCCTTCATTTTTGATGTCTCCATAGAACAGAAGAATCTGCCTTAGAAACATTTGTTTTAATGTCCATGCAAACTGCTTGGCAGTGAGGTGTCACCTGGCTTAAAGGGCAGCGGGAATTTGTACCATGAACAGGACACAAACAGTATCACCTGGAGTTTCCCAATGGTCTGGAATTTTCATTCGTGAACCGCTGCAAGCCCTTCAGCAGCGGCTGCAGCCGGTGTCTGGCACGCGTGCTCCACAGCTTCCACCCAGCCGGGATGGCCAGTGGGGTCAGGAGTGCTGTCCTGGGAGTGCTCTCCGGAGGGGCTGCTTCCACATGCCACTGAAAAAATATTGATCAAATTGATGCTCTTTTCTTGCCTGATAAAGGCTCTGAAGTATGAGCTGCAGAAACTCCTCCAACGGCAGTGCTGCTGTTCTACAGCAAAGGACTCTCTTTGTGTCAGGGAATGGGACAGAAGAAATCCCTCAATTAGAACAACGGTCAGTAGCCACAGGATGAGAGGACAGAGCGATTTCCTGGGGCGGTAGTAGCTGTGCACCCTGCTCACGGTGCTGAGAGTCCCGCGAAGGCTGGATCTAGGGGAATGGCCACGGCCCCAGCCCACTCGGCCAGCGCTGTTTGCTGCGGGAACGCACCTGAAACACTTAGGCACCTTTCACAGAGTCTTTTTTGGGTGGCTGGCCCTGACAACTGGTGACAAAAGTATAGAACCTTTAACATGAACATGTCTGCAACTGACTTTTATCCCTTAGAAGAAAAGGTTTAAATCCTCTTGTTGTCCCTGAAGCTGCTCCTGACACAAACAGAAGCATCTTTTCTGTAGTAGCTCAGCAGAATTCGTCCCAACAGAACCATCCCCTCAGCCTGCAGCCCGTGGCAGCGTGTCCCATCCCTGGACCCTGCACAGCAGGAAGACCTGGGGCAAGCAGGAAGAACCCACCCCAGGAACGGATGGGAGCTGGGAGAGTTGCAAACAGAGCTTGTGTCAGGTAATGATGCCACTGGTTACGCACCTGGCAGCTGGCTCTGTAGCTGTGGTTGGGAAGGCAACATCCACATTGGGGATACCATGTTTCCTACACCAGCTTTAAAAGACATCCCCACCACGCTGGAAGCAGACCTGGAAAACTGCAACACTTCACAGAATCACTAGGTTGGAAAAGACGCCCAGGATCATCGAGTCCAATCATTCCTATCAATCAATCACTAAACCATGCTCCTCAGCACCTCATCCACCCGTGCCTTAAACACCTCCAGAGAAGGTGACTCAAACACCTCCCCGGGCAGCCTGTTCCAGTGCCCAGTGACCCTTCCTGTGAAAAATTTTTTCCTGATGTCACAGCCTGAACCCAGCGCCTCTGAATGCTTGGGCCCAGGCACCAGCACCCAGAGACGGCTCATGGCTGGGAGCTGGCTGAGAGCAGCTGCCGACATCACTGGGATGGTGTGGGGCACCTCCCGTCCCACAGACGCCGCACACACCACGCAGATACACAAAGTTTTATTGCTCCTTAAGGAATTCTGTTGTCAGCCAAAGTTTATTAGGTTTGTGACGGGTAACAGAACAGCTTTGTTATCCAGTTCATCGTACAAAACTGCAGTTGAATTTTTAAATTAATATTTTTTGGGTTTTGTCATCAGGAAAATACTGTTCCCATGGTGTTTTAATCCTTTCCTGAATTAGAGATGCATATTGCTCTAAGAGAAAAGTCTCCTTTCATTCAGAATGCCTTTGAAATAATTTCGGACCACTTACTGGATAACTCAGAACAAGGCAGCCTTGCCTGTCTACTCCTGAAAATAAAATAAATTAAAATACACCATTTATTCTCTAATTTCCTTCACCAAGAAAGCAAAAACAAAATGTGAGGCAGAAAGTCCACACCCTTAGTGAACGAGGCTCTTCCCAGCAGGACAGCAGCATCACCTGTGTGCCAGCCAGGTTCGTGCATGGCACCACCAGCTTCTGCTCTGGGCACCGTGGGCCGAGCTGGCTGCCCCTCAGACCATGTAACTCACCAGACAGAGGCCACAGTGAAGTGTCGAGCGGGCTCAGTGTTACTGGCGATATCTACAATAACGTTCCCCACTTCCAGGCACGCCCTGGTGCTGGATGCTGACATACAAACAGACAGAGAGAGCTTCACGTTACACAGAAGTGCAAAAAAATGGTGGCCCAGTGTGCATTTTGCTTCACCCAAGACCAGATCCACTTCACTTAAACCAAAGCACACAGCATTTCGAGGTGCACACTTGAGTGCTGAGTGGCAGAACAAACAAAACCAGAACAAACAGCAACAATGCAACCCAGACCTGAGGTGGGTGAGGAGGGGTCTGACACAATCAATGGTTGAGAATGAGCTGGCACTGACATCAGTTCAAACCATCACAAAAATAAAGTGAATGCAGCATTATTCGCTCTACAGCCGTCTCCTCCTCTTGTCCATGTGCGCCAGGAGGGGCAGGGAAGCCCAGGCAGAACGGGGCACTCAGCCCCAGCGCTGGGTCCCACACGCAGCAGCCGTCAGGCAGGGGCTGATGTTCTGCCACGTGTGGTGTCTCCCAAGTCCCCTCACGGTGCAGCAGCAACAGATTCAGCCTGACCATCATCACTTGCACCGACTGGCTGCAGGATTCTCTCAGATTTCTTGGTTTTATAACACGGGGTTTTAAATATAAAAAGTTACCAACCTTAGAAACCTATGATACAAGGATAAAGACACTTCCAACTGAAAATACAAGATTTGCGTGCACACCCTCAAAAGCCTTCAGATTCATTTTATCCTGACTAGAGATGCTGCAGATTGCAAACTGTTACCCTGATGCTGTGACAGGGTGTGGTTGTTACCTACGAGGGGCACTGTCTAATGAGTCAAATCGCGGTGAGGAGGAGTTGTGGCAGAAGTGCAGCATTTGCTCTTCAAAATGGAATTTGGTTACCTTTACTTTGCAGGGAGTAAGTCACAGTGCACAGACACCGCATGCACGATCGCCCATGACACAGCAATCCCAAAGCCAAAACCAGTTCTGAGAGAGAGAGCAAAGGGGTGAACGGCTGCACCAGCAGCTGCCACCCCAGTAACCACCCTGCTGCCACAGGTGGGCACCGGGGCAGCACAGCCTGGTCCTCTGCGCTGCTCTGCTGGACCAGGCGGCTTCAGGAGCATCAGCGGCTTCAGGATTTTACGTAACAGGCAGTAAAATGTACTACCCGTACCATCTGTACATGACACATTGATTGCACAAACTGTAATGCAGGTGTGAAACTTTGTGAAACCAGTAGTACTCTCCTGAATTTCAGGTAACAACCTCCTTGGTGATGACTAATTCTCATCTGTGTGCACAAATTTGGTGCTGGATGACCACCGACAACAGAAGGGGAACAGCAGTTGAATGCAGACTGGAAAGCACCTCCATCATTCATCTGCACTCTAGAGGAGGGGAACTTCTGTTACATGGCGAGTCATATGGAAAATACATTTAGACACAATTAAGTGTTGACTGGAATGACTAAATGCGATGCTCTACAGTTACATTAAATAACTGGTTTCAGAACTGCTGCGTGTCCTCTTCTAACCGCAATACCAGTACTTGTGCAGAGGCACAGGGGGAGATGTGTGTGCTGCCACCAGCCCAGTGCATTCAGAGCTCCACATTGTCTTCGTTCTTTCTGGGACAGAAACAATGGAGTGAAATGCATGATGATAACGCAGGTGATATTGGCTGTGTCTGTCCAAATACAAGAGAACTGCCATCCACAGAGCAAACCCCTTGCCTGTCCCCTTCAATGTGTGCTCAACAAAATCACAAGTTCTGTAGAGGGAGTAAATATTTTAAGGTTTCTTGGGATCCCTCAGCTGGAATTCTGCTCCTGCAGCACCTCAGTTGGAAGACTTGCTGAGAGCACTGGCGGAGCGGCGAAGCTTCCCAGACACTCTGCTCTTCGAGGCACGTGGTAACGTGGGCGAGGTCTGCTCTGCTAACTCGATTCCTATGGTGACAGTAAGGTCGGCACTTGCACTTGTGGTGAGGCAGCCTGGAAAACAGGACGGGCAGGGAAAAAAGAACATTAAGGAAAGAAACAACCTGCCAGTCCTTGCATCAGAATAACTGCTTGGCAAAATTCAGCCCCACTCCACCTCCTCTTCCAAAATTAATCCTGGGTATCATGCAGATGAACTTGACATTTACAGCAGAGATTTGGCCCAGGCAGCTGAGGAGCCACCATACTGTGCTTTCCTGGAGAAAAAAGTAATTTCTCCTTGCCAGCTTCCAGAAAAAGCAAAGAGTAGCTGGGTCATACACAGTCGGCAGTGCCCAGCCAAGCACGTGAGAGCCCAGGCAGCAGCCCCTTTTGGGCCAGGCACGTCGGTTTGCACAGACCCCATGGGCACTGATGGTCCCACAGCCTGGCACTGGGGGAGGGGGAGCTGCGATCCTCTGCATAAAAGATCTCTGAAAATATTTACTTCAACTGCATGTTATATAAAGTTGTTATTTTTCTGTGTGCCACTAACCAGCTCTTCTGTATTTAATCTACTCCAGAGAGAGGGAAAGGAGTTTCCATAGCGTGAATGTTCTTGTTAAACTAACTGGAAGGTGTCTTGGTCTCTAGAAAAATAATCCAGAGATTCCCTGTTTTTTTCTAGTTACTTCCACTACTTAACCAGGACACTTGGTGCCCATCACTGTCAGCGTGCTCATGGCCACTGCTCAAGAACTTTGTGGGCTGGGGGACCTGGGTGGCTGCAGTGTCATCCACATGTATTTGCACTTCGTTGTTCAACAACATTAAGTTTCATCTCCATTATTTCCCACAGGCAACTCCGACTGGAGACCAGAACTAGAGAGCTTGTCTGAATAAGAACAGATGAGGATACAGCTATTAAACTAAGAAGTAAATGAATAAACCGAGGTGTGTGCATGTGTGCAGCTCCTGCCTCTCCCCTGCCTGGCTGTAATGGCACTCGGAGGAATACAAACATGGATGCTGCAACCCAGCCTGGCTCTTGCTGCTGTGGCTCCGACGTCCCAGGGCATTTCCCAGTGTGAATGTCATTTCATCAGCTCCCCAGGGGTACGGTATTTTTAAACTGTGTTATAATTCTTTATCCAAGTCTTAACAAAAAGATTTTCAGTACAGGTGGGACGGAGGAACAGTCTGATGCCTTGCAAGCCTGTGGGGAAAAGGGAGGAAGGCCCTGAGCCCACGCCAAAAGTTGTGGCCAGTCTCGGCAGCCCTGGGACCATCGCTGAATTTGACTGATGGTTCCATTTTTATGACACAAACCTACCTCCTATCCAACAAAAAGCTATAAAAAGCAGCTTTATTTGCCTTTAGTTTAGGTGGTCAACAATTACAGGGCTTTAAGAATCCCTTCATTAGCTTGAGTGACCCTCAAACACACAGAAAATGCCCCCAAACTCAGCCTATGCCTTGGCTGAAGCTGCCAATGGCTGAGCTGCTTCATGGTGAGCAGGGATAACCTCGCTCACAACCAGGGCAGCCTTGCTCTTCCAAAACATGCTGGGAAATCCACCATGATTTAGCAAGGTGGGCAGAAGGTCTTGGCTGCACGGCTCTGCAGGCAGTAAAGCACCGGCGACTTGATCTGCCTTCTAAGGACAAAGACCCAAGTTGACTTGGCTGCATTTTCCACACAGGACTGGAGTGGTTCAGTGTATTTTAAACCACAACCTGTCTCATCCCATGGTTAGGAACTGCAGCAGCCCCACTCCGTGTGTTTAAGCAGCTTGCACTGATCCTGTTCTCAGGAATAATGCTCGGAAACTCCATGGAGTATGCTGGGCACAGGCAGCATCGCATTTGGTTTCCTCACTACAAGGTTTAGAAGCCAGGCCTTGTATGGTTGGTAACTCTCAATATTTTAGTGATTCAAAGGGGTGAGTAGGAGGATGCTGAGGTCCAGCTGCAGCTCAAGCCAGGGCACCTCTTGCTTCTTGGAAGTCCCTTAGCCAGTTCCCAAACCAGCGTCTGCATTTTAAAGAGGTTCTTTACTTACCAGATTTATAAACGACAACTGACTGAAGGGGAAATAGCGCATTAAATAAAAGGTGGAAAATAAGACTTAGCATGTAAAGGCATTTTCTGTGAAAAATACGGAGCTGTTAGATTTGGATTAAAAACAAAACCTGCAATGCCATTTGTGGAGAGAGGAGCATGGGGGAGGGAAGGGCGGTGAGGGAGGTGTTGGACTTTACATTCCTGCAGTTAAGCGGAATGGCAGATGGTCAAAATAATACAGTTTTCACCAAACGGACAAGCTCAAGCGATATCCATGCAAGCGCCGAACAATGCATTGCCTGCGCATATGAAAAGCTGGGCGGCTGCGGCAGGCAAGGCCAGGCACACCTCGCTCTGGGAGCACCCGCAGCATCCACACATTCCTTCAGTCCCAACTTTCTTCTGGTGAGTCCTTAGCTATGCAATCAACCTTGAAACCCGCCCTCCACCCCCCACCCGAAACCTGCCTTGATTGATAGGGAGACAGCAGCTGCGGAGTGAGCAAGTGATAACCACAAAAGAGAAAGGCTTTCATACAAATATTATAATTCCACTTGCAAGCTGTCTGGCACGAACTCTAATTACTTGGCCATCTTGCAAGGGGAGCCTGCAACTTTGTTCAGAGAGGAGGCTCTGCTCGCTCAGCTGCCCTCAGGAGGGAAGTGGGGCTGTGTGCACCCACCGACACGTGCCTAGGAAAATCAGCGCTGTATTTTTAGGGATGTTAAGATGCTTGCGAGAGACTGAACTCTTTGTTTCTTTGCAGTCATATGGAGGAGGATGGCTTTTTCTCCCTTGCTGTGTTTGTTTCAGAGGGTGCACAGGCAATGTGAAATTCAGAAGTTGTGAAAACCAAGCAGCAGCTCTGCAGTGGTGCAGTAAATATAAATACTAATAAACAATTCTGACTCACAGGCTTAAAATTTACAACTTAACCAAATGTGAAATGTGCACAAAGGGTGATAAGCCCCAGGAAAGATGCACAGCTAATCATCTTTCCTGCAAGTTGCGCTGGTATCTAGGTGAGCACCGCTGCGGAGGTGATGCTGTGCAGCCCCTGGGGTGCTCACTGCCAGTAGGACAGGGTATTGCTGCCCTGTCCAGATGCCATCATGTGGTGCCCTGGCCACAAACACACACAAAAACAGGCTCAGCTGTGACCAAAACACTTCCCACCATGGCATGTGGCAGCACTGGCTGTGCCTGGCAGCAGCCAAGGGAGCAGCAGCCGCACGGGTGGGCAGTGGGCACCCACAGGGCTTGGGAGGAGATGGGGCAGTGGTGACAGAGAAGGGCAGAGACGGACTCAGAGAGCCTCAGAGCCGCGCGCTGAGCACAGAAGAAGGAGGAAGAGGAGAGCTGTTAGTGATGGAGCACAACGCCAGCAGTAGCAGGGCCTGCAGGAAGCATCGCTCTTACCTGTGGCAATTACCGTAATGAGACCATTACATATTCTAATCTAAAGGGAGAGAACACAAAATCATATAAATACAGGAACAGCACATCTGTCGCACTCGCGTGAAGGTCAGGCTGGCTGATCATGGGCACCCAGCACAACAGAAACTGGTGTGGGCATCACGGCAAACTTGGCACACTGTAGGCACAAGTTGTAAGGAAGGGTAACTCACAATGTAAAGTTCATCTCAGTACCCTTAAATAAATGGATAACTGCATGCTTTTCCTTGCCCCTGTTGGTCTGCTGATTGGAAAAATAGAGGGAAGAAATGTCGGTAAAAGTTAGAAACAAAAATCATCTCCTTTCGGCTTTTGCCAAACTTGCTGATGGGGTATGGTGGGACTCTGGCAGCCTCCTACTTCAGAGACACTTCCAACACAGTTTGTGTCATACAAAGTCCAACTGGGTTTAATTTCAGGCTTCACAGAGGCCTAATCCACTACTGCACTACAGGCAAGTTAAAGAAACCAGAGCACACACAGCACCCATAACCCGAGGCCGCAGAACTTTTCCATGAACAGAAAGTCACTTGCGTGTGCAAAACCACATCATGGGCAACCACATACCTGCACAAAAATAAGACGCACATGCATGATGGATCAGATGCCTCTGCAGTCTCTTGCAGGTACAAAAGCTTGACAGGGATGAAGGCTTAAGCTTTTAAAACATGTCTCTCGCAAGAGGGGACTGAAACTTCAATTAGCAATGCAGATAAAAATACACTTTCAAGAGTTATCTTTTGGAGACCTAGAGAGCTTATTTTACTTTAAACCTACTGTACAGAACAAGTCTGTTTTCTCATCCACCACCAGGGCAGACACTCTAGGACAAAAAGATCTTTTAGCGATTTCTCATTTCCTTCAAAAGCAGATGAATACTCCTGAGAGCAAAAAAACTCCCTCCCCCATCTCTTCACAGCAATATCAGTGCTGCTGATGTTGAAACATCTTCTCAGACCTCCTATGGAGAAGACAGGCAGGACCTCTGCCAGGACATGGACAATACAGCATTCTCGTCACACAGCTGAAATGGAGGGGTCCAACTCCTCACTAAAACGGGCTGAGCCCTCCTTGGGGCCACCACATGCAGCAAACTAAAACGAAAAGCATCTTCTCTGTCAGCCCCTTCACTAGCGCAGTAACTTAAAGGTTTCTTCCTCCCCTAACTCACAGTACAAGAAGGACATCGAGGGGTTAGAGCGTGTCCAGAGAAGGGGCAACAGAGCTGCGGCGGGTCTGGAGCATGGGGGTTATGAGGAGTGGCTGGGGGACCCAGGGCTGTTTAGTCTGGTGAAGAGGAGGCTGAGGGGAGACCTTATCGCTCTCTACAGCTCCCCGAAAGGACATTGTAGTGAGGAGGGTGCTGGTCTCTTCTCCCAAGTAACGAGTGATAAGATGAGAGGAAATGGCCTCAAGTTGCACCAGGGGAGCTTTTAATTGATATTAGGAAAAATGTTGAAGCACTGGAAGAGGCTGCCTCGGGAAGCGGTGGAGTCTCCATTCCTGGAGATGTTAAAAAAGTGTATGGAAGTGGCACTTAGGGACATGGTGGTGTTGGGCTGAAGGTTGGACTTAGAGGTCTTTTCCAGGAGAATCCTGACATCAGGCTCACTTTTTTTGCCATGATCTCTGCAGAATCATTCTGTGCTGTCTTTGAAGCTGGATGCTGCCTCCAGACCCAAATGTTTTTAGCAAGGAGCAAGCGAAAACTAATAAAAACCTCCTCAGGTGTGGCTGTGGTCATTTATCCTCCCAGTGCAAGGCAGAAAAGCTGCATCCCACAACACTGCGACAGCCTTCTCCTTTTCCCTTTCTGCCTTTTCTAACCTGGAATGAACCAATTTGACCAACTACACAGAAAACTATTGCTCTTTTTGGTAGACTTTTCTAATGAGAGTAAAAGACTGAGAAAGGTAAGTCTTCACATGAAACCCAATATGTAAAAAACTGATCACAGCATCATGTGGGATCAGTAATGATTTTGAAGCTTCATACTTGAGAAGACCCATGGAGTCTCCTTCCCTGAAGGTGTTCAAAAAATGTGTAGATGTAGCATTTTGGGACATGGTTTAGTAGGCACAATGGTGTTGGGCTGATGGTTGGACTGGATGATCTTAGAGGCCTTTTCCAATCTCAATGATTCTGTGATTCTAAGTTTTCATACAGGCCACGACCTATTCTCACCTCCCCATTAACCAATCAGTCATGCCAGGTCTGTGGGAATCTGTTTTCTTTCCCAATAAATGTGAAGGTAATAAAATTCCAGAGATAATCATAGCAGTAAATGTGCTTTGCATTTTGACATGATCTGCTCTGACGTGCATTGCTCCTCACTCACCAGGATAGGCTGAAGATACAATACAAGCAGCATCCCAAGCCCGTGTGTCCATGGAGTCTACTTTGAAGACATTATCATTAACACAGCAGTGGCTGCGTTCACACATTCAAACGCCAATGGTCTGAAATGCAGATAGAGCAACCAACTGCATTAGGGATGCAGGACATCAAATGATGATCAAAAGCTGCTGAAGGCCGACAGCAGGGCAATGGCACAAAATGTCATTTGTCAGTTGTATTTTGAGAGGTCTTCTATCAGCTGAACTCACAGAGCCCTCTTTTTCCCAAAAACTCACAAAAATGCTGCAGAAGCAAGCAGGACATTGGAGCTGGCTGCCTCGAGCCTGCACCAGCAGCTCAGCCACAAAGCCTCAGCTGGGGGGGGACAAAGGCTGCCCTGCAGAAGGCTTCAGGGCCCTGTCCAGGCTGGAGAGCCAGTGCCACAGAGGTCAGGCTGTGCTCGCAAGGCCAGCAGAAGGCAAGGGCAAGTATTTACTTGCTTCCCCTCTGCCACAGCCAAAACACTGCTGAAGGAGGAGGTCTGCCCCACTGTTGTTTGGTTATGAAAAATACAAAAAGCAGCATCTCAAAAAGCTGTAAATAGACAGATGAGAAGGATCTGAAACTACAGGTTAACTGCAGGCAGAAACAACCCTAAGAAATGCACTTCCAGTTCCCAGCACAGGTGATGAGTACTTCAAAGTACCCAGCCTTGATTGTCCTAGGGATTCAGAAATAAACCCTAAATGTACACATCAAAGTTCTAATTAGTTGTGACTCGAAGCAGCCGCTAATTAGTTCTGCACCGCTCAGCCGGTCAGAGGGACCACAGCAAGCGTTAGTGGTTATTCCTCCTTTCCGTGCAGGCACATAACATGTAGCGCAGTCTAAAACCACCGCCCAAAGCCTCCCACCCGGGTGCCGGCAGCCAGGACAGCACCGCGCAGGCTCTCCTCCAACGCGGCTGTGGGGCTGACATGCGTCAGTGCCGAGGAAAATATGCAAAGGGGCCACATTGCCTGGAGCCTTCTTGGGAGCTGACAGCTTGAGCAGCTGGAGCTGTCACCCAGCAGAAGAGAGAGGCCCGTCAAGCTCATATTTTTTCCCAACCTGGCGCTGATTGCTAGGGAAGAAGCCCTCCCTTGCCATCTCCTCTCTCGTAGCGGGAAGAGCTCCCTCTGAGACAATCAATTAAATAGAAAAAAGAAAGGGCCCAGGCTGAGAGAACTGATGTGGCTCCCACACCCACCCGGCTGTAGATCCTGAGGTTGCAGTAGGCTTGGGGGAAGAAGCAAACCCACCTCATACACAGCCTAGAGGGGCAGGTCCAGGCTGCACACCCTCACAGGCACTGGGCACAAGGAAAAGGAGCCTGAAACTGCTTTGCAGGGAGCTGCAAAGTAACGATGACACCTCCTTGCCATTCAGCATGGATTCCTACACTTATGAACCAGGCCTGGCCATCCTAGTTTGACTTTACGCCACAGCATTTGAGTCGGAGGAGCTACAGGGGGTAAAGAGCTGTGGCCACCTCATGGTTCATGTTATTCATTATGACCCTACTCTATTTAATAACAGACAATTTCCAACCCATACAGCGACACTGAGAATTTTACTCATTCAAGAATGTATTTCTCTTTCACGAAAAAATGCAAAATATTACACTGTCAACACATAACCTTCAGATTTTTAGAAACATAAAGGGTCTGACCAAGGCACAGGAGCATCCTACAGTGCTCTGAGGACGCAGAGCTGCCCTTCTATTCCTTCACATATAACTGCTAGCAGGTTGATCAAACTCTTCAGACTGCTAAATGCAGGAGATTAATGAAGTAAAGAAGACAACATAGCCTGGAAAAGATTTCCACTGACTGCCCGAGACTGAAAGAGGAAAAATGGTGTTGCTCATTTCTAGTGTTGTATTTGCGAGTGTAACAAGTGCTCCTGTGGGAGAAGGGATGTGCTTCCACTCCTCCATTGCTTCAGCTTTCAGCAAAATTCTTATTGTGTTTATAGCCTTCGTAGAAATAATTGTGATTTCTCAGTTTTGCCATTAAAATATCCCAAAAGTGGATCAGAATTGCTGTGTCATGTTATTTGAAAACACTCATGTGGGTTTCCCTAGGTGCAAGGGAAGGAAGGAGGTAATGGAAAATTTAAAATGGATTTATGCCTCACTGAAACGCATCTCTCGGGAGAAAGGGTAAATTTTGGGTTTCGATAAAACATCCTGACGTTCCTCCTTCATTAAATCAGGTAATTATACTTGATTCAACTGCAAATGTCATTTGGCACCTTTCAATCCTCTGCTAGCAAGCAGCTACTGTGGGCCAAGAGGTAATTTCACCTCACAGGAAAAGACCAGCCACTACCACGATACTCGGATGCAGACAGAGCCTCAGTGAGCTCCTAGGTGAGCCAGTAGCTACCATGGAAGAAACACAGTAATGTGAGATCTCCATATTCCCAAGCCAAGGGTTTTGAGGCTGGCAGTGACAGACACGGGCATGAGGCTGCTCTTTCTGCCCATGAGTCTGAATTAGGAGTTCCAGCCAGGTGACGGCACGGTGCCGAAAGCTGCCCCAGCACAGCACTTAGTTGCTGGACACCGCACGTTACTGGAGTTGTGAGAAAGCTCAGGCAGGCAGTAGCGCTGTGGAAGAAGGGCTGGAAAGCCACACATGGATCACAGTAAGGAGCACCCCTGAGGCTGCTCGTGCAACTTCAGGATTCCTTCAAAGGCAGCCTATGCAGCTGGCAGGGACAGGCTGCTAAGCTAGAAGTGAGTGATGCTCTCTTTTGCTGAAGATAAGCTGAAAGAACTACCTGGATGAAGCAGAGAGGGAAAGCAGGCCAGGTCCCTGCACCTCCTCTTGGATACTCCTCACAGGGAAGAGGAAACACCTGGAGTCCTGTCTCCTTTAGTGCTTCTTCCCACTCCTCTGTTCCACCTCCCTAAGCTTTTCCTCTTTTGTTTACTGCCTGGACAACCTCTCCAACTACCACATCAGGCACCTACAACTGCCCATTTTCTGTCTCACCTACTGAGAATTAAGTTCACACAGACCTCACAAAGAGCTCCGTGCTAATGACTTCTCCTCTTATGCTTCCTTCCACATTTAAGGGCAACACCTGTACTGGAAAAGGGAGGATTTGGCACAGAGGTTTAAGCCCACGTCAAAGCAGCTCCACAGCAGAGTCCTGGTCCGGCTGGTAACCATTGCCAGATGGTTTCAGCATTGCCTCTTCTCACAGTGGAAGCAGCTGAGCAGTGGGCTCCTATCTGCCAGGAGAATCTGGAATTTCCTAAGTCCTAGTTACTAGAAACTAATTTTTCAGTTTCAGACACCACTGTCAGATTCTTCAAACCCAACCTTGGCATGTGCTATGTATGCTGTTAAAACCACCGCACAGTCTTTTCAGATGTGTATTTTAACATTCAGCTCCATCCAGCTTCCCTAAAAATATGCAAAAATATTACACAGAACCTGGAGAGACTTTTATTCCAGAACTGACAAAACATCGTATGGATTTTTGAGGAAAATGCACAAAGTAGTAAAAAAAAAAAAACCCAAACAAAGCCAAAAGGAATCATTGCTCAGCTTTAAAAAAATATAAGCCTGTTTAAGACAACTGTTACTCCAGGTTTTGTTTTGTTTCTTGCAAAAATATATCTTAAAATGACAAGGCTACTTGAAATATTCCTTTTTCTTTAAAGTGGGAAAGTTAAAACTAAGCTCCGAGTGAAATGTGTTTTAAAATAAGCCGGATTGTGTTTGTTGTACATTGAAGTATTTTCTACAAAAAAATTATGCATGTAGAAGTCCAGAGACAAAAGAAAAGCCTGTGTCACCTTTTCAACAAAAAGGCTGCGAGATCTCAGTTTTATGTAAATAAGCAGGCACAGCTTCCAAGGCTTTAAAACCAGGGAATGCTGAAAACATCTATAGTTCCTCAACTCAAGTGTTGCTCCTGGGCAATGCTATAATATTCATTAAAGAATCCATTTATCAACAGATACCACATGTCAGAGTTTTCCAGCACAGTTTTCCTGACACTCTGCAGAAAATGATGCTTTAAAAAAATGAAAATGGAAAGCAATAATCCGAGATGCTTTTGCCTGCCCGTTTCATTCCACAATAGCTATTAGCAACTAAAAAAAAGCAAAGATTTACACTATATCCTTTCTGATAACGTCAAGCATTATGCTTTATTTTCCAAATCATTAGCATGCACAAGAATGACCTCATGGTGAACAGATGCACTTGGATATGGCAGTGATTAGATCAGTCCTCTCAGCAGTCAAGTGTGCCCATTTCAATTAACCCTTTGAAGCCCTAAGTGCGAATCTGTGCTGCTGAAAAGCAGGTTTGTGGGTTCTCATCTACCCCAGTGCCTATAAAAACCTTAAACAAATTCTTCTCCAGTAGGAGAGTTACCTCTTTTCCTGTCTGGAAAATCTGCTTCCATTTTCTAAGAGTTAACATGATTCTGGCTTCTGAGTTTAAATGGAAAAAAACCCAAACAACACCCCAAACACTTTTTAGTTAGCAGAGGTAATTGAAGTTGGAACGCTTTAGTATCTGTTTGTGCCTGTTCAATTTTTAAAGCTGTATTAAAGAATACACAAGAATTTTGTTGAATACTTGTTTTTCTTTTTGGCTCAGGGAGCAAGAACAGAATAAAAATAAAAAAGCAGCTTAAACACCCATCCTCGAAAACAAGAGAAATCTGCAGAGGGAAAGGATAAGAATAATTCAATAGCGTTGGATTACGGAGGATTTCCTGGGCTGAGTCTCATACCCAGGCTAATTAAAATACAGCATGTAATGTACCAGTTTAACAACAAAGGACTGTATTCTCATCTTTTGTTCCTAATCTGTACATCCCCTAAATGAGTTCAGGGATGTCCATTCCGCCTACCAGGCTGTGTTTTCAATGTTTAAGATATGTAGAGCTACTGATGATACATATAGGGAGTTTAAGACTCCACTTCTGAAAACAGTAAGGGAGGTCAATTGGACAATTTTCATGCATAAAATGAAGCACCTGCAAGACTATCTGTGATATGTGAGAGTAAGCCAGGACATACTTCAAGAAACCCACATCCCATCTGAACTGGGGGGATGCATCCCTAGAGGCAGTATCAGAAAAAAATAAAAACATTTAGTTCAAATAAATAGATCATGGTTAATTATACACAAATGTGTGTCATTAACAGCTACGCATTTGATTCACTTAATAGTCTTGACTTCATTCTTATACTCTGCTAACTACTCAAAACAATCTTGATTTTAATAAAAAGCGCACTTACTCATTCATCCTTTTTACTGCGCACACCTACACACAGTGACGGCAGGATTACAATTAGGTGATATTAAGAAAAAGATCAGAGAATTAGTATTAGATTTACCTGAAAATTTTAAGTTAGGCAGGGTTAGTCATTTCAGCTGCTTTGTTACTTGAGAAGAGGAAACACAGACCTGTGTCAGCTCCGCACATTTATTGCTCTGTGATAATTTTTTTCTGTTTCAGAATATAAATTCCCCTTTTACATGAAGAAAAATGCCCTCTGTATTTTTTTTAAGCAGCAGACAGCCAATATCGCAGTCAAAGGACAGGTGAATCTAAGCTTAGAGAAGCTCTAGGTGCCTGTGGCAAGGGGGGACAGGTTGCACGCTGCAAAACGTGGAGCTGCTGCTGTTTACAGCCCGAGACTGTCCTGCTTGCCCCTGGCTGTGCCCATGCCGACAGGGAACTGGCAGCTCCACAATAGTTTTTCATCCTTTTCTAATCATTAATAGGGATGAATAGATGACTGCATACTTAGTCATATCACACCTGAGCTGGTTCCTCATTTATTTCTGGATGCTGCCAGTACACTTGTTAGTACCCTGCCAATTTAAACCACCATAAATGTAGAAATAAGCAAGGCTGAGGCAGATGCTCGTGATCCATATGCAGCTCTGCACAAGGCTCGCTGCTTGTGGGATGGAGACTCACCCAAGCGGTGGTTGGCAACAGCGGCTGCGTTGTGAGATTTACGTTCAGCCTCTTTGCTGATGGCCAGGATGGCATTTGAGGGAAAATACATCCTAATGGCAATGACTGCCACAGCTCTTGGTAAAAGTCCACTAAATACACAAATGAAATGGTAGGTAACCTGAGGAAACTCTCTGACGCAAAGATTTTGACACCAGAAATCACAATGGGCCTCTGGTTTCTTTGAGAATGTGAAATAAATTCTGATGTTTGGCAGTCCAAAAATTGGAGGTTTTACTCTTTCAAAAAAAAAAAAAGACGTTTTAGTCTTAAAAAATAAGTAAATTATAAGATCATAAAAACGCATTCAAATACTCATGAGTTAAATGATCCGAAAAATGTAAGCAGATTTTAGGAAACACTTCAGATATTTTTTTGCAATACACAATCACAGATTTAGAAAGTACTAATACAGTATAAACAAATGAATTTGTCCTTGCTTGTCAAACTAAATTTGTTTATAGTAAGATCACTGTGCTGCAAAAAGAACTTGAAAAACAAATAAAACTAAGCATAAAGCAAAATGTTTAAAATATATCAATATATCTACATTTTCATTTGCTGATACGTCAACAGATAAATTATTCAAAGTGCTAATAACACTGGGCACGAAATCTACATTTCTATTGAAACTGATAATTTTTTTGTCTCAGACTTTTGGCACAGTGTATAAAAGAATTTAATTCACAGCTGTTCTAGTTTTTAATGTAGAAAACATTAATCAAAGCTTTAAGTTATAAGCTTTTCTAATGTTGTTTAGTATTCCAGTTCAACAAAGATCAATAGAGGCCATCCCTGTGTTTCTTGACGCCTCTCCAGGAAGCAGAGGCGCGATTATGTAAATAGCACCAGTTCCCCTTTACTTCTGCCAGCTTGCTTATCTCCAAAGCCTTCTGCCTGCTGCTACTGGCGACCAATGCAAGGACATGCATATACCTCTTATCTCCTAACAAAGCTCTGAAAGCTTGAGGATTGGAGCCAGTAACGTTAAACAATGATGCACGGCTGATTTTATTTGTAAGTGATTTATTTTGGTAAATTTAATTTCTTCCTTCAATTTTTTCAGTTTAGATGGCAGATATCTGCTAACAAGTCAGGCTAAAGAGAAATAGAGCAGAAGTCCTGCAACATTTATACAGGTTTGAAATAATCTATTAAACAATCCAAAAGAGGAGCAGGGAATAATTAGAAAGTGCCAGTTTCACCCTGTGAGTATAAGAAAGGGATTAAGGAATCTTTGTTGAGAAGTCCAGCACACGGTGACTGTATACTTTTTGAAGGCAGGAAAAATAAATCTTGAGGGTACTAGAAAACTGCATTTCAGAGGCAAAGCTTCCTTTCAGGAGACATTTATTTAAACTCACTTAAAACAGCAGCTCACATCGGGCTGGCGGCACACTAACTTACAATCTCAATAGGGCACACGACAAATACATTTGCAGAATTCAGCACTACATTTTCATCTTTCAGTTGGGCTGATGAATGATGATCAGCATTAATGTGTGTGTATATACATATACATACACATGCATATCCATATATACATTAAATGCCAAACAGGTTCCACGCCAGGTGTTGGAAGGAAGCCTGAAATTTGCTCATCTATATTTAAGGGCAACGTTAGCATACTGCATGCTGCTATGATTTTCTAACAGAACACAGCTCTTACATTTCTTTTGCATTAATCCCTGACCCTGGTATCTCAGCAGCATAATCCCCATTTAGCATTAGTAGCAACGGCTTCTACTGTGAGGAACTATTTTTTGATAAGTAAGCACCGACTCAGGCATCGCTTTTGAACAACATATTCCCAGCTCAGCAAGAAATCCACACTCCTGAATGAACCAGAGCACATTACTGAGAGAAAGTTCATTAACCTTGCTAGATTTGGGGGTTAACAGGATAGCTGAAGAAAGGAGCAGAGTGAATAGCTCTGATGCAAAACAAATTAAAATGAATGTCATCATTCCTTTTGATATTCATTAGTTGATTCATGGGAAGAATGGTTGTCTTAAATTTGCAAGCATTTATCTACAAAAAACAGGTGTACATCTGCTGCTCAAGTGCTTCATAGCGCTAAAGAGAAGGACGACACGCAGAGACTCACCAGTTCCACCGAGGGAGTAGCTGGGAGAAGGAGAAAAGACCTGAGCGGCAAAATCCTCGAACGTCATTACTTCTTTATGGTTCTGGATTATTGCTTCGAGATACAGAGCTCGTTCCTCATAACTGCAGCGACCAGGTTAAGGAAATGTGCGTGCAGAATTAAATGCTGTTACACAATATCCACGAACACTAGCACTTCAGATCAACAGTGACATTAACCAGGCTGTACAGGGGCACAGAAAAGAGGGGACCCAAATTGTCTGGTGCTGCTTAGCAGTTCTGAATGTGAGCAATGAGGGGTGAACATACTTAATGGCTTGAAATTAAAGGTAATACCTTTTAGCTTCATGAAGGAAAACAGTGACTCCATAGATCTGACAAATAGTTGAAGTTACTGAGGGCAGAAATAAACCTCACAGACTGCAGGCTATTTTAAACTGAAACACAACTTTAACAGACAAGCTGTGGCATTATGGAAAGTTCCTGTTTCCATTACAATAACCCTGCTGGACCAGAAAAATGATTACATTGGAGAAACAAGCTAAAGGACAGAGGAGAACCGCTTCCCCCTCCACCATGTGTTTATTTGATCACTGTACTTCTTAAAAGAAACTACCAGCAATAAACACAGCTCCTGACAGCATGAAGTTTCTTTTTAAGGCAGGTGCTAGAAGGTACAATCTTATGTATCTTAAATAAACAATGCTCATCAGAAAAAAACCACCCCACAACTTGCACGCATTATAGTCTGCATAATGCAGGCAACAAAGCAATCTAAAATCAAGACTATTGCCTTTTAATTAAAACTCGGCAACCTGGAACACACAGCATTCAAATGTGTAATCAAAAACCAGTCACCAATAAAACTTACAAGCGTAACAAGCTGAAGCAACTTTCCAGCTGTCTTAATAGGACCCCTGCTTGCGGCAGCTTTTCACAGCGGAGAAAGCAAATCTTTTCCTTTTGTGTGCAGCTTCTGTTTTCTCAGAAGGTGAATCATACACTTCCAATAACAGGATAACGTCTGAAACAAATCTACAATGGGCTGAAGAACCTCATGTATGACTTTATGAATTAACACTCGCCAGAGCCGGTATGACATCTCATTCTCCATTTCATCATTTAAAACAAAAGTTTCCAGGTCCTCATTGTGTTTCTGTGATGGGGAAACGCTTTCTAACTCTGGAGCAAAGGCCAGTTAAAATTTAGAAATTAAGAGCGGTGAGAATAACACAAGTGACAACATAATGCACGTGAGAGTATTTAAAATTTAAAAGCATCACTAATTAATATTAAAGTCCATTTGTGACTTTCATAAAAATAGGACACAATGGTCTGGTGTCCTACTTAAAGGAGTACGAGCAAAGGGTGTCTTAATTGTATGCAAGTTTTAATTGTACGCAAGTTCCTATCGGCACAGTGGTTTAAAAGAAAAAATAAACAGAAAGAAATAAAAAGCATTTTGCCTTTAGTGCTAGCAGAGGACGAGTGATATGTGATAAATCTTCTTATGAACTTCCCATGGAAGCCTGAAGAAAGAAAATCAATACATAGCATTTCAGAGTTTGCACCTGCTGACAGCGTTATTTGCTTAGTTTTTCTCTCTCTTTCCCTAAGCCCAGGAGAACGCATTCCTGATAGCGCAAGCATTAGCCTGCCTGCATTTGGGGCTGCCTCCCTATTATGGGCTGAACTCCTGATGACTCTTGTTAATGAATAGGCTGCCAAACTTCCTAGGAGAGGAGGCACACGCCTGGGCCCTATTCTAAAGGGACTGACGGATGCCATTCACTTCTCATTATGAAGATGCTTATTCTGTGGTGCGCTCGGCTGTTGCCAGGGCTGTGCGGAGCGTGCGGCCGGGCGAGCACTGGCCTCGCTAACAGCGGGATGCGGGGGCTGCACGGCCGTCTGGCGAACAGCCCCTCCGACACGGAGCTGGCACGTGCTGGCGCAGCGGGAACAGACCCAGGCGTGACAAATTACTGAAAGGGCTCGGCTAAACTTGGGGCTGACAACCACCTGAGCCTGCAGGCCGGCCATCAGCGCTCGATTCATCGCGCAGCCTTTTAGGCTGCGGGCTGCTTGTGGGCCCACTTTAAACAAGGCAGGGAGACTATAAAGGCTTTTCATGCTATGCCTAATAATATCCTGCTGTTTAATGAAAGACCTTGCACATCTAACACATAAGCGTACAATGCGCAGAACAACTGCTAACACACCAGAAGTTTGTACCGATTCTGCTAAATATTGCATGGAAAAAGGAAGTGAAGAGATTTCGACTAGGTTACCTTTACAACTCATAAAATCCTTATTTATGAGATGGAAGATGCCCCATACCACACAAAAGACTGGGAAAAAAGCACTTGGCCAAGCAGCTGGGCAGCTACAGGAGAAGCATCGGAGAAATAGCACACTGAGCTGAGTTTAAGCCAGAGCGCTGTGCAGACTGATCAGTAGCTTCAGAGGTGCATGAGGAAAATCCCAATCAAGTGCCATTCTTGGAGATTAAAAAGCTGAAAGCAGTAGGTGCAGGTACCACAGACTGCTGCATAAACCAGCTCCACTTCACCATCACTCCTCTCAGCACAGCATCCTCCTTACATCTCTCCCAGGCTCCCCTAAGCATGACTACCAGAAGCAGCAGGCAGTCCAGTGGCTCCTGCCATGCAGGCGGCAAGAGAAACGCTCGTGCTCATTTTCACTTACAGCCTAAGCTAAAATTCATTAAGTCACTGCAGGAAATTAAACTAAACTCTCTGCTATCTCCATTTTAATTCATACTTGTATTAAGGAAACAGTTTAGATTCAATAAAAACAAAAAAAAGTCAAGTAAAGTTTTACCAAACTCTAGGAATTTTAATGGAGGCATTAGGAACATCACAAGCGGTAAAGAACCCTTTGGAATATACCTTCTGCCCAAAAAACATAGGTCAAGAAAGCAGCATGACAACACAAATACATCTGATCTCTCACAGAAAATCTTTGCTCTGCAAGTTATTCAAGTTGTGCTTCTTGTATGCAAACAAAACCACTGTTTTGCTACTTCATTGTGTTTATGTCAGAATCTTCTGTAGGCATCACTACATAGTCATCTGCCAGCTGCCCTGGAGTCCCAAGTAACGCGTTTTGAGGATCCAAGAGAACAAAACACATCCAAAGAGTAACAATATAAGATAGATGAGGAGCAGAGGAGAAGACTCAGCATTTCAAGATTGCTTGTACAGGAGGATTCTGAAACATCAATTTTCAATTGCAGCCGCAAGAAGCTTCACATTTATCACCATGTACAAACACTTTCATCCAGATAATCGTGAGTGCAATATTTGATCTGTCAAAACTGCAGCCCTTGTAGATGTGCTGTGCCTTAATCCCTAAGAACCAGCTATGTGATTTTACTTAAACACATTGAAACATTAAGTTGAATATTTTTAATATGAAATGTCACCTCTCTCCTGTGACCTCTCAGCATATGTGACACAAAGATGCTCATGAACACGGAGCCTCATTGTATTATTTAGATCAAGCCAATATGTGCAAAGTGCAAACACAACACATATATCAGCAAACTCCTATCACCAGCTCATTGCTATGCTCTGGGTCACGTGGGGCCAGGAGAAAGCTTGAAGTGCCTGGCTGGCTTTTCTACAGAAGCCTCAAGGCTAGATTGCTGAAGTGAAGCATGCAAATCATGTTCTGAAGGCGGCCTGGCTGCAGAGAGGATGGGTTATGATCTTGAACCCTACCCCGGTGAAGAAGCTGGACAGCTGGCTTCCCTGATTAACTAAGCCCTCATTTATCTGAAGGTTTTGGGCATCCCCTGAGATCTTCAGATAAATGGAGTTATACCAGACATTCAAAGAAGCTGATCAAAATCAGCCTCTTTTAATATGTATGGCAATTTGACCCACCTCTTCAATGGCTACATTATTTTACATTTTGCTTTTACTAAGGCAGAAGTCCAGAGGAAAACGTTTTCACTGAGGACATTTCTATTTATTTCCTATCTTAAATGACAGGGAGAACCATGACAAGGAGTGAATTACTGACAATAAACATATTTAACTGTGGGAAAGCAGGAATTTAGCTCCACTTTGAATACAACAATCAAATATCAGTATTTGAATATTATGAACTTTTATAACCATTTCATCAGTTTAAGAAATATTTTAGTAGTTCAACTATGAAGTATTATTAGTTTGAAAAAAACATTTATAATTTTAATCTTAACTGTTTGCAGTAAACCACAACAACTTATAGCAAGCAGTAGGATGATCTGTGAAGCACTGTGGTAAAACACATGCAGGATCTCCTTCCAGACTAAGAATCCAAAAGAAGACAAAAGGTAGAATTTTTGGAAAATTCACCAGAGATGCAGTTACTGGCTCTAACCTACAAGCATCACTACCACATTCAACTTCCACAACACAAAGCCAGTTTCAGGCACACAGTTTAAAATATAAAGGCTTCGAAAAGCCTTCAAAGTCCGCATCATTTGGGTTCTGCAGGGTCCTAGGGTCAAGATCTGTCCAATGTCCCCCCCTCTGCACATACACACAACATTACACCATAAATGAATACATATTTAGAAACAGAGGGGAATACAGATGATTATTCAAACAGATCCTGAAAATTTAGAACTTATTTATCAACCTCAAGCCTGCTGACCTCAAACAAAATATCAGCTAACCATCACTGCTGATGGTAATGGCAAGCAACTCCTTCACCACACTACTTCTGGGAAACAAACACATTTATATACTCACCAATATATGGAAACAACGGTACCTTTTGTTGACATGGCACTCTTTTTGTGCAAATAAAAGACAAAATCATTTATGCGTTTGTGAACAGGCAGAGAGATAATGGACTGGCTCCTCTTCACAGCTTGTGCCAATGCCAAGGGGCTCTAGCCCTGGGACTGGAACCCAACTGCTTGAAACGACTGTTTCTCTGGCTCCAGAGGGACTCCCAAGGAAGTTAATGTGCACTGTTGACAAGAGCCTATTGCAATTCCCATCCGTGATGTGAATCCCACCCTGAGAATGGCTGGAAGCATAACGGTAGACAGCTCTTTCCAGCCCATCAGACATCTAGGCTGTCTACATACCCACATGCCAACATTTTCTTCCATCCCACTAAGGAGACTTGAAGACAGACAGAATCTTTGAACTAACTGTTAAATACAAGAAAGTGTGCTTCTCAAATCCAGGCTACAGCTTTCCAGCCTCAGTGTTTAAACAGATGATCACACAGGTGAAGTGTGAACATCAGAAGGAAAACCTGTTTTCTGAATAACTTGAGCTCTTGGGCAGGCTTGACAGGCTCTAAGGCAGAGGAAATACAGGGCTGCAGTGAACTTTTGTTTTATCAATTTCCTTTTCAAGATTACAGTTCCAAAAGACTACTACTACATTTCTGACCACCACATGTATTTCAGTATTCTAATTTGTATCATGGTTCTACAAGAAGGGTTTGCTCCTGAGACCATGATAGCAGTTTTGAAAACAAACAAGAACATAAATGTTTGGGACTTACCAACGTAGAATGAAGCAGGGTCCATAAAACTGAGATTATCATAAATGCATTGGTAGATGACCTTTATCCAACTCAAGCCCTGAACAGGACAGAGTTACTGTGCTTTTAAAATGTTGTGATAGGCAATTTCGGTGTGAAACTTGATCTGCTTGATTGGGCTTGCTATCATTTATGGTCTAGTGACTGTCACTACTGCATGACTGAAAACTTTTGGGGGAATTTTAGTAACATATATCCTTCACCAAACAGGTGCAACTAAACTGTACCTGTCAACGACTGCAGATTTATGCGCTTTTTTTAAACCAAAGCATCCGACATTAGAACTTTCAGAGTGATGCACGTCTTAAATCAGTTACTGCAACATGTGAGACATGTATTAGACGAGGCTGACCATACAACCATCCAAGTCAAACCAACGATTCTGTGTAACACGTGGGTGAGATTGGCTCCCTCGCCCTGTGGTCAGCCCCCAAGAAGGCCATTTGTCTGCGATGCAGCCAGGGGAAGCAGGGCTCAACACTCTCCCTCGGCAGAGCAGGGCTGGCTTGTGCCAGAGCTGCTGTTCCTCCTCCTTATCCAGCACAGGCAGATGATCCTCTCTGCAGCATAACTCGCCTCTACTCTACCACCCTTCAGTGTAGAATTGCACAAACGGGCAGCCCTCTTTTCCTACTGTGCTGAGGGGATTTGAAGGAGTAATTCCAGTCAAAGGGCACGGCTGGAGCCCAGAACATCCTGGGGTACAAGAGACATGACTCTCACTGAAGCCGACAGGTACAGAGAGGTTTTCAAACAGATTTGTTGTGGAGTGTTTGCCCAGTGCCTCAGCACTGTGTCTGGAGCTCTGCCACCTCCCTTTCCCTGCGCCAGGCCTGAGTCTTTGCACAGGAATACAAAACGATCTCAGTCCTGACTCATAGAGATGGGGCTTCAGATACCGCCCTAACACAGATTTTAAAAATAACCTGTACTTTGTTCCAAGGAACGTGGCAGACTGCTAAGGCATTTTCCAACACACACTGTGCAACGCATTGGTTTCCTCAAAGACAGTTGCCATCAATTGCTTTAAAGAGGAAAGTGAAACAAAACAGCAACAAAACCACACTTCATATGGCTTCAAACCACCTCCTTGGAAATCAAGTAACAGCAAAATTATACCAATGGTGTCCTGAGGCAAAAAGTTCCAGCTCGTGCTCCTCTGCGTGAAGCCCTGCTCTGGTGCTTGCTCTTGGCTCCTGTTCCTTGTTAGGTAGCGTGTTGCCCAAAGTGAGCGGTGAACCACCAGTCTGGCAGAAGCACTCGCCTGCCGCTCAGGGATATCAAGAATATGTGGCACATTAGTCATGCCAAGTGCTTCAGGGAAGAATTTTGCATTTATTATGAATAAGGCAGAAGACAAACTTTCATCTTAATTTACTACTCCTCCTCCTTGTGGGAAACCCCTGGAGCAGATTCATTATGCCATTACAGACCAATCATTCCATAGTAGGAGTGAAGCAACAATGGGTTACTTTTCTGATAGAAAACAATTTTGTACTTTAATGGCACTCATATTTATCCCTATCTGAAACATTTTGTACTCTAATGCAGATTCCTTCTGAATCTGTAATGGATGTGTCTCATTTGTGCCTTTTAGGTATTCTTGTTTGTACAGCCACCTGCTCTCTTGAAAAACTCTGAAACGCAACTCCTCTTCTTTATTAGCTTTGCTGTCATTGGATTGTTCCTGGTACAGCAGAGATGAAACTGCAGTAGTGCACAAACCAGCAGCAAGACTGGAATACACCCACGTGCCTAGAAAAATGGCATTGTATACCTGCATTGTACAGTCAGCCCTCTGCCCGTTCAAGGTCCACTTAGCAGCTGTACTCTATGCTTCACCATACTGATAAGGCTTTAAAACATTTCAATTGATTAAAATGATGACTTAATTGCCTATTATCAGTTAGGGCTTCTGCTGCACTAACTGATAAATCATTCCACAGGGCACAAAAAGATTTAACCACCAAGAAGCTGTTTCTGAAAGACTTCAATATTCCAAGATCCATCATGACTTCAAGCATGCAAGTTTTTGGCCAACAAATTACTGATGATTCTTCCAACAGATTTTTTTTTCTAGAAGTACCCATATAGTTCCCTATCCAGTCCTGAGAGACGTGCTAAAGGAACAGAAGCTGCTGAAGTCTAATTGAAAGTCTCCTTCCCAGTGCCCCAGAGCACAGAAATGTAGGGGTCCTCTCTCCTGAGGGTGCTGGTGTGAGTTACCTTCTGTCTGTGTTCTCCAGCAAAGTACTTACTCAGCCAGGGAGATAATCTGGAGACTGCAGAATTAAAAATGGGTTGGAGAGGCACAGGGTGGACAACAGGCTGCAGGAGACTGACCTTTGCAAGAACCTCATTAAAAGCAGATCCTGGCCACTTCTTGCCTTGCTTATGCACTGAGCAGGAGCTTATGAAGAGGAGTGGCCACCGTGCAAAGCCTTTGCCATACAGGTCTAGAAGGAAAGCTGGTGGAGGACTGCAGAAGACAAATCCCTAGGTTGTACTTTCAGGGGCATAATTATAACCCTGTTGCTGTCTCATTTCATCAGTGTACATATGGCTGCCAATGCTCATGTTCTGCAATTATCTGACTTGTTCCACAAACAGGGTGATCATAAAGGGATAAATAACTGGAGAAAAGGTCACATGTTACTGAGCAATGCTTCCCCTGTGCTTTGTTGCAGTCTAAATTTCATTCAAACACTAAAAAAAACCCAGCTATTTTAGTAATTCCACTAATGAGCTGTTACTTTCAGACATGTTAGAAAAAAGGTAATAGTACAGAGGTTCAATTATTTGTCATTTATTTATGCCTTCCAGTTCCTTCAAACTGGCTGCTTGAACACGTAGGGATAATATCCTATCCTCGGTCTACTTTGTTAGGTGCATACCAGAATACTATCTTGTTTTACTTTTATTGTCCTCTTTGTTACAGCATATGCGTGTAACAGGAAAGAGGAGGCTTCTTAAGAAAGCTTGCGTATTTTTACACTAAAACAATACTCTTAATAACTGTTTGTTTGTAAACAGCAGCACTAGGATTTTCAGGTTGCCCACGCCACCTTTGCGGGTGGTAAAACTCCCAACAGGTTTTATATCAGGCAAGGCCTGACAACTTTTGAAAAATCGACTCCTGTAAAAATGGCAAGAAAGAGAGACTAATACAAAGCGAGATGCAAGACACTGAATCAACGCCCTTCCCCAACATGCAGTCACTTCAGAGGTAGCATTCGAGCAGTTGCAGAAACAACACTTCATGAAGACAGACGCTGAACTGCATTAAAAGCCTTCCACAACTTTATGGACAAAATCCAGGCCTGTTTGCACTGGGTAGTCAGCATTTGTAATTCTCATCCTTCAGACAACAAAGTGACAGAAAAAGAAACAGAGCCCTTAGGAAAGGAGACTGTTTACGAGACAGCAGTGCTGTTTGGGAGCTACAAACTACTACTAGCGGCATTTTAAACACATTGTGAATGTGCCTTCTGCATAACGTGGGTGCTCTTTGAGCCTGCAGATTGCCCTGTGCTGGTCGGGTGAAGGAGAAAACTGTTATCTCACTAATTTTTGCAGCATGTGTGGACCAAATATTTAATTAAAGTCGGCCCTGGTGCGTGCTATCACACAATATAGCTTATTTGAATGTGCAGCATAAAGACATTGTCCACCAGTGCTTGTGATTAATTCACCGCTTACAGATGGCCGAGCCACGTGGGTATTATTCAGCGTATTCCAAGTGCAAGACCCTTGCTGGCAGGTTGGATGACCTAATGGAAACTAAAGGACCAGAACACACCAAGTGAGAAACAAACACACTATATTCACACAAATAAATTACACATGCTCAGGAATGCTCTGGCACTTCACCTTCTAACAAAAAAGCTCACATCCATGCTGTTAATTTTGTTTTTAGTTTCTAAAGCAGGACCGTTAACACCCACATGCTTTACACTTAAGAAGAGAGAAAACCATATGGATGGGGATTATTATTACTTCCATTTTACATAGGATGTAGGTACAGAAAGACTAAGAAATGTATTTAGAAGTTACACAGGATGATTTTGTGGTTAAGGAACTAGAGAATAATTCATGCCTCAATGCTTTTTTTCCTTAACAGATTTCCTGTCTCTCTTGTTTTAATACTCTTAAAATATAAATGATACATTTTCAAAGCACTTGTGCTAAAAGTGGTATGTTTTAGAAACATAAAAGTGACTTTAATATTTTTTTTTATGAATAGGAATTCTGTATTTTTAAGATCTTAGTAGAACTCATTATCTGTGCAAAGCTGGAAATTCTCTCTCTTGTATGATAAAGCATCAGATTTTGTTATCAGCCTGCAAAATATCCAAAACCTTTGGTTGGTTTTGGACTTCCGCATCTCTACCTTTGGGCCATAGACATGTATTAACTGGGGCATCAAGTTCAGAGGAGAAGCAGAAATAGTTTTCTGGTAGCTTATTGTTTGCATTTGACAGCTGTTGGAAACTGCTTACATGCTGGAAATATTAAGAGTCTTGATGGAGATAAGCAAGGCAGGCAGGAATGAGAAGAGCTGTTTATCACATGGCTCTCATATATGGCTGCAACTTCCTCTGGACAAGTCAGATAAATGATTTGGTCCTAAAATATGCAGAGCAGATAGCAGAATGTTTACTTGGTGCTGTAACTAGAAAATAAAGGTGGCAACCTTTGGTTAAGTGAGTAAAAAGGCTTGCACATTCTCATTAAATGCTGGGCTGTTCTGGAAGTTTACAAAGCCATGGCAATCCCTTTTTGAGTCTACACAGGGGACAATCTTTTCTCTCTCCTACGGACCTTGCTTCACTGAGTTATGCATCTACATCGTGATTAGATTGCTGCAATGTCCTATATGCACGCCTTCACCCTCAGGGCACTCAAAATAAAGCGATACAGAACGCAGCTGCCTGCTTATTAAGCAAGAGTCCATGCTGGGAGTACAGCTAGCCACCCGGCCATGATCTGCGCTGCTTCCCCTTGGGAAATTCCAGGTGGAGCTCAGAGGGACCCTGCGAATGTCCAAATCTGGAGGTGCTATAGTGAGGGGACCTTCTCACAGGGATACTCCGCAGTGAGCGCAGCCTGTGCTAAGCCCAGTCTGGGCTGCAATTCTTTCACCATAAATGGAAAGAAGCTGCTGGTGGGCAGATGCTCAGGTAGCCAGATGAGGTTTTCCTGTCTTTTACTCAGACTTTTAGGAAAGGTGCAGACTTCTAAGGTCGAAGAGTTTTATTAAGAATATCAGTTAATGACAAAATACTGTTGGTAGTCACTTAGATCTTAAAATTTCAGAATGAAAAAGTGATAGCCCTTAAGGGCATAAGAAACAAAAGTTCTTGAAAATGTGTTGTCATGCTTTGGTCATTGCATATATGAAAATAGACAAACACAAATATATGCATACAGATTTAGAGACACATATGGCTGTAAGTGCATGTGTATTCCCTTCTCAGTATATTTTAACAATACGACGATGGTAATACCATCACATCCTCCAAATGCAGGCATATTCACCTAAAGCCAGAAATGCCACCAAACTGGTACACTGCCTCTTAAAAAAATTCAAATGCCACATCAGCTTTAACTCCTTGGCTCAGTCTGTTACTCAGTGCACCTTCAGAAAGGGTACAGGTCACTGCATTTCCTCAGAGTCTATATTTTCAAGCTCCACCACAGCAGTATCAAAGTGAATACCCAATTAAGAATCTCCCGAGATAACAGCATACTCAAAGTCATTCAAAATCTGAATGCACCAGCAATAATCTACATTATTCTCCACTTTGAAAATTAAACAGAGGCAGCAGAAGAGAGAGAGAATGACAGATTCATAATATGAAATTCTTGAGAACTGTTCAGACTTACAAGACGATTAAGCAACTTGCAAGATAACTCTACTACAGTAAATTGAAAGTCAACTTTTGTCTCAACATCACATTTAAACGATAAGGGAAAGCAAGTAGAAATTACCAAAATACTTTCCCTGCACATTCACTTCAGAATCTGGATGCTTTGGAACTTGAAAAAGGGATAATTACTGTCAGCTTAAATATGATAAGTGGTGCAAAGGCAGGAAAACACTTGCAAAATAGCTGACATAACTGCAGAGAGGAATCTGGTTCCCCTAGCTGTGCACCAGCGCATCACCTGAGGTGACGCACACCAACGCTGGGGCAGCCGGGTGGCAGAGAGGGTTCCCACAGCCAGTGGGGCACCAAGGACAGATCCCGTGTCCTACTATTCCATCAAAACCCACCTTGCAGAGCCTACCAGACCCTGCGAAATGAGAGAACGCCTTCAAGCAATCTTCATCCAAAGCACCTTTTAACAGCACAGAGCCATTCCCCATACACTGGCCAGTGTTTTCCCTAAGGTGGCATGGGAATTGCCTTACCTGAGAAATGCCAGCACTGCTGACTGCAGATTTGTGAACCTGCAATGCTCCTGGCAGTTAAACTAACGCACACTTGTGTGTGATTAATGTATATCACACTCTTCCCACTTACTGTTATAATTTATCAGAAAACTAAACGTGCAGCCCTGCAGTACAGCAAGGTGAAAATATGATAAAATTACTTAGAAAATCTGTGTTGAACAGGAAGAGTCCACACTTAATTGTGTATTGGCATATAGACCTTTAGGGGCGGGGAGCAACTGCAGACTCATAAATCAGATGAGATTAATATAATCTCCAAATTTGCTGGCAAAAGCCTGTGTTTCAAGTTCCTTAGCATGAAGCTACAAGTGTTATTTATTTAAATGGTGCATATACAGCAAGGACAAGTCAGTAAACTAGCATGATCCACCTGAACAAAAGGAAGGGCCTTTATTGACTGTAAATAAATTAATACAAGAAGTGTAATTCAGGTAGTTTTGAATCAATCTTTTTGCCCAAAATGAGAGAAGCGAGCCATGTGCTAATCTGACCTGCATCTCACTTGCACATCTTATTGATGGGAGAATCTATGCCTTAAATGAAGAAGTAAAAAGTACTATAAGCCTCATGAGAGGTAATGAATGAGCCACTCTACTGCTTATAAGAATGTAACAGTCAGTGTATCAATCGTACAAACATATTTGATTTCTTGATATTCAATAGTGATGCTTCCAGCTCTTTTAAAATCAAGTATTTTCCAAATGTAAATCTCTGGAAAGCCTGATTTTTCTGAAAACATAAGATTTGACTAACTGTGAATCAGTTACAAATGTTTATAAATATTATTTATTTTTGAAAGAAGATATATCGTAAAAGATCTTAACACAGTCTAGAAAAATATTAACTTAAATGCCTTTATGTTTGACTCCTGTGTTGTCCTCCCCCCAAAAAAGCTCAATGACACTAATTTCTACTGTCCTATGGCCAAACGCCTTCGTGTGCGCACAAGACTGGCTGCAATGAGTTGCTGATGAGCAGCACATGGACATACAGGATTCCTGGAATCTACTGGTATGGGATTTTGTCTCCTGTCACATATGTACAAAGGTCACTTTTATTCCCTGCATAAAACTGACAGGCTAGCAATCTCTCCTTCAAATTCTCACTCTTTGGTTAAGGCAAAATCTTTTAAGATTAATTTATAATTAGATTTTTTCACATACTCAAGGTTAATAAACCATCACAGACGGTTTGATAAAAGCATAAGGATCAGGCAGCTACAAGAGCGAAATATAATTACACGAATAATTTTGCCCCTTCTAGGTTATTATAGCTCTTTTCATTATTTCTGGGACTAACACTACACAGCTCAGTTCCAGGTCTATTATATGTGATAATTTACATTCAGTACAATCAGGAATAGGTAACCGTGGGGCTGCTTATCAAATCCATTACGAGTGACACCATTTGCAAGATGCTCAATGCTAAATGTACTTGTTGCTGCAGTGATACAGGCTAGGAAATTGCCCTACATTAGAGGACAGTGAGCAAGAATGAGTTAGAAAGAGAACATCAAGATGGGGATGCCCTGGCCTTAAATTAAAAAATAAAATAAAATAAGGAGAAGGTTTAGAATTCTAATCTGGCATATTCACAACCCTTGTTCCAAAGCAGAGAAGACCCAGGGACTGCACAAGAGGCTCTGGAGTAACAGACACAAAACATCAAAAAGCATCTTCTCTGGTCTGATTTTGTGAACCAAGAGAGCTTGGGGGGTGGGGGGGGGGGGGCGGTGTGTGGTTAATTTCAAGCCAATACTTCCACACTGCCCCTTTCTCTTTCCGCACAAGCCCCGATAACTCCTGCTCTACCTGAGCACACCAGGGAGCCCCAGGAGCGGGGTCCCTGGCTGGCAGCCGTCCCCACTCCTCACCCCAGCCACCCGGCACAATCCCGCTGTTTGTTCCTCCACAACAATCAGGCAGGCAGAGCGCAACACCTGGTACTTTGGTCGGGCCCCTCCTTGGCAGCTGACTGTGAAATCTCCCTGCCAGGTGGTTCCACTTCAATTATATTAGCAAGGCATTGTAGGGTTAACAAGGATCCAGAGGAAATCTTTTATTCATATAACACAGTATGCCTTTTGTTGATCTTTGAATAATGTTGCTTAAAATCCATTAAATTAAAATACTCTTTCAAGCATGCAGCCTGCAACAGGTACAGAGGAACGCACGCAGCACTGTCTGCCTGAGCAGCCTTGTCGTGGGCACAGTTGTGTTGGTTAAATTTGATCCCCAAAACCAGATGATTATGTCAGCATTTAAAATAACATTTTTTTTCCCTGGAAGTGACCTCTCAGTAGGGGGAACGAATTCCCCTTTCATTGCATAGCTCAGCCAGTGGGCACTCTGTGATATCTCTCCATTTCCCCAAAGGAGTAAATTAAAATTCTGGTGCATGTTTATGAAATCTGCTTTTTTTTTTTTTTTTTTTTTTAACTTGTAAAATGGGGAGAGGAGGAAGCAAAACTTCACAAAAAGGCAAGTCAATGCAACAGTTTCACTTCCACTAATTTCTTGGCCATTGATTCCTATCATCACTTTTAATTATGGAGCAAGAGACGAGTTAATGACTGAGCTGTATGAAATACTATTTAAACAACCAAGTTCTAAATTCAAGCACAGGAGAAATTATGGTGAAAATGGAGCAGGAGTTCTGGGGACGATGCTGAAGGGCTGCTTGGTCGGCTAAGCAGCATGGCTCACAATCACTTTTCTCATGCCTCAGAGGGTCAGTTTTAAACGAACTTCAAAAAACTGTGAGAACAAGACCCCATCATAAACAGACTGTTGTGTACTGGAAGAACAACACAAGTGCTGAAAGCTGTCGCAAGACAGTACAAAAGAAAAACTGCTTGTACATATAGCAGAAAGTAGACTACAGAAACAACATGAAGGGCTTTGAAAAGCCAGCAAGGTGGTCAGAAAGGGCACGTGAAGGGCAACTGGAGACCTTGCTGGATCAGGGATCTCCATGTTTTCAAATTAAAAGCTATTAAAGCCCACTGCAGCTGAAGAGACAGGCTGGCGTTGGGACACAAAAGCTGCACATCACAGGAGAAAGAGATGGAATGATCCATCCCTGTCGTGAAGAACCCCCAGGGGCTCAGAAGATTGGGGTTGCACAAACACACCAGAGAAAGCATCAGTGAGCAATTCTGCTGCATAGGCAATGAGGCACTGGCAAAGGCTTTAAAGTGCTGCCCATCATCAAGGTGTCTGGGTTATGGAGTAGGCACTTGCACTGCGATGAGATTATGGCCAATTCACAGAATGGCAGTGCTTTGTTAAAACCGAAAAGTAATCTGATTTGAGAAGGCAAATGAGTGAGCTAGAGCTGACAGAGCAAGCTACGATTTAAGAGTGGAAATCCTATATGAGAGTCAAAAGTAACTTCTGCTTATGCTCCCTGAGAGTGAACAGCAGGCAGGAGAGGTGGGTGGAACACAGGTGACAACTGTGCAGCTCTGGTCGCTTCTACAAGGCTATTAAAGAACCTGTGTAAGAGCTGCTAGTGAA
This sequence comes from Clamator glandarius, assembly GCA_033459285.1. Lineage (NCBI taxonomy): Eukaryota > Metazoa > Chordata > Aves > Cuculiformes > Cuculidae > Clamator > Clamator glandarius. Next base: position 406,845 of record JAUNZM010000483.1, on the reverse strand, counting down.
AGAGCAGAGCTGTTCTGCTCAGCACAGCCCTTTCCATCTGCTTCCTGCCAGACCATTTGACACGTCTCATTCTCCAGACACCACAAAACGCTCCTTTGTATACTTCGTGGAAGATGACTACAAATCACCTCCTGGACTGACCCTTCCCCAGCACGTGTCTTGGAGTACCATCCCCAGCTTTACACACGGGAAGAAGGATGCCAACAAAATGTGTGCACCAGGGAGCTAAATACCTGGTACGCAAGCCTTGTTGGACCCCCAGGCTGGGCTGTTCAACTCATCTCAGGACATGAAAGGTGTCCAGGTTGCACAGCCCTCATCACAGAAACAGAACGAGCAGACACCAGGGAGTTTTCTTCTTGTTCTTGGCTTCCACTGAAATGCACAGCTTTTTTGGTGTTAACACTATTTCTTGAAGACAGTGTCCTTAAAGTTGGATTTCTGAATTTCTTTGAAGTCATTAACTGCTGAGTCATTTCAGAACTAAAAGTTGACAACGGGGATTCCAAAGAGAGAGGAGGAGAGCAGAACATGAGTTTTTAATGAAGCATCAAGGCTGGTGGAAGGAAACAGAAAAGGAGAATACACAGGGACAGTGACCTAGGAAGAAGCTATGCAGCAGCAATGCTGCCATTGCACCTCATGAGCAAACATTTCAAGTGCAGGCTTAGGTAAGATTGTTCTTTCTTCAAAGTGTTTCCTCCCTCTACCCCAATTTTTGCTAACTCTTAAGTTTACCAATGAAACACTCGTCTAGCTGTATGCTTTCTGAACCATCTTTGAATTAAAATTTATTTTCTAAATAAAATAAGAAAAAAAATGAAAAAGTTTTGAACATGCCTTACTTTACTGTTAAATTTGTAACTGTTTTTATAATTACAGCTATTTGTAAGCCATAGTCTTCTACTGCTTGAGAAACACAATGGGTAGATTTTCTGAATTCTGAGCAGAAAGCTGTTCAGCACATTAATAATATGAACACAAGACAACATTTTTCTTACAATATCCATCACCAGAGAATACGTTATGGTTAACTTACTCTCTCAAAACACAACCACCAACCTTCGCCCAGTTTTAAAAAAAAAAGATGGATTTTATCACTCAATTGACAACTATTCTGCCTTCTACAGAACATAATAAACACTGAGATAACTCCTGTGCAGTTACACACTAACACTTCCCATATCTACCTTCTTTATATTCACTGAACTATTTCTTCACAGTCAGTAACAAAAGGAGAACTGTCTCTGGTAAAAGTTAAAGTATATAAACAGGTACATAAGAGCTATAAACAGCTCTTACCCCTGCAGATTTGTCATGACGACTGTGTCAGGACCTACACTGGTCCCCTGTGACATGAGTTGGTCCAGTGAGCAGCCCGCAAAATTTCATCCATTTGCTGGAAAATATCCACTACAACACAAGAAGAAGCCATCTAAATAATTTCACTTGCTAATTAACTTTGGAAATACATTACAGTCTTCTCTTCAAGAGTAATTTTAAAAGATTACAGTGCTTATTGCACGACCAAGCTTCCTTTCTAGTTTAAAACCAAAGTATATGACTTTGTAAAACAGCAGTAACACCAATGCATGTTTATTTGAAATTAAATATTTGGCTTTTTTACAACTTCTGTTCTCAATAAATGCCTTGGCTTTACCATGGCATTTATCTGTGCAGGCACACTGTTATCTGATGCTGGTGTATAACACCGTTAATAAAACTGCATATTTGTATGATGCTACCTTGAGCAAGGTTTGGCTACCAGGGCATTAAAATCTGCCTATACGAAGCAGATACTGTTTTCCAGCTCAAAACAATGACCAGCACTTCTGAGTGAAAGGAGAGAAAGTGAACATTAGCACATCAAAGGCCTCTTTCTGAAAGAAGAAAAATTGCATGATGCACACTTTAATCTTTCTGACAATCTATGCATGGATTGAACTGAATTCTATTTTTCACACAAATGTGAATGCTTGATATGAGGACATCTTTACCAACAGCAAAAGAGAACAGGGGAAGATGTGCCAGCACAGTCTTTGAACTTTTAAAATATGAATTAACATGCAATAATATTTAACCACTAATAGGACAACATCTTTCTTATCTCTCCTAATAAACCCAAATTACATAAAACACATTTTACAGGCAATGTACAGAAAAACTGTTGTAAATATTTTAATTTTAAAATAAAAAAATAGTAAACAAAATAGAGACAACATTAAAATCATCAGGAAACTGTACTATTTCAAGTCAGTTACCCACTACAGAACAGCCTTCAATGTAATTCACTTAATTAACACTTCTATTTAGCTACCTCAGGGTGGAATGGGACCTGTGCTTATAGATTTAGAAGAAAACATTGCTAAAATATGTACACAACGTATATTACACTAATCATGTTCATTCTGCTGTAGAAAGTGCAGAGATTTCTACATTTAGACCTTCTTGCACTGCAGAAGACTTGTGTCAATCAGCCCAGAGACGCAAACACTTCAGACCTTCTCTGTTTAATCCTGACAGCTCTCCACTCAGCAGAGTACGAAGAAGTGCTTTCAAAAAACAGCAGTACATGCCAACCGCACAATACTACCTACTGTGGTTTAACTCTGGCTGTCAACATCATGCAGCCGCTCAGTCACCCCTCCACCCTGCCCCGGATAGAGAGGAGAATGGGGAAAAAAGGAAATCTCATGGGTTGAGATAAAGACAATTTAATAGGACAGCAAAGGAAGAGAGAATGATAATAATAAAAGAATATACAAAACAAGTGATGCACAAACCACTCACCACCCAACGAGTGATGCCCAGTCCACTCTCGAGCAGCGATCACCAGCCTCTGGCCAACTGCCCAGTTTACATACCGAGCATGATGCTGTAAGGCATGGAATATCCCTTTGGCCAGCCTGGGTCAGCACTCCTAGCTGTGCCCTCTCCCAGCTCTTTGTGCACCTGCTCCCCAGCAGAGCATGGTAAGCTTAAAAGTCCCTGACTTTGTACAAGCACTGCTTAGCAATAACTAAAAACATCAGTATGTTACCAACACTATCCTCATACTAAACACCAAACACACTGTATCAGCTACTAGGAAGACCTTTAACTCAATCTCAGCCAAAATCAGGACACCACCAAATGCTGCAAGAATCCCTTAGCAATGCAGCTCTCCACAATCTCTCCATCAAATCATTACTTCTTGCAGCAAAACACTGCAGACAGGATGACTTTGATTACCTGCCTTCCAATGAGGTGAAACTTGCTTTTATTCTGTTCCTTAAAACCTGCAGCTAAAAGGAGAGTGCAGGTAATCAGAACTAAGTGTGATTCAGCAGCTACACACCTGGAAAATGGTTCAGCACCTTTGGAGGATTGCGGCAAGATAGTTACTCACAACCACACATTGACATGGACCAGCACACGTCAGCAGAGCCAAGAGAGGCAAAAGGAAAAGGAGTGAAGAGCAAGATGTTTCTCCTTTCATTGCTTCACCAAGCTACTCTGTTTGCTGCTAAAATTTCACTAATATTGTCTGTACCCTTTCCTTGCTAACAGCAGGTTAAACTGCTGAGTCCAGATGCTTACAGAGAGCAGGAAAGGGACTGAACAGAAACCACAACTTATCATTTTCGTCATGTAAACAGAACTGCATCTTCACAACTAACAGCTTATGAAGGAATAGCATGATTTTATAAACCAGTCTTATCTGGATGAATTTGTCCCTAAAATAAAAGCATAATTAATTTGCTTATAACTCAACCACAACCAGTGGAACGACATCTCTGAAGAACTTAAATAAGATTGTGCCTGACTTGCAGAACACCATCAACAGAGAAAGTGGAGGCAACAAAGCTAAGCCTCATGCACCTGATACATCTCACAAACCTGTACATTCCCAAACAGAACATGTACACTTCCCAAATAAACTTAAGAGAAACCACATTTTCCTTGCACATACATCAGCAACCGGAAAGTTAAACTGCTTCGGATACAAAAAAGAGCAACAAAGCACATTTAGATTCTCCTAAATGACTGTTAAAATGTGGCGTCATCAGTGAGAGGATGAGTTAGTATATAGAAATACTGCAAAAAGAAATAAAAATAACTGTCTTGGAAAGTTATCTTCCAGGGCAATGATGACCTGTGACACACATGTTAGGACTGGTCCAAAAAGAGGACAATGGCATGGGGAACACTCATGATTAAAGATTAACATGGCTGGGAAGCGTTGTGACATAGGAAAGTTTGCCTGTGCCTTATCTTAGACACCCACTATGCTGTAAAATCGTACATTGAAGGTAAAAAAAAACCCCAACCCAGAAGCTCTCTATACTCATTTCGCAAATAACATCTGAAATTTATAAAGTAGGCAATGTAGTTCACTTTTCTCACCACAGTGGCTCCAACCCCACGCCTCAGACTTAGACTTCACTTCATGTTTTGCTTCTCTGGGATCCAGCCTTACTCAAAGCACTGGCTGAAACACATATTGGGGGAGGAAAGAATGACTCAAGCAGACAGATGGTGTGCCTTTGGATGCTGAAAAGGGTTTTGAGGCAGTAGTGTGACTTAATTCTTGACCTGAATATATAAGGTAAACACAGCTCAATCCAAATAAGGTAAAGCATAACCACAGTACCACAATACCATGCTGTATATAAAAACCAGGAACAGACCATGAATGCAAAAATGTCCTAGGAAAAAGTGTCCTTTTTCTCCTTTACCAGTCTCTCTAGCTCCAAAGTCACTCACAACAGTAATTTGACATTCTCATTCAGCACAAGTGTTTGACTATAAATTCTTACTTTAGAAGTCTATGACTGCTTTTCTTAAAAATCCTGACACTCTGAAGATACTGCTGCTTCTGTCTGATCACAGAACAGGAAGCTACTTTAATTTTTTAAAAACACAACTATTTATTCATTCTGCATAAATCCTTGACTTAGAATATCACTGCACAGTCCAAATGCACAGATGTACACCAGCAGAAACACTGTACTTAGGAACTTCTGTCCTACTGTTTTCTCCCAATCCTGGGCCATTATTACTTTAGTCCCTATGATCGTAGAATAAGAGAATGGTTTGGGTTGGAAGGGTCCTTAAAGATCATTCAGTTCCAATCCCCCTGCTATGGGCATGAGACACCTTCCAAAGGATAAGGTTGCTCATGGTAACTTCAGCAGCACTGGTGGATCTCACTCCATCCTAAAATCTCATTATACTGAATGCTACAAAAAAAAAGGAAAAAAAAGAAAAACGACACAGTTGGCTCACTTGACTGACTCTTGATGCTCTAAATGTAACATGAAGATGAAATGCAAGGAGAGGAAAATCTGTCTCTGCATGCATCGTATTTCTAATGTTTTCCCAAAAAGTGCTAAAATGAAAAATGAAATGTTTTGCTTACTGATCCCTATGTGTCTTCTTTAGCAACACAAGGAAAGATTAAAAATTCTTGTTTGGGGCATTAAAAAGAACACTGAAATACTTGGAGCCTTTTATTTGTAAACACCGGTTTTATAAATATCATAATAGACAGGGAAAATTGAAACTAAAAGTAAAATCTCTCCACTTTGCTTCCTGAGATCCCAGCACCTTGTCTATTGACTTTTGGGATTCCGCAATACACGTTGCTGTGGTATTTAAAAAAAACGGAAATGCTGGCATGCAAATCCTATTCAACAACTTGAGAACACTGAGGGCTTTTACAAGGCAAAGAACACGTTAAAAGTTCATTAATTAAACAGTGCTTGTGAACAGATGGAATGGCTATCGGGGCTCTAATTACTGTAAGTTGGTACAGAGGTTCGCAGACCTTAATGAGGTTCAATAAAATGAATGATTACACATCAATCACAATTAGAGAAACCTGTAAGATGAGCTGAATTATCATGGCAACAAGTCATAAAACATGGGAGCACAAAACCCAACAGCCTCTGCAAAAGCCTGTAACGAAAATGGTTCTGAATGAAAGCAGTTCTTTGGGATTGGAACAATTCCTTTCTACTGCCAAACCCATAAAAATGCTCTTGTGATTTAAGTCTAAAGGTTGCACTGTTCCTCTCTGACATCCCAGAGGATTGATTATCCATAGGAGAGAGCAGGGCACTACAGCACCTAAAAGGTTAGCAAAGCAAACTAGGCGTTGCTCTGACAGATGACTAGTTCAGGAAATGAAGGGAATGCAAGCCCTTTGCTGCACATGAAATACATTATTGAAAATAAAGACACCAATGCTTCTTTTTATCTTCCCAGCGAAATAGAGATGTCAAACATCAGCTGTTTAAACCCAGTACAATTAGAAAATGTGACTCTCTGGAAAACTGTGTAGCTGGGGTTATGATATGCATAGGTGATTGCTACCCCTACAACTCCCAACCTGTAAATGACATGGAGTTTTATTTAAAAATAAAGGACAAATAATCCCAGCCGTTTCATTTCTTACCACCAGAGCTGCCTGTGGGAAGAAGTGTCTTCAGAGTTTTGATATTCCTAGCAGTAATAGATGCTGGCAGAAGGGAACGGAAGATCAGAAGATGGAGACGGAAATTAATAGTAAGGAGCGGAGTTCACTTATGATATGGGAAATCTCTGAACATCAGCTTCAGTGCTTGTTCCCCAAAGTAACAGACACTGCTCTATACTTCTATCACCATCTCTGTACTTCTTAATGGTGCTGTTTGGCAGACCCATCACTTAAATACTCTAGAACTCAACCTTCAATACTAGGAAAGTAATTGGAGTTACAGGTATGGCACAAATTACGGTAAGATATTTCATGAAGAACAGAAGAGAAAAAATGACTAGCAAGGTTTCACATTATTACACAGATGAAAATGAACGAGATGCATAGTCCCAAACTGGTACAATAAATCCAACTATTCAGGAGAAGTTACAGTTGCAGGTTCTCAAAAAACCTGTCCCAGGCCAAATACCAGAAAGCATTAAAACCAGCAAATTAACTGAGATTTTTTTTTAACAGAAAATGCTGTACATGTACTAGATTGTTACTTAGCATTATATTTAAGAAATCATTAAAAGCCATCTGCTCCTGTTTATACACTAGAAACCTGACAGTTAATCTTACTGTGAAACACACACAAAAGTATGGTACTGAGAAAAGAAAAAATACCAATTAAATATGCCAGCCAATAAACCAACTATGAAAAAGTAGTGGCTTTCTCCTACTCCTTCCCTCTTGCTGTCTCCACATTTACATCACCAATCAAATTAAAAAGTCCTCAGTAATGGGAGCACTTGAAAAGTTTCTCTGGTGCTTGTTGAAGGAAAGCACTTCCTCCTTACAGAATTATGTAAGATTATGGCGATACCCACTACAGCAGTGTTTACGTAATAGAGACAAAATTAATGCACCTCATCCTTTTAATATCAGCTGCATAGAATCAATCAGGTTGGAGGGAAGTCAGGAGGTGATGTAGTCTCAGCTCCTCAACGCATGGACACCATCAAATTCAGAAGCTCCTTTTTACTAAGGGAAAAACAAAGCAATTAAGAGGTATTCAAGCTAAACCTAAAAACATTTTTCCCATTTAGTAAATGATTTCTTAACTTTTGAATAAAGTGATTACAGCATGTTTGGTTGATTAAAAACCATCTACTGAATTCAGGTTTCTTTAAAAGAGACAAAGAAGTCTGAAACAGGATATAAACCTACATTGGTGCTCACGCACTTGTATTAATGCAAGTGCCCGGACAGTTGGGGACACACACATTAAAATGCTAGTGTACACATATAGCTGGTTCTGCACCTTTGCACCTTCTCCCCACCAATGGAGAGGCTAACGTGCATTTTTAGGGACCTGGGAACTGCCTTGCTGGATCAAAATTGCAAACTTTGAAGTTGGCACTCAGGCTATGGCCATGATGCCTCTCCTGGGATCAACTGGAAACTCTGCAGCAGGCTAGCGTGGAGTCACCAGTCCCCCAAAAGCTTTCAAACTATCCTCTGGTAAAGACTTAGTCAAGCCAGGACTTCTCCTTAAAACTACTCCCCCCCGCCCGGAACATTAACCTGTATGAAGCACCACCTGCAGGTGTTTCCTATAACACGTTGCTCACAGGGAGCCCAAACTGCAGAGCTCAGCCACCTTCATCTTTCCCCACAGGTCCCTTTGTTCCTTTGTTGCGATGAAGGGAGCAGGGAGTTTCCTGCCACACTGCCTGCTCTGTTCCCTACTGCTCATACTTCCCTTATGCTTTTTGTCTCGTAACAACAGTAACAAGCTTCAGCTTTTCACTCTCTAACGAGTCTTTTCATGACCTATATAATTCCACATTCACAGAGCACCCATGTGCTGTGCAACCAGGAGGTGCCTGAGTTCTCGCTGAATTTTGCAGTTCAGTTTGACGGTTACACTGTAAAAGCCAAGACGCATCCTTTTCATCTAAATTACTCGGGGTAATTTAACTTAATTTTATTAAAATGTAGAAACGATCATTGTACGTTCTGCACAAAGGAGTTAGATTGGAAGGTTAAGAATCAGCATCAGTGACACAAGCAGCTCCCTCTAGTTGGAAAGCGTATCATTTTTCTCCCCAAAGAGCTAGGATATAAGAAAGAGAGCTAGATATTACAAGCTTCCTAAAATAAGCGGCTTGGTAACTTGCACTGTAACATATGATCATTGCAGATCTACAAGCTACACTGCTTTGATTCTCTCTGAAATGAAAATAACTTTTTATTATCTGTGCTGACTTCTATTTTTGTAATATGAGACTACTAAAAAGTTAAAATTCCCAACATTTGACAATTAATCTACTTTGGAACAAACCCAATTACCGTCTGTTCAAACAGTGATTTGAAAACTGCATTTTACTGCAATTTAAAGTAACCGTTAGAACTTGCATATGCTTTACATAAATATAGGGTTTCATATATTGATCCAGAAGCCACCCCCTTACATTTCTAAGGCTTTGAAACTAAAGAAGAGGCTTTTTAGCCTGAGGGGTTAAAAGTGTGGGTGTGGAAGTGGGCTTTTGTTAGAAAAATTAGCAATGCTATGAGTCATTGTGCATTAGCGGCAGAATAGTTTTGCATCTTGTATGAATCCAGACACCATATGCCATGCGAGGGCCTGCTACTTTATGCGGTGCCGCTGCTGATGGGCGGCCACGTGGGCATCCCCAGTGGAAAGGCTGTCTGCACACGGCGGCGAGCGCAGGAACCCGGTGATCCGAACACGCTGGACATTGTCGCGAGCAGCAGGAACAGCTGGTAAGCTAGCAGAGCTAGCAGAGCTAGCAAAGCCAACGCGCCACACCGGCGGCGGCCAGCCAGCATTCTAATGAGACAGCGAGCATGCACAAAGCCTGCCGCAGAAGGCAGCGACCCCAGTGCTCTCAGGTCCTGCGTGGTCCAGATTTTGGAGATTTTAGCCTGCTCCTTGGAACCGCACTGCTGCTGCTCCCCTGTACCCACTGGTCTCCCCAGTGCTGCAAGCAAGGGCTCAGGCTTGCGTTGCTCAAATACAAATGCCATCTTTATTCTTGCCAGCCATGCAGTAAACGGGCCAAGTGACAACCCTTAGGCAGGTGAAACTCATGCCAAAGCCAGTGTGTTTTGACCATGTGAGGACTGCACAGCCTGGATTAAATTTAACGTCAATTCAGACAAAACTACTTTTTTTTCCACCCACCTGTGACCAAAGCCAAACAAAAATAACCCCAAGAAATCCAAAGTGCAAGTGAGCGCTCAGAAGTGCATTTCCAAAAGCTACAATGGAGATCTTAGCTACATAAATCCCTTCAAAGTTAATAAAGGCAGAAGACCAAAATCATCAAAACGTTGAAAATAAAAAGAACATAAACCTCTTTAATTTCTTTGCCATATAAGTAAAACAAAACCCAACAAAAAAACCCCATAAGACTGAATGCAGTACTTAGTAGTAACCTGAATATATCACTTTTGCTTCTGTCCAGCTTTAAAGAAAGCACAAGTTAGAGGTTCTTTGTCTAACATGGCAGATAGCTTACAACATGGAAATATGATGTTTGAACCTCTGTATATGTTACTTGGAGAGCAAAAGCTTGAGTTCACATCTTACTATAGAAGGTGCGTTTACCTAGAAGTCACAAACACAAAATATACTGACTCAATATTTGTTACCACAAACTAAACCCAAGGCAGTCTTCTATCACAGCATCCTGGGAGCTCTTTAGCTAGGACAAGATTACGCTAACAAAACTCATGGACTGCAGGTGAGAGAGAGAAGGGTGGCCAGTTAATCAAGACAGTCCCTGCCAGGCTGCTGTAAGCACTGTGAGGCACCCTGCAAATACAGACTAGCTACCAGCCAGCCAGTACAAACCCGAGAATCTGTACATTGCCCTCTTCAGCCCTTCCTCACTGTGCTCTTCAAAAGATTAGCAGAGAAATCTACTGCATTTTGCTTGCAAGTATATGAAGAGCTATATTGTGCTTTTACAGATTTAAACTGCATAAACAACACTCCCAGCAATCTTAAAAGCAGCAGTGGTACACAAACCCTTTTGCACAAGTCAAGTTTCATTCAGCGCTAGCAACACAAGTTTAACACAAGAACACCATTTTCCTGCAAAATTACTCATGAACAAAAAAAAATTTACTGATGAAGAAATGGAATAAAGAAACCAAGGGTTTCATTCAAAGCAACAGCTTCGACATGGCTTCCAACCCCAAATCCTAACCTACTGCTTATACTTCATGCACCATACTATTTCCAGCAAGACCGTGACCTTTCAGTCTTTGGTAGGGCCTAGAGGGGTATGGCTGTGTATTTTAGGAAGCTTGTTTGCACAGGTACATCACCTAATAAATCCAAAGTTGAGTTTGGGGTTGGGTTGGGTTTGGGTTTTTTCCCCTATTTCTGATATATCACCGAGTGAATTCACTTTTCCATTTTTTAAAAAAAAATTTGGTTCATTATGTCATTTAATCACAACCTCATTTTTGGAAGTAGCCATTAAATCACTTAGCAAATAAAACCCATTAAAGCTGTTCGGGTTTATTTACTCTTACTAAAGAGCACAGTTGCTGCCCAGAGATGACCATCACTATGGGTAGCAGTCACTGCTATTTAAAACTCTGCTGCAGAACTAACTTTCTCAACCAATGGAGAAAATTAAGATGCCTAATGTTACAGCAGAAAAATAAACTGCATTGTTAATGTGCAAACTTCACCGCTGCCTCCTTTGCCTTCTGTAAAACACTGACGCTCACCAGCAGTTCACAGTGATGCGTATACACGACATGCGTTTAACAACACGGACAGGTACATACAGATGCAAGCACACAAATACAGAACTTTAAAACCATTGTGTCTGTCCATCACTCAGCAGCATGTAAAGTTCAAATCCGCAGAAGCATTATATACTCTTTATATGTTCACAAGTGGGATGCAGTAGATTTCTCTGCAAGTCTATGAAGAGCGCTTTTTATTCATAAGAGCTGAAGAGCCGCCTCCACAATCCCATGTAATGCCACCTAAAAGCTTTGCCTCGCATGACTTATTACAGGCTGGAGCAGATTAGAGGCATTGATCGCTGCCTGGAGAAGGTTCTTGCTGCGAGGAGGGAAGGCAGCCACCGAGACAGACAGCCCAGCCATCGATCTGCTCCAGCAGGGAGCTGTGCTGCAGAATGAAGGTCAGTGCTGCTTTACACCACACCATACAGCCACTGCCGCGTTCATCAGCATCCCTCAGAGATTGCTGCGATGGGACCGAATACTTCTGACTGAAACTCAAACCCTGGTGTGAAGGCTGCTTACAGCAAGCACCAGGAAAGCGAAGGACAGCAAAGTAAACCTGCTGCTCGCATCTGCAGACAAAGCGGCAGAAGATAGACTGCAGACAGACACTCCTGCGAGCCAGCACTGATCACTGTGGCAGAAAACTGTCAGATGTCGTGTCATATAAATTGTCACAGCACCTGTGACATATGCTTTAGAATTTCATAGCAATTTCTAACAGCATCTATATGGCTCGAGGGCATAACTTCTTTGGACACAATAAAGCGAACAAATTGTGAACCCTTCCCTGAAAAGAGTAACAGGCTTTCTATTTTATTCCCATGGTATGATCAAACACCTCTAACTAAAGCAGAGTTCAAACTGCAAGCTCAACAACATACATTTTGAAAGGTATATAAACTGTGTTTTCAGGGATCTGACGTTACATGCACCTACAAAGTACAGGACACGCATTCACAGAGTTAAGTCCATCATAGCAAATATCTACCTTTTTTTCAGTCTCTGATAAAGCAGGTAAGCAGATCAGTCGCTCTACATTAAGTTAACCAGAAATTGGCTTAAACCAACAAAAGGAATTAATTCAGAATTCAAAGTTGATGTTCTTGGCTTAATCATCTCGATTCCAGACAGGACATACTAATGTATAGTAGATGTGTTAATATCTGGATGCAATATAATGACATGAAGTTCTGGATATCTTTTATTATTATGTATTTGGACAATTGTTTGCTTTTATCCTAATGAACTGCTTGTTTGGTATAGCTAAGCAGGCACACCATATTCATTACAGTGGATTAAGAGTTATGCATGTATCAAATTACTCCTCCAAAGCAGGGGCTGTGTTTTCTCCTGGTCCACAAACAGGACTGCAAACCGTAAGCAGGGAAATGGTGACATCCAGTGCTCAGATATTATGAAAAGCATATGCATCCTTGTCATGCTCTTTTTAATTTGTTCTAACGCACAGTCCCCTTTAGTGTCTAATGCAGAGATGCACTGCGTCACAGCAAAGTACTGTCATGAACCTCCATGATAAACTTAAGAAGACTTTAAAACTCTTCTATGTTCAGGTCTTCTCTTTGAGTGAAAACAAATAGTGCAAATAACTTTGGAAACAATACAACAATCTGATGCTGTGGTAGTTTTTTGGTTCTTACCAGACTAAGAATACTTAGGTCAGCCCTTACATATTAATGAAAAGGGCAAAAGCAGCATAGATTATATTAGAGATTTGTTAGGATTACATCTCACTTGCACAGCTACCTGAAATGGGCAGTTTTGATGACAAAACCAGTAGCTATCAGACACAGGTCTGCATGTCCACACAATCAGTTTATTTCTTCTTTCCATGTAGAGAAATGCTGCACCGCACTCATCACAATGCTATAGAAGAGTATGAAAAATAAGAATCTACAGGCTGAACAAGAACAAACTCCTTTTCTCTCCCTAAGATCGACACAATCTTAAAAGTGAAATTGCTTGAAAAGATACTTTTATTATAAATATATTAATTCTCAGTAGATCCCAACAGGAGCTAAATCCCTACTTATTCATGGGAAGATGCAGGCATCTTAAACTGCTAAGAAAATCATTCAAAGACTATAAGAAATAAACAAAGTACACAGAAAACCAGCCAACTGGTGCTTGCATATAGGGATATCTTACATCCTTCAGTAGGTGGTACACAAAAAGCTGGTCAAATACAGGATAACACTTCAGAAGAGTCAGAATCTCTCCTGCTTTCCATCAATTCAGTTAGTGAGACCAGGAAAGACTGGAAGTACAACAATGCAATGCAATGGTGGATGAAAAAAGGTGTTAAGATATTGCAAGTAACATAAAAATAATTTTTCTATTCAAAAGAAAACTTTTTCAGTAGAGGAATGGAAACAGACACAGGCATTTACAGTCAGCTACATAGAGCCACTTCACAGTCCCCACAGATCATAACAGCAATTCACCAAAGGTTCCTCTCCATCACTACGGCCATTTTTCAACCTCTGAGAAGCTTTTCTTTCCAGTAGGCAAAAAGGCTCACAAAGCATAGCTCCACCTTACATTTACACATTTTTCTAAACACACCACTTCTGGTACAATTTTTCCAACAGTACAATTTAAAGAAGGGTTGTCTTAACCGTGAGGATAATTCCTACACTTTTTGATGATAAAAATTACAATAAAAGCTATAAGAATTCAGGATGTTTACCTCTATTCTTATTCTGAAACATGTGATTTGGGAAAGTATAAGCAACTTGGTTATGAAATTTCATAACTGAAATATGAGTTCAACTTCTAGATGACTAAATAAGAACGATTTAATTCAAGGAGAAAGGAAATTACTCCACTATGAAAGAAAAGCTGGAGTCTAAGCAGTCAAAACTGCATTTTCCTATGCATTCCAAGGGAAGAAAAAGCTCAGACATCACCATCCCCAAAGCCCAAAGTCTTTTTGGAGACCAACATTAAATTATGGACCAAGGAAAGCACCCAACAAGCAGACTGAGTTACATTTTCATACTTGGAGCTCACTAGCACCTGAGCTTAAAAACTGTCACCTTAAACAGCAGCTGTAAATCAGACCAATATTAAAGACTTAAATACAAACCTTGTTTCTTCCCTGTTTATCTTTACAGCCAAGACAAGCTCCCAGAGATATGCACTACTGCAGCTTAGGGTGACTGGGACTCCAGTATGTGCAAGATTTCAAAAATCCTTTTCAGTATACAAATGATTTAATACATGCAAGAACAGAGCACAAAATGCAGTTTTATGTATTGTTACCCCTACCATTTTTTTAAAAAATACTCAACACTATTGGAATCAGAACAGACCCCTGCTTTGGGATCCTGCTCAACCCCATTACAATTACCAAAGCACCAAATTACAAATGCAGTTGCTCATCCCCTGCACTTATCTCCCAAGGCATCCTGCTTATAGACTCACATTACTCTTAAATACCACCAGCAACCTCTTCTTTAACTGGGCCTAATTAACAGGAACTTTAGTTCTGGTACATAATTACTCATCTGTGAGATTAGTTATTCCTTCCTTCGCCCAGTACATAAAAGGGTGGCTTTACTGCTCTTTTCAAAAACTTGCACAAATAGATAGCTTTTTATACAACAACTTTAGTAAATCTAAATATTTTCCTTCCTTATTCTTATGTAATTTAAGCCACATTACTGTGTATGATTTCTGTAAAATGCACAGGTATATTTACAATATAATATATATATATATAAACTATATATTTTAAAATATAAATTATTGCCTGAAAAAGCAGACTGGTGAGGCTGCCGAAGCACATTACCTCACACTCAACAGTAACTTAAGGACAGTGAGAGCACCAATTAGTACAGTCTGCAGCCGCTTTGTCTCAATGCTTCACTGCACCAAGAACAAATTCACTCCTGAAAAAATGACTATTTTGAACATATATTAATGTATAATCATCCATGACCATGGAAGCATGACAGCAGCTACAGAGACAACTGAGATATGTGTTAACTACCAGGCTTTGCTCCTGTGCAATGCCATCACATGCTATTTGATGTATACAAAGAACCTGTAGTCGCAATGATTCTAAACTAAAGTTGAAATATAGTTAATTATTTTTAATTAATATTCCTCTTGCCCTAGTAAATTCCTCAAAACAGAAACAGTTACACAAATATAAAAAACAGACTTAAAAATCAATCTGCAGTGGCTCGCCATAGTTACCTTCCTCATTTTCAAAGAGATTTTCCAACAGAAAAAAATGTATTTGGGTACGACAGGGGAATTTGTGTCATCGTGACCAAGCGATTGCAGCACACAGCGACATTCTCCTGCGGCTCTGTGGTCCTGGTCCCCATGGAAACTGGACTCAGATATTGTCCTCCACTCCCTGGAGCACCAAGACTTGGGAGCCTTTTGTGCCTGATGAGATTTCTTCCCCAACCTTCCAGCAGCAGACCCTATGCTTCCTCCTGACTCCTTCCTAATTGAGATGCAAATTAATCTCTGTGGCTGATTACACTTCCCTTAAAGCCCCTGACAAGTGCAGCTGTAACTGGAGTTTACAGACTTTCCAACAAGTGACTTCAGATGTCATTACCGGCAAGATGCTGCCCCAGCTCCCTGGCACGCGACCCCGTGCAGGCAGCGCTTCCTGCACACACCACAACCAGCTCCTTCCCCCCACACCTTGCAAGGCAGGAATAAGGATCAGGGCTCTGCTCTGGTTGGAGCAAAGTCCCAGCAGGTATTTTGCACACTGCTGCTGCTCCAACATAAGCACCATGACTCAGTGTCTCATCACCACTGAACAACTGACATCAGAAAAAGCGCTCAATCAATTTCTAACCATGCTGGAAGACAGAAAACTTTTAGCTACTAACCCTTATTACAGACAGTGCCTTAACGTGCTTCCTATGACAAACAGAAGTGACAGACTGCTCCTCAACTCTGCCTAACACAAGCTCCTCCGCCCTTGCCTGAACAGCAAGGTTACATCTAATGTGCTGCCCAGAAAACACCATTAATTAAATAGTAATTAAAGAGGCCCTACAGGAAAGTTGAGGAGGTGCTCTTTTATCAGGGACTGCAGGAACAGGACAAGGGGAATGTTTTTAAGCTGAAAGAGGGAAGATTTACATAAGATATTAGGAAGAAATGTTTTCTGTGAGGGTGGTGAGGCGCTGGCACAGGTTGCCCAGGGAAGTGGTGGCTGCCCCATCCCTGGAGGTGTTCAAGGCCAGGCTGGATGGGGCTTTGAGCAACGTGATGCAGTAGGAGGTGTCCCTGTCTGTGGCAGGAGGGTTGGAACTGGATGGGATTTCAGGTCACTTCCAACTCTAACCATTCTATGAATCTACTATTTTTCAGGATTGTTGCTTTTAATTTCTCTCTTCTGTTGAAATTTTTTGGGTTATTTCACCTTTGAGTTATTCTCATCTCCATTCTGACAAAGTTACTAAAATCTCCCATTTTCTGTTTAAGTTGCTGGGTCTGCTTTCCTCCCATTCTCCTCATGTAAGTTTGCAAAGTGAACACCAGAGCAGTCGTTCACTGCACGTGCACTCTGTGGGAAAGCAGTGGAACCCTGTGGAGCACTACAAAGCAGTGTTCCTGCACTGGACAGGTTCAAACACCACATTTACACATCTATTAATTTACATTCCAATTTCTGGCTTATTAAGAATTGTAATATATCTAAGCGTTTCATTATCAACACTAAAAATTACAGATAGCTCTCTCGCCCACTTCAGCATCACCCTGATGGGCTCTTCCCACCACATTATCTTTGTCCAAGTTCAGAAGTTGCTCACTCCACTTTCATTTATCAAAAAGACAAGTGGCAGTTGATCCACTACAGACAGCATTGGTGCAAAAGCAAGAAGAAAAGCAGCCAGGGACAGATGCTGTTTCAGCCAGAGCTCAAACATATGCTGAGAAGTGGCATGTGCTATCATATTTGTGTTGTTCATGTTTCCCTGGGGACAAGGAAGGACCCAGAGACAGACGTGGTTGGAAAGCAGGAGCACAGCAGGCCGGGTAATGCTGTTCGGACACAAAATGCTGAAAGTCAAAAGATGAGCAGGATTGAGAATGAGATCAGGACCAGGAGTGAGGTGCCAAGAGCAGTAAGGGGCAACAGGATCTCTTCATTCTTGTAACAGCTACTTATGTTAATTTTACTACACTACTACTTTATTATTACACATTGACTGTAGAAGCAGATGGATTAAGCTGAATTCCGCATAGAAGAATTTTAGGATTTAGCTAGATTTCCCCATGAAACAAAAGTGGAAAAGTTGGCAAGTTTTGAATCACCTGTTAGGTATTTATCAGCTGATGTATTGCCTTCAACTGCTTACATCACCACCACCAACTGGCTTCGGTGTAAAATGAGTACATAGTGAAATTAATAAAATACAAAATTGTTTAACCACAATGCTACCTTAATTCCATTGAATTTTTTTATTTTTGCAAAGTATGGTGGATAGAATGTAGCATTTTAAAAAAACAGTATTTTGAGGATATCTTGTGTTTTGAAAATGTGTCTTGAACTAATTAAACAGGTTCTTTGAAAGAACAAAACATTCAATCCACAAACTCCTTCCCAAAGTTATATGGTTAGAAAAATATTCAAGTCAAAAGCTCCCCAAAGAAAAAGTGCAGAGAGTGTTGTTCCTGAGATAAGTGTTATGATTAACAAAACAAGCTATTAACTGTTTCTGGCATAATTATAGCATCATGAGAAAATCCTAGAATAAGTGAAAAACAGTAATAGCCCTGTTAGTCTCTACATCACACCAGATTAAAAGTCTATTCTACAATTCCTGAAACATTGAGTTATCTTGCAGTGATATTAGAAGATACGTTCTAAAAATGCCCAAATATAGATGAGGCTGGATTTAAGCTGGAATTCAAGAACTGAAATATCCATATCTGAGGCCAAATTCCTTCTGTCTTACTAATGTAATGAGTATGAGTAAAGTCAATTGGACTACTTTTTTGAGTAAGGTAAGAATACAACTAAGCTGTGTATTGGCCTAATACACAGTGTAGATAACTTCCGTTGGCGTGAAAGAAAACTGAGTATTATCATTACTTACAGTTCCAAACACTAAGTACCCCACCAGCCAACCAGTTTGAAGCTGCTGGTGAGAACGCTCTTGTGTTGTTATGATCTTGTTTCAAAACACTGGATGACAACTGGGTGTCAACAACTGAAAACGTTGATCTTGACATGAAGAAAGCTTTGACCTTTCCTGATAAATTCAAAAGGAAAGGATTTTTCATTAAAGCTTACCTCTCTGCAGAAGAGCATTCAACAAGTAAAAACCCTACCAAGAGAAACCTTGTACCAGTGGGAAGAAAGGATACAAGCTCTGGTAGAGCGGGATGAGTGACTTGACGGCTCTGCTGGCATTGATGCAAGTGGCACATATGAGGCTTGGTAGCAGCTTTGCAGTCACGATTGCTCCATCAAAAAGAGGACCAAAAAACGGCACCTGTGAACCCCAAACCAAAAACAACGCACATATTTGGTTACATTACAAGTGTTAGCTTGCTCTAGGTTTCCTCTCTGAATCACGGGCTCAAAGAGACTCCTCCAGGTACAGCAGAAGAACACAGAAACAACCTCCATCACCTGTAACTGCCAGGCCAGCGAGACCAGCATGGCCAGTAAGATGGTAAGAAGATACTGCACCTTGCCTTATTTTATTGACATTTGGAGTAACAGTCATCAGACCCGCTATAGAAGATCAGTACATTAGTTTGATATAAAATCGTATGACCACATTGATCTCCCCCCTAAAACTTCAAGTGTGATATTAATACTCGATTTTTTAAAAGTTTTTAAATCTTCCACAATTACCATCAGTTTACTTTGTAGACCCAGATTTCACAGACTACTTAAATGGATAAGCAAGAGCTTGTTATGCATGTGAACAACATAAATCTATAAATTGAAAATTGGTATTTCATTTTGAGTAGATATCAAGAGCTTTTTTCTGTCTCACATCCCAACAGAAGACCCTGATTCACTGGCTGAATGTGATACTGGTAGGAGTTTTTGTAAAGATGTATTTATTTCAGATAATCCTCCATAAACTCCTTCCATGGACTTCACTGAAGGAAACGAGGTCCAAGCTACTGAGGTCTGTGGAAAGAAAATGAGATGGTGGAAAACTATCACCTCTCAGAGACAGTTCCGTGTAAACGCAGCTGGGACAGGCACAAACAGGTCTAACCCAGTATGGCACATCAAGGTGTTAAAACATTGCTCCTTCAGGGTTACCGCCAGAAGAAATCACCACATAACATTTGGTGACATGTGGCTCTTTGTCTGGAACTGGGAATGCATAACAGACTTTGCCACATCAAACCCACAAAATTCTAATGTTTAAAGATATAATAAATTTTCCTATTTACAAGTAGTCAAACTCATTTCTCTTTCACAAACTCAAAATGGAAAGAAAAACCTAACCCCCAACAAAAAACCTAAACGGAAGCTGGCAGCAATTATCAATATTTAAGCTATGGATTTTTTCCATCTGTACAGGGGCTTATCACATAAATAAATACCCTCTATTATTCTCCTGCAACTGCTCATGGGTGACTGTGACAGTCATTCAATAAATGGACAAAGGGAATAATATAAATCCCCTGCATCTAGGGAATTCCTCTAATTAGAAGTGGCAATGAATTACAGAAGAAATTTGGTTCTAATATAACATCTGCAAGTGACAGCTGTCTTTTCACACAGTTATTTTGTCATTCCTTTACTTAAAATAATTACCCACCCCAAAAAAAAGATCAGTGTAAAATGTTTCCATAGTGGGTTTGCCTCTTTTTTTGATGCTAGCATTAGTATCCAGGCAGCTGGAAAGAAAGGTGACAGGAAGAAACTCTAAGCCACCAAAGCGATAATGTTCTAGAGCATCAAGTTCTTCCTCTTTAAACAGCAACATTTCTAAGTGAAATTTTTAACACTTGCTCTATTTACAAGTATTAACAAAAAGAGAAAAAAAAAAGTACAACTATATTTTTAATGTAAGTTCAAATAAGGAAGGTAAGTACATACTGATATTAAAATTATATAACATCCAAATTTAAATCCACTCACCACTTACCCATGGTACTGTATAAGGAAATTCACTGGAAGGCATTTTGACGAGAAATTCCTGCTCACAGAACTTTGTTTCGCTATTTCAAATTCACCTGGAGTCCAGGGAATGTGGTGCATTTTTTTAACACTGTATTACAGAATTAACATACTTAAAATATAGACAAGGTGTGTGTATTTAATATACCTCCTTTATCTGTGTACATACATACACATATATACATATGCTCAAATTTTAAAAAACCTTCTCTGTGAGCATTCACCCATGAGAAAATCTGACCGAAAAAAAATCTCCAGTCTGTCTGTCATTTCAAACCAAAAAGTTTAATAAATCTTTTCTCTGAAAATTTAATAGACAAATTCCAATCAATCATACTATAAAACTCCTTTGAAACTGAAAAGTAGGGTAATTCAAGCTGAACCCTAAAAATGGAAACCTTTCCTTAGCATCCCTGAACTCTGTCCCCACATTGTAGAGACAAGAGTACAGTGGGTGCTCTTCAGAGTGACTTCCATGACATTGGGAAACATCCTTTTTTTCAAGCACATTTCAAACCAAAGAGATTATTTCAAGAGCTTTGTCCTAGACACGTTTTGTCCAAAAAGACACATTTTTCACTACCTGAAGTTGGTGTCCATTGGCAGATGGAAAAAGAAAATAACTCAAAGGATGGAAGTGGCTTTGTCTGAGAGCGACTGATTTTACATTACCAAAGAAAAGCAAGTGTAACCCACATGAAACCAGAAGCAAGAGCAGTACTTCCCCAAACCGGTTCATAGCTTTTCGATATGTGGGACCAACCCTCCAGAGACCTGCAAAAGCATTGCTGCCCTGCCTTACGGCAGCCACAGAGCCAGCAGGCCTTGCTGCTCCCTGGCAGGCTCCACAGAGCCTGCTGCGATATGAGGAGCACACAACCACACCATATGACTGTGTGGACACAAAGCTCAGAATTATTAATTCCTGAGCAGATCTACTGGCCAAGCCGAGGGTCATTAAAGTCAATGGGACTCACATATCGTCAGCTTCCATCTGTAGAGGGGCTCTGCCTTAATGAGGAGTTGGAGGGGGGGCCCAGCTGAATGCACAGGGACACACTCCCTGCTCTGTATTTTCCTGTAAGTTGGAATTAAATACCCATTTGAGGAAAACAGTGTTTTGAATGGTTACAAAAAAAATATATTATGCTTTGACAGGAATCAATTAAAAGTAAAAAAGTAAAGGGACATATCCCCTTCCTTGAGCACTCCAAATGTCAGTGCAAGTTATTCATGAAACAAAAATTAATATTCAGCCCACCGCAAACACCTGCTTCATTACAATCTCCAAGAGAAAAATAATTATTTCTGTTGAGCGCAGCAAAAGTAGGCAAGGTCAAATAAACCTTTTGAGCACAAAGACTTCCCCTCTATAGCGAGCAGCACTAGTTAAAAGTGTGGGGAATGGGTAAATTATTGTACCAAATGGCTGAGAATTAATCTCTGATGACTAGCTGCAATCTAACGAGGCATCTGTGTCCCAGGGAACCCGCAGTATGTCCCTGGCGGTATGTGCAGTGTGTAGAGTCTGCCTGGCATTCTTTGTCCTCTTTTGCAGGCAGCTTTTCGTCTCATTGTTCAGAATATCCTCATGCATCTGTGACGCGTGGAATGCATTCACACTAACAGACTTACTATTGTCTTCTCTCAGAAGCTTTGTCGAGCAAAGACTGCATCACGGTTCCTGATAATTATATTGCTTAATTAATCAAGACAAAAAAAATTTGCAAATCATTGCCCGGTTGCCAAGCAGGGAGATAAAAAATGAAAACAATACAAGCTGAAGCAATATAACAAAAGTAACAGCTATCTGATCAGAAATTCTTATATAATGAAGCTATTAATGCTAAATCGGTTAATGTTAACATTGCTCCAGGTGTCTCTACTTAGATGCAAACAAAAAGGCTAACATTATGTATATAAAAGGCCAAATGTTGCCATGGATTCTGTAACCTGATAGAGAGGACAGCCTTTTCATTTGATTAGGGAATGCAATTTAAATACCAGGGACTGAAGCCAAACAACAGACATTTCTCTCTGCAAGCCTCTTTCATTCACCCTGGGGTCAGTAGCTGGTGAACAAAAGGTCAGCCACACTTGCCCTGGAAATGTCTGGATTAATTTTATTACATTGTAATGGTTTGTACTTTAAATGTAAGGATAACACTAAATTTCCAGTTCGCGATTATTCTTTCTGCCCATTGGGTATTTTTGACTAATATGGAAGATGACAAAGCTTTTCTTGATTGGTTTGCAGAATTTTCGAGCATGTTCAGAACGCTAAAAAATTCCCAAAAAGTGAATCACAGACCTCAAAATCTTCAGATTTGAAGTAGGAAAACACTTCAATATTTCAGTTTTCAAGTTTGAAGTGACTACTGGCAAACCAGTAGTTGTTAATGTATAATAGCTCTGTCATTCACAACTGCCAAAATATTGTGTACAGCTGTTAAAAATGCCATCTGATGTACACATTTTTCCACAGCTGGTTATCCTCTTGGACAAATACTGTCCCCCATATAAATGGTATTTACCACAATGACTACTTTCATTAAGTATTCTTTCTATACATTTTTGCATCCATAATGTTCCAGAGACAAGCATTTATTAAAGCATCTCTTGTATACATAAACACGTATGTACATACATCTCCTGGACATTTTTCCAAAGGAAAAATTACATTATTTCCAAAACAAATGTCTAAAATGTGGTGGTATAACAATGATTTCAATAGAAAATACTAAACATTAAATACTTTGTTTGCTTTAAGGATATCCAATGCCTACATCACCCCATTGAGTCAGATTACGATGAGGGTCTCAAAAACCTGCGAAGTTATGCATGGTACTATACGTACCAGAGTAACTAAGACATAAAGGGTGAAATAATAGCAAGTTAGGAACTTACACCTTTATTCTTTTGCTTTTATTGCCTCACATTGGGAATTCACAATGATTTTAAACATTATTCTTTGTCCAATACCTTCTACAGGTTGAGAACTCTGAGATATTTCTTTAAGCACCAAATATGAATATAAAATGAATTAGTAGCCATTTATATTGCTATTAATAATTCTAGTTTTAAAATAAAAGCTTATTGCTCAGCACACTTTTAAACCGAGATGGACAGATTATATTTACTTTTTTTCAGAAAAAAACCCTCCAAACACTAAACCACTGAGCTTTATTTAAACAACAAAGCTGTCAGTCACTTGCCTACCACATAGGATAGATCCAATATAGCAGTCAGAACATACCTCTGGTTTCTTCATTATCTCAATGAAAAACATGTGATTCTTCATTGGATAAATAACAATTAAAACATCTCCAAAATCTGTTGGTATAATGCCCCTGCGGTAGTTCCTGGTGTGTTCAGACCAGACGATGTGAACCTCATCATTTCCCAAGTGGCGAAGCTGCAACAGCAAATTGGCTCTTTATTAATCAGAGTGATAACAACAGTTTATGAGGGGTCATGGCTTACAAATTCAATTACAATGCTCAATAGTAGAAATATTTCATTACAGAAAAAGTTAAAATATTGTTTTTCTCCAGTTGCTCATGAAAAGATCGGCTAAATAATTTGCTTCATTCAGAATGCATTGTTGTCTGATGGCTTAATTAAGTAATTATCAAACTAGCCATTAGCACAATATGCAAATGTACATTACCTACAATAATTTAAGAGGGACGTCTGAATTACTAGAACAAAACATTAACCAACTGAACACCATATTCTGGCTGAAATAATGTAGCTGTCACAGAAATATGAAATGCCTTGACATAAGAAGACAAAAAACTTTTCATCACGAGCCACGGCTACTGAATTTATTACAATACAAATATATCCCCGCTGACTCTGTCCGGAGAGGACTTCTGTTTGAAAACATTAGCAAAATATTTTGGGCAATGCGAATCAGAGAAGAACAGGAAATATTGTGGGAGCTACTTTTTTATTTGGAGCAGACTTTCATAAAATATGGACAAAATTCAAATGCGATATACACAAAAGGCATCTGAGAGCCTGGGTGTTTGCTTTGTTATGGGAGGAACTGAAGGTGATCTAACAGATGGCAAAAACTATTTGGCAATCACGTACAAGCTACGCACAATAGTTCCAACTGTAAGCTTTAAAGTTAAAATTTAATCCACATGCAGAATGCCAGCCCAAAGCATAAAGAGAATTTCAGTCCCACTTAAAGCCTAAAAGACCACCCCCTCAGTTTGGTGCAAGCCCCTGGAACAATGTGCACAATAGACCTAACAAAGAAGCCAAAACATTACTCTGCCTTCTCCACTGTCCTGGGGAGGGGGGAGCAGTGATTTTCACTGGTACAGAACAACTGAGTAATCGGCACATCTTGTATCAGCCTGCCTTGTACCACTGGATTTTCCTTCTTCAGAACTAAGTAGCACCTTTAAAAGTACAGGGTCTTATTCCTACAGGACTGGGTGGCAACTGTGTCCTACTTGTAAGAGGGAACATGCAAAACACAATAGATTACAAGAATAAAAAACTTAGACTGGGAACTTTGCTTACAATTCATATTCTAGCAGAATAAAATAAAGCTAAGTTCATAGGATGACTTTGTTTCATTTAAAACTAACTAAGTATGGGAGTTTTATTTTATTTACACCTAGAAATAAGATATTTTTAATTCAGTTGGAAGAAAATATAAACCATTTATGTCTTATAAAAACACAGAAACATTAACAATACTATTACTAGACCTTATTACATGTATAAAAATCAGTAAAAATTAATGTTCCCATGGTCATCCTGACTTCTGTGAGTTCTCTTTTATTTTTTTAATTGCTCAGTAAAAAATAAAGCAACATCTAAGAAAATACTTACACTGATAATACCACAATGCAGGCTGATACATACAAAATGAAGCAGTAATTTACATGTATGACAAAATTTGGATTTCCCCTTCCATGAACAGATGCAGCCTGGTCACATTAGAAGTGATTAAAAGCACGATGTAAAGTTTAGTCTTAAAACACCGAAAAATCCGTCTGGCTACAAGACTTTTTGCACAACAGGTTACACATACTGAGGGTCTAAGTGTTTGGCAAGGCTGTTCCACATGCAGCCGAAGCCGAGCTGTAATTGTCAATGAAAGCTGTGAGAGGGAAGGACCCAGCTCGCACCAGCTGTATTCAGAGCAGCCCATCGGCGACGGATTTGTAAGTGGTGCCCACGATTTATCAGGCTGAACTCAATGCATCCTATTAGTGGAGTTCTGGCACTAGCTTTGCAACTGGTATTTAGCACCCTCTGCTTTTAAAAACCCAACAAATAAATATGAGAACAGAATTCGGTAAGGTGATGCAATTGTCCTGTTACACAGGACAAATTCCTGTTACACAGGACAAACTGAACCCAGCCCTTCCTTATACAGAAACAAACCCCAAAGAAAAGGCTCTGCGCTGCC
Organism: Clamator glandarius; assembly: GCA_033459285.1. Lineage (NCBI taxonomy): Eukaryota > Metazoa > Chordata > Aves > Cuculiformes > Cuculidae > Clamator > Clamator glandarius. Next base: position 381,009 of record JAUNZM010000483.1, on the reverse strand, counting down.
TTTCTTCCCATTGCTTCTGGAGTAATAAACAGCACATACCACTATAAAAACAGTAATAAAAACATGTCCCAATAGTGCTTAAGAGACCCTTTTTTAATTACAATTCCGATAATAATCAAGTGCTTTTCACACTGAAGAAACAAAAAAACACTTAGTACCTACCTACGAAAACAAAATGAGTAAATGGGGAGCAGTTTGATAACTGGTGCTTGCTGTGTTTATTTGAAACAGAAAGTGATAGGTATGCACTCAAAATCTTTCGAGCACCGTGGGGTGATAAATTACTGTCTTTGCAACAACCCTAATCACATGCTAGTAATGCATTTTTAAGGTTGAATTACAACCTGTCATTGTTTTGAAGTCAGACATTCTTAATCATTGCATTTATAAGGTTTAATATTACAAACATAAAATTGGTATTAATAAAAAATAGTTGTTCCTGAAGGATTTTTTTTTTTTATAAAAACAACATTGGAATAATTCTATCAGTGACGACAAACCAGCTGCTAATTTCCATTCAAATTCAGAATCAGGACCCTGAAGGATATGAGCAAGTTTTGCTTAAAGGTCCAAAGCAACCCAAACAATGCATTTGGAGTAAGAGTCCTGTGCTCTCCAAGCAGTTTAAGGATGAAAATACAAAAAGAAAACCCAACACGCACTAAAAAAATCCCAAAGTAGCCAGGAAATAAGATATATTTTAAAAAGCAAAGCCAAGCAACAGAACAGCTCAACCACAAGTAGATTTTTTAGGTTTATTGCTGACTTGAATGACCTCTCTACAGGGAAGGCAGCTCTTGAAACTGCAACTGCTTCTCCTGTCTGACTGAGCGGACAGCGCATGAATTTTTAGCCTGCACTTACAAGCAGATTCACTAAAACGAACAAAAAATATACAATCTCAGTTGCATGTGCTTGGACACAGCCAGGGCCAAGCATTCGCCTGGAAGCTGGGTCAATGTAAAGCTTCTGACGTGCGTCACACTGGCGTTAATCATCTCAGCTCTGCGTTTCCTCAGCCCTAACCTGGGCATCGGAGTGCAGCCAGCAGCTCCAGAAGCCGTGCAGCCAGCCTCTACGCTGGGAGACTCGCTGAGCCCACTGCTGCCCTTCGCTTGAGCAAATAGTTTTCCCGGCTTGCCGCTTCGGCTGGGCTGCACGCTGCCTGCCAGGCAACACGCCGCTGCTGCCACTGGTCACAGTACACACCTAATGGCCTGACCTCCTTTCCCTGCTAATTGCATTACACAGCCAGCTGGCTCCAGAGAGGAGTCGTCTGTTTGACTGAAGAATTCCTGCTTTGGGGGAGGCATGGCTGCTACTTTCGCTAAGTAACAGTCAGGCCTGACATTCCCATTGTCTGGCTGACAGCGTACCCATCCTAAAATCTAAGTTTTATTTGTAAATTAACCAAGAAACTTCCTGCCAGAACAGCGCTGCCTGGAGACTGATAATGTGTGTCTTTCATTCCCTTTCACTCTTACTGTATCACTGCCAATTTGTTTTTCTGCTGCTCGCCAGCCCTAGGCTATAAAAGCCTTGTAAGACATAAGTGCAATTATAGTCCTGGAGTCAAATGAATTGGACAAATCCAATAGCACAGCTCTGTCCCCACTTTGCAAACCCCTACAGCAGTTAGATTAGCTGCTAAAAATCTAATCTAGCTCCAGCTAACAAATTTCAGCAGCAAAGGAGCAAGAGTTCAGTACGAGGTTGCAACCAGATTTCTGAATTGAAAAAGTTCTGCTATGACAATGGAGAAGATGGAATAAATCACTTAAGAATTTTGCAGCTCATTTTTAAACCGTTAGGTACAATTTAGCTACAACAAGACAAGGGCTGGTAGGATGCTGTTACTATGATTGATTTTCATTCTTGCCATGAGATAGCCAGGAAAAAATGTTTAGAACCAATGATGTTGAACCCTACAGCAGCAAAAGGCATCAGCTGAATTTTGATTTCTTTCAGGGATAAGACTTATTTGGAGATTTTTTTCCTTCCTCCTGAACAAGCAATATAACACATTAGCAAATACTTCAAATAAAGGAATACAAACTGCAAATTACAACTGTAATGGACAAAATAAGAGGCTGAGTTCATCCTCAGTGGGAGTGCACTTATTCTTGTGAATTTATACCAGAAATTAATTTATCCTCTTGTGTTCAGTAAAAATAATGAACCATAATAACATATTTAAGTAAAATTACTGCATCTGCTTAATTCCCCAGCCCACAGAATTTATGGCCTGCTGTACTACTTCCTTGGCCAGCAGGTGGTAAGACCTTCTGTTCAGTTCCAGAGCTTGTAAGCCAAGCAGAGTGATTGGTATTGAATTCTTTTTGTCTGTCTGTAGGCAAAATAAGCAGAGAACGCAGCAAAGAAATGACAAAGATTTCAGAGACAAGGGGGACGGTAGGTCCAAGATAGTATCCGTGCAACCTTATCTAATGGAAGCAGCGGGAAGGCAAGAAAAAAGTTGTGGCCTCCATTGCATCCTGAGTGGGAACAGGATAAAATTTTCTCCTCCCGGTATTATTGTCCTGTAACACCATAAATAATTCCATTGCAGCAAAAAAAATAAAGCAGGTACCGAATGACAACATTGTAATCTGACTTTCTCTCACATACTGCTATGAAGAATAAGCTTTAATGGAAAGAAATCATGAATACATAAAAGAATCTTTTTAATCTGGACACATCGCCCCAGTAATCTGAGGCAAGGGCTAAATCCCAGCCTCTACAAACCATTCAGTGAATAATAGGAGTAGTATAATACTTGTGATAATCTTGAGTTGCCCTGATCTCGGAAGCGGCATTGCATTTAATCATGACTGTTAACCAGGTATTGCAGAACTCTCATAGAATCGATAAGTGGAGGAAATAAATACATTTTCTTCTTATTTATAAGTATGTCCCAAGCAGGCACGTGTTTCTTTTCAAGCACAAATGCCAGCTGTGGTCTGCACATGTAAAGGCTGCCAAAATCAACACAGGACCTCTGTGGACTAGGGACTTTGGTTGCTAAAGTATCAATATAATTGTCTTGATGAATTCCAGTATATGGTTTCCATAGTTAAGGTTCACAAGTGACATTTCAAACAATTGACACTATTAGGGCTATAAGAGTTCTTGCAGGATGTTTACTATTGTCTTTAGAAATGGTTTGGATATACACTCATTCTCAAAACACTGGTTTCAAATGTAGGCTTGTTCATCCATCACCACTTTCAAAGAATTAGAGAACTACTAGTCTTCCAGAAATTCTACAGTGCCGCTGAAATGCATCTTGCCTCCACACTTCGTTGCAGTGTTGTAAAATTTGCTAAGTCTAGGCTGATTTGCACAGAAATACATGCTTGCTTACAAAAGACCTGTGACAAATGCAGAAGCACAGAACCATGGAAAATTATATGTTAAAAAAAGACCTCTGGAAGTCATCTGGTTCAACCCACCACTTACAGCAGGTCCAGCTCCTGAGATCCATTAGGTTGCTCAGAGCTTTGACTTCTTTACAGGAATACACAGTTTGATTCCTGCAGGGTTCCATTCCTATAGCAGATTTAGGTTGGTTTGTTGTTTGGGGGTTTTTTTAAGTCTTAGAGCAATTACTTTGCAGTATTTTCTGTGGACAATATGTACTGGAGCTGGCCTTGCTTCCAAGCACTTCAAGACTTGGAGGCTGGCAACTACTAAATGCTTTTGCTTCTTCTTTCTCACAAAGGAGAAAGAAGGAGAAATTTTCTTAACACAAACATAGGGAAGACAAACAGGATAACCAGACTCTCTCAATGTCTGTGTTAACCTCTAATGTGGGTGGGAATTAGGAGAATTAGTAAAATAGACTGTTTGCAATTAAACCCCATTTTTCCTCTTGTGGCAGCTCTGCCAGACCGTGCTCTCTCTTCTCCCAGGTGATGTATTACTCAACAGCTAGACGATATTTCACTGCCTTTGCTATGCTTCCATAAAATCCTAGAGGTGTGTCTTACAAGCAGAATTAGACTACACAACCACAATTAGTATTGGAAAAATAAGACTAGTAAAGACATGGCAGCAGTTCCCAAAAACGGCTAAGTCTGCTACAAAATTATCTGCTCTCCATATCCATGTGGAATAGGCTAAGAATCCATGGGCTTAAATCGAAGCAAAGTAGATGGTGCAAGAAATTTTCTCCTGGTACAAGAAGTGGGTGCATAGGAATACGTTGCCTAGGGAAACTGTAAAGCATTCATCAGTGCAGTTTTGAACTAGCAGCTAGATAAATACTAGCCATGAACAATAAAAACACTGATAGTCCTACCCTGGTGAAATGGTAGAGACTGTGCAGCTTCTTCCTTTGTGCTACAGCCCCACTTCTCTGTCTTAAAGTACTCAGATTAAATTTTTTCCATAGCCATGTAAATCCAGCAATAAGAAGATAATAAGCAGCATACATAAAAAGAAATATGCAATTTTATCATTTTTTTTTTAATGACAGATATCACAATAAGAAAGAAAGGATCTATCTTTGCTATTAAATGCTAGGCAAGTTTTCAGGACTAATAATCAGAAATTCCACATTTTTATTTCAAGGAAAAGCACATGTTATTTTGAAACTAACTGGACAACAAACACACTCACTCAGTGACATATTTATAGATAATTTTCAGAGCACAATAGCATCACATGGTAGACTGGATGGCTGTAATAGCATTATTAACGCACACTAACAACCTATGTAGGACAAGTTGCCAATCCTAATTGAAAAGGCAAAGATTTGGTAAGCACCTAAAACGTTCTTTGACTCTAAGCAGCACTTGGCAAGCACCATAATTTCAAATCACTCCTTGTTAGGGAAGACAAATGATTAAATACTGATACCAACAAAATTTTGAGCTGGGTTCTGGCCATCTTTGAAGCAGAGTCTGCTTGTCAGAATTGTGAATAACTAGATAATGGCTTAAAATATCAGCTGGCTGCTTTTGGTACTATGCTTGTCACTTCTCTTTCACTTCTTTTCTTTTCTGTTACACGCTGGACGATTCATCTGTAAGGTTTTATTATGCTGCACTTGGTTGTTTTGTTCTATCAAACTACAACAGTTTTGGCAAGCAGACAACATACAAATGAAATTATCTTCTAATATTATTACTAATGGTGGTATTTGAGGCTACCATGGAAATTTTAATTGTGTTTCAGAATCCAGAATTTAGATGCCATTTAATTCAGATAATCTAGCTGCAGAGCACCATGTGGCACAGTGAAGATGGCCTGCTAGGACCAGTCAGCACAATCTGTTTTCACCCTGAAAAGCATTGGAGGACTACAGACAATGTTTTGCAAGACACAGCAAATTATTTACCTTTTTGGTCAGTGAGTCGTCTGAATCTGATGGCATTCTTGTAGACACATGAAAAATTATTTCCACAGTAGAGGTAGCATAATAGGGTGCCGTTTGTCCTGTGCTGCCATTGCGCTGCAGGCCGCCCATAAACCCACCATGTGTTGAGAGATCAACCTGATTGATTGAAAGTCATAATTAGAAGAAATCTAAAAAGGCTGATGAATAATCAGTATTTATTTTTATATCAAAACCTGGTGAGTTTACCACTCTAGACTTCTACAGGAAGTAGAAGACAAGTCTTCCCCTATTGGTTTGTGATCTTTGAGTCAGACCTGATTCCCATTCCTGTATTTGACATTTACTGAAAGTAAACACCTCTTACCTAGGTGCTGAGTCAATACCTATATGGCTGGTTTTCCTTCCTTCCAGCAAAGAGCAAGTAAGTAAAAGCATTTTGTCGTGTGCAGCTGCTCTAAGGGCTACACAGGGCTTAGTGAGCTCACTCAAAGCATACACAGCGAGAAAGAATTAAAATGCAGAGAAGATGCAAACAATCAGGAAAAAAAATTGAAAAGAAATTGAAGATTTGAACAAAATTAAAACTTGAGAAATTATTATAGAAGATTACTCAGAAGAAACACCTCTCTGAAGACAACCCTGTGTTCAAAAGCTTGTTTGTTTTCCCAACTGCATCAGCGCAACCGAGGATGCTACCTCTCCCTGTAGACCTTAAATCACTTATATCCTCAAACAAAATGCAGCTACTATATATTTCCAAAACCTATAAATGTTCGTGACATTGAGATTAGTGACACACTATTTCAACAATGCAAGCTAAAGCCAAATATTTTTGTCCTTCGTAAAACAGTGGTTGGGTAAGTGGTCTGACCACATAAAGAGCTAAAAGGAGCTAAAAATTAAGGTAAAATTATGCTGTAGCTTTTAACGATGTAGAAAGCAGAAATGTCCACTGCAGCACCACTCAGAAACAGGAAGGATGCATTCATCTAGAAGTAGATTTGGATTTACAGAATCCTGCTAAAAAGGTAATCTTTTAAGTACTGTTAAACCTAAGTGAGTATTAAAATCTATCTCTGGTTTTGGGAACTAAAAAATATGCAGTGATATAAGCAGTTTGTTTTCCATTCGCCTATTTTTACCAACTTACACTGGTTTTTGTAGTTCTTTAGATCAAGTACCTAAATTTATGACTCTTACCTCCCAGCCCAGTCCAGCAACAAAATCTTCATATGCCTGGCTTCCCCTAGCGTTGGACAGAATCGAGCATTTATCCTCCTGTCCTTCTGCAATGTAGAACACCGCAATCTTGTGAGTTTCACGGCTGTAATTAAGAGAGAAAAAGAAATGAAAGTTCAAGAAGTTTTAGCTCAGAATCATTTTTTAGATTACCTGCACTTAAAAGCTATGAACATGTTTAACTCTACCCATCCAATTCTTTTATGCACACAAATATATGGCTCCAGTTCAGCTTCGGAAATATATTTTCTCCACACAACTACACTGCAGTGATAATACAGTTCAGAGATCAGAGCAGAGTCCATTTTTTTCTGTGCATCAGCAAAAGAATTGATGACCAAGTTCTAATTACAGAGTTAATTGCTTACATCTGTGCAACCTTGCCAAAGGCAGTAAGATTGCACAGGTGTTAATGGGAGCATAATTTGACCTACAGAATTTTAATTATCAGATGGTGACATATGAGAAAGGAAAAAATAGACTTTCAGATCCTGGGCTGAGTTTTATAAGGTAACAGTAGGCTTCTCTGAAAACAAGCTTAATAGATTTAGTATGAAAATCATTGAAATACAATAAAATCAGAACTCTGCAATGCTGCAGGCTTTTTCAAATAGCTGTATGAAAAGTAATGAGAAACTAAACAGAACATTAAGAATCCTATCCTGTCACTACCTGGCTGTAGAGTAGTTGTATGGAGATTACCACTTGAAAGAGTGCTCTTAACACAGGATCATGCTGCAGAAAACCATCCTTTGTGTAAGTGAAGCCAAGGTCACAAACCTTGCAACTTCTTCCCTCCCCTCCCAGCTAAAGGAAACAGGAAAAAGTTTGCTGTGTCTTGTTACTTGCTATAGATTTTGAATTCTATGTATATTGTACCAGTGAAAACAGGCTTTAAAACCAAAAAAACTATACAAATAATTGTACTGCTAGCATATGCAATCTTAATGAAGTTCTGGTTTTGGTAATGTACTTATTCTTTCTTTGGAAATGCTAAACTTATAAATGGTGGGTTCAGTAAACATCACTTACCATTGGCGGGAATCCAGATTTTTCAGTTCTCGCAGTAATTTTGAATTTTTCTTAAGAAGATGAAAGCTTTTTCTATAAATATATCAAAAAAATATATGAAGGAAAATATAACACAGCACACACACAATATTTTCTCATTCAAATACATAAGAGAATGGAATAAAACCCATTATTATAAGCAATCTGCAGATGTCTAAAATAATCACTGGAGCAGGTATATGTAAAACTTCAAAAGTAGGCTCTTACTACCACCCAGCTATATAATTCTCACTTTATTAAGTGTATACACATTTAGGGGTAGATGTGAGAAGATGAAGGGTATTTTAAACATGTTCTGAAGCCTCCCTTCCTACCTTCTGTCCCAGGAGTTCATTCCCAAATCATTTAGCAACAGTCGACAGAAATAAAAGGATGCTTGAGGTTCAACAGGGCGTGGCTCTTCTTGGCAGGCCACCTTCATACTAAAGTCTGAGCTGCATTTAAATATATACTCTTTTTCCTGGTCACTCTGCCTCATGAGGGCTTCAGTGATGGCATTCTCCTGGTCATAGCTCATACCAAATGGTGGCGGTGATGGCTCATTCAGCTTTCGCTGTGGATGTAGAAGGCATTCAGGACTGGTGTTGCCAATCTTTTCCAGCAGTTGGTCGAGAGCATCTTCTCCTTCGTCCACCTGAGAAATGTCTTTCTGTGAAATGAAGTGCTGCTCAGGGTTGCCTGAGATCACAAATGCATTTGTTGTGCTCTGCTGTGGAAGGCAGCCTTCCAAAGGTCCATACAATATTCTGCCGTCCCAAGAGTACTTCCCTGAGATATCTCTGACAATTACTCTTACGTCCGAGGGGGCTGCTGCTGGTTCAGTATCCGTTGTCTTCTCTGCAGGGATTTGGAGGTATGATATAAGAGTACTGTCATTAAACACAAAGAGCTGCAGGTTGGGACTCCGGAAGACTTCTGAGGACAGCTCAGAGGACTCCACATAGGAATTGTCATGGTTCTCACTAAGGAGACTGTGGAGAATGGCAGGACCTCCACTGAGTGGGTAGTGGCTCAGGTGATTCACAAGGTGAGTCATAACCATCCGCGCTGTTAAAGGTATCAACTCCATGTTTCTCCTCCTTTTTTCTAAAATAATCAATGAAAAAATAATAGATCAATAAGAACAGTAAGAGGTAATTACAAACAGCATCTGTAGATTTCTGCCATATTTCAGAAGCTTTAGTGTCCTCCTAATCCTTATTGTAAATACCTTCTTTAACAGAACTTTCCAAGAAATTTTACCTGTCACCCATTTTTACCTTACATTACCACATGCCCATTGACATTTAGCCTACAATTACATCCAAGGCTCCATACAACATGTGAAAAGTCCTGCACACCCATCCCACAAGACCTGCTGTTGCTACAGTTTCGTCTAGCAGGTTAAAGTTTTCTCCTTACCACATTTATCCCCACAGCAATGACAGCAAGAGAGGGACAAGGCACAAGAAGCAAAGGTAAATCAGAGATGCAACTAAAAACCATCTTTGGTGGTAAAATTTGTTGTGTGAGGCAGGAAGAGACTTTCTGGATGCCAAGATGCTCTCCTCAGTGCAGGCAAATACATCAGTTATTTCATAAATCAATCATGCTCAGAGTTACACTGTCCCTCCACTTCTGCTACTGGAATGTTATTCCTGAGTATTACCCGTTTTATAGCCAGAAACCTTCTAATTTCCACATTTTGTTCATATTTAGTTTTAAAACACTTTTCTCTAGTTTACAGCGTCTTCCTCTTTGGAACAGGCATACCCCTTTTCAGCCTTTCGCTAGCTCCAAATTCTTCAGCATCTTCTTCAAAAAAAAGGCTCTTTATTCTTTTCCCAAATCCCCCAGGACTAAATGGCGAATATATCTTTTTTAAAAATAAGCAAAGGACTTATAGGGCACAAACTTATCCAAGATGAGAAACACCTAATTCTATCTAAAAATACAAATGTACCTAACATGTGATCTTATCTTTCCGCTATTCACAACACATCCTATTTGGCAAAAAATCAGTTTAAAAAAGATTCTGGTTTTATCCTTTCTGTTAAAACTAAAAGCACATACCCCAAACCAAAGAATAAAATAACTTGTAGGACTGAAAAACATTACAATATCCTAACCTGAAAATACTATTTTAAAGCATTACTCACATTATCCAGCATTATCTCACACAACTTCATATTGCATCTGTACTTTCTATTCTGCAGAAATACATTAATGCATATTGATATATGAAAGCACTTAAAATGACCTTAACCAATAGCTGAACAACCATTGTTTTAAAGGTCAACAAGTGCTTTAAGTAAAGACGATCTCTACAATAAATCACTGATAGATAAATTATTTCATAGATTTGGATCCATACTTTTAGAAGTTAGTAACACCATGTACTTTGATCCAAATAATCTCTTTTTACTTTAGACACAGGTAGATTGTTTATCAGCAGAAATGGCATATTTATGCAACTGCAGAATATGGTCCAAAACATACACGGTCTTCTCAAATCACTCAGAACAGACAAATTATCTATGACAATGGAGTCATTTCTACTAAAGAATTCAAGAAGGGCAGCTTCCTATTTCTGAAAGGAGTTTAATTTGGGGCTTATTTGTTGGATTTAATTCTATATACTAAATTATAAGTAGTACCAAAGGCAAACCATCCCCTCTGTCCATCTCATCTCCGTACAAATTTCCTGCTGTACAGCACCTTAGTGTCACTTTCTCCTGTGCCCTTCACAGAGAGCAATGCCAGCAACAAATGTGAACATCCTGTTACAGACAACTGTGACCTGCAAAGCTTTATTTCCGAGCTACTGAATGTTCTCATGCTGGTCCCTGTGATCTCTCTTACCCTCAGCAACAGTAAGGAGGTTGCCCAAATCCATGGAGGAATGGCACTGGGTTGGCTCAGAGCTCTTGACATTCCCCAGTGGCAAAAACGGGTCGTAATCACTGGATGAAAGATCCGCCAGACTCAGCACGTAATGGCTTTGCTGAGTATAGGTGCTGGAGCCATTCACACAACAGTGCAGAACCTGCAAGCAGACAAGCAGGATACTGAAGGAATTATGAAGTGTATATGACATTACCTAGTTAAACACATTTAATGAGGAGTGACCTGCCATTGTTCCCACACGGTGAAAACCAGGACATGCTACTAAGAACAGCTATACCTAACTACGTTTTTAAAAATAACACTCTGTCAGCACTTATTTTGTACTTTAACAGCTCAATTCAAGACTTTTCGTATTTTAACAGTATTTTTAGATACAATAAATCGCATTCATTCCCCATACTCACTCTGTAAATATAGTCCAGTAAAGGAGCTTTGGATGCGTGTTGATCTTCAAGAACACCAGCAGACACAGGCTCCAGCAGCATTTTGATGGGTAATGCCATACACCAATCCAACAAACAAAGCAGCAGGGAAACAATAAACTAAACAGAAACATGTAACCCAGAATTTAGGTTAGTTTTAAGCTGAAAAGGGGGAGATTTCAATGAAATACTAGGAAGTAATTTATCACTGTAGGGTGGTGAGGTGCTGGCCCAGAGAAGTCATGGATTTCCCATACGTGGAGGTGTTCAAAGACGGGCTGGATGGGGCTTTGAGCAACCTGATCCAGTGAAAGGTGACCCTGCCCACCAAAGAGAGGTTGGAACCGGATGATCCTTAAGGTCCTTTCTGACCCCAAACATTTTATGATTCTATGAAGTTCACCCAGACTTAAAGGTATGAGTTTGAAAGTTTTAAATACAACTCTGGTTCTAAGCAACTTCATTTAATAACGACCTCAAACAGCATAAAGGAAGAATGGAGACTGCTCTTTTCAGTGACATACCTTTTTGTCTGCTTCCACAGAGGAGTATTCAGCACTCGGCAAAAGAAACGCAATAGTGGCCACAAGTATCTACATTAAAATACACAAAATTCAAGACAGACATTTAACTTGTTTCACTGTAAAGACAGAACATGAAGATAATTTGAACAGGGTATGAAAAGGTAAAATTCTCTTCGAAGTATCTAACTGCCCTTGTAAATCAATGAAACGAAGTTTTACTAGGCATTTTGGAAATAAATCAACAACAAATGAGAGAAGTGCACTGTTTCTATGACATCAGCAAGTACAATTTCTAATGATAATTGCAGAAGAAAGTTAATGCAAAGTCTCAGCTGCAGTAGCTCAAGTAAGGAAATTAAGGAACTAAGAAAATTTTGCATATAATTTCCATACAAACATTTAAAAGAAACTGGCATACTTCAGTAATTTTTCTGCACAGGGAGGATTCGTACTTCTGAAGCCTTTGCCAGTAAGAAACCAGCAGCTGAAGAACATCACAGGCTACTTGAGCTACCAGTTTATTGGAAAACTAGAAGAAAAGAAAAGATTATTAAAGGCCAGATAAAATATCCAGATACAATACAATGCATTCAGTTTTTCTACATTTATATTATTTTGCATCTATACAAAAAATAACAAATGTTAATGTTGCAGTCAGCATCAGGAAACAGCAGGTTTGACATTAACTATATAACCTCAGTTTGGTCTGTTGAGGAAAGGGTCTTCAGGTACATACACACACACACACGCTAGTTTCACAGTTTTGCACCTTCTTAAAGGATTCCACCTTAGTGACACTGAAGAACTGGTCTTACACTCCTTGTCAACTTCACAGGAGCCGCAAGGATCTGAACCACGCTCACTGAACGCAATGAGCTACTAATTACACACAAAGGTTCAGAACAGGGAGGCACCTTTTTGAAGATGGTCCATGCCATACCACTAGCACCAGGCAAAAAGTCCTGAGCAGTTGTGTGTTAAGCAGCATCCTATCTGTGCCTGAAGCAATGAAAAGACAAACCAGCAGATTGTGCTCTATGCAATGAGCAACTATTTAAAATGAGGAAAATACTTTTATAACACAGTATTTATTGATAACAGAGACTGTTGTAGTAATACCTTCAGAGTCACACCTATGACATTGATTGCTTCCTTCACCTGGGGATGGTATGTGCATTGCGTTAGTTCTTCACATATCCAAACTCCAAGGCCACAAATGGCTATGCACCTTTTTTAAAACAAAAAGTGTTACTGTCAAAAGTTTCAGAAGTATATTTAGGAAAAAAAAGGGAAAAGAAAAAGAAAAAGAAAAGAAAGCAATCCACAAAGATGTCAATTCTCTTTTTCCTCTTTTGGGTCACACAATGGATCAACACCTTCACATAGCAGAGTGAACCTCAGTTCAGTAGGGCAAGGGGAACAAGCCAACCAAATGGGATCAAACCAGTAGTAACAATTCAGTTGTAGAAGCACCAAAAAATAAGAAGCAAGAAAGACTTGCCCTTTTTTAATTGTACTCAGTATTTTACCTTGCAGCTTCACTTGGCTCCTCTGTAGCGTTCTTCAATAAATTTTTTATGAGGTAGCACTAAAATAATAAAATAAATTAGAATAAGCATCTTTTTTATACATAGTTTTAACACAGTTTCAAGTGAAATGACTTTATCTCACAGTCTATTCTTAAAGCTTTTTTCATTTTGTCAAGGGAGAAATACTGATTACAACTCAAATATCTAGGCCGTTGTGGATAAATCTAGTCGACTTGAAAGCATACACAGGCAGCAAGATGGAAATCAAAAGATTTTCAGAATTGATGGGTCTTTACTAATGATGAGTGGTATTCACTTGATAATACAAACCATAACATTTATTTTGCACAAGCCATGTTTCGAAAAATATAGTGCATTTTTTCATGCAGAAAAAGCACTTTTAAAATCTGTTTTAACAGATCTTCAACAACTCCCGGAGGCTGATGAGGAAAGCCAGAGCCAAGCATGCTAAGGGTTTTTCATTCTCTCTGGTTCTCCTTTCTCAGGCTGCATGAAGAATTCTGATATTCCTTCCCAGCTTTACCTAACACTGTGCAGTGGATCAGTGTTATGTCTCACGTTTACTGAAAAGCCATGGAAGCTTGTGTGAGGGCAGCCATTTCAACAGGTTTCACCTGCAAGTGATGCTCCAGACCAACTTTGTTGGGTCTTTACAGGGTGGTGTATGTGATTTTTCCTCACCAAAAATATTGCTGTGAAGGTCATTAAATTAAAAACTTCCCATACAGCAAAACAATTCATGTCTTGGGTTGTCCTACTGAAATTAATTTTCATGGAAAAACCATTCCGCTAGGTCGATGGTTCTGTTTAATAGGGGAATTTTCTTAACATTTTACTATAGTACCAGTAAGGCAAAAAACATCTCTCCTTATGCACAACCACATCACTTACATGACGAAGTAATAAACATGGACACAATGAATGGACACTTTAAATAACACTACCAAGATCACTTAATGAATAGATTTGACAGGCATCTGGTTGGAAAACGTCACTTTTGATCATAACCATTTCACTCCCCTTGAAAACAAAATGTAATTTGCAGTATCTAAGCTTTGTTAGTTTTATGGCACGCATTAAGCAAAGCAATGCTTATCAAATAAGTACATAACGTGTGCAGTTGTGGGGTTTTGAGAAGAAGGAGGGGTTTATCTTTTAAACAAAAAGTGCATGGTAAAAATGAAGACATATAGTAAAAATATGCTACCTTACATAAAGATGTACAAACAAAACGTGACTTTACCTTTACTTCTGCTGTTCCTGTAATGATATCACCAGCTTCTGAAACTGGCCGCAAAAAAGGGATTTCTTGGTAGATATTTGGAAAGCAAACAAGAGAACCAAGGATGGTGTGAGCTTCTGATCGAGGAGCCTTACAAGGAAAAGTAAGCAAAAACATTTTCATCATAAAATTATGAAAATGGCATAAGATATGAACCTAGTGCCTATCACCACAAATACCTGATGTACTGTATTCAGAATGGAACACTGAAACTATCTTGAGGAACATGTCCTGGTCACTTTTCCTTTACAACTGCAGCAAAAAGCAGGGACTTGCAGATACTTATTTGACTATGCATGTGGCTGCTGTATTGCTCTGCTCTTTTTCTGAGGCCAAGCTTCTCCTCTAGTAGGAGCCTGGCCTCATTCTACATTTTTAATCTCTCCTCTGTCATTACCAATCCAACTATCAGTTATACAGTGGCAATAAAAAATACAGAAGAACCTAAAGAAAAACTGAGCGAGAGTTTGAAGCACTAAACCAGCACTACTATTAGCTCATTGTGTGACACAAATGACAGTGAAATACACTCAAACTAACTGTATACATGATAAAAACGGATTGAGAGATTCCTACTTCAATAAAACCATCAAAAGCAACACAGCATGAGCTATAAATGCATTGACTACTTCTATATAATCATGCATAATATTAAAAATACAGTGCATGCATGTAGAGAAAAATGGAGGTGGGTCCACAGAAAGTTGAGTTTTCATTCCTTATTAGTACTTTAGACTTTGGATCAATGACCAGGCTGGTCATGTATTTTTAAAGAAATGTCAGAAAATTAATGGCTGTAAACAATTTGGGACAACAGAAAGAGCACATCTAGGCTCACCATTTCAGTCCTGCTGAAACATGAGAGGGCTGCGTCCATGCACAGGGCCACCCGCTCAGCCAGATAAATGTCAAGTGCATCAGTAAAAGCATTTGGCCAAAATATCTTCCATGAATTGGTGTTTCATGAACAAAGCTTTCCTATTTTTCCCAGGATTGACAGATCTTTACTTCTATTTTAGCATCCCATCACTGATTTGCCATCTTCCTTATCCTTCACTGATCTAATAATTTAAAGTCACATTTCTATTAGTGTTGATATTTAATAAGAAATTCTGTATTACCCAAAAAATTCCGTATTACCCAAAAAATTCCATATTTCCCATGTTCGCTTATTTTAAAAAAAGCTAATGGCATTCTGAAATTCAAGTCCTGCCTTTTAGTGCACAGGTGTGCTGCAATATTAGCGAGGATATGATTTCTCACTTAGGTCGTTTGATGAAACACCTTTGCAATACTAGCATGTCACCTTATCCCAAAATTTCACACATCAGCTGCCATGGTATCTGCCCCGAGAGCCCCGTTTCACATTGCACTAATGAGTCAACACCTGTTAGAGTGGAGACATCCGAACCTCATTAGTGAGCGTGTGCTCTCCAGGGAGGAGGGCGCTGGGCATTGCCATACTCACCTCCAGCATGTCTGTGCTCAGAACCCTGGCTGCCGCTGAAATGAAGTCTCCTATCAGCATCGTAAAACCAGGCAAGCCCAGGAAGAAAAACCAAGGTGGGCAGTGCTTTATGACGGTATTTAAGATATCCTGAAAGAGAAGTTGACCTGTTTGAGAAGAAATATGGTCCCTTCCAACCCAAATCAGTCTATGATCAAGTAACAACCACTGCTTTCCACTGCAGATGCACTTAGCAGGAGCAGCGCATTTTGTGTTTTAGGAATATTTGTATTCTTAAATTATGCTTAAAAAACCTGAACACCCACATCTCTGTGTCTAAGCATACCTGTTAAGACTTTGGATTCAAAACATTCAAAGCATTAATCAATTTAAGATGAAGCATTATAACACTCTGCCCTGAAAGAGCTCATGGCAGTATCTAACACTAGCTGGCTTCCCACTGCTGGGCTGCTCCAGCACTTAGAGGATTTTTCAGCTGTTTTGGACTAGTCAAGAAATATTGCAACGTCAAAAGCAAGAAGTGATCATACCCAGTTTGGCAACACAGATAAATCTATGCTAACCAGATTACTTTAAGTCACTACTCTAAATAATGAAGACAGCAAATATAGATAAACCTTGAGGAAAAAAGTTATGCTGAACTACTGAAGAAACAGAGAGGGATTTTTGTTTTTAAGAGATAGCACTATGTGTGTAAGAACAGACAACAAGCAACAGAACTTCCCTGTCATCATTGCTCTGTGACAGAGAACACATTTGAGAGAAGCGTTTCAACTTCAACCCTCCATGTTTCAATTCTTCAGTGTCTTCAAATCAGAGCACAGCTCCTTGACTTGAGATTTCCTTCTTACAAGCTCTAAAATTAGGCACAAAATCTATATAATTGTTACCTGTAACATTATATTTGCTGCAGAAGCAGATAAAGCTATTTCTACATTGAGTAGAAAACTATTTTTCAACTCAACAGAATTTCAAAGGAAACCCAATTACAATGTCCCTCTTTACTGGATTTATGACGTGTTAAAAAAGGCTTGAATTTCATTTAGCCCCAGAATGTGTCCATATACTCAATTTCTACATTACAAAGTCAAACACATTTTCCTCTACATGAAGACACTCTTTAACCACACTAGTATTTTCTCAATGCACTGCTAAACTCCTGGACAGAACCTATTTAGTGTTCCACTAAGTATTTACAGAAGTAACATCACATGAAATAACTGTGTTATACATTTTAAATAAAAAATGTTTTTAACATAGTTGCAGATAATGCTTACACTTTCCTGAATAAGCTAAAATGCCACTTGAGTTAATGTTTAAACTACTTTTAATCACTTCCTTTGATACTTTTTAAAGTCAATATCAGTCAACGCAAACATTCAAAAAGAGAGAGCAGATGGATGCAGCAGCTCACAAAGTGGGTGGTAAACTCACACTTGGAGCAGAACAAAAGATCCACCATTTTATAATTAAGGGTCTGATTAATGCACTGGGCTCCTCACAACACAACGCACCTGTAATTACAAACAGAGCCAGGTACTGGGATGTGTTTGGTCTCTGAATAATTGTGCATCAAGCTGTAGAGCAGCAGATGGAAGTACGCTGCTGTTGACACATGCTACAATAAAGGCACCCGTGCTAACCTGTCCTGAAAGGTAACAGAACGTCGGAAGTACAAAGACCTGCTACAAACAACTGCATTAACTCCTGTCCTCGCTTCATCAATCCCATCTGGTAAATACCACTGT
The DNA here is from genome assembly GCA_033459285.1 of Clamator glandarius. Classification (NCBI taxonomy): domain Eukaryota; kingdom Metazoa; phylum Chordata; class Aves; order Cuculiformes; family Cuculidae; genus Clamator; species Clamator glandarius. The sequence goes on along the minus strand of JAUNZM010000483.1, from coordinate 363,478 downwards.
AATGATCATTAGGCTACAGCAACTCTTGACCCTGGTCATTGAACAAAACATTTAGAAACTGAGGATAAAATAAAAATTGCAAAATTGTTACTTCAATATATTAATACCTGTGAATTTCCAACCCAACATAGCTTATACAGCTTTAACAAATGCTGTGGAAACAGGCACATTCCAGAAAGCTGTAAGAGTGTGGCTGCATGGGTCTACTTGCTGTTTATGAGATCTACTGCTACTACCAAATGTTTAGTAAGAAGCCTTTGAAAAATTTATTTTGAAAAGTTAATGAAACAATCCTCGATTTCTCTTCTTTGTTATGTAGCTTGAAACTGATGAATCCACAGCACAGGTGATAAAACACACACATAACAGGTAAAAGTTAACAATGGACAAGTGCATGAGAATCCAGACTAAAAGGTGTTCAGCCTAGCTTTCCAGTAGTTTCCACTGCAATTTCTCTTCTCCAGCATTTCAGTATAAATCTGTGATAGCCTGATCAACTTTGAACAGGTTGCCCAGGGAAGTTGTGGCTACCTCATCACTGTAGGTGTTCCAAGGCCAGGCTGGATGAGGCACTGAGCAATCTGATCCAGTGGAAGGTGACCCTGCCCGTGGCAGTGGGGTTGGAACTGGAACTCAAACCATTCTATGATTCTATTCTATGATTCTACTCTAACTTCACTTCAATTAATAGAAGCCAGAACATGTTCTGACTATTACACTGATCTACTTGAGCTTACTCCAAACAGAATGGGTAGGGAAGAAATCAGACCCCAGGAAGATGCTTCCAGGCAAAACACGACAGTTCTTTTCCCTTTTCCCAATTAGCACACTTTCATGCACAACCCAGCCAACAATAAAAGAGTGATTTCACACAGTAATTCAGTAGCATTGCGAGCTTATCGGAAGATTCAGGCTTATGAGAAAGCAACCAAATGAGAACATATGTCCTATCAGTGATATAGCAAAAATCAGGCAATTCAAACAGAGGCGAGTTGTTTCCTTCCCTTCAAAGCACTGTTCTATAAATGTAACTCTGTTCGGCAGCTTACAGCCTAGTAAATGAATCACTTTAATTGAATGCTATGTACACAGTAACTGGAAAAACACAAGCAATAAGAAAAACATATGGTGATGGCAATAGAAATTGGTTTACTCATTCTGTACAGTGTTGTTTCTTTACTTCTTTCATAATTGACCTTTAGAACGATAAATGTGTAAAATAATTTTGGCTTATTATGGCTCCAAATCTTTCAGCAATTACACAAAATGAAAATTTAAAAGGAAGTATTCATTCTGAAAGCATTTCCATTGTTTACATAATTGCACAGCTATAATTCAGTGTTCATGTTGTTAAAGAAACATGAAAAAAGGACCATTATGGACTATTTCAATTCAAAATGATGCTCTGTAGTGTTAAAAACAGGGAGGAAGGGAGAGCAGGGGGTAATCGCATGCATGTCCTTCTCAAATGCATTAACTCTATAAATGGCATAATATTTCAATACAGGTTAATCTACTAATCCAAATAATAAGGTCATAAACATCCACTGAGTAAGTGAAAAAAATTTATGCAAGTTCACTGAAAGGTCAAACACAAAAATATTCTTCACCTAATTTTTGTTCAAGCTTTTGTAGATTACAGGTGTAACCAAATAGCCCACCATCTGCCTCCCTCACGTTTCCAATTGTCCCTCAACAGGAACAACATGGATTTTTCACTTAAAGTTCACTCTGTTCTTCACTGAGGCATCTCATTTGGGGCTGAAATTTACAGCACGGGAAAGATTAAAAATTTACACAGGACTTAAGTGGTAAAGTGTTCATTTTTTTATTTTAAGGAACAAATGCTTCCATTTACTTATCTCAAGTTCCCTGAGCTATCATTACATTTTGGTAAGAGTTAACTTGTCAGAAATTAAGTTCCAATAAAAATTTACAAATTATATTGTGCTCAGAAAGCACAGGATTTTTGTCAGAAAAGGCCATTTCAGTTTGCCATTTAAATCTAACCTCAAAAAAAGTTATAATTGCGCAAGTATCGTGTGATTGGAATAGAATAAGGAGAAAGATTAAACACCAGAATAACGCTGCACTTGTAAAACTAGGGTAAGGTTATTCCCTAAGTGCTAAATATGTTAGATTACTGCCCAAGTCACCTTCTGGCATTCCTCTTTCTTCCCTAAACTCCATTAGAAAGCTCTCTCTTTTACAGTCGTATTAATAAATAAAACCCCACCTCAAAGCCCCTGTGCTGACAGAGAGATGCTCAGGCACCCTATTAACATAGCTCAGATAAACAGAATGTTTACAGCGTCTCCTCTTTTAAAGTACATTTGATATTCGCACAACCTAGGAGACCACTGGGATTAAGAAGACACTTCAAACGGGAAGAAATTTTCAGTTCAAGCATAACAAGCCAGAAATACCAGAACACACATATCCTACAGGTACAAGTACCAAGAACACAGTTCATGGCACTGCTTGAAATGTCAAGACGACTTTGTGTCACCATACAGATTTCTCCCAAGCCCATGACAGGACTACTTCAAAGTCTCTAATTGTAAGCAGCCAATGTGACAGTGCTGAAGCACCTGCAGAGCCCAAGGATAACCACTCAGTGGAAAGGGGGTTTTAAGGAAGCAAATGTGAGCACACCTCCAAAAGGACAGGTAGAGAAGCTCCCTGGGGTGCAACAAGAGGAAGGCAGATCTTCCACCATGGGTGGCAATTAGCAGTACTCTTAACATATTCCACTCTCACCTCTGTGCTAGATCAGTTTAAGATTAATAATTTATGCAGAGGATCAGGGATTGTTTTGCCCATTTTCATTAGAACATCCTAAAAAATGACAAATACATGAAATTTTGACTTGCTTAAAATAGTCAGTGCAGAATTAATCATGTAACCTTGCTTAAAAGATAAAGATAGAAGCTAAGCAAGAAGTTGAAGTAAAACATGTCTGAAGTAGAGAAGCACAATGGCAAGAGAGGGAAAAGGAAAGATCATGAAGAGACAGCCCAGTTGAAACGGGCAGACGAAAAGGGGGAAGTCGAGCAGAGAGCAAAGGATGACAGATGATGAAACAGCATTGCAGGGCCATGTTAGCAATGAAACTTTCTTCAAGTGATGCCAAAGCTACAACAACGACTGGTAAGGTGGAAGAAAAGGTTGTGAGCAAAATGCAAGGGAGATGTTGCCTCTCCTTCTACTCTGGACAAAGTTCAGAAAATCCTCACAAATATGCTTACAAGCAGCAGGCACTCCAGCAAGAAACTGCTGGGAATACAGAACAGACAAACAGAACATCAACTTTGAAACAGGAATTTGGATGGGATGGAAACAATCTGGAACGAGCGAAAGTATAACCTAAAAAAAAAAAAAAGAAAACTACCCAAACTGTTTGAGAATTCACAGCTCCTACAATTGCCATTGCCTGGTTCTCCCTTTCTTCCAGTCAGTCCAGCTATTTTTCTCCAGCACTTCCAAGTTATCCTACTATGGGTTAGTACAGGGGTATGCAGGATTTCCTGTGAGACTCTGGCATTTGCATTTTTGCCTAATGGAAACATGCAGCCTGTTAACATTTTTTCAGAGGACTCAAAGTACATAACGGGGGCACGTAGGCAAATTCTATATGGAAAGTAAGATACAAGGGAGGTTAAGAGGGAGAAAATCATCGCAGCCATTGGAAGGAAGTAATGAGAAACTAAAATACGAGAATCTAAGCCTTAACAGACTGTATTATGATTACTGCCTTTTAAACGGCATTCTGGAAAGGAATCTAAATGTGTTATGGCTTCTGAAACACTATACAACTAGGGGTCCTCATGTGCAACATCAGCAGGGAGAAATTTGCTTAAGAAGTACTTATTCCACAGCATGCAAAAGCAAAGCTGCTCAGCTAATGTACCTTCAGAAGACAACACTCTACCCAGCTAATAAACGTAGCAGTGCACACAGCACTAACAGCTGTACAGCCTAGAAGTTGTACACCACTTCTCAGTGTTGAATAAGAACTTAACAGAAAGATATAAGTGCTTCAAGTACTTTTTTTTTTAAAAAACTTCAGATCAATGTTAATACAAACAGGTGATCAATATGGCTTCTCCAGTAGCAACTCTATTAGAAATGCTTCATATTATAAATTAGCCACCTATCACACAGAGAGCTATAGTCAGTGTTTCTACACAAGCTTACTACATAACCAGTGAAGCTTCCTTTCCACACTTAACTGTCGACAAGATACTGTTGGTAAGAGGCTTACAGATAGGCATAACCTATATTAGTATATCACCATTTTTACTGAGAGAGCATTTAATCTAAGTCATCCTTCTACTAAAAGAATCGAGCTAAAATGATAGCTGTTAACTCCTCTGTCTACAGCTGGGCTCCGTTCTGCAGGCAGTCCAGCCAGCATGTGCTGAAATTTAATCACCAAGGACATCTGCCAACTCATTTGGATTTGGGTGCCTTTTTGTTTTCCCCCTTTCAATCTGAAGTTTGTTCTGCCCTTAATATCCGTAAACTAAAAAAAAAAAGCCATCAGCACAGTATCTTTCCTTGTCTGTTAGTGGTCCTTTCTAAAGTCTGTACTTTTTATTTTGTTCCTTAGTACCTTCTTATACACATATATAAGCACTCTAATCCAAAGATACTGTGGCAAGCCAGTATAATTTTACATTTACTGAACTTAATTGTTAATACTCACTTCAAAAGTCAGGAATACAACTATACCGTTAGCCCACTTTTCAGAAAACTTCTGACTGCTGGGTAAAACCACGGTGGCACACATTTCCAATAGGTTACACCAAGCACGTTAACAGATGCTAAAGCCCTGGCAGTGGAGGGAGACTCCAGAACAACAACACTGAACAGCTAGGGGATTGAAACTTCAAAAATACTGAAAACCTGTCTCTTCTTTCACAGTGTAACTACAAGGTAAGCACCTAACTTGCACTGCATTCTCTTCTCAAACTTGAGAGTGTATATTTAGACAAAAATAAGATAGTGTCACAAAAATCCATATAAGTTTTAGGAGAAAAAAAAAAACCAGTCATCTAGAATCAGAGAATGGTTTGGGTTGGAAGAGGCCTCAAAGCCCATCCAGTTCCAAGCCCCCTGCCATGGACAGGGTCACCTCCCTCTGCATAAGGTTGTTCAAAGTCTCATCCAGTCTGGCCTTGGACACCTCCAGGGTTGGGGCATCCAGCATTTCTCTGGGTAACCTGTGCCAGTGCTTCACTACCGTCACTGGAAAGAATTTCTTTCTAATATCTAATCTAAACATCCCCTCTTTCATCTTAAGTTACCAAAAAGTACTAGAACTGAGGAATCAGAATTATCTCAATAGTTATAGGGATAGCTAGTTAATAGCTGTTTTCTGAAAAAGGGGCTGAATAGCATTAGTAGTACTATAGAATCATGTTTTGGTACTTCTTCAAAAATGATGAAGTTATGAAGCAAGGAGATGCTTAAGGACTTTTTGAAGTTCACAAAGCAGAAATTACTGCCACAGTAAGCAACCAGAAGCAAAACATCTTTCCCAGTTCAGGTATTTGTAAAATCTGTGCATTTCAGTATTTGACTTTGGTTTAATGTAAAAAGCTCTATTTATTGTCTAAACCAAAAGACATGTATAGTTGCAACCCCCGGAATTGGGTCTTTTCAACCATCAGTCTCGCCTAGCAGCACAAGGTAGCTATGCCTACCCAAACTGCAACTGGCTATTCCGTGGCATACCCTAAAAATGATACCCCAAGAAAACTGCATGATTTTCCATAATCTAGATGAGGAATTGGAGCAACCATAGGTGCAGAACCTCCACTAACTCATGGCATGGCAGTGAAAATTCAAATGCACTTTGCTTTATGCTGGATGCCAAAGCAAGAGGTGGTTTACCTCAGTTAACTTCATTCATAAAACACTGCAGGAAAAGGTCTGGGCTCACTACAGCATGAAAAAAATGCCCGGACTTGAGTGGTACAGTCATTTGTCCCCTGTCCTCAGGGCCCCTCACAAGCCTGAAGTCCCGCTGTGACTTGCTTCATACTGCCATGCATGCAAGGACTTCTCCCACCTGAAAAGGTGATGCAATTGTTGCAGAGAATTGTTCACATCTTCATACAGGGATGTTTATTGTTAGACACCTCAACATGTACAAATTAGATGCAGCTCATTACCTCGCTATCTCTTTCTCATCTACTAAGCTAATTGCTAAATCTTGAACTCACCATGCCACAGGAGGTTTCTATAAAATACACCCTTACACTGCTCTTTTAGATACCCCATAAGACAAGTCTGCAAAGTTAGAACAACTGAGAACAACGCTGTACTAATTTGTAACCATGTATTATCTTGTTTTTCTATCAACACCAAAATCTACACAATACAAATTTTGTATGCTTATATCCTTAAGGAAGGAGTGGAAAGACAACTGTATTTCAAAAAGAAACATTTCTGGTAATAACTAAAATATTGATAATCACATTCATGTCAAAGAGGTTTCTGACTGCCGTTTTTTAAAGTTATGTAGTCACCTAAAAAGTGCCATTTCCTGGTGTTGGTCTACCTTTCTGCTGGTTTCCCCCATACATTTTAAAGTTGCACTAATCATACACATAGAAAGAAAACTCCTCCATCAGGACCCTCCCTGTCTTCTCCAGTCAATGTACCTTAAGAGTGAGAAATTTATGCTTGTGCTTAGCAAACACAAAAAAATCCGTACGAAAAAATCTGCACCAAAGTTTGTTTTGGTATGCAGTCCCTTGAATCCTAAAACCCATGCTTTGGCTGGGGCAGATTCTACAGTGCTACAGAGAACTAGGATCCGTGTTTCAGTGATCCTTGTGCCCCATGATATCGCACCCTCTTTTGCAAGAAGTTTGTCAGGGAGCAGCATATACCAAAAGTCATCAAGAAGTAAAAAATCACAGAATCAGTTCCAGTACTGTCATGGTCATCTTGCATCAACCTGTTTCTTAGAGGAAGCTGTGGGACCTATGCAGCAAAGTGCTTTGCGACATTTTCCTACTATTTGTAGGTGTCAGAGGAGGCATTTCTGCTACATACAATGCATTCCTGCATTTGTCATTCCAGTGGACGTTATTTTCAGCATGTAAATTGTCTGATCAGATGCAACACCCATCAAGAATCCTGACACTAATCATACTAGAAATATAGAAACAGACATAACAATGGTGCTTCCCATCAACATGTTGATACCTCAACCAGTTTCACAGCTGAGGAAAGTAAAACTGGAAGGACAGGAATAGAAGAGAAAACTTGTGGTCAAGTGGGCCACCAAGAGGCAAAAATAGCAAAACCAAGCGAGGTGAGGAAGAACAAAAGAGCAGAATCAGTGTTGAAAATACCTGGGAAACCCCAGAACAATGTGCATTGTGGGGTCTGCCTTCACTATACAGTCTTCATTTCTGCATCTTCTTTAATTTCTGAACTGCAACTCTGCACAAGGACTGAAATCCAATGTGTGCAGCAGCGAGAAGTTTAAAATCTGTGGAATCTTACTAAAACACGAAACTGCAATAAAACAGGGTAAAAAAAACCCTCAACAACAACCAACTCCACATTTTAAATATCCCCCTGTGTCCATGTAGGAATTGGTGCTTCAGGAAATCATCAGATTTCAAAAACAAGGCCACCCTACAGCTTAAAAAAAAGGAACTGCCAACAGCTGAAAACCTCTGAAAATCTGACCATTTCATCGAAATGTGTATATGGAAAAAACTAAAGTCTTAAAATTAGTGATATTTCCCATCCCTATGACCTTGCATTGGCAGCAGATACTATACTGAGTTAAGGCTCTTTTTTTTTTTTTTCAACATAGAAGTGAATATTGACTAAATTAGGCTTTGAACTTTTGGAGCTGTGTATTTTACATGAGAGGATTTGATGTTGTGTTTTTAAAATTAAGGGGGTCTGAGCATAGTGGGTGTTACCGCACAGTCTTTTTTTTTTTTTCTTCCAGGTGAATGAAGTTACTCTGTACACCAACTAGTGTTAAAATGCTCAAAATCTGAATGGCATCTGAATGAATGAGCTCTTCTATAAACAGCTGGCATTAATCTCTAGATCGATGCTTCTTGTTCTTGTGGGAGACTTCAATCTTCCTGATATCTGCTGGAAGTACAATAGAGCAGAAAGGAAGCAGCCTAGGAAGTTCCTGGAGTGCGTGGAAAACAACTTCCTTTCACAGCTGGTGAATGAACCAACAAGGGAAGGTGCCCTCCTGGACCTGCTGTTTGTGAACAGAAAAGGCCTTGTGGGGGATGAGGCAGTAGGAGGATGCCTAGGACTAAGTGATCATGAGATGATAGGGTTTTCTGTTCTAGGCAAAGTGAAGAGGATGGTTAGCAGGACAGTAGCATTGAATTTCCAGAGGGCTGACTTTGAACTCTTCAGAAGGCTGGTTGGCAAAGTGTCATGGGAGACAGTGCTTAAGGGCAAGGGAACCCATGAGGGCTGGGAGCTCTTCAGAAAGGAAATCCTAGCAGCTCAGGAGAAAGCCATCCCCATGTTCTGGAAAAAAAGCTGGCAGGGGAAAATACCAGCTTGGTTGAACAGGGAGATCTTGAGTGATATCAAGAAGAGGAGGAATGTTTATGGACTCTGGAAGAGGAAACAGGCCTCAGAGTGGACTACAGGAGGGAAGTGAGATTGTGTAGAGAAAAAATCAGAAGGGCTAAGGCTCAACTAGAAATCAGATTGGCTAAGTTAGTGAAAGATAACAAAAAATCTTTCTACAAATATATAAATAATAAAAGGAGGACTAGGGAGACCATACAGTTCCTACTGGACGCAGAAGGAACAACAGTGACAGGGGATGAGGAAAAGGCTGAGGTACTTAATGCCTTCTTTGCCTCAGTCTTTAATTGTAAAGAAAGTTACTCCCTCTGTGTACAAACCCCGGAGCTAGAGGAGCAAAATGAGGCTCCCATGGTCCAAGAGGAGGTGATCAGAGCCCTGCTAGCCCGACTAGACACCCACAAGTCTATGAGGCCGGATGGGATTCACCCAGGGGTATTGAAGTTGCTGGTGGATGTGCTGTCCAAGCCTCTTTCCATCATCTTTCAACAGTCCTGGAAGACTGGGGAAGTTCCACTGGACTGGAGGCTGGCTGATGTTGTGCCCATCTACAAGAAGGGTCGCAGGGAGGATCCAGGGAACTCTACAGGCCTGTCAGTGTTACCTCAGTGCCAGGGAAAGTCATGGAATAAGTGATCTTGAGTGGTATCGTGAAGCACTTGCAAGAGAATCAGGTGATCAGGCCCAGCCAACACGGGTTCACAAAAGGCAGGTCTTGCCAAACCTGATCGCCTTCTATGACCAAGTGACTCAGCTGCTGGACGAGGGAAAGGCTGTGGATGTATCTTCCTGGATCTCAGTAAAGCCTTTGACACAGTTTCTCACAGCATTCTGCCACAGAAACTGTCGGCCTCTGGCCTGGACAGGCGCACACTCTCCTGGGTGGAAAACTGGTTGGATGACCAGGCCCGGAGTGTGGTGGGAAATGGTGTTAAATCCAGCTGGAGGCCAGTGACAAGTGGGGTTCCCCAGGGCTCAGTGCTGGGTCCAGCCCTGTTCAATGTCTTTATCAATGACCTGGATGAAGGCGTCGAGTGCTTCCTTAGCAAGTTTGCAGACAATACTAAGCTGGGTGCAAGTGTGGATCTGCTGGAGGGTCGGGAGGCTCTGCAAAGGGTTCTGAACAGGCTGGACTGCTGGGCTGAGACCAACAGCATGAGGTTTAACATGGCCAAATGCTGGGTCCTGCACTTGGGGCACAACAACCCTATGCAGTGCTACAGACTGGGAGAAGTCTGTCTAGTAAGCTGTCTGGAGGAGAAGGACCTGGGGGTGTTGGTTGACAGCAACTGAACATGAGCCAGCAGTGTGCCCAGGTGGCCAAGAAGGCCAATGGCATCTTGGCTTGTATCAGAAACGGTGTGACCAGCAGGTCCAGGGAGGTTATTCTCCCTCTGTACTCAGCACTGGTGAGACCGCTCCTCGAATCCTGTGTTCAGTTCTGGGCCCCTCACCACAAGAAGGATGTTGAGGCTCTGGAGCGAGTCCAGAGAAGAGCAACAAAGCTGGTGAAGGGGCTGGAGAACAGGCCTTATGAGGAGCAGCTGAGAGAGCTGGGGTTGTTTAGCCTGGAGAAGAGGAGGCTGAGAGGAGACTTCATTGCTCTCTATAACTACCTGAAAGAGGTTGTGGAGAGGAGGGAGCTGGCCTCTTCTTCCAAATGACAGGGGACAGGACAAGAGGGAATGGCCACAAGCTCTGCCAGGGGAGATTTAGGCTGGACATTAGGGAAAAAAATTTCACAGAAAGGGTCACTGGGCACTGGAACAGGCTGCCCAGGGAGGTGGTTGATTCACCTTCCCTGGAGGTGTTTAAGGCACGGGTGGACAAGGTGCTAAGGGGCATGGTTTAGTGTTTGATAGGAATGGTTGGACTCGATGATCTGGTGGATCTCTTCCAACCTAGTTATTCTATGATTCTATAAAAGAGTAATGAGCTCTTTCTATTATTATCAGAAGGCAAATGACAGGGGGAAAAGGAGACTTCCTACTACATTTCTGGTTTTTTCCTATGTTTCAGCAGCAGCCAGGACTCTTAAATCTTTCTAAAAAGAAAACCTTTTCTTTTCTAGTCTTCCCTCCACTCTTACCTATTTCAAAGGAAAATTTTTCCAAATGTTCGAAAGTTTTTAGGAGGAGAACCAAGATTAAAGGGCAAGAGTCTGGTAAGAAGTCATTATTTCTCTCTTTCATCTCAGAAACAGCCAAACACGTATGTCTCTTTCTGCAAGCTTACTAAAGGCACCGGGAATAACCCTGAGGAGCAGCAGAAGTGGCCACCACAGGTGTTACAAGGGGGTCTGTGTGCCCTCTGGTGGCACAGAAACAGAATATTTCACCAGCAGTTGGTTCTTATCACTCGTTACAGTAATAAATTAACCTGCTGCCTCAGTTCTCCCTTCAATCCCCTTTGCATCAGTTTAAAAGAGCTAGTAAGACAGTTCTAAACATCCCCTGAAGGATTAATCTTGAAGTAGAGAAGTGTGGAAAGCAAAACACTAATTCTAATTTTTGAGGATGTCCTTGCAAGCAAAAGCACCAGGCATTTGAAAGGGCATGCTGAGAGCAGACACAGTTCATAAACTAAGATAAAGCTCTCTGCAGCCTCTCCTTTGCCTAATCATAGAATCACAGAATCATAGAATAGTTTGAGTTGGATGGGACCTTAAAACACATCCAGCTCCAACTCCTCTTGCCATGGGCAGGGACACCTTCCACTGCATCAGGTTGATCAAAACCTGACTTTGAAAACCTCCAGGCATCCACAAATTCTCCAATGCCTCACCACCCCCACAGGAAAACGATTCTTTCTAATATGTCATCTAAACCTCCCCTCTTTCAGATTAAAACCATTCCTCTTCATCACATCTCCACATTTCCTCATAAAGAACCCCTCCTCAGCTTTCCTGTAGGAGCCCAAGATACGTCTAGCATTTTACCTCACATAGAGGGTAAAAACATCTGTAGTGAGAGCTCAGAGTAACTTCTATCTCCCTGAAGCTGTAAATAATGTGACTAACAGACCAACTTCAGCAGCTGTTCTGGAAGCACCAACTTCACTGCATCACAGTTCATACAGGAACATGGACACACAAGGCTTCGGCTTTGGCAGAACGAAGGTTTAAACCTACTGGTCAAATACACAGTGTAACTCAAGACTTGATATCAGCTGAGTAAATTTTTTAACATGACCAGTTTGACCTAGATACTAAATGTACAATGCAGATGGACAGAAACTCATCACTGAGATTAATCCTCAGAAACATCAGGAAACTGAGAACCATCAAGAAGCATTGGTGATGCAGTTGTGACAATAAGTCACAAATAAGTAATTGTTGTTTAAAAATTTGTAACTTGGACGGCAATGAGAAAGTTAGGATTAAGTAATCTAACGAGTGGTACAGACTAGCCTATACAGGATAATTTCATGCAAAAATTGCTGCAAATCACTGCTCCCTTTCTGCTTCAGCTCTTCAAATATGAAAATACATAGGTTTCCATCAGCACATGGTAATAATTTAATTGTTTTATCAAGGAAAGCTTGTACCTGGTCCTCACTCGTTAAACCAAGGTGCATCACAAAATAAAAATGAACCAGGAAATCAGAATTTGGCAGGACATCTTGACGCCTTGTCATCATAGCACAGATCAGCCTGTATGCCTGAAGTTTGCCTTCCTTATATTCATTTGGCAGGGTGGTTGCCTGCGAAGAACAAGAATGTTATATTATTACTGTTTTTTCTAGTAGCCAGCTAATGCAAAACTGTATCATCAGCAGATTTTCCATAAAGCACAAATTTATTAAAATACATTCCAGTCCAAATAGCCTTCAGAGGGTTTTTGCCTTCTTAGCTAGCAGTGAATGTAAAAATTTAAAATAATGTAACTAAACATAGAAAAATCCAGTATATATATATATATATAAGATATACTGATGTGTGAAAATTTTAGACTTAACTTACCTTGAACAACCACGATGCAAATATTCTGAGTGGAGGAATTAAGACAGGAGGAGAAGGAGTAGACTGATTATCCACACTTATAGCAAGGTTGTCCCGTATCTAATGTTTTCAAAAGAAAGGAGTTAATAAAATCTATAGCTTGCTTAATTAATGCCCTTCATTTCATATTATTACTTTTTTATTTCATTTATTTTAAAGGCACTACATCCTGTAATATTCTTAAGCCATAACTACCAGGAAAGCTTGTTCCATCATGCTTTCCACAGCCTAAGCAAATATTACCATTTTATTCATACTAAGAATTTCTACACTCAATACCAACACTTGTTGTCATCTATTCTATTCCTCTATTTTCTTTGCTATTGTTTCCGCACCCCATTTAAATCAACTCATTTAAATTCTCTTGCATTAAGCAAGAGCATTCTCTATGAGGGAAACCTACTAGAAATCAAAGAACGATTTGGACTGGAAGGGACCTTAAAGATTATCTATTTCCAACACCCCTGTCATGGGCTGGGACACCTTCCATCGCATCAGGTTGCTCATTCAACCTGGCCATGGGCAGGGTCACCAAATCAGACACGATTATCCTTCTTTATGACAGAAACCTCCAAATCTCATGTTTCTGTTCCAGATGCCAACACTAAGTCAAACTAAATAATAATTTTTACAAGAAAAGAAAAATCGTTATTATTAGATGCAAGCTTCACATACAATACCTTTGCAAGTTTATACCACAACTCATAAAGATATCCAAAAACTTTTGCATGGATTTTAGGTGACTGTATGTTGTTCACATCTCCGAGAATTCCCAGTATTCTCCTCCATAACACTGCAGCAGAATCAGGATGCCAACCGATAAGGCTTCCACCAGCAATTATACTGCAGTCATCAGCAAGAAATTCACTGCTGTCTGTAAATTTAAAAAAATCCAATTTTCATGAATTAGAAATGTAGTGTGTAGTGTAAATTATGGTTAATAAAATAGGAACATTATGCCTTCTAACCACCTTTCATCTCAAAAGTATTCTCTCCCACCAAATCATCGCTCTTTTTCATTGTTTAACCTAGCAAATGTTTAAAAGAAACACAGAAACATAAAGAAAGCAATGAACTTATATACATATAATCCTGACCAGGTACTGCATTACATGCTATCTTCTGTATAATGGCAGCCTGAAGTGTTGAACTAGGTGTGCTCATTCATTAAATCAGATATTCAAATAAAAAGGTAATAGAAAAAAAAACCTTGAAATTATACGTCTGTTAGCAAAAATAGCTTATGAGTTAGTTTCATATCTTGCTGCATTAAGTTACTGTAATAACACCTCTGACTCACACTATTAGATGGGAAGGTACCTTTACAAATTGCCAAGATTCAAAACATTTCAATATATAATCATGAATATTGTATATGTTAAAGATGCTATAAACGAAATGAAAAGATAAAGGACTGCTACTTCCAAACTAACACTTCTACGAATGCCACTTAGCACATCCTACTGGAGTATAGGCACTGAGTACTTTGAAGTATAAATAGGGAGGGGTGATAGGATTCAGATGAGAGAAGTTTTCATTACTTAACCAGTTATTTCCTATTGGTCAAAATATATAGTAAGGAATTTCCTTAGGCTGTTCTGCTATGAAATAAAACCTATTATCTTAAAATGTAAGTCAAATAAATCTGTTTTAGCCTGTCCCATGTGTTCATGTAAAAGAGCACAAGTGATCAGCTAGCACAACTCAGCTGATTAGTAGCAATTTGACAAAGCAAGCAACCCAATTATTTTCAACTGTATGATCATCTTCTGGACCACAATTTATTGGCCCCTATCCCTGTGCCAGCTTCAATCTCCTTAAATTCTGGGCATTTGAAGCTCACTATTGAATGAACATTATGAACAGAGGTTGGTGGTATATGACAAATGAAACACTTTTTCTGAGTAAACTGAACTGTATAAGCCTCTTTTTTGAGACAAATACCTAAAACAGCAAATACATTTGCTGGACTACAGTACCTGTTAAATTTGCAGTATCTGAAGGACTAAGTTGAAGCCAGCGAGGTGCATCAGAATCCACACAAACATCTGCTGATGCATTAACTTCATGGTCATCTTCAGAAGCTTGCCAGGGGAGGAGTGCCATCTCTACTTCATTATTACAGCCAACTGATGCCTCACTGCTAACACTTCCACCTAAAGCAAGAAGGGGATTAACAAAGATCACAAACCCTGTTTTTTAAGACTACATTAGCGAAGCATAGTAAGAAAAGCATCTAACATATCTGTTACAAGACAAAGTTTACACTGATTTCAACTGCTACACTTAAAAAACCCAGTATCTTTTGGAACTCACTTTTTTCTCTCTCTTTATAATTTCCATGTGTTTGCTGCAAGTCTGCTTTCAAATCTAATTCAGCTGTGCTACCACTTCTTTGTACCAGTTCCTGAAAAAAAAAAAAAATTATTCTCAGCTTACCACAGTTTCGAGAACAGTATCATATTTTAGCAAATTTGAGATGCACACACAGTTATTAGAAATTAATTACAACTCAACCAAGATATTTTCATGAATATTCAGACTACTCAAGTATCTTTAAATAACTTAAGGAAACCATCATGCCTTTAATTTCAGACTTCATTCTCCCTTTCTTAACCTCAGTTTTCATACTTATATTTTTCCACAAATCTGAAATAATTCAATACTTCTAAAAAGACTTTCAGCAAGAAATTAGTGCTCATGTCTTATGTCAGGGCATTAGTCTGCTGATAAACATCCTGCTTAGAGACACATGATTTTTTGTTTACCTCCTTCTTTGCCAAATGGATTTATAACCTATTAGAGGAAAACCCTTCTGACAATTTTCTGTTTAGATGATACTGCTCTGTCCCTAAGCACAATTCTTTACACCTGGCAGATCACCTTCAAACTCATATTTCTTGCAATTCCCAGACACCTATAATAGGAAAACTAAATTTCTGCCAGAAAAATTGAGGATTATGTTTTCTATTGCAAATGTGCTACAATAAGTCTGAACACCTCACCCATAGAACATACTCTATCTAACTGCTGAAGGAATCTCTAACCTAACATTTCTCAGTTCAGTTAACATCATTGAAATTCCAGTTTAGTATTGGCAATTAGTAGTATTACTATTTTAAAATAAATTTCTTGAAGCAATTTCTACTCTACTGGCCAAACAAAAATCTATTTGTTCTTTCTTCATGTATCTGATAATGCCAATTATTGCCAAAGAGACAACTGGCTTGTAGAAATTACATTATCTAACATTGTAGCTTTGTTTGTTTCTTAATTTAACCAGAGAACTGACATTCATTCCAAAGAAATCTGTTTGCCTGTGCTGCCTGACAGACTGCAGTAGTCTTTCTTCCCTGGCAAATCTGGCTCTTTGCGATCAGTGATGACTACTTCAGTAAGTTGTGATACGAAGTCAAACTAGTTCTCATGGTACATTACAAGTTATACAGTGAATATATGGTCCAACATCAGCTTCCATTTGCAAGAAGGTTGAAAGTGCAATGCTGGTAATAGTCTGGCAGCATATGCTTGTAAATATTTTATAACATGTGCTGCTAAAATAGAATAGCGAGCCAGGTTAATTTTTAATCTCCCAGCTACTGAGCTTACTTCTCTCCCCTCATGCAAAGCAGGCTACATTTTCCCTCTTTTTGAGACATTTTGTTATTCCTGAAGTGATTAAAGCAAGCACCCTGCAGAAAATGTCTTGTGTCTCTCTCTAGAGCTAAGGTACCTTAAGTCTGGATGTATGGGATAGCCGAGGTCCAGAGATAGGACTGAGTTTAAAATCCTGCATGCTCTATTGCATTATACTTCCATAAAGATTATCATCCTCAGTCACTTATTATTTCTACTGTTCATCCAAAAAGTTGCATCAAAATTTGACAAAGCTTCCCTCTTCTAACCTTAATTCTTACAAACATCTGCAACACATAGCTAGTGACATAAATTGTGCTGAAGGAAAGCACCTTCCCCAGCCCTTTAAACCATCAAACATTTATTCCAGTGCACTACAGCTCTATAAGAGCCATGAATTATTTATCTTTGAGAAGTTATGAACATGCTGTTTATATTCAATATAAAAAAGCATGGAAGTCTGGTATAAGACTAGAACATAGTCAATTACTGCACAATGAAACTGCATAAGCAGCTGGCAAGATCAAAAGATGCAGGATGACCATAAACAGCATAATGAGCAGCCAAAGCTCAATTCCAGATTCCATACTAGAAATGTGGTGAATGATTTTTCATACTTTCACAGTTGCTAGTTTCTAAATACTAAAAGGCACCAGATTAGAAATAAAACATTGTTAGAATCTTATCAATAATCACTTTTTTTTGCCTTACTTGCTCAGCTTCATGTTCGTTCTTTGTATATCCCTTACTTTCCTGAACTGATTTGGAGTCTGAAGAAGTTAAATTATGAGAACTTCCAGCCTTTTTACCTAGAAATTTCAGAAAGTAAACAGAAAATATAGGCATTTGTGGGAACAATGTACATAGCAAATTATGTGCAATTTCAGTTACAGTTACACGTATGCTTCTTATATTTATAGCTAAGTGAAGTAACACAAGATTAAAATAGAATATAAGATGTCTTGAAAAATCCTTCATAAGAACAACATACTTATACAACAGAAGTTGAACTGAAAGCTTGAATACACCAAATTCAAATGCAAGCCAGAAAGAAAAAACCCAAGAGTTACATACAAAATGCATACATTCAGAGGCTTCATTTATGCATTACAAAAGGTTGTGTCCTGCATTTGTGGCCTGGAACTTCTAAAACACTTCTTTCAACAAGATTCCATCATATTTACTAAGAAAACAAGATAAAAAACATTTTAAAACAGAACTGGAAACCAAAGTAGATAAAAGCAGCATTTACAAGGCTACACTAGTCTCAACACTTTCTCCAGAAGTACAGTATCGCTGTGTATTATCTAAGTTACCTTGAAAAAAATCACATGGAAACTGATCTGCAATATCGGATGTGCTGCTACTTCGAGTCAGCTGCTGCTCTTGGTCTGCACACAGGCCCATAACTTCCGTTCCTGTTGCGTTTTCCAGCTGTTGAGATTCTTCAACTTCTGTTGATTTAACAAACACAAAATATTTGCACATACCCAGAATCAGAAACAAATGCAAACTCGTTACCTAAGAAAGTTACGTGAAAAAGTGCCCCAGTCAGGTATTTAAAACCCCTAAGCTACAAAGCTAGAAAGTAACTCCTAGTTACAGATGTTAAAATTACAGTTTTATAAAATACCCTTAGAAAAACTGTAAAGTTTAGAGAGAGAGAGATGTACAAGCAGTGGAAGTGGTAAGAAGTCTAGGAAAAGGACAGAAATTATTCCGAGGCTTCAGAGTGCACAAGGAAGGGTGGAAATTGTCACATGGAAAAAAAACCTGTGTTTTTCAGTGCTGGAGGCCCAAACCCTGTTTGTTCTGGAAACAGAACAGAGGAGAGGCAGCAAACCTACTACAAATGCAGAGTGCAGAAGAAATGACTGTCTACTGACTTTTCTACCATAAAGAAGGGAAGAGGAGAATAGGAAATAAAAAAAAGGATCTGAGCTACATATGGTTCAGGTTTAGTTCATGAGGATAACATGAACCATGCAGCTTTATCTGCTGTAATTGAAAACTAAAAATGAGAGAGGAGAGGCATGAAAATTCAAGGGAGAAAGTAAACTGCCATACAGGGAAGGAGCAACAGGAACTCTTGAGATTCGCTAGCAATACAACGCTTTTAGAAACACATTTCTTTTGGCATTAGGGTGGAAAAAAAAAAAAAATCGGTAACACTTGGGATCAAGTGTGTTCTCATTCAGTAGCAGTACTTTTAGTGATGGCCATGACACTAGTTAATGCCACCTGCCATACTTAAGTTGACTGCTAATTCCTTCCCCGGAAAGCAGTTGAAGAAGTGGCTCACACACGCCATCAAGGCTGACCCAAGAGAACCACCAGCAGACTCTTCAAGGTGCTCAACTTGCACAGCTGATGCTATTTTCCTGTTTTAAACAATTACGAAAAATGCTGCTGTAGCAACTCTTACGAGAACCCTTGAGTTTCTATTTTCATTTAAGAACATGGGCTGAATTACTAAGGCTTCTAAGATTCCTTTCAGCATATTGTTGCATAATATCTATATTAAATAAAAGTGACCTTTCCATCACCTTTCTACTCTCCTCCTCTTCTCTGCTATGTGTCAGCTCTCTAGGCAATAACATTGAGGCTGCACTTATTCAGAAATGAGCGAGAAGTAGGGCCTCAGAATATGAGATTACAGACTCCAGCAGCAGCCTGCAAGAGGAGAGCTGCATTCTTATCCATTCTTCTTCCATCGTCTATCCAGTCTACGCTACTAAGTGAGTTTAAATAATACTTAAATACTTAAAACATTATGAGTATTTCAGTGAACACAAATACACATGCAAAAACTAAGCCTTCTGGTATTTACTGACCTCAAAGTATCACTGTTGACTAAACGTCTGAAATATGGGCTTAAAAGTGCAAAATGTAGTAGGTGACAAAGTCAATTTTCAGAGATTTACTAGCTGGAAACAGAAATAAGAAAGTCTGCTAATGTGATGGAGAAAACTCCCTGCTTCCACCAACACACACTGACCAGGTGGTAGGATGAATGCCCTACAACAGAAAGGCTTTGTATTCTTAGGCCATTATACATGCTTCTCCCATCTATGTCTGGGTACCAGTACAGAGTTCAGTTCAATTGTACGCTCAGGGTTTGTTCAAGTTTAGTTTATCTCAACAGCAAGTTTCACACAGTGTGAATGTGTCGAAAACAGGAAAAAAGTTTAGTACACAGTCTAAATAATCATGAAAATGCCCAAATTTGGATCACTGCCTTTAGATTTTACACTCCTAATCCTTAGTATAAGTGGCCTGAGATATTATAACAGCAACTCGGAAACCTTTAATGAGCCAAGTAATTGAAAGTGTAAACATGAATAAAAGCATTTCTTTATTAAGAATTTAAGATAAATTTTACTTTGCTAGGGAATTTAAATCTAATTGTAATTCATGGCAATGAATGAATTTTAATTTTCAAGTGTACAAAAGCTGCATTGCTTGCAGGACTACAAACATTCTGAGAGAAATCAAATGTTATCCGAGAACTAAGAGGCACAAACAAATCTTCCAGATTTACTTCTGGAATCAAAAATTATGCGAAAAATTCCTTAGAAGAAAAAAACCACACGTTTGTAAGCACCGATTTGTAACCAACTGTAACAGACTGGATGAGATTTTTCTTTCAAATCAAGTAACTTGACCAGCTGTGTTTATTTGACTGCATATTTTGCTTGCAGTAGCTCATACATTCAAACATTCAACTAGGTTCTACACTAGTTCCTTGCAAAGATATTGCTTTCTGCCTTTTCCCTGCAAAGGTTATTTATTTTGACAGCAAACCCAGTGACAGTATAACAAAATAGCATTGGAAGTAGTCGCTTTTTGCCACCCTTTATCACTTTGAAAAAGGACAATATTTGCTGTCATTAAATTTGCTCAGCCCTCAAAGGCTACCAATATTACTCAACATCATCTTTGCAACAGATCCCAGGCATGGGAAATAGAACCACTGTAAAACATTTCATCCCACACTACTACAGAACCAGACAGAAAGGGAGTAGATAGACAGCAGTTTAAAAAAAAAAGAAAATATAAAGATGACTTTAAAGTACAGTACCTGACAGTCTGTGAGAGCAAGAAGTGTAAGAGATACCAGGTAAGAGAGAGGTCACAGTGTGAAGCAGAAGAGGTACACTTTTAGTAGCTGGCAAAGCCTCATAAAGATGAACACAGTTGCTGATAGACTGGCTTCGCTTAGCTTCCAAGGAGAAATAAAGCAACAATTATGTCAGAAAAAAATAATGACATATTGGGGGTTTTGAACGTCATGATACAATGAAACACACAGCTTTTGGGAAAAAAAGTAGTTTTACAACTTTAAGCCCAGAATTATTTCCTATAAACTATAAGTTAATAATGTGCAACTATCTCACACATTGAAAAATGCAATAATTAGTGATTTCTGAAGCACAGTACTTCAACAGTGTGGAATATTTCATTTTGTCACTGCATGATTCCTATCTTTGGGCTAATTTGACTTACCCTTTTCTCTTTTCATTGAAGAATCTGTAGCAGCACACAGAACTCACAAATAAAGAATGGAAAACTTATTCAAATTCCCCCTACTAGAAATGCTTCCCCCAAAATCGGTGACATCTTTATATTTATCCATCTCTGTTGATAATAATCCATTTTTATCTCAGAAGTGCAACAGTGTGCTTCTCAAAAATCAATCTAAAGATATCACTGCTTCTGGTTCTGTTTGTAAAACCAGAGATCCCAGCTCTTCATCCAGGATGAAGTGCTGACTGCTCTGATCTGATGGACAGCTACTCTGCTTTGAGCAGGAGGTTAGACTTCATGTTCTTTACAACCTGAATTATCTTACAGACTCTGACTTTGGAGTACTGAGCCCTGTTTTCCACATTGCTGAAGGGGACAATGAAAGGGATATAAGATAAGTGAAAGTTTTTGAAGTTCTTAAGTCATCACAAGGGAAGGTAGAATATAAGTGCAGTTCAAATGCATCATATTCTCTTCAACATGGAATCTCTCTTCAACATAGCAAAACTTTAATGGGTTCACTATTTCTTACAAAAAGAAAGGCCACCAGAAAAAAACACTTTTGAAGGTGGCTAACACTCTAGAGGTTGTCTAACATCATAAAACCTTGGTATTTTATGGCTTAATATCCAATTGTCATAAACTTTGCTGCTGCTGCAGAAATGCTCTGCTCTTACTCTTGCAACTCCAGATACAAGCAGCAGATCAAGAAAAAGTCTTACCTGGAGGGAAGAAGTACTCTAGTATTTGTATGCTGTCTTAGTGGTGGTTTTTTTTAATTTTTAAATGGAAGAGGGAAATTATTAAGGATTTTAAAAAGCCCTCAGTGTTCACTCTGCTAAAGAAGGTCTCCTGTCAACAGCCCTCGCTTCTGTGTTTGCCTTAGGGACTGCTACATTTCATCCTTAAAGATGACACCATTCAAGGCTCAGTAGCTCAGTTCTGTGTTTCTAAAAAGTCTCACATTAGAAAAGGGATCTACATTTCATATATCTGAAATTATTACTTGTCAAAACTACGTGGGCAAGTATAAAACTTCATTGCATCTGCTCATTTGTGAGCCATAGATCATGACAAATGACATGAAAGCCGGAATAATTCTCTTTTTTATATGCATTTGAGACACAAATTGAAACTAAAGGCTTTTTACACATTAAGTTGTTCCTCCTACCTGACAACCTACTTGCTCCTTAACAAATAAGGTTTTCCTACTAAAGGTAGGAAGGTCCTTTAATTTGAACATACACAACCAAGTAAAGTCCTTGCTGACCGATACTTCTAGGTTCCCTCTACTGCTTCTAGGGGAGAAGTGCTATATCACAAGAAACAAAGAAATCTTTGCTGAAGCACAAAAAGGAACTCACTGAATCTAAAAGTAAAACCAAGAATTAATTGACTCCATTGACAAAATGTTTAGGGATGTGAGTTGGAAGACTGTGGCTTATTTATGATGCCTGTAGCCACAAAAACATCCTAAATTACCTTCAAATTCTCCTGGTAGGAAACATAACTAATGTAACTCCTATTGAAAAACAGGAGATTTTCTATGGAGAGTTTTAATCTGTAGTCCATTGAATTGGAACACAGAAACATGCTACCATGGAATAAAAAGAGATCAAATTCAGGCTGCTGAAGTGCATGACAAATCAGGTATCTGCTCAGTGTCTGGGGTTTCCATCATTTCTCATCTCTGTTCTTCCCTTCTCCCGTTTTCCTCTTTCCAGAAGTAGACAAGAGAAAAAAAGGAAAAGGAGATGCTATACATATCTCATCATGCTAACAAAAAAAAAGGAAATAAATCTAATAAGAAAAGATGAAATTGTTCAATAAATATCTTGTTTACTTTGTGGTCACAGTGAATAGCCAGCTGTGTGAAAATTCAGACGCAATAAAGGTTATCTGACTGATATTAATAAATGCTTTCTTATGAATTGACATAAAAAAGGAATGTACTTCACTTCTCTTAAAAAAAAACCAAACAAACACAAAACACCCAGAACTTGCACATGACTAACTTGCAATTAAATGCAATGTATTTAAAAGTATATATTTGGAATTTTCCAAAATACTTCGATTCTTTATTCATACCGGTAGTGGACAAGATGTTCAGACACAAGGACATCACATCTCTGCTCAGGCATTTAATAAGTTGCACGACTTTTGGAAACAGCCACAGCTCAAAGGCAGATTTAAAACTCCAGTGTGACTGTGTGTTTGGGAACTCAGGCATTTAGTTATGGTCTAACCTGTGGCTCTTTGACGAACAATATTTCTTGCTTTCTCAACTCCTGGGGCTCCAGAGGTTGTAGCACTTCTGAACCTCATTGGCTCCACAACTTCAGGATGACTTTTCCAGCTTAATGAAAAAGATCTTCCCACTACAGCTGTCTTCTGAGGCTCTAAAATGCCACCTTAGCGATAAAGAAAACAAAATTCTCTAGCACTATATGCTTTGGCACTTAGTTTTCTTTAAGTATGATGGCTTACAAGCACTCATGCATGAAGAATATTAATGTTTTAAATGACATAGATGAATTTTTATTACGTGCATCAATTGCAAGGTGGCACATAAATGTATCTAAAATACTGTTAGTAATAAAGTTTAATAAAAATACATGGAAAAGAATTTTTACATTGATAGCTATGCCAGATGACAGCACAGAAGACCCCGTTTCATTTCTGCTACACAGAAAGGACTGATTTTGAGTGCATAATAAAAACTGCTAAATTCTTCTATTGACCCCAATTACTTTTCCTCCCACAATGAAGAATGAGAATACACAAATCCAAAGCACTCCACATATGATTAAATGGGTTCTTGTGGTAGGTTAAGTAGTATTTAATGCTAGACCAAATTAATTTTTAAGTTTAAACTTAAATATTTAATGTGTTTGATGCAAAAGTATAGCAAAGCACAGTGACTAACCTTTTCCTCTCTGCTTTTTTTCTTTCTGCTCACTGAGCTTATCCAAGGGTAAGTTTGTCATTTCCACCCCATACACTGTTCTTGCTAGCACTGCTGTTAGAGAGTCCATGATATTGGCCCACTCATTTATGAGCTCCTCCCAGTCAGTCAGGGTGGACAGAACACTGAGCAGCTCATCCCACAGCTCCCGAGAAATGTAAACGCTCAGATTTGCTCTTATCCAAGCCACTATGAGAGTCTGAGAGAAAAGAAATAAGTGACATTTTTGACAAGATTAATTCAGCAAACCAACACCGACCTGCATACTACCATTGATTATTCATGATGCACAGATACTATGCATATATATTTTTCATTAAAAACAAAAATCCCAGAAACCAGTGGGTAAATAATTGTGAATGTTACTGACTACTGAAATCTAAAAATTCTGAAATGTGTGTTTCAGGTGGTCTGCACATTCTCTTGTAAATTGGAATAATGTATATCATTGTAATATGATGAAAAACTGCTTCTTATATCTTCAGAATGACTGTAGTGATTGAGCTGTACGAGCAACACTCAGACATAGATAATGTAGCTGAGCATGCAAAGTACAATATGATGTATTAAGGTTTTCACCTCTATGTGACTCAGTTTTGACTTGCAAGCTGATCTTCCAAAAAACAGTTACATCAAGCTTACACTTTAGAGACACCCATGAAGATATCCCACAAAGAGACAGCGTTCCTGCCTATTCTACCATGGTTTATAACAGAGCCCTGATGAACAGATTAAATTAATGGCTTGTTGCACCTGGAATCTGTCTCCCTTCGTTAGGAAAGTTTTTTTAATGTTTTAAAAGTAGGTTTCATAGTACTGTGCAATAGTATAATACTTAACTAAAACTGCAGATAACCATAGTGAAAAATCAACATGAAAAGCAAACAAATATCACTCACTCGGAAAAGTAATCCTGACATGCTTTGAGCAAACGTATCCTTCATTTGGTGTTCTTTCGGCTTCTGCATCACAGCTTCTGTTATTTTAAGAAGTATCTGTAACATCTGTTCCCTGGTTCCAAAACAAAATTGTGCGATCACACTTTACACAAATAATTTGAAAAAAATAACAGTTGCTTGAGGACTGTAGAAACTATTTTTGGAGAAGGTGAACTCAGGAATGGAAGATCCTTGAAGTCAGACAGTATCGTGATGTAGAGTTAACAGAATTTGCAATCTCACAAAGCAATTCAGAAGCTAGTCACAAGTGAGACTGATGTAGTAAGGTCTGCCCCCCAGAAAGCCAGTCTTTTCCCTACACAATAACTTTCCCATCAAGCTTAAACTTTGATAATTTTCTCTTAAATGCAGAACATATAAAACTTACCATGTCTTTCTATTCATTGATAGTTCCATTATCATGCGCCTAAAGATACTCAGAACTGCTTTGCAAGCATCAACTTGTTCCTTCAGAAGCACAGGGACTTCAATGCATGGTTCCAATAAGAAAACATTCGCTGAGTTTGTCAAGAATACCTTCAAAACAGGCATTCACAGTCAGTTTATGTACAGTCAGGAATAAAAAAAGTCAAGACTTGCAATAAAATACTTGTCCTCCTCCAGTCACACCTTTCACTTTCCTTAGAGCAAGTCTCATGTTTTACTTATAACTGTATTTTTTCACATCATTCTAGCAAAAATTCAGGTGGCATTACAGACCGAACAAAGGTGTGCATTACATAATACAGATTTTGTAGGTATCTATTCCATGCAATCAGGTTCAAATACCATTCCTTGTGGCATTATCTGCTTGAGCAACCAGCAACGTTTGCAATAAATGAGCTTCAACAGAAGCAAATTCCTAGTATCGCAGTAGAAAAAAAAAATAACCTTCTGTATTAAAATTTAGATATCTGTCTGTTAGATGTGTTCACATAGCTTACTATTAATTCTAAGGACAGTATAAATGAAGTCCAAATTGTATCTTATAAAAACTGCTGGTAGTTGTTTTCCTTACTCTTGGACTATATTATAATTTGCAGTGTAAATAAACTATGGCCTTGTACCCTTTCTATACATCACACCTGTAAGGCAGCTTGAGCACCAGCTTTAACATTTTTGTCCTCATCTTCTAATACACATCCTCTGTTAACAGCACTGGTAAAGGAGTATGTTCTTCCCCAGCTGGAGGAGCGCTTATGTCCTGAGTGGTCAGAGGAAAGCTTTCAAAAACAGGATTCAGTTAGTGACAAAGCAGAAAGGAACATGTCCGTATTTATCCAAAATCACTTAGAATAGCAAATGTAAAAAAAGAGGGAACTGTCACGTCCTACATCCATTTCTGCAAGGAATTCTTGTCTATTATTTCTTAATCTCTGAACAAACAGTGTATGGAATTTAAAGGTTGTAAGAAGTACTTAAAGCTGTTACATAAAATAAATTATATCACATTATGCAGGCACTGATGGCAATAGTATTTGAATTTAAGCTTGGCAAAACTATAAATCCCCTACAAAAAAAAAAATCTGACAGAAACCTTGTTATTCTTACTATGCTTATAACACTTGAACTCCTTTCTCAGTACAACAAAACTTCCCTTTAAATATCTTCATGGTGTCAATAGTGTCAAAGTCAACTTCTACCAATGGTTCAATATAGGATACTAAAAAGATGATGCACAGGATTTCTATCTCCACTTTTATTTCCTAGAAAAAGGTGTCTGAATACAAATATTCCATCCAGTATAGACGTATCAGTAGATATTTTCAAATCTTTAAGTAACTACCACCAAAAGGAAACAGTCCTACAAACACCAGGCCTACAAACACTGTAAATTATAACACTGCACAATGTATTAACATTTCTTCCAATAAGTTCTTGCCGTACTACTTGTATACGCAGGGAATAATCAACAAACTGCATTTTTCAAAATAGCTGCAAATCTTTCCCTGCACTCAGTTAGGGTTACTGAACATTCAATATTTATCTAAAATTCTGGATCTTAAATAAAAGCATTTTTTCATCATGATTTTCCATACCACATTTTTTAAACTGTTACCCATTTACAAGGCGAGTTTAAAAGTTAAATGTTATATTGCAGGTAAACAGAATAAAGTAAGTAACACTGATGCCATACATGTTTACCATCCGTTTGCACTGATGAATCCTCTGAGCTGACCACAGCCTCCTGATCGTCTTCCTTTTTATCTGGTTCCTCCATGAACACAGGCTTCTCTTGTAATATCCACTTTCTATATACTTTAACCACTTTTCTTGTTGCAGATATATCAGAAGGTGGCAACAGAAAAGCCTAAATTGAAAAGTTAACTAATTTTACTATTATAGCACATGTGTATGCATATGTAAACACACTCACATACCACTACTCATAAATAATACAGCTCAAAAAAGAAAGGATAAATACTTTTTATTTTTATATCTGCACTAGAAGGATTTAACCATCAACCTATGCATGTATCTACATCACACATAATTCCATAACTATTTACTGCAAATGACTTCTATTTTGTATTCGTTCAGACAAAACCAAAAGTTGTTCTTCCTCCTTACAAGTTCTCTAACTTAATGCGGATTCATCTCAACCTGTAACCAGCCAGAGAGGTCTGGCAGACCAAACCTTGGTACTGTGCTACACTTTCTGGAGAAGACAACTTCAAATTACATGAGCAGCATACAATGTGAAATTCAATTTCAGCAAGTATAGACAGAGACAAGACAGAAAGTTGTGATGAGGGTAGGAGCAGCTGGCTTTCAATCCTTTCTCACTACAGTTTTGGAAACTATTTATTTTCAATATGCTATTCAGTGTCTGCATTTGGGAATCATTCTGCAACCATCTCCTTTCTGAAAGCTTACAAAGGCTGGAATGGCTGCTTGTCTTCTGAATGTTGTAGGAGACTAAAAAAATAGAGTGACAGCATAACTCTGCACTGAAGTGAACAGGCACAGAAATCATTGTCTGAAAATGCCATCTGGTACAAAAAAAAATGTACTTTGGCAACAAAAAAATTTTTGACATCAATATGCTTTATATTACAAAACCACTGAAATAGATTAAAAACATTTTACATACTAAAAGACAGGTCCTTCCAACTATGAAGAAATTATCCACTCTCCATAATGGCCAGGGCCAAAAACTATAGCAGTGCATTTCAGAGTAATATGAATGTATGTATACATACACAGTATATTTTCCTATACCCACTTTAGCTGTAAAAACATCACAAAGGTATCTTCCTCAGGTTGGGGAAGATCTTTGTATCATATATTACATTTCTGCCTGTAGTCAGCACAAACTCCAACATCCAACAGCTGATTGCAAGAGGAATTGAAGAGTTAACCAAAGCAAATTTAAATATACCAGACAGCAAGGACAGTGAAATACATGAAAATGTCTTCACAGGCACCATCAAGTTATTAAAGATACAGAAACTGAAAAAGCCAGAAGCCAACTGATAGAATATTTGAGAAATAGCAGTTCATCAGTGGTATGAATGGGCATTACAGAGAATACTTTTGGAAAGGCTAAAAAGTAGGGTAGGAAAAAAAAAAAGAGTAAAAAGAGTAGATGAATTCACGGTGAATAGTGACATTCCTTTAATGGAGAGATAAACACAAAAAGGATCCAAATACTATTATCTGTTTCAATTACTGAACCTTGATGATATTTAATAGAAATCAAAGTACATTATCCTTTGTTCCCTGGAAACGGGTCTAAAATTCCATACTCTGAACAAACACCAGGAGAGGGCAGCACGTCACAACAGTTCCTAACATGTGCACAACTTCTTCCTGCCCAAATGCCATGCACCCCACTGGAAAATACTGGGACACGGAGTTCCAGAACTGTGCCACACCACATACTTATGTGACCTAGAACTGCTGCTTCAATCTTTACCTTGGTACTGGACAAAAATAAAAAAATATTTGGACTCTCCAGTACGTCTCCAAGTTATTTTTATCCCGAACAATTGAAAAGATGTCAAATTAGTGACAAATACTGGTAGAACCAATCAATGTTCAAGTAATGATTAAGTATTGATGTTGATCAAAGGACCAAGAATCTTACTAATTCAAACAATAAATCTGCAAGCTAATAGCCCTTTTCTCATCTTTACGTTAGATCATAATACTAAGAAGAAATAAAGCGGCCCATTCAAATATCTGTCTGGCATCAGCAACAAGCTTCAGTTCCTATTAAAATTTCATTAGTTAGAAACTAGCACAAATCACATCTTTCCATCATCATTAAAAACAGACATAGGAAGGACTCCAAACCAAAAAGGTACTACCAGTTACATGACCAACAGCCTATTCACTGTTCTTTCCCATAACCATAACATTTCCTTTAAAAAAACAAAGTATACATCAGCAACTAAACATACACACTTACTTGTCGAAACACCTCATTAACGAAGTTAACATATCCTCGAGTGGATAAGAGGATTCTCTGCACCATCTCATAGACAGTCCGGTGCTGCTCTTCGATGCTGCAGAGGCTGGAATTGCTGAGCCTTCTGTCAGACAAGGTGCTGCTGTTAGAATGGCTTGTCTCCTGCTCGCTTGCATAAGGTATACTGGTTTCTAGCTCTGCATTTTTGTCTTGGTTTACAACACCAACAGTCTACACAGAAGAAAACGTATGCTGAATTAAGTAACTGAAACAGCATACACCAAAAATCCCAAATGCTTATGCAGAACTCGAGATACTAGTACTCTTTTTCACATAACAAACTGTGATCCCAGCAGTCAGGAGGTGTAATTTTCAGTCTACTACTTGATCTAAGAAGGAATTTAGTCTTAAACTCTGCACAATGTACACTTCATAACACTCTCCCTACCCCTAGAGGCCTGACCCGTTCACTCCATAAGACAAAATACAGGGAGAGGAACAGTGGTGGAAGTGGCGGAAGGCACAGACACAGTGAAAAAGAAACCTCAAATCCCTTCATTTTGCGGGAAAGATGGATCATACCACTATATATGGCTAATACTCTTGTACATTATTATTCCTGACAGCTCTTTGTCAGGTTTTGTTCTGGCATTGCATGTATTTTGCAACTTCTCCAACTGTGTCCAGCTAAAATGATCCAGTCAGGGGGAGACAGAGGACTAAAAAACTGCTCTGAAGTGACCAGAAAGATAAGCCAAACTTACACTAACGCAAAGCATCACCCAAAAAAAGTCCTGCTCTATGATTACATTAGTAAAGTTGCCCTCCATTCAACCAAGTGAGTAGCAACAGAGCAGCAATAACATCTCTACTGGTTTTCATGAGGAACTTCCTTGATAAGGTTCAGCCACACTTGCAAACTTCAAAACTGCTATGGATTCAACATGTGCCAAGAAATGGCACACATCTTCAGCTAGGTGATAACGTTGGACCAGTTTCCATTTTGAGGGCAGTAATACCTCTATGCAACCTATACTTTTATTTGGTGTCAGCTGTCTATAAAATTCAGTGAAAAAAAAAAAAAACAACAAACATCTTTTTCCAGGCTACCAGTTGCAATAGTGTGGCTGTTTATACAAAAGGTGGAATTTCAAATGAGAAAGAAAAGATCAATAAAAACAGTACTTTCAGTAGGTAAGCTACACTTTGCTGGTATAGGGTTTCAAACTTCTACAATGAAGAACTCCAAAAACAAGTGACATGAAAATATATAGTTCTACCATAATAGTTAACATACACTTTCGTCAGATTTGATGCTGACATCGGATACAAGAGAATATAAGTTGACATTGACCATAAATTTTTAACAGGAAGCTGGAGAGTATCTTCAAAGGAAAAAAAATATATCTGTTTCTATAAAATCCATTTTAAAGTCCCTAATCCTAGAGAAGATCCAACAAGCAATCAGAAAGCGAAATATTTTTCTAGTATCTTATTGTAAACAGCTGCTATAATCAAGAAGAAAACAAAGCAGCCTTTGATGTTGCTGGGAAATGGTCCGTGGCACAAACAAGTCTGACCGTTTACAGATTAAATTCCAGAAGTCTAAACATAATACTCGTGAATCTGGTAAGTCAAGCAAGTATGAGAAAAAGAAATGTAGTAAATTAAACGAGGTTTGCCTTGGAGATTCTCTCATCCAAAGGAAAAAAAATAATTAAATAATCAAGTATGACATTTATTCACTCAGGGGTAGCATTTCCTTCTTGTTTAACTGCATTGTGAACACTTGCAAGATTAGCATGTACATAACAACAGAGAGGTAACTTTAAAAGCACACCTGAATAATTTTAGGGAGCATTTCTCCTCCATTTTTTGTATTCTGAGCAGCAGTTAAATATTTCTTTTCAAGAAAGAAGGTAACAAGCCACTTAATGAAAACAACACGAGCTGCCATATATGGGATTTTGACGCTATAGACATTTTCATTGTTTCGTGTTGCAGTAATGTATACTGGTCTTGGTCTTATATCAGGAATATCTGGTAAGATAAAAAGAGAAGATATAAAGAAAATATAAACTTAAAAAGCTGTAATTGCTTCCAGACTCTGGTTAAATTGAACATGTCACCAACAACATTTTCTCCATATGAAATAAGAGATGCAATGACTGACTGCTTTTATTATAGTAATGCTTATATTTGGTTGTAATTTTACTAGTCCTAAAGAAAAGCAAGAACACAAAATCAAAGATCTTTCCTGAAGGTTATAATTTGTATCACACAACACAAAGGAAAGCAAAAAGAGAAGGGAAACAAAAAGAAGGGCAAAGTCTGAAACAAAGAAATACCCCTGCTAGAATGTAAGTTAATTATATGTTTCACAGACTTCATTAATAAAGTGCATTAAGAAAGAGAAAATAGCTCTTGAACACTCAATAGTGCAAGGATTAAGAAGAAAAAGGATACTTAGCGCTTTGGAAATAGAAGTTAACTCAGGTGCAAGGAGCACTGCACAAGCTGAAATAAAAGAAAACAAGTGGGAAGAAGTGAAAGATTGCCAAAGGGACACAGGTTGGGTCATAATTCATTTAGATTCTTAGATTTAAGGAAAAATCACTTGTACACAGCCGAAAAAAACACGGAAGGCCTAGTCTCTAGCAGTCAACAACACAGCTGAAGCAGCACTGAGGTGATTTTAGACACTAAATATTAAACTGCAAAGGACAAGAATTGAAAGTCAGAGGAGAGAGGGGAAGGATGATGAAGAAGAGGCTGTAGTGTATCAGATGAGCTTTAACACTACTGTTCCTATGGACTCCAACACATAATTCAGTAGAAAAATAGGAAAAATGTGAATGCTCCTGAAATAACATGCCTTTAATACTACAAATGTATCTGTACATGGCCATTTCCATTCACTTGTCCCTTAATTTTCTCTTCAAAGGAACAACAAGTAAAATAAGAGTAACTATGTTAGCTACCCCCTCACACTTCAGCAGCTTGCTGATTCTTTAAAAAGCCCAGAGAGCATTTTCTGTCTTCATTACATATCAGTTAGAGAGTCCTCACTCACTCCATAAAAATGCTATGCCAGTGGAAATGTCTTTAGGAAAGGAGTGTCAGCGATGGTCATGCAGCAATGAGCAGCAGCAGCTTCCTGGAAAACCTCAGAAAATCAAAAGTTTTGCAAGGAAAAAATCAAAACATGACACAAGGGAGGAAAAATCTTAATTCAGCAAAACTGCAATGATACACAAGCAGGAAACAGAGAGGCTACTAAGAACAGCCACCATGATTTTTCCTTCTACTTAATAAGACAAAATCCACTACTTACCAAGAACAGGTTTGTAGAGGTTGGTTAGCTTTGTAAAAGTTGGAAACAAATGAGGAAGGTAGTATTTCCTAAACAAGGCAAAGAGGAACTTAAAACCAGTGTCTTGGTTCTCCTTATTCTTCCACTCTAAGCTTGCCGCCTTTGTCATGGAGTTAAAGAGAAACAAAAAGCTTTCAGTTATTGTGTTATACTGACAATCATTCCACATTGAATACAAAAGACAAACAATTACACTTTTACAAGAGGTACAAAAAATTAGCACTGTCCGCAAAAACTTTACAAACTGCAGTAAGAATATAAGATATTACCATGAGGGCTTTAGTGTATCAAAGAAAGCAGGCTCATTAGAAGCTGGAGTATTTGTGCTGTTCTCAATGCAGTGAGGCACAAACCACAACTACTAAAGTTTTTGTCTAAATTTACAAGAATCAAATTTGTCAAAGTTAATCCGGGCTATACTTTCATCACAAATCCATCTGTCATCAGAAGTATTTTCAATGCCCATGTTTAATTTGGTTGCAAACACATATGCAACACTCTCCACAAAATTTGACTCAGGGCACAAGACATTTACACTGAGGAGGATGAGGCTGACATCTAGGTTTGTCTTTAAAGGCACTCCTCTGTTCTTGCATAGGTCAACATTAGTCTCACACATACTTTCAAGTTGCTCTTTAACAACAGTTTAGAAATACAGTTCCTTGGAAGACTGTGCCAAATTCTGACACAGAGTTGCCCTTTTCATATGGAAACATCTTCAATAAGCTGCACTATACGGGTGCATTTTCTCTACTTATAAAAGCAAATCCACTACAATTTCAAATAGGAAAGTAGACATCTCTACAATAAAGCACTTTTTCCACTGACAACTTAAACCTATCTAGGTTTTAGCATTTTACTTCTCATTTTATGAAACTCAACTGAGCACTAGAAGTGTTTCTCTTTTGATATATTACTTAAATTCCACTCTTCTATAATTTCTTCTAAATTCTTCTATAATTAAGGTCCACTCTTCTATAATTTTTCTTTTTTTGTATAAGCAGTTTCAAAAGACTACAGGATTCTCATTGTTTTCTGCAGTAAAAGCTCTTAGAAAAGCACATAACTTCACTAAATCTATAACTTAAATTATAATCCTGGATAAACTTTTTTTACATCACTCACATGAGACTTGTTTATTTTTAGACACACATCCTTACTTTAACCTGTTCTAGATCTTTTTTCTAAATCTCTAAAAATTGTGAAACTTGCAATTGTGGTACTTTTGCAGAATACACATGTAGAGCCTGGAAACAAGACTACAGAGTTTGTGTATCGTTTTATTTGTTATGTCAATAAACTGACTCATTAAACTTTACCGAGTTACAGGCAAACTTACTTTAAGATGTAGATTTGCTGCATGATAACTTTCTTTTATTATCCTCTACAGCTACGTGAAAGGAGTTTGTGAAGTAGGCATTGGCCTCTTCTCCCAACTAACAAATGACAGGACAAGAGGAAACTGCATCAAGCTGCACCAGGGGAGGTTTAGACCAGATATTAAGAAAAAATGACTTTACTGAAAGAGTTGTGAAGCACTGGAACAGGCTGCCCAAGGAAGTGGTGGGATCACCATCCCTGCAGGAGTTCACAAATGTATAGGTGTGGCACTTTGGGACACATTAGTAGGCATGGTGGTGCTGGGCTGATGATTGGACTTGATGATCTTTGAGGTCTTTTTCAACCTTAATGATTCTATGATTCTGCACATACATTAGATTAATTGTGCTCTACTCCACCGAGCAACACAAACAAATGGATGCTGACGAACCACAATGCAACTGGACTTATATTGTAGTCAGGCCTTTTAGATCCCAAACACAAAATAAGAGTATTAGAAAAAAATGGGGTTTTTACTGTTCTTATAACTGAAGTGTTGCAAAACTCTTGTGTGTAAAACAGACTGCCGTGTAGTAAGTTGATCATTTCACACAACCACTTTTAAAAACAAAGCATTTATTCAAAACCCCTTCCAAATATCATTTTGGTATTGCCTTTTGATATAAAAAATATATCTCAAAGTATTTCCTTATCTTTTATCTTTTTTTAACTGAGTTCTTTAATGTTCATTGCGTACACAGTTTTCACTTTAGTTAAAATGTTGCTTAATTTGTACTTTTTAAATATATACATTATCTTAATTTCTCTTCTGTACAGATTAATCTGATCTATGCCTAATTAAAATTTTTTATGTACATGTTACTCGTATCCTTTTGAAAAAATCTCCCAAGATAGCTCTCCTTTTTTATCTCCTTCTCCAGTGGTCCTTTAAACATCTTCTCAGTAACACATGTGTCCAAAATGAACAAATTACATCTTTACTCAGTTTTACTTCAGCTTTCTAAATGCGACCACAAGCACATAAAACATACAGTTATCGTGCAAGTTTGGAAAACATTCATTAATTGTTATCACAAGAGTGAAAGGCGTCTTACTTTTACCAAAAATGTCACAAGAAAATACCTTTGGAATTATTTTCCTTTTGAAAAACAAGAATAAGTCAGTGCAGAAGACAGCTTCCTCCCAGGGAGGGCCAAAACCAGCTCCATATAGATATAGAGTAGACTTAATTTTCTACCAAAATAAATTCCTTCAAATATAATACTTTTTTTTATACAATTTTATACAAAAAATATATCCTTCGCACCTGAATTACCATGTATTTTAACAGTAGCTGAAGAAAATAGCAAGTTTGGTCTTCAGCAATTTTCTCTCCAGAGATAGCTGGCAAAAGCGGCGTTATTTCTTCTGGAAAAATCTTAGCTAAAATAAAATGAAAAATCTTTTAAACATGGAAAATCTGAAAATAGTTTTATGAAAGATACTTTCTATAAAAAGATTAATTTGAACAGCATCATTAATGCCCTAATAAGCTGTACAAAGTCCAGTAACTGCATACTGCATACAATCAAGGATGGCATGCAACATCTGATTTACTACAGTTTGGTAGGGCTAACCACAGATTAAGGTCCATGAAGAGGATCAAAGGGTTGGAGCACCTCCCGTACAAAAGATGGGCTGAGAGAGTTTGGCTGGAGAAGAGAAGGCTCTGGGGAGACCTTACAGCAACCTTCCAGTACTGAAAGGGGCTATTGAAAAGCTGGGAAGAGGCTCTTTATCAGAGCGTGCAAGGAGAGGATGAGGGAGAACAGTTTTAAGCTGAAAGAAAGCAGATTTAGGTTAGCTATTACAAAAAACGTTTTCCTGTGAGGGTGGTGAAGGATTGGCACAGGTTGCCCAGAGAAGTCATGGATGCTCTATCTCTGGAGATGTTCAAGGCCGGGCTGCACGAGGCTTTGATCAACCTGATCTAATGGAAGGTGTCACTGTGCATGGCTAAGGGGTTGGAACTGGATGATCTTTAAGGTCCCTTCCAAATCAAACCATCCTATGATTAATCAAAAAGCTGTAAATCTACACACCTACTTATTTTGCACTAACATGCTTGCAAGTGCATCTCAATTAAAAAAAAAAAAAAAGAAAAAACAAAGGAAAAAAAACCCAATGAAACCCAACCATGCTGAACCTGGAACAGCAAGATCAAGAATCTATACAGCTGCAACAAAAACATGAGAGTAGCAAATTCAGCACTTTTCTGAATTACACAGACAAATTCTATCAGCCACAGGATACCTTCCCCTTAAGAAACTGTACTGCTCCACCACAACCTCAGTGGAAGGGAGAGGCAATACTCCTGTCACAGAACAGTCACTCACCGTCTGGTGTATTAGGAGGACTAATGAGGTTATCTAGTGTACAGGGACCTCGTGAGGACACGATGGATGGAAACCCAGGCACAAGGCATGCAAATATTAATATCTGCTCTTCCGCACAGTTAGTCTGAAGCGCTTGAAGCCAGAGAAGAAACAGTCGTATTCCTTCACATCTTATCTACAAAGGGACGATTTTGTAGAAAAAGACATTAAACCAAATTTGTAAGTAACGTTATTAGTTAAGAAAATGCAGGACAAGAATTATCATCCCAGCTAAGTCTGAAACCCTGGACACACAGAGTTCAAAGCAAGCTGCTGTGCTCAGCATCACTGGGCTCAAAAGATTCTCATCAAAAGTAAGACGCAACAAAGCCACCCAAGGTAGGGTATTCACTAGGTTTACTAAGTTTATTTACTTTCTATTCCATTAACAAGATACAATTTTAATTTTAGCAATATACATTAAAAAGGAGAATGGATTTAAAATTCTTTGGCAAGCATTTAACATGGTATACTTAGTGCTACAGAGATATGAAAAAAATAAAGTATTAAGCAAAACATATTTTCTCCAGATAACTTTACAAAGGTCATTAGCAAAAATACTGAAAAAAATTTAATATTAAAACAATCTAGAATTACAACAATAAAATTCTTGATTAAAAGGTGAATAAGTGAAACAAGAAAGCCTAACAATCTGAAAAATACTGATACTGGAAAATTATAGTCATATGCTTTTTAAGAATTAAAGTGAAAAGAAATATGAATGCACCAAAGAGAAATACCTTGAGAGAATTTCCAGAGTGCAAAAGTTTCTTCAGAATCGACCCTGGATTAGAAAAATGAAATAGGCATTTATCAGATACGAAGATGAGCACTTTCCACCAGAATGTTTCTTTTTTAAAAATACTATTAAAAAAGGCTAGTTTAATGCCATTTACTATGTGGCTACTGTAGCAGAGGAGTTTAAGAAAAAGAAAACTATGGGGTGCAAAAACTCAGTGTGAATCTAATTACAGTCAGCACCATCACTGTTATAAGATTAAATATAATTTATCTTTATAGTGTGGCACTTTGGTTTTAGTCAGATGGCAACTTCTCAAATTATTTTCATTAAAAGTAAGATATCTAGGGGAAATATTTATTATGGAGAATGATAAGGGATAGAGAAAAGATGCTAGCAATCTATACTGCAGTCCTATCTGTAAAACAAAAACTATTAGAATAGTAAAATATTTCAATTCTACTTTTAGAAATGATAGGCAAACTTCCCTTAACTTCATGTGTCTGACCTAAGGATCAGAGAGAGATTATATATCAAATTCTGCAGGTAAAAAAAATGTTTTTAATTCAATCCTGAGAAAAATACCACAATGTAGCACTCGGCTGTTATCTCTCCTGGATTTGTGAGTGACACACATTCTTCAAATGCAATCCTTGCCAGTATTAAATGAAAATATTAACATATATATAAAATATACACTAATGCACATGCGCGAAGCAAAAAGCAAATTGCAAGATATAGCTGTAAATAACGGCATTACCAAATTTTCTGTCTTATTTATTGGGCACAGCTAAAAAGTGATCCAAATATGACTACTCAAGAGAAGCATAAATTAAAGAATATAGTAGCTAGTAAACAACTGACTAAAACCAATTTCTTCTGGACTAATTCAGATGAAATGGTAGTAAAGTGGTCAAGCAGATGTCTCCTCTTATTTTTGTCAGTGCTAACTGGAAATGTGGTAACAGCCCTTTCCTTGACCTTTAACTTCCACTCATTATTTCTTCTGCAACAGCAAATTCATTGTTCTAATGCAACCCATGGCAGCTGATGAAATAATGCTGGAAGCCAAACCAAACAGCAACAAAACAGCACCACTTCGAAGAAATATTACACCCCCCTCCCCAAAGCAGCAAAAATTTACTTTAACAAACAGCAAAACAAAATGTTGTGACCACTTTAGTAACATTCAGAAGCAGAATCTTTGAGGCAGCAATTAATCAAAGATGTTTAATTCAGAGGAAATTATCAAGATAAACTACTTGACTGGATTTCAAGGTGCTTTGATTACCAAAACAGAAGTATTCCACCTCTCAAGATTTCCGCACCTATTTGACTCCAGCTTTATTCAATCTTGTCAAATAAGGAGAGGAAGAGATTTTGCTTTCTGACTCCTGTACATGATCACAAGGTCAAAACATTCACTATATAGGCACTGTGGGCTGCAGGGAATATTTAAATCATTAAAAAGTTAACTATCTCCAAATAAAAGACAAAAAAACTTTTTTTTTCCCCATAGCATTAATGTTCAAATCTGATTGTAAAATCTTGTTAAATGCCCTTTATTAACTCAATGAAAAATTCTAAAGATCATGATAGATATTCAGAAAAATTAATCCTGCTTTTCCTATTCAGATTTCCAAAGTTTGTGAGTGACTAAACCAAGTCTATTGGGTATCAATTATCTTTATGCTTAAGGAAAACAACTGCAGTGGAAAAATTTTACGTGTTTTAAGTCAAGCAGTCCAAGAATGCCTTAACTGAACTGGTACATTATTTTGTGGGGTTTTTTATGCATGCTTTGCAATCCAATTTTCAGTCCTATGCTTATGAAGCCTGTAGAGCATCAGTCCCACAAAGCATGCAGAAAAGACAGGAGATTGGGGGCGGGGGGGGGGGGTGGGGAGGGAAAGCAGAGCTTTACTAACTCCAAGACCTCTCTGCTGGACTCCTCCTATTCCTCCCCTTGCTTCTGAAGCTAGGATATGTATCGTAAACGTCCCGGGAGTGTAGAGATAGAAAGGACAGTCTTTCTGTTCAACCAAGTGATTATCTTATGCCTGTCATGGCCAAAGTCATTCTAACGTGATGCTCGGCAAATCCGCCATTACATAGGAATCAGTGAAAGACAGCTGAGGCCAAACTTGCAGAAATATCATGTATTTATAATTCCATTTATAAAGGCCAGTAAATTGAGTACCCATAATTAAAAGAAAAATTGATTGAAACAGAATTACTACGAGTTTATAATTCTATCTGTAATCGCTTTCCTTCACTGTTCCAACTCTGAACTAGCAATTCCTCATTTAATTCCCACTAATAGCATCACAACGGAGTTTTTCACAAGTACTGATGAACTGCACAGAGAACACAGGAATATCAGAGAAGAAATTAAGCTCCTGTTCACTGCAGCAGTCCAAGGGCTTGCATTCAGTTTAGCACAGCCAATGTTCCACTACCAAACAGCCGCCAATTCATGGTGTAACTCTTATAGAATAGATTTCCACATCGAGGCAAAAGTTGAGTCCAACAGAGTATCTATCATTAGGCAAAGAGCAATATTTAGAACTACGAATTTATAGGACCATTTCATATATGACCACTTGCAAAAGACAATCATAATGCAAATTTTCACATACAGATTGCACAGCCCTCCTCAATCTTAATTTTTGATGTTAGTCTCGGAATACAAAGGGAGATATAATTAGAAAAAGGTACATTGGTTTATAACCTCCATGGTCTTGATAGCTTCTATCACACAAAAGAGAAGAAAAGGAAGAGGATCCAAGTAAATCCAAGAATACACAAATTGCATTAGTGCAAAATAAAAATGAAGGAGGCAACCAAAACCACACAAAATGAGGAACACACAGAGCTGTTACATCAAGCAAAAAGATTTTTCAATATGTTTCAAGAATTCTCAGCTGCAAGTCTCATTTGTAAGTACTGTCGGCGTGTGAGGACTCTGTGGTTAATGGGACTTGCAGAACCAGAGAAGTGACTACAGAAATCATTGATTTTATTCATACTAGAATGTTTTTAAACCGTTCCTTCTTACCTATACTGCGAAAATGCCATCGATAAAAAATCCTCTCAGGTAGCAGCTGCAATATTTTCTGCAGGAAACAAAACTTAACAGTCAAATTTTCCATAATAAACTGGTTCATTCAGATGATACAGAAAAACTAATACACAAGACATAAATGAAATGGTAATACATACATCGAGAACACAACAGAAAGCAAATACCTATAATACTAAGGACTCTTGCCCACTATTTTACTCTCTTGTTATGGAGAAAGATACTTGGAATGGTCCTGAATAAATACCATGACTCTGTCATGAACTGCTTTCCCTTTCCCACTGTCTTGCAAAACCCTAGGATTCCAAAATATAAACTGATTTCTAATGAAGAAGTCACAGATTTCCAAGAGGCTCACTTGGAGTTACATTTTTCTGAAGTGCCTGGTAATGACTACTGCTAGATTGACACAGCCCAGATTTGGAGCTGTGATGGCTTAGCTCTGTCTTTTCATCAGCTAATGGGGTCTGATCCCCAAGCTACAGCAGAGGCGAATAGCAGTGCAGTTACTGCTAGTGTGAGACGATTTACCTGTGTTTTCAGCTGGTGAGTGAAACCAAGCCAAATTACACAAAGCTAGACTAATTCAATTCACAGCACATGCACTTAATAAAGCACTTATGTGGAATAATATGTAGTGGTCTTTCTCTGTTATTTTACGCCGATCCAAACAGAGGCAGATCAAACAAAGAGGCTGTGGTCAAACCCATTCCCCCTTAGTTTAGTTACGCTACAGGGCACCAGCAAGACAAAGCAATTTAAGCATATGCTTAAGGGCTTACCTGAATGTAGTCTCATAATCCTAGTTCCAAAGAACCAAGTTAGGGTTACCAAATGTTCTTAGAATCATAGAGTGGTTTGTGTTGGAAGGAACATTAAAGATCATCCAGTTCCAACCCCCCTGCCATGGGCAGGGACACCTTCCCCTGGATCAGGTTACGCAAAGCCTCATCCAACCTGGTCTTGGCTGGAAATGCTATTAAATAATCTTGACAGATCAAAACTATTTTGGGATCTCACTTGG
Source organism: Clamator glandarius (assembly GCA_033459285.1). Lineage (NCBI taxonomy): Eukaryota > Metazoa > Chordata > Aves > Cuculiformes > Cuculidae > Clamator > Clamator glandarius. The sequence continues at coordinate 322,424 of JAUNZM010000483.1, read as the reverse complement.
GTAAATATGGCCTCTAAAAGGACTTTAAGTTAAAAGGCTCCAAGACATCCATTTCCTCTCCTCCCCCCCTTTTTCCCCTCCTCTTTTTTATTAGCTAGGGCTCGGAACATAGGTGTTTTAGGAGTATAGGGCAGCTAACTTAGTGCTGCTCAACCTCTCAAAAAAGTGAGAAACAAGCATGGTTTCATGCAGATTTCACAGAAAAATATGCCTGGATCTTACAACTTTTCAGCTGTACAAATATGAATTAAGAATATATATTCAAATGGGAAACTAGTTTTCAATATCTACTTCTGGAAATAAAATTAAACAAAACAATTTATAAATTACTAAGTCATTCCTTGTAATTATCAAAAAGAATCACTGGAACAAACTTCTGCACAACAAAGCGCCATTAAGTTTTCTGAAATACTACATGCAGGATGCAAAATGAATGAGAAGTTGTTTAAGCAATGGTGACCCATTTGTTGGTCTTCTGCACATAAAAGCTCAAAAGGGGAAATAAAGCATCACAGCCAAAAAAGCAAGAACTGGCATTTTAGGCAATCCTCCAGAGATGGCCAACACATGAATCATTATTGCTGTTTAAAACAGTATGCTTGAGGGATGGAAGAAGACAGACTTTTCTTATTTTTTGACAACAAAGTGCTTCAGAAATTATATACAACACTTAAAACAGTCTTTTTGGAAATGGAACATTCCTTTCTCTATGGCAGAAAATGGAAATCATGCCAAGTTTGTAGACTTAGGAAACTAGACCTCAGGTCACACAAACAGCTGGTCATCCTTCACTTCTTTAGCACAGCACATGTTCCCCAAACAGCATATGCCATTTCTAAAAGTTTGGCTAGAATTACAATATAAATTGGGCATATCCCTTCTATGTTCTTGTTGTATTTGGTTTCAGTGTTACTCTCACAACTCCCTCCTCAGGACACTGTGGCAGCAGGGACAGAAAGAGCAGGCAGCTGGTGGCCAGAGGTCTAGCTCCTTGTCCATAGGCAGGAGGAATGTGCTTGGGATGAAGGATCTGACTGGCTAAAAATGAGGCCATGATTCACATTTGGGCTTTACCTGTTAGTTAAGGACCATGATTCTGCCAGTCAGATTGCAGGATCCACAGACAAAGAATTATCATTATCCATCTAAATATTAACATACTAGCAGCCACCACTTTTCAAGGCTATTTCTGACATTAATCTTGACCTAACTTTGCACAAGGCAGGAAGGAGCTCCTAACCTACATCACAAATACTTCAGGTCACTGCAAGAGTGGTGACATTCTGCACACAGAGTTTGGTCTGTATCCAGGTACACATTAGATTGATCCCATACCACATGCCCAAAGCATATGAGGAAAAGCTCCGTTAAACATAAATCCACTACCAACTGGCAACAAAAAAAACAAACAAAAAAAACCCCAAAAAACCCTGTCTGAATTCAAGTACCAGAATACACTGCAAGAAGGAACCTTCAAACATCTTCATGATTATTATGGAAAACCAGACAAAAATGCATGTATTTTGCTTCCATTATTTAAGACATTATAAGTACAGTAGATTGTTAGAGCAAAACCAATTTCCTTTTTACAGGTCACACTAGCAAAACATCTTCAGCTCATCTTTGGATGTAAATTCTCACCCATCTGTCTCCAAACATTCACTTTTGAAAAGCAACTGTACTAAACTTCAAAAAAAAACCAAAAAAAAAAAAACCAGCAAAAAACCAAGCCCCATTTCTGAATCAGAATATTTTATTAGACATTTGTCAAAATCTAGTAATGCTACTGGTGAAAATGAAATAAACCATTTCGGATGTTAGATTAAAAACTCCTTATTATAAAAAAAAATAATTATGTTTAGAGAATATGTCTGCTTCACTAAATGTCTGATGTTTACTTAAACCCAAGACATGGCATATTCATGCCTTATGAATTAAAGTTTGTGCAACTTTACATCTGATGATGTAAATTTGCCTTGGTTGCCAAAAGAAACAGTAGGTATCTCCCAAGAGCCTTAGCAATGTTCTTAAGAGTAACATTACAGTTTACACACCCCAATTAATTCAGAATCAAAATCAATAACCGCCACTTGTGAGTTGTTTCAAAACACAACAGTGCATTGAAGGAAGCACAGTTTCATTGCAACCTCCCTGCAAGATGCAAAGCAGTTCAACTGTTATTTGGGAAAAGGCAGAGGCACAATGGCACTAGGTAAAGGCAGTATCTTATGTGACATGATTCCACCTAAATCTGAATGCAAAGTTCGCTTCCAGAAAGTGAACTCATATACAGTGTGAGCTGTGGAAGTTGGTAAGGTGGCAAAGCTGTATAATAAAAATTCATTTTGATAAAGAACTTAATTCTCGCATCCAAGTGTTAGTGAATTTAGGTTACGCCCACAGAAAACCTGGGAAACAAATGCTGTTACAGAGTACAACCACCACCAGGAAAAATGAGCTGAAGCTTGAAATTGCATGAAGCTGGGAGGGTGGTAAAGAAGAGAACACACTTTCAGCGTTTTTTTTTTTTTCTTTGAAACAACACAGAACCAAAGACGACTGAATCAAAACAATTCAAGGTTTGAAATAAGAGGACAGAAGTTTGTATCTGTGGAAAGCTTCCATATCCCAAAATGTTTTCATATAGCCAAAATTGAGACACTTAAGTAATTTCTCATGCCATTCACCTTTTCAGCATCTCAAAGCCAGAGGAAAAGAAATAATATATGGATCCTCTTTGAAAAAAATGCAAAGATCCAATTAATCATCTGCACAGTGCTACTAAATGGTAAACAGGAGTCATTCTAAAAAAACAGTTTGGTCTGCTAGCACCACAGCTGCCTACTGAGGATACAGAAGTTTTGCAGTGATTAAAATGAACATAAATAATCTGAATGCATAATCCACATTTGTCCTGCAATGCAAAAATAAGTTATCATGGTTCAACACTTACATTAGTAAATAAAAACTTCTGAATGTTACAAGCTAATTCAAAGTTATGACTATAATGTCTTGTAATTAGTAATTTCGCATCTGCACATTAGTCCCAGACTAAGAAAGTATTAGTGTGACATAAGATTGCATAAGTCATGAACAAGCTCCAGTTATTGCCCTTTCAACTTAGAATTTCCAAGAACATTTTGTACACCCTCGCAACCCCTGATGTTCTAAAAAAATGCATATTGCTATTCCTATAAAACAAATGATAGTTTCTTCTACTCCAGCCTAGACTTCTAGCGACACCGCTGTGAATCCAAACTGGCTATTGACATCTTGTTTCTAGTTTCACAGCACACTAATAAGAAATATTTTAAGAAACCCCACAGTGCGAAATAATATTGCTTTTTCAGAAAACACATAGATCTATTTAATGCTTAGTGCTTTGCTGCATCTATATGGTAATCCATTATAGCACACTTGAAATAGAAATTAGGTATTACTACTGATCAACACATCAGGGTATCTGTCACTTCCTTTAACTGATTATCCATAGTTCTTTTTCTCCTGGACTTCCTGCATGACTAGGAATAATGTTAAGTTTAAATCTTAGTTTACACAGGTGCTGCTTTTTGAAAGACAGATCTCTATTTTAACAAAGTAAAATAAAAAATACTAAGGTTTGAATTTCAACAGATTCACTCTGACTTAACCAATACTGCAATTTCTTCTTAGAAGTCTTTTATTTTTGCCAACTTTGTCAAATTACATCATGATTGGTAGCTTTGTGCCTATAACTGTACGCTGTGCTACGCTATTGTAGAACATAGAGAAAGCTAAGGCTGTTAGCAAATCTTCAGTGTAAGATCCCTGAGGCCTGAATGTTTTCCAGCTTCACTTACATAAAATGAGACAATAAGCATTGTTGTTCCACTTTCCAGAGCTACAAAAAGCTGTTCTCTAACATGCTATGCAGAGTCTCTTATTAAACAACAACAAAAACAAATGTGTTCTTCCTGCTTGAATATGCTCTCAGAGGGAATGTCAATGACAAGTTCAGAAAAGCATTCATTCCAGAAGAACGGATTTTGAGGAAAAAAATAGCTTTTCCAATACAATGTGTTTCTGATAAGAAGTTTCTATTAGTCAGTGGCAGGTGGATCTACTTCAAGTCAAGTCAAATGCAGAACAGCTCTCCTGTGCCTCTGTGTTCAAGGACTGCTTGGTGGAGTTTCAGAGTGTTCCACTACTAAAATGTGCAGTAATTTACAAATTTTCCAGTTATTATTCTCCGATTTCAGTGAAGCCAAGAGACCAATGAAGTTAGTAAGACTGCCGCAGCTCAATCTAAACAAAGGGATACTCCATTTATTGCCTCAATAAATTATTTACAGTTATTCACTGAAGGAAAATGTCTGCCCAAAGCACACAAGGTACTTATTCTTGCCCTAGGCATAACATTAAATAGTAAGATATCTGAAGTTGAACATATACGACATATAGGTAAAAATTACAGTAGAATGCTGTATGAATAGTATCAATGTTATCTTAAAAGTAATAATAGATGAACCAATCAGAAATACAGCAAAGCGAACTGCAGATGATTCAAAAAGTAATTTTCCATGTGTAGGAAAGAAGGGCTATGAACAATTTTATTGTTATAAACAAATAAGCCTTTTTTACTAAATTGAGCAGGAGAATCAGACTTGAGGTTAAACAGTGGAAGTGGCAATCACAGTAGGTACAGGGAACCAATTGCAAAGCTGCAACAGAAGCTACAATCAGATTTTAAAGCTCTGGCTCTTAAAGGTAATTTGATTTCAAGTGTAAGATAACCTGCAGATGAGGAAATTAAGCAACTGAGCTGTACAGACACAAGGAAAATGCAAATAGTAAAAAGGAAGTTAAAAAAACAAGATAACCCCAAGAAATAAAAAACCAGGACCTATGGTAATAAGAACTGAATAACAACTTGACTTGATTATTCCTTGTAAAAAATTTCACGAGTACTTTTCACATTGGTGAGTTTCAACACATCATTTATTCCTGCAAAAATAAATTTTGCTCGATTTTATTCAAAATGTAGCAGGTAATTAGGAGCAAAATCCTCAGATAAGCAAACCACCCTAAGAAAATACTGCAGATATAAAAGAATATCCTTTTGCACTTCCATAATAACAGCAACACAGCACTAAAGTCTTATAAAAGAGTTATGAATCAAAAACTACCCAAAGTTTCTCTGATGCAGGTTTTTATTAAACTGAAAAATCATAGAATCTTGGAATGGCTTGGGTTGGAAGGGACCTTAAAGATTGTACAGCTCCAATCCCCCTGCCATGGGCAGGAACATCTTCCACTGCATCAGGTTGCTCAAAGCCTCATCCAACGTGGCCTTTGAACATCTCCAGGGATGGGGCATCCATGACTTCTCTGGGCAACCTATACCAGTGCGTCATCATCCTCAAATGAAAACATTACTTCCTTGTATCTAATCTAAATCTCCTCTCTTCCAGCTTAAAACCATTCCCCCTCCTCCTATCCCTGCAAGAGCTGATAAAGAGCCCCTTCCTCTGCTTTCTTGGAGGTCTGGAAGGCTGCTATAAAATTACCTGCTAAAAACCACCACTGGCTTTGAGATTTTAATTTGCTTAACCAATATTACCAATTCACACAGTAGCCTGTATAAAGTAGACCTACAATGCAGTGGAAGAATTCGATATTTATATTGTCTACAGCAATCTTCATCCAGAATGAACTAAAGCTACAAGTTTTAAAAATTACATTTATGTGCATCACTAAGCAGTACTGAAAAAGCAACATCTACTTCTAAGTGGTGTCAGCACAAAGAGCTCTCCGGTTACCCACTGCCATGGCAGGTGGTTTTTTTTGACAGGTGCAGTGTATATACTGGATACAGCCTGTAATCAACTTTTCAAAAGGGTTGTTAACAGATTATAGCCAATTATAAACCTATACTGAATTAGCATTAGCATTCACAGAACAAGTAACTTGTGCACATTTGCAGTAATAAATTTAGGCTATACAGCTGCTTCTGTAATTGTTTCATTCGCGTTCTGATACTAGACCAATCCATGTTTCAGTGGATTTATACCACATCTTAATCCTCTGAGTTTGTGGCCATTTGTAGATTATATTTAGATGTGCTTCTAAGGACAACAATGCTGTATTAAAAAAACCAGTAGCTACTGCTACAAAATAAAGAGCTCAAAGTACAGGTTGGCAAGCAATAAACTGTTAGAGCTTACCATATCTAGAAAAATACTTAGTGTTACACAGAAGCCAAAGCAGACTAGGTTTGAGTGTGTATTATACAAATACTGCAGAGGCTATCAGCACATTTATGTTCTCTTTTATATGCACTTAATATTTAAATACACCTGCTGTGTACATACTTGGGATACTCCAAATCAGACCTAGGGATGGTACAGTAAAATTTTGCTGCCAAACTTCTACAGAGGGTCAAAACAGACCGCACAGCCTGTTCTTGTTTATACCTACAGCCAGCCTCACCTCATTCCAGAAGGGCAAGGGGCATACGCAGGAAAACTGGGCTTGACAGATAGAAGGGTTCAGAAGCAAGAAGTGGATGAGTTACACTAGAAACCTTTCCAGAGTTATATTTGTGTAGCTTCTTAAAACACAAAAACACAAGAAAGGAGAAAACTCATATGCTTATGCTGTGCCCAGATCAGGGACTCACACCACTCACATGTGCACCAGGTTCAAGAAATAATAAGCTCCATACAAAGTATGGACTTAACAAAATTAAGAGATAACAGATGAGCAAACATTTTTGTACAAGCTATATGAAAAAATGTACACATTTATAAATAAGAGCCTGTGAAACACAAGGGCACTTTATGCTATATTAATGTGCACTAGTAAAAAATAAACAAGGACAAAAAAGAGAAACTTCTAGCACAAATCATCTGTAGGAGGTTGAAGTATCTACCCCATCTTCTCAGCCCACTCCAGAACTTCAGTGACACCTGAACTACACTGACAGGATGTGAAAAACTTTTGGCAAATAGCAGCTACTGCAAACAACTTTGGGAATCTTTACTACATTAGAAAGGGCATCTGAAAAATTCTAAGAATAAAATATTTCATACTGTGAACATGTTCAATCAATGCAATGAATTTTATAACTGCATCATCTTATGTGGCTGTTCTTAACTAATAAAGCATAATTATAAAGAATGAAAAGAAATTGATCTACGTATTACATCAAGACCATCACCCTGCTCTTACTTCATTACAGAAACAAAAAAGCCTGCATTGGAATTCAGCTGGAATGTTGCAGGAAAAAAAATACTCTATTATGACAACAATTCTGTTCAAGCTTTCACAATTAAATGATCACATAATACTTTCATGGGACGTAGAACTTGTGCACTTTTCCTGAGTTTTGTAACACAGCAGTGCTCAGCTGACAGCTACAACAAATGATGCCCCCAAATCATAGAGAACTGTGATAAAAGGAACAATATTAACATGTTCTGAAAATATACTACAAATCTAGAGATAATTAAGCCTTACCAGAGAAAAAGCAAATTTGTTTTTCACATAATTTTGGCCTTTTAGCTAAAATATGGAAAAACAATAGAGATAGTTACAGTTCCTCTGTCATTTCACAAATATGTATTTGACAAAGGACAAGGCCAAAGCACCTTATAGAATATAAAATTAAATCTAACAACTTCATAATGGTAATTGTAAAAAAAGCATTTAAAGTGAATTGTTAACCTTTCATATTACTCTCTTTTGCTCAGAATTTCTTCTTTGATTAATATGTTGTTTTTTGTTATTGCTGAGTGGCCAAAGTATATGTAGCTCATGTGTAAAATTTAGACTTCAATAAACCACAACAGAGTCAGCTTAGGATTTGGAGCATCTGCGGAAAAGGCATTTGTTATTTTTGCTTAATGTACACACTAGGTGTCACTCAGCAGCAGCGAAATATCCCTAAACTACACCAGAAAAGGCAGAAGTCAATTCCTTTCAAAACCGATAAAAATATTTACGGAACTGTGAACCCTCAGCGCCTGGATTCAGAATTAGCTAATCCTAAATAATTACCTACTTAGCTAATTAGAAGAAAACTCCAGGAAACCTTCGGCTCACACTGACATCAGATTAAGCATGGCAAGATTAACAATCAATTAGTTTTGCTTCCTATGGCTTACAATATGAATGTTTAATTACTCAGCATTTACATTTTTTTTTGTCCTGTGTTCAGGCTGATGTATGCTTGTTCTGTGCATTACAAGGCCCTCTAAAAAGCTGTCTTCCCACAATCTATTAGTTATCAAGCATTAAGAGTTATAAAAGGATTCCAAACCTACTTCCAGGGCATAAACACTAGGAAGACGTTCCCTCCAAATTTCACACAAGTATCTTAAACGATTTCTTCTTCCTCAAAGCCTTTGACATCTAGGCTGTAATAGAATTCTCCTCAACTGGGACCCAAAGCAGCATTTTGTTTATATACAAATACATTTTTTCTTCTTCATAAAATATATAAATACGGTTTTAAGCAGCATTAAACAGGTGGTTATCCACCACCCATTTTCAAGACACAGGAATACATATTTATTCACTTTAACCGGGTGAGTAAGCATTAGCTATTTTCCATTCAATGACACAGCCACAGAAATGTAATTACTTATTCAAGACCACAGAGTAAGTGCATTAATGAGCTCAAATTAAATCGCACAGCCTTCTCGGTAAACATGGTGATACTTTTTCCACTGGGAGTGGAGAGAGAAGGAGTAGAATTCCTCCTACCCCAAATATGGTCCTAGAAGACATAAGGGCTTATATCCTTTGCCTCGTGCAAAATCCTAAAGCAGACTCATTACTAACATCATAATTAGCAGGAAACACAATTGGATTTTCAGATTTCAGTCTGAAAATGTCACCTTGCAGTTAAAGGAGCAAAGGGAGGGAGAAGAGCAAAAGGGAGACAAACTTGCTACATCATAAAAGTCAGAAGATGAGACCGCAAAAGTCTGAGAATTTAATGTCATCATTTTCATGGCCATTTTCCATAGGCATGTTGGCTAAACAGTATCACTCTGTCAATATAAATATTATTCTACCTACAAACTATACATTAATGCAAAAAAAAAAAAAAAAAGAAACCATATACTTCAGAGGTTTCTGGTTTGGGGTTTTTTTCCATTTAATGAGAGAGGTATAAGAGCCAAGAACATGCAATTTTTATTATAATTTCAATTTCTAAAGTCCCATTGCAATTTTTTTCTACTACCCCTACCAAAAAGAAAAACCCACAATATAAACAAAGATAACATTTCTACAATGCAATACTCAAGTGAAAAGTTAGTAGTTGGATTAACAAAGAGAAATCAACAGAAGATATGTGTATTAACCCTTAACAAAGACACCAGGCCATTTATGTACCTAATGAATTGTTAAAAACCAAAGTAACTAAGGGCACCACTGATCTCCAATGTCAGAGACAGGAATAGGTAATGCTAAGACTTCTGGTGTGCATTATAAAAACTTCTTTATATGCTAGGCTTTCATCTGGTCCAAGGATATTTTCTCACATCCAAATACATTTGGATAATAAACTCTAATTAAAGAGGTCCCTTGGAAAGTTATCTATCACAATCTATTCCTCTTTGAATTAAAAACATCCTAAATTAAAAACATCCTAATTTGATTATGCAAAGTTAACTAAGCTAATATTCCCACCCTAGACACCCTAAACGCTATGACTGCCAGTGCTGGGAAGAATGAGTCTCTGGAAATAAAAGAAGCTCCACTGAATTTTAAAAAAAAAAAGATGTTAAACACATTAGCATTTCACACACTCACATCACACTGATATGCAGTAGTTGACAACTCTTATCCTTTTATTTTTCCTTGTGCTGCAGGACCAAATACTGAAGTCATAACAGATGCCTCCACCTGAAAGGAGCAGCCCAAACTCCTACTCTGACAGATTCAAAATAAACATAACACTGAACTTCAAACTGACAAAGGTAGGAAAAAAGTTCTGTTGGTTTTAACTCGCCTCCCATAAAATACAGAAGCAAGAACATATTTAACCTGAAATAAAAAAAGAAAGAAGGCCTATTTTGACATTTTGAGCCTCACAGAAGCTACACAACTATCAACTGCTTGCTCCCAGATTCTACTGAACAGTGACACCGCATTTTCAAGGAGGTGATCCTTAGTTCCCCAGGGCAGACACATTACTCTATGATCTTCAAATAATTTTGATAAAATCTCCTAACTCTGGAGATTCATTAAACCAACATACCCACTACATAATAAAATTTTTACTGTTGTTGTATCTGAAAACATTATGCAGACCTCAGTTCTTTTCTGCCTTTCACGTTGTACAGCCATGGACCCTTCTTTTGACTGATACTTGCTTTCACCACTCACTGTAAAGGTGCCAATAATCATAAAATGACAATGAGATTTACAATAAAAATTAGTTTAATGGTATGGAAAACTTACTTCAAAAAGAAAGAGAATGGAGTCCAGCTCCTCCCTTTGTGATTTATTCCCTGCAAGACAGGAAACAATACTGTGTGATGCAAACGTGACAGCAGCAAAATTACACTGTAGAATCACAAAATCACAGAATAGTCCAGGTTGGAAGGGACCTTGAAGGTCATCTAGTTCCAACCCCCCAGCCATGGGCTGGGACATGTCCCACTAGATCAGATTGTAGTTCTACAACTGAAGTCAAAGATGTTACATTCAGTTTATTTTAATTCATCTTTATCTAATATCAAAAAAGCAAGCTGCTTCCAAACTTCAGTGCCTCTCTTTTGACTATGAATTAGGGACATCTGGAGTCATAGATCCCACAGCACAGCCACTGTGCTGATCTCCAAGAAAGAGGTTATTCCTACTAATGGATCTCCAACACTGAGAACTATTCTGGGGAGCTCTGACGTTTCACTTGAACAGACAAATGCTTAATTGTAGGATGAAGGTCTTCAATATTTCAAAACAAGATGGGAGATAGGTATATAGACACACAAGAACCAGTTTTTGTGCTGAAATGATATTTAAGTCATAAAAAAGTGATTAGAATTCTTTTCAGATACTTAGGACATTTCAGAGGGCAATTTTCCATGCTCATCTCTTCTGATACCATAAAATTAAAATATTTAATACTGATACTGTTACTGCATGAAGCTATTAGTGTAAATATAGATAATTGTCAGCTATGGAGTCATCAGATAAGCTCTAATAGAATGCTTTTCAGAGCAGTTAGGAAAAACTGAGTCATTTGCTAGCATAACTCCAAAACTCACCTTTTTGTTTCAAGCTGTTTTCCAGTGTTATGAAGTTTTCATAGAATATAAAATAAATCTGAGAATAATTGTTTTCAAAAAATTGCTTCAGGTCACTGCCATCCACAATATCTGAAAGGAGGAACAAAAGGAGTTATTACACAAAATCAGAAAACAGAAAATTATTGTCTTTAAGCAAATTTTGTATTACAGAATGGATAAAGGCAATACAAAACAATCTTACTGGCTTCATTAAATATCGTATCCTAAAATGTGATTTCATTCTTGGAAATAAAATAGGGAAATTTCCATTTTCACCTAATCTAGTAAAGTTTGCAGTGTGGCTTGAGTTCATTTGTTTTCCATTAAAAAAAAATGGTATGTGTCTTAGATATCTAACCAAATGGCTTCTGTACCATCAAAACAAGCAGTTACTGTTGGAAAAAAACAAACAGCAGAAACAATTTCTGTATGTAAATTGTAAACTCACTTCTTAAATTTATCTGACAAGCAGATTCAGAAAACAGTATATTTCCAGATTACTTAAAAAAAAATTAAATAAGTTTATTTTTTAAGAAAAAAAAAGAATGTTTTCTAAACCTGACACTTGCTAAACATACTTCACCTGTTTGCTCTTTATTGTAACTGATTGGTCAAAAAAAGATAATTCCACCTAGAATTAAGAGGATAAAGGGTAAAAATTATTAATGCATCTTCTCATTGAAGTTTCACCTCTCAAGAAACCCATCCATTCATCAAGACAACAAAACTGATTACAACAAGAAGACCCAATTTTATCACACAACTACTAAAGAAAGAATATTTTTACCCTGAGACAACGTTTGGGGTTTGGTTTTGGTGTCTGGTGGTTTGGGTTTGTTTTTTTTAAAATCAATACCTTTTCAGTAGTCAGGCTTTGTTTGGCTGCTTGTACTACAGAAACAATGAGTGCATGAAAACTTTTATGATATTCATTTCCTACCAACCACTGGTCTTGAATTTATGAGCTGACTGCAATTACTGCTCTCTATGAATGTGTTCTGTGAAATACAACTCTAGGAGAAAACAAGGCTTTCATTTACAAGTATTTCCTATGAAGGAATGAGGTCATTAAAATCTAAACAAAAAAGGAAACTTCTCTTTAAATTGTGAAAGGAGGAGAAAGGAACTGCCTAATCAAAAAAGTAAATTCTCCTTTTCTCTAAATGCGGCGTTTCAGTGGTGACTCATACGTTATTCTGATGTAAGGGTGCATTCTCACAACTACATCCTTATTGAACCACTTTGTTCCTTATATTCCTTTGCAAGATATATAGGAAGACAAATTCCAACCTTATAAGAGGCCAAAAAGAATACTCAGATTTACTATCTTAAGAGTTGATATTCACATGAAAGCAAGATTTCCTTGCAATTCAGCGTGCCGGTTGTCATCATGATACCAATGACTGCTTCACTTAAAAATAAATAATCCAAAACATAACAAATAAGCCACACACCCAGTAACCCATTATTCAGAGATACAGCTTCCTTGGGCATTTCACCATCAAATTCCTTATTTTTTGCATCCATTAATAAAAACACCACTTGTCTACTCCTCTGCCATGGTGAGGAGCAGTGGAAGGCAGAACTGACCACAAATGCTTCACCCTGCTCTGCTGGGCATTAGAGGCACAGGCGATATCCTCGCCTGCTAAGAGAAACTTTGGCTGGTAGGAGGACCAGCCAAGTCAGTGACAACACTCTTTCTCTCCAGCGGCCTCTCTCCCCTCCACATCACTCCAGGTTGTAGGGAAGGCATCTCCAGGCTGGCAGGACCACAGCAAGAATGTCCAAGTCTCACACGCTCCTTCACTGCCCTCTTGTTTTGGCTCTCCCCACAATGCTGCTTCGCCCACCCACTTCACCAAAACGACAGTCATCACAGACAGAGACCATGGCAAGGAAGACTGCTTCTCCAAAGGATTTACTAAACGTTAGCAGGAAGCCTAAGACAGTAATGTGGATCACTGCCATATATGTGTTTACCTTCTAGCAGAATAAGGCTGTTTTTTAAACAGAAAACATCAGTGAAAGTTTCATGCACTATTTATCATTTAAGGTACTAAGACAAAACACTGACTTTTTGACTGAAAACATTTATAAGCATCCAAGGAAATGAAACTGCAGAATCGAGATTGAATCGCAGGTATTACGCTGTATTTTTGTATTTTTATATTTACTCATTAATAGCTCTCAGATTGCTACTGTTTGAAAATAGCCACCTAGTGAATTCAAAACTCTGAGCCCAAAAATCTAAGGCAAGCTGGCAAACATCAGTCATCAGATCCCTACTGGCTTTCTAAAAACACACATAATCTCACTCTGTTCTACAAACAAGGACAGATGATCCACTGCTAATGCTTCTAATAACCTGTTACAGCTTTTAGAGCAACACACAGGAAAGAGCAAGGCATTCATGTGGCACGCAAGACGTTTCTTCACCATAAAATATGAAATAGTTGGTGCATTAGATGATGGGAAGTCACTCTTACTTGCCTTACCACTTAAGCTTAAAATTTAGGGAAGCAAACTACTCGGGTGCGAGTTAAGAAGAATCCAAATTTATTGCTAAGCTCTCAAAACTCTAAAAAGTGAGGACAAAAATCCTGTCCTTAGCACACCAACCTTCCTGTTATTTTTCTGTTAACTACCAAATGTTACTGCATTTATTTAAAAGTTAGAAATTCTCCCTTAATTTTATGCACTTCCAAAGTCATTTGACTTTATTATTCATACAAAGTTCTCTCAGTCCTGAGGGGTTTCCTTTATCTAAGGTACTTTAAAAATTAAAGGAGATGAAAGACAACTTTGCAGTCATATCCTGGTTAATGATGAACTTTTAGTACTAGCCTTACCCTAGAAACTATGTATAATTTTTACTGACCTTAAAAATGGCAAAAAACTCTAACACACCAATTAGAACTATTTCTTAAATAATTTTAATACTTTATATGTCATATGCAATCTAAGGAACAACAACTGCTCTAAATTCAGCAGCAAGCTGGGAAACATTTACCTCTGGATGTCTCTAAATGAAAGTTTCTACTAAGCTTGTATTCACAGAATCATTAAGGTTGGAAAAGACCTCTAAGATCATCCAGTCCAACCATCAGCCCAACACCACCGTGCCTAATAACCACACCCTGAAGCGCCACATCTACACTTTTTTTTTTTTTTTAAACACCTCCAGGGATGGTGATTTCACCACTCCCCTGAGCAGCCTGTTCCAATGCTTCACCACTCTTTCAGTAAAGAATTTTTTTCCTAACCTAGCTGTACAGAACTGTGCAACCCAAGACAGTACCATAACTAGAAAACTCCACTATTCCCCTTAACTATCTCATTTTTGATTCACAGAGTTAAATGGAAAATATTTTCTTAGCTTATGTTGCAGTAGTTTATTTTTTTTTTAAGAAAAAGATTAACATTTGCACTTGGTAACCCCAAAAAAATTCATATTTAATCTAGCCTGAAGCCATATCAGGTCTACCATATATTTGTCCACTCCTCGGCAGAGAAAAGGAGAAAAGCAATGGACATAAGCCACATCCTGCATCTGTAGGCAACATTTTGTGTTCCTGTTATTTTCCAGTTCAGGATTTAAATACAATTTCTTCAACAACATGACTGAAATACCTGTAAAGTACCGTAACTCTGACAACAGCCCAGTTTTTATGCCTATATCCAGGAGTGAAGTGCCACAGCACAGGTTCTGAAGTATCTGTTATTAATTTGAACACTAGCCTACACCAAGTCTTTTAACGTGCAATTTAGTCCATCAGGACACTCCAAAGCAAGTGCGAGCACATACATGGTCTAACTACCCACCCTGGAAAATATCAAAGTTCAGATCACCACAATCCACAAATCCGTAAAAAAATTTGGGTCTGGCAACGCCACCAAATAGGCACTGCTTTCAAAACAAGGTTATCATTCTTAAGATCCTTCAGCATAAAAAAAAATATGGAAAATCCAGCCCCTTAACTGAGCTATTACCATCTCCCAGGCAGCTCTTGGTATATTCAATAGCAGCTATGGCTCAGCTCCCATTCCCTCTTATTTCCAAGTATAACCTGAATGCTAGTGGCCAACTTCAATCACCAGAGGTTGTTCACAGAGACTGCCTGTAAACTAACTTTATCATAACCAACAAAGTTCTCAGGCCAATCACACTTTGAAATTATTAAGAATAACAAAACCACAAACAAAAAGGCTCATCACCTTCATGAAATAAACTACCATGTGATACCTCATCCCATGTTCTGCATGAGCAAAGTGTGACATTATCTAGATTACTGGAGAAACACAGCAAGAGGTGGCTGTTGTTCCCATTGCATCATTACTTATCAAAGACAGAGTCATGAAAAAATTCCTTAAAGCAGAAAAAAAAATTGAGGGAAATATACTAAGCCATGCAAAGATATTAAAGTAAGCATTTCAATTGCACCTGAGGAGAAAACATCAAAAGAGATGTTTAAATTAAAAGAAAGGAGAATATTTTTACCCAAGAACAGCCACGGAGCAAAGTCTTAAAGATCAGAGAGAGATTTTTATGCTAAAAAAAAAAAGGTCCCCAACTACTCCAGGAAAGTGTAGAATTAATTAATTAATTAATAGAATTAACTAATATAGAGATCAGTAGAAATAATCTGTTAATAATTTATTTATGGGTCAGTGTGAAAGACCTAAACTTCTATATCACCACCACAAAAAAGACCACTAATTTTCAAGTCTATCCTAAAAGATGACACTACTGGCACTTCCAGACACTGAAAAAAAGTTCCTACTGACTTTATGAAAGTTCTGAAAGTCTGTGTATCTCCATAGCAATAAAATAAAAGAAAGAAAATTGTTTGGTCGTTTACCTAACACAAGTGAACATCCACTTTATGACAAAATTATTATTCAGGTTAGTATTTTGTGTTGTCATGCAGGCAGACTACCCATCAGAAGCAGGAACTCAGCTCCTAATTGGCACTAGAGATTTGAGAGGTTTTACAAGCAACACAAATTTAAAGGAATCCTTCTATTTCACTTTGTGTATTGGACAAACTCACACAGACGGTAGCTAAGAAACCCGATGCAATCAACAAGTGGGTGTTATTGATCCTGCTGCTCATGCAACCCCTTATTTACAGAAACTACACATTCCTTTCCCTCATCCCTCATCTATTATCATCTTTTCTCTGATTTTTATCCTCCTACATGAGTAGGATCTCAGAAGAGCAACTGACGTTTTGTTTACAGTTTAATTCCTGTGATTTTAAACTAACAAAGGAAGAGAAGATGGCATCTCCTAAGGACACATAAAACCAGAAGCTGTTATTTTGAGAACATGTGCCACTATGGCCAGAGTGAAGCAGTTGGGGACAGGGAGTGAGATGACTGGTGTGGGAGGAACACTAAGCCATACACATTCCTACCCTTGGCCAGCCCAAGAAGTGTCAGAAAAAAAATGAAGTACCTACCTATTTTTGAGCCTTCATACCAAAGGCTTTAGTTTGAATACAGGAGAGGTTTTTACAAAGTGTGGGTTAATTTTCTGTGCTGAATAATACTGCAAAACATGTGATGATATCTACGAAGATACCATAGAAAAGCCACTCTTGTTTTATCTAAAATGTTTACATTGACATTCTGCAAAGCAGACATATCGGGAACACAACCAGAGCCTGCTTTGACACAGTCCCTGCAATAAAACACATCCACTAGGACAGAACTGGCTGTCATATCACAGCACTGCAGCCAAAGAGCCACTAATATGCTACCCAGCCTGCTGGCACTGATAAACATTTACACCTAGAATCAACGTTCAGTAAGTTTAATCAAAAACTCAGGTCACTATCTCCAAATGTAACAGACACTTGGAAGAAAAGATGACAGGTGAGAAGTGGCAGGTGTATTTTCCTCCCCTCTTGCCAACTGGGTAATAAGTATCTGTAGAGAAAACCACCAGACAGCATCTTCTGTACCATCTGCTTTGGGACATAAATTAATTTCGTCACGCTAATAGGCATATTTTTCCATTTGTTCCACCTGTCAGGTCCATCACAGGAGCCTGACAACCTCCTCTGTACCACACAAAAACATAACACTCCCATGAGATGGATATAACCAAGAGCCATAGCAAGTCCAGTATTTCATCGTAGACCTGTCATGTCTCGGTTTCAGGCGTGTCTTTCTGAGAGGCTGAAGGGGGTACATTAACAGAAAGTTGCTCTATTTCTTATTTCTTCAAGTCCATTTATTTTAGTGAGTATGGTGGAAATGGAAGAAATGTTAAGCTCACATGACTCTTAGATTAAGCTTTCTCAGGATGGTTTCACAAAACATTGTAAACCTCATCTCATAAACAAAGAATTTCTCAACATTTTTTTACAATGAAACTTGACATTCTTTAATATAATTTGTACAGCAATAAAACATATACAGTCAGAATGCACATCATAATGCAGGTAAGGTATCATCCGTGCTTTCAAATTTCTGCTGTTTGGCACTCAGATTCACACATTTACGGAGTACGAAGAATTTATAACCAGAATAGACACACACCCTTCACTCACAGCTAACTCCAAACGAAGGTTCAATACTGTTTACGAAAGCACATGAAGATTGCAGGTGCCAAGGGACTCCAACATGTGAGCCTCCTGTATCCCAACACCAGGCACAATGGTCAGAACTGCTCTACTTGTGAGTCCAAATCGTCAAGCTCAAATATCTATGGACTGGGCATGTCAACCTTACTTGTACTGTTGCTCAAAAGATGAACAAGAACTGGCCACTTCGAGCATGACATGAGAGCATTTACAGATTTGTCCAGCACTTTGTCCACTGATCAATTACCCAAAAAATCTCTTTTTCAGGTTACCTACTTAAATGCAGTAGATCACAGGAGAATAATGTCCTTTAATCAGTGATGTTTTTTGACACCTCTAAGAAATATGTCTCCAAAAAACTAGAAAGGTGCCCATAACAAGCTGAACTATCACATACTCTTCTACTCATTTGTTTCCAAGCTCTAATAGAGTGCAACTTTCTCAAAGGGATCATCCCAAGGGAGACTAATCGCTACTCTTCTTGCTCAGGATCCTCACCACAAAAACTTCTTGCTTTGCTACAGCACATTCAGAATTTCTTTTGTGTATTTTCTCCAAACAGCAAAACGTCACAGGAAAAAGCTTTTAATCTCAGTCTCAATCTTAAGCACTACAGATGCGCCCATGCTCCAAACCACAGGGAGGTTCCTCAGTGTAAGCTTTGCAGAAGGTGGAAGAGAAACTTTACTCTGCAAGGCCTAAGCTGCTGCCTGAGCTGTTTCCCAGGCAGTAACTTGGGCTCCACGCATCCTTCACACCACTGAGAGCAAGCACACTGGAGGTCCAAAGGGGATGACAAGAACACTGACTGACCAGAGCACTGGTCCTCAGCAGAAGATACAGTGCCCAACTTCTGCTCCTTCTCACTGAGCTACCAGCCTCAGGCCCTCTCCTCCAGCCAACCATCTATTTTTCACAGCTCATAACACCGTGTCTTTGAGGTTCCTTCATACCTGCCAAGTGTGACTGAAACAGTAAAGTAAAAATTATTAGAGTACACGAGAAGTAGAAATCAGATCATTTCCTCCTCCTTGTTTCTCAGAACAGTCTAAATTGAGATAATCAAATGCTAACATTGTCACTGGTTCTCCTGAACTGGGACAGTACACAAGATCTCTCAAGAGCCCTTCCTTGCTGGAGTTCGCTGACTAACAGAATATGAGGCCATTCAAACCCTTGCAAATTGTAGCCCAGAGCTGAAACACAACAACTAGTTTCAACGTTAAGATAAAAAGACCAGGGTGAAGGTTTCAACTGATAGGAGACGTTAGAGAAAGAGGTGCAATGTTGCCATAGATGGGAAGAGCATCACGGAATACATGGCTACCTTAAAAAGCTTTAAAATAAATAAATAAATAAGTCCTGCTGACAAGAGCAGAGCTTCTACAAATGGACCGCCCAAAGAAGCCTGCAGGAAACATACCTACATACTATTTGAAAACTAAACTACAGTGTACCACAAATATTTTTACACTGGGCAACACAAGTTTCCAAAACCAGGAGCAGCAAAACGCATCTGCTCTAACAGCTCCTGTAACTTTGCAAGAATGTGCACTGCCACCTTTCAACAGCTACAACCAGGAGCGCTTACAGCACTCCCCAAAATAGCAAAGTAAACTGGAAGAAAGCTGAAGATACCTATGGCAGGAAAGGGCATCTTAGAATCGTAGAATGTCCCAAGTTGGAAGGGACCCCCTAGCATCATAGAGTCTAACTTCTGTCCCTGCACAGGACAATCCTAACACTTGCATCATGTGCCTGAGCACACTGACCAAATGCTTCTTGAATATTGTCAGGCTTGGCGCTGGGACTGCTTCCCTGGGAAGCCTGTGCCAGTGCCCCACCACCCTCTGGGTGAAGAACCCTCTTCCTAAGCCTCCCCACCACATCCTCCTATCATTCCCTCGCATCCTATCGTTGGTTGCCAGAGAGAAGAGAGTAGCACCTGCTGCTCTCCTCCCCTTGTGAGAAAGCTGCAGACTGTGATGAGGTCTCCCCTCAGTGTCCTCCAGGCTGACAGACCAAATGACTCCAGCCACTCCTCTCACAACTTCCCCTCTAAACTCTTCACCAACTTTGTGGCCTTCTCTGGACACTCTCCAGTAGCTTTCTATCCTTTCTATACTGTGGCACCCAAAACTGCACCCTGTACTCAAGGAGGGGCTGCACCAGCATGTTGTAGAGCAGGACAATCGCCTCCCTCAATCGACTGGCAATGCCATGCTTGATGCACCCCAGAACACAATTGGCACTCTTGGCTACTAGGGCACACTGTTGGCTCACATTGAACATGCCGTTGACCAGAACCCCCAGATCCCTTTCTGCAGGGCTACTCCTCAGCCTGTATGGACATTCACGGATTCTGTGACCCAGGTCTCACCTTCAACAGGAGCTGCATGCGAGAAGTGTTTAGTACTGTTTTACTCCCGTCTTGAGGGCAACTCCTACCCAGCCACCTCAAAGCGCAATACAAAACGGGTTGTGGAACACTGAAAAGGGACAAGCAGCAATTGTGAGCAGCAATAGGGGGAGACTCAAAGCGCATGCAGTGAAGGGGCAAGTGGCAAAGGCTGAGCCCTGAAGGGACAGTAATGAAGCAGAGTGAGACAAGGGGTGGAGGAAGGGTGAGCAGCAATAGAGGAGCCCAAAGGGCAAAGGGTGAGTCTCAAAGGGCAAGCAGTGATGGGGAAGCCTTGAAGGGTGAGTGGTTAAGGAGCAAGTGGCAAAGGGTGAGCCCTGAAAGACAAAAAGTGACGTAGAATAACCAAAGAGTGAGTGGTGAAGGAAGAGCAAGTGACAGTGGGTGAGTGGTGATGGGAAAGCCTCAAAGGGTAAGCAGTGAAGAGGTGAGTGGCAAAAGGGGAGCGGCAATGGGGGCACCCTGAAAGGCAGGTGGTTAAGGAAGCATAAGTGGCAATGGGGAAGCCCTGAAGGGCAAAGGGTGCGCCTGGAAGGGCGATCGATGACAGGGGAGCCCCAAAGGGCAAGCAGTGAAACAACAAATGGCAAAGGGTGAGCCCTGAAAGACAAACAGCAATGGGGGAGCGACAAAGGGTGCACGGTGAAGGAAGAGCGAGTGATAACGGTGAACAGCCAAGGAAGGGTGAGCAGTGACAGGAGAGCCCCGAAAGGTGAGCAGTGAAGAGAAGAGCAGCAAAGGAGGAGTGGCAACTGAGGCACCCTGGAAGGCAGGTGGCGAAGGAAGGAAGGGTGAGCCCTGAAAGACAAGCAGAAATGGGGGAGCCCCAAAGGGCAAGCGACGACGAGGTGAACAGCAAAGGGTGAGCCCTGAAAGACAAGCAGTGACGGTGGAGCCCCAAAGAGCATGTGACGAGTGGCGACCGGGGAAGCCCGAACGGCGAGCGTGGAAGGAAGGGCGAGCCCCGAACTAGCCGCGGCTCCGAGGTCCGAGCGCTCCCTTCGGCGCAGCACGGCGCCTCCCGGGTGAGCTGGCCCCGCAGCCCCCGCGCCGCCCCGCACTCACCCAGCAGCGCCCGGAGGTGCTTGAGGCGGGTGAGCACGTCCCGCTTGGGGTCCAGCGCCTTCTGGGTGGATTTCCTGACATCGGCGTGGCCCTTCCTGGAGAACATTCCGGCGGCTGGAGGGGAAGGGGCTCCGCGCGGGCAGGTGCCGGAGTCGGGGACGGGCGGGCGCTACCACGCCCGCTACGGCCGGCGGGGAGGTGAGGGGCTGGGAGCGCCGGGAGCGCCGGGAGCGCCGCCGCCGCCGCACGGGGGCCGTGTCCGCCCCGCCCCGTCCGTCCCCGCGCAGCCGCGGGGCTGCGGCGCCCGGCGAGTCTCGCGTCAGAGCGGCGTCACCGCCGGGGCGGGTGGATGGCGGAGTGAGGGGGGGTCGCGGCGTAGGTTGGGTTAGAAGGGATCTCAAAGATCATCCAGTCCCACCCCCTGCCCCGGGCTGGATCGGGTGGATCAAAGTCCCACCCCCTGCTCCCGCTGGATCGGGTGGTTCAAAGACCCGTCCAGCCTGGCCTTGAGCACCTCCGAGGATGGGGCAGGGAAGCCTGTGCCAGTGCCTCACCGCTCTCATTGTGAAGAAGTCCTAATGTCGAATCCGAATCTGCCCCCTCCAGTTTCTACCCTAGTCCTATGGCTACAGGCCTTTGTGAACGGTCCCTCCCCAGCTTTCCTGTAGCCCCTTCAGGTACAGGAAGGTCACTGTAAGATCTCCTCGGAGCCTTCTCTTCTCCAGGCTGTACAACCCCAACTCTCAGCCTGTTCCTCATACAGGAGGTGCTCCAGCCCTCGGATCATCTTTGTGCATCCTCTCGACTTGCTCTAACAGATTCATGTCGTTGCACTAAGGACTCCAGAACTGAACACTGGACTCCAGGTGAAGTCTTATGAAAGCAGAAGCTGGGAAGCCCCGCTTTGTGTGGGGCGTGGGGCAGCAATAGCCAAGGGCAGGACTCCCAGTAAAGCACAGTGGACTGGGGATAGCTGTGTGAATGCCAGAGTGGCGTGCTTGTGTGTTTGAAACAGACACATCTTTTGGAAGTGGCACCTGCCTACACTTGGTTTTGTTTATGGGGAAAACCTACAGGAGCTGAATAACTGCACTGTGAAAATAAAAATGTAATGTCTTTGCTCCCATGGCACAAAGGGAAGGTCAATGACTGATCATAATCCAGTTAGAATCCTCAGCATAAGAAGGATATAGAGCTCTTGGAAAGGGTCCAGAGAGAGGCTACAAGGATGATCTGAATGCTGGAACGCCTTTCTTATGTGGACAGGCTGAAAGAGCTGGGCTTGTTCAGCCTGGAGAAAAGAAGGTTCTGAGGAGATCTTATAGCAACCTTCCAGAACCTGAAAGGAGCCTACAAGAAAGCTGGAGAGGGACTATTCATAAAGGCTAGTGGTGATAGGACAGGGGGGAATGGATATAAGCTGGAGAAGGGCAGATGTAGACTAGATATAAGGAAGAATTTCTTCACCATGAGAGCGGTAAGAGACTGGAACAGGTTGCCAAGGGAAGTTGTGGATGCCCCATCCCTGGAGGTGTTCAAAGACAGGTTGGATGGGGCCTTGGGCAGCCTGGTCTAGTGGGATGTCCCTTACCATGGCAAGGGGTGTTGGAATTAGATGATCTCTAAGGTCCCTTCCAACCCAAACTATTCTATGATTCATAGATGCACAACAGAGAGGAAATCACAGAATCACAGAATAACTAGGTTGGAAGAGACCCACTGGATCGTCAAGTCCAACCATTCCCACCAATCCCTAAATCATGCCCCTAAGTACCTCATCCACCCTCACCTTAAACACCTCCAGGGAAGGTGACTCAACCACCTCCCTGGGCAGACTGTTCCAATGCCTAACCACCCTCTCCGTGAAGGGCACCTTCCCTTGTGGGTTCACTCACCAGCTGTGTGAGGAAATTGTCTTCCACACACTCCAGGAACCTCCGGGACTGCTTCCTTTCTGCTGTATTATACTCCCAGCCTATATCTGGGAAATTGAAGTCTCCCACAAGGACTAGAGGTAGCGATTTTGAGACTACACTCAGTTGTTTGTAGAAGAGCTCAGGTTGTACCAGTGGAGGATTAGATGGGATATTAGGAATAACTTAGAGAGTGGTGAAGCATTGGCACAGACTGCCCAGGGAAGTGGTGGATTCTCCATCTATGGAGGTGTTCAAAAACTGTGTAGACATGGCACTTGGGGACATGGTTTAGGCATGGTGGTGTTGGGCTGACAATTGAACTGGATGAGATTAGAGGACTTTTCCAACCTTAATGATTCTAAAAGCAGAGTTTGCCCCAGAAGTGGAAGCCAGCAGGGTTTCAGTGAAAGGCCCTCAGATTCACTTAATAAAATCCTGGGTAGAAAATTTTAATAAGTTCCAAGACAGGATGAGTTCCTAAAAAAGAAAACAATGTGTTTCAGATAAATAAATTTCATATATACTTCTTAGTTTTTCACAAAATTATTTTAGACATAATTTATATCTCATGTATTTATAGAAAATATCTTTCAGCCATGAGTCATTGTAGAAAAATAATATGTCACAAGAATTATTATTGTTAGGACTGGAAAATATATCACTGCCACATCTCGCTTCCTGTGAGCCCTCTCAGAGATTTTTCCTTCCGTGAAGGCCTGAAGTCACCAAAGCAACACATCAATAGGCCCTAAACATGTCCTGCAAGTGAAAGGACAGTTCCAGCTTTTCTGTGGTAGGAACACCATCCCTAGGATAGCCAAGTGGCAAGCAAGAGCAGGAAACCAGTCTGGGTGAAAATTAACTTGGTGAAATAAACAGATAAGTAAGCAAGCGGCAGGAGTCTGTGGTGAAAGGGAGTTGTAGTTGGTGCTCATGGGTGCTGCTGATGGGTGTTGCATGATGTGGTTGTAATCACAAGGCAGCTTTTCCCCCTTGGAAGCACAGCTGGATTCTGGAAGGTGGAGAGCAAAGGCTAGTTATGTGTCCTAGTGCTACTCCATAGAGTCACCAAACCTTGTGGGGTTTCTGCTGCTCTTAAAGAATTCACTTCCCAGAGTCATAGGAAAACGAATAGTGCTGACATGCAGCATTTAAAAAAAATATTAATCCTTCTAATTGCACAAGATAATTTGGATGTATGACCTTGGAATCAGAGAATTTATTGTTGCCTAACAGTCTATTGTTTTGGAACCCATTTTAGTCTTACAGTAACTCATATTGGATATTCTTCCCATCACACTGTTACACAATGTCTCATTCTAGAAAGGTTATAAATCTTCAACAATTGTCTAAAAGTTTGGGTCACATGTTGCAAATTGAGTGTCTGCAGCTTCCTGAGAAGAGTGAACTGGGGTATTCCAGCTTTTCCCTTTCATTGCTACAAATCAATATGTGCAGTTGGCTGAGGAAGCAGATGGCTAAAATCTTGGCTTGCTCTTTTCTTTTTTCTTCTCCTCCCCCCCTTCGCTTTTATTTTAATTGACTTAGAAAAACAAATTTCAGTTTTTCTCTCCTGGCAATTTCTGACCCTTCCATGCTTTTGTCTTTTACTACTTTATTAAAAAAATCATTGATATTGCAGACAAAGTGATTGCGATTCTATAGTTGCTCTAATGCATAATACCTTTTGTGATTGCTAAGAAAGCATTTTGGTACTCAGTACTTAACTGCATAGCTTTAGGCACTCGGAGTTTTAAAGTTTGCCAGAAATTCTTCCCATGAAAAGCTCGACGCAATATAGATTTCGTGACTTGATTCACAGTGCTCTAGGAGTGCAGTCCTTTCTCTACCCATTACCTCCTGGAAAATGTGGTCACGTGAAGAGCTCAGTGAGTCAGCATCATTTAACACTAGTGTAATTAGAGAAGTCTGCTGGGTTTTGGGGTTTTTTTCACTTGTGTGCTTTAATCGCAGAATTAAGGTTATTTGAACTCAGTTCTTGTTCATCAGTGAGCTGCAGAAAGGAAAAAATGTCCCTGATATTGCATGTGGATGGTGGGGAGTTCATTCTCTGTGAGGCAGGACATTAATATCTAGAGGTTGGAGGGTTGACATTGGTGAGCAGACATGTTGTGGTACCCATCCACAAGCAACCAGAGGAGGTTTGAAGACCACCTTCTTTTTCCTAGCAGTGTTGAAAAGCCCAGTGCAGAACACATGGAACAAATTCAACCCTGCTGCCATTATAGATATGGTGTTAATGTGTTTTCTGCTTAGATGAGGAATAAATCTGATCTCTGTACCTCTGATGACTCTTCTGAAATAAGCAGGCTGGTAAAGGGACTAACATTGACATAACTCAGTGGATTCCTATGAGAAGTAGTTTTGGCTGCTTGGCTATGACAAGGAAAACTTCAAAGCTCCCAGAAATTAATTTGCTTCTGTACGGGGTGTGACGAGAGACTTAATTTCTCAGAAGTTCCTTTTATAGTTTTTATACTGCATATTACATGGAAATACACAGTATAATAAAAGCTTTTAAAAACTGAAGTTATCCAAAAGATTTCTGACAATTCATTTTTGATAAGTCTTTGCATTGTCCCATCCCTGGACGTGTTCAAGGCCAGGTTGGATGACGCTTTGATCAACCTGATCCCGCGGAAGGTGTCCCTTGCCATGGCAGGGGTGTTGGAACTGGATGGACTTTGAGATCATTCCCAAACCATTCAATGATTCTATGATTCTATTAGCTGAATCATCATGGTACAAATCAGAATGAGAAAACATGGATGTTCTAACTCACATGTTCTTTGGCGTGCCTTGTGTCATATAACACAAGACAATATTGTGTTCTGGATGTAAATGCAGCACCATGCATTGGCTGATCTTACGGTGTACAATCCCTTTGTCTTTTATGAAGAACAAGCAGTCAGCATAGCAGCAATGTGAAAATCCGTTAAACAGTTTCCCCTGTGAGTACTAGGTGAGCAAATACATCCAAATATATACAATCCTTTAGGCCCAGTAAACTTGCAGCAGTGATTTCAGCTGGTGTAGGGGAACTACTAATAAAATCCCCTTACTTGTGTGTTCTAACAATATAACAGCTGCTATTTCCCAGAAAATCAGATGATGCATTTCCGAAAGTTGATGCTTAAGGTAGAATAATTTCCTGAAAGAAATTTGGTCATTCCGCTTTCAGGATCTGAAGCAAAATCAATATAAAACAGTCATTTAAGGGGACAAAGCAGTCATCACTTATCACAGAATTGTATTTTTACAGTACAATGTGATGTCATAAGTTGGCTGCACATACCAGCATAAGCACGGCAGTGGTGTGTATGGATTCAGGATTCATGTAGATAAATCACTCCCCTGTGCAGAAATCTGCCTTTTTAGCTATGCGTTGATTTGGATAATATAGTGGGCACACTCCACTCGTGCTGGCTCCAGTGGAGGAAGGTCAGCATCTCAT
Organism: Clamator glandarius; assembly: GCA_033459285.1. NCBI lineage: Eukaryota > Metazoa > Chordata > Aves > Cuculiformes > Cuculidae > Clamator > Clamator glandarius. The sequence goes on along the minus strand of JAUNZM010000483.1, from coordinate 295,674 downwards.
CAGGATGGAGGAGATTTTGGGGAAGACCCCAGAGACAAAAGAGAAAACAATGACCTTGAAGATAACATCACTGCCACACCTACCCTGAAGAGGAAAGCCTGCCTACTGGTCCCAGAACGCCTTGGCTGTACATGCTCTCGGTGCTGTAGAGGGCTATTAGAATCACAGAATCACAGAATAACCAGATTGGAAGAGACTCACTGAATCATCGAGTCCAACCATTCCTATCAAACACTAGACCATGCCCCTTAGCACCTCGTCCACCGGTGCCTTAAACACCTCTCATTCTATATAAACAATATGAGTAAGAAGCAGCACATATCCAGTCTAAAATAAAAAAGCTTAAATTATTAAGGTGCATTTACGCTACATGCAGGTGTGCTATCCCTGAATTGCACGGTGTATGTATTTTGTTCCTTCTCTCTTAGAAGTAACATGGTGCTTTCAGGGAGTAATGGGGTCACGCTAATGGTGACGTCCTGGCAGCAATCATTGCCCCTGCTTCTTGCAACTGGACCCTGCCACTGGTGCTCAGTGTCTGTCTTTGCCACTGTGAGAGATGCGTGGGGGAGCTGAAGCAAAGTATCCAGAATTGTCTTTGGTTGTATTTTCTGCCGTTACTTCTGGGCTGCCAGCTGCCTGGATGCAGGCTGTTGGCTCATGGGAGCCCACGAAGCAGTGTTAAGACATGTTCCCTTCATGTTTTTTGCTGGAGTGAGTTGCTAGAGCATAGGTCATGTGAAGGGGAGGATGCTGAGCAATGCTATCCCCACAGAGTTTTGCCCTGGAAAGGAAAAGGCTTCCTGAAATCCAGTGACACACAAAAGCTTCAGGTCCACTGCTGTGCCCTCTGAGGAAGGATGTTTTCCCACACCCTGTGCATCCGCTTGCTTGTGCCTCTTCCTGATGTCAGGCATGTCCAAGGCCTGAGCACTACCCGAAGAACAGAGGAAAAGCTTGGCAAGGTCTCAAGGCCAAATAGAGCCACCTGCCTGTGCAGGGACGCCCCTCCTGCCCCATAGCCATCTGTTTGCTGCAAGTGGAAAGTGACCTCGTGAGAGATCAGGGAGAGACCAGAGCAGCATTTCTTGCCATTCTTTTAGAGACCACTCCATGGCAGCAGGCACTGGCCTGGTGCTGGCACCTGGAAGCCACAACCTGCTGGTCCTTGGCTCAGACAACTGACCTAAGTAACAAGCGATAAGACAAAAGGAAGTGGCCTCAAGTTGTGCCGAGGAAGGTTTAGATAATTAAATTTATTTACTGAAGGAGTGTTGAAGCATTGGAACTGGCTGCCCAGGGCAGTGATGGAGTCACCATCCCTGGAGGGGTTGAAAAACTGCGTAGTTGTGGCACTTTGGTTTGTGGTTTAGTAGGCATAGTGGTGTTGGGCTGATGGTTGGACTCGGTTATCTTAGAGGTCTTTTCTAACCTTAATGATCCTGTGATTCTGATTCTGAGACCTGAGGGTACAAGCTCATCTCAAATTGTCCCCATTCAATGCCGATGCATTGTGTGAGCCCTTAGCAGTCCTGAGGACTGAAGGTTACATACGGATCTCAGGGGTTTGCTTCTTATCATCTTGAAGACATGCCTACTTTCTAACTGTCATATCAGAAAGATAACACAAATCACATTTTCATCATCAGAGAGCAGTAACTTAACATACTGTAGTACAAATGTATCAAACAATCATAGTAGAAGTAATAAAAGCCAGGATGTGCCTCATTTACTTTAGTGGGCCAGGAGAAGCAGGAGAGTTGACTTGCATTTCTGTGATCTTGATGCATTAAGCTCCTTAGACACATCAGACTGGAACCTCTGTCCTGTTTTCTTACCTGTCCTAAGCAATGGTGGGAGGTAGTAAGAAACTCTGCCTCGTATTGCAGACTTTGTGGAAAGGTGAAACCTGTCACTGCAGCTGGAGATACGGCTGCTGGAATTTCAGGGGACCTGATGAACAGGCAAGGCTACTTTTCCTGTTGAGTCTGAAATTTTAATGACAGAGATTAAGTTACGGAACTGCTCTGCTTGCTTGTGGCAATATAAGACTTTATAATGAGGCCGGAAAAAAGGGTAGGGAAAGAGTAAACACAAGAGTCTTGCCTCCTAAGGAATATACAAGTCAGATAATCATATCCTTAGTGTAGGATGCTATTTATCCTTCAAACTAAATGCTTCAAATTGTATTTAGAGTTATTTTTTATGTCCTGTTCCATATCCATGGTCTGACACATCCATTAAAGGCTTCTTACTCCTGCATTTGAATCAGCTCACTTGATGCTTCCTGACTTGGGTGCAGCGCGGAGTGGCGTAGCAAAGCCTTGGTGCTGTGCCAGCATGCTGTGAATGGAAATGAGACTCTGCTCTCTCTGTCTTGATATGACTAAGCTTGTGTAAAAGATTTTTGCATCTGGCTCTGAGATTGATGGGTTTATTTTCCTAACAGTGTTCCTATGGGATACACAGGCATGGATCTCTGCACCTACAAGGTGCTGCATTAGACTCAAAGCCATTTAGTTAGTGCTTCACTTCTAATATACGCCTAACTTTTCCAAAGTCTGGATCCTGCAAAATGCTTTCTGTGGATAAGCTTTTGTAAAGGTTCAGAGTTTTGCTTGGTTCATGAAAGTAAAGGCACCTCCTCCTTTTACGCTCGATGAGGATCAAGCCAGTGACACTAATTCAAGTTTCTTACTGTCCTATTGCCTGTTGCAGATGAATTAATGAATGACATGGATGTCGAGGTGTCCCAGAGGCTGGCAATGCAAACAAAGCTGGAAGAGGTGCAACCAGTGCCCAGCTTATCTTGGCAAGCGGAGAAAAGCAGTTCAAAGGTGCAGGGTGCCAGCAAAGGACATCTCCTGAAGAAGCATGCTGACTTCTCAGATGAGCACACAGGCTTCCCAGAGCACAGTTAATTATTTAGCACAAGTTACTTATTTAGTCCTTGCTTTGTGTGAGTTGAATTTTTACTTCAGAAAAAGCAGATGGGACACTTTGGCATACAAAAGTGCTCAGAGGGATTTAGTTCTAGTTTAAGCTGAAGGAGTGGTCTGTGCTGCAATGCACAGATCTAGATTAGTTTATGGACTGGGGACGAGCAGCAGCATTTTGTCTAGTTCCTTTGCGGGTAGGCTACAACAGTATATGAAGATCTTCAGCCCTGGGATCGGCCCAGGAGCGATCTGCTATATCTGGTCATTTTTAAAAGGTTTAAATACAGTGGAGGAATCATATACCATATATGTGTCTGACCTTAAAGTTGTGCCATTTTCCCTTCCAGCCATAGTGTGAGCCTCTGCACGCACTGACAGGGACACAAGATGTGGAGACTGGCACAGCAGAGTGAAGGTGAGTGGCCACTGAGAGAGATGGCAGGATCTGACCCTGGCCCTGTTCTGAGCATAACTTCCAGGAGGCTACCGGATTTCAAATGGCAGGTGATGGCTGAAATAAACTGTGCTGAAATAAGCTGGGAACAGGAATGTCCCTAAGCGGAGTAGCAGTTGAGAACTAGATTTTCAGAAGTTCCTAACCCCTTGCAGTAAAACGGAATGGAACTTCTGGGTGCTGGGCTATTTGAGAAAAATCTGATGGAAAATTTCTAACTGTCGCAGCACATGAGGCATTAAAATGTCGTTCATATAGTAAGAATGATAGATGGGGAAAAAAGCACTCTGAATAAAACATCAGAGTTCCTTCTGCCAGATTTTTAAACTGTGTATGGAGGGAAAGAATATTTACATCTATGGATGGAAAAAAGTCCAAAATAGAATGAACATGGATTGCACGTCCCCTGATGCCTTCCAAAAGGAAATGGCACAGAGAATGAGGAAATTTCATGGAGTAAAAATATCAACTCACTAAGGACAGATCAAACTACACTTACAAAAGATTGAACTGCATGAAGAGGTTTATGGCACATTGTGAAAGCCCATACCCTACTGCCCTCGCCAAGATCCTTCCACGAGGAGCTGTTACAGCTCAACTTGAGATCGAACTGAAAAAGCAGAGATGGCTTACACCGTAAAAGCAGAAAAATCACTACTCTGCTTCCCTGCTCCTTATGCCGCAGTACAGAGATAAAGTGCTGCTTGTCTCAATGGCACTAAATCCCAGATAAGTGTTGTTTACTTCACCCCTCTCCAAGAGGAAAGGTCACTCATGGTCTCGGTAGAGCTCCAGCAATTTCCTCCAGGCAGCGTTCGCCTCTGCCCACCTGGCATCAGTGGAGGTCCTGGGAGCCCCTGCTCCCCTCCTTTGGCTGCCTAGCTGTGTCCTGGCTTTTAGGGACATGTCTTAGCCCTCTCCCTGCCGGACTTTGCCCCTCTGTCTTCCCTGGAGCTGACTCTGGACAGAGAAACAGAATAGTGTAAGGGTTTAAATAGCAGCGAGATGCCGACAGTCAGACTTACAGAAATACTTCTGGTTCTGAGGAATAATGCATGCAGGGTAAGAAGTAAAGGTATTTTTTTAGTACAAGGTACAGATGAAGTGTTCTCCCACATGCTCACATGAAAAAAAGTCGTCTCTTGTCTCTTTTCCTCTGCTCAGCTTTATTCTTTTGTTTTCCTGTCACCATCTATTTGACTTAAGCTCTCTTTTCTTGACTCAACACTATTTTCATAGTTTCCTTTGTTTCCCTCGGCTTGTGTTTGCTCTTTATCTCTCTAAGGAGCAATAAATGAGTCAGGAAACAGTTGATTGGGATCACCCTGAAGCTGAGCTTTGTTAAAATCAAGAATGGCCGTGCAGATTGTCTTAACCCTAAGTGTCATTTATACCAACAAACCAGACTTTATTGAGTGGCTGTGTAATACGTTAAATTCTCCTTCTGAAGCTAATATCTCAAGTTGCCTTGTACATAAGGAACAGAACAAAAAAAGGCTTCAAAATAAACCAGAAACACACAAAGCAATCACTACCCACTGATGTTACACAGATCTTCCTTATTTTCATATTTTGCAAATAAATGACTGCAGAAAGCAGTGCAGTAATTATAGCCTTCAGAAATGGCTCAGGTTTTCCTCCATGGACAAGCATGACAAAAAATAATAAAAAGTAATTTTTTACCAACACAGCTGGTGTTCAGATGAAATTATGTGGTTAGCTTTGAAATTATATTAAAAGAGAAATTTTAATTAACCTGTACCACTCAATCAGAAGATAATATCTGCTGCATGGAACAGGCATACAGACAAAATATGATAAAATAATTATTTGCAATTAGATATATGCATTACAGACAATGTTGTAATTAAAATGTACTTAATGTCACAGGAGGTCCTTTATTATCAAAATAATTTGTAGAAGGACTGTGAAAACTATGTGATGATTATCCATTCCTTTGGAAAAAAAATAAGATGCTCTGGAAGCATTTCTGGTTTTGGAGTAGATACTGGTATGGTCAAAAAACTGGACTGTTTTCCAGTTGCAAATCCATTGTTCACCAGAATGTGCGTCAAGTCTCCCATTTCTTCATAAAATCATAGAATGGTTTGGGTTGGAAAAGACCGTAGAAATCATCCAGTTCCACCCCACCCCTCACCCCGCCATGGGCAGGGACATTTTCCACTGAATCAGGTTGCTCAAATCCCCATTCATTTTGGCCTTAACACCTCCAAGGATGAGGCATCCACCACTTCTCTGGGCAACCTGTGCCAGTGCCTCACCACCCTCACAGAAAAATATGTCTTCATAAGTTCTCAATGTACTTCTCTTCTGTTATCCCGTTGTTGGTGACAGCCAGCCGGTGACATCACTGGGCTGCCACATGGCTGACAGCAGGGTGCACCTTCAGAAGTGAGTGAATTTCTGTTCAAGTCAGAAGGAGGGAGAGATGCCATGGAGGGCTGCACCATGCTTCTTCAGGGCAAACAAATATCTCTTTCTTACATTATTTGCATGTTAGCAGGGTTGGAGTGAGATGAGCTGCAATAAAACCGAGTGATTAAATTTACTGAAGCTGATTCTTGCCTCTCCCTTGGCCCTTCCAATGCACTTAGGCCATGAAAAGGGCCAAAACCAAGGAAAAAAATACATTTATACTTGCTTGAAGGGCTCCTTTTCACTTTTACATCTTGAAGAACTAGCAGAGTGAGGGCCAGGTAAGCACAGCCTCGTAAATCCAGGAGGACTACTCAGGAGCGAGGCACAGCTATAGGAACATAATTCTAGTCATTTGTGATAGACCTAAGAAAAGATGCAGTGAATCCTGAGGAACAACAGCAAGGCATGAGTACTGCTTCTCTGCCTGAGGGTGGTGTGCTGCTGCTACGCCATTAAATAACCTCTCAGACCATGTAGTTTTTAATCTGGAAAAAATAGTGTCCGTGTGTCTCTAACTGGCAAGGGATGCAGACTTCTTGGTGGACAATTAGCTGGTTTTCAATAGGAAGGAAACACTTCATTTTATCCAAAACATTAGTTCTGAGGTGATGTAAAGATTTCATCCTGCCACTTCACATGCTGCTGCTCTCAAATACTTATGTTAATGAATCAAAGCAATGCTTGCAGGTATTTTTGGGACCCTATCCCCTCAGGCTGCGAGGAAGCCCCTCTCCACCAGTTCAGCCTCTGCTCTCTCCCAGCAGCATCCTGGGTACTGGTTGCTCCAGCTGGAAAGCTGACTCTCTGCAAAAGAGGTTTCATCTTTGGGCAGAGCCGAGTGCCTCCGGTGATGCCAAGCATCTTGCCCATCGTTTTAGGAATAGCCTGTGCCTCAGCTTTTGCTGGCAGCTGATGCTTGCGGCTCCACATTAAACAACCCTGAGGTGCCAAGGTTGCTTCCTGGCATCAGATGCTCACTCTGGAGCCTGGCCTTATTGGTGCAAATGAAGGTTTTGGCAAACATCTCCATCTGATTAACATTTCCCTGATCAGAGCCACCACATTGTAATTGTAGGGGCTGTTTTGCTGTTCCTCAGGCAAAACTGTTCTCGTGGTTGCTTTCTGGAATTGTGCTGTCACACTTGTAAAATTCTTCTTCAAGTCAATGGAGATTTTGCCTGAGTGAAAGAAAAATGCAGCCTCCTTACAGGATGCATCTTACCCTGGTGATACATCTTTCTGGGAAGGACAGAGAGGAGCCATCAACGGTGATGGAAATGTTTCTTTATGGAAATACTTATTCCTACAAATTATAAAAAAATAAGTAAAATTGCTGCAAAACTTATTAAACTGAAGGAATGGTTTGAGGCAAAAACAACCCCCGCAGTATATCATCAGATGCTTACTTATTTCCCCTAGCCTTCTCCACTTTCCCGTTTTCAAAAGAACAAAGAGAATGTGCCAAAGCTGCTTTGGGATTTCAATGAAAAATAATGAGAATTCATTGCTAATTAGGGCTCCAATTAAAAAAAAATATATCTTTGCAGGGACACTGCTAATGAACTTGCAAACTGCAGCTGCAGACTTGCATCCCTATAAACATTCCCCTTGTTTGATTCCATTTGTGTATGCAGAAGTGGTAAGCGGAGGCTGCTGGCATGTGTGCAGGGATGGCAGTCGTCACTTGGCCCTTGAGTCCAGCAATCCTGCTAGTGTGAGCAGCACAGTCTGCTTTTTGGTCACTTTGGTGACACGAGTGGCATATCAATGCTGGTGGCATGTGTTGCAGAGTGGGTACAAAAGGCAGTAGTGTTCTGTGGCTGCTCTCTCCACATATGACCCTGCAGACAGCCGCACGTTCCTCTCCGTGGGAATGTCCCACCCTGCCCTGCGCCTGTTCACTTGCTCTCTGGCAAACAGGGACAGTAAGTCAAGGAAAAATAAAGAGGACAAAAGCCAGCACTGGGGAGCAAGGAGGATGAAAAGGAGCGTGTTGGACATGCAGCAAGACACCATTGTGAGCTGAGGCTGGCTGGGGTCTGTCCTTGCCCACCACAGTGCACACTGGGACTTTGCCCTTCTCTCTCAATATCCTTGCTCACCAGGATCATTGGAGTAGGGTGATGCAGTTTGAATGGCCGTGTCTCCTTGTGGGCTGGCAATGGCCTCTCAGTGCCCGGAGTTATCAACCACACTTTGGAATTGGGAAATGGCAACAGATAATATGGAGAATAACTGAACACTAAGCTGTAATCTTCAGCTAATTAGGGTGACATTTGTCTCACAAAATATTTGGCTTTGTAAAAAAGAAGAACAGTAATTTATTGTGTATTTTTGCTCAGTCTTGATCTAATTAGAAACCTCTTTATTCATTTAGGACACTGTTCAGAGTGATAGACAATCACACTTCAGAGTAAACATTGCTGTATGTGACTGCACCTTTTCTCATGACAGCAAACAGCCAAGTTGTGTAAATCTGCATCTTTATGCACTCGAAGGGGCATTTTAATTAGGATAAATGGCTACCACAGTATGCCTCCACAGTACTTAATGTTTTTTGCCAGTGATGGGCTGTGTGTAATGTACTGCAGCTCCCAGGCTGGGGAAGGAGAAGCCTGCACAGAAGTAAATGAAAATGAAAATGTGCTTGGGGAAAAATCCTGTTCGTTTTGTCCAACTGCTGACTCAGGTAGAAAGCAAACAGAGACAAACTCAGCCATACTGGAAGTCCACCAGCTATGACAGTGGCTGCACGCATCCAGCTGCATGCACACATGGGTATTAGCAAGGGGAAGCAGGTATCCAGGCAAACTGATGCAGCTATAACAAAGTCCTGTCTGCATGATTGTTCCTTCCTCTTTCTTAGCTTGCCAGTATTTTTCAGAAGGCACAGACAGCCTCATGGTGGTTTGTGTCAGCAACCTGTTTTCCCCATCCCATCACAGGAGGACTTTTTCTTCTGGGAGAACAATGTGAAACCATTGGAGGGCAATTAGCAGGGGATCTGAAACACTCCTGAAACCTGATCAGAGGTTGGAGATGGCAGAACATGGATAAAAATAATGTTAATTGTACACAATTTCCTATGAACTAACAATGAAACAGAAACCCCCGCAGTGGGTGATGTTGGTGGGCACCTCTGGAAATCGTCTACTCTAACCCCTGCTCAAGCAGGGTCATGCTGAACAGGTTGCCCAGGACTGTGCTTGGTTGGCTTTTAGGTATGTCTATGAATGGAGACTGCATGGCTGTTCCAGACAACCTGTGCCAGTGTTTGACTACCACAAAAAGCAGGGGTTGTATGCTTAATTGGAATTTCCTGTGTTTAAGATTGTATTTTTTTCCTCTTTCCTAGGACTTGAAGAAAAACTTATGGTGATGGAAAGAAGTGTAATGTGCCCTTGGGTAAAAGCCTCTCCCAAAATCTGATGCAGCTAAGGGACATGGTGGGTAATTATACTGCTCCCTTTGCCATCAGCAAGGTCATTCACTCCAGAGGAGCTGGGTTTGCCTTGGGGAACAAAAGGGCTGACTGAACAGGAGGCAGAGATGTCTGGGAGTTAGCTGGGAAAGTTAGCTTATGCAAGACGGAGGGTGTAGGTGGCTGACACAGGATGAGAAGACATCTGCTCCTGCAATGGTCTGTCCTACGTGGGGTTCTGTGGTTCTGGATGTGCATGAACCTGTCCTATAGCACTGCAGTTATTAAGGGGAATGGTTGTCTCCAGCTCTAAACACTCTCAGGTTTTGAATGTGCTGAAGGCTAAGGATCTAAGGACTCTGCGGTGCCAAACTACTACACAGCCTGCTTCTGTCTGGAGCCCCAGCCGCAGACCCTGGGGTTGCCATATAGCCTTGCACAGAGAATCCTTAGGATAAGCCGATTCCAGCCAGGAGCCTGACGCAAAGCTGTGAGACAGCCCTGACAGGATGCACTGCTTCAGGGTGAGTCCTGCACCCCAGTTGTTTGCTGAAGCATGTTGCTGCAGCCCAGCTGCAACCAGCTGGTTCATTCAGTCACATTGCCTGCCTGCGCTGAAGTTTTCGGAGAGGTTTCTCATTTCACAGAATAGAATCATAGAATCATAGAATCATAGAATTGTTAAGGTTGGAAAAGACCTCTAAGATCATCCAGTCTAACCATGAACACAACACCACTGCGTCTCCTAAACCAAGTCCTGAAGTGCCCCGTCCATCAACATGTTTTTTGAATACTTCCAGGGATGGTGATTGCACCACTTCCCTGGGCATCCTGTTCCAATGCTTCACAACTCTTTCAGTAAAGAATTTTTTCCTAATACCCAATCTAAACCTCCCTGGTGCAACTTCAGGAACTTTCAGACTAGTGTCAAGGATCCTGTGCGTGGAGCATTAATTCACACCCCACCCCACCAACACACTACATATGGAGCAGTAGGGATGAATTGCTGTGTAAATATCAGGAGCTCAGGAGGGAAGTGGAACATTTTGTCCTTGGTCTGGAGCGTGATATTATTTTTTTTTTAATTTTGTTCAGATGCATAGATTTTATTTCTGGTAGCAAAAATTCTGATAACATACATAATGGAGCCATTCAGAGCCATCTCTGAACATGCACTTTTCCTACATATAAAAATGTACCTGAAATTTTGAAAGATTGAATACTCATTTGCCAATTTAAAAAGAAAATGGGGAGAACAAGAGAAAGAGGTTTGTAGAGTTGTAAGTCTTCATATCAAACTGATGGAAAAGCACATGTACATTTAGAATGATGTTGACATTTCTGAAATAAGAGATACAGCATTTTATCTAAATTATACCAAAGCCCTTCAAAATAATGTGCTGTGTAATAGCTACAGTTTTAGACACTATTTCATTTTCAAACAATCTCCTAGACAAAAAGCATGATTCTTATCCACAATTTCAATTCAATGTTTGACGAATTATTAGCATACACTTCCCAGCTCCAACTAGTATAGGGAAAGCTGTGTTTTAGGGGAAAAGGCTACATTTCTAGCTCCCTCTCCACCAGCTTTTTCAACGTTTTGTGCTGCATGGAGAAAAGTCAGAGGTTTGTAAAGCCCAGAGTGTAAGGAGATGTGGGAGCACTGTGGGCTGTGAGGAGCATCACCTGGGCTGACAGCCCCTTGCCCCTTGCCTTGGGAGTTCCATTTAAGCTCAGGGCCACACCCTCTTTTCTCCTGCGTGAGCTGCGCTGGTGGTGCTTCTGTACTCAGTACTGCTGCTAGCTTTCCTGGCTTTTTCTTTCCTCCTCTTGGCCTAATCTTGGACCTCTGTGGCAGGTAATCCATCTCTTGGTCCTTGGCCTGTAACCTGCGGCTTGTTTCCCTGGAGCTGGCCCACCACCTTGGTTGGGCTGGGGCTGAGATTTGGCTCTGGAGTGGATGCTGTGGGTGTCTGCTGCTGCTCCTCCTTCTTCTCTTCCTTCTTCTCCCCTGTGCAGTCATTGTGTGTATGTATTTGCAAACGGCACCTTGCTTAGGAGTGCCATATACTCCAGCGAGGTGCAGAAGTGTACCGTGCTCACATCCCAGGCTTAATGTGAGCCATGTACCCCTCACGGTGTGTGCTGGTTGGTGAGGCTGAGGGGCAAGAAACACCCTCAGACCTGCTCAGTGCTGTAGTAAACCCCTGTCATTCATTTGGAGAGCACGCACAAGCAGTATTTGGTGCTTTGAAGGGTCCTAAAGCACCATGGAGCAGCAGAGAAGTCCAAGCTGACTGGAAACAGCTCCTTAGGAGCTCTTGGTGGAATTGTTTAGGTGTTTAAAAGTAGGTCCTAGACACATGCATTTGTACTATGCTGCTTGAGTTGTTCCTATCTGCAGTGCCAGCTTTGAGTGCTTGTATGTGGCTTGTGCCGATGGATCTGGACTCATGTTACAGAGATGTTTTCCTTCTCTTCTGGCAGCTGAAAAAGTATAAACCCTTTTGACACCTACTTAGCATCAGTCATGATACCCCCGGCATGGCCTTGTCCTTACCTGGAAGCAAAGTGCTATGGGCTCTGGAGGCCATTATACAGCCGAACCTCCCCTCTATCTGCAGCGTGCTGAGGCTTGGTGAGAGGCCCCTGCAATGCTGTATCAGCTCAGGGCTCCCTGTAGTGGGGCAGTGTGAGATGTAAAATAATTACTGAGAGAGAGTGTGAGCTCTTCTCTCGTGGGTATCCAAATGAAGCAGCTTGATCTGGTGCAAGATGCCCTTGGGAGGGCAGTGAGATAGCCTGAACCCCCTGGAGTCCCTTGACCTGATGCTCTTGTTTCCAGCACTATTTGACCAATATTCTAGAAAAGTTTGGCAATGCGGGGAAGTTATTTCTTAATTCTGTGTGCTGGGACACACCTGCAGGTTTGATTCCTGCCAATGATGCTAAATAAGGAAATCTGGAGCCCTGAGTCAGAAATTCGGTTGAATTCTCCTTTGAAGAGCAAGCTACCTTGACCATCTGGGCAAGGTTCAGTAAATAAGTTAGGTGATAAGTGTCGTGGACTTATCTAAAAAGAGTTACTTATGCTCCCATCTAGTGAAATGACTGAAGTGTCCTGGTGTGATGGGATGGTGAACCTGCTCCCTCTGCAGGGAGTTTTGACTTTGTTGGTATTGATTTCTTCTCAGTATAGAGATTGAAAAATTCCTTTATACTGAGAAGTCCTTTTCAAGATGCTAATAAACAAAACCTGAAAGGATGTTAATTTTTTTGCATGTATACTTACAAATATATACTTACTTATATACTTTGCATATATACGTACAGTCTTTATGGGGATGGAGATGGTGACCCAGCCCTCTCAAGAGCTGGTGGTCTGCTGAGTGGGAGGAGATGTCAGCACACCTTGTAATTAATGGGGAGAGGAAGGTTTTCATGACAACCATAAAGCAACAACATAGAAAGTCAACTCTGCTAGGAAATTATATTCAAGGAACAGAAATAGTTTCCTTGGCAAGCCAAGAATTATGCTGGCAACACTCAAACTGGTTGCTAAGTGAGGGAGCAGAGCAATAGAAGGATAACTGTAGCTGTGATTACTGCTACCTTAATAAATATATGCATTAAAGGTAATAAAATCATGCTTCTAAAACTATGCAACTTCCCAGTCTAAAAAGGATATCTTTGTTTGTAAACAGAGTAAAGGAGCCAAGGGTCAGCGAAGCCTCGGTATGCATCCTAGAGGTAATCTATCCGTGGTCAAAAAGATCTGTTTTTCTGCCAGTCACTATAGCAGTTGTTCCCCCTCTATAAATGTGCAGGGGGGATTTTTCTTTGCAAGTTTCCAATGGGTGCACACATTTTGGTAATAGCAGCCTGTGATCAGAAGAGGGAACTCTTCTAAGAACAGTGAATTGCTGGGCTTGCTGGCAGCACAAGTGAAATTACCCTCCTCGATCTATGCCTTTACATTGAACCCGTGGGCTGTGATCCAGGTTCCCTGGAAAGGAAGGCAGGGCTTCCCTCTGACCACAACGGGTGCAGGATCAAGCCTGCGCAAAGTCCCCATTGGAGGAGTTTGTGAAAGAAATAGAATTTGCTGTGTATTAGTCTTAGTCTTAAATGATTTATGGTACTTTTGGCTTAATGGTATTTGTCTGTCTTCATCCATGTCAGGGAAAATGCTGCATGAGTGTTAAATAGTTATGGAAAAAGCTTTTACCACAAATAGTGCAAACTTGCCACAAAGCAGGGGTTTTTTTTGTGCATCTTAGAATCATAGAATAGTTTGGGTTGGAAGACACCTTGAAGATCATCCAGTTCCACCCCACATTCCCCTCGCCATGGACAGGAACAACTTCCACTGGATCAGGTTGCTCTAAGCCCCATCCAACTTGGCCTTGAACACCTCCAGGGATGAGGCATCCACCACTTCTCTGGGCAGCCTGTGCAAGTGCCTCACCAGCCTCACAGGAAAATATTTCTTACTATTATCTGATCTAAATCTTCCCTCTTTCAGCTTAAAACCATTTCCCCTCATTCTATCTCTGCACTTCCTGATAGATTCCTTTCCCAGCTTTCCTGTTGCCAAAACAACCTTGGGTTAGCGTGAAACTCATGTCATCATAAGGAGGCAGGGCACAACAGAAATGCCTCTGTAGCTGAAGTTACTGACTAAATTAAGTGAGCTGCTGTTTCGGGCAGGTATTTCTTTCAATAAGCATGATGGGGCAGAGATCTCTTAATACTTCCCATGTGGCTGTATTACATGGTATAGCCACCTTTTTGAAAGGATGCTCTAGGCGTGAGTCCTCCTGAGCCAGGCTGGCTCACTGGCTTGGATGTTAACTTGGAGTAAAAATATAACTTTTTTTACTTGTGAAAGCTTTGCCATTCCAGTATGTATTGTGATATCTTGAAGATATAGTTCATGTTGACATGCAGTGCCTGTGTTAGCCCTGCAGATTTCACTACGGCCCCTTCTTCCTGATTGCTTGTGATCCCCTGGCTCCCCAGCTGACTAGAGTTTGCGTTTGCTCACACACATGCAGTTTCAGAGAACACAAAAGGGATAGATTCTTCTTAAGCACGCTTCTCAGCTAAATTAGAGTCCTTGCTTAAATACAAAACAGAATTTCCTATTTTCTTATCAAATTCACTTAAACAAGAATATTTTAACCAAATAGACACCTTACAGTGTGGATGAACTATAGTTCATCTCACTTATTGCAGCAATTCCTTGAGATCAGAGAACTGGGTGCCAGAAGAAATTCAGGGATGATCTGTGGGTATTTAAGCTGTACCCGTCAGCAGCAACAGAGGTAAACAAAATCTGTCCATGAGTTCACTTTCTGTAGCCTGGTGTTTGCCAGAGGAGAACATTTCTTCCTAATCTAAATCTCCCCTCTTTCAGCTTAAAACCATTCCCCCTCATCCTATCCCTGCACTCCCTGATAAAGAGCCCCTTCCCAGCTTTCCTGCAGGCCCCCTTTAAGCACTGGGAGGCTGCTCTAAGATCTCCCCAGAGCCTTCGCTTCTCCAGCTAAACAATCCAAACTCCCTCAACCTGTCCTCATATGGGAGGTGCTCTGGCCCTTGGATCATCTTTGTGGCTTCCTCTGGACTCTGTATAACAAATCCCTGCCCTTCCTGTGCTGAGGACTCCAGAGCTGAGCTTGGGATTACAAGTCAAATCTTGTGGCATTTGGCAGGAACTGCCAGGCTCCTGAACAGAGCAATTTTCTTGTCAAAGGTCTTCACTGCAGCATCAAAAGAAAAAAAAGTAGCATGGGGAAAGTCTCTGGGAAAACCTGAGTATTGAGTTTTGTCAGATGTTATCCATATAAGTAGTACACAGCCCCGAGGGCTCACTTCAGCATGGGCATAAATCATGTTTTTTATAGTGTGACTTCAGCATTTAACAAAATACTTTTTGTTCAGACTTCATTTAGGACAATTAACTAACAATTGTACATGAATATGTTAATATTTAGGTTTTTCTTAAAGGAACAAACTTGGGCAAAGCCAGCCTGTCTTGCTTTTGTAGCATCAAGAGACACAGGATACTGAAGGGGTAGGATGTGACCCTAATTTCTGTCTGCAGAGTTAAAATGTCAAAACCAGCATTCTGCTAAATTTCAGCATTAGAGGGAATTTTGCTGGTTTTAATCAGGAACGAGATGAAATAAAACATGAATGTAGAACTGGTTCGATCTTATACCCAGCTAAAACCAGCTGCGTGAGCCAGTAATCAGGCCAGTAATCAGAGTGCTACTGGGACAAGGCTTGCAGAGCCTGTCCTGGGTGTGGCTTTGGTGGAGGATGCTGGCTGTGGTATAGGGCTGCTACATCCCTGCGGTGGCGGCAGCAGTTCTGACTTTTTGTGGAAGGCTAAGACATCTTTGGTGAAAGATCTTCTGTAGACCACTTCTTGGGAATGTTTGTGCCATTTTTAGTATGAATTATGCATTTGCTCCTGTCCTTAGGAGAGGCATAACTGGATGGCAAAATTATTAGCCCATGTAGAGAACTTGCAAAATGAGATCTCTCTTTGGTCATTAGGCCAGACACTTGTGCAACTAGAAAAGCTTCAAAAATTTGCTGTAGTGTAAAGGATGATAAACTCTTAACTACCTGCTTTAGCTGGGACCACTATAGTACACTGTAATTTGTATTACTATTTGGTTCCCCATCCTAGGATTGTTGGGAGCTCCTATACAGAATCCTTGTTTTAATGTTTATTTGTATGTTTAATTACTGCATAATAGCACAATAATTGCCATGTAGCTACAGAGGAATTACATGGCTGACTCTACTCTGTAGACCAGCGTCAACCTCATTTGTAAACAAATAATTATGCAGCTACCATACCTGTTTCACTTAAACAGTAATTAACAGAGAAGCAGCAGAAATGTAAAAAAATGCAGTTGCTTCTTTTATGAATAATCCCATGTGCATAATTCTTTAGTTCTTGTATGTCTTTTACTACCATAATGTTAGATAATATGAACTGGAATCAGGAAAAGCTATTGCTATGGAATTAAAGACTGACAAAACAAGCTCTGATTTGTGTAACTACAGCGAGTTGTATTTGATAGTTTATTTTTCTAGCTGCAGGTTGTGATCAAGCAAATGAAAACGTTTCCAAATAACTTCACATGTGCTCTGGCTACATCTCTGAGTTTTGGAGCCTCTTTTAGAAACTGGGAGGAAAACCACAAGGTGGCAGTGTGCACAAGGGAATAAAAATGCTCTGACAGCTGCAGCACTCCTCAAAGATCCTGTTATTCAGCCTTGAGGTTCAGCTGTATTGACACTTGTCCTGTACAGTAGTTAGTATAGGATTTCAAATATCTTTTCCAATTTAGAAAGATTTTACAAGTGTAAGAATGTAAATTTAGTTTTTCAAGGCAAAAAGCCCCCCCTCCCCCCGTAAGTGTGAATGTCTTTACTTACTACTATGTTTCATGCAGGCGGATATCTTCAATAATTCTGGATGTTTGCTTTAGGTTCAAATGTTTTCCATTGAATATTTGGAGAACACATTTCATCCTGTTGCTGGTTTCCCACTTGGAGATGCATGCCTACACAGCCTGTTTCTGTGCAATATTCCAGCATCATTGGTGCTCTGTTTGGTTATTGGACATGGGAACAACATTGCAGCTTCTGACCCACTGACCCCTCCATTTTCTCTTGCTTTTGGTGAGGAGTGTTTCCAGACTGGAACCCATGGCAGAGGAAGGAACGTGTTTTTTGGGTGCAGCAGGACCTATAGATACACTGTGTGCTGGTGATTGAGACAAACTGTTTTTACCCAAGGTAAACCAATTTGCAGATCTGGATTATCCCCAGGGATGCTGGGAAACAAAATCTTGAATGGTGCTCCTCCTAAAGCATGCTGAGCTTTTTCCTGTTATTTTGCTTTGGGAGGGAAGGAGGGGGAACAGGCTAAATTCAAGGGAACACAGCTCAAAAATAATTTCCTGAGTTATCCTGGCACTGCAGGACCAGTATGTACCTCGCTGTGACCTGTGCACTGCTTGGCAGCAGGGAAGAGATGTTTGATGTGGGATCGTGGCAAGTCAAAGCAGCTCAGGATCTGCTGACCACTGGCCATCCTCTGCATTAGCCATGTCTGCTGTTCTGGAGCTCTGTGTGGCTGCTGGGACCTCTGATATGCCAAGGTGGTTCAGGGTCAGATGGGAAGCTGGAGTGCTTGACATGGGAAAGCAAATTCCCTGTCCTGCTCCCAAAGCACTGTCCTGGCTGGAAGCTGTCTGTGAGGCTGCCTGCTTCAGGGGGACAGGGTGGGGAAAAGTGGGCTGGGGCTGGGTTTAGGGAACATGACTTCCCATTAAGCATCTATCAGTGGTGATGAGTCAGATTAGTCTCTTGATGCATGATAGCCAGGGCGGAATAGAGCAAAACTTACTCTACCTTGGTTTATGGGGAACATAGGCATGAACTGCAGGAGATCTTGAGATGAAAGATCAGTGATCATCTTCCTGGCAGGAGAGATGACATTTTTTTAGGGAGTCACCATCCACAAAAGCACTGTTGTCAGTTCTTTCAAAGCAGACCTGTTTCCTACACAGCCTTATTTCTCTGAAGGAAAGATGATACTTGCCTCCCTTCTTTTTTTTTATGAAGTCAACTCATTTATTTGCTCTTTGAAAGGACTTTTTACAGCCCCTTCAGGACCAGCAGCGTGTGGCTTTGGGATGGGAGGCTGCTCCAACGCTGTGTGCTGTGCCAGGACAGCTCTTCAGCAGGAGGGGCGTCTGCAGTCCAAAACTGCAAATCCCCATCCAATGGAAATGTTAGCAAAATTAAGTTTAACTGTTACCCACATTCTCCTTGAAGCACAACCTAAAAGCCTTAAGATATGTTAATGGCTTGTGAGTCATTGTGGTGCAAGGGGAATGTTAATCTTCTGGCAGGATAAATGCTGTGAGTTATGGCATGTTTGCTTATCCGAGAGCTGCTTATTTCCCCCTGAATATCTGCTAAACTCTTCGCCCAGAATCCCTGGAACTGCTGGGAAGCGCCTGGTTTTACTGCCTGTAAGCACCAGGTGGCATCGCGTTTGAGTGATGGGAGCCGGGAATTGAGCGGAGGCAGAAGGAAGCTCGGCTTTGAGGTTTTCCGGGCATGGTTCCAGGCAATAATATCTTTTCCCACCAGTTGTGAGGGATCTGAACTTTAGTTTGCATGAGAAGCTCTAAAAAGCAACTGTTTAAAAAACAGAATCCCTTTTCTAGCTTGTATGGTGCTTGGGAGAGGGCTGGTTGGCAGAGCAAGGCTTCCAAACAGCCAACTAGCTGCGTGTGAAGAGTCCAGAGGTTCCCTGAACCTGGTAGGGTTTGGTGTGGGTTCTGGGACTTTCCTAAGTGGACTTAATGGAAGGGTCACTGCCTAAGTTGTTAATAGCATGAGACAAGCAGGACTTTAAAGACATAGTAATTACATAGCGTTGAGGCACTGACACGGGGTGATTAGAGCTGTTGTGGATGCCTCACCCCTGGAGGTGTTCAGGGTCAGGTTGGTTGAAGCTTTAAGCAACCTGATTCAGTGGGACGTGTCCCTGCCCATGGGGGGAGGGTTGGAACTGGATGATCTTTAAGGTCCCTTCCAGCCCAAACTCATCTATGATCTTGGCCATGATGAAGAGCAGAACCAAGCACCTTGAAGCACCACTGAAGCACAATTTTTACACCAAGTTGACATATCTTTCACATCAAGCACCAGCCACATTCTGAGTGTTTCTACCATTCTAACCATTATACAGGCATCATGCTGGGGACTTGCAGTTAATTACTACCAGCCCATTTCAAAGAGCTTTTGAATCCATTTGTAAATGTTCACAGAGCAGCTCTGGGTTCATGAGTCCGAAACCCCAACACCCTCCCTGCTGCAGTGGTTTTCCAGCAGCACGAGGGAAGATGTAGCGATGGGAACCAGAGTGTGCTGCTGCAGGTGCTGGGCAGCCTGACACAAGAATGGGCAGCTGAAATCCATTCTGGATAGTCCCTGCTCTTGTCTTTCCTTTCCTACCTTTCCTGGTCATGTTTTACAAACCGTTTATATTCTTTTGCTGTTATTTGAGATTTTTTTTCTATGTGCAGGTGGGAAGCTTTGAATATACAAGGGGTCATCCTCCAAAAAGCCTTGAAGTTTTGACTATGGAATGAATTAGCCCTTTAAATCTGGTTCCCTAAAGATAATATTAGGAAAAAGCTATGCGCTTCCCAGCACAGCTCTTGGTAGGGGCAGGTCAACAGGAGGCAAAGCTGCACACTGCCCAATACATCCACGAGCTTTAGCCACTTGATTTGGAACAATTGCTTTTTTCTGTGGATTTATAAGGGTACAGTTCAGCACAGAAACAAAGAGCAAAGATTATGTTCACTTAACATTCATCTGTGTCCTGCAGGAGAGGAAAGCTAGCTTCACCAGCCCAGATGATTTTCCAATGAATTGCAGGGTTGGGTGGGGAAGTCAGAGGCTCTTTTCTGAAGAATAGAGCCCGTAGTGTCTGTGCTGCAACACTATTCCCCTTCTGTCTGTCTTTAGCTCTTTGTTATGTCAACATCTGTAGCTGTGAGTAAATAGCATAAGGGGAGAATACATATTGTGCTCCTGCTAAAGCAGCCAGGCTGCATGGGGGCCAGATGACTGCAGGAACTGTGCTGCCTCTGTCTGCAGAGAGGAGCTGTGGAGCAAATGCATATATAGGGCTCCCAAAGACCCTTGCTTTATGATGAATGATATTGCTTAGTGCTTCATTGATGGGATTCTCAGCCTGTGCAAGCCAGAATAGCCCTAGTGTCAGTCCTGTGGATGCAGTGGCTTACTGGACATGAGCACCTGATGCTGTTAAGACAGGATGCAAGTACTTGTCTAGTTGATCTATGAAACATTCATGTTCTCCTTTGTAAGATCCCTCCATATATTTTTCATCCATGCTAATTCTTTTAAATAAAATTAATAAATATTTATAATTGTATAAATGCTCAAAACTGCTAGGAAAACTCATTTTATCAAGAAGCACTAAAATCCTGCTCTGCCTGCAGCCAGTGCCACCTCCTCATTGTCCTCCCAATCAGTCCAGGCAAAGTTGATAGCAGAGCTGGTCTCAAATAGAAGGAGCTCTGCTGTTTTTGTGGAAATAGGCAGCTGAGGGAAAGGGGAGGGAAACAGTTAGTGACTGGAGTGGGGATGGCTGCTGTGATCTCAGCTCTTGCAGACTCCCAGAGATGGTGTGTGCGAGACTGACAGCAAGATGTTCGCTGGTTCTGGCGCTTATTGAGACCAGCTAAATGTCACCAGGGTACAGGAGGGATGCAACCCAGGCCGAGCACCTTCTTAGAGTGGTTTGCTGTGCATGGGGAGCAGCTAGATAGTGCTGACATTGCTCCATGTGGCATTTCCCTGCTCAAGGAGCCACCTAATGAGCAAGTGATCTGTTTCAGTGCAACCTCACAGCACGCTCTTTCCAAAGGAAAAATAAGGTCACAGATACTTGCTAAGTAAATAGTGTTGTGACCGAATAGTTAGCCTGCAAGGGTAACCTTTGGAATCATAGAGTCATGAATAGTTTTGGTTGGAAGGAACCATAAAGCCCATCCAGTTCCACCCCCCCTGCCATGAGCAGGGACACCTTCCACTGCCTCAGGTTGCTCAAAGCTTCACCCAACCTGGCCTTGAACAGCTCCAGGGATGGGGCAGCCACAACTTCCCTGGGCAATTCACCTTCACAGGAAAGAATTTCTTCCTGATATCTAATCTAAACCTCCCCTGTTGCAGCTAAAAACCATTCCCCCTTGTCCTGTCCCTGCATTCACAAAGAGCCTGTCTACAGCTTTGGAGGCAGTCCAGAATAATGTTGCTAGCACAAGATGAAGGCTGAAATGCAGGTGAAATGTGCTTAGATAAAATTTTGCTTAGACCTGTGACAAAAATGTGTCCTGTAGCACCCTTTGGATGTGGATGTTAATGGCTGGAAACCTGCAGAAATATCAGGCTGCCCAGGTGAGCCACTTGTTTCCCATACCTAAGAGCATGTTTGCATCACAGGTTGTGGAAGTGGAATTAGCTGTGCCCTCGTGAATTGTGCTGTGGGATAATCTATTCTGACTCAGCTGCATGAAGGGTTTCTGGTTTCCTCTGTGTGGTTCTGCCATCTAGCTGTGTGTTAAGTAAAGACACTTAAATGGTAATTTTTTTTTTCCACTGCTCAAAAGAGGAATATGGGTCTGCTCTCTCCTAATAAAAACACTTTCCCCCATACTCTGTTGTGCTATTTCTATACCCTCTGTTAAGCTAGCTGTGTAATTATTCTTTCCACTGAAGTTTCCATTTGTTGGCTTCCCCAGGCTGCATTTTGTGTGTATGTGTTGGGACTAATGCATTGCAATTCTCTGTAGTGCAGTCAGATTGAAAGGGCCCAGGCAACAGATTTCTCTATTTGACAAAGTGTTGGGAAGAACTAGCTGGAAGGCTCTGCCTCCATAACTTGATTTGCAACTTTCGTATCTTTTACAAGGTGGGAGAGGTGAGCAGGTCTTCAAGGGAAATTCTTTGGGGAAAATCATGCTCATGACTCTGTTTATAGCCATCTTGTGGCTAGAAATTCCCATGATGGAACTAATTTTTCACTTCTGAAAAGAATGCATATATTACTTGACAGAAACCAAACTGAGAGCAAGAAGGGACCACTGGCTCAGCCTGGGCTGTTTCGCTGCCACTGACACTCCTCTGGACCACGCTCCCCAAAAAGATTTTCAAGGGTGGTGTGGAGTCACCCCTTGGTGGCTGGTGCTGGCAGTTTTTTTGTGAGCTTTATAAAAGTTCTGGATCTGCAGAATGCTACAGCTTCACTTGCACTGGCTCATCCTGCTAGATGGGATTTAAGCAGTTCAAGCCTCTGAACGGGACATTGGACTTCGAACCACAGACTCAAGTGATTCTTCTGGCTTTTGCTATTGCACAATTCACCTCAATCAAGTCCTTTCTGTTTACCTCCTGTCCTTCTTCCCCATGTACTTAAGCCTTTGGTCCCCTTCAGGCATGATCTGCCTCTCCAAGTAGTCCTTATTATGCCTTGGAAGGTCTCAGATGTGGCCTGACAATGTTACTGTTGTGCTTATAGCCAGGGGAATAGATACTAGCATTAAGGAGATGTTCTGTAAACAGTGGAACATATTTATTCAGATACACCTAATTATTTTTTATAGCTAATTAGTGTTTTCATGGAGTCACAGAATTATTTGGGTTAGAAGGGACCTTAAAGATCACCCAGTTCCAACCCTCCTTGCCATGGCCAGCAACATCTTCCACTGCATCAGGCAGCTCAAAGACTCATCCAGCCTAGTCTTGACCCTAGTCAACCTCTAGGGATGGGGTATCCCCAGCTTCTCTGGGCAACCTGTGTCAGTGCCTCACCATCCTCACAGGAAAACATTTCCTCCTAAGATCTTATCTAAATCTCCCCTCTTTCAGCTTAAAACTCTTCCCCCTCATGCTATCCCTGCACTCCCTGATCAAGAGCCCCTCCCCAGCAGCCCCTCTTTCAGTACTGGAAGGCTGCTGTAAGGTCCCCTCAGAGCCTTCTCTTCTTCAGGCTGAACAACTCCAACTCTCCCAGCCTGTCCTCATATGGGAGGTGCTGCAGCTCTCTGATCATCTTTGTGGCCTCCTCTGGACTTGCTCTAACAGATCCATGTTCTTTCTGTGCTGGAGCTTCTGGAACTGAATGCAAGGCTCCAGATGAAGTCTCATTAGAGCGGAGTAGAGGGGCAGAATCTCCTCCTTCATCCTGCTGGTCACACTTTTTTGGATGCAGCCCAGGATATGGTTGTCTTTCCAGCCTGCAAGTGCACATTGCTGGCTCCTGTTGAGTTTCTCATCCACCATCACCCCCAAGTCCTTCTGTTCATGGCTGCTCCCAATCCATTCTTCAACCATGCAGAGAATTTTCTCTAGTTTGACATCTTACAGTAATATAACAGGTGTTACCAAAGACAGTTCATGTAGGATAGGATTTCCATTGCTTTGCAAGGAGCCTTTACCTGCCTTTTTTTGTTCTGATGCATTCAGAAATGCTGTTTACAGGCCCACAAGCCATTGTTTCAATTGCAGATTATTTTTTTGCTCCCTTGGAGGCTTCACAGTAGATTTTGTTTCCCTTGAGCATAAGGGGAAGACTTCTAAAAGCACAGGCGACCATAAGGAACCTAATTTTACGGGAAGGTTGGGTGCCTAATTGCCCTTTGTGCCATTAAAAAAATTTCCCCATATGTGTTTTGTTTTGCTCCTGGGCTTTTCCCTCCCCACAAAGGCAAAAATCGATTGATCAATGTTTGTTACAAAGTTATGAACAAATGTCTCTGGTCTCCTTGATGTCAGCGCAGTGTGTTCTCCTTGTGAACAAAATGAGTTGCGAAGTCAGCAGGAGGCTTGCGAGAACACAGAATATGGGTTGTGTTTGCATAGCACACAGGAGTGGCTGCTGCTTAAATAACAAATCATCCTACTCTGCTCACAGATCTTCTGGTTGTGGTGGGTTTTGGTTTTTGTTTTAGGGATTGTTGTTGGAATAAAAGGTCATTTGCTGCCTTATTGAGGGGAAAAACAAGACCGGACGTGTACAGTGGTGTGTGGCACACTGAGGCATTCCAGCAGGCCCACAAAGGAGGGAGGGTATGCAGGAGATGGAAACAGCCCTGGAATAACACAGGGGAATACACGGCTGTGTTGGCCTTGGGCTGTGAGCAGGGTGCTCAGCACCTTCACGGGACCCAGCACTGCAGAGACAAGCAGGATGAAAAGGATGCTCAGCACCTTCATGAGACCCAGTGCTCCAGAGAGAGGGGCGATGTGTGGAGTGCTTAGCTCAGCCAGTACTGCAGCCAGGTGGGATGTGTGGGATGCTCAGCACATTCACAGGACCCAGCACTGCAGAGACAGGTGAGTGGAAA
This sequence comes from Clamator glandarius, assembly GCA_033459285.1. Classification (NCBI taxonomy): domain Eukaryota; kingdom Metazoa; phylum Chordata; class Aves; order Cuculiformes; family Cuculidae; genus Clamator; species Clamator glandarius. Next base: position 271,434 of record JAUNZM010000483.1, on the reverse strand, counting down.
GGGTTGTTGGGCGCTGGAACAGGCTGCCCAGGGAGGTGGTTGAGTCACTCTCCCTGAAGGTGTTTAAAAGACAGGTGGATGAGGCACTGAGGGACATGGCTTAGTGATTGATAGGAATGGTTGGACTCTATGATCTTGTGGCACAGATGTCACTGTGGCTATGGTGCATACCTAGCACTAAGGATGCATTTGGGGATTCGGGGTACTGGCAACCTGCAGGAGAACACTCAGTATAAGATTCTTCTGCCACTCAACTCCCAACAGGCCATGCTTACGAGGCCTTCATCCATACTCTAACTTGCAAAACCGGAGATTGCTGGTTGTCAGACTAGGCAACAGTCTTGCTGTCAGGTGTTGGTGGTTTCAAGGCTGATTGGTGCTTGAAAGCCTTGGGTTGGAATGATGTAGGTCTTGAACACCTTGGTCAGACTAGTTGTCATTGGAGCAACTATGTATTGGTGCTCTAACCAAACAGCCCTCCACATGCTCTGCCAATATTTAACCTGCAGGTTTACCAAGATGTATTCTTGTTAAGTGCTCTGTCTGAGACTTGGTATCAGTGATTGCTGAAGCAGATGGTATTTGCCACTCCAGAAGTTTCCATGTAACCCCTGCCTCTCCCCTGGGGTTTCCTGCTGGCTGGGTGCAAGTCCTCTTCTGACACAAGGTGGAGATCTTTGGAAATGTGCTTCAGAGCTAGGTGGGATCAAGGACTTCGGGTAGCCTCAAGCTTATAGCCAGTTCCTGCTGTTCCCTGTTGCTTATCCAGCAGGACTACTGCTCGGTGCAGCACCTTCACCATGGACACTGCTTCCATCTTCAACCTATTTGTAGCAAGACAAGAAAGTAAAAAGGGTTTGGTATTGGCTGTTGTGGGCATTTTTGCATCTCTGCCCAGTCTGGGGAGCAAAACGTGCCTGGAGGATGGAAAGATGGCTTGCTGCCAGTCCTGCATCTTCTGTTTGCTCACAGATGATTTGTGATGAGCCTCTTATCTATTGTACTCTAACAGCTTTTATCTTTCTCTTTTCCTGCTAAATTTCAGTGTTCAAGTCTTGCAGTAGAATTAAACTGTTATGTTTTGCTACACTCAATATTTGCATGCTATTTTAATGTATGTAAACAAACACTGTAACTGGAATTATCACTTCCTCCCACCTCTTTCTTCAATGTTTCTTGGGTTTCTGCTGTAACAGCAGGAACCAAAAATGTGTAAAATGAAGAGATATATTTTTAATTTATGGGTGTTCTTAAAAGGCTCCTCTAGTTTCAGATTAAACCCTACTGCAGGTTCAAGGGAAAGTTTAAGAAAATCAATTTTCCCAGGCTAAAAAGAGCAAAACCACTGCAGTTTATATTATATAGTGTTCTTTGTTACTTGAATCAATATCTCTGTTCCCATGAATGGCTGAATAATCACTTTTTTTATATAATGTTAGTACACACACAGACTTATCTCCACCAGACTTTGTTGTTGAACCTGCAGTAAAATATTTTTGATCATTAACAGTTTCTTGCTCTTATTCTTGTTTAATTTTTTTCCTGTATCTTGCTCTGAGCTTGAAATGTGATGATTGTTCCCTGCTGTGACACTGCCATGCAGTATAAAAATGTTTCGAATAAATTAATGTTTTCCAAGAAATCATAAGAAATTTCAGATATAACAGTAGCTAAATGCAGCATCACTTGGATTTCTCTTTGGCTGGGAGTATTTTCAAATTGTCTGTTTCAGAGTTATGAATAGTGAGAGGAAGCATCCCCATCTTGGCAATCAGCCATGTTTCAGAAAAAAATGCTCAGCTAAAATGTACCTGAGGAAGAGCGGATGGCATGGGATGGGATGTCTGGAGTTGGAAAGGGCCTACAGGGATAATCGAACCCAACTCCTGTCCCTGCATAAGACAACCTCAACATTCACACCATGTGCCTGAGATTGTTGTCCAAATGTTTCTTGAATATTGTCAGCCTTGGCACCATGGCTGTTTCCCTGGGGAGCCTGTGCCAGTGCTCTACCACCCTTTGTGTGTGAAAAACCTTTTCCTTATATTCAACCTAAACCTCCCCAGCACATCTTCCACCATTCCTTGGGTCCTATCATTGGTCTCCAGAGAGCAGAGATCAGTGCCTGTTCTTTCTTCTCCCCTTGTGAGGAAGCCACAGACCACAACGAGGTCTCCCCTCAGTCTCCTCTTCTCCAGGCTGAGCAGACCAAGGGACTTTAGCTGCTTGTCATACAGCTTCCCCTCTAAACCCTTTACCAACTTTGTGGTCTCCTCTGAACACTCTCCAGTAGCTTTAGATCCTTTTTATATTGCAGAACCCAAAACTGCACCCAGTACTCGAGGGGGGGCTGCACTGGTGTGGAGTAGAGCAGGACAATTTCCTCCCTCAACCAGTTCACAATGCAGAGCTCGATGCAGCCCAGAACGTGGTGGACCCTTGTGGCTGCCAATGCATGCTGCTGGCTGATTGATTCTGTCTTGTCCTGAATCCCGGTACATATTGCTTTCAGTGCTGTGTTGGTTCCCAGTGCTGTGAAGGGGCCCTTTCCCTCTGTGGCAGGAACTACTTTCCTTGCAGGTATTCTGCCCCTGGATGGGGTTTGGAGTGTTTGTAGGGGTAGCGGTTACCATAGCTGGATGGTTGTGCAGGTACCCATGCGTTATAGACATGGGATGGGAGGACCCTCTAGCAGGAGGCTTTTTATTGTCTTTAGTGGTTCTGCTGTCTTAATCATATTGCAAATTGCCTCATAAGGTCATGATCCCTTCAAGAATCAGGCAGGATATGCCTTGAAAATGCAAGCTGTAAACAAAAGGCTTTCTCTCTTTTGTTTCAGTAAATCGTACTTATTACTGCTTTGTATTTTAAGCATCACTTTTTTCCACTTACAAACAGTTACATTATTAAAAAGATATTTTCAGCTGATAGTAACCTTGGCAGTAGTTGTCAAGGCTAATAGTCTGACATTTCAGATCACCCACAACTAATCAGCCAAACGCAGCAGCACATCTGAGAGAGCCATTAGGGATGTACGGCTGCAGCACCAGCGTGCCCCGGCAGTGCTGGTGGCTGCCGTGTAACCTGCTGGTTTGCCCTCACTTCCCAGGCACGTGGCATAAGGAAAAGGGCTTCTGAAGGGCTGGGAAGCATCCAGCCATGAAGGCATGAGCAGTATGTCTTGCTCCTGAATAGCATGTATGTTAAGCACCCACTGGAGGTGTTCCAGGCCAGGTTGGATGAGGCTTTGATCAACTTGATCTAGTGGAGGGTGTCCCTGCCAATGATAGGAGTGTTGGAACTCAGTGGGCTTTAAGGCCCTTTCCAACCCAAACCATTCTGTGATTCTGTGTCAAAACCACTCTGAACTGGCAGAGGAAGATAGAGGTGATATCTGTACTGATCTCCACTTAAATCTTCAAGTGATTGAAATATCCAGTCTTAGTGATGACATGAAGAAGTTAATGTTGTGTGTGGTTCCTCCAGTGCCCACTTAAAGATAGTGTGTTTTCATGGACACAGTTCAGCAAATAAAAGACAAGTTTCCACCTGGTCACAGCACCTTGGAGTAAAAGAATGAGTACAAGGACTCTCTTTTTCTATTTTTTTCCTCTTTAGAAAGAGTGAAATAGAAGTAGTTTAATATGACTGACACTTCTGTAACTAAATATTTGCTTGACACCCAGCTGAGATCATTAAAGAAAAGGTACAAGGTAATTGCAAAGCAAACCTGGTGTCACAAATAGGCTCTTTCCAGAGTCTGTCCGAACCAGCAGCACTGCCCATATGTTATATGTGAAACTGAGGGGCTATATCCTCCCCACAGGACCATGGAGGTCTTATTTCTGATTGTGTCATATTGTAGGAATGGTTGGAGGTGAGAAATTTGTTTGGGATATGTTTGATTTTTCTTTAGTGCAATTATCTATAAGAATGTTTCAATGAGTTCTTTATTAATTTCAGCTTCGATTTTGTAAAGCTTGGAGTGTAACATCCTTGTGTCCACAGGGCCTTGTCCAAATAGCTGAGGCCTGGAAGAAAAGACTGATTTTTCTCAATTTCCAATGGCCACTGGCTCCTAATGCCAGCTGGGACATCTCAGCCTTCTCAGGCTAATTAGACATCTGTATGTCAGCATAAACTTGTGGCTTCTTCAAGCAAGCATTTTAAACCTGTCCATTCCTGTGTGGTCCCAGTGCAGTCAAGCTCACCTACCTGAGCTGCTATGGCAATTAAATTGTCCTCGTATATAGCTTAGTATTATATTAGACTTCTAATCTAGCTGTTATGAAAATATCATCCACATACATATCATGACTTTAAAAGTAGTAAAATAATTTGTAGATGTCTTTTCCTTGCAGGATTCACCCAGAGACCAGTGACAGGCACCATTTTGGCCAGAATGGTTAAAAATAGTTGATTAACTTTGATGTAGAGGGCCCAGGAACATACATCCTATTTATCTGTGACTGAAGGGCAGGCAGAAACAAGTCAGCCAAAACTGAAAGTGTAGTTTAGCTGCTCTGTGCCTCTATTCCTGTCTGGATGTGTATATACCATTTTCCTGCTCTGTACATGGAGGTATCTCTTTGCTATCTGGACTTACACATTCCAGATACATAAGAAGCAGTGCACAAAAATCAGGAGCATTTGGAGCTGTGTCTGGAAGAAAGAAACCTTGAGAGGATGCTAAGAATGCAAGAAGTGAAAATCTCCAGTGTAGCTGGAGGGAAATTCCCACTGGAGTATCCTAGAATGTCTTTTTCCATCACCAGAAGAATACGTGGATATCTGGACCATATTTGGGTATACCTCATGGTTCAAACAATGCATGTTCTTGCTCCTGTATGCCCTTGGCACATAACTTGTTAGGGAGCTGGAATTAAAAACCCTGTCAGCTGTGCTTTTGTGTTTCTTCAGATCTGTTGCTATTCGCAGGCTGCTTCTACTAATGGAAACTCTTCTGCTGTTCTGCCCTTTGACAACTGCTGGAATTTTGGGGAAAGAAAAAGGAGAAAGCGTGAATAAAATATGTTTGTTTTCTGGGATTTTTCCTCATTGGGCTTAATTGCAATAACGTTTATATCACATAATATAGTGCAGCAGGGTTGTAATTTTCCTATCATCTAAATTGCAGGCTGAAAATTGTGTTAAGAAAGGACTGTAGAGAATGAATTGCTGCTTTCAAAATGACTACTGTTAACTGACATTGTGACTGGCAAATGGTTACCAAAGGCAGGGTGGGTTTGTGTAGCACGTTAGTGAACTCTAGCATGGTGTTTCTAAACACATCTCAGCACACACTGAATAATACATTTTTGACTAAAAGCAACCGTCTCACTTTAAACATGCCTATTTTTCCTGCAGGCACTTGGAAAAAAGGGACGTATTCAATATGCCTAATTCTGGGTCTGTTTATTGCTGAAGGAAATACAAGTAATAGGGACTTTTAAAATTGTGTTTCCACTGTTATTTGTGAATGTTTTTATGTCCCTAGGAGACTCATCAGCTTCACCTGTGTCTAAGCAGCCTGGCTTTCCTGAGGCAGCGGTTTTGATAGTGTTCATATGGGACACAAAAGGCTGCTTCCCAGTAGCAGAACAGCTGGATGAGTTAGAGGAACTCATTTAGGATATTTAGGTCCTTTATGAAACCCCAGTACTTCAACTCTGACCTTGGAATACCTGTTTGCTCGGGCACAGGTAAGAGAAGGGCTGGAAACTCTGCTTTGATGTTGTGTGAAATTCCCTTGTGTATTTGAATATAAGTAGGGCATGGAAGTCCAAATGATAGCCGTTTGAAAGATTTAAACACAAATTAAGTCATGTCTGAATATAGGTCTTTCAAAATATTCTGTGCTCATAAAGAAACATTTTTGTGGATTTTAAATTCATAGTTTCTGGGAGAGGTTGGGTTGATTTGTTTTGGTTTTGGGTTTTTTTTTACATTTTGGCTACTAATAGAGGGATTTGCTTAGGTTTAGAAACACAAATTTTGCAAAGCTGGCTTTTTAAAAGGGAAGTTAATTCCAGAAAGCAGACCATGACAGCTTATCTTCTGGATTTTCAAGCCTGTCAATCTAGAGGGTTTGCCTGGGTCCCATTTAGTTGGTCCCGTTGTCCCAACCTTTTGGATCTCAGTTTTGCACATACATCCTGTAACATCTTGGGGTTCTGGTTCAGACCGGGCCATGCCAAACATTAATAGGAAAGGGGTTTATTTGTGAATGAATGGGAGCACCGTGTGATCAGGGAGAACGAAAAGCAGACAGTTTAGTTACTGTACGCTCCGATTCGCTTTCAGGCTTTTCTGGCTCAGTCAACCGTGATGCTTTGCTGGACATGTTAAAATGCATTAAATGGCCTGGTGCGTCAAACACCCAAAGCCCTGTGGTGTAGCAGGGAGGTGTTCCAGCATCCATATTCACAGCGCCTTGGCAGGAGGCTTCAGGAAGCATTGCTCCTGGTAAATGACCAGTTCACTTAATGTGACGGATGGCTTTGGTGTATTAGAATAATTCTTCTTAATTGTGTTGAAAAACACCAGCATGGTCATACTCTGAATGAATGCAAACAGCCTGCGAAATTGGCAGTTTAATTAGCGGGGTTTGCAAGGGTGCAAAAAAGTTGCTGAATTAACTTGTCTTCTCATTTGAAGTTCAACTCTGTATTTGTAAGTATGTATTATCACTGCCCTTCTTCCCAGCTGAGTTTTAGCTGTCAGAAAAAAAAAATCTGATATTTGAGTCTTAATTTATATATAATATTCCACAACAACATCATGATTTCCTTTTTTTTCCAAAGGCACCAAACAGCGTTAGTTTAGGAAAAAGCCCTCACCCATGCTCTGGCTGTAAATTAGTTCTGTAAACACAACTTAGAGTATTAAGTTCCTTTTACCAGATAAAGGAGCTAAATGTGCTGGGAATAAAGCCTTCTGCATGTATAATTCTGCACAGAAAGTCCCAAAAGGCTTTTGATGATTTGAAACTTAATTTTTTTTCTTCCTTCCATGACTTCTTGCTGGGAGAACTTTTTTTTGCATGTTGCCAGAGCCTTAAAGTTTTGAAGCACCAGGTGAAGAAAGCAATTTCATGGTTGATGCCACCGTTAATGCGCTGTTGTAATCTCCAGCAAGCAAGCCCCTTCTGCTGAAGTTTGGGATAATGAAGGGTTTAACTTTTCGGTTCTGTCAAATTAGTTGTGGGAGCGAGGAGAGAGGCCCGCTTCCCTTTTGGTTTCACAGAGATTGCCTGTGCAGACAAATAAGTGAGCGTTACAGGTGATTCTTTCCTTGTGCAGAGGTAGAGAGGTTCCATTTATTGCCATCAAATGCATTAAGCTGGAAGTCAAAGCCCTTTGCTTTTTGCTTGCTGCTAGTCTGGACCAGAAGACAATCAAACCATAAGGGTCATTTTCTGCATGAGCTAACCTTTTCCTCTCTTATGGTTTGAAGCCTTTGTTGACAATGAGATGCTCAGTGGGAACATTAAATTAACACTTCATATTCGTGGCTGTAAATTTACTGGCAAGCTGAGGAAAAGTCAGGGAAAACAAACACTCCATCATTTCTGCTTCATTTAGCCACTGAATGGGGACACTCTCACCTGCAGAGAAAAGAGGTCAGGGCAAACAGAGATAATTTTAATCTGACTCTCAGCCTAGTCTTTAGTGGCAATGGATTGTGTTGCATTCTGTGCTGAAAGCAAAGATGAGAGCAAGGTGAGAGCAAGAAAATGGATAAGTACTATGTGAAATGCTTAAGAGACCTTGTCGCAGGCAGGCAGGGATGGATAGTGGGACTGGTTACTACGGAAACTAGTGGGCTAAATACTATTAATTTTGCAAACTACAAAATCAGTTCGCTCTTAGATAATAGCCACATTAAGATTTCCTCATGTCAGCCAGGAGATAGCACTGAATTCCTTCACTGACGGTTTAAAAAACAAACAGTTCTTCTTTCACTCCCAGATAGCGATGCTTGATGGTGACTTCTTTCGAAGCTGTGTGTTAAATGTCTCCTCTCTCTTTCCCAGGCGATGGCTTTCAGGGGCTGATGGGCAAATAATGTTGGCTTGCTGTGGTGCTGACTAACGTGATTTGGTGTCACCCACTGTTAGCCTGTGACATTGGTGCCTGAGTTCCCAAAACACCCGAGGCATCTTAGAATGGGATGTTTGTAGATTTGGGGTATTCTGTCAGCAGACGAATATTACGGACTCTGTGCGAAGGGAAACCTTGATTACAGAAAGATATAAGGAGACCAGGAGATGATTGGAATAAGTGAGGTTTGATCTGCAGCACTTGCATTTGCTCTTGTCACTAAATATCCATGTTTGTTGAAAACCTGGCAGCAAAAGGCTTTAGGTATTGGAATTATTTTTGGTAAGTGTTGCTTCTCCAGCACGATTAAGAAGGAAGAGGTCCCTCCTCTGGCTGTGGGGCAGGGAGGTGAGACGCCTGGCAGCAGGATGGCATTTTATGAAGGACGGGGTTTCTCCCGTGCAGAGCGTTTGCCGTTTCCAAAGGGAAACGGGGCGCTTTCTTCCATCTCTGCCCACGTTTCCTGCAGGGGCAGGGCTGCAGCGCCCCATCCCAGCCTCTCCCGGGGGGTCCCGGGGACCTGCCCGGTGGTCCGAGCGCCTTGTGCCGGTCCCGCCTCACTTCCCGCGGGGCGGCGGGGTCAGGCCTCTGTTTAGCCCGCGGCGATGATCTTGTTAGGGAGCTGAATGGACCACCGGCCGCCCTGCCCCGCCCCGCGGGGCTGAGACCGGGATGAGCATCCCTGGGGAAAGGGGTGTCGCGGCGAGAGCCGAGGCCGAGCATCCCCGGGATGGGCTCGACTGAGCATCCCAGGGGTGGTGAGGGGAGAGCATCCCCGAGGTGGGAGGAGGCTCGACTGAGCATCCCCGGTGGGGGGAAATTCGACTGAGAGCATCCTCGGGCTGGGAGGAGGCTGGACTGAGCATCCCCTGGGAGCGGGGGGAGAGCATCCACAGGATGGGCTCGACTGAGCATTCCTGGTGGAATGGGATGCGGCGGGAGGAGCGACCCGTCAGTGGGGGAGGGGAGCGGTCCAGCAGAGCATCCCGGGGAGGGAAGAGGGGAGAAGGTGCTGAAGGGAAGGGACCGACCTGAGGGCAGCCCGGCTAAGCATTCCTGGGGTGGGGAGAGGTGGGGGGAGCTCCCCAGGAGCCACCCACCGGCCAGGCTGAGCATCCCCTAGGGGTGGCGGCGGGGGGATCGGCCCGGCTGAGCGTCCCAGGGAGGAGGAAGGTGGAGAAGATCGGCCCGGCTGAGCATCTCCAGAAGGGGAGAAGGTGGCGGGGGAGGCGGCCGGGGATCCCCGAGGGCGGTGGGAGAGCCGGCGAGACGGAACAGCAGAGAGAAGGAGATTAAGAAGCTGAGAAAGTGACAAGGCGATAATAGAAAACGCTTTCAATTGTTGTAATCCTTGACATGCAAGGACAAATAGGGACGCTTTTGTTCTCAAATTTAGATTAACTTTAGGTTCAGGAGTAAAACTTCAAGTTGGTACACCCGCATCTCCCAGCGTAGCACGCAAATGCAAGTTCATTGCCACTGATGTCCTGAAAGTGCTCCCTTACGCTGTGATTGAGGGACACAACGCGGGCAGACAACGGTGTGGATGGTTTTTGAAATTATCTTTTTCTCCAGGTTTTATTGGGCTGGGTTTTCCTCTGCTGCAGCACCCACAGCATGTCTGTTCATGCCAAGCAGAGCTGGAAGCATCATTTAATAAATTTCTTGGTGCACTTAGGAGAAAACAGGCAGGCTTCGACAAGAGGGCTTTGCAAATCAGGCAGTTTGTATGGGCACATGACTCTGAGGCAATGAGAAGAGAGACTTATGTGGAGTGGTGATGTTTTTATGATAATTAGAGGTGTTATGGGGTGTAACAGTAAAGGGAACTGCATGAAATAAAAATATAATAAATTCAAATACAACTTTTTTTAGGCCAAATGGCTTTCTGATCCAATTGCAGAGAATTGCAATACGATACAGCAGTGCTACAGATATTTTAATTAGAGTTTCTTGCCTGCTGACAGGCCAGAATAAATATCTGTTTACCTGCACTTGGGAATTTGGGGTGTGAGCAAGGACCTTGAAAGGAAAAGGTGCTTCCCTGATGGCAGAAGGTGGGGTGGAGTGGAATTTTAAGATCCTTAAAGCAAATTGGGAAGAGGACGAGGGTCAATTAACTAAAAATCTCTCTGAAGGTAACCAAGCGTTGCTGGGAATACTGTGCATGGCTTCTCCCCACTGCTCTGAAAAAAGCGGCTGTGAAATAAACAGCAGAAGAAATGAGCTACATTAGCCAGAGTAATGAATTCACAAATTGTTAGCAGACTAGGGGTGCCTGACATCCTTACTGAGAAGGGCAAAGGCATCAAAACACATCCCCCCACCCTGGCATTCCTGCTGGTGACCAAGGAGATGAGATGAGGTTCCCTTAAAGGCTGATGCTGAGGGAGGAAAGAAATATGCGGGCAGAGCATTGCGTGGGCTGAGCATGGCCGGCTGGCTTGGGCAGCTTCCCTGGGCTGGCAGGCAATGATGCTCCACTGAGGTGGGGCTCCTGAGCGCAGGTTTTATCCAGTGAGGATGACTGACAGCCTTACCTTGTGCTTTCCTAGCTGCTGAGGATTTTCCTGTGCTGAGCATCCCTTGGGAGTCCCGCTGGGGCTCGCAGGCTGTGCTGGAGGAAGGGCAGGGAAGCCTGGGAGGTAGGCTTTTCCTTTTATCTCTCTTTTAGCTAGAATGGCATTTGCTACAGGTGTTTCTGGAGGTGCTGTCTCTGTGCAGCCCCCAGCACGTTAGAGCCCTGGGCCAGGTTTCAGGACCTACTAGGTGTTGTGCTATACTGGACACCGGGACAGGGTGGCTAGCATCCCACGTGCCTCCTTTACTCCTGCCTTGGACATGCTGGTATCTGCAAGGCTAAGGCCACATCCTCAGCTACCCAGCCTCAAATCACTTGACAAATCCATAATGTGTGCAAAGTCATTAATTGGGGACTTTAATTTCTCATACAAGACCAAGCTGAAACAAGTGCTGTTCTGGAAAGTTTGAGGAGGTCTTTTTGAACCTCAGTAGCTGACAGTGGCAGCTTTTGTTGGAGTTTTCCTGCTGATCTTTACTTAGCCTCAGAGAGCTTGACAAAAGCTCCAGTTCTCCTTCTTGGTATAGTTCTCAAAGAGACACAGTCCTGCCATGGCTGTAGGTAGCTTCACTTACTCTGAGTTCGCAAACATCCACTTGGACTTAATTTTTAATGGAGGTCAGGTTGGTTACATTCTCTCCTTTTGTTTGGCTTCCATTCAGGTGAGTTTAGGAGCAGGAGGACTGATGGCTGTTGTGTACTCAGTTATTAGCAGCAAAAATGAGGTCTGTGCTCTAAACCCAAATTGCAAACTCACTGCTCATCCAATGCAAGAGCAGAAATGGGGTTGTTATAAATCACTGCTTAAATTTTGGATGTTGAATTGAGTTTCACACTTAACTGCTCCTGGCAATCCATAACTGTTTAAGTTACTCATAGGAATTTAGGGTGGTCAAATGCAGCCTTTTATGGAGAGGTAAACCTCAACCCTTACACAAGTTGGAACGAAGCAGCCTAGGCCTGCCTCATGGGTGTTTCGTCTTTGGAGAATGCTTCAACCACCAGGAAAATCAGTAGATCTCAAGGCAATGGGAGCTTTAAGTTGTTGCTGCTGAAGACATCTGGGGCTGATGGCAAGCTCAGAGATAAAAATCATCTGAGATTTCCCCTGTGAACTTGTGCCTGTAGCAGGACAAACATCTTCACTGCGCAAAGTGCACCTTTGTGGTATCTTGGAAAAAGGGGGGGTGTGGATTTGGGGAAGAGAGGACAGCCTGGGAGCAGGGCCCAGTGGTGAGGCCCTCTAGTCCCATGCTGGACCTAGTTAAATGTTTGAGACATCTGGAGAGTGAAAAGAAGCAGAGGAGTTTGTTTTCTATTGTCTTGGAACCGCTCTTTAATGGGTGTGAGGTCAAAGATATTACTGATGGATGCTCACATCCATATCCAGCAGTGCTGCTGGTGAGCTGCCAATATCTAGGGAGCACAGCCTTCCTCATAATCATAGAATGGTTTGAGTCAGAAGGAACCTTAAAGTTCATCTAGTTCTGACACCCCTGCCACAGGCAGCGACACCTTCCATTTCATCAGGTTGCTCAAAGCCTCTTCCAACCTAGTCTTGAACACCTCCAGGGATGGAGCATCTCTGGACAGCCTGTGCCAGTGCCTCACTACTCTCTCAGAAAAACATTTCTTCCTAAGATCCATCTCAAATCTCCCCCCTTTTCAGCTTAAAACTGGCTCCCCTCATACTATCCCTGCACTTCCTGATAAAGAGCCCCTCCCCAGCTTTCCTGCAGGTCCCCTTTAAGCACTGGAGGACAAGTATCAGGTCTCCCTGGAGCCTTCTCTTCTCCAGGCTAAACAATCCCAACTCCTTCAACCTGTCCTCACGTGGGAAGTGTTCCAGCCCTTGGATCATCTTTGTGGCTTCCCCTGGACTCGCTCTAACAGATCCATGTCCTTCCTCTGATGAGGACTCCAGAAGTGAACACAAGGCCCCAGGTGAGGTCTCACGAGAGTGGAGCAGAGGGGCAGAATCCCATCCCTTGCCTTGCTGGTCACACTTTCTTGAATGCAGCCCAGGATACAGGAGGCTTTCCAGGCTGCAAGTGCACATTGCTGACTCCTGTTGAGCTTCTCAACCACTGTAGGAAGGTGCTGCTCAGCCCAAAGCTTGGATTGCTATTTCCAGAGGGATTGCTTGAACAGGCAGGCATGAGGAGTCCGTGATGAAGCTAGCAGGGCTCCCCAGCTGCCCCAAGCAGTGGGATGTGCAGGGCAGTCAGGGGCAGTGATATGAGCAGTGTTGGGGCAGGATCTTGGCACAGCTTTGAGCAGCCCTATAATCTCCTCTGAGTACATGGGGTGGGCTTACAGCAGCTGATCGCTCCTTGGGTGTAGAGCAAGAGTTGTTTTGCCTCTGTGAAAATATTATCATTTATTTTACTGAACTCTTAGAAGATAAGGCTGAAACATGCAGTCCTGTAGTTGAGAAGAGAAAATAAAGATCAGACACAACCCCCATGTACACATGATAATTTCTAGTCTTGGCTTATCTTGTTGGAATTATAATATACCAAGTAGGAAATAAATCATAATGTCAGGACCAAATGCCGTTTTCTCTTTTCAGTGTGATTTGCAACATCCCAGTCAAACAGATTTCATTCCCTCTTGTAGGATTCTCCCCTTTAATTGGATTATGCCCCGACTAGCAAATGGAGTTCTTTCTTTGAGATACAAGGAAATTACCATTTGATGAAACAATGCTTTCCTTCTTTCTCACCTGCACAAACATCCTTCAGGAAAACTATTATGCAGATATCCTTGATTACAGGCTATTGTTCCTTTTGATCTCTAGCTTTGTTTATCATAATCAACAACAGTGTAATGCTGCATGAATATTACACTGTGAGTGCACAGATGCATTTGAACTGTCCTCGACAATTGTTTGCTGGCTATTCCTTGGAACTTCAAAAGAGCTTCTAGTTCTATTTAATTAAAACGCTCTCTGCTGCAGACAGCTAATTGACAGGCAGATGAAGTATCAAGGAATCACTTGTTGTATTCCAGCATCTTTATTCACTACTTCTTCTCAGGGGTGGGTCATTTCAGAATCATTAATGCTAGCAACCACCAGGAACACAGGTTCCTGATAAATTATGAACTCCAATAATCTGAAGTGATAGAGGTGCTTCCATGCTGAATTCTGTGTTGCTGCCACAAGTGAAATAGTGAGTATTACAATTCCAATTCAACATTTGGAGTGTTGACACTTCTAACTACGCCCTTTTGAGGTCTATTTTTCAGCTTTGCTGTTTTAAGTGATCTTTGTCTTGAATTCAAACTTTCACTTTATTCCTGGTGCTTATAGTTGAGAAGTCATTGAGAGAAGTCAACCTGTATAATCATTAATTTTCAGCTGATGCGATGATTTGGGAGATGAAAGGGCAATTGATCCCTGACTCTCGTGTTCCTGGCCCCAATGATATGGAGATGACTCTGCAGGAGACATCCTGTTGTCAGCTGATTTGCAGAGGGCAGAAGTAAGGCAAGGGAGAAGAATTGTTAATTTTGCACTTGTTAATTGTTTTGCAGTTAACTCTTGTAATGCAACATCTTAAAGAAGAGAAATGGTACCGGTCCCTGGTCATGAAAATTTTCACCTCCTCTTGGTGCACTGGGGAGAGGAGGTGGCAATGTGCAGCTAGAGCAAGGAAAGTATTAAAACAGGATCTGTCCCTTGGAAAGCTTTAGGTTCCATTTGGAGTGGCTGCTCCAGAGGCTTCATTACCTTGGATTTCAAGGTTTTACTCATGTTCAACCCTGCTCTGTGCTGAGCACCAGCTCAGTAGTGTGTGACCCTGCTATAAAGGAGAAGAGATCTCTGGGGAGCATCTTTGATGAGAAGGGGGAAACTCTTACAATGACAGATTAATTACATTGAATAAATTGACCTTGACAAACTTGCTAAGTTTTTTTTTAAACCGTTTTCTACTGGTCCTGAATATGTACTTACCATTGTAGACTCTCCTGTTGGACGCAGAAGGAGCAACAGTGACAGGGGATGAGGAAAAGACTGAGGTACTTAATGCCTTCTTTGCCTCAGTCTAATTGTAAAGAAAGTTGTTCCCTTTCTGTACAAACCCAGGAGCTAGAGGAGCAAAATGAGGCTCCCATGGTCCAAGAGGAGGTGGTCAGAGCCCTGCTAGCCCGACTAGACACCCACAAGTCTATGGGGCCGGATGGGATTCACCCGAGGGTATTGAAGGAGCTGGCGCATGTGCTGTCCAAACCCCTTTCCATCATCTTCCAACAGTCCTGGAAGACTAGGGAAGTTCCACTGGACTGGAGGCTGATGTTGTGCCCATCTACAAGAAGGGTCGCAGGGAGGATCCAGGGAACTACAGGCCTGTCAATCTGACCTCAGTGCCAGGGAAAGTCATGGAACATGGATCTTGAATGCTATCATGAAACACTTGCAAGAGAACCAGGTGATCAGACCCAGTCAACACGGGTTCACAAAAGGGAGGTCTTGCCAAACTAACCTGATCGCCTTCTATGACAAAGTAACTCGGCTGCTGGATGAGGGAAAGGCTGTGGATGTATCTTCCTGGATCTCAGTAAAGCCTTTGACACAGTTTCTCACAGCATTCTGCTATGGAAACTGTCGGCCTCTGGCCTGGACGGGCGCACACTCTCCTGGGTGGAAAACTGGTTGAATGGCCAAGCCCAGAGAGTGGTGGGAAATGGAGTTAAATCCAGCTGGAGGCCAGTGACAAGTGGGGTTCCCCAGGGCTCAGTGCTGGGTCCAGCCCTGTTCAATGTCTTTATCAACGACCTGGATGAAGGCACTGAGTGCACCCTTAGCAAGTTTGCAGACGACACTAAGCTGGATGGAAGTGTTGATCTGCTGGAGGTTCGAGAGGCTCTGCAAAGGGATCTGAACAGGCTGGACTGCTGGGCAGAGTCCAATGGCATGAGGTTTAACATGGCCAAATGCCGGGTCCTGCACTTGGGGCACAACAACCCCGTGCAGTGCTACAGACTGGGGGAAGTCTGTCTAGAAAGCTGCCAGGAAGAGAAGGACCTGGGGGTGCTGGTTGACAGCGACTGAACATGAGCCAACAGTGTGCCCAGGTGGCCAAGAAGGCCAATGGCATCTAGGCTTGTATCCAAAACGGCGTGACCAGCAGGTCCAGGGAGGTTGTTCTCCCTCTGTACTCAGCACTGGTGAGACCGCTCTTTGAATGCTGTGTTCAGTTCTGGGCCCCTCACCACAAGAAGGATGTTGAGGCTCTGGAGCGAGTCCAGAGAAGAGCAACGAAGCTGGTGAAGGGGCTGGAGAACAGGCCTTATGAGGAGCGGCTGAGAGAGCAGGGGTTGTTTAGCCTGGAGAAGAGGAGGCTGAGAGGAGACCTCATTGCTCTCTATAACTACCTGAAAGAGGTTGTGGAGAGGAGGGAGCTGGCCTCTTCTTCCAAGTGACAGGGGACAGGACAAGAGGGAATGGCCACAAGCTCCGCCAGGGGAGATTTAGGCTGGACATTAGGAAAAAATTTTTCGTGGAAAGGGTCATTGGGCACTGGAACAGGCTGCCCAGGGAGGTGGTTGATTCACCTTCCCTGGAGGTGTTTAAGGCACGGGTGGATGAGGTGCTGAGGGGTATGGTTTAGTGTTTGATAGGAATGGTCGGACTCGATGATCCAGTGGGTCTCTTCCAACCTGGTTATTCTATGATTCTATGATTCCTCTCTGTATAAACTTGCTAGAGTGTGTTTCTAATGGATTTTGAGAAATGAGTGGGTAAACCCGGCAAGGTTGGTAACAAAATCTATTTCAGTCTGTGATGGAAGGCAGCTAACCTGATTACTGTAATGTCATTTCTAATTAATTTAATTGGAGCAGTGGCTGCTGAGCTGCGCCATTATTAGTGAGCTTATGCTGTTTACAGTAGTTGCAATAAATATGCAAAAATCTGTCTGCATAGTGTAGGCATGGTACCTGTTGGAGCAGAAATTGGGCACTTTCCCTTTGCGTGTGATGCCATCCCAGTCAAAAGCCCCAAAGCGCAGCCCTGCCTAGGCAGCTGCTCGCCCCTCAGCTCTGGAAGTCTCTCAGGCTCACACATCCACATGAAGGGACTTCAGCAGCATTCCTGTCTCCATGCAGACACCAGTTCCTCAGAAAGCCTGGTGTACACCTGTCTTGACCAAGGAGCTCTAGGGGCTGCATATTCCATGTACGCCCTTTAACTACTGCATCTATAATTCTGAAGATGGATTCCTTCTTTAACACATTCAGGTAGTGTATTTCCCAGCCAAATGCAAAATCTTACAAGGAGTTTTGAACCCACAAGCCCTTTTCTGAGACTTCCCGGGTGTGTGTTCAAGACTTGGGCATTCCTCAGGTCCCACCATAATACACCTCCAAACACCTATGCCCTGCAGAGGCTAGTGGGCTGCTTGCTCCCAGCCCTACACTTTCCCAAGGCAGATGTATGCCATCTCATTTCAAGCATAAAATCGATGCTTACTCCATCAATATGAGAACCAAAAGGAAGAAAGCATAAAAATAATTATTTACTGATTCAGTGGCAAGTCACATTTATTAGTTTCACATCTCTTACAGAGCTAATTACAGTGAATCTCATTAACGGCATGGAGTGTGTTGGAGAGTGGCTTTCCTGCAGCTGGCTGCTGATGCAGACCTAGTGCCTCCGCACTGGTAGTGATCATCAAGAAATCTTGATTTCCCAAGGCAACAGTCTTGGTGCTGATTTACACGATCCTTTTTAGTACATGCTGATGTTCGGTCATGGAGACTTAAAGCTCCACCTGTCCTGTTGTGAGAGTTCTATGTGCTCCTATAGCAATCCTCCTTCCTGAAGAACAAATAGAGCTTCAAGGCCAGACACCTTTCCAAATTGTTTTGTTGCGTTGGGCGTTTCCAAACTGCTGCCTGCAAAATGTACTGTTATGGCTCAGAGCCACTCAAAACCACCTCCCCTACAGCCAATGCAGAGGAGACCCTTAGAGTCCTCCAACCTGCATCAGTGCTCAGCCTTTCTTTTCAGCACAGGATAACAATTACAGTATTCCTCTCCAAAGCTCAAGGAAAGGAGGTACCTCCAAAGAAGGCTGTCAGCAATGCTTAAGAGTTGTTGGGGATCCTATTCCTCATCATACAGTGACTATGCTAATCATGCTGGAGGGGAAGAGTAAACTAAAGCTCCACCATGTAAATATTTTATTTCTGTTTGGTGTCTTCTGCTGGGAAAGAGTCTTAACATGAGCAGAGTGGCCAGGAGCCTTGTTATAACACTGATTCCTCAGCAGAGTGTTTGCTGCCTCTGCATTAAACTACTGATTTACTGGGATGAGGGTCCACCACTGCTCCTACCCTGCCTGGTAGCTCTACGTGGGGCCTATTGTCCATCACCTTCCTCAGGGTGGAAAGCAAAGCAGAAGGTCAGAAATCCATTCCAGAGTCTTGTTCCTAAGCAGTCAAAAAAAGAAATCCACTTTTCTCAGCCTTCTTAAAACTTGAGGGAGTTTTAGGATGGCAGCTGCAAGAACAAGATTTCTTTTAACTAAAAACAAAGTATGCCAATAGACACCAACTGCTGGAAAGTTCAAGGAAAAGTGAAATATTCTTTCATTTGAGATAAATAGGAGGGCCATGCTGATAATAGTCATCCAACAGACTGCCTGGAGTTTTGCTGTGTCTCCCCTTTGGCTGTTAGCAGAGTTGGAGGGCGGGGAGGGCTGTCCTTGATCTGTAACGCAGCATGGAGCAACTCTGGGGGCTTCACTGCAGCTGGTCAGACTTCCAGGCCCCTGACTTGGTGTTTTGATTCAAATCAATGTTGTGTTTCTGCCTTTCAAGAGCTGTGTGGTAGGTGTGAGATAGCACAGCGCCGTGGGAAGGCTTTGATTGCCACAACTTTCAGCACATGCCGATGGCTCCATTTGATTCCCAACAATAAAACCCATGTTTGACTTCCAGTCTAGAAACTGCCTTTGGTGAGAGATCGGGCTTTGGCTGGGGACTGAAAGATGAATAGCAGCTCCATCCAGCCTTCGAAGTGAGGAAATTACATTTTTAGGCTGGATAGGATTATAGTACCAGCCTTTTTTCAGTCTGTATTTTCACAGAAGTCAAGCAAACTTTCATTTATGCTCCTTGCCTTGACTAAAGCTTAAGAGCTTGTTGCTGCTTACTCCTCTAGTGCCTTTTTGTGCTGATAGGGAAAGAAAACCAATGCAGAAGGACTGTTGTTTTCCTTCCATGTAGATTATGCAGTTTACTGGTGTTTATTTTCATATTTTTATCTAAGAGATGAATAAAGAATACATTTTGGCTCGATGCACATGTCCTGCAATTAATTTTTCAAACTAATCTGAGATTAGTAAGGGCTCAACAGCTAAAAGTGGAATCTCTCTTTTTAATCCCAGAAACCAGGTCTGAACTCTGAAAATACTTAGATCCTTGTTCCTATCAATGGGTGCTGAGTGTGGAAATAGCTTCAAGGGCCTGGGTCATAAGTAGTTAGTAAGTGTGTTTCTTGCTACGTAACAAAATCCATTGTCTTTAGTTGAAGCCCTGCCAGGAGCCAGGCTGTCTGAGTGGCTGTGGTCAGGTTTCTGTAACCAAGAGTACGTGAGGGTTGATGGGGCTGGCACGGTAACCCTGTGTTCATAAAAAGATGTGTTTTCATTGAAGGCTTTTGATGGCTGTGGCTCTATCCTGAGCACGGAATAGAAGTCCACAGCTCAAGCTGCTTGTCAGGTTCACTTGGATGCGGCTGCTGTCATATTTGCATTTTGCGATGACTCCCAAGACTTAGAGCGCTTGAAGTGCTGAATGCTAATGGCAGCAGAGGCAGCCGTTGTGAAGGCGAGGTCTGTTCATCACGGAGTGCATTTCAGAAGGAATACAAATTGTTCTGCCACCAATTTCTTTCTTGACCATACAGTAACTTTGTAATTAACGTGTTGGCTCGTTGCCAATTAACAAGCAAAATTGTCTCGGCTGCTGAATGCTTTTCCACTCCCAATATATTCCCTTTTTCCCTCCTGCCTTTCATCTCTGCAGTCAGTCGGATACCACTGCTAAAGCCATCTGCCCCTTCACTCAGAGAATTGCTGTTGTAGCTCTGATCCCTTACTGTGCCAGATCCAGCCCTCTTTGGGTTTGCCTTACTGCTTCAGGATTTTTCTGCCTACCTTCACATCTGATCCTGCTTTTCTCCACTCTTGGCTGCCTGTCTAGCCCTTTGGGATTCTTCTTCTCTGCTTCAGACACCAAAATATCATTGCTTCATCCCAGACTCTCCCCTTACTGACTTTCCAAGCAGTCTCCCATCCTGTGTTGGTGGTTGAGATAGAGGAGTCTAGTGTTTTTCCTACTGCTCCAAAGGCATTACTGCCTCTTGTGCAGGTTTGTTGGGGGCTGTGAGGGAGAATCCTGGTTTGCTGAGAAGGTATGATGGTTTCACCTGGCTGGGAAGCAAGAAGGCAGGTTAACTGTCCGGTCCCCAAAAGGCCATGTGTTGCTGCAGAGACACAAAAGCACCATCTGCAGCCCAGCCTGAATGGCAACTGAGGCTTGTGTTGAAGCATGGGAAGGAATTGAAGATGGGTATTTCCATGTTGCATTGGTGATTGGTATGGTATGTTGCATTGGAATACGCTGCCCTAGGTAGTGGTGGAGTCTCTTTCCCTGGAGGGGTTCAAAAAACATGTAGATGTGGCACTTCATGACATGGTTTAATAGGCATGGTGGTGTTGCACTGACAGTTGGACTTAATGGTCTTAGAGGTCTTTTCCAATCTTAATGATTCTATGTCTTTCTGTCCTGTGATAGCAGTGAAGCATAGTTCCAAGTCACATGCACCAAGAAGGCTGACAGAGGGTCAGGTGGTCTTCAGATGGTCTCTCCATCTGCCTTTTGGTTCTGAGGCAAGATACTTGCTTGTGCTGGGCAGAATTCTTGTAACAGACAATCTCTGAGATGGCCCCTAACCATGCGAGGCTGCGGTGGGCAGAATGGGGACCGCATGGGAGACTGGTGTGGGTGATGATCTCTGCAACTTGCACTGTGGTCAAGTCAAGGCTGAGGGCATCCAATGGTGCATGAGCCACCTTGCTCGTTCTGCCAGCACCTCTCAGGGTGCAAGCACTGTCTGGGCTCAAGGGCCACTCCTGAGCCCTTTGGCTCTGGTCTCTCACTTTATTATAGTGCCAACAAAAATCCTTCAGTGTATCTAATTTGATTACCTATTTATTCTCTCCATATGCATTGTATGTGTCTCTGACATGTGTATTTATATAAATTCTTATTCACCAGCTTCATTAAATACCCATTGTGAATGGGGCTGGGTGGGGGTGACACAGATGCACAAAAGGAGATGTTTCATATCTCAAGGAGTGCCGTATGTGCCCCCCCCGCCCCTCCCTCCTGCCTATCAGATGTAGGGCTTAATGGGCTTAAGAATTAGAGCAGCTGCTTGGTGCAGAATTTATTGACTGACTGTGCATAACAAGGGGAATTAAAACCCTAATTGGCTGAGCTGCTCCCTCTCAGTATGAGAACTTTTACTTTTCTCAGGGCTTGACATTTTTATCAAGGCTCCTGCACTCTTCCCTCCCTCCAGCCTTTCTTTTCTACTTCTCCCTATTTTACGGGTCTGAGATGTAAACAAGTCCATCTCCTTGGGATGATGCCACCCTCTTCACCGGTTGTCTTGGGAAGAAAGCAATGGTGTCTATGGTGTCTGGTGTCCCAATCCCAGCTGGAGTTTAGCTAGCACATAGGTTGGGTTGCCTTGCAAGGGACAAAAGTATAAGACAGATGTGGGGTGCAGAGCCACTTCATGGGTCACCTCCCAGAGCAGCAGATGTGTCCCTTGCAGTGGCATTGGTGTAGACTGGAGTACGCTGTCCCTTCCAGAATAAACTTTGCTCGGCTTCCCAGTGCAAACTTAATACAGCCAGCTAGCAAACTACAGCTAGCTGGCTGTATTAAGAAGGCAGGAAAGAGACAAAGTGTGATTGAAGCATCAGTCTTGCTCTGCACTGCAAGTCACAGCACTCTGAAGGCTTTCCTTTCCATAAAGCTGCCTTGTTAAATGTCTCCCTTGAGAAACTCACCTGTGCTTTCTGCTTTCCTTTTTCAGCTGTGTACATGGAAGGAGAACATTAGTTTGAATTTCAAATATCTAGATATGAAAAAGAGAGGAGATTTAGATAAGAACTTAGGAGAAAGTATTTTTCTGTGAGGGTGGTGAGGCACTGGCACAGGCTGCCCAGAGAAGTGGTGGATGCCCCATCCCCAGAAGTGTTCAAGGCCAGGTTGGATAAGGCTTTGAGCAACCTCATGCAGTGGAAAGTGTCCCCGCCTATGGCAGGGGCTTTGGAGCTAGATGGGCTTTGAGGTCGCTTCTGACCCAAACCATTCTATGAGTCTAAAAACCTTGCTTCTTTTGAAGCAGCATGCAAAGGTCTGTGTCACTGGCTGGGCACTGCTCCCATGGCCCAGAGCATGAGTTCTCTGGGATCTGCAGGGGATAAAGCCATGTAGTTATCACCTCTGTGCCAATGAACGCTTGTAGTTATCCACTGAAAATGCAGTTCTGTGCCTTGTTCAGAGCACTACAGCTCAAACTGAAGATGATCTTGCTGATGTGCAGCCTTCCTCATCAATGCATTTTTGGGGCTTAACCCTCAGCTCCTTCCTGAAACTGGCCATACTGGTTTTCAATGGTGAGAGGCTGGCGTTGCATGGTTCATTCCACAGTGTATATGCTGGGAGAAGTCCACAGCCCTGGCTTGAGCACAGGCATCCTCACTACTCAAATCCTACAGTACATTGCTCCATCGAGGGAGAGTGTGATGTGTGTTTGAGATCTGGAAGGAACTGGTTTGGTTTCTAAATGAGTTCCTCCGAGGCCCTCTCTGGAGGTGCTCTAGGGGTGAACAGCATGGAGGTGCAGCTTTCTCAGGAGACATTTTTTTGCTGATTTCTTGATATTACTTTGCTTCTAGTAAAGCTGTATTGCATAAAAAAAAAAAAGTCATGTGTGGCTGTGACCACACAGATCCTCCTGATTCGTCTCATGGTAGTTGGAGCCAGGCCCCTGCACCAGGTTCTGTCGCACCATCTCCAGCTCACAGAGACCAGGAGACATTTTCCTTCCTGCATCTATTGCTGTTGGAGAGGCTGAATGGGCATGGCAATAGCCTCACTTAAGGCTATGTCACATTACTACATTAAGTCAACAACCACTTGAGTATCCAAGGATTTTGATCACAGCTAGATATTGAAAGGAGGGACAAAGAGTGGCAAACTTATTTGACTTCCACTTATTTCCAGAGCCTGTTGAGCACATGGCTGTAC
Organism: Clamator glandarius; assembly: GCA_033459285.1. Lineage (NCBI taxonomy): Eukaryota > Metazoa > Chordata > Aves > Cuculiformes > Cuculidae > Clamator > Clamator glandarius. The sequence continues at coordinate 248,412 of JAUNZM010000483.1, read as the reverse complement.
TCCTCACCGGTGTGAAGTATGTTCCCAGCAGAGCAGTTGCCTGCTCTCTCCTTCTCCGTGGTCAGGAGAAAGGTTCCTGTAGGAGTTCCGCCTGAGAGCAAGGGCAGCCACCTCCCTGCCTGTGCCTTGCCCCTGGCACCCGGCAAGGGAGAGCTGAGGTGATTAGCCATCCGTCCCTGGAGGCAGCCACCCTTCAGGGCCGCCATTCTGCAGGAGATTCTGTGGGCATGTAGGGATACTCTTGGGACAGGCATCGAATATACAAGTTCTGATTGCTGCTTGAGTTTTGTTCAAGTCTCTTTAATTTCTTTTTTTTTTTTTTTTCTTTTTTAGTATAAGGAGTAAACCAACAGCTGCCTTTTCTTGGCTACTTGCAGCCTTTTTTTGAAATGTGAAGACTAATGCCTTAAAAGTGGTTACCTCAAAGCCTGGTCCTATGAGTGCTCCCTGGGTGCCTTTTTGCCACTTAAATAATTTTGGATTTTGGGGTATTTCTCTTGCTGTGCCCCATTCCCCCATCTTTAATATGGATCATTCTCTGCCTCTGACAGACTTGCTTGTAAAGACTGCATGTAGTCATGCAAGGTATCGGTACAGTACCGAGTACTACCAAATTGCCAGCATAGCAGCAAAGTCTTTGCATTTTTTACATGGGAAACATATCACTGTTTCAAATTCTGTGGAGGCAAGACTGAGGGGTTTTACTGCAGTTGATCTTGTTGTGGTCATCTCTGTATCCTGAGTCCTCTGTACCTAACGACGCTGTAGTAAAAATAAAAGTAATCTACAGTAAATGCATCCTGGGTACCTACTTCATGATAAAAACACCACAGTGCAATGAAAATAAAGTGTTAGTGAGTCTCAGTAGTGTCTACAAAGGGGATACTATCTCTTGAATTAATTTTAAGCCCTCTCCAACAATTCTCAGTGTTATTTGCAGAAGGAAAACAGTAAGAGTAGCAGCAGCTCTGATGCATCCCTTTTTTTTCCCCCTTGCAGGCATGTCTGTGGGTATCATCACTTAGAGCTGAATTAGACCTGCCTGATTATTCATTCTCCTGTTAGGGAAAAAGCAAGGGATGTAACAGGGCTGAGAGGTACTCCTGCTTTGCATTAAAAAACACTTTTGTTAACATCCTAGTAACCCTTTGAAAATATGAAAGCAGAATCAGAAATCTGGTTTTGCAGTGGCTGAAAGGCTATTGAAACCCACAGAAGCCGTAAGTTTAACACGGGAAGTCATGGTGAAGGAAGAGCGGAGCATGGGAATTTACATTCAAGAGGGAGGAAAATGAGGGATTTGGGTAGAGAATAACTGATAGATGCTGTGAATTCATTAAAATAGGCTATAAAAGATACATGACAAGGTTCTGGTGACAGACCAACAAAGCTTTTTCTTCCCCTTCATTGTTTATACTGCCACAGGGTCCTCACAATAGCTGATAGTTTAGCCTTGTACTCCATGGTTCATTATCTATTATTCTATTTATTAATGCATTCTTGGGTCTTAGTGATGTGATAAACCATCCATGCTTTTCTTTTATGGTTTAATAGGATTCTTCTAAAACACCCTCCATGTTTACATAACCTTGCAATTCACAGTTATCTATCATTTATTTTCTACTTTACACACACTCAATAAAGCCAAAGCAGCTGAGAGGTGTTTTGCAGGCATGGTCTTCCTCATAACAAACGTTTCCATGAAATCACATTCAGGATGCCTTTCGGGATGGGACTGGCCCTCTGCAAGGGCAAGAGGAAATCCAGCTCTCGCAGTGTGTGGGGTTTGGTGGCACAAGATGATCTCCACCCTTTCCGAAAGGATGACCAAGGTTTGTGCCTGTGAAGGTCTCTGATCTTCAGCCAGAGGGCTGGGGGTCTGGTGAGCCCCCTGTGGAAAACAACAAATCCATGGAGGTGCTATGGTTGACTTTAATAGGAAATAAAGCAGGATTAGATGTCGATTTGAGGCCTTCTCTGGGAAGCACTGGGGCTCCTTTTGAGAAGCTTGGATGATGTGATGATTTGCTGACTAGCAGAGCTGGGGCAGAAACTGTTGGTTTAGGGACTGGAGTGGCATCCAGAACTTTTTTCATTAAATACCCTTTGGAGAGTGGAGAAGCAGCATCACTCCAGGGCCACTCTCAATCAGAGGCAGAAAATCATCTGAATATGACACCAAGCCTTTATTAACCATACCAGGGAACTGAATGCAAGACCTCATTTATGATTTCATTCATAATCCCTTCAAAATGAGTTGGTACCAGTATGTGATAAGTGGATTATGTGTTAGGCCCAAGTAAAGCCAGACACAATTAGTGCTTTAATAAACTGGTTGTATGCATTACTAACAACTAAGTCATAAGGGAATTGGTGTATTTACAAACCCTAATTAGTAGTTTGTTACTGTGATACCAAATTTAAACAAATCTGTAGCATCACTGACCATCTGGGTTAGAAATCTCTGTTTTGAATTTAATTAGGAAATAGTTGTGACAGAAAATTGGTCCTTATTAGTTAGCTAACGATCAGCATTCCCCTAATTGAAATGAAGAACTGTCTGTCAGGTTTGTGAAATGTTTAGATACGAGCAGAGACAATTAAAGAATATTCTCTCACTTAGGACTTTGTAAGCTGCAATGACTGATTAAATACACACACACCCCCACCCAAATATTTTAACAAATAAAATGCAAATGACAGTTATGAGTGTGTGTGATGAAAATCTGGCAATTAGAAAGATTTGTGCATTTCTGGGTTTGCTTTTCAAAATGGTTATGAAGGAGCTGGTCTGAGCAAGGGGGTGTGGATGCGGCTGCTCCCCTGCCCAAGTGTGGGATACTGGAGGTACCATCCTCCCCCTCTGCATCCTTGGGAAGTGCATTTCCTTATCCTAGAGCAGGAGCCAGGCTGCACTCACAGTCTCTTTCCCCAGGAAAGCAGCTTGGCATCGCAGCAGCACAGAACAAGCCTAATTTCGGCTCCCACTTATTTCGGTGAGAGCTGGCTGTTTCCAAAAACCGCAGGGTGTGCAGGCCTGAGAGTCCTCCACCTGCCCTGCCCAGAGCAGATTGTGAACGTTTAATGGCTGATCTTAACAGGAGAATCCGATATGCATTATTTTCTACAAGCACACTTAGAGCAGAAGCAAGCATCTCAACCTTGCAATCAAAATACAGATAGTTCCTTTAAAACACAGGCTGTGGTGCTTAATTAATTTTTGCTTCCTCCCTTTATAGTTCTCTGCAGGACTCTGTATATTAGGATTCCAGTTAAGCTTTCCAGATTAAAGAAAACATACACTGGCAATAATAAACAACCCAATCACTGCTGTTCTAGCCTTACTTGATACTGAGAAACTCTTTATATATTGGAACAGACAATGAAGTTTCTGTAGGGGCTTTAAATCACTTAATGTTGAAAGGAATTCCCAGACGGCTTTATCGGTCACTGTGTAAAATTGTTAGAAATCTCCACCAGCTAATAAATTTGATTTGGGGTTTGTTTTGCTGGCATTTGCACAAACCCTCTGAGAACTATAGTTACTGTATTCCTATACAGTATTTGAATTCAAAATTGAAATGCCTGTTTCCCTCTCCTCAGGGAGGGGAAATAAAACTTTGCAATAGAATATGAATGTTGGTTGTTTTTCTTTTTAAGCTGATGCACTATTATTTGAGGAGATATAGTGTTTGACAAAACCATTCATTTTGCTTCAAATATTTTATTGAATAATAAAACTAGTTTACATTGCTGCCACATATGGGGATTTGTGCCTGTTAATATGTAAGGGAGATGAGTAAAGGAATTGGTACCCTGGCCCTGCTGTTTTTCACTGTGACTCTGGCCTCCTTGTCCTGTGCTGTGCAAATGCTGCTGATAGTGCAGGGCTGGCTGTGTTGAGCCCTTCCAGAGCCCTGCATGAGGCTACTGTCGAGGTGCATTGCCCCTGGAACAGCTTCTGGGGGTTCAGTATGCAGTGCTGAAAAATAAAGGCAATGTTGTTTTCTTGGCTGAGTTTTTTTTTCTACCCAGCCCTCACAAATTTATCGTGAATGAACCCTGTTCATGAGTGTTCCCATCTGAATGGGAGAAACCCAGCATTTTTAATCTAGAAAAATCCCCTCTAAGTAAAGCCAACTGCAGCTGAAGGCACTGTATTAACTGACCTGTAACTGCCCTGCTAGGAGCCCTTCTCCTGGCTCTACCCAGCCCTCATACATGACCCCTGGCTGAGATGTCCCTGGGCGTACAGCAGTGCCAGAAATGCAGAGCACAGGAAACGTCTCTCAGAATAGAAAGTCACTTTTTTAAACTCCCCTGACTCAGAGGAGCTGGGCTGGGGTTCAGCCAGTCTTGCTTCAAGTCCCGGTTAGTTTTGCTCTTTCTCTGGGCTCCCTTTTCTGCCCTGGCATCACCCTAGGTCAAGTCTTTCATCTGCAAAATGAGACCAAGAGCAATTCTTTCTTAGCCGTGAACTGCTGTAGGCTTTGGAATGTGATGCCCTTGAGAAGCTGTGCAGAGCAGCTGCAGCAGAGGGGCACTTGTCTGAATCTCTAACCAGACATGGCTGGGCAGAAGACCAGACATTTTATTCCCCTGCTGTTGTCACTATGATGGCCATCCCCTCATGTGCCAGCTGAGCAGGGGCAGCCCCATGGCCTGGATGTGGCTAGGAGCAAACTCCAGCATGAGCAGGAATAGCTTTGCTCAAGTTATGAGCTGGCAGGAGAAGCCAGCATATAATGGCTTATGATTTTGCAAAGTTCTGTTGCTTTATTTCTTTGTTTTATGTGAAGATGTTTGCTTTAAGGGATCATAGTAAGTACAAAGGCTTGAATCCCTGGAGAAGTTCAAGGCCAGGTTGGATGAGGCTATGATCAATCTGATCCAGTGGACAGTGTCCTTGTCCATGGCCACAGGGTGAAAATGGATGATCTTTAAGGTCCCTTCCAACCCAAACCATTCTATGATTCTATTAATTCATTTTTTTAAAAGTGATCTGAACTGTCCTTTCCTTGAATCTTCCCATGAAAGTGCATGGAAAACCATGTGTATAGATATGTGTACATATCGGCATGCCGCTGTACCTCTGCACGTCAGTGACAGATGCTTTTGCATCTCCATTTCAGACCAGTAATGACAAACCCACAGGAACAGCCTGGCAGTGCTCCCTGGTCACAGGCATGGCAGGGCTGCCTCGTCCTTCACCCACCGATGGCTCCAGAGTGACACTGATGGTCTCTAGGGAGAAGCCCACCCGTCCACCCCCCTCAAGGAGGATGACAGCTGCTGTGAAGCTTTTTGAGGGGGGATAGAGTTTAATGCCCTGGAAAATCCAAGACCCTGTAGAGCACACAGAGGATTCACAAATGGGGTGCATTGCAAAGGCTGTACCACCAGTCAGTTAGCAGGCATTTGTGTCATCTGCAAGGTAGGGTTTGAGCATTTTCTGTGGAAAACAGCACATGGGGGGTGAAATTTCCCCAGACCTGGGTCTCAGCCCTCTGATAATGTGATGCGTTGTTGTCCTGCAAAGTGTCCCTCATGTCATTTACTTCTGCGAGCTGAATTCAGGCACTCTGGGTTATGCACTTTTCTGCTAATGATGAGTCCAGCCACAAATGTTGCTCAGGTCATTTTCGTGTTTCTGTTGTGTGCATCCAGCATAATTTTTAGCTTAGCCCCTATCTACTGCTGAGTTCAAAGCTGTTTTAGCTTCCTGTACGAAAGCCAGATCTGCAGGGAAAGGCACCAACCCTGCCTGCGCGCTGCCTGTCCTCTCCCCAAAATGATTCTTCTGTTTATAAGAAAATGCATCCCTTTACAGCTGGCTCTGTCATAGAGCCCCACGTCTCTCCTGGACAGTCCTTTCATATGATTTTAATGCTGGTGCACTCTTCTGCTTTTCTAAAAATGTACTTTAGTTTTTGGATGCCTGATGGGAGTTAAGTGGGAGTGGAATGCCTGCCCTACCTGTGCAGGTAATAGCAACACAGTGGTGGCACCTTTTCCTGGATTTTGCTGCCATAAAACAGCACATGAGGCTTTTTCTAGGTGGTGTTTGAATGTTTATTTTGTACTTTAATAGCCAGTATTCTAGGCTTGATAGAGGGGAGATTTAGATTAAATATTAGGAAGAAATTTGTGAGGGTGGTGAGGCACTGGCACAGGTTGCCCAGAGAAGATGGGGGTTTGAGCAACCTGATTCAGTGGAAGGTGTCCCTGGCAGGGGGGTGGAACTGGATGGGCTTTAAGGTCCCTTCCAACCCAAACTATTCTATGATTTGTCTGCAGACCATCTTATCTGTAGAAAATACTCTGAGATCTACAAACACAGGTGTGCTACCTGGGCAGCCAGTCATCCTTTTTGTCAGTTTTTGTTCTTGGTTTAAGGATATTTGTCTAAAGGGAAGGTTTGAAATTGTTTCCTTGGTTGGCGCCCTGAGAGATGTGCTTTGCCTTCATATCTGTTTGCCCAGCAAAGATGCCAAGATGTCCTGAGGGCATGTCCTGGTACCATGGCTGTTATCATCACCGCTGAGGTCATCACAGGCAGGCACAGGGACCCGTGGCTTGCTCAGAAGATAGATGGAGACTCAGGTTTCGCACAGCTTGTCATTAGTCCTTGCTCTGGAAAGGCTTAGCAATTCCTACCCAGTAAATTATGTGCCATTCCTCAAAAAAGTGGATTAAATAAATGGGGCTAGCGCATGTCTTTTTTGTTCTTAGCTTGAGCGTATTGATTTGGACATATTTTCAGGCCAAGAGTAATCAATTCTTGGGTAGATGGGCAGAATAAAATAATTTCAGGCAAACTCTTTGAACGACTTGTCATTAATTTGCCTCTTGCCCGAGCTCGTTGAGGCCAGGCAAGATGCGCTCGGCATCTTCTGGGCGCCAGCGGAGCCATGCCCTGGGGATCTCCTGGGGCTGCCGGGCTGGAAAGGAAGGAGGGAGCTGCCGGGGCTAATGAATGTGCTGTGTTTGCTCATCTTTACAGAGTCACTTATTACCGCTAATTGGGAGGGACAGTTCAAACAAGCACAGAGGAGCAGTTGTTGTTGGAGCGTGACATGGGTTTAAAGAAGTGGCCAGGAGGACTGCACTGCCTGGCCCTGGCCCCCCAGCCTGGCCACATCCTGACCTGGCGCTGAGGGTCTATCCTGCCTTTGTCAGGGACCCCCTCTGGAGCCAGTGGTCCCAAGAAATCAGAGCAGTACAAGGCATCTTGAGGTGCTGCAGACAGATGCACAGCTGTCCGGGACGCTTAGGAAGTCACCAGCTGAGGGAAGGGGTGGGTTTCTGGCTCAGCTGCACTTGGGTTTGGAGATGTGCTCTGCATTAATGCACTGGGCATCGCATGGGCTTGTTCTCCTAAAGAGTCCCTTTGATTTGGAAGAGCTGGCCAGCACAGGAGGGAACACTGGTGCCGGGGAGCGCTTTGTGCCTTCTTTCAGTGTTGCTGGGCAGGGCAAAAAATGCTCATGTCTGTCCTTCTGGAGGGAGAGCTTCCCTCTGAGCACAAATAGATCTTATCTTTCCAGGTTATTTTTACTTTCAAGTGTTCTCATCCAAGCTTGTTTTTGTTTTGTTTTGGGTTTTTTTGTTGCTTTCCGTAATTAAAACCTTTTGGATTATTGCCCTGCAAGCTGAGCTCTTTTTGCAGCTGTGGATAAGTGTACAAATTCCATTTCCATAACAGGATCGACCTATTACGCACATTTTTAAGAGGATCTTCTAATGTCATTTAGGGAGAATAGCTAAGGATAAATGTTTTAGAAATAAGAACAGTGAGAGTATTGTTTCTCAGCCACACTTTGGGTTTATGCTGTTGAACAGAAAATCAGAGGGTTCAGAGAAGTGGATACATTGTGGTGCCAACAGGGTGTGTGCACAAGAGCAGGAGGGAACAGCTCTGCAAGGCAGCGGGGTGGGACAGAGCCACCGTGCTGGACTAGAATCCTGTAGGTGCCAAGGGTGTAAGCCAACAGGGCTGTTTGACAGCAAGGGCTAAGGAGAAGGTCTCACCTGGTTCCCATGGCTGTCCTGTCCTGTACCTCTTGTGCTGCTGTGGCAGGAAGGGTGGCATCTGTTCCACAGTTGTGGAAGCAGAAGATGCTGTGCTGGAAGTGCTCACTTCACCTTGGTCCTTCCTGGGGTTGGATCAAGAGATGCTGCTTCTGCTTGGGCTTAATGTGTGCCCAAATATGTTATGGAGCTGATGTGGGCCCTGAAGCAAGGCACAGGGATGGTGGCAGGAGATGAGGAGTGCTGAAGGCTTCCGTTCCCCCCAGCACATAGGAAGAAAGGATGATGGGCTAGTGGAAGTGGCTTGGCTACTACCTTATTTTAAGAAATTTCATCTGGTTTGAGTCTATGTTTCCAGTCTCACTTTTGCCTTCTTTTTTAATATAAAAGCAAATGTTGGCAAAATGAAAATGAAAGGCTCCATTTCTCTTTGAATGAGTAATTCCTCTCCCTTTTAAATAAACCCAAACCTCCACGTCTCCTATTTGAAATGCAGGAAGACAGAGATTATGTGCATCTGCAGCCTGATTTTAAATATACTCTAAAGGCGTATTGTACACACGTTGTCACTGAAGAGGATAAACCTAAGGAAACAATCTTAATCTAAGAAGTTAGCATTAACCACTAAAGCATTGGCAAAAAATTCTCCGTGTGTGGCTTGAATTCTAAGTGCTGGTCGAGAGGCGTGCAAGCCAAACCCGCCCGTCAAAGGGTGCTCTAATCAGAGCAGCTAACAAGAGAAATTTTTTCTTTTGCATGTGTGGTGAAGATAAATGGAGTTTGTTTTGCAGCCTATTCTGTTTTAGATTTCCTGTGTCATAACAGAATGAATTTGTTGTTCATTGATACCTTAATATATAGGTTGTTGGGGATTTTTTTTTCTTCTGAGGGAGAAAACAATGTCCCCTTCACTTTTGGATGAATGAATTCATTTATTCTCCGTAACCTCCGGAAGTCATTTATTTTGCCCTGCGACAGCTGCAGGGTCTGTTTGTGTAGGAGGGTTGCAGGCACTTGGCAAGATCCTAGTCCTTTCTCGCTCCCCGTGCCCAGAACCAGCAGGGCCAGGGCAGGCCAGCCGCTCCTCAACGGCGCTTTTTGATGGGTCTCACCAGAAAACTGCAGTTTGAATATCAGAAATGACACTGCTCTACTTGGGGTGAAAGAGTACTGACTGCCAGCCCTGGCAAAGTTCTGCTCTCCTCTCCTGAGTGATGCTCCTCACTGTGTATGTTAGTTCTGCTCTGTGTACCATGAATCACTGCTGAGTTCTCATCAATAGTAATTTAATTAATTATGTGCTTTTACAGGTGATGTTCTTTATTGTAGCTTAGGAGTAATTAAGATCTGTGGGATGGGTACCTGGGATATTTCCCTTTATTAAAGAAAGAAGGAAATTGGAATCATAGAATCACAGAATTGTTTGGGTTGGAAGGGACTTTAAAACCCATATAGTTCCAGCTCCCCTGTCATGGGCAGGGACACCTTCCACTGTATCAGGTTACTCAAAGCCTCACCCAGCCTGGCCTTGAATACTTCCAGGGATGGGGCATCACTGACTTCTCTGGGCAACTTGGACCTCACCACCCTCACAGGAAAAAAACATCTTCCTAATCTCTCATCAAAATCTGCCCGCTTTCATCCTAAAACCGTTTCTCCTCCTATCCCTGCACTCCCTGATAAGGAGCCTCTCCCCAGCTTTCCTGTAGGCCACTTTACGTACCGGGGGAAGGCTTCGGTGTTGGTCCACCATATCCTGTGGCCGAGTTCAGTGAAATTCATCCTTCAGGCAGGTCTAGGTATTTAAATAGTCAAAATGAACAAAATCTTTTGCCTCCCCCCAAACCCTTCAAAAAACCCCAGAGCAATTTCCTGGGAGAAATTCTGTATTTTTACAGGCTGGTGTGATGCCATGCCCTGCAGGTTCTCTTCCATAAACTTGTAAACAGGTGTTGGATTTGATGTTGAAATGGGAGAGGGAGGAACTCATGTTACCATTGTGTCAGATGCGGCAAGTCGGTATCTGGTCTCTTTAGACATGTTAAAAGCATCTCTTAGCATCTCTTCTGTGAATTCAGATTGTTAAGGTAAGAAAGGCCAAAACAGACTTATTAAAGAATGGAAATGAAAACCCTCAGTAGATGTGACAGATGTTAAGCTGTGGATCCATAGCCAGCAAAGTGTATAATATCATAGACTGGTTTGGGTCAGAAGAGACCTTAAAGCCCATCCATTTCCAAACCCCCTACCATGGGCAGGGACACCTTCCACTGCATCAGGTTGCTCAAAGTCTCATCCTGCCTGGCCTTGAACTGCGCCAGGGATGGGGCAGATGCGACTTCTCTGGGCAGCCTGGGTCAGTGCCTCACCACCCACACAGTAACAAATTTCTTCCTAATACCTAATCTAAATCTCCAGTGAACTGGAGATGCCTGCCCTCAGCTATCCCATCCAAGCGGTGTGCTTCAGCACATGTTTAACTTTCCCTGAATTCGTATGGAAGGCAAGCACATTCTAAGTGTCAAGCTGGATTGAGATTCAGTTCCTCCTGAGGTAAAACATTGCAGGTCACCAGCAGTCCAGCCAAAATCTCCTTCCTTCTCACTGCACCTTCTCCCCTGGCACCTTGGAGAAAGCCCAGGCTACTGAGATTTGGGATTGTGTTGCCAAATTCAGAGTAAATTCATCTCTCCTTTCCCCCTACCTCGCCTCCAGCCATGCCCTGGTCGGAGTGCACCATTGCATCTCTCCCCAGGCAGGGGCTTCTTTGGGGACCAGAGCAAGGATTCTCTTCTCTGTGGGTAGACCAGCCCTGTGTCATCGCTGTCTGGGGGGCTGCATCCATCACCCTCTGCCTTTTGGGCTGCTACTTGGGCTCCAATGCTGTGTCTCTGTGGGTGGGAAGGATGGAGGAGCTCAGTGGGCTCGGCTAGTGGCTTTTCTCATCCTCCGTCGCTAGATTGTAAATGCAGCAGCACTTTACCGGTTGTGCTAATCAGAAATAATGTGTGGCTTAATAGAACTTCTCCATTAAAAGGTTTTGGAAATAATCTATAAAATGAATGGTTCACCCAGTGAGTTTCAAACGTCTGGGGAGGGAGGGAAGCCCCAGCTCACCCGCAGACCTCCACCGCACTGCACGCACAGTCACACTACGCCTAAAACTGAAGCTGGGAATTGGGTTTGATTTTGATTTAAAATTCAAATGTCTGATGTTCTTAAATTGAACAAATGATATTTTAAAAAATATATCAGGCACCAACATCTGCAGATTATGATTTGCATTTTGAAATTGGCTGCTTGAATTGAACAAGGATGAATACTGTCACTCTTCTTTTATTTGCTCAGTTTATTTAATGAAATGCTAGAGGTCAACCCTTTGTCCTTAAATTAGTTACTATAAAAATCTTTTTGTACTTTTCTGCTTGTTATGATGTCTTCTAAGCAGAAGAAAAGGTTGCCATTAATTATGTCTTTGTTGAATATAGATATCTATTCATAGTTAGTTAAACAGTTTCAAACAAAATTAGCATTGAGCAACTCTAAGGACAGCTTTAGGTTGGTTATCAAGAATTTTTTGCTAAGAGAATGCTCTTCTGCAAGTGTGTATTATCTAATATATTCAGCTTTCAGTTGCTAATTTTTTTTCCAGATGAAGATGGGCTTAATTGAGGTTGTGCTTTTAAGTTTGTAGAGCTCTTCAGCATCTCATACAAAAGCATCTAGAGGCTTTTCATTTGTCTTGAGTATGTTTTAGATGTACAAATATTATTTACTTTAAACTCCAAATCAAAAGGCGCACTGTAACTATTTTAAATAAAACATTATTCTCTGCTGAAATATATATAAATTCAAAGCGGGACTTTTTTCATTATCACTTCATAATTTATTTGAAAGAGCTGTTATTAGCAAATTTTAGGATAATATTGAAATAGCAGTTTAGTAGCTGGGCTCAAACAGGCATTTAGTAATGTAATTTACTTGTCAAAGATAGAGGATGTATATTAACATTAAGATATAGCTCCAGTTTCATGTCGAACTCTTAGCTAAGTGCCATTTTGAATAGAGCTTTAAAGATTAATCTGCCCTAGTTTTTAGGAAGGTCTCAATGGGATGATAAAGCTAAATTTTTCAGTAATAGACACATTGGGCAATTGTCTCTTTTGTGATGAGGTTTGGGTTATTTTATGCTATTTTTCCAGTCTCTCCAGGGCAGTGGTGGCTTTCAGGTTGTGATGGCGGGGGAGGGAGGTGTAGGGTGGGTGCAGCCTCCCCTGTCCCAGGGTGGTCCCTGAACCCCATACCAGGGGGACACTCTATAATCCCTCTGCCCAGACCCTGCCCCAAGGACCTGGCAAAAATGCCTCTGGTTACTCAAACCCAGACATGTTTTTGAAACAGTGAAGTGCCCTGGCAGGGCACCCAAGCTCTGAGAGGAGCAGCTGTGGGGTAGTGGCACAGAGTGATGCACCTACATTTGTAAGGGGCAGCAGCATGGGGATGTGCATCCACATTTTTAGGGGGCTGTATGGACCAGCTGGTGCTGATGGGCCATCCAGCCCCAAGCCAGACAATGACATGCTGGGTATGTGGAAATGGGGAGTAGTAGGGAGTGGGGAGAGGAGAAAAAGCTGTGAGTTAAAAAAGAAGATAATTAGCAAAAGTAATAAGGAAATATAAATGTGGTAGCAGAGGATTAGTCCCAGTCATTGGAAATGCAAATGAACTCCATGCTTACTCCCAACATCTTTTTATAAGCTTGTATTTCAGACAGGATTCTTCTTTCCTTCCCCCCCCGCCTCTCCTCCTCTCCTCCTCAATGCAACAGCACTGCTTTCCCAGCAGCATTAAATATTCTCTGAGACGAGACTGTAACCTTGTAACGCTTTTAGGTATAATATACATATTTTTTTCATTTTAAATGCTAGCTCATAATGACATTGTGAAGTAGGGATCCCAAGTCAGCCTTATTATCATGGTGTCTCCTTGAGCTGAGCCTCTGAGAAATGTGAAGGGGAGACCTTTTGGAATGAACAAATCCTTTAGCTGCCTATAATTATTTATTAAAATAGGCTACCGGGATAAAGGATGGGGAGGAGGAGGGAGGAGTAGCATTCCTTTCTCTGTACATCCCTCTGTGCAGCTGTACATATGCATCCATATCCAGAGACCAAGCGATGTCCAAGCACTGCATTAAAAAAAAATATAAAGAAAACATAGAACATAAACAGAGCACACATAGTTTTATGAACCAAAAGCAAAATGCTATGTCCTTCTCACAGAGAAAGCATCCCAAGTATTCAGTGTGTCTTATGGGGATTTTCATGGAAGTGCCTGGTGCCAGATTCAGAGGAATGCTGTTCTGTACCTGTGCTCACGATTCTATATGAAAAAGAAAATAGGGATGAGATCACTGGTTTTCCCCACTGTGTATGTGAGTGATGAAAGAGAAACCATCCTGCTTAAATTTCTGGGTTGGATAAAAGCAGAACAAAACCAGAAACAAACAAACAGAAAAAAACCCCAAACCCAAAGCAAAGAAAAAAAACCCCAAAAAAGCCAAATCCCCTTTTCCTCATTTTATTAACTAATTTGCACTGATTGCTGCAGCTTTGTCTGACTTCATTAATTGGTCAAACCAGCACATGTTCACTTTGTGCTGTCGAGTATTCCTGAAGTAACGGAACCCCTTCCCTACGTCTTGAGAAATTTTATAAACTTAGCAGGCTATTAAAAAAAAATCTTTGGGGTCAACTTTCCACTTGTGCCTTTAGCTCTTGAACAAGTACTTTTATGGTTTCTTCCAATATATAGGATTTATCTGCGGCTCTGTGAAGAGCTTTCAAATTTAATCCAGCGTTGAAGTAGTAATTTGTTGCTAGCGCTTCCTAACAGGCTTTTCTTTTAACTTTCCCGGGATGCGGGCTCTTTGTGTGGGCTAATCTGTCATACACAATGCCAATCTGCTCGGGGTATCTCGGGTTTGGACCTCAGCTGTCCTCAAAATACCAGGAATGAAAGTGGGGGAGTGCGTTATGAGTGGAATGGTAAGATGGGAATTGTCTAGCAGCGGTGCTCTGGGGACAACGCATGGATGGGGGGGTCTGGAGGGACTGCACCCATCGGTGGCTTGGAAAGCTCCGGCACTGTTGAGATTCCTATTGCATGGATGTTACATTTATAACCTGATCAGGATCTGAGCTTTTTTCACATGTGTGCACAGAGCTGTCAATGTATGGAATTTATAGGAGCTCCTGCAGCTTTTCTGGAAAGTCTGTAATTTTTTTTCAGTCTACATGTATAGTATTTTTTTAAATAGTTCCTTATATTCCTTTTACATTGGTAATAACATATTTGGAGGTTTTTATCCAGGAGCCGGAAATGGTATAGGCTGTTCAAATTTTTTTCTTCAGAGGGGAAAAATCATGATGATAGAAAAAAATCTTCTGCCATTTATTTTAATTGAAGTATACACAATTTTAAAAATCATTTTTAAAGCAAGAGTTTCACCTTTGTGCTTTACAGATGCACATCTTTCTTTTTTTGTTATTAAAAATAGTATTTTTTTGTGCCAGCTGATAAATGAATATTTTATTCCAGATAGAAAAACATATTTGGGGCATAGTGTAAGCATTTGAAATAATGCACCACAAATATGAAATAGCCTCTCATAAATAAATATACTGAAGCCACAGTATTAAAAATGGGAGTAGCTCTGCCTGTTTCCCCTTTATCAGGAACATTTCTAAACTAGGCTGATATTACAGGAGACTTTTTGGCAGCTGTGTCTTAGGCAAGAAATGTTGATGTATTTACGTGAATTATATCTGTACTTTATGGTTTTATGTCTGGGTAAAAATGGATCCCTGTTAGACACTGTGTAAATTTGTGGCAAAATGTATATCGGAATTTTTGCTTCTTACAGTGCTGTTAAAACTCTGCTTTTGGAAGCTCTGTGCACCCAAACCTTGTCTTGGTCCCCAATGAAAAAGGATAATTCCCCTACGCCGTTTTCACCAGATCCTTCTGCCTTTTTCCTGCCTGCTTCCATTGCACAGGGATTAATTAATTACTACACCAACCGTACGTTTCCAAAAGGATGAACCGCAGCCCAGAAATATTTTTGAGCCATAAAGCGGGGAGCTCACAGGTACAGCAGCACGTGTGGAGGTTTATAGGGATGATTTAGTGAATATGAGAACATATTTTGTGCTCCATTGTTTAGACTCAAGAAGGCATAAAATCTTTAACATCTATTTATCATGTAGCTATTTTAATGTAAACATTTGTCTATTTGGATGAAGTGTTTTCATTATTAAGCTAATTTCCACATGTTTCAGATAGACTGATGAGTTCGAAGCAGAGCACTTGCTGATGAGAAACGCAATTCTGCCTCGGCTCAGCCTGCTGTCAGATACATCTTCATTAGTTTTTGTCATTCACCGATGGCAAATGCTCTATAAATGAGATGACGATCAGGTCCGCCTTGATAACTTGCCTTATCTCATTAGTTTTCACATCAAAGTTAATCAGCAATATGAATTGTAATTGCTGGAAGAGACAATGCAATAGATCACTCGGCCTTTTTTTCTGTATGGCATCTTGAAACATCAGCAGGCTGGTGTGAGTAGATAGGCTCAGAAAGAAAATTATGTGGAAAGCATAATAAGCAAGCTGCTCAGAATTAATGAGCTTACCCAATAAGAAAAGAATAACCAATCAATGTGAGTTGGGCAAATATAATTTAGGAATAATTGCTTGATTGGTTGTCTATAGTAGACTGATTTGACCACACACAAGGATTAAGAATTAAGATGTCAAGGCAAAAATAATTTGGCAACTGAGGGCATGTAATTTTTTGTTTCCTTCCCTTTATGACTGAAAGTGATTGCTGTTTGATATGTTATTCCCCAAGAATGAAAACATTAGATAGACA
Source organism: Clamator glandarius (assembly GCA_033459285.1). Taxonomy (NCBI): domain Eukaryota; kingdom Metazoa; phylum Chordata; class Aves; order Cuculiformes; family Cuculidae; genus Clamator; species Clamator glandarius. Next base: position 232,445 of record JAUNZM010000483.1, on the reverse strand, counting down.
CACACTGGTGGGTGGTTTTGGTTTTTTTTTTTCTCCTTTATGCTTCTTTTATAATACAAGCTCTTTCAAACCTCAGTGGGGATATTTCAGTATGGGACATTAAAAATGAATTGAGTAAAAAAAACAAAAAACCCAAATGTCTTCATTTGTAAGCATTGCATTGAAAAGAGCTGCGAGTTGGAAAGCGCTGTGTACAAAAATGCTGGTTGCTGGCAACACAACGTGCCTGGGTGTTTGCAAAGCCCAGCCATTACTTGGTCCAAATCTGAAAAACAATTCTTGCAGTATGCAATGCTTTTAATATAATTTTCCCCACAGCCATTGGCCAATTAGTAAAGAACCCTTATATTCTTCTATCTAAACTATAGGGAAGGTTGAGCCAGAAGGTAAATTTGCTTTGATCTACATTACACCTAATTGAGTCACCACCAATGTCTCTATCCCAACATCAAGAAATGTGAAAATGTTAGATTATTTCACTGGGGATTAAACCTAATTTTCGCGTGTTCTGCATTAACCTATTAGGCTGACTCATCTGCATTGCTAATACGGCTCAGGCAGCTGTCACCGCTAAAGAAAAACATGATCATGCAATCCTTGAATGAATGATTCCAGCTCTGATTAGTGTTAGTGAAGTTAGCTGAGCCCTGGTGATAAGGCAGGAAAATTCCCAGGTTGCCAATAGCTTTGAAAATTATCAGACTGTGGGCAAAAATGTACCTCGCGGCTCACAGGCCTCCCTCCAAAGGCGACATTATTTAAGGCCAGCTTTTTTGGCTGCTTGCATAAATGTGTTTGCTTGTTTTAAGGGGCTGATGCCAGGGGTACATATTTAAATTCTAATGGGAAACAACCTGAGCACAACCCGGGGTGGAAAGCAGAGGTTTTTCCCTCTCTGGGTGCGTTAGCATTTGGGTGAAATGCCATTTCCAGAGAGGAGCAGCAGTGGAGATGCCAGACCCCTCCAACCAGCATGGACCACCATGCCGCACCACGGCTGTGCCTCTACCAGTCCCGCTCTTTGTTTGCTGGGTAGCAAGCACTGCCGTCATCTCAAGCCTTATTTCTTTCTATCCTTCAGATTTAAATAGTTGAAAAAAAAAAAAAGGCAACAATGACACATCCCCTTGAGATGAGAAAAATTTAGGAATGAGTTAGCCTCCCAGCAATAGAGCCAGGAGCCAATTTAATCCGATTAGTGCCTGCCAACAATAGATGCTCCTAACCCATTGTGGACAGAAGCTTTCACTTTATTTGTTTCTATTAGCCAAGAATCCGAGATACTGGAAAAGTGGAATTTTGCCCCATCAGATCACTCAGACGATCAACAAAAAAACAAATTGAGGAAAATAGTCTAATGTGTCAATATTTATCTTTTGGCCCTAATTGTCTGCAGAGGGGACTTGTTGAGTGTGCAAAGTTTGCAGCTCTAGTTTATCTATGTGCTCTTGATTCTCCCCATTGTATGGATATAGTGGCAGCTCCTCACAATGTAATGATGTTTGAGAAGGGCAGTAGCTGTGGAGGCACAATAGAGGTATTTTAATGGAAAAAGACTCGCAGTTGTCGACCAAACTGCAATGCTTGATAGAAAATGTAAGAGCACTTTAAACTGATATATATATATTTTTATATAAATTTACTCTTTCTTTGTGAATATACTTACTGCAGGTTTAGGCAGAGGCTCATTCCCATCAAATTTCATAGCAAGAAACTTGTTTTCAAATACTTTTGAATGCATTCTCTTCTCTTGCAGACCAAAGCCCATCGTGGTGTTGGCACCATTTACTACCAGCAGTATAAATCCACATCACCTCCTTTCCCAGTGTGTATGTTTGTGGCATCCCCTTAATGAGGAAATGCCCTGCCGGGGCTTAGTGTTGTACTGGTGGGGGGGATGTCCTCTTCCTTCTGCACCAAAGGATTGCCCTCCAGTCGGGGTGAAGCCATCCCTGGCATCAGCCTCCCTGCCAATCCCTGACGACCCTCCAGAAAGCACTGACCTGCTAACAATTTCCTCTCCTGGATGACTTTTCAAGGTCTGCTAGGTATCTGGCTTTTAATCAGTGTGGCAAATGTTTCTCCAGGCTGCTGTGAAATGTTTCACACAAATCTGCTCCGGGCTGGCAGGAGGGATTTTTTTTTTTTAGCTGACTACACTCATAGCATTATCAAAGTAGGAAACCCAGTTGGTTTGACGAGACCTTATTTACTACAATGCTGGGCAAGCCTGGTTCATTTTTCCTACTCTTTTTGAGAAGTGGGACACTCGTTGGTGCTGCTCTGCTTTTCTCAAACCCTGTGGCTGCAACGTCATCAAATATCCCCAGCTGCTTCCCAAGAGCAGAGGGAGGTAGACTGTCTGGGAATGCAACGTAGAATCATAGAATGGTTTGGGTCAGAAGGGACCTTAAAGATCATTCAGTTCTAACACCCCTGACACGGGCAGCAACACCTTCCATTGCATCAGAATGATTAAAACCTTGTCCAACCTGGCCCTGAAAACCTCCAGAGATGGGGAATCCATAACTTCTCTGGGCAACCTGGGCCAGTGCCTTACCACCCTCACAGGAAGAAATGTCTTCCTAAGATCTCATCTAAGTCTGCCCTCTTTCAGCTTAAAACTGTTCCCCCTTGTCCTGTCCCAGCATTCCCTGAGAAAGAGCCCTTCCCAGCTTTCCTTTAGCCCCTTTCAGTACTGAAAGGTTGCTACAAGGTCCCCCCCAAGCCTTCTCTTCTCCAGGCTGAACAACCCCAAATCTCTCAGCCTGTCCTCATATGGGAGGTGCTCCAGCCTTGTGATCATCTCCATGGCCTCCTCTGGACTCCCTCTAACAGATCCATGTCCTTCCTGTGCTTCTCCTAAGTGTTACAGGCACAACGAAGCAGTGAAGGGCAGGATTTGCATCCGCCACAGCCACATAGGGTGTTTGGTGGTTTGCAGAGCCTGGAGACAGACACCCAGGTCTGCAGAGGGTGACCCATCCCCTCTGGAAGGTGGGATTTCATGCTCTTGGCAAGCGCCCATCTCCCACTGAATGTGAAGGGGTCAGCTGGCTGCTGCCCAGCTTTCAGCAGAAGGATAACTTGAGGCCATGGGCTGAGGGCTTCATCATCCTGATCTGGTATGAGTACCCAACAGAGGTGTCCATCAAGCCCTACCACCTTTTCACCACCCAGAGGTTTAGCATCCTTGAATAATGACAGCCCTGCACCGCTGCTGGGTGCTGTCTCATGATTCTTGCCAGCCCGACCCTGATGAGATCTTCTGAATTTCATCCTACCCAGCCTGACCCCACCAGATCCCATGGATGGGCACCCCTACATGTGAAATAACAACCAATATGCCACATGAAAAGCAGCGGCATCTAAGGGTTTAAAGGAAAAAGCTGTTCTGTAACATGGTGATTAACTTACGATGCTTACACAGTATTGCTAGAGCAGAGTTTTGTAGGATTTAACAAAATGAGGGTTGTTATATTAGATACAATTATAAGCATTATAAAACCTCATTGTTCTGGCAGTCAACCAGCCAGAAATCTCCTTCAGGTGTCTTATTTTATCATTATCCCCTGTGAAATCTATTACTGCTTCCTCTTAAAGCCTGTTCTGGTGGGTGCTTTCACCAGTGGGATTTTGACCCTGCTGACCATAGGTAAGAGTTGTGTTATGGGATCCCCTTGGGTATTCCCCAAAGATCAGCAGTTCTGGCATTAAAACAGAAGCCCCAGGGTCCCAGGCTGGGACAGAGCAATATTCACTGCAGGGTAAGGAATGCCACAAAAATGGCATAACAGGGTACTATTATTTTTTACTATTTAGTAAAGCCAAGGGGAGTAGAGTGAGAAGGACATAGGACACTGGGAGCCCTCCTCTTCCCAGAAAAGTCTCCCTGGGGATTTCTACTCTGGGCCAGGAGTGCTGGTGAGGGCAGTTTCTTGGGCTCCCAGCACCAGGAATATGCAATGCAGACCCTTGAGCTTTTGGGGTTTTACCCAAGTTTGCTATATGGAAATGCACCTATCCTCTAAGGAGACCCCTGCCACCTGGCAAGCTGCAGTTCAGGAGAGGTGTAACGGTTGGATTTGATGATCTTAGAGGTCTTTTCCAATCTCAATGATTCTATGATTCTTTGAACATCACAGGCATCTTAAGTAGCTGCAGACTACCATTTCATCCTTCTGGTCCAAATCCTTTAAGGCAACCACTGATTCTGCAGATGGAGAATGAAATTACCTGCACAGTCTAGGAACAGATTTCCCTCTTCTTCCTAGATGGTTGCTTCCCTATGAGCAACACCTCTGCATGCAAAAGATTGGGGTGAACTATTCATAGAACCATAGAATGGTTTGAGTTGGAAAGGCCCTTAAAGATCATTCAGTTCCAACCCCCTGCTGTGGGCAGGGACACCTTCAACTGGATCAGGGTGCTCAAAGCCTCATCCAGCCTGGCCTGGAACACCTCCAGGGATGGGGCATCCACAGCTTCTCTGGGCAACCTATGCCAGTGCCTAACAGACCTCACAGGGAAAAGTCCCCAATATCTAATCTAAATCTCCCCTCTTTCAGCTTAAAAACATTCCTTCTCATCCTACCTCTGCACTCCCTGATAAAGAAACTCTCCTCAGTTTTCCCGTAGGCCCACTTTAAGTACTGGAAGGAGTTATTCCCCATAGGCACTCCAGAAAAAAAGCTCCAGGGGTAGATACTCTTATCCTAAAATGGGTTTCCAGCCCACCTCCCATTAAGGTGATTGGTTCCAGGTGTCGACAAAGCAAACTCAGGAAAGACTGCAGTTATTCTAGAGTACGCATCCACGTGCAGAACATTCTAGAACAGGTATTTCACTTTAAATTCATGCTCTGTCTTATTCCAGAATGTTTTCCCTGTGTAGAGGAGCACTTAGCTGGGGTCTCTGCTTGCTGCCGTGCTAGTGATAAGATGGATTGGCTGATCTAATAGGTCTTTTCAATCTCTGATTTTGAAAGCTAAGATTGGGAAATTAATTTCAGAAAGGTCAAAACAGAGCAAGGCTATCCTGCTGCTGTGTGATGGATCCTATTTTTTTAAAATCTATCTATTGAAGGAAAGGTTAGTTATTCAGCATCCTGCAGAAAAAAAGAAATAAATAAACCAAGTGAAGGGAATACAAAAAGTGTACAGATCTGCTGACCCATTCGCAATCTTCAGTTAATGAAAATGCCGGGGAACAGGAGTGGTAAGAGCCTGCCTAGCTGGGAGGCGCTGACCCCACTGCTGCTGGAAGTTGAATGCTTCCAGCCTTGAACCCCTCCCTGATCAAAATGCACGTGCCTGCAGGGCTGCCCAAGGGGCTTAGGAGCAGCGGTGGCAGCGGGAGCCCTGACGGCATTGGTACCCGCTGCTGCGGCGGCTGAGGCGTGGGAGGTCTGCTTGCGCAGGGTTCATTGAGGTCTTGAAAGGGCGGTTTGCAGAAATGCTGAGCACATAGCAGTGTGTTAACTGAAAATCTAGCGTGAGGCATAGGGATGTCAGAAACAGTCAAGGACATCATTACATGTTCACTCGACTGACGGAGAAGGTCTGGGAGTCGTACCATGTGTTAGTGGAAAGCTGGTTGTGTTTTTCAGTGCGAAAAGAAAGCAAAAAAGAAACAGGGGAAAACCAAAACCCAATGGCTTCATATAGTTATTTCCTTTGTTTTATTAATTTTCTTATAAGCAGAAAAACTAAAAATAAATTGCTTCCTTTTTTTTTGAAACCATGGGAGAGAGGATGGGCTGCTTGGGGCGGGGGGGGTAATCACTTCTTAATTAAAAAGAAAACAGGGGGGGTTTATTTGTTTGCCTTTTTGTTTACCTCTCCACCTGGTATTCAGTAAACTGCTGAGCTGTCCCTTCCTCTGTCCTCTTCTCTTCTTACAGATGAATAGTTGATGTTGCAATTTTTGGAAGCAGCAAGAAATTCATCAGGTTTGGTATCAGTGATTAAAACATTGTCCTATCCTAACTTCACTTTGTACTTTGTGCTGAGCCTTGAGGCGTGGTAAGGCTCCCCAGGCAAAGCCAGGCAGCTGCTGCTCCTGGGTGTTTATATGCATCTTCACATACATATTGGGAGGAAGGTGTGGAAAGAAGGAACCTGGGAAGCTGATGCAAAGAGCAAGGGGCTGTTGCAGGGTGGGTAGCGGTGGGTGACACACTGAGGCGGCTGAGGAAGTGAAATTCAGCCATCCCAGAACTAGCAAGGCATCTTTCCCTTTTTCATTCAGAACAAAATATACCCTAAGCACCAATTCAAATCTCCTCTGAGCAAACTCAAGTAGTTCTGCTGATTGGTCTGGAGATAGGATCCTATGTTGTATACCTTGTCACTGCAAGGTATTAATTACATTCATTAATTCCATTCATCAGTTAACACACTCATAGAGTAAACCATAGAATGAATCATAGAATGGTTTGTATTGGAAGGGACCTTAAAGATCACCCAGTTCCAACTCCTCTGTCACGGGCAAGGACACCTCCTACTGGAACAGTTTGCTCAAAGCCCCATCCAACCTGGCCTTGAACACCTCCAGGGATGGGGCAGCCATGACTTTTCTGGGCAATGTGGGCCAGTGTCTCACCACTCTCACAGGAAAAAAATTCTTCCTGATATCTCATCTATTTCTCCCCTCCTTCAGCTTAAAACCATCCCCCCTTGTCCTATCCCTGCAGTCTCTGATAAAGAGCCCCTCTCCAGCTTTCCTGTAGCCCCTTTCAGTATTGAGAGGCTACTCTAAGGTCTTCCCAGAGCCTTCTCTTCTCCAGGCTGAACAACCCCTGGTGCTCTCAGCCTGTCCTCTCAGCTCCTGGATCATTCTTGTGGCCTCCACTGGACTCACTCTAACAGATCCATGTCCTTCCTGTGCTGTCAAACCTGTGTGAGCCAGTCTCACTTTAAATTTCAGTCTTTACAGACAAATTTTAAACCCTTGGATATTCAGGGTTGTATCTATGTGACAGCATGTTTCATATCCGTTATTGAAGCTCTCCATTTCTTGCTCCTGCATTTTCCTGCTGCTTTCTGCAATCAGTTCTACAGAAACAATTCAGCAATACATGAGCAAAACAAACAAATACCTCCAGCTGAGGATTATGTTAACAAGTTTGGTAATAAATGACAATTATTAGTCAATATATACAAATTACTTAGTTCTTCTAGCACATTGGGCAACACTGGAAATAAAGTATAACTTGGGAAATTGGTTGCATATTTCATTTGAAACAGAAGATGTAAAGAAAAATGTCAGAGCAAGCAAACACATTTAGTTCATTAACGTGGTTATCTTTTCCCAGAAAACAATCTCAAGATTTGAATGGACATCAGAGCATCCCTGTAGATCAAATTTAGCTTCCCACAACAAGCATTGGGGAATCTGCCAGGCATCAGTCAACCTGCCTTTTGCAACATTTCTCTCACTGCTAATTCCAGAAATATTGGAGCGATTCACTTGTAATGAAGTTTCCATAGTCCCAAATACGTCCTTCTTCCCAAACCTGATACTGGAATTAGGCTAGGGTTAATCTTCTGACATCCAATGAAAAACATAGGAACTTAAGTCTCTGTAAGCAGAAAAAGCAGATATTTTCCTGACTTAGGATGGATGTTGGCTTAAATGGATGAATCTGTCCAGTGGGAAAAAATGGGGGCACATTTGTGCCTTGTCATATACACGATATGCATGTATTGGATTGATGTGAGCAGGATGCTGTTGGCTTGGGGAGGCTTCTCCTAACATATGCTAAAGGGATGTGCATGTGGTCTAGGAAACCTCTGGGGTCGGGATTTGTTTGCTAGTAAGATGTACACACATAGATGTAGCTCAGCAGGCTATTTGAAAGGTTTTTGTAGGGCTATGTGTGTGGTCCCTTGACAGGGAGAAGGTGGTGAAGAGCCGCTGGCACTGAGAGCATCTTCTCATCCCACAGGGACTTGCCATACAGTGACTTTCCCAGAGGATGACTTAGCCCTGAGAGCTGTGACTTTCCATCCTGCATCAAGGGCTGGGAGAGGAACGAGGATGCACTCAGCATGTAGCACAAAAAGGTAATTCATTTGAAAAATTATTGATGAGACTTTTTAATATCTATGCGTCATAGAATCACTAGGTTGGAAAGGACCCACTGTATCATTAAGTCCAACCATTCCCATCAATCACTAAATGATAACTCTCAGCACCTCATCCACACATCTTTTAAACGCTTCCAGGGAAGGCAACTCAACCATCTCCCTAGGCAGCCTGTTCCAGTGCCCAATGACCATACAAATGTCTTCTTCAGCAGAGAAGAATTCAGCCAAATTATATCAGTTCTCCAATTCTGTGCACAACACCAGAGGAAGACATTTATTTTGGTCATGAGTTATAAAAAAAAAAAATTCATCTCCATGCCATGGCTTAGGGCAGCATCTCTCTGAATTAGTTTGAAAACAGACCTGTCCTCTAAAATTTACCTTTAAAAATGTAACTCCAAAATTTATACCCAGAGATGTGTGCTCTTGTGTGACTTTTTCCAAGGCAAAGAGTAGTATCTCTTAGTGCAGCATCTGTGCCTGTCAGAGGCTCCAAGACAGAATCATAGAATCACTAGGTTGGAAAAGACCTGAGATCAAGTCCAACTGTACCTGTCCACTACTAAATTATATCCCTCAGCACTCAATCTACCTGTCTTTTAAAGACCTCCAGGGATGGTGACTCTGTCACCTCCTCTGGTACACCTTGAGGCCATTTCCTCTCATCCTATCACCTGTCACTTGTGTGAATAGACCAACACCCGCCTCGCTAAAACCTCCTTTCAGGTAGTTGTAGACAGTGATAAGGTCTCCCCTCAGTCTCTACTTCTCCAGGCTAAACAACCCCAGTTCCCTCAGCTGCTCCTCATAAAACTTGTTCTCCAGCCCCTTCACCCTTGAGCAAAGCAACCACGGGACCTCAGACACATCAAACTGGGAACAGCTAGGTGTAGGAGGCAGCTAATCACTGGACTTGCCAGGGATACTTGTCTAATCTCATTGCAGCACTTGTAACAGCAAGGACTCTTCTGCCTGCAACGGGTAATGGGATGGGGTAGCCATCAACACCCTCACTTAACTACAGTGCATCCTGCTCAAAACGTTTGCCCGTGCTTTGGCTATTTGGAAAATCCTTGGGTTTCTGCAGGCAGGATTATTGTTTGCATAAAAAAAAGAATGTCACTGTTATTCCTTTAAGCTCTTCGCTTTAAGTTATTTTATGCTTGAACATTTTCAAACCAAAACATCAACTGAAGCCTAAACAAAAGGAGGTGGTGAAGCTTGGAGGCAGGGCACCTTTTTCATGTGAATCAGACATGTTGACTCTTTAGCAGCACATAAGTGGGACTTGTTCTTCTCTTGCTGTGGAGGCAGGGCCAAGACTGCCACAAATCAGAATTTTCCCAGTGTTTTCTGTCCTTGCAAGTTTTTTAAAAAGCCTTTATGTGATACAGAATTGAGCAGAGTTCTTGTATCCTGGGACTTGTTCCTATAGCTTCCAGGGGAGTTTTTGCTAAGTCCTCATTTTCTTCTGCTAGTAAAGTGCACACTTACCTGCAGGAGGATCTAACATGTGGGAGATGCTGTTAACTTCCTTCTAGGAGATGGTGTCCAGGACAGATCCCAAAGAGCTATGGGCTCAGTGAGTCGGCTGCGTTCCCTTGGCTGACAAGCCCAGTACTGGCACTGGCTGTGGGGTTGGTGTGCAAGCCGCACGTCCTTAACCTACAGTGGATCCCAGGAACACCAGGGGAATAGCTCTAAACCCCATTTAAATAGGGAGCCGGGGGGTGGGGGGGATGGAGGAAGAGTGGGACATTTATTAACATCTAATCCTGTTAAGATTTTCTACACCATATGTCTGCACAACAGAACATGTGAAATGTGTACTAATTACTCCTGCCTGTGTCATGTGTGTATATTTTATATGCAGTCCCTGACCTTTTTGTTAATAACTTCACATTATATTCATTGACCTGAAACAAATTGAATTCAGTAGCACTCACTCAAGAATTGAATTACATAGTCTTCTTAATTGGTCTCTTATTTAAATGTGGAAAAGTAACAGTTTACCACCTGTAATTTTTTTTTCCTTAAGAAATTCCTGTGGAGAGTGTGTGTGCATGCATGTGTGCTGGGGTTGTGGCCAGGGGTGGAATTAGCACAGAAAACCTGACCCCGGTGTGCACCATGGAGAAGATCCCTCGCCCCAAAAAAAGTTTTGTCCGTCTGAAGCAAAAACAACTTGTAAAAGTCTGTAAAAGCACACAAATAATCTCCTTTCCTCAGGGGAAAGGGCAGCATCCGGGGCAAGCTGCCTCCCAACTCCCAGAAGCCCCCACACTGGGTGAGCATCTCTGCTCAGCACCAATGTGAATGAGCTTTCTGAACCCCTGCCCTGTCCAAGTCCAAGTCCCATCCCCAGCCTCCTTGACTGCTCCCCAGCACAGAAAACCAAGGCAGGGAGCTGTGGGATGCTTCGCCTACTGGCAGCTGTCCAAGCAACGCAGACTCACGAAGGATTCTTGCCCGCCATGGAGGAGATAGGGGCCAGCTGAAATTTCTGCTTTGCTTCTCTGTTTCCAATGCCGAGTTAATTGCCAAAGCCGCAAAGAGGATCCTTACTCTTTACTTACTATATTTAACTTAAAAATGCAAATGTTATTAGTGTCCCGATCATTGATAAGAGTGTCTTTGTGCCATGCTTTAACCTCTATTAGGGGGGATTATGAGAACGTATCCACATTGGCATTTTCTAAGTGTCACTATGACAGCACTTGCTGCACAAATGCCTGGCTGTCACACTGAGGTTTATCACTAGGTTTTTTCCTCCGAATGCAGACTAATAAGCCCAGAAATTACAATTGCCTCCCTGCCGAATCTGTGATAGGCGGAAATAATGATATCAGTGCCCTGCTAATCTCCTTGCCTCCGCGCTTGGCACCATCCTATTGAGTCACCTGTCATACGCCGCTTTGATGAGGCGAATTCAATCTCTCAGCTATAATGACAATGGAGCCATTTTAATGTTTGGAAATGATTATGTGAAGGTTTCTCTTTGCTCTGTCTTGGCAAGCAAACCAGGTCAATGTTCAGGCTGTGTCTCCTGCCGCTGCTAACGACTTGGAAGGAGCCGGGCTGTATTAAGTGAATATGCCAAGTTATTGGAAAGGAGGCACTGAAGGCAGCTTTGTTGGGGGGAGACACTTTTTGTTTCCATTTTCAGAGCAAAGTGTGAGCCTGAGAAGATGCTTTATACACGTGAGCATCTCACACACTTACATGATCCCCAGCAGCAGCATCCTGGGGTGTGTGTGCTCCGCACGCTGCATGCACACAGCTGCAGGTGCCTCACGCTGACCCCAGGTACCCCCGAGCACATGCACACCATGGCCATCGTGTTATCCTGAGTACTTTGTACACTTTTCCAACACCAGTCCCAAGGCTGCTACTCCAAGATGGGTACAAGGATGGATGCAGGTGCATCCCTGACCCAAACATCACTGTGCCCTGCTCAGAGTTTGATCCTTGGCAGCTTGTTGACCAAAATGTGGTGTGACAGTGAGGGACCCCCTTATCTCACAGGACAAAGCCCAGTACATGCTGGTGATGCTTGGCTGTGCCAGCAGGTAGCTGCTTCAGTGCCAGCGGGTCACTCCTATGTCCCTTCACTAGCCCATGTTGGGCAACTATAGATATAATGCTTGCACTGAAGGGCACGGCTAGCTGCTAAAATTGCCTTCAGAAAAAACTCTGGGTCTCAAAGAGGGTTTCTGCTGCTCAGCATTGCTGCATAGGAGCTGTGCTGATTTTGAGTTATTTATCAGCCCAAAGTACAGATGAGCAGCACTGTGGTGATGGCTGGGACAGGGATGCTGGCTCAGGACACCACAGGAGCAGCCAGGCAAGTTGTGAATGGGCCATCATGTGGGATGTCAGCTTTTTCTTTAAAAAAACATTTCAAGCTCAGAGCAACTTCCCCTTCCTTGGCCTGTGATTTGTCCTGAATTGCAAAAGCAAGAAAATGTGCCCAGGTAAAACACAACCTTTCTGCCCAACCCAACATAAGCAAAATGCACTTGCAAATCTGTATTGGCACAACAGCCCGTAGGGACCTTGAAGTCTGTATAACCTAAAAAAACAAGCACAAAAAAACCTGTTGGAAGACATGGTTAGTCCCTCCAGTCTGCTCATGTGTTAGGATAATAAACAGGGAAGTGAGCTGTACTACTGCCGGAAGGGTGGTTGGGAGATGCAAGCCAGGCTGGACAGTGATCAGGAGAGTCCCACAAGATACAGGGTGTCATGTGCTGGATTCCTACTTCTGTGTGGATTTCAATTAATTTGTGGAAGAGAAAATTAATTTCTTCCCTTCTCAAGCATCCGTGTCTCTGATGGCAGTGGTGTCCGAAACCAGGTCTCATCCACATCTTTTAATACAAACTGAAATGCTTTATTTGTTTATTTTAATGGAAAAGGAATATAGAATTTCTTCAAGCTGTCAAACGTCCCATATTTATGGAGGAATTTATCTCTAGACTAAGTAAGAGTTTAAAGTCATCTTGGAGAAGCGCAGCATCCATCAGGGCTCACAGCTGCCATTCCATTTATTGGGTAAAATCTGGGGCTGCCTTTTGGATGGTCTTTCTCTGGCATCTCTCTGGCAAAGTCATAGGGGATGTGGGTGACATGGATGTGGCCCGGTCCTGCAGAGGCATGAAAATCCCAGCTGGAAGCAGTGCTACTCATGTGGTCACCATCTCTGCCCCACCACGTGTGGCTTTCCAGCTCCCAGCCTCTCCTCTGGCACTGAGGTGCAGTGCCCGTTGGCTCCAGGCAAGGGGACGCCGCACCAACACGCCAGAGCTCGCCTTCCTCATCTTCCCACTGGTGTTCACTGCCGAGTTACTAGTGTTTATTAATATGACATTAATTTTCTGAAATCTTGACCAACTCTTTGATAAGAGAGGCATAAAGAAGTAGAATTTCAGATGTCAAGCTTTTATTAGCGCAAGTGTTCAAGGCCACCTCTGGATGGATATTACAGGCTGCTTTCACTCTGCTCTTCAGTTTATGAAAAGCAATTGTTTAGCTGTATAGAGAGTACAGAGCAGAATCAAATTGACCTATGTGATACAGAAAGTAGCACTGAGCCCATTTAACTAAGGGTCCTTTGAAAGAAATCTTTTTTATTATAGATGAGTGCTGAAATTATTTCAAGGAAGTGATTATCCATCTAATAATTTTAAATGCATGAGTGACTTCCACATATAAAATTAAAGCAGCCCATGACAGCAGATTTAGAGATAGGCTTAACACACAGCAAGCAATGCAGTGACACAAGCGCCTGAGGCTCTTCTCCCAGGATTTATTTTTAGAGATGCTTCTGGAAGGAGCCTGGCCCTCTGCAGTCACTCTAGTAGGGATGAAGTTGTTGAGGATCTCATTGGTGGGGTTGGATGCTTGGATGGGATGGATGTGTGGATGTGATGTATGTGTGAATGGAATGAATGTTTCAATAGGATGGATGCTTGGATGGTATGGATGCTTGGATGTAATGGATGCTTGGATGAGATGGATGCATGGATAGAATGGGTGCTTGGATGGGATGGATGTGTGGATGTTGGTGTTTTGGGTACAGGGGTCCTCTGGTTTTGGACTTTGCAAGCCCAGTGGAGCCTGGTTCAGGGCTAACTTTGCCCCACACATCTGGGCAGCCTTGGGATGCACAAACCCCACGCGTGCCTGCATAGAGGGGAGCTCAGCACTACCACCCCCTCTACGCACCCCCACATCTCCCTTAATTAAGGCAGCCAATCTAATTAGGGTGGCACCCCGCTGCAGCCGCCCCATGGGGGCACATCAAAGCCCACGTGGGGCATGCGTGGGGGGCAGCACGCAGGCAGCACAATTACCCAAGTTAAGAAAACATCCCTATAATTAGCAAGGCAACTCGAAGCACAAGGAACGGAAATTAGTCACAGTGCAATAAATTAGTCGGTGCATATATTACGTGCCGTGAGCACCCCAGGGGCCTCCTGTTTGCAAGGCTTTGGTTTGCAACCCCATGCCTCTCAATAAAGCATTCATCCCTAGGTGATTATGTTCCAGCAAAAGGAGTTTTTAACTGAATTACAAATTTTCTTGTCTAATTCTTTTGTAGGCAGAACTGGGATCCTTTTTTTTTTATTTTTTTTTGAAGGTCTGGGGAGCAGAGCCACTTCCTTCTCCCTTCAGCTAATAATTAATTTTCAGCTTTTCAGGTTGCTTCAAGACCCTGCATTGTTTGCTTTAATTAGGAGCAGTAGTTAAGGAACTATTTCAAAATCCTTCCCCAATTTTGAACTATTTTAGCTGTCGTTTCTTTACTGGGGGAAGGAAAAGGAGGGGGTGCAAAGCAGGAAATTGGACTGTAGCAGCGCATAACATTTGCATCAAAATAATACAGCCAGCAACAGAAAATCACAATCACATCACTCAGAAGGAAGGAACAGAATACAAATTAAAGGAATAATGTAAATTTTTTGCCATTAAGCTTCAATGACCATTTGAAATGGTGCAAGGCACAAAGGTTTTGATGAGCATCATCCAGTTTGATTATTCATACTTGTGCTTCTGCTTGAATTAAAGTAGGAGTGCTAGAGCCTGTTAAAGCAAAATATTTGAATTGGTAGTGAACTCTCACCTTTACTTGCATCCATTTACTTTTCAAATGAATACCAGATAAGTTAGTGCATTTTATAATCGGCCTGTTTTCCAGTGAGTGCTGTCATTACATACCAATTTCTTTTAGAAGTGCTTCCTAAGAAACATTAAATACTTACAAATAAGGATCTGTCCATCACAAGCAGCAATACTATCTGAGCAGCGTAAGGCAACTCAGGCAGGTTGCTTGCCCTCCTTTTGTTGGTTGTATGCCCGACTTCTCCAGCCTCGTGCATGGCTACCACTAGTGTTAAACCCCATTTGTTCACTGCCCAGAGGGCTCTGCTCCCCACCAGGCTCCACACAAACACCTCACCAGTTTGCAAACACACAGCCAGTTTGCAAACACCCTGCCCCGCTAACACGTGCCCTTGCTTTGCTGCTTGTGGGAGGACTTGCTTCCAATGTAAAGAATGATATTTGGGTTTTTATTTTATTTTATTTTATTTTATTTTATTTTATTTTATTTTATTTTATTTTATTTTATTTTATTTTATTTTATTTTATTTTATTTTATTTTATTTTTTTTATTTTATTTTATTTTATTTTATTTTATTTTAGTAGGACCACCACCTTCTCCAAAAAGCAGAGCTAGGGTCACAACTGGCAGAGGGACACGTCCGAAGGAGCCTGATTTCAAAGGGAAGATGCATCAACTACGCAGGTGTTGCAGAGTAGTGCACAGGAACATCCCTGGCATTAACTAACAAAATTTTCAATCAGATGGTATGACAAGAAAGAGAATTTTGGCATTTGGAGGTGTAGCTGCCTATGGTCAGGAATTATCCCTTAAGTCCCAGCCTGCAGGGTGGCCACAGTATGGGGATGTTTCCCTGGGGCTGGGGCAGCAGGACATCACTGTTACCCTGCACCCCAGAACCACCCTGGGCCAGGACTCTCCTGCTGCCCTGCACTCACTTCTTTCCCTGAGCAATTCCTGGCTTTAGCCTATTTCTAGCACTCATCATCAAGAAAGACAGATCACTTTCAGGGACGAATTACAAGAGGAAAGAACAGTATTTAATGTGTTTTTTCAGACACTGGGTTGCAAATAATGGATGCAGAGAAAAAGCATAGAGTGTTAAGAAAAGCAGGAGCAGGAAGTAGACCAGAGAAACTTCCCTGGGGACCTCATGCTGACCAGCTTGATAATGCTGCTAAGTTAGCTGTTTACCTAAATGAAAGCAAAACTGGCCAGAAGTAATAGTAGGATTTTTAAACTGAGCTTTTAATAAAAGAAACAGGCTGAGGGAGTTGGAGTTGTTCAGCCTAGAGAAAAGAAGGCTCTGGAGAGACTTCATAGCATCCTCCCAGTACTGAAAGGGGGCCTGCGGGAAAGATGGGGAGGGGCTCCTTATCAGGGAGTGCAGCGATAGGATGAGGGGGAATGGTTTTAAGCTGAAAGAGGAGAGATTTGAATGAGATTTATATTTTTTAATATTTTTTTTTTCCTGTGAGGGTGGTGAGGCACTGGCTCAGGTTGCCCAGAGAAGTTGGGGATACTCCATCCCACCTGATCCAGTGGGAGGTGTCCCTGCCTGTGGCAAGGGGGTTGGAACTGGATGGGCTTTAAGGTCTTTTCCAAGCCAAACACTTCTATGATTCTATGATTTTAAATTAAATTTGTATTTCTGCTTCAAGAAAAATAAATCCGTGTTTTCCAGAGGTCAGATTTCAGATTACTTATATACAAATACCAGTCCAGGTTTACAAGTAGCAACAAACCATCCCTGTGAGTTTATCAGCTTTGTGTGTGTTAATGTACGCACACACAGATCAAGCAGCTTATACCAAGTTACTAATGTCATGACTCACTCCTTAATTACAGGTTTAAAAGGCAGCCTTGGACTAGGTGGTACATTTAGGTTGAGCTTGATGATCTTAGAGGTCTTCTCCAACCTTAATGATTCTATGATTTTACGAGGTTTTTACCCATTACTGGAAAGATATGCAGGGCTGGGCCAAGGAGTTGAAGTAATTTGAATAGCCTGATGCACTATTCACTGCAGGAAAGCGCTGTTGGCCATGAGGTTTGGGAAAGCCTGGAGGCTTGGGACAGCCCACTGCTGCAAGGAGAAAAGCCCCAGATCCCTATTTTCCCATCTGTGTTTGCAGTCCCATGGTGGTACTATCCATGAATTTTTCCTGACAGGCATCTCTTGCTCCTTAGGCTTTGGCCAGCCTTGGACCAGGTTTGATGGCTGACTGAAAACAACCTGTTTTTGCTCCCTGGTAGGTTCCAGCCATGGCCCTCTAGAGCAGGCAGGGCAGGCAGGGCTCCTCAGCAGGCACTGCTGAGGCACCGTGAGGTTAATTTTTCTCTGCTGCCCTGTGCTTAGCAGCTCATATCTAATTAGCAACAAGCTGGTGATCCCTTGGATATGTCCTTCTGCTCCATCAACTTGGAGATGTCAGCAGAGCTGGAAGCACTAGCAAGGACAGCATCGGTGACCATGGATGGGGCATTGGACAGGAATTATTTGGTCTTCTATTGTAACAGGAGGATCTCTATACTCTTTGGTAAAGCATGGCCACCAATGTGGGGGTCTTGGTGCCCTGGACCACACGTGACCTCCCCAGACTCCCCCCAATCTCAGCAGCGATGGGATAGGATCCACTCCTGCCTGTCCAAGACAGGTTTGCCCCTTTGCATGGGTTTGTGTACACACTGCTGTTAGACAAGCTGGGAGCTGCAGGATGTTTTACCCTGGTCCAGTTTGCCCCTCTATAAAATATTTTTTTTTTAAATGAAGGGAAAAAAGCAAATCAATGCAACTACACATCAAAAACAAACAAACCTCCATTTTAGTAATTTTAAAGCAATCCATCAGAAGGTAATGAAGGCCAGGTTATTTAAATGGTAAAGAACAGGGAATGAATGACTGCCATTGTCTCTGCTGCTTTTTCCAAGGTGATCTAGGTTAAATGCACGCTCTCTGGGTTAATTTTGTGCTGCTTTTCTTTTAATTTTTTTTTTTTCTTATTGACACAGAGGGGTTTGATTCATGTAATATCCATAATAATTCCCAGATTTCTGTAGATTACAAGGTTATCTCCATGAATGGCTCTACTGGCAGAGGGATGTCTTCCCAGTGACGGGCTTGATGCTGGCCTCCCATCCTGCACCAAGGGGAGAGCAGGGTCCAGCCATTGCCACTCACCCTTGGTTCCTGTAGCCCTTCACTTCCCTCATTAATTAAGGATGCTTAATACTCAGCACTCTAAAGTGCAATAAAAAAACCCAAAAAACCAAAAAATTAAAAGATGGCATGGAAAAGTGCAGCCCTGCTCTTTCCTTCCTCTTTTTCCCCCTCTTTAGTTTCAATGTTGCCGTCAGAGCTCCCCTTGGAGACCACCAGTCGCAACCTCATGGGAGCCCAGGCCTGCTGCCCCACTCCTGCACATACAGGGTTACATCCATGAGCATGAGCCTGGCAGTATCAGGGAGTCTGTCCTGTCTGCGTCTGTAGCAAAGACCAGATCAATGTCCAGCTCTTCAAAACAGGTCTCCCAAGTCTGGAAGACCAAAGCCTGGTGACTGGCAGTGATGCCTGCCACCCTAACAGCCCTGTGTGGCGGCAATTCAAAGCTCTGACCCCTGAACATCCCAACATTTGGTATGAGCTGTAATAACCAGGTCTCCCCATGCCTTGGTGGAGGGACACTAGGAACAGGACCAGGAGATGAAACCTGCAGGGTGGGGTGCCAGCACAAACTATCAAGGCATATGAAGGAGAGTGTTTCTTTGCACTGCTGTCTCCTTGCATGCTTTGAAGACCAAAGAAAGACTTTGGGAAGATTCATTACCTTGGGCTTGGCTGTTCCAGATTAGTTATCTCTTTATACTTATTTTTTTTCCTGCCTTCCTCAGGTTTTCTGCTGCTCATTCCCTCCCCAGCACTTCAAAGCTCTGCTCTCTTTCCAGGCACTTTACCACGTCCTTGTTATCCGGACGCGAATCCTCCTAAGCCACCCTGTTGTCCACTGGCGTGTGTGTGGGCAATCACAAATTTATGACGATGCCGAGACTTCGGGGGGAGAAAGCCGAGTGCATTTCTGCCACAAACTGCTGCTTTAAGGGATCATTCCACTTGACTGGCTGAGAAGAAAACTGCTCTGATAGAAACTATGTTATAATAGTTGGGAACTGGATAACAATGCCCTACCAACAGAGCTGATTTATTCTCATACACCAGCACAGGGAATTGGTATGCACCAAAGCAGAAAATGGAGCTGGCTTTTCAGAAGTGTTTAAAATCAAGCAGCTCAGAAGTCTCCAACCGATTATTTAGGTAATCTTTTGGCAGCCAAGCCATCCCGTTTCATTCAGGACAGTACTAATTCTGCAAAGCAAATTTTGCACATGGTCAAAATGAAGCATCATTTCCCCCACCACCCCCATTAAACTTTAACTTTGCTTATCAGTTTCCCATAAGGAAGCACCAGCTGGAGGCTGTAAAGGTGCTGGTGCCTCACAGGAGAACCTGGGAGGGGGAAAAAGTGATGAAGTTTGAGATCAGCGGACTGAGTGATGATGAGGGGAATGACATATGTTATGGATTTGCTCAGAAATTAAGAACATCTGCCTACGTTTGTTTTGGAAAGAAAGATAGAAATGAGGGGGCTGTGTGAAAATAAGGGCTGGGCATTGCTGCCTGGGTTTGGGGTGAGGGATGGGAGAGCAGCGTGGGGTGATACAGCCACCAAGGGAGCAGCATAGGATAAACTCACCTCACCACATCTGGGTGTTAGGCATGAGCATCCCTGCGTGCACCCACACCTCTGCATCTGGGGGGCTGCAGTGCAAGCACATGCACCCCCTCGCTCCTTCCTCTTTGTATCCTATAGGTGGGCATATAAGGTGGTATTACTGATATTTTATGGGGCAGTGTTTATTATTCATGTGTACATTTGCTTTTCCCCAGGATTTTACCCTAGTGGAGAGAAAAAGCTGAGCAGAAAAGTGGCTTCTTGAGGCAGGCAGAGATTCCAAAGGCGTTAGCAAGGACAAGCTGCTTTGCTTGCAGAGAAAGGGCAGAGGATCTGTCACCTGCTCAGTATCCAGCCCCAGCACGAGTTCTTTGGACATGTTCTGGGGTTGCTGGTTGAGAGCAGATGTACAAGAGCCAGAAGTGTGCCCAGGTGGCCAAGAAGACTAACATCATTCTGGCTTGGATCAGCCATTGTGTGTTCAGCAGGAGTAGGGAAGGGATTTCCCCCCTGTATTCAGTGCTGGTGAGGCCACACGTCAAATTCTGTGTTCAGTTTTTGGGTCCCTCAGTATGAGAAAGGCATTGAGGGACTGGAGTGTGTCCAGAGAAGGGTAACAAACCTGGTGAAGGGTCTGGAGAACAAGTCTTATCACGAGCTGCTGAGGGTTGTGAGGTAGTTTAGCCTGGAGAAGAAGAGGCTGAAGGGAGACCTCATTGGTCTCTACAGCTCCCTGAAAAAGGTTGTAGTGAGGTGGATGCTGGTCTCTTCTCTCAAGTAACAAGTGACAGGATGAAAGGAAATGGCCTTAAGTTGTGCCAGGGGGAGTTTAGATGGGATATTAGGAAAAATTTCTTCACTTGAAAGGTTCTCAGGCACTGGAACAGCTGCCCAGGGAAGTGGTTTATTCACCATCCCTGGATGCATTTAAAAGATGGCTCAACAGAGTACTCAGGGATGTGGTTTAGTACTAGACAGGTGCAGTTGGGCTCGATGATCTCAAAGGTCTTTTCCAATCAACCAATTCTATGATTCTGTTTTGTGATTCTATGTTTCTGGTGCACACATCTCATGCTCAGAGGTTCCATGCTACTACCTCAGACGAACTTATTCTGCAGGGGGAAAAATAACCCCATATGTGCAAGGAACAGCGCTCCCCCATCCTCTGGGGCATGCCTCACAGCTGCTTGCTGCCCTTGGATCCACAGAGAAGGGATGGGCAGCAAGTGGGAGGAACAACTGCCAGTCTAGAGCAGTGTTAGTTCCTGCAGGCAGGTCTTAGCTGAGAAGTGCAATAACCAGCCCAGGTAATTTTTCCATGCCTCAGTCTCAGTAATTTGAGGGAAATGGATAACACAGGGTTTAAAACCAAGCCTGAGTGTTGCTGGTGTTGCTAATAAAGGAAAAATAAGCGAGGGAGCCAAGAAATGCTGTCATGAAAAGCTGAGTGAGGATGATGTGTGATGGTATGTGCTGGGGACAGCTTTTCAGGCTGAGGGATTTCAAGGAAACATCCTGGAAGAGCTGTATGTCGGTTTTTGTTAAGGGAAGGTTTGCCATAATAGGTTTTGATGGGTCTGAAATTGGTCCTATGGAGGCCAACAATGAGGGTGAGTACAAAATCCACCTTGCAGGCATCCACATGCTGGTGGTGACCTGCTGCACAGCAGATGCAGAGAGATAAGCACCACCAAGCTGTCACTCTTCCTGGCCACATCCACAGTTATTTTGGCTCAGTGGTGCTGCCACAGCAATGTGAAGAGCTGGGGTTGTACCTTGTGTGGCTGGCTGCCCACAGGAGTGGTCTTCTCCATTAGGAACTGGGAGAATTAGTTTGATTCTGAGTCTCAGATTTGGTGTTCTGGTGAAGACCATCACAAAACCAGATGGTCTGTGGCCTCCCAAAGTCTGTGCATTGCCTGGCACAGCAGACATCTTCCAGTTACTCACCCCAACTGGATGCTATTTTGCAAAATGATGTTTTACAATTATTTGGATGCCAATTCACCCAGACGCTAAAAAGCAATTATTGCACAGGGTTTTGTTACTACGTTTTCCCTGGCATAGTTTGTGTAGCTGGGATTGGCTTATGCGATAAATGGACGAGGTTCAAAAATAGGACTCCTCTGAACTGTTTAACCTTACACGAAAGGGAGGAATTCTAAGAGCAATGGATAAAATTCAATTAACTGAGATGACAGAAAATAATCTACTAAGCGAATACATCAGGCAATTGGAAGCTTTCATACCTTTCAAAAAGGAAATAACCTATTTCTTTCCTTGTTATCTAATGACACAGGAGTTTATTTCTCTGGAAGCAGTTACAAATCTACCTAATGGGGCCTAAATGCTGTTGCCAGGCAATTAGGGTTTTATTGTGTGGCTACTTCTTTCATTTCCTTCACTGGTGGTTGTCATTACAGGATTGGTGAGCTGCTCCCCTCGGCCAAGAACCCATGTTTACCCATACGCACATGCATGTGCACCTAGGTACACGTCCACATCTGTGTGCACACACAGAGCTCTGCATGTGTACATGCACATTTGCACGGCCATGGCTTACAGTGAGTAATGTGGCTAATGCATTGCCTTTCACAGAATCGTCAAATGGTTTGGGTTGGAAGGGACTTTAAAGATCATTCAGTTCCAGCCCCCTCCTGCCATGGACAGGGTCACCTTCCACTGCATCAGGCTGCTCAAAGCCTCATCCAGCCTGGCCTGGAACACTTCCAGGGGTGTTCCACTTCTCTGGGCAACCTGTTCGGTGCCTCGCAACCCTCACAGCAAAAAATGTCTTCCTAAGATCTCATCTAAATCTACCTTCTTTCATCTTAAAACCATTCCCTCTCCTCCTATCCCTGCACTCCCTGTTAAGGAGCCCCTCCCCATCTTTCCTGTTGCCCCTTTCAGTACTGGAAGGCTGCTGTAAGGTCTCCCTGGAGACTTCTTTTTCCTGGCTAAACAAACTGAACTCTCTCAGCCTGTCCTCATCTGGGAGGTGCTCCATCCCTTTCAGACTGCCTGTTCCCCTGCCCTTACCAATTAGCCCTGTCTGTAAGTCCATCTGTTGGGTTCCCTGGGCACCACTGCCTCTGTTACAACAGGATAGTAGAGGAGAGGGAAGGTGCAGGCTCTGTGCCTGTGCCTGGTCCCCTTGGGCCCTGGCACCGGGGACACACCTGGCCGCTGGCTACAGCAGTTGCAGCAGACTTTCAGGAGGAAGGAGCTCCGTTTCTTTCCCCAGCTGACTTCTGTGTTTGTCCCTGCCACCAATGTTGTAGAGGTCTGGCATGCACACTCAACTTGATGCTGTCTCTGCTTGTTGTCTTGCAAACCTGGCTTGGACCACAAACCTCTGCTCTGTCTCCAGAGGCTAGTAAGCAGCTTGGCTGGAGGTCTGGGAGTGTGTCTTGTCCATTGCCCATCCCTTTCTCCTTGGAGCAGAGCTGGCTGCTTGCTCCAGAGCCCATGCTGCTCCCTTCTGGGAAGAAGGGGTGTCTGGGTGCTGTGGGGTTGTGAAAACTTTCTGAGGGATGGTAATGGCTGTGACTTTACAGACAGAAATTATTTCCATTTTTCTCATTGTAATATTATGTTTTGCAGAAAAATAAGTGTTGGCCAAGGAAGGAAACTTGCACAGGGCTTGACACACTTGGCTCTCGCAGGTGGGCATGGATGGTTCCTGAGCAGCAAGGCCCAGGGTTGGGGTGGGCTCTGCAGCCCCTAGCCCCCTGCAGAGAGGGATAAAACCCCTTACTGGCAGTGGGGAGCCTCTGCGAGTGCTGGAGCTTGGTCAACCTCGCTGGGACACTGTGGTGGGGAGATGATGTTGCTGGCAGCACAGTTTGGGTACCACAATCCTCCCCAGACCATGTCCAGCAGCTGAGGTTGGCAGCATAGGCTGCTCCCCGCACCCTCCATGAATCTGCCAGCTGGGGGCACGCTGAGACAGTGGGAGAGCTGCTGCAGCTTTATGCTCCCACTGCTGCGTGGGTGCTCGCCCCCAGCACTCTCCCACTCGCCAAGTCCCTGCCAAGGCATCCTTCCTCAAAGCATCCCCTACCTGCACCACCCAGCCCCAGACTGCACACTGCCAGGCTGGTTTCTCTTTTTTAATGATACTGTAAGTGATAATTAAGGGTTGCTAATTAAAAATACCAACAAGGTGTAAGCTTTGACTGAAATAGGGTATTTGGTGATTCAAGGGAACACTGCTACGTCTGCAAACTGTCCATTTCCCACTGAAATGCTTCCAGCCAAAAGACCTAAAGGCAGAGCTAGAGAAGCATGAGCTTTTCTGGTGGGCAGCAATGAGACCACAAATTGGAGAAGGATCAAACGCAACTATTGCAGTGCAGCAGAGTAAGTAGGGGAGATGGCATGCAGAAACCAATGCCTGCTCATGCCTGCTGCACTGCACCCCAGCCCACCAGCACTGGAAGCATTGGCTTTGCAAAGCTGAGCACACACTTGCCTGGTGTGGAGCCCATCACCGGGCTGGCAGGCCAGCCCCCTGGCTGGGAATGCTGCACCATTTCAGCCCCACAACACCTGCCAGGTGGGAAGGTGGAGATGAGTGCATGGCTGGGGTTCTCTAGGTCTGGTGTAATTCAGTCCTAGGTGATCATCAGCTGGTGCAAATGACAAATTCATTTAAATCAGCCCAGCCAGCAGAACTGGGTTGGTGTGAGCCCCTTTCCTGGGGATAATGTGGCTGTTGTGGCCCTGTCTGGGGCTCCTGGGGACCCTGGACCTGCAGGACCATGCTGCTGTGTCTTGTACGAGATAGGGGAACAAGCAGGGCTTTTGCTAGTGAGTTCGATCAGTCTTTGGAAGATGCAGGAGCACTGGAAGATGCAGGGAAGCCTCTGTCACCAGAGACAGGATGGTTTGTGGTGGTGCTGGGAGCCAGCATGAATGTAAAAGCTCAGACATGAGGAATGGTAGGCTCTACTACTTAATCCAGCATGCACATACATGGCCGATCAAGCTCTGGAGCAGAGCAGGTGCCTGTTATGTTGAAGGCAGCAGGAACCCTGGGCTAGAAGCTGGTTAAAATCTCTGCCTCAGCTGGTGAGGTCCCTGCAGCACCCAGCAGAATATTTCTCTGTTGGCCTTCAGTGACGGTGCGGCCACTTGCTGCTAGAGACATGTGATTACAAAAGTAGACGCAAGTTTTGCAAAATAGGCAGGGGGGGAGGAAGCCCTCCATCTGCAGCCAGACAAGCTGCCTCTCCAGATGCTGAGGCTGTTCTTGCAGGTGGCAATGAGGAGCCCCAATGCCCTCTTGGGGTTCCTTACAGCTGCCCATGTGATGGTGGTGGTTACCTTGGATGTGCCGAGCTGGATGTATCCCCTGTGGCTTTGCCTCCCTGGGAGCCAGTGGCAGGGCTTGTATGGGGGGAGCAGCAGCCGGAGCCCCCAGGCATCCATGAGGAGAGCATGATGCTGCGATAGTGGCCTTGCCTTATCGCCTTGGAGTGAGCTGTAGTGGCAGAGAAAGCCCGTCAGTGGTATGGAGTACTGAAATAACAACTGTTATCTCATCATTTATTGACTGTCTTCTATGGCTTCCCATTCTACAAGGTAAGAGTGCTGTTTGAGGAACTAATGTAACTACACAGAAGGGTTTAAGGCTAAGGTTGCTATTACCAGTTAGGAAGTATTAATGAGACGATGCTGCAATAGGATGGGGAGGGGGAAAGCAACACTCAGGAGCATGTGTGTGGGGAATGAGCTGTTTCAGAGGGGCTTCAGGGACTCTGCTTCACTTGCCTGCTGGTGCCGCTAATGACAGTGAAGTGCTTCCTCTCCTGGCAGCATCCAGGACTGGGAAGCTCAGGCTTATGGTGTTTTAAATAAAATAGTAGTAACTTTGAAGGACTTACACTGTTTTTTTATTTGGTACCTGGTTTGCTGTTGAGAACTTCAGCATTCTTGCATGTACAAGCCATTTTCTTTCTAAAAAAGAATGAAAAGCTGAGTTTCTCAGGAAGCTAGGCTCCAGCAGCTGGGACTTTTGGGAACAAACAACCCAGCAAACCTCATCCTCCAGAGGGTGAGGTGAATTCAAGAGATGCTTGTGCAAGCTCCTTAGGAAGGTGGTTCTGGAGAGGAGCAGCAGGACAGCACAGAGGCAACCCAGGTTTACAAAGCCACATGAGATCTATCTGTGGTTCAGTGATGCCATGTGTGAATTCAGAGGCTTATAAAATCACAGAATGGTTTGGGTTGGAAGGAACCTTAAAGACCATCCAGTTCTAACACGCTTGCCATAAGCAGGGACACCTTTCACTAGGCTTAACCCAGCCTGCTTCTTCCCCACTTCTGCACATATATTTTTGTCTCGTAATTACAGGCTTCTGTATGCATAGGGGCATTTAAAACATATGGGGCTGCCCCTGCAAACCTTTTCCAGGGCAGAGAGGGTTTGCTGAGTTCTGGACAGGAGTGGCAGGAGCAGTCTTTCCAGCCTCCCAGAAGCACAGCTGAAAACCACAGCAGGTCCTGGGAATGCCATCTCATCCCCAGCAAATGGCACATGCTGCCATCATCCTGCGTATCTGGATGGCACGGGTGATACCATCCCAGACTGGGCTCTGCCAGAGGTGGTGTGTGGCCATGGAGGAGGCTCCTGGGGTGTTGTACATCTTCTCTGATGGAGAAAGTGTTGTCAGCTCCTGACCCCAAGGGCACCTGGGTTAGCTTTTCCCTAGACAGTAAGCAGGGGATGCTGCTGATCTCCACAGAAGCAAGCAGCTATGAAGGTGAAATCTGCACCCCCTAAAACTCTGGAGTCTGGCAGGGAAGGTGCCTGGCCCTCCTGCAGCACCCAGTCTCACAGCAGGGACCAGCTCCTGTCTCTTGACGAGGTTTCCCCTCATATTAGCAGAGCAGCAACGGTTTGCTACACGCTACATTGCACAGCTTTCAAAGAGCCCTTACAATCTCCTTATCAGTTGTAAATATTTAATACTCCCAGGTAAACTAAGTGTGCTTAATTTCTTATCTCACTTTTCACTTATTTTTTACTGAGGAACTTTCCTTTTGTGGGAATTTGTGTTCTTTTGTTGTGTCAGTCCACTGATAAAAGTGTGTCATGGATTGCATTGTGCTGTTAATTTTCCTTTTGGTATGCTGGCTACAATGACTTATTTTGTGTCTGATATATTAGTGATCCAATTTTTGTAAGCTGATTTTAAATATGTTACTACGCAAACTCTTTTTACAGCCTGTGCAGCTTTTGATTATGAATGAGTGCAAAGATACATGCAGGAGTATTATTTATATAAAATATATAAGCAGGAAGAATCTTCATAAATCACAAAATGCTATTATCCTCAGGGTTCATGACAGCCATAGCTTTTTTTTTCTTATGGAAAACCAGAATACATTAAACACCCCATGCATTCAAAAGGGGCATTTCAAAAACTGTACAATTGCTCTATGTATTCCATTTACTTAGTAGGTAGCATTTAATATCTAAAGTCTCTTTTACACAAATAAATCTTAGAATTAAGATTTAAGTAAGAATTTATTGAGGGAGGCTACTGGACCTGCCTGCAGTAATGTTATGGTTTATGACCTAAGGAATACAGTATTTAATGCTGGAGGGAGAGCTTTCAGAAAGCTATTTTACATGAAGCTCTGCTGAGGTGTCTGTGCCCAGACTGGGATGCTGCAGGAGGTCCAGGATGCTGTGGGAGGACTGGGATGCTGTGGGAGGTCCAGGATGCTGAAGGAGTATCGCTGCCCCCCAGCAACACCTCACTAGATCGGTTACAGAAAAGCCTTGCTTGGGTTGCATTAATCAGTAGCTGCGCCTAACAGTTTACCATACCGTTTAATTAAACAAATTTACCTTTTGAAGGAAAACACATTGCCAGTAATTTAGATTCTGGTGTATTGCAACCTTTTTTTGAGGTTACTAGTGCTTTTAACCACTGTCTAAAGTGCATACAGTGTTAATTAGCATATTTAGGATTAAGTAGATTTACCATGCAGTAATCATTCTCTAATTCAGTAAGAACTATCTCTAGTGAATAGTGGACATTAATGACAGTTGCAAGAGCTTAGATGTTACATAATCACTAATTACATTCTGCACAATTAGCAGCGACTCCTCAATATGAATCGTTAATGGCTGATTCGTGTCAGCAGCCTGTTCTGGCTGTAAAGAAATATAAACAGTCTGCATAATTTTCTGATGGTTATTAGCATAGGGAAGGAGGTTATTAATGAAGTTGGGAGGCCAGGAGGAGTGCTGATGGATGGGATGAGCCCAAAGATGGCATCATCCTGCCTTAGCCTGCCTTGATATACACCTACGCTTCATGATGAACAGCACCAGCAATGCTGCCTCCTGCTCCTAAGTCTCTCGGCTCCCTTTAGGCACTTGGAGGATAAAACTGGCACTTAGTAGATGTTGGTGAGAGTCTGGTTGCTGTTCTATTAACCACTGAGTTAAGGGGTGCAGAACAGGCTCCTGCACCTATACCTTTGATCTTTATAGAGCTTGGGCTCAATTTACTGGTGAAAAGCTGGGGATGATACACAGCTGCTATGGCAAGAACAGAAAAAAACCAACAGACGTGAAAGTGATGGTTGGTTTATTTTGGGGTTTGTTTCTTTTTTGTAGAATATTCAAATCATAGAATCGTAGAATCATAGAATGGGGTTAGATTGGAAGGGATGGTGAAGATCATCCAGTTTCAACACCTTTGACATGGGCAGAGACACCTTCCACTGCATCAGGTTGCTCAAAGCCTCATCTAGCCTGGCCTGGAACTAGATGGGGCATCCCTGACTTCTCTGGGCAACCTCTGCCAGTGCCTCACAGCCCTCACAGGGAAAACATTTCTTCCTAATAGTAAATCTAAATTTCCTATCTTTCAGCTTAAAACCTTTTCCACTACTCAGTCTTCTGAAAGTAAAAACACAATAGTTTCTTGCTCTACTGTATTTAGCAATTTCCTACTTTTAACCATTTTCTAAAACAATGAAAGAAAAAAAAAGGCTGAATTTTCCATTTAGCCCCATTTTGCATGATAGAGCTGACTACATAGGGAGGGGACTTTCTCAGTAGTTGAAAGTGACAAAGGATTGGACAGAAGTGATGTGGCATGCAGGCTTCGCTTCTTTAAAGAAATAATTCTTTGTTCAATTGATTTTTTTAGTGATGTTTGGATCAGGTCCACAGTTTCTTACAAGCGGAATTCAGCCTCCTGTGTTTGTTGTGTGATTAAAATGAGAAATAGTGGTATTAAGCTGGTGGAATTGCTTTGGACAAATCCCAAACTGGAGACCAGCATTGGGACCCTGTACCTTTAGGTACTAGGTATTTTAAATTAAGATTGCATGTGGTTTTAAAAGGCATTGTCAGAGCAAAAGCAATTTAACAAAAGGCAATGTATCTGGCGACTACTCTTCTGCCTACCAAGTGCTCTTCTCTGCGAGTGCATTGTAGGGATGGCAGATTACATCTCCTGAATATTTTTGTCTGTTGCTTGGTTCATTTTCATAATAATAACTTGCATCCTTCTATATCCTTTCATGTTGAAGGATTGCAAACTATTATACAAACAGAAGCACTCCTGAGATGCAGCCACCTCTGAGGGGAAAGATGACAGCTTTTGGGGAGTAGGAAGCGGCAGCCCCTGTGGGGATGCAGGGGGAGAGTGAGCGCAGTGGCCTCTGGATAGGGTGCCAAGGGTTTTGTTGGGAGCCCCTGTCTGCAGTGCAACCCACTTTGTACCACCAGCATATACCTCAGTGTGGAGAAACCTGGAGCCTGTGGGTCCCCATCCTGCCTGCGTTCAGGTGGTGAACCCTCAAAAGGGGCTGAGCTATCAGCAAGCTCTGAGCTCACTGCTTGGGTTTAGGGGAAAAAACAAATCCAAAGCGTGAATAGCCCTTATTTTCCATGTTATATATGAACCATTCTGCATTGGTGGAAGAATGGGCTTTGCAGCAGTATTAAATGGGAGCAATGTATGCTGAAGCATCCTCTGCTTCTTCCCATATCAGCTAGGAACATGTCGCAAACAGAGCTTCCACTCATCCTTGTTTCAAAATAAGACCCAAAATATTGTTTCTCTGGCAGCAATAAAACAGCTAGCTGCTTATTCATATCTCTGCATGTCATTGCTAATGTGCCTTAGATAACAAATCATTAACTAATGGTCATGTCCCAACAGTAACACTTCAAAGCCTTGAAAACCTTTGCAAGGCTGCCAGGCTGCCTCTGCCCCAGCAAATGGGTTGCTCAGTTTCACCATACCGGGTAGGATCTTGAAAAGCCCTATAACATCCTTAATGTTGTTTCCCAACAGTTAGGATGTCAGAGTGTTCATATTCAAGTCTGAAAATATTGGCCTTTAAGTGCCTTGTGTAGAAACTCCATTTTTTATCTTTCTGGGGCCGGTGGTTGGGCTGACATGAATTAAGGCCACCCCAGTGAGCAGCAGTGGAAGATAAGGCCAGCAGGCTTTCTGCTAAATATGCTTGGGAAGAGCAATTAAACAGGGCAGATGTAGCACAGTAAATGTTTTTTACTTACAAATGTTTCAAAACCACACTTTCGGTGTTGCTGATATTTTTTCCGGTGTTTTGACACCCAAGTGTGCCTGCCCTCCTCACCGCAGGGTTTGAAGCCTCCCAGCTTCTCCAGGACTGGTGCTGGGGGTCTGGAGATTAAACAGACCCCGGTGTGGGGCAGTATGTCCGTAAGTGCTGTTTGTTAAGGCAGGTGCTATTCCTTACATTATCACCAGAACATTTAAATCTTAATGACTGGCATTGTTGCCTCCAAGATGGTGTTTTTCCTGCTGAGAAACTGCATTAGATTGGAGAAACCGAGCTCATTTCCATTCACTCAGCAGTCTCTCTAGAAATGACATGCAGTGCTTGAAACTGTTTATTTCCAAATTCAGGCCTCCTCCGCATCAGTCATCAGCTTCAATTACCAGTTTTCCGGAGCTGAGCCATCAGGCAGTCTGACACGAGGGTCCAACCTAATTCCCACCTTCTCCAAAGTCAAGAGCATAATGTGCAGATGAAAAGGTGGAAAATAGCCTGGACTTCATTAGCATGCAGAGCCCGGCTGTTCATTTGCTTGCTGCGAATGGAAGTTCTGACACTCGGCGCCTTCTGCAATATGAGAAAAGTCCTCTTCAGAGTATATGATGTCCTTACCAGCCAGGAAAGGTCATCAAAAAGGCAGGCGCTGACCCTGCTCCCTGCTCTTCATGACTAGTTTATTGATTCCAGGAACACCTCATTACATGCCGGATCAACATATTATTGCCATGTTCAGCAGCTGAATTGTTTACAAGTGTCTTTATAACCAGCAAAAGCCTTCCGGATGATGCATGACTACACTCATTTGGATGTGACCTGCCAATTATATGTTATCCGATATGGTGCTGTGTGTCTTGATCCCTGACCGGGCCCGCTGCCCTGCATCAGCACGGGCCCATTTACTACTTCTTTCTAACCGCTCTTTGGGAAAGTGTCCATTAGCCTGTCAGTCTGTAAATATTTTATATTTTTTTTACCTCTGCTGCAGGCGACGCGAGCGTTATTGCTCTGTCATTTGCTATGCATGAGGTTCATAATCAGCTGGGGAAAGAGGGTTGGATTTTTTTTTTTATGATGGTGGCTGATAACCCTCCCAATTTGCAGTCAGTATGCATGGTGAGCGGTGCGACTTGTTACAGAGCCGCGTGCTGGCCCTGGAAGAGAGACCTGTCATATTTTATTCAGGTGCAAGCACTGCAAGGCTTGTGATTTATTTGCGGGAGGGAAGGCAGGAGCAAATCCCCGCCTTTCCCCACCCCCTCCCCAGCCTCTCCCTTCCCTGCCTCTAAAGGTCCAATAACTTACAATCAGCAAATGCATTTTCCTCTTTACATATTTTTCTGTGGTTTGCATTCATTCTCTAAATATATTGCAATGCATTATTTATCCTCAGTCTACAGCCGGGTGAGTTGGTGTAGTTTACAGACACAGACACAAGAACTTAAAAAATAAATCATGGGGCATGACTACTATTTTAACCTCTCATTATAGATATTTCCATGGCTCAATAAACACAGAGCGCCACAACAACTCGATTAGCAAGTCTGTAATGGTTGGACTGGATGATCTTAGAGGTCTTTTCCAACCTTTATGAATCTATGAAAGGGAGTTTGCTCCAAAAAGTGGTAAGAAAGTGGCTTACATGCACTCACTAGCGCAGGCCTGTTTTGCATCGTACTGCCTCTGCTTGTTGTCAACAGCCTTGTGTGGTGACACAGATGGGTGTGCAAATAGCACGTGATGCTAGTAGTTTGGCACTGGAGAGGGGCTGCCTGTGTTTTCCTGCACTCCCAGCCTGGGTCACTCACATAGTAGGCTGGAAGCTGGGAATAATTGCCCTTCCTCACTGGAAAAGACAGTCTTTCTTGACGTTTTATTTCCACATACAGCAAGAAGCAAACATGAAGGGGCTCATGTGTGTGTGAAATAGGAAGAGCACAAGTCTGGGAGGGACCTGTGGGACTGGGAGCAGGCAGAGGTCTGACACCTGGTATAAGGTCCAATACCTTAAAAGCAGATAAGATGAATGCTTGCTTAAATTTGTTTCTGCTTGGGAGAAACGCTTGAGAGCAAACTGAAAGCTACGGAAAAGAGCCATTGGGTGTTTGCCTGCCTTGGGATGCTCTCCTGAACCAGATCCGCAGTGACTTTACACTGATTGTGAATTTTGAGCTAGTGCAAAACAGTTGAGTTGTGTTAGTCTGAGGCAGTGTGTTCCCATGGTGCCTTATCCCATGATATGTCCATGCAGCATTTTATTCTGCCTTCACAGGGTATGAGAACTTGTTTAAAATAATAAATAAATAAATAAACAAAAGAAACCCACCAAAAAATTCCCACAGCACTTGAAGCTGTTTGGTACCTTGTTTATTTTATATCTACACCTTACAGATTTTTTTTTATAAGTATTTCCTATTTGAATTAGCTATAGTGTAAGAGTTGTGATGGCGCATATTTGACCAGCAGAGCAAAGCTGGTTTCTGCTCCATTACCTGAAAGAGGGAAGATGTACAAGGGCTGTCAGAGGAGCCTCTCTGAGGGGTTTCTGGAGAAGCTGAAAGACAGTTGGGGTCCTGGAGCCTGAGCATCACTGCCGTCCTCTCACCTCGGGTGCCTGGAGTGCATCACCTCTGAGATGCTGAAAGAAACTCCTTGCAGAGGTGGTGCATCCATCACATCCCAGCTGATGTGGCAATACTGGGAATTCCATGGGCTTTGTGGCCTAGCTGGAATAAGACAAAATTTATGCATGTATAGTGCTGTCTGCTCAAAGCTCTGCAAACATTAATTAAGTTGCCTAACACCATTTGGCAAGTGTTAGTGTTGAAATCCTCTTGCTGTGGTTAAATTGAGGGACCAAAGGGGCTTAAGAGCTTCAAGGGTGAACCGACAGCAGCGCAGATGCAAGGTCTCCAGTGTCCTGGCTCTTGAGAACCAGCATTGCATCTTCCTGATTTTAAAAACCACCATGGCAGGGACCAGACTGCCCTAAAACCCCATCCTCTGCCATCAGAAGAGTATGAGGAGCTGGGGATGCTCATTCCTGAAGTGACAGAAAGTAGCTAGGGGTCCAGTTCCCTCCTTAGAACAAGGGTCATTTGGATTTGGAGGCTGTAGCAGGGTTATTTTAATTTCTTAAAGCACTCTGTTTAGCTTCTAAAATAAAAACTGGGTTTACATTTGTTTTTTTAATTAGAGCTGAGGCAAAATACAGTCTCAGGTGAGAACCGCCTCAGGCTCTGGAGACAGCACAGTGCATTGATCTGAATCTGAATTTTGGAAAGGAGAAAAAAGCATCCATTTACTGGCAAATCCATGGGTCTGAGCAGCCCTGAAGCTGCAGGTGTTGAATATTCAAGAGGCTGATTCACCATGGTGAGCTCTGGGGTTTATGCTGGTGCAGTGCTGCTGAATCCAGCGCTGCAGTCAGGCAACACCATGCCCCAGCATGAGTTGTCAGCAGCAGGAATTGAGTTTGCGACTGCCGAATCTCACTGCGGGGTCTCTGCCACAGCACTGGGATCTCTCTCCCTCAGGTAAGGTACCAGTTAATTCAGTATTTGGCCTGTCCCACACAACTAGCAAGTGTTGCGTTGAGTCTGGTGCTAGGATAAGCCTGTGGTACTTTATCAAACCCCAGACATCCGTCCAAATTTGGCACTTGATCCTTTCATTTCTGTTTATGCCACTATTCTTGGATTCCTATTCATTATATAAATTTTCTCTTCAAAAGGGAGAGAAAAATCAACGACTCTGTATGAGAGCAAGCAGGGAGAGGAACATTAACCTTTCTTTTAGCCTGATGAATATCATAATCTTTTTAAAATCAACTTTTTATTAATTTTGGAGTGATGCTTAATGCCTGAAGGAAGTGAAAAGCAGTGGCATCACCAAGGGAACTCTTGGCAATTTCTCACGTGTTTAATTTAAGGTCATGCCTAAACGAAGCGTGCCTGTGGGTGCTGCAGGAAACATCACATTGCCCTACTGCCCAGGTGGTGCCAGGTCCCCTGTTGCACTTGCACACTGGTGCCTTCTGCGGGCTCTGCATCAGTGAGTTTGCAACCCATCTTGTCCCAACTTCTGCAGTTTTTTGCCCTTTCCATCAGAGCCTCTTGCAGTGCTTAGGCTAGTTTTGTCCTCTCCCTGCTACCCCAACTCCCGTCAGAAGCTGTGGAATACAGAGACATGGGCTCAGAAGAACTTGCTGTGCAGGGTGACTTAAGGCAGTCGAGCAGCAGCATGTGATGGCGAGGGGAGCTGTCTGAGTCTGCCAGCTATGCTGCCATCCTTCTGGGTTGTATTTCCATCCTTTCCATCCCACACCCACAGGCCAGCAGCAAACACACCACTGACTGCTACTCAGTGGAAAACCAGGCTGCTGTTCAGACGTCTTCTTGCAGCACATCAGTGCCAGGAGCTCACCCTGCACAGGCAGTGTGACCATGTCCTGAGACCCAAGGCTGCAGCTCTGATGATCAGACAAGCTTCCCTCAGGGCCAGGGCAGTGAAGGGGAGAAGCTGAGCCACATCAGGAGGTGTCACAGCACTTCACATTGGTGGCCTCACCAGGAGGCTCATTAGCAGAAAAATGAGGTGGTCGCTGGATTTATTAACAGCACCCAGTGTGCAAATTTAATTTTCCTTCTCATTGCACTCCAGCAGAATATTTGGATATACAGTTGAGGGCATGGACAAAGGTCAGTTACTTGTCTGGCAAATACCATTATATGTAGCTATAAAGAGAAGTTTGGAAATGGCTTTCCGTGGCTGTGTCCTGCAGCATCTCACTCTACATAAAAATCCTGGAGCACGAGCTGGAAATATTCTCCCTGTGGTCCCCCCCAGGGGACAATGCCCTTCATCATAGAAACAGAGAATGGTTGGGGTTGGAAGGGTCCCTCAAAAATCATCCAGACCCAACTCCCCTACCATAAGCAGGGACACTTTCCACTGCATCAGGTTGCTCAAAGTCTCATCCAACCTAGCCTTGAATATCTCCAGGGATGGGGCAGCGTGATTTCTCTGGGCAACCTGTGCCAGTGCCTCAACATCAGCACATGGCCAAAAAGCTAACTCGCAAGGTGAAGCGTGACTATTTCTCAAGCGAATTAATCTTGGACGAATGCTCATGGGCTGTGAGTGATGATCACCCAACTCTAATTGCTGTGCTTCTTTGGTGTGATGCCCTTGCAGCAGCATCACGGGGGTGCTGTGCTCACTGAGGACTTCTTGCACAGCCAGAGCTTGAGACCACTGCGCTAGAGAATGTTTACAGCATTTAAAGATCAATGCTAGGGTCTCTCATTACAGGACACCGAGACAAGCACTTCTTATCGAAACTTTAGTGTAGTTTTCAATTGCTTCAAGCACCTGTGTTGCATTAACTGGAAGAAGGAATCAGTCTATACATTCAATTTAGCCCCATGAATGCAGGCACTGGAATAAGAATCTGAAATATAGCACGACTGCCATGCCAGGAGGTCAATTTGTTTACAAAACCAGCAGTGGGGTGGAAAGGATCCTGCCCGGCAGCCACACCAGCTCCTCAGCCCTCTCTACTCCCCGTGCAAATGAGGGTGGCTGTTTGCAATACATTGGAATAAATTAGCCCTCCCATTCATCTTCATTAGCCACACAGTTTCACTGGATCGGAGCTCATGACAAGTGGGTTCCCAATTTCTATGTAAATCCTTCTCTTTCTACACATATTCACTCTCATTTATTAACATGTTCCAGAGGTGATGCTAAAAGTACAAGCCACGTAGAAGAGGAAATTAGTGAAGGCTGTCGGTGTCTGCGCAATGTTATTGTCCCGATTATGCTGCAGAGAGCAGAGCATTTGGGTGTTACCCCTGTCATTAGCATTGTTGGTTGTGCATTAAATGTGTGCATTTAAAATTAATCAGGCAAGTCCAGTAGAGTCACAGCAGTTTAATTCATCACCATGGGTTGGATCAGAAGGTGTAATGGTTGGCCAGCATCGAGCTGGACGTAGGTGTTTCCTTCAGTTTCTTAAGACTGGATCTGTCCTGGAAATCAGTGGGTGAAAATCGGGAAGCCCTCCTTAGGTGGAAATCTGGATTTAGCAGGGGTCTCTTCAGCCATTCCTCCTTTGAGGCTTGAGCAGGAGGACAGCCAGGACTTCCAGAAACACTTACCCCCCTTCCTGTTTGTTGTGTAGGAAAGGAAGCAGCCAAGGGGCTGTAAATCCTGCAGCCAGAGAAGGGGAGCCATGCCAAAACCCAGCAAGAGCTATTCCTCTCTCGTTTGTGCGAGCACTCACGCCAGCCACAGAACCTTACTCAGATCGAGCGGAGATGAAGCCCTGGAGCCCCAGAGATGGGGATAGAGGACCCCAGCCCTGCAGCAGTGCCGGCACGCACCAGGCTGTTTGCTCAGTGCACGCAAGCCTCTCCATCCCCGTGGGCTGCAGCCCCCTCCCGCACCCATGCACCTCATCTGCAGTGGGAGCATGGAGTGTCTGCAGGCTTTTATTAATTACTGGTAATTACTTATTTTACATATTATTATTGATGTTTTTGGTTGCAAGTAGCTGATTATATTTAAGAGATAAGGAGGGAAAATGTCTGCCTGGGCAGCTAAATCACTGGAACAAGGCTACAAAGCCCCAACCACGCAACGCAGACCTTGCCAAGTGTTTCCAAACTGAATAGTCATTGGGTTGGCAGATAATTCAGAAACTATTTGTATGAGCTGTTTATCAAATTATTAACTGCACAGATGTTGTTTGGTTGAAGAGCAGCTGAACCTTCTCTCTGCCAGCCGTGGAGACAAAGGTCTGCAGGAATAATTGGAGATGTGCATGGAATATTAAATTAATTTACTGCTCTTAATTCTTATGCAAATCCTGACCTCTGATAGAGCCTATCAATTACCCTGCATACAGGGAAAAGAAAGGAGAACAGTTTCTTTCTTCCCCCCCACCCCCTCTTTTCTTTTTTTCCTGTTATTCTTCAGTTTGGGGTTTTGTTTCTTCCTCTCTTCCCCTCCCCTTCTTTTTAATTGAAAAGGAAACTTGGGAAAGGAAATATTTAGGGGATGGAAAAAAAGCCGTTTGTGGGAGAAGTAAAGGACTGGGACTATTTAATTGAATCTCTCGGTTGCAGTGATATCCTCTGGGAGCCGAGACAGAGTTTTTAAAATAGTGGTGGGGCACAGGGGAGGCCTGGGAATGGAAGCCAGGGAATGGAGGCCAAGGCCGGGCTGAAATAGCTCCACATGCTTCAGCAGGAGGGCATGGAGGGTCCCAGCTAGGCTCACGCTGCAGTCACTTGGAGTGGGAAACGACTGGAGACCCATGCTGCTCTCGAGTGGATTTGGGTGAGGACAGGGGCAGGAAGGGTGCCTGCATCCTTGGCAGAGCATCCTTGGGTGGGTTATCTGGGGAGGGCTTCAGGCCGCTGGGATCGTGGCTGATTCCCCCAGTAATTAACAGTGAAGAAGAAAGGCAATTTGTTGTCAAGTCTATTGTGAGATCTCAGGTAAAATGAAGTACAATTTAATTGGTCCTCGTTAAAAAGAGCTATTTTTCTAATATGCAAAAAGGCCTCATCTTGGGCACTTTTTTTAATTGGGGTTGTGTATGCGCTGTTTAGTCAATGTTTAAAAAAGACTCCGGGCCTTATTCTTTCATCATATTTTCTAATAAGGATAAATAAATAGGATGAATAATGCGATCGGTCTCTCCCTCGACCTCTGAAAGACCTCAGCAGCGAAATGATGTTTCAAGCTCCTGTCGTCACATCCAATATGCGCTGCCTTTCAGCTCTCCGCAGCCCAAACAAAAGCCATACAACAATATCAATTAATCATGCAGCAGGCAAACAAGGAGATTTATTCCACTACAAATAGCCTCACAGAGAGATGCTGAATGGGCTTGATTAGCATGAGAAAAGAGGAGCAAAACTCCACAGTTCAACAGCTAAAGAGCAATTTGATGGGGCTGGGATTGGGAAATTACTTGATTGGTGTCTGTCGGAGGAGAACACGATTAGGACGCGAGGGATGGGGGGCTCGGGGGCGGCCTGGCCAGGGGGGTAAAAATAAAAAAGGGGGGAAGAATGGGATTTTTTTCCTTTTTTTTTTTTTTCACCCCATAAATCCCGGGAAGCGCCGGGAGACTTTGCTCCCCCTCCTACGCATCCTATTTGGATAATTTCATTTATCCCGCAAATCTAATTAGTAATCCGCGGATGACATTAATACCGATATAATGAAGCCTGTGATGACCAGATTAGCAGGAGTGCGCTGATAGCCTTAAAGGCGCATCGCACCTTGGCATCCACGGGACCCGGGCTGGAACGGGGCGAAATCTTGCTTTAAAAGAGAAAGAAAGAGGGAAGGAAAAAAAATAGAAAGGAAAGGAAAAGGAGGGGGATGAGGATGGAAGAAAAAAAGAGGAGCAAACCCCGCGCAGGTCGGGCTCAGCGGCTCCAGCGCCCATTGAGGCAGCGGGCGGTTTGCTCCTCCATCAGCACCCAAGTTATTCCAAATTCCCGTAATATTGAAGAAGAAGGGGATTAAAAAAAAAAATTTAAAAAAGAGAGAAGCCAGAGCCAAAAGAGTCGCTCTGCAATTTATTCCAATGGGTGGCTTTTAAGAAGCTGGCAATTTGAGACGGCTGGGTGTTATTTAGTGCAATATGAAATCAAATGATCCTATTTCTCAAATAACAGTGTCTGGGAGGAGAAGTGAATGCTCTGGAAAGGTAATTGTCTCCTGATGATATTTCCATTATACCCCAATCCTGGCCTAAATGCTGTCAGCGCCGAGATGAAATCGATACGGGGAGGAAGGATGGGACCTGCCCGCCTCGTCCCGGCGGGATCCCGGCACCGCCCGGCTGGGAAGGGTCCCGAGGGGCACGGGGGGAAGCGTCCCTGACCCTAACACCCCAAAGGCTTTGGGGGAGGACTTTGGGTAGAAGCCTAACTCGCTATCGTTCCCGTTTTCCCTCGCCCGGCGGGGCTGCGGATGGCTGGCGGTGCCGGGGAGCGAGGGAGCGTCCCGGGGTCGCAGCTCGGGATGCGGAGGAGCCGGAGCGCAGGTAAGGAGCGGTGGGAGAGCCTGGGCGGAGCGGGGCGGCTCCGCGGGACACGCTTCTCTGATGGCAAAACCCACCGAGGAGCCGCCAGCCCCGTCTCCCCTCTTGGCTGCAGCCGCAGCCGCCCCGGTGGGGCTGAGGAAAGGAAATCCTGTCCCTTCCCTCGGCTTTTACTCCAGGGTGTTGCCCCTAAAGCCCATCCTGTCGGGCGGCTATCCCACCCCAGCGGGGCAGCTTTCAAGGTGTTCTGACCCTCCACGCGAGTTTCAATCGCTCGGGTCGCATAAGCCACTGCCTTCAGTTGTGGGTAATTATTGCCGGTCCCGTTCACCCTGTTTCTCTGGAAAAGAAGCGGGAATCAGCCCATATAGGCGCAGCGTTAGGCAGCGCTCTCCTGGGATGCTGCTGCCTCTTAATTTTGTGAAATCCCCCCATTTAGAAAGGGAGCGAGCGTCCGTTTCGCTGGTTGTTAATGCGGACGCCCTGCCGCAATGATAAAACCATCAGAATTAAACTACTCGAGGCAAACGATGGAGGGGAAAGAAAGAGAAAAGCGAGTGGAAAGAAGAAGGAAGAAGCGAAGCAGGGGGGACCTACCTGAGCCGCTCCCGGCTCGGCGGCCGCGCTGTCGGGTCCGGGTCCCGCTCCAAGCGCCAGCGGGAAAGGGAGCGTCTGCACGGCTGGTTCGCCGCTTTATTTTCGGTAATCACCGCTGCAACGGCAGGGATTAAACGCTGCCGCATCCCCAGAGCCTTTCGGAGCCGAGGTGCGAATGGGAGTTTTGCGGCAGCTCCGAAAATCACAGGGGCGCTTTCCTCACGTCGCCTTTCAGGTGAAAGGGATTTTCCTTCGGTTGCTTCATTGGAGTTGGGAGGGGGAGGGTTATTGGGTTGCTTACTTTTCTCTTTTTTTTTTCTTTCTTTCTTTCTTTCTTTCTTTCTTTCTTTCTTTCTTCCCCCCCCCCCCCTTGTTTTCATTTTTAGCCCCTTCGGCTGGAGGCGGGGGAGGGGGTCTCGGTGTGACCCTGGCTCCCGGGGTGGCGATCCCAGGTTTGTTCCTAGCCTTTAGATAATTCCTGCCTGGTGGCTACTAAAGGGTCGGGCTAGCAGCCCATCCCCGGGCCCTTAGGGGCGCAGCAAGTAAGTGTCCCCCTGGAAAAGAAAGAATACAAAACCCGCGAGAGAGCAGCGGGTATTAATTGAGCAGGAATGGGGAGTTTGCTCGTTAAAAAAAAGTTCATTGGATTGTTGGAATTGTCCGTGTTGTTCCGGGGGTCGGGAGGAAGAATTTGCCCTTGCGTATATAGCACCTGAAACTTGTGGTACAGCGATACTGCACTAGAGGGGATACAGAGGGAGAGGTCGGGATGCTCAAGCATCCTCCCTCCCAGGGTCTGGCCCTTTCCTAAGGGAAACAGGGCACCCTCCAGACCACTATCCTGTGCTTGGAGAGGTCGTGTATGGGATATGCGTCTGCAAAGAGGCAGAACGTTTGGGACCTTAAAGGTTGTAAGTCATTCCAGACCG
The DNA here is from genome assembly GCA_033459285.1 of Clamator glandarius. NCBI lineage: Eukaryota > Metazoa > Chordata > Aves > Cuculiformes > Cuculidae > Clamator > Clamator glandarius. The sequence goes on along the minus strand of JAUNZM010000483.1, from coordinate 191,829 downwards.
TTGCTATTCCCGGCTCCTACCTGCCCACCCAACTGACCTAAGTATTTCCTCAAAAGCAGATCCATATCGGATTTTCGAGCACTATCTAAAAGCGCTGCTGGAATATTTTCCATCTCAAGCCTTTTTCCAACTTCTTCTTCACTTCCTATCTGTGTTTGGCACAATTATCTGCTGTTGCATACACTCTAGTATATGTGCAGGGCCCAGTGATTCTGAGCAGACAGTTTAATTAATTAAATTCTCTTATGCTCATTCTCATTTTCAAGTGAATTAACAGTTTATACATATGGATCCTTTCATTCACTACCAGAACAATCTTTTGCACAGGACAGAGGGGGAATGCTTAATAAATCACAGGAAAACAGCACGGTGGTTTGTGACAAGCAGTGAAAACATACCCAAATGTCCACTTGAAACTGGATTCCAAAGAAACAGGGAAATTGGAGAAGCACCATGTAGTTATTGCACTGCATGAAATTTGTCCTGGCTCTGCAGGTAGTGCTTGCTGAAAAATAAACCATTTTTAAGGTCCCTTCCAACCCAAACCATTCTATGATTCTCCAGCACTTTGTAGGGTCCAGATATTCAGTTCCAGACATCAGGCAGAAGTACAAATAAAATAAAGGCAGCAACCAAACAGTGAGCAGAAATGAGTTCAGGTTTACAGAGAATTGTAGCACAGGGGAATGTGTTTATTTCCCACTGCTTTTTTTTCTGATTTGCTCCCTTTTGTTTTCAGGAGTCACTGACGAGTTGCAAACATTCCTGGTGAAATAAACCCATCTTTATCAGGGTTTAAATATTTTTGTTTAAGCTAGAAAGGGATTCTCGAGAGACTCTATGTTTGTCCATGTCTGTCTGCAGAGCAGCATCTCGCTACCCAAGCTGTCGGTCAGGAACAGCCATCGGATCTTATTTCCCTTGCCCCACTAAACTGCAAGGCTTGCCCAAGTGCTTCCCTTTGTTTCAAACCCTTGTAGCTTGGAGCACTTGTTGAACTTGATGACAAGTGCATCAAAGTGGCTGACAATTATGAAATAAACAAATATCATCCAAGGCATTTTTTAGCAGAATACAGTAATACATAGATTAGCTTATTGACGTTGTTATCATATTGAATATTATTCATACTTCTGATATTTCTGCAGCACAGCAGCATTCCCTGCTCAGTAAACATCATATTATCTCACTATGCAAAAGGCTTCATTAATCAAAACAGACAATAGGCCAGACGCTCTCCTTTTGAGTCTGCGGTTTTGGATCTTCCAGGCTTTTTACCTTGTCTAAATGCCTTGTCCCTGACAACAGCAGAAAGCAACTCTTCAAAACAGATTGCTATAAAATGTGGTGCTAAAAGGAAAACATTATCTAATTCAGTTAAAAGAATTTCCTAGTTATTTTACATTTTCCTTTTAGTTTTTCATGATTTGTAGGAAAAAAACTTTTCCAGTGTTTCGGTTGGTGCACAAGATCAATCTAATCATTTATTAAAATAGTAGTGAAGGAGCCTGATAGCATCCTGTCCTTTAAAACAGCAGCAGCAGCAAGTGTTCAGATCAAGAAAGATGGAGTTGGCTGGCCAAGGTGTGGTTGCGCTGCCTGCCTTGCTCATTGGAGACGGGGAATAATGTGGCCATGAAGCCGCTGTTCTCCAGTAAGTGGATTCTGGCAAAAACATTGGCACAGTCTTGACTTGGGACATGGAACCACGTGCTGAAGGTGAGGTGGAGCACTTTTGTGGCTAGGAAGATGTTGGAGTGTAATATCTCCACTGTGCCACTGCAGTATCCAAAACATATAGGGCATAAAAAAACTTAAGAACAAGACTACAGCAGTGAGACACTTGGGCACACAGAGTCATTGATTTATCTGGAGAGTTTGGCAGAGGCAGATTTGAACCCTGTGATGGATGTTTTCCATTCCACAATTTGTAATGAAGTTGAAAGCTTGGTGGTTGTGCTCTGCAGTGTGTGGTGGGCTCTGCCTCGCCCACGCTATGGTGTGTTGGGTCAAGCTGCAGCCTGCACAGGGAGTGATGCTCCATGCTATGGGACCCAAAGGAGCACTTGTGGGATTGATTTTGGCTACATACCTGTAAGCCATCGTCTTCTCCCTGCTTTTTACTTTTTTGTGGTTTCTTTCATTCCTTGGTGTGAAACCCTCCCAGATAACCCATCCATAATGCTCTAAAGTAGCATGAAATAGTCTTTCCTACACAGAAATTAATCCAAACTGTTTCAGACTAAGCAACTGAAATTAAAGCAGTGGTTGTGCACAGCACACTAGAGTGTAAGGTATAGTGATTTCAGAAAAGACAGGAATAGAGTCTTTGGACTGTCTGCTGAGAGCAGTATCATTCAAATACAGCCTCTTGTCTTGCATCTCAAGAAACCTAAATTCAGTTCTCATCTCTCCAGGGATGGGGAAACTCAACACCGTCAGTCTCTTCTTTCCTCTTCAGGCAACAGCAGACACTTAAATGGAGACTGGTTAATTCTTCCTGTCTACAGCTTAGAAACAAAAGTGACTTTGAATTATTGGGAAAGCAGAGAGACCCAAAATCTCCCACACATCCTCTCTAGATCCTTGGCCTTGGAAAAGCCTTAGTCAGGTCATACCCGATCCCTTCTGCTCTTGGAGCCTCATACACTGCAAGGGAGACTCAAAAGGCACTTTGAGATGTCTGGAGAGGAAGGATACCTATCTTAAACGGTCTCTAAAGTTGTCCCCTCCCTGTGCCACAGCATTTCTGTTGCTCAGTAACAATACGGAAACATAAACAATAGCATGTGCTTGTATCTAAATTCTCCAGGATTAATTAAAAATCCATAGGCAATGACATTACTGGAGATGTTTCATTTATGTCAATAGACTGTGGATAAGTCCCTTACATTCTTAATAAACATGATATAGTTTTATATGCTGTAGTCTTATTCTTAAGTTTTTTATTTTATCAGCCATTGTCATTGGCTTCTGTGTTGACAAGTTCTTGCTAGAATAACTCATTTTACCTGTCCTGTCAACAGCAAAAACTACCTCCTTTAGTAAGACAATACATTTTCTATTTATGCATGAGAAACAAGTAATAATAGGTTTCAAGAAAATGTAACATTTAATAAAAGCATTTTATTACATTTAAATTTATTAAAATTTAAACATTAAATTCAACATGTTAATTACTCTTTCCAGGCATTGACACTGACAGTCAGAAATGGATCCACACAACTGCTCTGCTTTGCTGAGATATGTTCAGTGGTGTTATTTGCTCTTTGATTACTAATGTATTATTAGTGCTCTTCATTTGGGACTTGATTCATTAACAAAAAGACTTATATTGGCATTATGTAAATGTTTTGTATGTGTTTTACATAGCTACTAGGGCATGTATTATGAATCTAATTGAAAACAAAAAAAAAAGAGAAAAGAAAATTTATTCAGTGCCGTCCTGACTTGTGGGCCAGCTCTAGCTGGATGTACAGTTGCTCTTAGAAATCAAAGTGTAGAGAGGAAAACCTCTTTTCAGTACAGTTTCTGCAAATCCTTTTCCAGAGAAACTACGCACAAACCCCAGCCTGCTCTATTGTGGCAGAAACAGCAAAATGGTGGCAAGGAACAAAGCTGAGGTGCTTAGGCTCTCACACATTTCATCCATGCTGTGTATGTCAGTGCGTGCAGTTTACCACCCCTTTTGGCTTTAATCACCGCTTTCTCAAGTCATGATCTGGTTTCTTCTAATCCAGAAGTTGTCAAGCAATGTTTGTATTTCTCACATTAAGTGAAACTCAACCAAAATCAGAGGGCCCTTAATATGTAAAAGCTTATTTTTATCTTTAGGGCAGCATTGCAAGGTGGGGGGAGCTCTCTTCCAGGATACTCTACACCTATGATTTCTGCTCTATATAACGAGTTTTCCATCTTTCCTGGACCAAGTGGTGTCTCCTCAATTCTCTGGGTTTAGACTAGAGGCTGTGGCAGACAATCTGGATCAAGTACATACTGCGCATGGGTCTGTCGCTCAGGAAAATGGGGGAAAATGCAGTGATAACAATCTCTAATAGACGCAGTTGGGGGCCAATGATAGGTGAGAGACGACAGACAACCTGTAGTACCTGGAAAGAAAAAGCATGAAGTAGGGCAGAAAAAAATGGCAGCAGAGCTTTGGAAAGATCCCAATAGCAGGAGAGGCGTGTGTGATTTTTAACTCCAGTTTCCCACCCATGGCGCGACCCCAGACTACCACAGGCAGCAGGTCCTTCTGCAGATGTGGCTTCAGGCTGGACCAACCCCTTTGCAGCTCCGCTGCCTGCGCTGTAGACTCCACCAGGCTCTTGCAGCTGGGAAGGTGCCCTGCAAACCACCACAGCCGTGCTGCTGGGCACAGTCTGATGGTGCCCTTGTGCATGGGGACACAGGGTGACACCTTGGTCCCCGAGGCTCTCACCAGAAGAGAGTAACACGGGCTGTGTCTGGAGGGATGTGCTGTCAGTCCCTCACCATCTTTTATTTTCCACCTACAGAGGTATAATATTCTTTTTCACTTTCTTCTCTTTCCCTCGTCCTTTTTGTCTCCTGCAGGTGAGCACCCTTCGGCCAGATGCTCATCACAATAAGGCAAATTCTACACCTTCCAGGATACTATTACATCTCCAGAGGAAGGCAGGATGCTAAAAGCACATGTGATTTCCTCCCTAAATTAAAAATCTTGTGTAAAGCTCTTAAGATTAATGCTCATCAATCCTGCATTTGAATCAAGAGATACTTTCGTTTGGCAGCTATTGGAGGAAAAAAAGCCCCATCATTTCATTCAAAGTCTATTCAATAAGACAGGAGGAGACAGATTTGTTTCGCAATTTTACAGCTCTTATCAGATTACATTAAAATTAAATTAAAACAATCTAAAAGAAATGTTAAGTACTGAAGGGAGAACACAAACAAAACACTCCTCTTTGTAGGCTTTCAGGGATGGGGTACTGATGTTAGTTATCAAGGGTACGAGTAATAAGATTATTTCTGAGTCAATTATGAGCCCATCAGTGTCAACATGGGAGACCTTGTTGCAGAACTGGGGATGCAGAGGGTGAGTGGGTGCCCCGCACTGAGACAAGGAAAAGAAGGGCAAGAGGAACAAAATGGGAAATACACAGTGGGGACCAGGCTAAGGCTTCTTATTTCCTTAGGTTTTGTTTAATAAAACACCAGGGTGTTTAACCCTGTCTGCTTTTCTTTTTTCTACTTTGCCTTTCCTTCTGCTTTTTCTCTCTTCTTTGTACTGCTCACAATGCTGAGACTGGTGAAGCCAGGTTACCACTGTCCTTGTTGGCATTACAACCCTTTGCCCCCATGACAATTAACCAGCCCCTCTTAGCCCCTCTTCTCCACCAGGACCATTTTGCCACCACTGTTTATCACCATGACCCTTAACATTCCCTCCCAGCTCCTTCCCCGTAAGATAACCCTCTGCCATGTCTCTTGCTCCTTTACCCAGCTGAGAGGTTCAGCGCCAGAGAAGCAGTGGGAGGTGGGCAGCTTCTCTTCGGCAGGGAGATGCTGAGCAGCCTACCTCCTCCTGAGAAGCAGCTCCTGTGCCACCGTGCAGCTGAGCATCCTTGAGGCCCCTGCCTCTCCTGTTTGCTCCACTGTGGTCCACAACTGAAAAAAACCTACCAAGGTTCACAAGGTCCACTAAAGAAATAAACTCTGCAGTCCTATGGATCTCACCTCCCACACTGAGCTGTCAGGTGGAGATCTACCCCTTTCCACTGAAACCAAGAAATCTTAGTTTGGGAATAAGGTTTTCCAGTAAGTAAATATAATATATGCTCATAATTTTAGACAGCACTAGAAGCATTTGAAAGTTTTGATATTGTTTTAGCTAGCACAAATATTTTTGAAAGCAGTTTAGTCTTCTAGAACCAAACCTGGTATGTCCCTGGTACAACCTTAAGAAAGCTGGATTCTTTGCCTGTTTTGAAACATAACAAAATTGCAGTATGTGAAAGTGTTTTCTTGTACAGACACCACACAGCATTTGACAGTTTTCTGCACTGACAATCAGTGATGCATTCAAAATATGTGTCAGCCCAACAGAGCATGGTTTATGGCTGACATTCTGGAATAACAGGTTTTTAGTGTCTCACCTCAGTGTCAAAGGGGAAGACTATTTATTTTTATGTAGATATTAGCAATGGGTGCTGTTATGAGGGACTTTCAGGGTGGAGGGGGAGGGTAGGGGAGGGTGGAATCTAACTATGAAACAACCATGAAAACCTTTTTATTTCCATTTTATCCACCCCTGTGACTATGCAGGAATATCATGCTGGCAGAAAGGCTCTGGAGTCTTAGTAATAACTCTGAAGTAGAGCATGGGACTGGGTCCATGGCTGAGATGCCAAAGCTCCATTTTTTTCCATACATATTTTTAAGGGAAAGGGCAAGCTGTGGTGGACCTGGGTTGCAAAGTCAGGATCTGGGGAAAATAAATCCAACTTTGGGTGTTTAAGCAAGCTCAAACCCAAATTTCACCTGTTATTTCTTGTGAAGATGTGAACTTGAGCTGTGACAGAGGTCTCTGTAACACATCTTTGCTCTCTCTAAACAGAGGAAAGAGCAGCACGTCTTTTATGATTAATGTATTTTATGTGAATTCAATAATAAAAGGCTCCCAAACCTGCAAATCCTTTGCATATGTCTTTTCTTGAGTATGTAAGCTCTTACAGGAGCTAAAGCCTGCTGTATCTTATTGAACCACTTATTTATAGCGGATACGCAAAGTCTAAGCCAGGCAGCAGCTATGGTTATTCAAGTGACAGAAGCTAATTTGGGGGCTATTAAGTACCGCTGCATCAATTCAGTAAAGCTTTTTACTTTACATTTAAATTTGGCTTATCCAAGTTTGAGGCTGAAGGTGTTGAAAAACACCAGGAACACAGCCACATGACATCGAAACCTGGCAGAGGAACCCAGGTGCTGGCACGTGGCTTGAGCCGTATCCTCAGCCGTGCCATGACTGCCTTGCAGCTGATGCTTTCATGTGGCAGTTGTTGGACATAAGTTCTAACGAAGGGTAATTATGATTATGATCTCATACTAATTGAATACTTATTGCTGTTCTCATTATGCTTAAGCATTTCATAGCTATCCGCAATTTTGTCTATTGATGTAGCATTTCTTCTCCTTAAATTCAAATACTGTTGCAGTATTTGAACTTTCTTTATTAGGGCACTGAAATTTAATCACTAATTTGATGATTTTCTTTCAAAGGGATCCAAATTTTTATCTGAAATGAAAAAATGCGTTTTCCTTTTCTACTTTGTTTACCAGCTGGAGATGTAAATGCAGGGTTTGACAGGGCTGGTCCAGTGCTCGCTGAAAGCGCTGTGTTTTTTCCCACTGATCAATGGCTTTTGGTGGGAGGACATCAACGAGCTCTGCCAACCGGACAAAGTGGCAATTCAGAGGAGGAAGGATCAGGGGTTTTATTGAAGTGTTTAATTTCTATACAAATGGAAAGAAGACATTTGCATTTTCTGGTTAGCTTTTTCCTGAAAAACATAGTGAATGGTAAACTCAGGAAAAAGAACTATTTACAGGGATCCTGTTACGATAAGTGTTCAACAGCTCCAAACTATTTTTTGAATTAACATGCAAAGTCCTTATTTCCCTGCTTTTCCAGGGACGCAGATATTACAGCCTTACGCCAGGTCACCAAACAGGCTGGGGCCTCGTTTTCCTCAGAACAAGACTGGAGACTGGACTGTGCACTAGAGCCATTTTAACTGCTGTAGCAATACCTAGATGAACAGATTTAACAGTATTAACAGATGAAATAATAATTTAGGATTAAATGCTTTAAATCTCAACAGGCCACAAATTTAGGCCTAACACAACAGTGGGGAGCCTCCCGCACCAGCAATGCTATCACGAGCCCTCTGTCATGATTTTGAATCATAGACTAACAGAATGGTTTAGGTTGGAAGGGACCTTAAAGCCCATCCAGTTCCAACCCCCTTGCCATGGGCAGGGACACCTCCCATTACATCAGGTTGCTCAAAGCCTCATCCAATCTCGCTTTGAAGACCTTCAGGGATGGGGCAGCCATGAATTCTCTGGGCAACTTGTGCCTGACACTAATACTGACTTGGGGAATTTTTTCCAATCATCGCTGTCCATAACATGGACCTGAAACTCTGCAAACCCTCCCTGCCTTGGAAAAGGTTTGTACGGGCAGCTCCATGTTTTAAATGCCCCTATGCGTATGGCAGCCTATAAGAGTTCGTGTTCAGATGGCTGTTGACCAGCACCCCCAGTGGTCAAATGGGCACTCCCAGGCATTACCTGCACATCCCAGGGCATCACACGGGCACCTCTGGGCACCACACTTCTCCTCTCCCTGAGTATCACATGGACACCCCAAACTACATGGAGGCACCCCTGGGTATCATGTTGGCACGCCCAGATATCACATGGGCACCCTTATGCATTGCACGGGTGCCCCAGGTACCACACAGGAGCACCCAGGCATACCATGGGCACCCCGGGTATCACACAGGGGCTCCCAGGCATCACACGGGTTCCCTGGACATCACATGGGCATCACCAGGCATCACAGGAACACCCCCAGGCATCACGCTGGTACCCCAATGCATCGCATGGGTACCCCTAGGTATCACACAGGGGCTGCCAGGCATCACAGGGGTTCCCTGGACATCACATGAGCATCACCAGGCAACACAGGAGCACCTGCAGGCATCACACTGGCACCCCTATGCATCGCATGGGTACCCCTAGGTATCACACACAGCACCATGGGCATCCCAAGGGCACCCCAGGTATCACATGGGAGGGAGCTCCCAGGCATCGCAGGGGCACCCCTACACATTGCATGGGTACCTCCAGGCATCCAAGGGGCACCCCGGGCATCACAGCGGTACCCCCGGCATCACAGGGGCACCCCTGGGCATAGCATGGGTACCCCAAGGTATCACACACCGGCACCACGGGCATCAGAGGTACTCCGGGCATCACAGGGGCACCCCTAGGCATCGCATGGTACCCCTACCCATCGCATAGGTGCCCCAGGTATCACACACGGGCATCCCAGTGGCACCACCGGGCCCCCAAGGGGCCGCACAGGCCCCGCCGCTCGCGCCGCGGACACCCGCACCCGCGTGGGGCCGCCCCCGGCTCGGGGCGCGGTTCCGGGGCGGAGCCGCCGCGCTGCACGGCGGGAGCCGTCGCTCCGGTCACGATCGTAAACAGGGCGGCATGAGCGGGCCCGGCAGCCCCCGGCCCGGCCGCCTCCTGCGGTGCCTGCGGGACAGGTGGGCAACGCGGGGGTCCTGCCCGCGGCTCCGGGCCGGGGGGGGGGCGGCGGGGTCCTGACGCTTCTGGTGCCTTCTCCGCTGCATCAGCTTCTCTCGGGTCATTGACTGCTGGGGGGGTTCGTCCGTCCGAGTGTCCGTCCGTCCGTCCGAGTGTCCGTCCGTCCGTCCGAGTGTCCGTCCGTCCGCCCGTGTGAGTGAGTGTCCGTCTGTCCGTCCGTCCGTGTGAGTGAGTGTCCGTCTGTCCGTCCGTCCGTCTGAGTGAGTGTCCGTCTGTCCGTCCGTCCGTCTGTCCGTCTGTGAGAGTGTCCACCCGTCTGCCTGTCTGTGTGTCCACCCATGTGTCCATCTGTCCGTATGAGTATCCAGTCGCATGTCTGTCCATCCCTCTGTGTGTCCATCTGTCCATGTGGGTGTCCACCTGTGTGTCCGTCTGTCCGTCCAAGGGTCTGTCCATCCAGGGTCTGTCCGTCCATGTGTCCATCTGTCTGTGTGTCCACCTGTGTGCCCTCCCGTGTGGGTGCCGCCCATGTGTCTGTCTGTCCATGTGAGTATCCGCTCATGTGTCCACCTGTCTGTGTGTGTGTCCATCTATCTGTGTGAGTGTCCACCTGTGTGTCTGCCTGTCTGTCTACCCATCTGTCCGTCCGTGTGGGTGTCTGTCCATGCATGTGGGTGTCTTTAGAGCAGCACCTAGCTTGTGTGTTTTCAGTCCCTCTGCTGTATCACCCCCTCTGTTAGCCTATTGGGTGACTTCTGGATGTGCTTGGATGGGTGACTGCTCGTCTGGGTAGGCCTCCTGAAGGACTTCTGGCAATGGTTTTTTTTTCAGAGCAGGCCGGTTGATGAATGAGCCTGTACAGATGTTTCACCGTCAGACATATTTATAGTTTAACAAAGAAGTTGGTTTAGGTGCTTCAATTTATGGGTGCTTCAGGAACTTAAGGAGAAAAGCAAGTGTATGTGGTGATGTGAGGTTTCGGAAGGGACTTTGGCCTGAGGGATGGCAATCACCAGTCAGTTCCTCTGGAGCTGTGCTGTTACTGCAATAACCACAGTGTCAAAGGTGACAATTAGCACTTTTTTTCTGCCCAGAGGAAGATCATTTATGCTGTACTGTTATGAAAGTGCTTTTAAAGCAGTACCTGACCTTCTAGTACAGAAGACTTTGATTTCTGCATCTCACGCTGCCATCTCAAATACACAGAATTAGCAGAATTAATAACTGTCCAAATCTAAAGTTTCACTTAAATAGTTCTTTTAGAAAAATGGTGTGCACTATACCTGCACTAATATCCTGTTCTGGTCCGCTGTCAAACAGAACAGGAATAACTTGCTGTTTAAAAGACTGGATAAGCGTATACAAAGTATACTTTTATTGTATAGATATTATTAAAGATGCGAGCCCTAGATAGGAAAGACACTTTATCTAAATTGCAGTGTTAGAAAGTGAAAAGAGAGAACAGATGAAAATCTGAGTGTTCTGGATGGCGTGCTGCTTTAAACTATGTCTTTGTGTGCAGATACACCAGTTAGGAGTAGAGCTGTCTTGTGCTTCCCAAGAGCCCCATCTACATGAAGTTTGGTCACCTCTTTTGTAGCATCTCCGTTATCTGAGATTATGGCTGAGCTCATGGTGCATGAATGGACTTCCCTTCTTCAGCTCCTCTGAAATCTCTGTGAACTTAATAAATTTTGGACATGAGGTCCTTTGATTTGGTTGCACCAACAGGTTCAGGAGTTATCTGGGGAAGGAGAATTACAGGCAGGCGGCATGATTGTGTAAGCTGTGCTTCCTTTGGAGACTCAGCCTAACAGGTCTTGTGATAATAAATAGACCTTTTCTGCCTGGCACACTTCTGTTGTTCGTGCTTTGAAATAAAAATGAAAAGATTTGTTTGTACTTGTGGTTTTGACAAAGAAAGAATAACTTTTATGCCAGACTGCAAGTTATGTGCTGCTGTTGCCTCTGGGGATGGCACTGCAGACGCAATTTCCCCTTCACAATTTCTCAAAGGGATACTTTTTATCTTAAACAACTTTTTAATGGACAAAATATAGAAACTTCTGTTAAATCGCTGGAGCATTTCATCTTTTTAAGTCTTCCTTGGGAGTTCTGCACTGATCTAATTTCAAGTCACCTGTTCCAAGACCTGAAGTGTCCCACAGCTGTTTCCCTCCTGACTGCAGCCCTGCTGTCAGCTCACACTTGTGCCTAAGCAAACAACAAGCCACTGCTAATAATCCTTATGTGCAAGAGCTTGAATCATAATATCATTGAAGTTGGCAGAGACCCCTATGATCGTATGGTGGAGGAAGCCCCTGCTTGGTTTGACTCTTGGAAAACTAGAAGGGACTTCTCATGAATATTTTATTATTTACGTGTTCTCATAATTTTTTTCTTGAAATGCTTGAATTCTGAAATACTAGAGAAATTAACCACCAGATATTAAGCTTCTGATAAACAGTCAGCATGGACCACCTTGAGATTTGTGCAAAACCCCATAACTATGCCTTAAATTACATGTTAGACTTTGTTGGCCATATCTTATTTCCTAATACTGCTATTTTGTCTAACCTAAATATAAAAATTATGCAGGTCAATGGTATCTGTGTTGCATACAAAATTATCAAGAAGAAGATTTGACATGTTTTAAGATGAGAAATGAAATGGGGCAAAGAGTTTACCTTCTGTGTTTTACACAGCTCTGACCGTGTTGCGATTACTCAGCATTTACTCTTCAGTGGTTGCTGGTGAGAAAGGCAGTGTTGGAGCAGTGTAGGAGGTGATGTAAATAAATTATATAGTTAAGTGCTGTAGTTAACGCTGGAACTAACTGCAGTTAGCATCACTTTTCACGCAGCGAGGCCAGATGCTTTGTACTAAGGGTGATCTGCAGTTAACGTGTACAAACACTGAGATGTCTTGAATGGAGATTGTAAACCAGATGGAGTTATTGGTTTCTGAAATGTCTGCTGGTGTCAGTTGTTCATAGAAGATGATGCTAAACAGTCCCCCTCTAACCCACCCAGGGAACCAGTGCGGTTGGCTGAGGCTTGAGCAGGCTCTGGCCAGGCTCCAGGCTGGTAAGGTGGATGCAGCTCAGTGCTCAACAGTTGATTTAATGTCAGATTGGTGTAGAAAAACAACTGTAATAAACATTTCTTACTTTTATGGGAAGGTTGCATTGTGCCCAAGTGTTGACCAATTTTCTATGTACTTATCTCAATGGGGTATCATGACAGGACTACTGTTATTCCTACATTATGGATGCGGAACTGAAGCACAAAGAGACTAAGGGCTGCTACCTCAAAAAATATTGAGGCATCTTAGTCCTGCTGGTTTAAATGGGAGGTGAGGGATCAAATATCACTGCAGATCAATACCTGGTGAAATGCCAGAGATTAGAGAGAGTTTGTGGCTGACCAGGGAGTTTAATTCTGCTTTCTAATCCCAAACTAACACTTTTTTTTTTTTTCCTGTTGACTGAAGATTCAGGGTTGTTTGGAAATGAGCTACCTGGATCCTTAAAAAGTTCTGAAGTGTACTATTTTTGCTCATTTAAGGAAAAAGCTGATAAATGTTTGCGGCATTTTAACCTAATGAAAATCTGCGTGAACAGATACAATTTTCAGATAGAGAGCTTTGTTTTTTTTCATGTAAAAAAAAAAAAGGTGGTGATGCAGTGGAGCGGCCAGAATGATCACTGTACTGCTTCAAGTTTCACTTCTGTCACCAACACAAAGAAACTGTGTTGGAACCTTGCCAGAACCTGGGCAACCAAACCTACAAGTCAAGTCTGAATTGCCTCTAATTCAGTGCTTTGGCAAAGCCGTGTTGCAAGACACCACAAGCTGTGCGGTATCCGTTTTAGGCACCCATAATGATGATACTTAAATCCTGAGAGGTTCTTACTAGATGTTTTTTATACTGTTTTGTCTTGCCTTGAGATGAGCTTGCTTATATATTCATGTGCAATCTAAATAGCTGTAACAGACTAATGAATAGGATACTGAAAACCCACGCTGGTGGAAAGGAAACGATTTTTCAGGAGCTGAGGAATGTGTTGTGCTACCTGTGGTATCAGAGAATGAGAAATGGGATTGGAGCCAATGGCTGTTCACATCCGTCGGCTTTTACATCCATCAGGATATCAGTGTTCTTCATTGAGTCATGAAAATTACTTCTAGAAGTGTAAAAACAAGATCTTGAAATCTGCTTTTGCTTAGCTGTCCATCATGTAAAAGGAAATTGAAAGGATGAGATCCCAGATGAAGCGTGGCTTTTAAATTGCATACATGACATGAAAACCTAATCTTGTTTCAGACAGTGGCAGGATCAGATGGGTAAAATGGATGCCTTGATCTCTCAGACTAAGAAGCAGAAAGGGTTTTTTTTCCTTGCTTTCCTCTGTGCAGGGCAACTGGGAGGAGGCAGATGTGTGTGGCTGTGACAGGGACACGTTTGTGAGGGAGTGCACAGATCTGTCTAAGCATGCCTAACCTTATGGGTGCATGCAGTCTCATGTATCTGCCCATATCCCTTGCACTTGTACAGCCTTCCTGGCTAAAACAATAGAATATTATTTATTAATAAGCAACTTGGGGTACTTGCTTTGATTGTTGCAGGGTTTGCAATATGAATCTACTGGAAGCCTCTGTCTTATCAACTTATTATTATATATTTTTTTCCTAATGGGATGATTGCTTACATTCAGATGCCGCTTGTAATTATTAAATAATGTCAGCCTTACTGTTTCTCTGAAAAGAGATTCTCTGAAATGAGAGTTGGGCTTGTTTAGCCCAGAGAAGAGAAGGCTCTGGGGAGACCTTGTAGCAGCTTTCAAGTACTTAAAGGGGCTGACAGGAAAGCTGGGGAGGGGCTCTTTATCAGGGAGTGCAGGGATAGGATGAGGTGTAACAATTTTAAACCAAAAGAGGGTAGATTTAGATGAGATATTAGGAAGAAATTCCTCACAGTGAGGGTGGTGAGGCACTGGCACAGGTTGCCCAGAGAAGTCATGAATGCCCCATCCCTGGAGGTGTTCAAGGCCAGGCTGGATGTGGCTTTGAGCAGCCTGATGCAGTGGGAGGTGTCCCTGCCTCTGGCAGTGGATTGGAAGTGGATGTGTTTTAAAGTCCCTTCCAACTCCAACCGTTCTGTGATAGCGTTCTAGGTGAGGTGTGGAGCTTGTTCTCAAGCAGTCTGATCATCCCCATTGGCCTGTACCCTTCCATTGCTTTGGGTCAATACAGTTGGCCTCATAGCACCTTCACAACCATAGATATTTTTGGACTAAGTACTTGATTTGAAGTTCAAATCAATAGATAAAGTACTTTGATAGCACATTACATCTGTAAGCTGGGAAAGAGTTAGGATTTTTTGGAAATCTATTTTAACTTGTTGCTACATTCCAATGAGAAGTTCTGGGGAGCTGCCCAGTTGCACAAGTTCAGCTAAATGTTTCCTGCATTGAAAGTGGTCTGCTCTTGGGCTTGGGAGTGGGAAAGAAAAGGAGAGATAAGCTCCTGTGGGCGCAGTCTCAGGGTTTAGCCCTTCCTGGGGCTGCTGGACAGGGGACTTGAAACAGCAACTTCAGCTGGGCAGAAGTCTTTGGCTATTTTGTTTGGTATTGTGAAGATGTATGTGTGTTTAAGCATCTGTTCCCTTTAAAGCAACCTAGTTCTTGTTTCAGTGAGGAACAAACAGAGAATTAAAGTCTCTGAGGTTTGTTTTTTATTCTGATAAGCTTGGCTGGCAGATCAGTCTATAAGGCTACCAATCTAGCAAAGATGTGCTATTTGCTCTGTAAAGTTTATACTTTGAAATTCTTGATTTCTTGCATTTTGAGAAATTTAAATTGTGAAATAGTTTTATCTGACTGTATGTTGTTTGTTTTCTTCCAGTGAAGCGAAAAGGCTGGAATTAGAAAGAAAACTGATGGAATACAGAAAGTCTGATGCATACCTGTAAGCCTATTTAAAAGCTTCTTGTAGTTCAGTTTGTTTTAGTTTGAAAGGCTTAGGTATTGTGGAATGCTTCTATAATGTTATCTTAGAAGCTTTTTTGTAACAATAAACTCATATTTATATGTAATCTAAGATTCATTTTTCAAAGTTATTGATAAAATAACTTCAGCAGTAACGTAACTATCTTAGTTAATTCTAAAGTGTTCTTTTTTAACACACAAGTTAGTTTTATGTAACTTTTGCAGAATCACTGTAGCATAGTTCATGCTAGAAAGTCCTAGGATCTTAAAATCTGGAAGTTTTAGGAAGTCCTAGAGGATATTCTAGGTTCTGGTCCCGTTCATTGGATTGTTTCTGTGTTATCTACTTAATGTTAATAGCATATAGAGTCTGTACAAAAAAAATTCAAACCCTAAATAAACCAAAGCAAATAAATAAAACAATTAACAAAACAAGAGGGCTGAAAAGTGTATCCTACAGTGTTCCTTTCTTCAAATGTGTTTTGTAAAGTTTTTAGAAGTGACTTTTCTGTCTTGGCACATGGGACTGAGGTCTAGGTGCAATATTGGCCAATTCTTTAGGAATTGCTCTTCTGAAAGAGTCCATTAGAACATGAAGCTGTGAATGTAAGAAAAAAAATGCCTGTGCAGGTGGGGAAACATTGCAAAGTACTTTGTGTTGTGTTTTTATTTAATTAATTCAAATCTAACGTATTTTGAACTGAAGTTTTTTTGAAAATATTAGGAGCTTGGGGGATTTAGGTTGCAGCTTCACTAGTGATTTAAGCAGACCTGTAGGCAGATTGAGACCAAAAGATGCTCCTGGCTGCCCCTCGTTCACATTCTCTTTGTTGGCACTAATGCTTGTATGGCTGCCCTGTAATCCAATAAGAAAATTGATCTGGCTGAAAGTGAATCTGTTTTTTGGGTGAGTGAGAACTGGTTTAGATGGATTTCCAGCTGGATTACTCCTGGCCTAATTTGCCGTGTGGCCACATAACAGATAATATTGGCACAAAAAAGAAAGGCTCGGAGCAAGATGCCCCTTTTGGTGGCAGCATGGATTTAGGTTGGCTTAAATCAGTTGTGGAAACACAGCCTTAATATTACAATTTTTATGACTTTCAGAGCATGTTCTTCTAAGTACAATTTTCCTTTTGATTTAATGTGATTGAATTGACTAAAACACAATCCATTTAAAACAAGTGTTTTTAATATATTTATCCTTTTGAAATCCAACCCCCTTTTTAAATCTGACATTATATAGGAGATGTCCAGTTGCTTGTGTAATGTAGCTTTGGAGAGTTGTGCAGCAGAATGAGTCTGCTCCTTTTTGTGGGGCTAGAGGAGCAGCTTCTACTTACGTGTTAGTATGCATGTGTCTGAAGAACAGTAATTCTAATAGATGCACTTGTTTTGTCTTCATGCTCTTTACATACAGTTTCTTTTTCCCTTCTAGAGTGAAACTGAAATACATGAAGCTGACAAACTACTTAAAAGAAATAGATGAACGACAGAGAGGATCTCATCTGCGAAACCAGACCCTTTTAAAGGAATGCGACCTACTGGAAGCTCGTATGAAAACCGCAAGTTCAGAGTTGATTCAGAAGATGGAAGTAACTTTCTATAAGACTTAATATGTTAGTGCTTACTGTTACTACAGGGTGGCTAAATTGGTTTTGTCTGAGTATTATGCACGTCAGGACTTTGGTCTAGTGAAACCTCATCATGTGGTTTGGAGTGGTAATGTTTGGGAATGTGAAATGAAGCTAACATACGATGTCACAGACCCTAACGTAGCTGCAGTGGTAGTCAGCAACACTTCACTGGACTCTATGCGTAGTCTACAGTAAAGAGCCCAGTGCCTGTGAGTCCCTTAAAAGCAAGGGAGAACTGAAATTTAAAAAATTGTGGAAATGGATCGTATTTTTGGAGTGTCAGTGATAAGATAATAAACCAGCAGTGTCTGAGTTAGGGCAAAAAGAGGATCTGAGTTGTAGTATTTTCATAAAGACGTTGTAATAAAACTGTATTTTAGTAAGGCTTTTATTACATAAAAATAGTCAAATATCTTTAATGGAAGTTGTTTCAGGACACAATTTAAACTTTGCAGGGTGAACACCTTAAATAGCCATAGTCAGTCTTGGCCATGCTTGTTGCTCTGCCTTCATCAGCAGAGGAAGTAACAAAGTAGGTAATAAGAGTAAATAACTTCTTTTAGTTCATACGCAGTCATTTATTGTATCTGGACTAAAGCTGAACTAAAACAAGGTCACTCTTAGTTCTGTTACTAAGCAGTCAGCTAGCAGTACTTGAACAGCAGTTAGAGAAAAAACCTACTCCCTCCAGCATCGCTCAGATCTTTGGTTTTGGTAGTGTTTTGCTTGTACTCGGAGAGTCTTGATTCATATACCTTCAGAGCTGGAAATGTTGAACTTCCCTTCTGAGGTGGTAAAGCCCAAAGAGCGTTTCATCACCTTGTATACTTGAGTTGTGCATCATAACTGACGGGGTGGGAGTGTAGAGGTACCAAATGTCTACTTCAAAAGAGCCAATACCCAGTAAAATATACTTCTTACTGTCTTTGTAGCACCTTTGTTATCCAAGTGCTGCTTTTCCTCTGTCCGCTCACAGCCTTGACTGCTGTCAGCTCAAAGGTTTACATCTGCAAAAGGGGTCTTGTTGCTGGATTCACTGAATGTCATCAGTTGGAGAACTTGTGCTGGAGTGAATTAGCCTTGTGAAAGAGGCTGCTGAGCCAATACATGCCTTTTCTATTTTTAAATTACTCATTTCTTAAAAGTTACTGCAACAGGCAGAAAACATGCATGACCATTACATTTTAAAAGAAAGAATAAAAGCTCTCATGAGGACAAAGGGAGGTGCCTGTTCAACAGCTACATTAGCCACCCTTTGCCACTGATTCTGCCTGTTTCAGTTGTTCCAGTCTGTAATTCTCATTGCAGAAATAGTTGTCAAAAGTCAGCTTCACTCCACAGCTTTTTCTTTTTTGGAGAAAAGTACTTGTCTTCTGGCAAGTCTCTACTGGAATCTCTTTTCCAGTACTGAGTAGAATTGTTACTGAAACAGGATTTCTGTATCTCGGTGTGTAGTCAGACTACCTTAATAACTTAAAATAGTGGGGGGGAGGGGAACAACGACAAGTTGTAGAAGTTAAAATAGAATTTATATTAATTTAATTTGAGTTGAGATAAAAAGATCAGTTACCATCAGGCCTGAATTGCTAGGGTTGTGGTTTTTTCATGCTGAAGTGAAATTTGATGATTCTCTTAATCTTGCAGTCTTTCAGACCCTCATTTGCAAATGTGAGCAGACTTTTTGCTTTTCCTGCTTAGCCCTGTTGGGGTAAATGGCTTCTGTCTTTTCCTTGTGGTTATGTATCAGTAATGCGGTTTGTTGGTTGAGTAGTTATATTTCAATCGCTTTATGATTAATGCAGAAATAACATTAAACTCTTCTGTACTAGTAAAGAGATTTCTGCATGTCTTAATGTTTGAAACAGGATCTATGTTTAAGGTTAAATAACAGGCAGGATTTTTTTTACCACACTTTGTGACTGAAGTAAATTCAGTTTAATAGGCTATAAGAAACAGCCACACTCTGAGGAGTTTTTAATTGTATTCTTAAAATGTTGTCTTGCTATTCACTGAAGAGCTATTTGGGATATTGCAAAGTGATACGGATTGGCAATTGTCTCAGGTTTAAGAAATGAATAGTGACGTCCTTGTGCCATTGATGTATGGAGACAGATTTATGAGGAGGTAAAAAACAGGGGGAAAATGTGTTTACATCTGCACTCTAAGAGCAGTAGATTCTTCAGAAGAATTTGGCAGGGGCTGTTTCTGTCCCTCTGCCACTCCCCTTTTTAAACTTGCTGGAATAATGGAGGGAAGCAAACAAGTTTAGGCATTTTAAGCCTCTGTGATGTGATACTTACACAACACATTTTTTTTTAATTTTTTTTTTCCCCCAGGCTGTCCAGAACTCAGTTGGGATTGGTTTTTATTTCTCTGAAGTGCAGTTTGAATTAAAACAAGAACAGTGTTTTAGGAGCGCCCTCCTTTCCTCCCTCTCTTGTTCAAGGGCACACACTGCTCAGTCTAAGACAGTAAAACTTAGACTGTGATCCTTTCAAAAGGAGGTATCTAAAAAGCCAGGGTCCAGAAAATGCAGATATGGAGCAGCACCCTTAGGTGATGGTGGTACAGGACAGGGAAAAAAAAACAAACATGAGGTGGCTGAGGTGCTCAGACACAGCAAGTGTGTGGAAAGAAATACATAAGCGCTTCTGAAATAAGTTAAGAGGAGCAAAGAATTGGACTGCAGCACAAAAACATGGGGAGTGGATAGGGAAAAATACAGAATTATGTAAAAGTACGAAGATGAGTGAGAAAACCTTTACTTTGAAGTATTTTTTGAAAACTTTTAATCTACTCTGGAAACACTGCACTCAGAGGTGTTGTTAGAGCATAGCATGAAGTAGGGGGGTAAAAATGAGGTAATTTATTTTCTGGGGTTTTTTTCCTACCGTCTAGTGTGGTTTTCACTACCTGCATCACAGTAAAGGGCAAGAAAACCTTTGTATGCAGTTCTTGCATTAGAAAAGTTCCATTCTTTCAGTAGGTAAATGTATTACCTGAAGTGTGAGCCTTTGTCCCTTCTAAAAATCTGCATTCCTTTTAACTGTGGATGTTAATGTAATGTCTGGTCCTTTCAGAATCCTCATAAACTTTTTGTCAGATCAGTCTAATGTGACAACCAGCCCTGTACAGTAATGTTGCACTGTAGCTAAATCAAACATACACACACATACTCCATTGTTTTTAAATTAATTGTCAATGATTTCATTGAGAATCTCCTTGCCTTTTTAATTAAGAACAGCAACAACAAGTAGCTGGCCCAGAGAACTCTTCCCCCTGTTAGCTGTAACTTGTAATGCATTAACCCTGCCTTCCCTTGCTCGTACTAAAGTCAACAACCCCAGTCTCTGCTTTTCTCTGCTTTTTTTTTTTTTTTTGTGTGGTATTTGAGACCTGTTCATGTTGACTAACTCTCTCTCTGAAATGCCAGCAGGTTCACAGGTACATTTCGTGTTTGGGAGGTGCTGTCTATGACTTCAGTGTACAGAGCAAGTGACTGGGGGGTATTAGCTGATCTCCCTGCCTCTGGAAGTAAAAAGGATCTATGGAAAAGATGTAGCTGTCTCTTACGGTGGCAGTTGACTGCTACTCTAATAAATCAATGGGCTGGCTAATTTCCCATGGTTGCATACCCATGTTAATAAATTCCTCACACTACTACAGCCTAAGTAGCGCCTGGTAAATCTTTTAACCTTGTTGGGTCTGATGACATTCACAGCGCATCTTTTCCTTGCTTTGACTTAGTAACATATAGTTTAGAGACTGTCCCGGGGGGTATATGTATGTGTGTGTTTTCTCTCCCCTTTTAATTGTTTTTATTTGTGTTTAAGGCAGAGCAGGATTAGGAGGTGATGTTATGATGCTAGTTTTCCCCTGCTGTTTTTCATAGGTGTTTTTTTAATGAGTAACCCAATGCACACCAGTTTGACTAGTGGTAGGTGGCTATAACATACTGGTATGAGTCACAGTGGTGCCATGGTTTGATCTGCATGCAGGGTTTTCATTCATTGCCTCCATTTTGCTGTGTCTATGCCTTCCATTTTATTTTTTCCAAGTAAGACATATTTTTCTGAGCTATTGAACAAAGCAAAGATTACATACCTTCTATGTTACAGTTATGAAAAGCCCCCTTGTTGTGGATTGCATAAAAATTATGAAGCATGTAATCATTTAATCTATCAGGGAAGTACACAGACAGAAATGATTACTATTTTCTCTTTTTTCCCCGTAGACAGAATGCCCTTTAGGAGTGCTTTATCATCACTGTGTGCACAGTTTATTGTGTGGCTGTAGCTGACAAAACTACTCTTGTTTCTGAAAGATTCTTTTTTTTTTTCCCCTGTGTTTGTGTCTGCAATTTGTTCAGTCATTTTGGGGAGTATAAGTAAATGCACTTAAGCTTTCAGGAAAATCAAGTAGTTAGATTTGAGTTCATTTTGAGCATTATATTGTTGGGTTTTGTTTCTTAAAATTTAATGTTCAAATTTTATAAACAGCTTCTACTCCCTGGGAAATAGCAGACTTGCTGAAATGCAGTGAGGTGCAGAGCTTAAAACAATTAAGTTAATTGTTTTAAAGATTTATTTCCAAGCATATTACCTGATGCAGAATAGGTATTGAAGTGCTTTCATTCAGGGCTGATGTAACTTGTTATTGGGGTTTACAATTACTAACAAACAGGATTAATTATAGGTGCTGCGTGTGCTTGGCTTTTAAGCAGGAGTCCTACTATGAATGCATTACATTTGGTCAATTAAACAATGTAGTGGAGGTGAGGATGGTTTGTGCGGTTGTTTGTTAGTAACAGTACAGCAAGTTGCCTTTCATGCTGGGTTGCTCTTTATAGCATCTGCCATATATTTTTCCTTATGCTAGCTCAGTGAGTTGAAAGATGATGTATGTAAAACAACACCAAATTCTAAAGCTCATTTCCTCCAAAAGCAGCGGAGTCATTGTCTGGATACAGCAGAAATAATTTGGCCTTACAGATACTAGTTGGGATGAAATTAATTTGAGTCAACAAGTTATGACTGTTTTGTAGAGTTCTAAGTTCCATGAATGAATAAATGTGTATTAAAAAAAGCTGATTAAGATTGCGTACAGACCACATCATTTGTTCAAGGAAGCAGAAGAATTAGGACGAAATGGATCTCTGGCTTTTTAAATGTAGTCTGAGTTAAAAATGCTGCTAGGACATTAAGTTTAAAAGCGCATGATATGCAAAGTAATATTTGCTGATTTGGGGGGTGGGGGTGGCCTTCAATTTTATGTAATGGATTTGTTCACGTTTAGGCATGGTACAGAAGAGAAATTAGAAGTGTGTTGTCACTTCAAGAGGGTGACCTCACAGCAGAAAGTGACAAGGAAGAAGAATACAGCGAGCAGGTAATGCAGAATAAGTGGGGGGGGGAAATATGTTTTATTGCACTGATGTGCTTTCCTCTGAGCTACTGTGTGAAAAGGCAGGCATTGCTAAGCAGTCTTTGCATGGGGATTTTTGTTGTGGCATTTGTAGTGTGAAATACTGTTTAGTGCCTGAGTGAAGTAGAATAACTTGGGTAAAAAGTGCAATTGTTTCAACTGAAGAACTAGAATTCATAAGGAGGGGGAACTCTAGCTGTTTATATTAATCTTGGTGTTGGTTTTTATAATTCCTACGCCAAATAGTGTGAAAATGGTCCTGACTGAGAAGGAAATATTCTTAATGACAGATATTTTTAAAAATGCAGCAGTCTATTCATACGGTGTATTTATAATTTTCTATGTTTTGACCTTTTCTCAGAAGAAGCAAAAAGCGATTGCATATCTAAGCCACAGACAAAAAGACTGACAAGGAATACTTAAATATATTCTGCTATATATCTGCAGTAATGCAGGCTTCTAATCCCTCCTCCTATCTCCATATAAATGATACAGTTCAAGACCATAGCTGTTTTCTTCACTAAAAGCAGTAAAGCTCTTTTAGATGAAATGTCTAAAAACATCTTGTAATAACTTGGAGCATGCTGGCAAGAGTAGTCACTTGTGACTATGTGTGAAACCCCCTCAGCTAGTCGATATTGTAATAAGCAAAACTGGTAGCATCACTCCATTATTCAGAAAAGCCAACAGCATGCTTGTCCCTTAGGCTACAGCATTCATTAAGAAAAGCTTACTGGGCTGAAAGCTGGAAACAGATGATAACGGGATATGATTTTCATATTTAATGCATTCCTTGGAAGAGTATGTGTGCTGCAGATTGATAGAAGAATCAACTGCTACTTTACTAAAAGACTTTCTAGTTTGCCCTATAGCTACCGATGGAATCATTCAGCCAAGAAATTAACTTTTTCTCCTTTTACCTGCTTTATATATCTGCTAAGCAGGCTGCCTGGCTGCCAGTAAATGTTATTATGCAGTTAAATGTTTGGTATTTAAGACTCTTATCAGAAAAGAAACAGAGGCCACACTATTTTGTTTTTATAGTAGGAGGAAGGTTTTTGGTTTTCTTTCTTCAGTGCATTAGCAGTCGTTAATCTGAGTTTATAGGAAGTTTTCCCCATAGATTAAAAAGTTAAAAACCTTGACTTTAGAGCATTCTTTAAACTGTAATATACAAAGCAATGAACCTGAGCAACCTTGACCCATATAAGAAGGCCTCCAGCAGTTTACGAATTACATTTTTAATTCAGATGTATGTGAAAAGGTAAGTTTATTTGTGAATGCCAAATTCTTCAATTAAAAGCAGTCAGCATAGGAGACTGGATTTCTAACCTTTGGAAAAGTTTACATAAATACTAGAACATCAAAGGCTTACAGCGTGACTTAGAGTTGTAAAAACTCTTGGCAGGTTTTGGACGGTACAAGAACTTGGTATGTACCCAAAGATGTCACTTTCTGTTGGATTATAGTTAATAGCTTGATTGTGGACTCTTTCCTCCCCGTACCTTTCTTTTTCCTTGTCATTTCCTTCCTTTACTGCAAAGGCAACTTCAGTTAAATCATGCATCCTTTTGCCTTGTCTATGTGCTGCGTCTCAAATCTTATTCTATAACTCCATTCTTTTCAGGCTGATTGTGCTTGTTGCCCATCACCATCACCTCACTGAAAATCTGCTCATTGTTATGTCCAAAATACAAGAGTTTGTTCTTGGTGATGTGGCACAGAGTCAGTCACAGCAAGCAGGTTAGCAGGTGGGATATCCAGCATGCAAATCATCACATCTTAGAAGTTAGCACTGGTATTGTAATGGTTCCCTTCAGGCTAGTTGGGATGCCAGTGGTTGTATGGTAAACTTGTCAGTGACAAGTCCAAGATGACAAGTGTCAAGTGTCATCTTGGAAACCAAGAAGGACAGTCACAGAAGCAATTTGTGGAGGTGGTCAGTATCTCAGTGCCCCTAAAATACCTGTGTGAGGATCTGGTACTTTTCTGAGCCATGGAATATGAACCCTTTTGGACTTTCAAGTTTTATAGGAGTCCTTAAGCTCAGAAATTATACATCCAAGCAGCATTTATCTAGAAAACTGTGATTATCCATGGAAAGGACTTGAGCACTAGTCTTATAAAGCCCAGTGTCACAGCAGTCTGGTGTTACAAGTTGGAGGAGAGGTCCCATACTAAAGAGACCCTTCTTAGCTGGCAGGGCTATTGGACCTGGGCTTCAGAAACTTTTGTGCAATGAGGTCTGACTTCAACTCCAAAGCACTTTCTTGAAGTCCTTTGAAGATTTTTGGACTTGCGCATCTTGGCACCGCTGTGTTTGTTGGACACAGGGCACTTCCTAGGAACACCTGTGGGCAGCAGAGCATCCTTCCCTGAGAAAGGAGGTGTCACCAGTTGAGAGTAACGTCTGGTGCCTGAAGAGGCAAGCCACTGGCTCAGCTTCAGCTTCCTACCTTTCACAGGGTTGTCTACTGCCAGGGGAGACTGGGCCCTTTTGTTAAGTCCTAGCAATTTTTTTTTCTTATCTTTATTCTCTTCAAAACAGGATTTTATTATTGTTTAAGTTTGTCACTAGAGGAAGAAGTAGGTCATTAAGTATGCTTTGTGCAGAGTCAGTAATTTTGTTGACTGTTTCAGGTAAGTCATCTCCACATTTTTACTCTCTTGGTTTTGGTGGTATAAGCAGTTCCTAGACCAACATTACCTGTCATACATTTGCTTTGAGAACACAAATGCAGTGAAGAGATGGGTTTTTTTTTTTCCCCAAAGAGGAGCTTCTCAGAGATGTGCACCTGCCATGACTCTGTCAAATACTTATATCTGTTTGAATTGCATTTGTTTTGGAACACTATATCCAGGAGCTGCTAAATCCATAAAGTACTTGCTTGATGCATTTTTAAAGCAGCAAATCCATGACCAAAAAGTAATTAGGAGGAACCTGAGAGCAGTGGTGGTGGAATAAGTTGTGAACTTGATCTGAGTAACAAACCTTTACTCCTTCTTAAAATAACTTCATGGCTTTTTGTTCTGCTTCTTGTTTATGTGGAATTTGAGCTTTTTTAATGAAACTTGGTCACAGACTAGACAAGATGCCTTTGTTTCCTTTAAGCTGGCCTTGGCAGCTGACTTTGTGAGGTACAAAGAGGTCAGGCAATGAAAGTGAGGATGGGAGTGTGGAGGTGACTGTAAATTGTCCTGTAATTTGGGATTGAAAAGTAAGCCGTGCTTAGTATGAACAATGGTATTACGATAGCTAATTTTGGCTTTGCATAAACTGGTGGTGACCTTTTCGTCGTAGTGGTGGCAGTAGCCACTCCTCCAAAATTGTTCTGATCGAGTACATTTACAAAGAAAAAAAGGCAAGTATTAAAGTATTGGGATTTAGAAGCGGAGTAGTTGTACCATTGGAACTGTTTTTCATGCAAATTCAACAGTTCTTGAAGGAAAGTGCTGTTTAAAGTGTTTCTGCTCAGTGCCCAAAGTTACCTTGTGGAAAATGTGATTTCATCTATGTGATGTTAGCTGAGTAGTTGTTCTTTTTCCTCCTTCGTGTGATTTAACAGACAAGAAAAATCAGAAGGAAGACAATGAATACGGTAATTTTTTTTACTTTGTTCTTATTTGGCTTGTTGACATGCTGCAAGCTTAACTGGATATGTAGACAAGTAAGCAATGGCAGGTGTGTGTTTCAAACTCTCTGGAAACCCTTCCTCATCCTATTGCCTTCTAGTGAATACCATGAGAAGAGTGGCAGGAGGAGGTTGCTCAGAGCAGCTGCTGCAAGTGGCTCCAGAAACTCCATGAACACTATAATGGGGTCCTAAGGATCATGCCTTGGCTTCAGGACGCTGTGATACCTAAACTACAGGCTGCTGGTAGCTGTGCAGTCATGTGCAAGTAGAGCAGATGGGTTCCACTTAAGTAAAGGTGTTTTTCAGTGGCTTTGGTGGATAGATCTAAATGTCATGGATTGATCCTGGGTCTTGAAAGCCTTTGCAGAAATCTCATTTTAAAAGTTTGCCTGCTCATAAAAAAAAAAGTTGCTGTTTAGATTAGTTTGAGTCTTTCATGTATTTCAGTCCTTTCGGTCAGGTTGAGGGTGCAATGCCCTTTTTTGTTCATGGACCTTCACTTGAGGTTTGGCCCTCATTTTCATACTAGGGTGCAAGAAATGCATGCCAAGTGTTTGTCTTATCACAATACTGTACAAAATACTTGAATTCTGTAACACTTTTCTCTCTAGAAACCAACATGCCATCCTCTTAGAAGTTCCATTTGCAGCATGCTGCCTGTTTGTTTCCTTAAGCCGTCTCCCACCTGTGTTTTTCAGATACCATGTGTTGGAAGACAGGCAGGAATTAGCACTGGTGCAGCCATGCCAAGAGAACTATATCGTCCAGCAACAGATTGGTGTGTGGGAGCTCATAAAGGCATCTCATCTGCTGGAGGTTTAGGCATGTGGCAGAAAGCCCCCCAGGCCACAAAGAGTCACTCAGCATCCGACTTGTCTTCACGCTCTCCATCACTTGAAGAACTTGGTCCAGAGAGCAGAAGCACTGATTTAGAGAGTGATGCATCAGTGGAGGGAGCAGCACGGTGTGGGGATCTGGCAGGCAGTGAGAAAGGCTCCAAGCAGCTCATCTCCTCCGAATCTGATGCTCAACCAGAGGAACAGCCATGGGAAAGAGTCCCAGGTATGATGGCACATGTGCCTGTCTGCTTCTGCTCAGTGCTGGGGCCACACATCCTAACCAGGGCAATGCCCACGGCTACTGGTTTCTGCTACATGTATTGCACTCTGGTTGAAGAATGACAGCACTCTCTTCTTTTTTTTTTTGTTATCTTTTATTTCTTTTTGTATTTTTCTTGACTATTTCCTCCCTGGCCACTCATTTGGACAGGCAAGGGCTTGCTGGGCACTGAGCCTGTTCAGGTTCACTTTCAGAAAATGAAGATTGCTTCACTGCTGTGCCTACAGTTGTCTTGAAATAGTCTGACCCTTCTATAATAGTATGTCCCTTCTATTTCAAGTTGATTTCCTTCTCCCTCAGACACTTGTGCACAACTTGTCTATTTCCAAAAAATGGGATTTGACAATGTAAGCTGAACTCTTCCTTTGTGGTGGTTCTCTGCCTTGTTCTGGACTTAACTGAGAAAGGCAGTGCGGACCTTTCTAGCTGAGATGCTCTTACTGTGGGATGAGATGTGCTGCCCTTGTAGGCTGTGTTCCAACTTCTCATTCCCTTTTTTATTTCCTTTCCACCTCCCACCCCCTGCTCCCCCAGCCCCATCTTGGCAAAATATGTTCTCTCCCATTTTACTGGCTTGGTCTGTTACTTTGAAGTAAGCTAATGGACTTGGTTTTGAAGTCACAGTGACAAAGATTTGTCGCTAAGTAACAGTTTATTCCTTTTTTAAGACCTTGCAGAAATACTCTCGCTTGCCTTGCCAGTTAACATAGCAATTTTCAACTTTCAACTTTCCAAGCCCCATAACAATTGCTAAAATGGAGTTATTTATAATGGAAACTGGTGACAACCTTAATGATGCAGGGATTCCTGTAGCAATTATGGGTTTCTTTATAGAGGAAAGCTGGCGTACCTATCAGATACTCTATGTGCTCCTCCTTGTTTTTTTTCTGGCATCCTCTTTCTTGAGGGCTTTTTTTTCCCATTCCTTTTTCTTTGTCTAAGAAATTTATTTGCTTCTCATTTTCTTTCATCTGATGCATTTGCCACTTCTCTGTTTTAATGAAAGCCTACTCTTACTGGTTCTGGAAGGAGACCAGTCCAGCCTGGCTTACATTAGCCCTGGGCTCTGCCTACAGCTCTGGAGTGCCAGTTCTTCCCTGCGGGGAAAGCTGAGGTGGCCAGCATCGTGTCTGGGAACGAAATACCCATTTAATTTCTGCAGTGCAGTATCTCTGCTTTCAGAGAAACCATACAGTTGGGTTCAAAATCAGAATGAGCTTTTGTCAATCGACACGGTAATCACCTCAGACTGCCTGGGGAGCTTTTTATGTCTGTCTGCTTTCAAATGTGTGTTGCGAAGTTAACGGGCTAATGCGGTCCAGCTTTCAGTGTGTGGAGGGGACTGGCTTGTTCCAGCTCTCCTAAGCTTGACCTTCCATGCTGCAAATGATGGGAGCTGATGAAGATCCTTGGCTGTGCCATAGCAGGAGCAAGAGCACCCCAAGGTCTGTTGCCGGCTGGGTGCAGCGTCTCGCTCATCAGCCTCTCTGGCTGCTCCCTGGCTCTGCTCAGCAGCCACAGCACAAAATATGAAATAAGTGATTGGCTTCCAGTGAAGCTCTGTGACGAAGACAAGCAGAAATGCTGGGGCTGTCACATTAGCAGGTGTGCAAATGTTGGTTACTTTAAACCCGTGGTGAATTTTATGGAAAACTGGGAATTTCTGAGGCAATACTGATTTGATACAGCACTAGCTGGTCCATTAACTGTTGGCATTTTATAAAAAGATAAGAAGTGTGTATCTGTCATCTTAGAAGCATGATTCAGCCCCATGCACTCCTCTTTTAAAGAAGGCAATTGATGTGCAGAGTTTAAAAGCCTCCAGGCATTTATTTCTTCTGCAAGGACAGAAAAAATGTGTCCGATAGTAGCCTCTTCAGGTGCCTTATTTTCTTCCACTAAGAAAAGATTTTTCCAGCTTTTCTGTTTCATCCTTCCTCCAGAGAGACTATTTTGTGAAGCAGCTGAAGTAGCTGGTCTTCACGCAGGTGGTGGTTTTTGAGGAGTGCAGAGTTTGGAGCTGTAAACCCAAGAGGCCTGAGCGTGGAGGCTGGAGCCTCCCCAGACTCCCCCTTGTGAGAGGAGTGCAGAAGGACACAGTGCTGTGAGTAGAGATACCCAAAACGAATGAAGGAAGAGCAGACATTCACATGTGTTAAGTGAAAAAGATGAACAAACAGCATAGATAATCTTAGTTTAATTCCCTATATACCATAATGTACTCCTTGGTCCTGCTAATGTCTGAGAGTAATTTATTTTTATGTTTTTTTCTACAGGACCAAAGCCTCCCCTGAGTAACTGGCAGACTTTTAAGGACGTGAGCCAGGAGAGCAGCATTGAGTTTCCAGTCCTCACGAGCACTGAAGAGGTGAAGCTGAATACTCCCAGCGTGCTGCAGGGAACAGCCTCACCAAGAGACAGCGGGGAGCGGGATAGGGATGCCCACACTGCAGAGGGCTCCCCGCTGCAACCACCAAACCCTCCCACTGTGCAGGGGGAGCCCTCCATCAGCTCAGCACCAGACACGTATGTCCTTATATATTTTCTCTCTGCTGGCACTCACTCATTAGTATGTGCCCTGGAGGCTGTTTTCACAGCTTGGCTCATCTGTGACACTGGAGCTTACAGGTGGTCAAACTTCTTACCTATTTATTTAATATCTTGCTAATTCTATAATAGTGGTTAAATGGCTTCAGGTAACTCATTCATGTCAGACTCGCACAAGTTAAGTATGCTTGTTGTTAAAATGCAATAGATATGCAGTAAATGTACGCAAATCTTATTTCAGCAAGTTTATATAATAGTATTTATAATTTACTGAACAGCATATTTTGAGTGGGTTAAGTTTTCCAGTTAATTAAATTTCCTAGGCATTTCATTTGGAAATAAGGGAGAGAGAACAAGAGAAAGAATGAGGAAAGTGTGATACAGAGGCATGGCTTGTCCTCTGCACTGTGTGAAAGTAGTGGGGAGTTATTGCCACCGGCAACTGTAATACCAGATCATCAACTTTAATCACAGCTGGATTTTTCAGCCTTGCAAGACAGGGAAGTGCATCCCTGTCCCGGTGGGGCAATATCCACTGTATCCACAGTATTTGCCTGGATCACATAGGAGGGCTGGCTTTGCTCCCTCACTGTGTTTGACTAACCCCATACCAACCACCATCCTCCCTTCCTGAGTACTCATCCTCACATGCCCCCTCTGTGCAGGAACATTCCTCTAGCTCTTATCTCCTGGCTGTTAGTTCTTCTGAAAGTCAATTTGCTGCTGGTTTCCTCTGCGATACATCATGTCCGTGTGCCCCTTGCCCCCTGACCACCCTTACCACTGCCTGATCCCACAATTTTGTGAGCTATGACTGCTGCCTTTCTCCTGCCTGGTTTCCCTTAGTGGCACGCTTCTGTTTCCTTGTCCTCTGTATCCACAATGTCCTTCTCCCTCCTCACCACCAGTTTCCTGCCCCTAGTTACAACAGAAATATTGAAGAAAGCCTTTTCTGCAGGTGCATGCTCCCCTCCTACAGGGCTGCATTCTGGTGGATGCTGCTCCCCTCACCTCTCTGTGCCTTGTGTGGGCGCTACTCACGTGCAAAATGCTCGTGGCTGGAGTGGTTACCTAGATACAGGGTGCTAAGGTGGTAGCTGTGTTTTGCAGAGAGACCACATAGGAGAGCAACTAGCATTTTTACGCATGGAGAACAAGGAGTACTCTTTGCTGGTTAGGTTTTTTCTTCTTTTTTGATTGTTTGTGGCTTTTTAGTCTCCTTGACCCATCTCTTCTTCCTACATTCACTGTCACATCATTGATTTTAATATTAGTCTGCATTTTAATAGATGGCAGTTGAGCAGAAACTAGTGGCCATCAATATACGCTTCTGTAACTTTATTATTTCACATTTGCATCAGACTGTTGCTTGCTATAGAAACATCATCTAATTTACATCTAAATAGCTTTTACCTAGTTTTTCTTTTGTATAACACCTGTTAATTATAACACTTTGTAGGGAAGTTGCACAGAGTGCCTGCCTTTGCTGGAGAAGTCATAGCTGAGCGATGGTAATTTAACCTTTTGTTCTCTCCCTGTCGATGCTAGTGATGCCTCACTGTTCATAAACTGATGAGAATACTGTGCAGTGCTCTTGAAGCCCAGCTAAATTAAACAAAAGGTTTCACTGTTAGCATTATCTCCAGAGCACGACTGAAACTGGAACATGGAGATTTCCTCTCATATTATGCCAAGTTGAATGCCTCTGTTTCCCAAGGCCATCGAAGTGGAATCACCAGTGTTAGCTGTTTCTGCAGAAAAGATACAACTTCCAATTTGTTTTACCTGAAGATGAAAATGCAGATAAAATTTCTAAAATTGCAGGCACGCAAGGTCTCATGGAGGGATAAGCAGCCTTTTTCATCATTGCACTTATAACCAGAAGGACTTTCCAAGTTCATCTTTCCAATGCACGTGAAGTGCAGTGTGAACGCGTGCTCGAGTCTTCCAATGTAATTTAGGAGCTTATTCTTGGGGAATTTTCCAAGTAATTAGTACACGAATTTCAACTATATAAATTATACAAACTGTGAGAATGCAACTCTGTTTGGTCTGACTGTATCATGCCAGAGGTTCACAGGATGAATATCATCACAGGTCTTGTGAGGTGTCTTCAGTCCATGTGGTTTTCTCCTATGAAATTAGGATCATGGAATTGTAGAATGGTTTGGATTGGAAGGGACTTTGAAGACTATCCCCTTCCAACCATACTAATATGGGCAGGGACACCTTCCAGAGGTTGATCGACGCTTCATCCGTCCTGGCCTGGAATACCTCCAGGAATGGGGGCATGCCTGACTTCTCTGGGTAACTTGTGCCAGTGCCTCATCTTCCTCATAGGAAAACATTTCTTCCTAATATCTAATCTAAATCTCACCTCTTTCAGCTTAAATTCTTATGTTGGCTGAATATTTCTGCATATTTGTGCATAAATTTTGCAAAATTATTTGTATTTATTGTCCTAGATTAAAATATCTGTAGCTTGGACTTTCCCAATACAGCTGTGTTGCTGCCATGGTATCAGCAAAGTACTGTTCCTCACCTGTTGCCTTTGGGCTAGTTGTACGCTTTTGGCATCTTATTTGAAATTATTGCAAGTGATGGAGAGGAAGGGAGCTCTTGTGTGCAGGGATCATAGCTCACTTGAAAGACAAACCAAAATCCTTGTGTGTCAGGAAGTCAGAAGTTTATATTTTTGGAGAAAATGCCTTTCCTACTTTACTGCGGAAATATTGTTGTCTTTTTTTCTTTCTTTTTATTTTTCTTTTTTTAAGTTTGGGTTTGCTCCCCCTTCTCCCCCAGTAAGTGTTTGCCAGTCATATTTTACCTCTGGGTGAGTTTAGCCTAATCTCAAACTGCCTTTTCCCCTTTTGCAGCTAAAGGAATTGTTATCATGGTAACATCATCAGGTTATTAACCAAAGAAAGGTGGTGTTGCTGCAGAACGTTTAGTATAAGCTTTGTACCTTGGATGCAGCTCACAGTGGGGTGCTGCGATTTTGCTTCTGTATTTTTCTAAAATCATCCTTTTTAATAACTGAATTCCATGGTTTTGAGCAGTGCCAGGTGGGTGCATTCATCAGAGGTTGTATACACACTTCTTCAAACTTGTCCTGCCAGCTCAGACCCATGCAAGAACCTGTGATCGATGTGTTTTCTGTTTGGATCTGCTGCCCAGGAGCCCACTGGTGAGTGGGGGGCTTGCCTGGCTTGTTCGAGTGGCACCGTAAAGGCACTCAAATTTCCCCTCCCAACAGGTGAAGCCACCTGAT
Organism: Clamator glandarius; assembly: GCA_033459285.1. Lineage (NCBI taxonomy): Eukaryota > Metazoa > Chordata > Aves > Cuculiformes > Cuculidae > Clamator > Clamator glandarius. The sequence goes on along the minus strand of JAUNZM010000483.1, from coordinate 158,886 downwards.
AGCTCCAGTTCCTGGCTGCTTGTTGCCTGTCTGAGCTGCTGAACTGGCCGTGAAAGGCTCTGTATCCTCTTACCATTCCTTACAGCACCCAGCCTTTTCTTTAAGGGCTTAAACCCGGGAAGCGGGAGGAGGGAGAGGGTCTCAGAGAATTAGCGCAGAGAAAGATGATGACTATTTTAAGGCCTGCGCTGAGGGGGAGGAAAAAGGCAGAGCTTATGCCTGTGCTGCTTCAGCTGCATTGAAGAGGACTTAGCACAGATGGATTGTGCATTACAAAATGTAACACATAATTCAAGCTGTCAGCTTAATCAGACTGTTTCCAGGAAGCAACCTGTAAAAGAGAAGGACCTCTTGTTTGCTGACCTCTGATCCGTAGCCTGCTGCAGATTGTCATACATTTTGTTTTTCTTTATGTTGGTGTCCCTTCCTTCCCCTTCCCTTTTTATTATTGTATCCCTCTCGAGTGGCACCCTGGAAGGACCACCCAGTGGGAGGAAAACAATGAGAAACGAGACGGCTTCTAAAATACAGCGTTTGTAAGACTAGGGGAAAAGAAAAAGCACTGTTTAACTGCATATGTGATCTCCCTGGTATTGTTTTGCTTATTAAATGTCTAGGAAACTCAACTAAATGCACGGCAGCTCCCACTTAATTGTTCACTGTTGCCCAACAGTTCGATGGAAGACACAACTTTTAGCACAGCTTAAGCATGTCTGCAAAAATTGTGCAAGTTTTCACGCACAGACCTTTTCACTTGAGGGAGCGTAAACCAAGGTTAACTGTATAACTAAAACAGATTCTACATGGTGGGGGGTGGGGTGGAGGGGGAGGGTAAGAAAAAAAGTCATCTTTATTTTGCGGTGGGGCTCTGCAGGCACAAGCCCAGCTGGGACATTGGTGGTGGAGACCTGGCCTGGGAAGTCCCCAACAAAGCAGGCAGCCGGGCTGGACCTGAATAGCCATTTACACCTCTGTTCACGGATTAGCCTGCTGCATTGTTTCAAGGTTTTAAGTCCTAATTTGCATCATTATAGAGGTGCAGCTTCATCAAAACCCCTCTGAGGTCCCAGTATGTCCCCATACCTGTAGGTGGTCACCAGATTTATTTCAATTGTGGAGGTGAAGGAATTAAACTACTTGGTGCTGGGGTGATTTCAATGCCGTGTCTTAGGCCCTGGCTGATTTTTTTTGGATGGTTTCTTTGCTCGTGTGCTTTTTTTAATTCCTGCAGAGCTCAAGCAATGTGGGTTTTACTGTTGTTTGCATTGAAAAACTAAAATGAAGGGTGTTTGGGTTTCCATCTGATGTGATGGGAATGCACTTAAAATAACTCTTGCAGCTCATGTCACCTCAAGCCCTTTTTGCTGTCTGTCCACAGGCACCGTGGGATGCTGGCAGGACTCCCCCATGCGCTGCAGTTGATAGAAGACTCGGTGGTGAGGAGGAAGCCCCAACACCGGGTGCTGTACCAGGGCGAGCATGCAGGGATGAAGGGCTCATTGGAGCTGCTCAGGTTAATGCTGCTTCCCCATGAGCTCCCTCTCCTCTCTGCCACCTTCACAGAGTGGGCAGGAATTGGAGAGAAGGGCAGTGCTGCCTATGCCTTAACCCCATCCCCTTTATTCTTGTTTGTTTGCTGCTATACATCCAACCTAATGCTTGTAATAATTTTGTTGCTGATTGCTTACAGGCTTCTAATTGAATTCAGGTGATCAATGGTGAGAGGCTGTTACCGAGCAGCTTTGCAGGAGCCTGTTGAGATTCGAGCAGGGGGTCCTGGCTCTTGTGGTGACAAATGACTGGTGCAAAAAGCAAGCAGGCTCCTGCAAACAAACACTGCCAGTTGCTAAGAGGCCTTCCTCCTCTTTCACTGTTTTAATGTCACCAGAGCTGAAATATGGCACTTAGAAGCACGTACACAAATTACTCCAACAAATACTCTTTCCTAAATGTAGCACTTTTTGCAGCCTTGCTCCTTCCCTTAGTTGAAGTAAATACTTATTTCCAAGAACGAGAGCTAGTAGTGCTAATATGACTTACTGAGGTAGGCAACAACCACCAGAAAAATAATTCAGTGCTTGAGGAAAAAGAGCGGAGAGAATCACCAAAACCTACATGTTAACAAAAATGGGGTCAGAGTGCCCTCATTGTCCCTCCGTGCTCTTAATTACAAGAACTAGGGATGGCTTTGTAATTTTATTTAAAATCATATGTCAGCTGCCATTAACTAGGATTCTTACAAGCACTTGGTGGTTATAGGATTTCTAGGGAACTAGGAGGAAAGGTTCCCAGACCAACCTGGCCCCTTGTGGCATTGGAGATGGGTTCCAGCTACATAACCTCTTTGGCCTCTGCGCAGCTGGGTCTGTCTGGACAAGAAGCGGTTTCACCAACTGGACGTTCACAGATTCTACTCTCCCTGTCAAAAAGCAAAGGTGTGAGATTAAACCTGGTATTTCTAAGCACTGGGTTTGACCCTTCTGTCCTGTTCTGCATCTTTCGCAGAGTGTGTCACAGATGTTTGTCCTTCTGGGCTGTCCCACCAATATCCCATTAGCAAGAAGTTTTACTGATTCTGCCTCCAAACCAATGCTGGCTGTCTAGGCTTTAAATAAATGTTACATGTAATACTTGCTTTATTTTGTAGCATTTATAATCAGGCTGGCAGTATGAAAGAAGATGACCTTGGAGCATGCGAAGCAGTCGTCCTTCATCAGCTTCGGGCTTTATTACAAAGCATGCTGAATGGATGCCTTCTACCTGGGAAAACACTCAATGCTGAAGGTAGAGCACTGGATGAAAAGCAAACCAGGTATAGCAGACACAAAACTTGCATGTAGGTGTGATTAACATTCTTTTCTTTCCTCCTCAAGTCTGCTCTGCCTCTCTGGTGCAGAGAAAGCAGACCTAGGGCCAGACCTCTGATTGCACTGGAAAATAAAGACGTCCGAGTACTGATCTTTATGCATCTTGGCAGCAGCCATGTGACTCAAAATGAGAACATTGAGCAAATTCATTTGTTTTCCTTTTCATTCACTGATGGTGAATCTTATTCTGTCGGGCAGCACCCAGTCTGGGTCCTTCTGTCTTGCCCAGTCTGCGGCATCTCCCGTCCCAAGCTGCTCCAGCAGGGAGGGAAATGTATTAACTTCAGAGACCTCTTAGCTAGTAATTTCTGTAATCTTCAATGCGAGACTCGGGCACATAAGAATGGGGAATGTAATTTTGAGAAGTAAATTATTTTTCTGTGAAGCAGAAGATGCACAGAGCCTTTAAAAACAATAAATTGCAGTTATTCAAAATGGGGTGGTGTTTTTTTTTCCTTCCCTGTGTGTATGCCACAAGGACAAGTGAGAATTGATTTTTTTTTTTCTTTTTTTAAGGTCTCTTTAATGTGGTAATGAAAACAATTTCCATTCTTTCTTACTTAGCTTCTGTCTAGACCTTCTTCTCCGTTACAAGCTCAGCATGCTCAAGTGTTAGCAGGATCGGGGCACTTGTGAGCATTGAAGAATGGTCTATTTAACTTATACCTGGTTCTGCTTTCGAGGTTGATATGCCTGTGAGCGCTGTTGTATTTCCTGAATGGTTTCTTAGGGACAAACACTTGTGGAGTTAATTGGAATTCAGTCTTCTGTTTGTGAAACTTCATTGGAGCAACCGGCAAAACAAACATCTTTGGCAAACAAGATTGCAGTATTTATATTTTTTGCTTTGAAAAGAGAAGACTTTTACTCAAAAATAAGGAAAACAATTCAGAAAAAAAAGACAGACAAGACTGGGGGAGCGGATGCCCAGGAGAGTGCCTGGTGGAGTGAGTGCCATCTGCACGTGGCTGAGACTGGGGGCTGCAGAAAAAGTTTAACCTCTCCTGACCCAGAGTCTTGGGACAGAGATGATGATCATCCCTGCCCATCCTCCCCAGATTTGCAGAAGTCATGAATGATGCTTTGGGTACTTAAGAGAAAAAAATGTGAATTAAGGACAAAATGTGTGATGGCTTTTCCCACTGTATGTTGACCTGCTTGCCCAGATAAATAAGTAGCACAGCACCTGCGTAAGTCTTGCCTACGTGGGGTGTCCTGCTAACAGTGCTTGGGTTTGTTTCTCAGGCCAGACCATCAGTCAGACGTGGACGTGCTGTGGACTTACTTGAGCAATCATGCCTTGTTCTTGAAAAAGCACCAGGTTCAGCTCACAGAAGAAGTGGCAGAGATGTTTGAACGCCTGCTGGGTTCTAGCAAGACAGCACAGGATGGCCAGGTTGGCACTTGTTTCTAATAATATCTAAATCAATGACACCTAGAGACTAATTTGTAATTTTAAGGCGAGACAGGCCCCATGCTGCTAATGCGATCTGTTGTGTGGGCTTCAAGGGGAATGACCAGCAGTCTGCATTCATTAATTGGCCTTGGAGGTGATTAGGAGGTGGGTAAGGAGAGAATCCGAGTTCTTCATTTGTCTTGGGGCAAACATGTACAGCACTTCAGATAATGAAGAAAATGGGCTCTTTAAGGTCTCCAGCAAGGTGTCTGTTTTTCACCCTTCAAACCAGTTATTTAAATAAACAAGCTCACACATTTGCCGTGATGCAAATTTATCACAAGGCTTATATCATCTGTCTTTCTCTGTGGCTTAGTAGCTTTCTATCATGAATGATGTATTTTTATTTGTTTTTTTTTTTTAAACAGAGTTATGTTTAGTACGCTGAATATGCAGAGCATTTCACAGACTGTAGCTTGCTCATTTTTTTAAACGTTAACGCAAAAGGTCATAAACTGTTTCAAAGAAAAAAAGCATTGGCGTTCAGTAGTATCACGAGTGCCCTGACCACTTTTGTTGCAAACCCAGCACAGCATGAGGAGGGCAGGGCTCCAATCCTTGCTGCCTCCAGCTGCCGCCATGCCAGGAGAGCTGGAACCGTGGCACCAGGGCAATGTCCTGGCAGCTTCTACTTCTCAAAATATTGGCAAAAAACATTTTTCCTCTAATATTTAATGAAAAATTGAAAAGCAATTTGAACTGTTTGCTATATTCTAGTTTTAATAGCATTTGAAATAAATAATGAAGATGTAATATTTTATAGCAAGAGTAATCTCTTTTTCTGTATGCGGGCAAGTAATTTGTATTCTGTCCTTAAAACATTCAGTGAAGTAGAAGAGATGAGCAAGGATTGTATCATTGTGCTGGTGACAGATAAACAAATACCAGATGTAAATTTATAATTGCACGTAAAAACTTTTACAAAGTCAAAGCTCAATAACACAAGCTTTATGGCTGAATATATGTGGTAATCATCTGTTTATCGCTCCATGTTACTGTGGCTCACGCATATGCATTTAACATTTATTTTACCTATTAAGTGGATCCAGTCAATCAAATGCAATGCCAGGATGCATCTTCTGCTTTGAAACACCTTATTTTGACACAGGTTGCACTGAGTAGGATCGATATAAATTACATAACGTGCATGTACAGAGGAACAGTTGCTTTACCATAAAGATGTACATAATGTAATAGTGAATGCATAAGTGATCTGCACCTATGGGTCTTAAATATTTGCAACTGCAAAGTTTCGAATTTTTGTCTCGTGTTAATGACTTCTTTCTCTGGGGGCTTAAAGATCTGTCAGGAACCCTATTGGATGGTGGTACTGTACAGCCAGGCAGCAGGGTTGGAGGTGCAGGAGGGGCTTTCAGCTCCTGACTGTACAAATAGACCTGTCAAGTCTGCCAGCTCTGTCCCCATCAGCACTTGTGATCTGTGGAGGTTTAGTGATGACCAGCAGCAGGTCCACCACCTCCTCCAGTCCTTCAACATCTCACCTATTCCAGTGGTCTGCTGACTCTGTCTGTCTGCCTGCCTGTCTTCTCCTCTTATCACTAAATTATGTCTGTCTTCCATTCTCTCATGTCTTAGTATTAATTTTTCTCTTCTCTCACTGATGTCTCCATTGCTACTGCTAAAAGACCTGGATATTGTTCCTGTGGACACAGCCCAGCTGTAGGGAACTGGTGTAGTAAGAACGCCTTTTCTGGGCAGTGGGATAGTGTCTTGGCTGTGGAAGCTGTGGAATCCAGTGCCCTTTTCAGCCAAGTTATGCTTCTGTAAGAGTAAGACCTGTTTGGCTGATGCAGCATGTTAGATGTCTTCATGTCCTAATGGAGATGTTGGCCCACAGCGGTCACCCTGGTCCCTGTGAGTCTGGACACCAAGTTTTAGTTGTCCTGGTGGGACTCTTGCTTCTGCCTGGATAAATTTTGTTAGAGTGCACATTGACTATTTGTCAGTGATAGTTCATGCCTATTTGGATGTTAATTGATACTGCAAATAGGTGAACAAATACTTCTGGTGTGAGAAATCCACACTGAGGTAAACTGCTAAATGGGAATTAATTTATTTCAATAGTAAAGATTTCCCAATTCTATCTGTAATTTAAGTCATTCTTTACATTAAGAAAAGGAAACTTAAAATACTTGTTGTTTTTTTGATGAAGTAGCAGCTTGCTCACATTGGTTTTGTAGGGAGATTTCCCATATGTAAGTTTAAGAGGAACAAAAAAATCTACCAAGCTATTTTCTTCAGCTGGTAAAGTTGCCATTCTGGCATCCTGACTAAATATGGGTTAATGAGGAGGGAGCAGATGCAGGACAATAAAACTTTCCCATCATTCCAAAATGTTTCGGCTTGAAGCTGTTCCATACTCTGAGGTTGATACATATAAAATAAATTACAAAGCCTGGTGTTCTCTTAAGTGTTGCTCCTCATTGCTGAAGTCTTATTGTTTTATTAAATGATTAGCTAATTAGAGCAGAAAATCTAGTAGATTATAAAGACTCAAATCTATATTTTGTGTTAGAAAATAAAACCTAAGGGAACAGCCTAGAAGTAAAGAGGAGGTAGGAAGCATGCTCAAAAAGACTTTGCTTCTCTTTGTGAAATAATAAATGCCAGGAGGTATGATTTCTCCTGCTTTTGGAAGGAGCTTTATAAAGCCACACACAGAACTTTTAACACAGATGGGTGATAACCTAAGAAATGTTTGTTTTATTTTAAATCGGACATATTTACAGTACATTCACCGCTGTAAAAGGTTCTGGTTTCCAACTTAATTTTCTTCATCAAAAATACGTTTAACTACAGGAGGCTGAACAAAACTGCTGCAGAGCACAGTATGCAGGGTCAGGAGAGAACTAACTTTATGAATGTGCAGGAACAACAGAGACTACAATTAGAGCCATACTCAGATGAGGGCAAGCTGTGTATCAGGTTCTATGCCTTCAGGTTCATCGGTCGCAGTGTTGTTTTAAGCTGCAGCTACTGCTGGCATCATGGGTTAACTTGCATTATTGCTGTGCCTCTGAAATGGAGAGATGTCTTTCTAGTTCTGTTGCTGTTGTAGCATACACGCTGCACTCTTCTGTTTTGTTTACCCTGAATGTGTGAGGCAGGGAATAGGGAGAATTTCCAGCAAACATGATGTTTAAAAGAATAATTCAAAGTTTGTGGGACTTCAATGCAGAATGCAATTCCCGAGTGAGCTCCGATTTACCTCGGAGGTAATTTAACATCTAAGAGAAACACCCTGGAAACAGATTACACTGTGAAGTATAGATTAGCCTAAATGTATGTTGGGAAACGCTCGAGATGAAGGACAATAGAGCTGTGGTTTGGTTTTAGTTGTTTTTTTTAATACTTCAGGCTCTCCCTGTGTTGAAAGAGGTCCTTCCAGAAGAGTGTGGAGATAGGTCATCTATTCAGAGTAATGAACCTTCTTACAGCTCGCCATCGATCCCAAATGACAGCGGGGAAATAAAGCAAGCAAAACACGTTCCCCAGCTTGCCGACACAGGAGAACAAGTATTAAAAGGTACAGCTGCACGATTGACGGTACTGTCCTTCTCTGCTTCTCTGTATATGTGTATTTTCTACCCAAATCTGCAGGTCCCTGTGTTGTGGCAACTGGCAGATTTATGTGTATTCGTAATGAATTTTGGGGGATTTTCCCAAGTATCTTTGTATCATTTGTCATTCTTGTTACTTCTTAAAATGAATGATACCTATTGTGACTATTTTTCCTGCAAGAATAGAAAAGCAAGCCTTGTGGGATTTGTTAAAACTAGATCTATATGTGTGCATGTATTTAAAAAATGTCTGCCTTTTAGAAATGGTGGGATATATTTGTTGCCTTTTATTATAAACTCCGACCACAGAATAAATTTTCAATATCAAAAGGGTTCACACTGAGAAAGGTGTGCAGTGCCATTTCAGAAATTAGAAGGTGAACACATTTCTGAAAAAACAGTTAATTTCTTTAGATAAGGAAGTAATATATTACTCCAGCGTAATAGCTGGCGACATGCTCAATCTGCTCTCAGAGCACCCCTTACATCAAAGTCTGGAAGAGACAAGCAATTAGGTTGCAATGCTCTTTACACAGCAAATGTAAACAAACTGCTTTAGGCCTCCTAAATTCACGCGACTTTTATCCACAGAGGAGACGGAGGCTTTGATTTAAACTAATTTTCCGTGTTCGGTATGATATATGCTGCTGCTGTCGGGCTGCTGGATGAGATCGCAGAGTTACTGTGGGTTGTTTGTTTCCTAAATCCCATTGGGTCTTAAATTATTTAAGACTTTTGGTTAGCTTGTCCTTTTCTCTGGAAGCTACAGAGAGGCAGGGTAGCCTTGCCTGCAAGGAAAGTTCACAGTAGGCACCTCTTTTAAGAACCGTAATGGATAGTTTAGATCAATAAACAAGAGATAACAAAAGTGAGAAATTAAAGGGAGTAGGGCTTAAAAGCAAACAAACCAGTCTGATCACTGTGACTTTGAAATGTGTTTCATTATGGTGTGTTCACATCCAGAAGTCACAAGCTGGTGTGAAGATGAGAGCAAAGAAGAAAGAGTGGTCGAAAAGATTCCTATTACAGGTAAAAGTAATGGCTGCATATTAACCTCAAATCCACTATTCAACTTTATTATATAATCAAAACATGGCATTTTAGTGGTTTGGGTCCACTAATAGTGAGTAAATTCAGCTACTACATACTGAGCACAAAGATTAAATATATGATCATGAAGTCCATGCTTAATGTTAACATAAACCAAGATGGAAAATAACAGTGCCTATTTAATTCCTTGTAATCATGTTATACATTTATACCATGTGAATATCCTGTCATTTAGCCTTTCAGGTCTCGGTATCAGTGTTACAAAGGTCAGTCTCCATGGGGAAGATCCAGTAATTATATGGCAAACTACAGATGTTTCTGATTTGATTCTTTTCTTTTCTCGAGTAATTGAATGTGTATGATTAGAATAAGCGCAGGGAAAAACCCCACTAGCTGGGGAGCCTTTACCTCTGTTACAAAAGCTGCCTGATAACACAAATTTTTTACCAGTAAAGGTTTTATCAAGACGCGTTCAGATCCTCCTGCAGCAGATGTAGGAGACTCACTTAGGATACCAAGATGTTGCTGCTTTTCGGACAGACTGTCAATAACGCATCAGTATTCAGGGCAGGACTCTTTGCAATGAGTCTCAATTTGCTTTTGCCTGATTTTGTAAAGTGATGGGCTGCTTCCTTATGAATTTTGGTGTTTGGCTAAATCTTTATTTATGCATATGTGTACTCTGACAGAAAGGTGCGAGGGCATCTGCTTATGCAACACTCGCCATTGCTTTTCTGCTTTTTTACGACTTCAAAATAGCCTGTCTTTCAGAGAGCAATTCATTTCTCTATAGAGGTTTTCCTCTGCTGCTTTTTGAGCCTAATTTGCAGTTGGAATATAAAAATGTGCTTCTCGTATTCCTGAATTATACTGCAGCAATAATATTCCTATGTTAGCCCAATAAAACTTGGATTTTATTTTTTTCTGGAGAGTAGAATGCTTTGCATTTTCTTGCTTTTTAAAAAGTCCCTTCATTCATACATGACAACATATTTTAAAACATGAATTGCATTGATTTTTCATAGGAATTAAAAGCCACATAAATATTTTTCATGAGACAAAACACACTTTCATTTGAAAATTAATCTAAACCTTTGCAAATCTTGGGACTGGTTTGATTTTGTTTCTAATTTAAGAGGATTCAGATTTGAGGATGGGTGTTTAAGCTCTCTAAACTGCGGAGAGTGCCAGCAAGAATAACATCAGGAATGGTGACTCTCTCCAACTACTGCTATCACTGATGCTATTTTTTTTGTTTTCGAGAGCGTCCTGGCTGTTCATTTTGGATCTCTGTAGCAGCCCCTGCTTTTGGTTTCCTTCTACCCATCCTGAATTTTATGACTTACCAATACTGTTTTTAGCTGACTTTGTGTACAGATTTGTCAGGGAAGTCTCTGTTGTAGTTTTTCCTGATGGAGACCCTGATGGTCTGTGTCTATGTCAGACATCAGCTGGTCAAAAGCCAAGCCACAATGGAAATCCATCTTCTCCCTTAGCTTTCTTACTGAATGGTCATGCAAATATTAATAATTCCTATTTGTAAAAACACTGAGAAAGTCTCCCTAACCTAAACACTGAAACCAGTGACTTCAGTTTAAAATCCATTCTTTCTGAATCTGCTTTATTTACTGCTCCGTTTACTGCATTTCCAGTAGCTAGTGGTCACATTGTCTCTAGGAGTGAGGTTTTTTCATATCTCACTTGAAAGCAAAATTGCTCTTTCCAGATGTGATTCATCTTCAGGCCACGATCTCCAGGCTTCTTGTTCTCTTCTGGCTCCACACCCTTCCAGGCTAGTGCTTTTTTTTTCCATTTTGCTCATCATTATTTGCTGCAGGCTTTGGCCCCAGAGCACTGAAATTGAGGCAGCATCTGTGTAGGTTGTCATCTGGGCTCAAAGGACTTGTTTGCAGGGTTGGTGTTGTGGTTTTGGATGAACTTAAATTTAACGTCCATTCTACATGTGACCATTTTGCTCGACAACTTTTTCTAAGCTTAAGGGTTACAAATTGGGGATGTGGGGGGGCACAGTACTTACTCTATTCTTTAACGGCTTTAAGTTTTGGTTTGAAACACGGGAGGCCTTAGGGCACTGGTGGACTTCTTTGTGAGAGTTGGGTGGAAGTGCTTCTGTGATGGGACTTTACAGATGCTTCTGTAGTTTTGATTTATTTCTCTTCTACTTCTGTTTCAGAAAAAAAAACCCTCGAATATTTATTTTAATGTTCTATAAATGTTCTATAAAAGTGTCTGTATTTTGTCTTTAATGCCTGTAGAGGAGGAAGGAGATACGTGTGTGTTCTGGGGGAAAAGGGTTGCTTCAGAGTCGTAGCTGTGTGGTATTAGGTATTCTTTAGAGACAGCCTGTGTTGGTACCTGAAACTACTCATGCAAGGACTGACTTCACTGGGACATCTTCTAAACAGGGACTTGGGCTGAAACATCTACTGACCTGCTCTTGTCCTTGGCAGGACACTTTTGCAAACCCATAGTCAGCTGGGGCTGTAAGCACAGTGCAGCTCATAGCATAAAGATGATTTCTTTCCTAGAGCCTTCTCCTAAGCTTGTGGAAGGCTATCTTGTAATAATTGACTTTAAAAGGATTACATTTTGTGTATGATCTCTCCCAGAGAGGAGTTAGCTATTAGTAGCAATCTCATTTTCTACCAGGTTATATGAGGATAGAGGAGGATATGTGGGCTCATTTTCATTTTCTTCATGGATGCTTTGTTTTTTATCTTGGGAAGACATGTAAAAGAACTCATTCAGCTTTTTTTGCTGTTCCTGAGGTAGGTAAATAACGCGAGATTAAAAAGAAAGGATAAAATCCATTATTTTTTTTTTTGTTCGATGACTGTTGAAGAGTCTCATTTATGAGTAGGAAACTGCTGATTTTATTGAAGGGGCAGGTTTGTTAAATCTTTAGCAAAACCAGATTCTCTCCCTACCCTTCATTGATGTCTTTGACTCAAATAGATGTTAAAGCTATAAGGAATTTGAATAAAAATGGCATTACTTCTCTGCTCATCAGACTTCATTTTCATGACATATTGAATGCCACCTTCCATCTACTCTCCAGGTATAAGATCTTTAATGGAGAAAAAAAAAGGAGGAAAATCCTCTGAAGAACTAAAAAAAATAGCCCTTCTTTATATATTGGAGGGGAACATGAAAGGGCACAAAGCCAATTCCACTTTCCTTTTTAGGTCACCTGTAATGAGCCAATAATCCTGCCAACACTTCTCCCACGCCCACACGTCCTTCCCAGTGAGGTTGTCCTTTGAGCTAGAAGTTAAAAGGTTCCTGAGGTTCTGCTTGGAGTGCGCTAATGAAGGCATTAATAAGTTTACCCAACTTTTTGCTTCATTCGATATCAGCCTATTTGCAACTGCTGTTATGAGGAAGTTCATCTGTACATGATTAATTGCTGTGGCCATTATGCTCTCGCAGAACTACCTTGGGCAGCACAAGATTGTACGTTTTCCTTAAATTAGTTTGGATTACGTGCCGCCATAGGTGACATTTTACACTGCTCAACTTTAAGTTTCTGAAAGATCTCAGGGTCTTTTTATAGTTAAGAATTGCAGGTGAAAATTCTTCTTCAATCTTTTAAACAGAGGCAACACCTTCAAGCCGTATTCTCATTGTATGTTTTGCTCCATTGGGATTTCCTGAGTCCACTGGTCATCCACTTGTCTCCTCTTGAGAGGACAGATTTGTACACTGGTACATTATTATGATGAGTATTTTATCTTTTTTCATTTAAAGGAAGGAGGATGATACTCCTTGGTCTTTGATCTGCTTCTGGATACTGATTACTGCAGTGTTCTGCTTGGGTTTTAATTTGGAGATTTCCACCTATTTGCTCTCTTAGGAGCACATCCTTCTATCAGATTTGCAGGTAGCCTTTATCCTCTCTCTGTATGTAAGTTTTTTGCTTTATCACAAGGGAAATTCTTGTGAGTAAGAGCCCGTGGCACTTACACCTCTGGTCCCCAGGCAGAGGTGTGCATATTTGTGTGCTGGCAGTGGCAAAGCAGTTGACAGTCCACCTTTAATCCTGTGTAGCTCTTTGATGATCAGCAAGTGCAGTAATTAGTGTTAATGTGGTGGAGGAGCTTGTTCAGATTTAAAGTTCCTCTGAGCAGGAGCTATCATTAGTTTTCTATTTTGGTCCAGGACCTAGCAGTATGGCAGCCCAGACCTACCAGGACTTCTGAATGCGAATGCGGTAACTATTGCCAAGGTAACTGTAAAACTACACAGCTTGCAGGCTCAACTTATCCCAATAGTATTCCTTTAAAGGCATTATTCACTTTGAAGTCCAGTGACAGCTGAAATACCCAAGCTGCTAACTATTTTGTTGGTGATAAAAGCACATAGAAAAAGCAAAGTTCCTCGGGGTAGGCTCTCACTTGTGTCTGGGAGGAAGATGGAGATACATGTCTGGGTTGAGTCTGCAAAAGCACTGGGGTCTTTTACCCTCCAGCTACCTCTGTGCATACAGGATTATCGATTGTTATTGGAAATAATGAATGATAGCTCTTCATAGCATTGGAGTGCACACAGTGCTCTTGTTTCTCTCCTGGTAGAGCAACATCTACTCCTTCTATGTCTTGCCTATGTGCTTTGCTGCTTAGGTGGAAGATCGCAGTTTTGCTCATGAACTGTAGGGGCTACACATGAACCCTGTGATGAATGCAGTGGTGTTTCTGTTTTCCCAGTCTGCATTTGAAAAAACAGCAATGTGGTGAGCTACCTCTCCCATTTTCAGAGAGTTAGAGCCAAGCACTTGGAGATCATTCATAGAAAGATGATTTGGTGCCTGTAGATGACACTTCTGTGCTGGGGGACTCTAGCTGCAGCAGAGGGCTTTAATGCTGGGTTTGATGTACAAAAAGTGTGGGCTGCGTCCTCTATGAGACAGTGGTAATACAGTGAGCAAGATATAAATGTTGCAAGGATAAGGCCAAGAACTGTGCTATCTTGTTATTTTCAGAAAATTGCATTGCATCATTTTTAGCTACTGAGGTGTTTGGCTATGAATTGATAGATCCAGGAACCCAGACCATAGGAGGAACATATGGAGAAAATGCCTTCTTTTCAGTTGCCCTGGTGCAGTATGCTCTGGGTTAAAGATCACTAACTGTTTGGTAGAACAAAATAATAGTGATTCGTTATGCAATGACGGTGGTTTTTTTCTGGGAATTGTTGGCTAATGAAGAAAACTACACCCACTTTGTTCAAAACCAAATACTAAAAGCTGACATGAAAGCTGCTTTGACTCATGCCGACTGCACGATTAATTCAAAGTTGAAAAGTGTGGAGTGTTTTTAATTAATAGTGGTATCACAGATCCTTTGCTCCTTCTGAGTGGAAGGAACAATGCACTTTGAAAAAGGCTCGAGGAGAGCGGTGTTGTTTGTGACACAGCAGTGCCCATTCTGCTACAGTATTACTGCAATCATTGGATTAAGAATTTTCCATCATTAACATCCCAGTTTGAGTTTAAAGACTGAGTTTTATCAAGCTTGTTGAGTTGCGTCTGTGCAATCTGGGCTGGCCATTCAGACTGAGTAAATGCCCGAAGGACCCAGTCTTTACAGCCTCACCCCTGCGTGCCTATGTTGTTTCTAGGTTGTCTTCTGAATATGAAAGCTGGTGGTCTGGTGAGGCCACTCCATCCAAAAGCATCTTTGGAAGACAACATCAAGCAGATGGCATCTCTTTTTCACTCAGTGTAATTTACTGAATTTGGATGGGAAAATGAGAGGTGCTTTATAGCCAGCCACGTTTAGCCCAGGAGACATTACAAGACACGGTCAGGAGCTGCTGTTCTCTAGCAGTGCTGTTGCAGCCCACAGCTCTCCTCTTTGCCTCTGCTTCCCGGTGCTGCTGCTCCCTGATGAATGGTTTCTATGATGCTGGCAATTATTTTATCCAAGGATTTCAGTCTGCACGCTGCTGATGGCATTTAAACTCATCTTTTTCTTTTTGCCTCTTCTCAATTTGGTGCATCTTTCTTACCAGGGCTATTGTGTTCTGCTGTGTGCTCAGGGAAAAACGTACGTTTGTGCTTCAGCACAGTGCGTCTCTATCTGTCCCCAGCGCGGGACAGGGAGGGTGCACTTGGCTGTTATAACATGGCAAGATAGATGCATCTGGCAAAAGAAACAACAAAAATGCACACACAGAGTTCAGAATAAAAGTGTCTTTCTGAACTAGGTTACACTTTCCCTTAAACGTGATGATCAGTTTTATGAAGGAAATAAAATGAGGGGTAACGGTTTTAAGCTGAAAGGGGGGAGATTTAGATTAGATATTAGCAAGGAATGCTTTACTGTGAGGGTGGTGAGGTACTGGCATAGGTTGCCCAAAGAAGTGGTGGCTGTCCCATCCCTGAAGGTGTTCAGGGCCAGGTTGGATGAGGCTTTGAGAAACCTGATGCAGTGGGAGGTGTCGCTGCCCATGGCAGGGAGTTGGGACTGGATGGGCTTTAAGGTACCTTCCAACCCAAACCATTCTATGACATACACTGATCTGCCGAAGGGTTTTATGGCACGATGTAGTTCTATCGGGAACAAAGAAAAGTGCTTAAGGGCTGTCCCTCCTAGCAGCATATTCCTTCTGTCTTCTCTTTGCTGCCCTGTACATTGTACCAATTATTTGTGCTTCCTGGGTGAAGTAAGTATTGCCATGTGTCCAGGTGGGCTGGTTTTGTTGTTAGTGCTGCATGTCTGTAATCAAGACTCTTCCTTTCCTCCAGCTTATAATGTGGATGTGTTGTTGAAGGCATGGGGATTAAGCAGATGAGTGGGGTAAGAGGAGGTAAGAGTCAGGTGATTGCTTAGCACACAAAGTAATGGTTGCTGCACACCGAATACTTACTCGTTGTGAGGTGCTTTGTGGGCACCACAACCCGGATGAATTGTCACAGCAGGTTTTCCAGGGAGGTGCACTGGTGGGCTAAGGAGTTCCTGGAAGAATCTCCTGTTTCTGTAGGGTACATAGGATGTAAGTCAGTACAAAGATGCTCAAGGGGAATGAACGAACTAATTGGCAAGGCAGTCTGGTGTTACTAAGAAAGAAATGGGAACTGATAGCCCAGCATTGTATTATAATTGACTGCTGGCCTCTGAGGGGTCTTAAAGGCGAAGAACAAGTAGTTTATCTTACTGTTTGATGTAGTAAATTAAGGGGAAACAGTGGAGGCACAGAAAGCATGGAGAAATGGTCTTTTGAGACTGATGTGCATTCAGAAGCTGTAAGGAGATTGAAACAATGGAGGAGGCTCAGCTTGAGTTTTGGTAGAGCTGGCAAAGACGTGAACTTTGGAGTGCCAACTGGAAAGGTGTGGTGGGTATGCCTGGATGAAAGATGAGCTCCATGTCACTGCACTGAGAGGGAGGTAAAGCATTAAATGGCAACAGGGCAAGTTACACATGCACAGGTAGAAGCTCTTCCCTGAGTCTGCAGGGCCCCTAGTCGACAACAGGCTGGATACCGGGTCCCTGCTCAGGATGGAGTTCCCAAGCTAAGCCTGAAACAAAGAGAAGGCTTTGAGAGGCACATATCTGATGCAGCTGCTTAACCAGCGTGCTAACATCCTCTGAAGCTACCATCTGCTCTGGAAACTCTTACCTGTTGTGCAGAATGAGGAAAAGCATTCAGTCCAATAACAGACCGTAACGAGGTGGATGTGCCCCTCTGCATGTCCTGAGACAGGGAGGTTGGTTAGAGCTGAGGATTTGCGTGGAGGCCATTTGCTTCATATTCTTCTTCACAAAAGGAGCCAACTGTGGACATGCCAGGCTCCTTCAGCGGC
This sequence comes from Clamator glandarius, assembly GCA_033459285.1. Taxonomy (NCBI): domain Eukaryota; kingdom Metazoa; phylum Chordata; class Aves; order Cuculiformes; family Cuculidae; genus Clamator; species Clamator glandarius. Next base: position 142,107 of record JAUNZM010000483.1, on the reverse strand, counting down.
ACCCGGCAGCAGGACGGTGAGTTCTGTGGTGGGGTGGACATTTTGAGGCGGTGGGAGTCTCCCTGAGCCGGGAAAATCCCTGAAAAACCCAGGCAGGGGCGGGACTCCTGACAGCCGGCGTGCCTACGCTGGTCCCGCGGGGCCTGGCGGGAGGGGGCGGTCCCGGCGCTACCGCGGCAGATTTAAACGGTCCCCTGGGAGCACCGCGAGGAGGAGCAGGGCAAAGAGCTGCGGGGCAGTTTGAGCGGGCAGGGCGCAAAGGCGGGGTGCATAGAGGACACCGAAGACCATGGTGGCCACCCGGCAGAAGATTAAAGCTGCTCTGTGTGCTGCAGCAAGCATGATGGACGCTGCCACCAACAGAGCCCCAGTGGGTGCATGCAACTACCCAGACCCTGAGCTGCAGACAGTGCCCCCCTCCCACACCAGCTTGTGCCTCAGTTACTGGCTCCACTTGTGAAAGCTGCACTCGAGTGGGGGAGCTCCTTCGTATGGTGGAGGAATTAAGGGAGGAGGTAAAGAGGCTGAGGACCATCAGGGAGTGTGAGAGGGAGGTAGACCAGTGGAGTAGTGCCCTCTCACTAACTCAGCAGCCTGCTGGAGCTGGTACTTCCAAACACCACCCACCTGCAAACTGCAAGGTTGGGGGAACAAGAGATGGGGAATGGCAGCAAGTTCCTGCCAGATGAAGGAAACCTGCTCTCCTCAACAAGACAGCAAAACCCCAGATCCCCCTGGTGAACAAGTACCATGTGCTGCAGCTGGAATCCAGTCCTGAGGATGATGGCTCCCACAGCCTAGAATCTTTCCCTAGGCTGCACCATCCTCAGAAAAAGATAAAACCATCCTCCATTAAGAAGAAGAGGAGGGGGATTGTTGTAGAGGACTCCCTCCTAAAAGGAATGGAGGGACCCACTTGCAGACCGGACCAGCTTCACAGAGAGGTTTGCTGCTTACCGGGGGCATCAGTGACGGAGGTAGCTAGAAAACTTCCTTCCCTGATCCACGAGACAGACTACTATCCTCTGATAGCAGTCCAAACTGGTAATGATGATTTAGTAAGCAGAAAGACCAAAGCCATCAAGAAAGACTTTAGGGCCATTGGGAAAATGATGGAGGGCTCTGGGGCACAAATAGTATTCTGCTCCATCCTAAGGCTAAATAGAGAGGACCTGGAAGTCAGGAAGAAGAACTCAGTTAATGCCTGGCTCCGAGCCTGGTGTGAGGAAAGGAGCTTTGGCTTCTTTGATCACGGGGTGGCTTACGCACCCACAGGCTTTGTTGCTAGGGATGGGACATGTATGTCTCCTAGAGGGGCTAAAGCCCTTGCTAACAACCTAGCTAAGCTCATAAATCAAGCTTCAAACTAGATGTGAAGGGGGAGGGGCTTGAGACCAGGCTAGGCAGGAGTGAGCCTGGACGTGGGGCACTAGTGATTCAGAGAGGGTGTGCTGGTGAGGACCACCAGTACATCACCACACAGAAAGTGGGGGAAAACACACTTGGGGGTGGTAAGGGAGATACGGGCACTCTGGTACAAGCTACTCCAGTTACCAGGCAATTGGGAACAAACTCTGTTCCCCCTAAGAGGGCTGAAGGCTCGGCAGCTCAGCTGAAGTGCATTTACATCAATGCATGCAGCATGGGTAATAAGAAGGAAGAGCTGGAAGCTGTTGTAGGGCAAGGAGCCTATGATGTCGTTGCCATCACGGAAATGTGGTGGGATGACTCACATAACTGGAGTGCAGATATGGTGGGGTACAAACTCTTCAGGCGGGATAGGAAAGGAAGGAGAGGAGGCAGGGTAGCCCTCCTTGTAAGGGAGGACTTGGACGCTGTTGAGATGGATTGTGGCGATGAGGAGATTGAGTGCCTGTGGTTTAAAATCAGAGGAGCCCATAAGAAGGTAGATTTTGTGATGGGAGTCTGTTACAGGCCACCCAGCCAAGGAGAAGCCGCTGACGAGCTCTTCTATAAACAGCTGGGGTTAATCTCTAGATCAATGCCTCTTGTTCTTGTGGGAGACTTCAGTCTTCCTGATATCTGCTGGAGGTACAATAGAGCAGAAAGGAAGCAGTCTGGGAGGCTCGTGGAGCGCGTGAAAGACAACTTCCTTGCATAGGTGGTGAACGAACTGACAAGGGAAGGTGCCCTCCTGGACCTGCTGCTTGTGAACAGAGAAGGCCTTGTGAGGGATGTGGCAGTAGGAGGACGCTTAGGACTAACCAATCATGAGATGATAGGGTTTTCTGTTCTAGGCGAAGTGAAGAGGATGGTTAGCAGGACAGTAGCATTGAATTTCCAGAGGGCTGACTTTGAACTCTTCAGAAGGCTGGTTGGCAAAGTGTCATGGGAGACAGAACTTAAGGGCAAGGGAACACATGAGGGCTGGGAGCTCTTCAAAAAGGAGATGTTCCCCATGTTCTGGAAAAAAAGCCGGCAGGGGGAAAAAAACAGCTTGTTTGAACAGTGAGATCTTGAGTGATATCAGGAAGAAGAGAAAAGTTTATGGGCTCTGGAAGAGGGGACAGGCCTCTTGGGTGGACTACAGGAGGGAAGTGAGATTGTGTAGAGAAAAAATCAGAAGGGCTAAGGCTCAACTAGAAATCAGATTGGCAAAGTCTGTGAAAGATAACAAAAAATCTTTCTATAAATAATAAAAGGAGGACTGGGGAGACCATACAGTCCCTACTGGACGCAGAAGGAGCAACAGTGGCAGGGGATGAGGAAAAGGCTGAGGTACTTAATGCCTTCTTTGCCTCAGTCTTTAATTGTAAAGAAAGTTGTTCCCTCTGTGTACAAACCCCGGAGCTAGAGGAGCAACATGAGGCTCCCATGGTCCAAGAGGAGGTGGTCAGAGCCCTGCTAGCCCGACTAGACACCCACAAGTCTATGGGGCCGGATGGGATTCACCCAGGGGTATTGAAGTTGCTGGTGGATGTGCTGGCCAAACCCCTTTCCATCACCTTCCAACAGTCCTGGAAGACTGGGGAAGTTCCACTGGACTGGAGGCTGGCTGATGTTGTGCCCATCTACAAGAAGGGTTGCAGGGAGGATCCAGGGAACTACAGGCCTGTCAGTGTGACCTCAGTGCCAGGGAAGGTCATGGTACATGGATCTTGAGTGCTATCATGAAGCCCATGCAAGAGAACCAGGTGATCAGGCCCAGTCAACACGGGTTCACAAAAGGCAGCTCTTGCCAAACTAACCTGATCGCCTTCAATGACAAAGTGAGTCGGCTGCTGGATGAGGGAAAGGCTGTGGATGTATCTTCCTGGACCTCAGTAAAGCCTTTGACACAGTTTCTTCACAGCATTCTGCTACGGAAACTGTCAGCCTCTGGCCTGGACAGGCGCACACTCTCCTGGGTGGAAAACTGGTTGGATGGCCAAGCCCAGAGAGTGGTGGGAAATGCTGTTAAATCCAGCTAGAGGCCAGTTACAGGTGGGGTTCCCCAGGGCTCAGTGCTGGGTCCAGTCCTGTTCAATGTCTTTATCAACAACCTGGCTGAAGGCATCGAGTGCACCCTTAGCAAGTTTGCAGACGACACTAAGCTGGGTGGAAGCGTGGATCTGCTGGAGGGTCGGGAGGCTCTGCAAAGGGATCTGAACAGGCTGGACCGCTGGGCTGAGACCAATGGCATGAGGTTTAACACGGCCAAATGCCGGGTGCTGCACTTGGGGCACAACAAACCCCTGCAGTGCTACAGACTGGGAGAAGCCTGTCTAGAAAGCTGCCAGGAGGAGAAGGACCTTGGGGTGTTGGTTGACAGTGGACTGAACATGAGCCAGCAGTGTGCCCAGGTGGCCAAGAAGGCCAATGGCATCCTGGCCTGTATCCGAAACGGCATGACCAGCAGGTCCAGGGAGGTTCTTCTCCCTCTGTACTCGGCACTGGTGAGACCGCACCTCAAATCCTGTGTTCAGTTCTGGGCCCCTCACCACAAGAAGGATGTTGAGGCTCTGGAGCGTGTCCAGAGAAGAGCAACAAAGCTGATGAAGGGGCTGGAGAACAGGCCTTGTGAGGAAGGGCTGAGAGAGCTGGGGGTGTTTAGCCTGGAGAAGAGGAGGCTGAGAGGAAACCTCATTGTTCTCTATAACTACCTGAAGGGAGGTTGTAGAGAGGAGGGTAATGGCCTCTTCTCCCCAGTGACAGGGGACAGGACAAGAGGGAATGGCCACAAGCTCCACCAGGAGAGATTTAGGCTGGACATCAGGAAAAAATTTTTCACAGAAAAAGTCACTGGGCACTGGAACAGACTGCCCAGGGAGGTGGTTGTTTCACTTTCCCTGCAGGTGTTTAAGGCATGGGTGGACAAGGTGCTGAGGGGCATGGTTTAGTGTTTGATAGGAGTGGTTGGACTCGATGATCTGGTGGGTCTCTTCCAACCTGGTTATTCTGTGTCTGAGGGTCCATGTAACTTTACTTTGAATGTATATAGTCTCAGGTGTGTTGTGTTCTGTTAGCTGAGTACTGCTCGCTTTGTACTAGTCTTTCCCAAGGTGGAAGGAAAGCCCCTCCTTCCTCATGAAGTAAAGTCTGCCCTATCCCCAGCAAGAAGTGAGCATGTAACTTCTGCCATGTTGTATGTTGTAGCTTGAGTCTATGCATGAGAAGCCCTGAAGAATACACCTATGTTAAGAGCTTTACTGCTGGAGTGAAAAACAGTTTCTGGGAGTTCTGACTTGATTCAAGTCGCTTATTTTGCTTTCCAAAAGTAATGCACAAACAAGCACTGAATATTTGTTCCTGCAGGTCCATGCTTCTGTACACATGTGAAAGAGAGTTGTCACCTTTTTTTTTTCCCCTCCCTTTTTTTTTCCTCTCTGTTCTTGATTTTTCATTTTTTTTTCCTTCATGTGTTCTCTGAGAAGCAGTCAGACTTCATTCTGCAAAGCTGCATGCTACTGCACTTGCTGCTTCTGTGCCTGAGCTCTGCCATCCTCTGTGCCAGTCAGGCATCATGCATCTCTTTGCTAGAAGCTCCTGGGAGTGGGCAGTTTTTTGTGCCACTAAAATCCATGCACAAAGTGGTGTGATCCCCTAGAGCAGACTGGTAACATGCATTGCCAGTTAGAAAGCCTGGCTTTCCAACATATACAGAAATACTAAATCATCTTGGGTTGGAATGAAGTTTATAACAGTCAGGGCTTGTTTATAATTTCAGTACTTATGTGTGTATATATATATGCAAAGTAGCCTTTTAAAGTGGGGCTTGTACTTCAGCATCATGTTCTTTGGAAACGGGTACAAAGATGAGCAATTGTACAATTCCAGTGAATGAATTCATTTACCTCTTCTTTTTTTAATCAATCTCTACAGAATGGAAGCGAGGAGACACAGAGGAGGGAGAAAGGAAAGAAAGGAAAGCATGGATTAAAGATTTTGAAATAGTTGTGTGTTTGGCTATATAAACCATAAAAATCCCAAGATTTGTCTGCCAAATACAACTCTAATTTAGGAGAATGGCTGAAAATACTGATGTATCAAATAATATTAAGAAAACCATAACTATCCAGAATAGTCTGTGTTTAAGGGGAAGGAGCATAAAAATAACCTTGCTTCCTGATTAACTAAAGTAAATGAGATCTTGGGGATTAAAAATAAAAAAGTTAAAAGACCCCAGAAATCCTCTTAAGTTTTGCTAAAAGTTGTCATGATGCAGTATAGCTCTTAGAATCAAGGTGTTTGCTCTTTTTTCTAAAATTTCACCATTCATACGGAATCATTATCAGATAACTTAGTTAATAGTGAAGGAATCTTGTTTTTAATGTTTTTAACTAATTTCTACTTAATCATGAGCAAAAAATCCTGAGGCAGATGCCATAACCGTGTAGTATGTGCTTCTCTCTCAACTTTGTCATCAAACCAAGAGTGTGGCTGTTCTGTGCATCTATTTGAAAATAAGAGTATGTTGCTGCTGGAGGCATAGCACTGCTGTGAAGTTCAACCACGACTACTTGAAAATTATTATTTCCTGTTTTTGCTTAACAGAGTGGGATAGCAGTGATAATAGTTCCGAAGCAAAAGGAAGCCGAGAAGCGCATTCAGAAACTAATTTTTCATTGAACGAAAGAAGTCCTGTCTTCTCAAGGTAAATCGTTAAATCCTTTAGCATTTGAAAAGCTTCTGTAGAATGAGAAACATTGACAGAAAAGGACTGAAGCTCTGATTATTTTAATTTTTCACTTGGTCTAGGGTTAAAGTTTGTATTTATGTTTATCTAGTAAAGCGTCTTAAAGTTTGGTACACCTTAGAAAATATTTGTGCCACAGCCAAGTATTGTTTTGCAGCTGTTGTTTTCTCATTTTAAGACTCAATTGACATCTCAGTGAACCACAAATTAGCGTGTACAGCTGCTCTCAGTAGGGCTACTCAGGGGCCAGACAATAGGAGTTGTCAGGAGAGGGACAGATATAACACATAAAGTCTTCAAGAAATAAAGTGGTGGGTTTCTTCTCCATGCATCCAAGATGTAAACTAGCTGTAACTGGATAATGCTTTTCATGGGCTTGGGGCACTGGGGGTTTTATATTTGATACTAGTGTATTTATCGCATCTTGCTTGCTTTCACAAGGAGTATATTTAATTAATGGACTTATATGTACCAAAAAGGATGCCGTTTGTTGGGCTTTTTTACCTTAAAAAGTAAGTCGTTTTGTGGGGTTTTTTTTAAATGACATCCATTCTGTTTGGATCCCTGAGCAGTTTTGTGGGATGTTCCTTGTATTCTTTGTCGGCAGGTAGTGGTAATCAAACAGCAGCAATCAAATTAGCGGTCAAGAAGCAGCAGAAAATAGGATATAACACAGCCATCTCATGAAATACTGGCTAGGCTTTAGATCCTTATCTGCTCTTATTAGAACAGCCTGGCAAGTGTGTGCTGCTGCTCCGCCACTCCAGGTCTGAGAACTCCATCCGTAGCACTCAGAAAGAGACTTTAAAGCATTTTAATGTGTTTTTTTTTTAACTCCCATCTGTTTATACAGTGCTGTCTTGCTGTAGCTTTTTTGTTGATGAGGTCATTTTTGAGAAGATACACAATTCCAGTTTTGCAAATATTGTTTTGGGTTGAAAACAGTGTTTCTGTAGTTCAAGTACAGTAAATAAAGACAAGCTGTAATACAATATTTATGAATTATATTCATGCTTTTGTTTAGAATTAATTCTTGTAGAATCATGTTGAAACTCTTTTCTTTTGATTTTTGATGTTCCAAACCCTACTGCCTAATGCTACAAAATGCAAGTGTGCTCCTAGATATGAATTTTTAAAATGCTAAATTTTATCCATTCACTGAAGCACAGAACAGCAGGAGAAGGATCGGGCCCTGAACAACTTGCTTTACAGGATTGCTGTTAAACAAGTGAATAAAATGCCTATATTTTAACAGGAACTTTTATTTTTTAAAAAAGTCTTTTTTTATTTAGAAAAAGTCTCGAAGTTTTTTCCCTCTGAATGTTGCTGTGCTTGATAGTAATGAGTTCAGCAACTTCTGCATTTTTCAGATGCTGTTCCTAAGCTGTACATTTTTTCTGCTGCTGTGTTTTGGGGTTTTATTCAAATTCTTATTTGCAATAGAGTTTAAAATTATTCACTCTGCCCTGTAATTTCATGCCTTTCATGTGCCGATGCACAATGATGCTACTCTAAAAATAATCTATTACAATGGCATAAAGGCAGTTTTTCTAAATGAGTTGAAACCAAAGCTGCCTTCTAAACATGAAGTTTGGTAACAGCCCTTGTGTTTGGACGCTCTGTGGAGACAGAGAGTAGCAAAAGCAGTGAGAAAGAGGGAGAAAGGGAAGGGGTGTCCGGCTGCTTGCTTGCGGCCAGAACGCAGTGCAATTTCTTTGCCGCTCGCATTTAAGCGCTCCACTTACTGCAGTCACTTCTCGGGCTTTATTGCTTTTACAAGTGGTCTCGAAACCCACTACTTGAGAATAAACATAACTGTGTAGCGCTGCCGTGGTACTTTTTATAAATTCTTCTTTGCTCCGTTTTGTCACTGAGCTGATGAGTGACCTCGCTAAAGACCCTGCTGGACCTAAATAAAAAAAATGGCTTCCTCTGATGTCCTCCAGACAATAATTATGATGTGCCAGTTAAGCCCAAACTACAGCTGAGGGATTTTACTTTAAAGCAGAGGCTCGGGCGCAAAAATGCATTTATAGCTCTTTGTCTGGCACCTCATTATGTGTGGGCCTGATTCATTAAGTAATTGGTTTGCAGTTGTTTACATGAGTATTAAGGCTTTCTATTCAGCAGCCTTTGAGAGATACATTGTGTAAATGTTGCATGTTATGAATGCCGAATGAGGGGCAGGGGACCGGTCCTATTGGCTAAACACTGCGCTCTGTTGAAAAGCAAGAGAAAGAGATTGGGTGCTGCTTTGCATAGCAATGACTTTCTTAATAAGCTTTACAGATTAATACACACAAGCTATAAAAGATGCAAAGAGATACTCTTAGCACATTTATACATGCTCATTTCACTATTATGGTACTGGAGACGGGAAGAATTGAGGGCTTTCATATTCGGTTTTTCAGTGCATGTCTTCAGTGCATGAGACTTAATAGAATCCAATGTTTATTGTATTATAAATCACGGGGAAGTAGGCAGATCTGCAACAGTTTATTATTAAAGATTCTTTCAATGTAAATCTTTTTCTGCCATTGTATTTCCTACAGCAAAATCATTTTGTGGTTGAGTGGGGATGAAAGGCATAATGTACGAAGGAGTGAGTCTTAATAGGAAGCTGCTCTCCGAGTAAAGACCACTTGTTCCCTTTTGTTCAGAGGTGCATGCCAGAGCTTCCTCTTCTCCCACAAATACTGTCCTGCTCTACATGTAGCTATAAAACTACTTTTCCATGGCTTCATTTACTTTACCAAGGGAATACTTACATGCATGTAATACAACTTTCATTTGAAGAGTTAGCGTTTTGCAGCAGAAAAAAAAGTATGTTATATTATACAATTACTTGTGAAGGGGAAAGGTATCAGAAGTCAGGACTGAATCTCTCTGCGAGAGTGGGCGGCAAGCGATGTGTGTGGCATTTCGTGGTCCTGTAGCAATGGATGCAGCCAGTGGAGGTCACTAGCTTTCTGGGTAATTCTGAATTTTTGATGCAAGCAGTTCATTTTTCTTTTGCTTGTTTGCGCTGTCTTGTTTCAAAACAATCTGGATATTAGAGGTGCATTATCATCTGAGATCCAAATAACAATTTTAATTTGTTGGGACATAAACACGGTGTGAAGTATTTTAAACTTTGATTAATCTGTCTTCTGGAAGTAATCTGGTCTGGTCTCTGAAGGCTGTTTTTCAGTCAAAAGCCGCCTTTACCAAACACAGATGTAATGATATGCAAATAAAAGTTGGCAGATTATAATTCATCCTCTTGATTATTCTCAGGGGGGATGTTTTTACCCTAAGCCTGTGGCTTGCGGGGCGCGACGAGGTGGGCTGGCCGTCGGGGGGCACTCTGGTTCTGTGCATCCCCCCTCATCCCTCTACGTCCCACCACCCCTGCATCCCTGCACCCGCACCTTCAAAACTAGCCCTGACATTGCTTCACTGACTTCGGGTTGAAACCCCCTGGGTTATTCAGGACTCTGAGGAGAGAATCCAAGAGTTTGGGGCTGGGAGAGTTCAGGAGATGCGTTTGCCAGGAAATCCAGGGGAAGTGGTATAGAGGGTTTCCAGACTTCTGAGAGAAATGAGAAGCCAGCCCATATCCAATTGTTTTATGCTTCTGCTGTGCTTTCAGTTCTCAGATCACTTTTGTACAAAGCTGACTGTAAATTCAAACACACTTTTCTGACATTATAGGTATTTCTGTGAGCCTTGCTTCCAAAATCTTAGCAGCCAGCTATTGCAGAAATAGTAGCATTGCAGCAGCGATGCTCTGTGGATCTTGGTGAGTAATGGTCTATGGGGACAGGCAACAGCATCTATCTCAATACATCGTCTTTGTAGTACATAGGAAATAGAGTTTATTTTTGTGGCGATGCCCTATGCACTTCCAACACAGCTTCATCACAGCGCCGTGATGCAGTCTTATTGTTAGAGGTTTCTCTAGGCAAGAATGTATTTTTTTTCCTTCAGTGTGGTGTGTCTAAATGGAGAACAATCTTAAATGTAGCTCGATAGTGATCTTTGTATCCTAAGATAAAGGTCATGCTATTTACAGTGCAATTACTTAAATTCTGTATTATTACTCACGTTCTGGCATGATGAATAGATTGGTTGGTCCGTGCTGACTTTCCAGGGTGGGGAATACTGGGGTGATGCCCAATTTCTAGTAAAGGATCAGCAGAAAATGACAGAGCTGTTGGGCTTCTGCAGGAACTGGCAGAAAAGTGTATGATCATGGAGGTACCCAGCTGAGAGCATCACATCAGAGGCGCTGCCACACAGCAGCCAGGCTTGCTTACTGCCAACAGGCTTGTAGATGCTGTCAAAAAATGATTTTTAAAGATGGATCTGCAACTTCATATCCTCACATATTGCTGGGGGGAAGCTTCATCTCCTCTCTTGCTGAGGGTTAATAAGCACCACCTTGCGAAAAAGAACCCCTCATCTTATTTTCCATGGCATGCTGCCTCCACAGTGCATTTGTGAGACAGAGGTGCACAGGCTTCGAGCTTCTGACAAGATGAGCCGGAGTATCAATGTTCCTGAGGCTACTGCACTCTGTGTTTTGTTTTGTTTTCTGATAGAACTTGGCATTGGGGTGATGTTTTTTTTCTCTTGGTAGCTAGGTGGTTTTTGTTAGTTTGGTGTTTTTTTTTCCTCCTGGTGTTTGGGTAGTTTTCTTTGTGTGTTAGTTTTCTTGGGGTTTTTCGATTTTTTGGGGTTTTTGGCGATTGGTTGTTTCTTTTTTTTTTCCATGGTGTTTGGGTGTCTTTTGTTGCTTGACACTAAAACACAGACAGAGGTTCAACAAGTGCTTTAGCAAAAAGATACTCTGGATGAAGTAAACATTTTCTGCTGGTTTTCAGTGAGCCACCTCTATTAATTTTGTTCTTGTTGGCCTGGTATTTTCCTCTTAATATTAATTTTATGTACAGAGGGAAATATATTTTCTTGGAGCTTTTTCATTTCTTATTGTTGCAGCATCTTCAATACAAAAAGCCCATTTCATCAGAGTAAAGGAGAGATTAAAAGGCCCTTTGAAGTTAAACTGTTTTGGGTTTTTTCTTTGTTAGAGCCTGGGTTCAGTTTGGAATTATTTTAGGAGAGAAGCAAATGTGTAAATGGATATCGAAGGGTCATGACGAGGGATTAGTTGAAGCAGGGAAATTGGCCTTCCTTCATTTATACTCCTAAAATTTCTCTGCGGAGGTCTGTGTGGTTATTGTATGCATAGTACGACCGATGATAACTTTCATGATTGAATTTGCCGATTTCTAAACACAAATGTCTTGCAGTATAGAGGCCTTCTTACATCTCATGAGCCTTGACTAACACTTTGGGCATAATTCGAGAGTTTTATCCCCTGTTGCAAAGGTATCTTGCAGCATTTTCTAGGGCTGGTTTGGCAGAGCGGCGATTTCCAGTCTGGCCTTTCTGATGTCCTCACTCCATTTTCCCCGTCTCCCCAGGCATTTCTCTGTGCTGACAGCTTTTGTGCCCAGCCTCTGCTGACACCCTATTCTCCACCTCTTTCTTTCACTGCAGTGTCATACTAATGCCCGGCTCCTGAGGTGCAGTGTTACGGCTGTGTGCTGTCTGGGAGTTTTGGTAGAACACAAGCGTCTCTTTCCTTCTCCCGTCAGCACTGACCTTTTTCTTCATGGGAAGCTGGGTCAGAAGAGAGAAGGTTTCTAGACCTTCCTACAACCATGGTGGTCTTTCTCCACCATAACTTCTCCCAAGTAACAGGTGATAGGATGAGAGGAAATGGCCTCAAGTTGTGTCTGGGGAGGTTTAGACTGGGTATTAGGAAAAAAACCTTTACAAGAAGAGTGGTGAAGCATTGAACAGGCTGCCCAGGGAAGTGGTGGAGTCTTCTTCCTTGGAGGTGTTAAAAAAAATATATAGACATGGCACTTTGGGACAAAGTTTAGTAGCTGGAGTGGTGTTGGGCTGATGGTTGGACTTGATGATATTAGAGGTCTTTTCCAACCTCAATGATTCTTTGATTCCGTGAATCTATGATTATGTGAATTCTGTGAATCATAGAATAGATAGACTCTGTTTTCCATGAGACCGCTGGCCTTCAGCTGGAACACCTTGTAGTGCTTTGAGTTGTGCAAGAGGACCAATCTGCCCAAGACTCGGGCAGTCCTCCACTGTTGGTCCCAAGCTTCATGTTGAACATGGTGTTCCTTGGCACAGCATAGGCTCTGGGACAGAATGACCAACCATCCTGTGCTTGATCTGGGCTTGAACTGCAGAGACAAGTGGAGGGACCTAGGGACCTCCTCACATGGCAGAAAAGAAGGCCCCATGCACCTCCCTTCTTGACGATGGCAGACAAAGCAGCAGGCACTGGAAGTGGTAGCTGCCAGCCACCTGATCTTGTTTGACTGAACTACTTGAAGATAAAATGGTTCTTGTGCAGTCTGCCGCAGAAGTCACCTCTCAATTTGTAGCTCAGCAACAAGTGGTTTCTTGCTGTACACCAGGGGAAAACCGACACAGCCATCAGAGTTGCAGCCTCTTGAGCACATTTTTACAGGCTGAGCCTGGGATACTTGGAGCACCTCCTGGGAAATGCTGAGGGTCGTGAAATCTTACCAAAGTGAACAAGAGTTAAGGGCGTTCAGCATGTTGCAGGACTCAACCCAGCAGCTCTAATGGAAAGTACTTCCTGGAAATACTGTTAAGTAAATGCATTTGAAGGAGAAATTAAAGTGAGATGCAGCATAGGGTTTGTCTCTGAATAAAACGGAAAGGCACTTGGATGGCACACTAACAAAACATCAGGGAAACATTTGAAGGCCAACATGCTGAAGCTTATAACCTAAAGAATTAGTAAGTTAATAATTAGTTATGTCGCTCTTAAATACTCAGCTAGTACTGTTAGTTTTTACTAGTGCTTAAGCCTCAGATTGGTGTCTTGGTTGAACTTTGGCTATGTTTAATATTCTGTTTCTGGGATTTTTTGAATATCTGTGAAGAGGGAGTGCTGATGGCAATCATAGTTTGTAGAAAAGGAATATTATTTAAATAGTGTGAGCTTTCTCTTATTTAAAAGGAGAAGTTTCTGTACCATCAGTAGCTGTAACATACTGCAGCTTCCTCCTGCTCTAGGTTTAGCTTTCCAGCTGCAATCACCAGTTCTTACCGAATACAGTGATACAAGACAAGCAGTGAATCATCTCAGCTTCCTTTTTTGTGTGTGTTTCTATCACAAATGCCTCCACAATAGCAGTTAGAATATGTTTAACTCCCCACTTAAAGCGATTATGTATTAGCTACCACATCTTTAGCAAAATGCAGCAAATTGTATGAAATTTTTGACATCTGATTGAGTCCTGTTTTGACTGTGACAACGGCTTCAAATTGCAGCTTGACATTAGCTTATATTTTACTAGTTCACGCAGTAATGTCACAAATATCTCCTATTTGGTCTTCCTGATTAAAATCAGCTGAAGCTTTATTTTTAGAGCTTATTGCAGGACTGTTAATATAACAGTTAATTCTCCTACATCATTGCCCCTATGTGATTATTTCACAGCACCAACACAATACACACGCTGCACACAAAAGATCAAAATGATTCCAGCTTGTTTGAGAGATTCAAAAGGGCCTGTGATGCTCTAGGCACAAGAGCAGTCATTTAACAGAACAGAATCGCAACTGCATATACATCAAGGTAGATCAAAGGCAGCTGGGAGATTGCACATTTACATAGGGATGTGGATGATGCTATGGGAACCCAGTCACTGGGCAAGAGGAGTCCACTGGCAGGAAGGGGAATAAGGAAGTTCAGTGAGCAGCAGTGGGGGGTGCTTTTATTTTTGTTTGGATTTTTTCTTTACTTTCTTTGCTTTATCTGAAAGGCCTCGAAAGATAGACGGAGCTCTCATCCTTTGTGCTCTGAATTCACTATGGGTGTAAATGGGCGTTGTGACCAAGGAATGACTCCAGTTCACGCTGCTTGAACATCTGGACCAGTGTCCCTCCTGCATGTTAATTTCTCTACCTTTTAGAAGACATAAACGTTGAGAAACCATTGATGAAATAACTACTTTTTTTAAAAAAAACCTACAGAAATTACTGATTTCTTTTTAAACCATCTCACAGTTGTTTGGGGTTTTTTTAAAATAAGTCAACTTTTTAAAATAAGTCAACATTCTTTTAATTTTGTGACAATGTGCTGATTATTTAAAATCTTTCTCTTTTACAGGACTGGGACAAGGAAGGGAGCAGCAGCTGCTATAAAATCCAAAGGTAAGCAAACAGTGTTATGTTATTTAAAATGGATGTCTTTCTAAGTGTAACTTATATTGAAGAAAATCTTTAAGGACAACTCCATGGAACTGTATGAGGTATGAGCATAAGAAGATAGGAAAATGTGGAATTTACTTGTCTCAACACAGGAATCAGCAAATAGCTGACAATTGACCGATTCTGGATCACAGAGGACATGTTTCCTAGTGAATATGGTGTGGAAGTAGTAGTGATATTTGCTCCAGGGTTTAAATCCAGCAGTAATGAGTGGTAGGTAGGAGAAAGCCTAGAGAAGGTAAAAACTGACATTGCCTTGATCCTCTCTTTAAAATGTGGGTTGCAGGAGTGGGTGGGCACAGTTACTGAAGGTGGGCACACAAAGGTGCCTGTGCACCCATCTGTGTGCATCTGGAACAATTTTTTTCCCATGAGTAAGGAGACTTTCTTTTAAATTGGTGTTTGGGCCCTGCATGTTTTCCTTCTTCCTTGCATTTCATTTTTTCGCTTTTAATGATTGTAACAACCACTGGTGTCTGAAGCCAGCTCTGATCAAACCTCACATAAGTGCTGGGAGCAAGGAGCTTTACCTGGCATTCAGCCTAAGGCACTATGCAGTCCTGAATGGTACAGAACTGATTTGAGAGGTGTGGCACCCAAGCTGACCTAAGAATACCATAAATGATGGCTCCTTTGGTACCACTTGAAAGGCCTCTCTCACATCCCCAGCTTGTTTCCTTCTCCTGTGGAAAGTTTCATTTTTTGGAGCCTTTGAGTGTGTTCAGCCTCTTCCTGCATGTTCTGCTTGGGAGTGAGCGCAGGGTGCGGCTGGTGCCGCTCTGATGTTCCCTGCTGAGTGCAAACGTGCGTTCCAGGGGGCCAGGGATATAGGATGAAAGATGCAGCTGCTGCATTTGTAGATAAGGTGTTTATATAGCTTGTGCCATCAAAAGCACTGAACTCATTAACAGTGCCTTAGTCACACACAAGCTGAAATTTCTGTATGAAGTGTGACAGCTTTCCCCTCTCCTGTTGCCTAAATCCCTGTTTCTGAGTCTTTTGCCTCATTTGGGGCATCGCAGCTATTACCACTGATGGACAAGCAGCAGCCTTCTGGAATGAGTTAGGAACAAACAGAAAGCACAGCTCTGTAAATGACTATGGGCTTCACTTACACTTCCCCTTGTGCCACGTTTTTTCATGGGTCAAATGAATTTATGTATTGAGGAACCTCCTGGGCACACCGAATTTAAAAAGTATTGTTTTTAGTTCAGTGAATTTATTCACTTAGGCCCAGAGCTGTTTGTTAATACCATGTGGGTTTTTTTAAGTTAATCTTGCCTGTATTTGATCTATCTTAAAGTGGGTGATTTTTCATTTGTGGCGTCATTGCCATTTTTATGCCAACTCTGTGATGTCATGGTTCAATTGTGACTTCAAGGGTAGAGTAGAGAGAGAGAGAGATTGAAAGTGGAACATAATAGACAAAGCTGTGATTCAGGCAGCAGCTGGTCAAGTAAATTGCTTGGAGTGGAAATGTTCTCTCCAGCTACCTTGAGGAACAATGAAGTGGGACCTCTGAATGAGCCCACTGTTTGGCCACAGCAGCTCCATTATCAGAGACAACAACATGTTGATAGCAAGCTGTATCCAGAACACACACCTAGGTCTTGTGGTCTTCAAAACTCTGACCTTCTCCATAAGCCATGGCATCTCTCTGCCTCCAGAGAGCTGTAAAAGATCAAGTCTGTGACATAAGACCTTTTCCATGTTTATGTTATTCAAAATTCTTGTTTTCTTCTCACCCTCAGCTTTCTGGGGCGAATCTGATGACAGCAGCTCTGAGATTGAGGCTGCTTTGCGCCCACAAACTCACAACACAGAGGCAGATGAATTTGATGACTTCTATGATTAATATTGCCCCTGCTCGCTTTTGGGAAGAAATAAACAATATCATCTTGTACATACTGAGAGTCCCGGTGCCTGAAGTGCAGTCCATCACTTCATCATCAAAGGCAATTTAAATACAAAATAAATATTGCTTGTTACTATACATGGCCTCCTTGTAGATGTGCTTTCTCTTAACCGCTAAGTGTTTTCCTGATCTGACTGCAGTCCCACCCCATAAGACTGACCTTTTTTGTGATACATTTGGTTTTGGGGAATAAATGAAGATCTGTCCTGAGATTTCCACTTGCTCCGAGATGCTTGCGCAGGGCTCATCTCTGAGCACCATCACCTCAAGGGGTGGGAGCTGTCTGTAAAACAAGAACCTCCTCAGTGAGGGAGCTGGGTCACTCTGTGAAGGGCCTTGTCTCTTTCTTTCCTGGGACTGGGAGCCACTTGTCTGCAGTCACCTGCTCACACTGAGCACCCACTGCCTGCAGGAAAGGTGCAGGACAAAGCCACGTGGCAGAAATGCCGAGGCTGTTAGAGGTGAGGCATTTATTTGGAGCGATGGGGAACTGACAGCACTGTGTAATAGACAAATCAGCCTGGCCTCTCAATGCTCTTCAGCAGGGATGCTTCCTCCAACAGCCCAGCCACTGCTTTTGTGGCACTGTGAATGCAAAGACCATCCTCTTCTGAGAGTGGTGTGCATTCTGATATTTCAACTACAGAGCTAGATGTGGGTTTGACAAAAGACAGCAAGCATTCTGGGTATGCATACATATGCTACTAGGGGCGGGCTGGCATGTTTGATCTTTATCTTCTGCAACAGATCAAGAAGAAATGCATAAAATGTACATTTATAATTCAGCACATTTTGGAATAGAATGGTATTTACATGTGGTGAGCTCCAGTGATTTCTCTGCTTTTGCTTGCTTTGTAAAATCAATGCTAGCATTGCTGTGTGGACATCACAGTAATTGGATGACTCTAGGAGCTTCATACATTTTTAATTTTCCTCTTTTAATTCCTTTTATCTAAAATTAAGTTCATTAAACATGAGATTTTCTTTCGAAAGGAGAAACCAGGGGACATATTAAAAAAACCCAAAACCTGTTCATAATTATGATAAGTTCAAAAGCAAAAAACAGCACCCCAATTAAACTCCACTGCAAAGCAGTACAGTGTCTTTGAATGCAGGCACCAATTGGTGGGTCCAGCCCATCAAACCCAACTTTAAAATTGTAAAAATATTCAGCTTCATAAAAAGAGCATGTAGGTCTGAGACAAGCCTGAGAATATGAAATGAAGTCTTGCAGAAGGCTTGAAAATGAGCAGAAACCCTTAGTATAGATGTTTGCTGGCTTGCTTTGAATCCTGTGGCTTTTGGTTTGACGTTGCCAATGGTGCAGCGTTGAATGTTCCAACAACTGGAAAAACAGCTGCACGAAGGACGGAGCTGGGTGAATATAGGGCCAAGGCTGATGCCATGTGAAACAGCTGGGTTCAACTGAAGCTCTGCTTTACTGAAGACTTCAACATCCTCTCTAATTGTACCAGGGTTTCTGTGCCTGCTTGGCCACAGGCTACTTTTCACAAAGGTTCCTATGATCTCTCCCTTCAGAGGCTGGCTGGCTGATGCAGCCTGGGCCAGCAAGGATCCCTTCTCCACATCCAGTGGGACCAGTACCCCACTAAAAGGGATGGACAAGTTAGTTGGTTGTGGGATAGGAGGTATGTAGAGAGCAGGAGGAGAGGAGAAAGCAGCCCACGGGCACACAGGAGGTCTCCTGATTCCCATGCGCCAGAAGATGGTGTGAGCCGTGCCATGCTTCTGGAGAGGGTAGCACAGCTCCCAGCTTCTCATTGTTATGGCCCCAGTGTGGAGCGGAGCAGGACAATCCCCTCCCTCGGCTGGCGGGTGATGCCGTGCTGGATGCAGCCTAGGGCATGGTTGCCTTCTTGGCTGCCAGGGGGCACTGATAAGGGTTTGCATCAATCGAAAGAGGCCTCTTGGTGCTCTTGAGGTGAACCGAGAACTCGTCCAGGTTGGGATTGGAGACTGCTTTGAACTCTGCCCACGAGGTGAGCTGGGAGCTGGATGGAATTGCTGCTCTTTCATCCCAGAGTCCTCAGCCACGTCTAATGCTGGTGAGTGGCAGCACGTGGTCCTGGTGTCCAGAGCCAGCGCACTGAGTGATTCTCTCCCTGTCCATGACCAGGTGTTTTCCTGTTCTTGTAACAGGGATCTTCGCCATGAGGTGACAAGATGGGACTGGCATGGGCTCCCTCCTGCTCACCACAGAGGTGATTGAACGGGAGATGAGCTCCCAGATCTGGGTCATTAATGCTGGAATAACAAGAGGATCATAGAAGAGCTCACAGCCTGCACTGCAGCCTGGCCGTCACGGGGCTCAGTTCACCATGTCTCTGGTTTTCTTTCAGCTTGAAGCAGCTCCTGTCCTGGGCCAAAGCCTGTCTGTGCACGTGGCACAGGGAGCTCTTTCCCAGCAGTGCTGTCCCCTTTCGAGAAGAGCTGCCTGTGGGGCAGGAGATCAGTGAGCATGGCCTGGAGTTGAGTGTTGGCCACGTTCTCCATGCCTGCTTGGTCCCTCAGTGCCTCCAGGGTGGAAGATGCTGCCTTGGCTGCTGCTCTGGTGCCTTCAAGGGGAGGAGGCGGCTGGGCAAGAGCCCCCAGTGCTGAGCTCTTGGAGAGGGAGAGAGGAGAATAAAGACCTGGAATAGCCCAAGCTCTGGCTGGTTTTAGTGATGTTGGAGCTGTGCACTGGCTTGAATTTTGTAGCTGGGCCTGGGGACTGCACCCCATTTGTCTCGTCCCGTTGTGGGCAGGAGGAGTGCGAGTGGCTCAGCTGGGCAGACAGCGTGGGAAAGCAAGTGCTGCCGGGCCTGCCAGGGCCTGGAGCGACTTGGGCACCATCATCTGTGCTCAAAGAAAGAACCGTCAGGAGCAGAGGGAGTGGAGTGTGTGGAGAGAAGAGGAAGAGCTGCCCCAGGCCCTAGGGGTGCTGCTGCAGTGCAGGGGACACGGGGAGAGCTCAGCTGAGAAGAAGCTGGGCCCGTTGGCAAAGAGCAAGCGTAGAGGATCTCCTGTGAGATGGTGCAGGAGATGTGGTGGGCAGCGACTGCACTGGTGGTGTTCTTGTAGGAGGGAATAGAAAAGGGATTGTGGGGAAAGGGGGACTTGGACATTTGTGGGAACAGTGGCATCAAGAGCTGGGACAGAAGCAACCGGGAAGAATGGACAAGATTTGCCGAGCAGGAGAGCGGCCCCCGACTGAAATCCAAGGGCAGGGCAGTTTCCCGAGCAGGACGTTTCTGCTGGACAGAGCTCCTTTTTCCCCGTGTGTGAATTCCTGGTGAGGAGGAGCCCTAAATGCTTCCCCCTCGGTGGCTGCACAGCTGGGCCCTGGAGAGAGAGGAGCTGAGCAGCCCCGTTGGAGACAGCCAGCACAGCTTCCCCACGGGCACCGCGGGCCTGGCTGCTGGAGTGGCCTCGCACGGCAGAGCGAGTGCCCGAGCGGGCAAGGGCAGATCTGCGCTGTCACCTGCCTGGGCTGGGGGGAGGCCTTTGCTATGATGCCCCCATTGTTCCATGAGCCCTGTGCCCTCCTGCCATGGGGCAGCCCGGAGGAGCTGCTTGTGGGGCTGCAGTGGGGACGCGATGGGGTGGTGGGGAGCAGCCAGAGCCCCCTGCCAGAGCCCAGGCTGGGAGAGTGGTGGCCAGGGTTGGGGAGGTCAGTGGTGCTTTGGGCATGGGGCCATGTCCGTGAGTCCTGCAGGGCCGTGTCTGTCCTGGCTCCCTCACCGAAGGGCTGCTTGCCGTAGGGCAGGGGCCAGGGGAGTCCCCGTCCCCCCCAGGATTGCCTGCCCAGCTGGTGGTGGCTGAGCCCTGGGGGTGGCTCTGTGCCCTTCGGGGCTTGGGGGATGCAATGTGGGGCTGGGTGAGGCTTTTGCCCCTCTGGTGAGCTGTGACCTGGTGCCCCTGCACTCCCTGCCCACCCCAAGAAGATACAGAACCGGTCTAGAAAATGGCTTTTAATGAAATTACAGGAACAAAACAGTTTCTGAAAATATTTCAAGTACTCCCTCATCAACACTCACCCACCACAAACAACGGCAACTCCCCAAACAACAGCAACTCTCCAAATAACAAGAAACCCCCAAGCAACAACAACTCTCTAAACAACGAGAACATTGAAACAACTCCCCAAAAAACTGGAACACTTGAAATAAACGCCCACTCCTCACCCCGTAACAAATAACCTGAATACCTCTCCCATCCCCCAAACAAGCCGTTGCTGCCCCAGCTCCAATGCCCCTCCTGCCCCAGCTCCACCTGCCAGAGCCCTGCGCTGCTCCTGACATCCCGGTAACAGGGGATGTTCTGCCCCAGGATGCTGCCCTCGTCCATGGGGACACCAGAACCCAGCGAGATGGTATTGCTGGGGTGGTGTCCTACTCCATAGGCACATCAGTGGCAACAGGGACATCTGTGCTCACGGAGATGTCCAAGAGTGGGGTGGCATCTCCCTCCATCTGGACATCAGTGGTGATGGAGATGTCTAAGATGGAGGGAGGATCCACCTCCATGGGCACAGACGTGTCCTGAGCGCCACCAATGCCCATGGGTGCCCCCAGGGCCTTGGCCTGGCAGTACCAGGGCCCCCAGAGCAGCAGTTGCCCATGGGGGGCCCCTGGTTTTGCCCTGGCCCTGGGGAACAGCCAGATGGGAGCCCAGAGGACAGTGCCTGGGGGAGCAGCGAGGTGGTGGTCCATGGCAATGGTGGCTTGGCTGGTCAGGGCTCTGGTCCTCTTCTTGCTCTGACGGTGGAAGGCGCAGGAGGAAGCCACTTGCTGAGCTGGACAGGAGAGAGAGAGCTGGGCTGGGCTGGGGGCTGAGGGGAGTCTGGTGGGCCCCCTGCTGAGGTGCACCCCAGCCCTGCCATACCCCTGCTGTGCTGCGGGGCAGTGGGGAGCCTGCGGCAGGGAGCATCCCTCGGGCAGGAGTGCCAAGGGGCAAGGGCAGCCGGGGATGCTGTACCTGCTGGGGGTGCCCAGGGGGCCGGGAATGGTGCTGCTCGTGCCCGGGTATTGAGGGGCTTGGCTGAGCCTGAAAGAGAGCTATGAGTGAGTGCTGGCGCTGCCACCCCGAGCTGGGGCAGGAGGGCACAGGAGGGGGCTGAGGAGGAAGAGGGAGAGGGACAGGGGAGGAAGGGCTGTGCATTTGCCCCAGGGTGTCCCTGAGTGCGGGGTCGGGGACAGTCCTTGCCTCAGGCAGAGAAGGCTAAAGGGGACAGGAACCATTTTGGGAGCTGGTGAGGGTCTCTGTGAGCCCTGGGAACGCTGCGAGGGTGCCCAGGGCTGGCAGCACGGGGACTGGCTCTGATCTCCTGCGTGGCCAAGCCCCGACTGTTGGGCAGTTGCTGCTCTGGCCATTTCTGTTTGAGCGTTGCCTGGGATGAATGTTGGGGCTCCCAGGGTTCTGCACCTGATGACAGCTCTGCTCAGGGAGAGCAATGGTTCCCACCAGAGTTCAGAGTCCCACTCGGGGCACCATGGAAACCCATTTCGAGTGGTGTCCCAGTATGGGACCACTGGAACCAGTATGATTTGATCTCTTCCCCTGTGACAAACAGCATGGCCTGTAGTGACAGGAAAAGGGGCAACAGGTGTTGGGGACAGCACAGTCCCTGTCAGCACCTTCTTCGGAGGAGTTTAAGCTGCTCTTGTACTGGGGAGTGAGCTCCGGTGTCATCAGGACTCTGGGCATGGCGACACTGCCAGGACGGTGCTGGTCGATCCCCACTGCCCCCACGGAGAGAGCCAAGTGCCTCTCAGCCTTCTCCAGCAGCCCCTGCTGAGAGGACACTGTGTTACTGGCTGGAATCCCCATGGGGTCCCTGACGCATTGGACCTGGAGGGCAGCAGATTTGCCAAGGGTGACATCCTGGTGTTGGGGCATGTTATGGCCTGGGAGGCTGCCCTCATCCACAGGGACATCAGTGCCCAGAGAGACAATAATGTCTGGGAGTGCATCCTATTCCGTGGGCACATCAGTGTCCACAGACTTGTCCAGGGTTGGAAGGGGGTCTTCTTCCATCGGGACATCCATGGTGACGGAGATCCCAGACTAGGATTGTGTCCACCTCCATGGGCACAGCTGTGTTGGGAGGTGCTGCCTCTGTCAATGGCAAATGGATGTGAAAGGCTGGGAGGCTGTTCTCATGGTGCTGACGGAGATGTCAACAGCTTGCAGGGCGTCCTCTTCCATGGGGACATTGTGTTGATGGAGGTGTCCCAGGCTGTCAGGGTGTCCACTTCCATGGGGACATTGATGATCACAAAGATATCCCAGGTGGGAAGGCATCGTCTTTCATGGGGACCTGACATGGGGCACTGACAGTGATGCCCCAGGCTGGTAGGATGTCCTCTTCAGTGGGGACAGAGTGCCCACAGAGATGTCCCAGGGTGAGCTGGTGTCCACCTCCATGGGCACAGGTGTGTCCTGGGTGCTGCCCCTGCCCAGGGGTTTCCCCAAGGACTTGGCCTGACAATACCAGGACCCCAGGAGCAGCGGTTGCCCATGGGAGGCCCCTCGGTCTGCCCTGGCCCAGGGGAGCAGCCAGGTGGTGGCCCACGGTGAAGGTGGCAGCCAGAGGCTGAGCTCTGCTCCTGACAGTTTCTCGCTAAGTCCAAGAAGACATCTGACCACCCCATCTCCCTCCAGTCCTTCTCTGTTTGTACCCAGCAGGTCAGGCAAGGCCCCTCCCCTGGTCAGCTCCCTTACCAGCTCTCTTGGGAAGTTCTCTTCCACACTCTTCAGGAACCTCCTGGTCCGGTTCCTCTCGTCTGTGTTTCCAGCAAATGTCCTGTAAGATGAAGGCCCTCCAGGAGAAGAAGGGATTGGGAGACTTTTGCCACCCACTTGGGCAATGCTTTGTCAACCTCTTCCTGCTGGTCAGGAGGTCAATGCAGACTCTCAGCAGGGAGAAAACTGGGGACACCCCCTCAAGGGATTTGGTGGGGGAGAAAACTGGGGACACCGCCCCCTCCCCGAGGGGTTTGGGAGGGTAAAAGGGAGGCAAAAAGGTTCCAGGGCAGGGAATGAGGCCCCCAGCCCCCTTAAAAAGTGATGGAGGGTTAATGACTGGCATCCTCCCCGACATCCACATTGGGAATGGAAAATGGGGGGCCCTCTCCGAAAAAAAAGCCCCCCCCAACCCCAGCGTGGCTGGGAGGGGCTTTTACCTCCCTCTCCTCAAAGCAGGAGCCCCCCCTCTATAAAGCTGCTCCCCCCCCCAAAAAAACTGCTGGTGATGGCACTGCAAAGCTAGGGGGGGTGTCATTAAAGAAGTGGAGCTGGGGTGGGGACATGGGCATCCCCCAGAGATGCCACCTTGGCCAAACCCAACCAGTGCCATATACGGGGGGTTTTGCAGGGGCTCCAGCGAGGCAGGAGGACCTGGGGGGTTGAGAAAAAGAGGGAGAAAAGGGAGGTTTTGGTGGGGTCGAAGTGGCATCTCACTGGGTTCAGCAGGAGCAGCGTTGGCAGGAGGAGCCTGGGGCATCCTGCGGTTGGTGGACCTGCTGCAGCAAGTTGACATTGTACTGGACCCCCCAGGCCATGTTGTCCACGTCGAGCTTGCCTGCGGGGAGAAAACAGGATCTTCCATCCTCAGGATCCAAATAACCACCCCAGAAGATCCAAAATCTCCAGCCCTGAGATCCAAAACCTTCTCCAGGATCTCAACCTCTCCAACCTCAGGCTTCAACCCCTCTCCCTCATCCCAACAAAACTGATCCGGCGTGGTCGTGCCTGATCCAATCATGTCCAGGATGGTCCAGGCACATATGCAGAATGCCTCTTCCATGTTCTGCCCCGTCATGGCACTGGTTTCCAAGAACAAGAGCCCTGGGAAGCACAACCACCTCATTAATTCCCACCATCATTAATCCTTAATTAAAAGCAACATTTCTCCCTTCTGTCTCACTGTTTTCCCATGCAAAGTATGCAGCTTCCAAGAAGGTCACTTCCCGATGGGCATTTAAATCCTTCTTGTTCCCTCAGAGGATGATGACAACGTTGGGGCTGGTGAGTGTACGGACATCCGTCAAACAGTCGGTCAATGCGTTGTACGTCTCCCGGCTAGAATTGGGGGAAAAAAGGAGGGATTGAGCCCTGATTTTTCCCAATTCCAAAGGATTTTGGGGATTTATGGACCCACCTGGTGATGTTGTAGAGAAGCAACACACTGGCTGCGCCTCAGGAGTAGGTGAGAAGGGTCTGGAGACCCAATTCTAGGAGGAGCAGCTGAGGGAGCTCCTTCGTGGAAAGGGTGGTGAAACTGAGGAAGAGGCTGCCCAGGGAGGTGGCGGACTCTCCATTAATGGAGGGGTTCAAAAGCCGGGGAGACGAGATGCTCAGAGATGGTTTAGAGGTGGACAGGGATGGCTGGACTTGATCATCTCCAGGCTCTTTTCCAACCAAGCCATTCCCAGTTTCCATAGGTTCCATTTTGAACAATAAGAGAAGCCCAAAAGGCATTGGACACCGCCGGGAAGGATTTGGTTTGTCCCTACCTGTGTTGCTCTTCACCAAGTGTGTCCCAGATCTGGAGCTCCACCATCTTTTCACCAACGCTGACCAACTTAGAGCAAACTCCCATCCTGACCTTGCGGCTGCAATCCTGTTTGACTGCAGAAAAAACGAGATGGAGGAAGAAAGGATTGCAAAATCCCCCAGTTTCCTTCAAACACCACAAAAGTGCCTCAAAAATGCCCCAAAATGATCCAAAAATACCCCCAAACCACCTCAAATTGCCATCAAACACCCCAAAATGCTCTCAAAACGCCGTAAAATTCCCTCAAACACCAAAAATTTCCCCAAATTCCCACAAATAACCACAAAAGTGCCCCCAAAACCATCAAAATGCCCCCAAATGCCCCGTTTACACTTGTGGATGAACTGGTACAGCAGGCTGGATTTCCCGTTGCTCGCGCTCCCAATCATAATGAATTTGAAGAGGAGAAAAAGGGGAAAAAAGAAGATTATTTGGGGCAATTCCTGCAATTTTCCCTCCCAACCCCAACAGGAAAAGCCCCAAATCCGGCATTTTAGCCTCATTTTGGTGCCCGCCAGAAGCTGGAGGAGCCCAAAGGGTCCCCAAATCCCATGGGCCCACAGACCCCCCATAGGGTAGTTAGAACCCCTATACAACCTCCAGAGCCCCTACAGAACCCCTATAGGGCCCATATAGCCCCTATAGGATTCATATAGACATCCCCTAGGGCTCCTACGACCCCTATACAACCCACAGAGCCCCTATGGAGACCACATAGTCACTATAGGACCCATACAGATGTCCCATAGGGGCCCTAGAACCCGTATACAACCCCCTATACAGAGCCCTTACGGAACCCCTGTAGGGCTGATATAGCCCCTATAGGATCCATACAGTCCCCCCATAGGGCCCCTAGGACCCCTATACAAGCCACAGAGTCCCTACAGACCTCCAACAGACCCCCTAGTAGGGCCCATGTAGTCCCTATAGGAGCCCTACAGGCCCCCTATAAGACACCTAAAGATACCCACCACAGGACCCATAGAAACTCCACAGGACCCCACCTGACCTCCTATAGGGTTCCTATAGGATCCACAGAGCTCTCCTAAACCCCCTTTGCGACACATACAGCCTCTACAGACCCCCTATAGGACGCCCTAAAGACCCCCCATAAGACATACGGGACCCCTATAGGACCCAGAGGAACGCTATGGGACTGCCCCCCCACCCCGCTCCGCTATAGAGCCCACAGAGACCCTACAGGGTACATATAGTCCCTATAAGACCCCTATAGAGCCCCCACAGACCCCCTGTAGAATCATAGAATCACCAGGTTGGAAAAGACCCACTGGATCATCGAGTTCAACCATTCCCATCAATCACTAAACCACATCCCTCAGCACCTCATCCACCCATCCTCTAAACCCCTCGAGGGATGGGGACTCAACCACCTCCCTGTTGCAGTGCCCAATGACACTTTCCATGAAAAGAATTTTCCTGATGTCCAGCCTGACCCTCCCCTGGTGGAGCTTGTGGCCATTCCCTCTCATCCTGTCCTCTGTCACTTGGGAGAAGAGCCCAGCTCCCTCCTCTCCACAACCTCCTTTCAGGTAGTTGTAGAGAGCAATGAGGTCTCCCCTCAGCCTCCTCTTCTCCAGGCTAAACAACCCCAGCCCTCTCAGCCGCTCCTCTTGTTCTCCAGCCCCTTCACCAGTTTCATTGCTTTTCTCAGGACTCACTTCAGAGCCTCAACAACCTTCTTGTGATGAGGGGCCCAGAACTGAACACAGTACTCGAGGTGGGAGTCTTAGGGGTATTGAGTGGGTCCTGCAGGAGGTTTGAGGGAGCCTTAGGGGGATTGAAAGGATCTGGGGAGTTTTGTGGGGGTCTTAGGGGGATTGAGAAGGTCCCGGAGGGGTTTGGGGGGATCCTGGGGGAATTTGGGGGGGGTCTTAGTGGGATTGAGAGAGTCCTGGAGGAGGTTTGAGGGGATCTTGGGGAGCTTGAGGGGGTCTGGGGTGGTTTGGAGGGGATTTGGGGGGGGTGTTAGGGGGATTGAGAGGGTCTGGGGAGTTTTCAGGGGGCCCTGGGGGGATTTGGGGTATCTTAGGGGGATTGAAATGGCCCTAGAGGAGGTTTGAGTGGGTCTTAAGGGGAATGAATGGGTTCAGAGGTATTAGGGGGGATCTTGGGGGCATTTGCAGGGGGTCTTAGGGAGATTAAGAGGGTCCTGGTGGTGGTTTAGGGGGGTCCTGGGGGAGGGTGGATTGAGAGGGTCCTGGAGGAGGTTTGGGAGGGCCTTAAGGGGACTGAGAGGGTCCAGGGAGTTTTCGAGGGGTCCTGGGGGGATTTGGGGGATCTTAGGGGGATTGAGAGGGTCCTGGAGGGGGTTTGGGGGGGATTTGAGGGGATTTGGGGGTGTCTTAAGGGGATTGAGAGGTTACTGGAGGGTGTTTGAGGGAGGCCTGGGGGGATTTGGGGGGTCTTAGGGGGATTGAGAGGGTCCAGGGAGTTTTGGAGGGGTCCTGGGTGGATTTGGGGGATCTTAGGAGGATTGAGAGGGTCTGGAGGGGTTGGGGGGGATTTGGGGGGTCTTAGGGGGATTGAGAGGGTCTGGGGAGTTTTGGAGGGGTGGGAAGGGAATTGCAGGAGCGTCCTGCAAATTGTGATGCTTGAAAACCAATTCTGCAGCGGGATGCCAATATGACTGTGTCCTGGTCTGGGTTAAAACAGAACCAATTCTCTAACTTTTCAGTTAAACCTTTTCTAAGTGACTGCATTTTCCGAAGATTAACAACATGTTTTTCATACAATGTCTGCCTGTGGAGGTGATAAAGTTTAATATTTCTAGCTCTTTCAAAGTAACAGGATGAAGGTACACCAAAAGACCATTGCTTATCCTTATTCCTGTAGAAACTAAGGCCATCCCCAAGTTGATAGAATGCTATAGGCAAAAGGCAAAAAAGGGCTCACCTCCAAGTAGGTGGCCTAAAACTGACCAACAAAGTATTCCATTCTGTATATGTTATACTCAGTATAAAGTTTAAGGATTGTGAAGGTTAAGCCCTTCTTTGATGGACAACACCCAGTGAGGTCCTCATTGATCCCTCTGCTCCTAATCCCAATCCACATGTTCCTGAATCCAATTCCTGCCTGTCGCTGAGTCCAGTCTGCAGTGTCTTGTGGTAATGTAACCATGTAGGGGGTGCTCCAGTACTGGTATATATCTTCTTATTTTCTTAATACTAGTGTCTTTTCTTTTTACTGTTATCATCTCATTAAAGCTGTTTTAGTTTCCAGACCACAAGTCTCTCTCCCTATTCTTTTCCCTCTTCTTGTGGCGCAGGGTGAGTGGGTGGAATTGGGATCATACTGCCCAGGGTCCAGCAGCTGACTGGCCAAGGTAGAGGGCCATGCTGCGACAGACCGGAAAGGCAAGCCCCTATCATGCTGCTGCTCTCAGCTGACCACCTGGTAGGTGTAGGGGCTTCTCAGGAGTTTCCTAGCAGCATGCTGGAGGTTTACTGTCCTTTGTGTAGTGTAGACTTGGTGTTACCCAGTAGACCTATATCAGAACCAATGTCTAAACTCACTGGCTGAGGGCTGGTGCCTGCATCGTCACTCCTAGCTGTGTTTTTCTGATCACCCCTAAGACATGGTAATTCATTCCTGATGGTCCTCACCTTCTGCTAAATGTATGCTCACCATTATGTCCCACCAGAGCCAGACTACATAGGCTTTCTATGAATGTCAGCCCAAGGTTCATCTGGAAGAAGCCTCTCCAGCAGCATGCACTGCTAAATTGTACTACTAAGTTTCACTGCATCAAATCTGCAGTGCCTTTGTAGTATTAAGCTCTACCTGAGTGATTCTGGGTTCTTGATGTCAGCCTACTTTATATCTCCTTGCATGATACAAGGCGCCCATCACCAGTCTTCGGTGCTTTCTGTTCCCTCAGTCCAGCTCAGCCACAGACATGCAACCTGTGACAGGTGACGGATGGCTTTGGGAGCTTCTGTGAAGGCAATCTCTCTCTTGCAGTGCTGAATTGACAGCTGAGTTCCTTCAGAGCACTATTTATTATACCCTTTTGTGCACAGGCTCATTAGATGCAAAACATTCTGCCAGTCAACTTTACTCTGCTCCTTCACAGCTGTCATACTGGCAGCCCAAAGATGACGGAAGATGATGTTGATGGACAGGTGGACTGCAATCAATACTGCCTCAACAGATTTAAATCAGCATGCCACTCATCTACAGAAAATGCTGTAATGAAAAGTCTTCCCATATCCCTGCTGGGTATGTGCAATAACTTGGTGCTACCTTCTTTTTTCATGTGTCATATGCACACAGTTGTGAGGTGAAACTTCTGCTTATGCCCTGTTCATCTGCTGACAAAAGGAAGTTAGCACGTAAGGGCTGACAAGAAAATGCTGGAAGAGTGCTGTTACCTGGTAAGTTGAAACGGAGTCTGCATGGGCATACAGCCCTGACTGTGAGACTCTGCAGAGAGAAAAACAACATTCACAGGTGGTGACTTAATTTAGGAGAGCTCTGGGAGCCCAGAACCCCTGCTGTCTTTGGCCACTGATGGGGAAGCTGATCGAGCTGATTGTTGCTTCCCAAGAGGTCATACTGAGAAAGGAGCCCATCCCCACTCCAAACCAGATGTCAGGCAGAAACTATTGCTACTGTTTGTCAACAACATAATTTTTCTTTAGTAGCAGACTTCTTCTACTTCTTCTTGCACTGGAGAAGGCTCCATATTTCCCAGTCACTGACATACACCTGGCACAACAGCAGCCCTCTAGCTCAGCTGCTTCTGCCTCTCCCTCACCCATCCTGTTCTTAAAAAGTTGTGCTTTCATCTCCTTCATTGAGGATGCCAGGTCGTGTTTCTGCAGGGGGAATTTTGCTGTAGGATATTTATAAGAGTTTGAGGTTGGTTTGCGTTTTTTGGGTTTTTTTTTAGATTGACTTTTCAAGGAAATATTTGTTACAGTATTATTTTTTTCCAGCACTTGTTTACTCAAGTAATTATAAGATAAGATGGTCATATTTCATTTGCATTTGCTAGTGCTGCTGTCTTCTGTTTTCTTTAGCATTATCAGAAAAACAACTGATTGCCCATCAATACAAACAAAATGTTAATACTAAGCTGTCTTACTTTACGCAAAATTCCAAGAGGAGAAGCACTACAATAGGAAACTTCAATCAGGGAACATTTTGTAAGGAACAGATAAAGGACAATCTTTAGCTGATACCACAGATGTGGTGCCAATACAAAGTTGCTGGGGAAATTTATTCAAGTCACAGATTTTATTAAGAGGAGTGACAACAGAAAATGGCTTAACAACAGCTAAGTGAGGCTAAGAATAATGAGAAATAAAATATTGGGTTAAATTGTTCTACAGCAAATTAGCAAAGTAGCAAGGTTCTTCTCCCCTCCCCAAATCAGCAGTGTTGACTCAATAAGCACTGCTGAGATTTTGTTATTTTTGTTAATGATTCTCAGGCTGCTTTTTCATATCCTCGCCCCCGTCACTGCCCTCCTAATGAAGTTGGGTGTACAGCGACAGGACACAGCAGAGCACAAAATCTTCCTTGTGTTAATCCCATTTAATACCTGAAGGTTTAATTCCATTTCAACATTATCAAATGTCTAACTTAATACTATTTGCTTATGCAATGGGGAAAACGATGGGATGGGGTTTCTTTACTTCTTGTGACTGTCATGAATCGCACCAAGCGATTTTACACTTGCTGCTTCTGGCAACGTCCCCTCAGCTTCTGCTGCCCCTCTGCCCTCCTGCTAGTGTTCATTTTAAACCACTGCCAGCAGCCTCCTCTCCTTCGCAAGGGGAAAAGGCTTCTTCCAGTGCCTCACCCTTCAGTCTGATTCCTTACTGAGTGGCAGCTTGGCTGAAACTGAAAGCAGCTCCACTGTCTCCTTCCCAAGGGGAAAGGCATCTTCCAGAGCCTCACTCTTTAGTCTGATTCCTTACTGTGAAAGTATAGAATCAATAGGTTGGAAAAGACCTTTGAGTCATTGAGTCCAAGCAGCCTTGTTGAACTGAAAACAGCCCTATCCTCTCTTTCCCAAGAGGAAAAGGCCTCTCCCAGTACCTCACGCTTCAGTCACAGAACCACAGAATGCCAGGCTGGAAGGGACCTCAGTGATCATCTAGTCCAATCTTTGTAGGTGATATATAGTTTAAGTGAGATGGCCCAGCACCCTGTCAAGTTGAGCCTTAAGAGTATCCAGTGTAGAGGAATTCACCACTTCCCTGGGGAGATTGTTCCAATGTTCAACAGTTCTCACGTTGAAAAATTTTCTTCTGGAATCCACGTGCAATCTCCCCAGGAGCAACTTGTACCCACTACCCCTTGTCTTTTCTGTGTGATTCCTTGTGAAAAGGGAGTCTCCATCCTCTCAGTAGACACCTTTTGTGTACTGGAACATGGTGATAAGGTCTACACTAAGCCTTCTGCTCTCAAGGCTGAACAAACCCAGTTCTCTCAGCCTTACTTTGTAAGGAAGGTTTCCCAGTCCTCTGATCATCTTAGTATCCCTTCTCTGGACTCTCTCCAGCTTGTCCACATCTTTTTTTTGTGTAGCAGGGACCAAAACTGAATGCAGTACTCCAGGTGCAGCCTGAGTAGAGTAGGATAATGACTTTTTATCTTAAAAGAATGAACTGTGGCTGGAAAACACTGTCTAAAAGAAAATGTGCTATCAGAGTGACATGCTGTACAATTGCTTAGACGAAACTTAACTCTACTTCAGCTTAAATCAAAATATTCTACTTTTTGTAATAGTAGCTACTTCTTTTACCACTTTTGGAAATGATAACATCTTGTGTAAAGTATGATCTGTGCTGAACAGATGTGACTTCTATAATGACCTCTGTTTGCAGTCTTCCCTAGCTCAAATGCAAGGTCAGACAGAGCTGGAGCCAACTCCAATTAGCAAGAGATTTGACCGTTATGAAGTTCATAATAACATTAAAACTAGACCTGGGAAAGTATAGCATATGCATAAGATTTCTGGGAAAATTTATATATGTGCATGTAAGTGGGAAACATGTTCTGTCCCCAGCTCTTTTCTCTTTGCACACAATTGATGGAGATCACTCCCTCATGTTGCCCAGGACTGATAAAAGGATGCTTGCTTTCTAAAACTCCAAAACAAGTCTTAGAGAGCTTTATTTGCCAGTGTTTTTGATATAAAAAGAATGAAGAGTTTTAACATTTTCTGGAAAAACACTATTTGAAAAAAACCATAGAATCATAGAATATTTTGGTTGGAAGGAACCTTAAAGATCATCCAGTTCCTACCATGGGCAGGGACATCCCAGTAGATCAGGCTGCCCAAGGCCCCATCCAGCCTGGCCTGGAACACCTTCAGGGATGGGGCAGCCACAGCTTCCCTGGGCAACCTGTTCCAGTGCCTCCCCACTCTCATAGTGAAGAAATTCTTCCTTATGTCTAGTCCAAATCTGCCCCTCTCCAGTTTATACCCATTGCCCCTAGTCTGATCACCACAAGCCTTTGTAAACAGTCCCTCCTCAGCTTTCTTGTAGCCCCTTCAGGTACTGGAAGGTCGCTATAAAGTCTCCTTGAAGCCTTCTCTTCTCCAGGCTGAACAACCCCAACTCTCTCAGCCTATCCTCATATGGGAGGTGTTCCAGCCCTCTAAGCATCCTTGTAGCCCTCCTCTGGACCATTCCAACAGCTCCATATCCTTCTTATGTTGAGGATTCCAGAACTGGACACAGTACCCCAGAGGAGTCTCACAAGAGAGGAATGGAGGGGCAGAATCACCTCCCTTGCCCTGCTGGCCACGCTTGTTTTGATGCAGCCCAGGATATAGCTGCCCTTCTGGGCTACGAACGCACACACTGGCAGCTCAAGTCAAGCTTCTCATCAACCAGCACCCCCAAGTCCTTCTCTGCAGGGCAGCTCTCAATATGTGATTAAAAAAAAAAAAAAAAGTGCTATCGGAGAGGCATTCACTTTCAAAAAAAAAGCCAACCAAAAAAATCCAAAACAAAAAAACCCCAACCTAGTTATTTTGAATGAAAACCTGACTCTCTGTTAGCTTAAATCAAAGTATTCCACCACTGCCTGGAACAGGAATCCCATTCCATACCCCACCACCGCGTCCCTCCACACCGCCCCCACAGCCTTATGGGACAGAGAACTATCTCCCGCCCACGTGACCGCTGCCACCGCCTTGGCCGCGCGTCCGCCCTCCCATAGTGCCCCGCGCCGCCCTCTGCTCCCGGAAGTGCCGCTCACTGCGTCCTCCACGCCCAGAGAGCGCCGGGCCCGCCATGGGAGTGCCGGCCTTCTTCCGCTGGCTCAGTCGCAAGTACCCCTCCATCATAGTCAACTGCGTGGAGGAGAAGGTGGGGTGGGACGGCACGGCACGGCCGGGGTGAGGGCGGGATATGTGAGAGGCGACCAGGGCTTGTTGGAGGTGCCAGGGCCCGAGATTGGGGGGAGAAGGAAGACATTCTTCACGGTGAGGATGGTGAGGCCCTGGCACAGGTTGCCCAGAGAAGTGGTGGCTGCCCCATCCCTGGAGGTGTTGAGAGCCAGGCTGGCTGGGGCTTTGAGCAGCTTGATGCAGTGGAAGGTGTCCGTGCCTAGGAACGGGATGATCTTTAAGGTCCCTTCCAAACCAAGCCATTCTATGATGCTAAGGTATTCTCTAGTGTAGGAGAACTATCTCTTTCTCAAACAGAGAGCTGATTTTTCCAGAGACAAGTTCTAAAATGTCGCTTTTTTGTAGCAACAGAAGGCAGGTTTTGGTAAAGATTTAGTCCAAGCCTGGATGCTGGATTCCACAGGTGATTTTTACCAACCCACAACTCCTAGTACATACAGTTTTATTGCTTTAAGCTGCCTGGTCGCTGCCTTCAGCTGATGGCTTGCACTAGCACAGAGGTCTCTGTGGTAACCTGTGGAAGTACCATAGCTGAAATAATATTTGTTTATGTGGTTTTGCTAGGCAGGTAATCAGACAGGCTGGCTCCTTTCTGTGCATCATTTCAGGCATGTGAATGCTTGTGTATCCTAAGGGTCATAATAGGAGGTGGGAGGTGAGGAAAGGATGGAGGTGTCTCCCTTCAGTGGCAGCACAGACTTGCATTGGATTTGAATGGCTGCACTGTGGTAGCTTTGTAGGGCAGTGAACACAACAGGTTATTCTCTTCCAGACTAACAAAGCTTTTAAACTCTTGAATTTATGCTTCCCAAACTTTTTGTTCTCTGCACTTCTCCAGATAAATTGTATCATTAGTCTTTTGTCAGGATGTACTTCTTTTCTGTAATCCTGGTTTTTGAAGTTCACATCCATGCTGCTGAGCATGTGCTGTGGCTTCTGCCTTTGCGCTGCCTCCTGTCCTTCCCTGGGAGAAATGCTTCGTGTTTGGAGAATGCAATACTGTGAAGTAGATAGGAATGTGCAGGCAAGGTAGAGAAGATAGAGGAAAAGAGTAAAGTGATTGAATTATGTATTGCCACTGGGGTTTTTTTGGCTGTATTACCTGCCTGCCATAAGCAAGATTTTGGTGTGTGTGAATGGCGGACAGATCAATTACATTATTTAGTTCTTTTGGTCAGGGTGGTTTTGTATTTCAAATTCAGGTTGTGAAGCAGAATTGTAGATCTGGATTAATTAAATATTGCACAGTTAAAACTGAGTTTCTCTCTTGCTTTGATTACCACCGTGGTTTCAGTTAGCCTCTCTCAGTGTGATAGAAGTGTGAAGTTTATTTTACCTGTAGCTGCAAGAAGCAATTTTTTTTCTCCAATGAAGATTTATCTGCCGGGGGGAATTGTTACAGAGCACGGTGGTTTATGAGTTTACGAGTACAGCTTGTTAGCCTCTCATAGGAATGCTTACTCTGGAATAAGATGCTGGCAGCTGGCAGTGATGGTTCTTACTAGAGCTTTATCGAACATTGGGGTTTTGTGTCTCAATTGTGGCTTATTCTGAGGTTCTGGGTAAACCTCACTTTAAAGTGCGTTTCAGGACAGTGTATCACTATCATGCCTGCCAGGGAAAAGTGAGTGGCAAAGGTTTCGGGGGGGGGGGGGGGGGGGGGGGGGGGGGGGGGAGGGGGGGAGAGGGAGGGGGGAGGGGAAGGAATTTTGTTAACCAAATTCCCCCTTTTCTTCACTACACCCAAGGCTGACTTGCATGAATAAGCACCCATTCCAAAAGTAACATTGGGAGTGTGGTGGCAGCAGCTCCATTGGTTATCTGCCACACATCTACCATGCTGGCAAGAGGACCTGAACAGGCTGGACTGCTGGGCTGAGACCAACGGCATGAGGTTTAACAAGGCCAAATGCCAGGTCCTGCGCTTGGGGCACAACAACCCTAAGCAGAGGTACAAACTAGGAGAAGCCTGGCTGGAAAGCTGCCAGGAGGAGAAGGACCTGGGGGTGTTGGTTGACAACCGACTGAACATGAGCCAGCAGTGGCCCAGGTGGCCAAAAAAGCCAATGGCATCTTGGCTTGTATCAGGAACCGCGTAACCAGCAGGTCCAGGGAGGTTATTTTCCTCCTGTACTCGGCATTGGTGAGACCGCACCTCAAGTATTGTGTTCAGTTCTGGGCCCCTCACCACAAGAGGGATGTTGTGGCTCTGGAGCGAGTCCAGAGAAGGGCAACAAAGCTGGTGAAGGGGCTGGAGAACAAATCTTATGAGGAGCAGCTGAGAGAGCTGGGGTTGTTCAGCCTGGAGAAGAGGAGGCTGAAGGGAGAACTTATTACTTTCTACAACTACCTGAAGGGAGGTTGTGGAGAGGAGGGAGCTGGCCTCTTCTCCCAAGTGACAGGGGACAGGACGAGAGGGAATGGCCTCAAGCTCCGCCAGGGGAGATTTAGGCTTGAGATTAGGAAAAAGTTCTTCACGGAGAGGGTGGTTAGGCATTGGAATGGTCTGCCAAGGGAGGTGGTTGAGTCACCGTCCCCGGAGGTGTTTAAGGTTAGGGTAGACAAGGTGCTTAGGAGCATAATTTAGGGATTGGTGGGAATGGTTGGACTCGACGATCCGGTGGGTCTCTTCCAACCTGGTTATTCTGTGATTCTGTGTGATTCTGTGAAGAGCCTCAGTGCTCAGTCACAGCAAAAATCTCACAAGGTGGAGTTTAGCTGTGATGTTTTGAAGCAGTGTTCCTCTGATCAAGGGGGCGCAAATAGAGTTTCCACACTATAAAGTACATTATCTTACAGTTTTGTCTTCACAGTAAATGGGTGTTCTAAGTTTTTTGTCTTGCAAGCTTGTCCAGTGGTTTCTGGATAATGCTTTAGGATCCATCCATATAAAAGCAGTCACAATTCAAACAGCAAGAATATCTACAATCTGTAACAATTAAGTACAGTTTTCTCTGAAAGCCAAAGACTTAGCTTTTTCATCATATTTGTAAACATTTAAATTAGTCCTTCTTTATTCAAAACTGCTCTAGTATTTAGGTAAAATGAAGACTTGCATAGTCTTGGTTTTACTGAGTTTGTGATTGTACATTCTTCTGTTTTTTAATAATTGAGCTTGAAATAGTAAATGTTCTTTATTAGAATAAAAGGATAATCAAGTGCTGATGTCCTCATCCAT
The DNA here is from genome assembly GCA_033459285.1 of Clamator glandarius. Classification (NCBI taxonomy): domain Eukaryota; kingdom Metazoa; phylum Chordata; class Aves; order Cuculiformes; family Cuculidae; genus Clamator; species Clamator glandarius. Next base: position 105,607 of record JAUNZM010000483.1, on the reverse strand, counting down.
GTGCTTTGTTCTGACTTAAGAGCACATTGCTATTACAGTAAGGAAAGAACATGGATAGATCATATACATTACATTTTTTATATTCAAATCTCATAAATTTGAGAGAGGACTAGGACAGTAGTGAGAAGCTGTAGTTTGCCTTACTGTAGATTAATTTAAACTTCTGTCATGATGTAATCAGCTCTATGTGTATTTTAGGATTGCTCTCTAATCAGAAATTTTATATCTCCCAGTAGCTTGTCTCTTTGAAATATTAAAAAGTTGATCCTTGTTCTCTTACCTTGCTAGATTATTTCCTTTGCTTAAATCTGATTAATCTTCTCCTTAAGCTGAGCAGGAAGAATAAGAGGAAGATCTTGAAGATAATATAAAATCCAGGAGAGAATATTCTTAATCAAATGCGTACGAATTAATAAAGCTGCAACTAAAGTATCATTTGAAGATCTATTTTCAATGGCTTCAAAAGAGGCTGCAGATTAAAAGTGAACAGTTTAGTTATATCACAAGAGATATCTCTCCCAGATACTTAAACCTTTTACAAGGCTGTTACATTAAAAATCTGATAGGTTTATGAGGATGCAGTGGTGAAGCTGCTGACATAGCAGTATGCAGATGAAAACTGAATAGCTTTCAAAGCCATCTGAAGGAGATCATGCTTATTTTCCTTTACCTTACAGACTGAAAATAAGATCTGTGACGAGGGGGGCAGTTTTATTTTCTGTATCATATCGTTGTAAGCCTTTGATATCTTCTGAGTTGCAGTTAGCTCTGGCAAGAGGTTTGATGAAAGATCAAGTAGAACACAAGGCAAGCTTCTCGTCCTGTTATCTGATGTAAACCAGAATGATTAATCTTCTTTTAAAATTGCAGGTCTTGGTTTCCTAGGGTGAATTTATTGGAAGTGCAAGCTACTGTACAGTGCTTGCACCTGACAACTGATTCCTGCTAATTCTTTGTTCTAGAAAGTTCAGTAAAGGAAGCAAACAGTGGTCAGGATTTCATCTGCCAGAATTTTACTGGTTTGGATGAAGAGTATAAGAAAGATGTGAATTAGCAGAAATTTCACTTGTTCTGAAGAAGTGAAATAGAGGGACTTAGAGTAATTTAAAAATGAATTCAAAAATTGCTCTGAAAGAATTCTATACGCCTATAGCTGTGAAAAATGTAAATACTGAATAAAGCCTTTCCTTTAGGGGTTTTAGTTTTGCATTTTGAGGTGGGTAAGTTCAGCTGGTTCCACTGCTTCTCTAAGCAAGAAAACTTCATAGAATTGATGGTCTGATCTCTGAGTTTTTTTCTTTACATCTGACAGTTTGAGTCTGTATGAGAGAGGTGGGAAACTCATTCAGCAGGCAGCAAGTCTGCAAATACATGTTTAGAGCAAGTGCATGATGCTAGTTTATCAGCTGCTGCTAAGTTTCACGTGAAGAAGAGGACTAGCAGTATCCTGTTTCCCCCTCATCTCTCTTGTAACCCTGTGATCATAGCCATAAGGTAACAACACAACATTAATTTTTTTAATTTTCACTTTATGCCAAGCTATTCAAGAGTGCTCTTCATTCCAGCTCTGTGATATAACCCTTTCCAGTTGTGATTCCACTGCAAAGGCTTTTAACTTTTTCTCTATCAGCTCATGTCTCTTGCATCACTGATGCTATCGGTGTTTCGTTCAGCAGCTTACATGTTTGGCTGGTGGAATTGCTTTGAAAGAGAGAAGGTGGAGTTTTCATTATCGCTGTTACAGTGTTGCTAATTGCATTTTGACCAAGCTAAAAAAACCCAACACAAATGCCCAAACAAAAACCGCCAAACATATGGAGGAAACAAAATGGAACATGGTTACTAATCCACTTTGAAACACTGGGGAGCGTTTCTTTCACAAAACTGATTGTTTGATGGCTTGAGAGAAGGGGTGAGGTTCCTGTGTGTAGGTATTGCAGTGCCGACTTCAGTCTCTGGGGCTGATTAGAGAGACTGTTCTCTCCACCTAGGTAGTTACTTGTCACTGACATGGCAGCAGATGCAAAGTAGGGTGGTACTGTTTATTACTTTCAGTTAAGCTGCAATTAGTTTTCTTTGTACCTCTGAATTTACCTTGTATAGCTTCTTGTGAGTGTTCAAGAGTGTCCAAGTGGTACAGGATGGCAGGTGGCTATAGGTATTTTAGGGTGTTTATAACTTAGCATAGAGTTTACAATCTGTGATGTAGCCTGGATATCATGCTCATTATACAGCAGCCTGGGAGCAGAAAAAGCAGTAACGCAGAGGAAATGAAGCATTATAGTCAGAAGTTTACTTTATATTCAAATGTGGAAGGTAATGACTGTTTTATTTAGATTATTGGAAGAATTTTTTTCCTGTGAGGGTGGTGAGACACTGGCACAGGTTGCTCAGGGAAGTTGTGGATGCCCCATCCCTGGAGGTGTTCAAGGCCAGGTTGGATGAGGCTTTGAGCAAACTGATGCAGTGGAAGGTGTCCCTTCCAATGGCATGGGGGTTGGGACCTTTGAGGTCCTTTCCAACTCAAACCACTCTGATTCAATAACTTCCAATCACAAGCAAACTCAGCAGCGGGGGTTGACGAGTCCAGGGGTTTGAGCATCTTGATGCGTTTGATAGTCACCAGGAAAAGTAACACATATATACCAAAACTGGGGATTTGGCTGGTGGGATCTGAAAGTATCTCCTTTCTTTGTACATAGGAATCTGGGAAAACTCCTTTTTCAGTTAAATCTTGTTGTCCTTTGCTCACCAGGATGTGCTAATATACTTTGGGACGCTCATCGTGTTTTCAGCTGGGCTTTGATCTGTGAGCAGCCATAGGCAAATCATTTTTACTGCCCTGCCCTGTGCACACCACTTAAATATTGGATTGCAGTGTGAAAAGGCAGAAGTGCACATTTGTTTGGACATTTCAATCTGAGGAATTTCATGTTTAAAGTAGAAAGAATTCAACGCTTCTTGGTTATCATGTCAAAGTTGTAGCGTTGTATTATAAACTTTGAAGTCCCTTTGCTAAATTTTGAGGGATCAGTATGGTCCTGGCAGCAGAATTGCTTTCTTGAGTAATATGGAGGTGTGGAAACTTGTTGTTTATAATGCTTGCTGATCAACAGAAATGACCCAACTCTGCTGTAAGTCATAACATCTTCTAGTTGTGCTGGCTTATAAACATCTTTTTTTTAAGAAGCGCACTATTTTAATAGTGTAAGCATGCATGTTCAGGTAATTATGTGGGTAGCCTGTTGCTGTCTTTTTTTTTTTTCCTGTTGCCCTTAAGAAAAATAAACTTTTATGAGTCTGTACATTAATACCTCTGTTGATTATTTGTGGTACTTCTCTAATCAGGTACTGAAATATTTGTTTGACAGGCTAAAGAGTGCAATGGCATTAAGGTTCCAATTGATACAAGCAAGCCTAATCCAAATGAGGTGGAGTTCGATAATCTGTATTTGGATATGAATGGTATAATTCACCCTTGTACACATCCAGAAGACAAGTAAGGCAATTTTTTTTGTCTTTTTACAAATAGGATTTGTTGGTATCATTTCAGACATTATATTGAATGTTCTGTGTTTTAGACCAGCGCCCAAAAATGAAGATGAAATGATGGTTGCGATTTTTGAGTATATTGACAGGATCTTCAACATCGTAAGACCAAGGCGACTTCTTTACATGGCTATAGATGGAGTAGTAAGTATTGATATATTTAGTTCCAGGTAATGGCTGTTAGTAAAATTAGGGTGGATACCATCTGCTCTCGTAAAATGCAGATAATAATAGACTGTTGATACAATTGCAGTGAGTGTAATTAAAAGTATTCATGGGTTTTGTTGTCCTCAGGGTTATGTGAGCTGGTTAATATAGTCTACCACAGCCTGAACTTTGCTTCTGAAATGCAGGAAGCTTCCTTAAGACAGTAATGCTCTGAAACTGCTTATGTTCTACTGTTCAGTGGATTTAATAATAATGCACACTGGGAAAAGCCAGGAAACCATTTAAGCATATGAATTTAAAATGGGCAGTGACTGAACTGTGCTGTGGAATATTTCACAGGCTAGCCTTAAGGCAGCTTTGAAGCTGAAAGCTTGTCTTTCCCCTTACCTGGTCCTCACATCCCCTCATAGACTCTGTTGGTCTAAGGAAACATAGCATCTTTTCTTATAAACCTTGCTTTACTGAGTTTTCTTCTGTCCAGATGGCATACCCTCACTAAGAGATGTCAAAACGGCCTAGCAGAGTACCAGAAGGTCTCTTAGGCTTTGGCTGTTTTTCTACACTTTTCAGTTTCTTAAAGATAAAATGAGTATCAAATAAAAAGGTTTTTTAACCTGAATTCAAGTTCAGGAATTCCCAACGTGTTTATATAGGAGGAATCCCAACTAAATGTTGATATATCCTTCTAAAAACTCCAGGTACCTGCCATCGGTAATAGCTAACTACTGTCTGCCATAGTCTTTTCATTTCCAAAAGAGTTATGAATACATTTATAGGAGTTTCTTGTTGGATAAAGGATATATAATAAATAGAGCTTCTCAAATATGCATCACTAAGTTTAATTGATTTTGCAAGGAAATCTGAATCCTTGAGCACTGTGCATTATGGAGATGGGGTTATAGCTGTGCATGCTGCTGTCTTACCTCATGGAGAGGCTCAAGAGACGTATTTAGAAACATGTCCAGCTCCCTGTGCTGCCATAGGAGATCTAGTGGTGACATGGACAACAGGAATCCCTGTTCTAGTTCCAGTTTAGACTGATGTCATGTTAGATGTTTGGATTAATCACAGACTGACCTGTTTCAAAAGGCTCATCCAGAAAGGAAACAATTGTCCAGATGCAACAACTGAACCAGGCATTATGATACCTTTTTAGGCTCCACGTGCGAAAATGAATCAACAGCGGTCAAGAAGATTCAGAGCATCAAAGGAGAGCATGGAAGCTGCTGAAGAGAAGCAAAAAATAAGACAAGAAATTCTGGCGAAAGGTAGAGCCGTGGCCATATCTGAGGTTTTTTAAGTGAGAGTCACCCTGTTTGTTTTGAATGCTTGAGTAAGGGTTAGAAAAGGGATGTCTACCTCAGTGGCTGTTTGCCTGTGTGTTACTAGAAGGAGAGGATAGCAAATGTACAGGAGGAACCATTTGTGTTTTCCAAAGTTAATACCTAAAATAAAACAAAATGTCGGTTTTTAATTCTTCTGTCTCCTGCCTTGAAGTAGATCTGTGTTGAGTACTCTTAATTGAACAGAAGACCAGAGATAGCTAAACTAAATAAAACTCTTATGGATGGAAATATTAGGTTGGTGCAAAAATAATTGATGGTTTTAACCATCAACTTTAAAAGCAGTATTTCTCAGCTTAGAACAAAATTTAGTAATTGAAATAAGAACCATTAGAATCTACACATTTTTGCCAGCAAGAAACAAGTTTATTTATTTTAATAGCTTAGAATTCTGGAGTTCCCAAACCAATTAATTATTTAAATGCATTTTGAGCTACTGCTTGGTTGTGGAAAACGTTTTCTTGCAGGGAGTTGTTGAGATGCTTGAAAATGTGGTAATCGGGAGGTGAGAGGTCTGAGTAATTTGAGTGAGATAGAGCTTTGTAGACCAGTTGATGCAGCTTCTGCAGAGTCATTTCCAAGATGTGCAGTCAGGTGTTGTCATGGGAAAGAACTGGTCCTTTTCAGTTGAGCAATGTTGGACATAAACATCACAGTTCTTGGTGTATTTTGTTGATTTCCTGGAAATACTTCTCTACTGTAGTTGTTTCACTAATATTCAGTAAGTTGTTATGGATGATTCCCCTTGCCAGCCACCAGTGACCATAACCTTCTTTTGATGCAGCTTTGTTTGAGGTAATTTGGTGCTTCATCTCGGTGCAGCCACTGTGTGGAATGCAGTTGGTTGTGATATAGAACCCGTTTTTTGTCATATGCCACAATGCAGTCAAGGAATGGATTGTTTTTATTGCACAAAAGAAGCACAAAGCAGACTTCGTAATGGTGGTTATTTGATTATTTTGGTTTTCATTCAGCTCTTGCAGCACTCATTTATCGAGCTTTTTTGATTTTCCAGTTGGGTGCAAATGTTTAACAACTGTTGAATGATCAACATTTAGTTCTTCTGCAACCTCTTGAGTTCTTTTGTTTGGATCCACTTCAGTAATGACTCTCAATAGGTTGTCTATTGCAGAAAGATGTCCGTGACCATCCTCGTCTTCAAGGCTCTCATTTCCATTAGGAAATTTTTGGAACCAATGACAAGCTGTACATTTTTGATGGTGTTGTTCAGACTTCAGAAGAAAAGGCTTCAGGGAGACCTTAAAGCAGCCTTCCAGTACTTACAAGGGGCCTACAGCAAAGCTGGGGAGAGGCTCTTTATCAGGATGTACAGAGACGGGATGTGGGGAATGGTTTTAAGCTGAGAGAGGGCTGATCTAGTTTAGACTTTAGGAATAAATGTGGGGTGACACATTAGAACTCTGAGGGTGGGGAGGCACTGGCACAGGTTGCCCAGAGAAGTTGTAGATGCCCTGTCCCTGGAGGTGTTCAAGACCAGGTTGGATGAGGCTTTGAGGAGCCTGGTCCAGTGGAAGATGTCCCTGCCAACAAAATTGCTCCAATTTGCTTTTTTCCCCTCATCTTTGATTTGACAGCATAATATAAAATAGAATAAACATTGAAAACAAAGCCAATAGCATAAGTAGAACAAAATTTGTGCTTTGTTCATGTAGTACACCCTTTTTACAGTTAAATAAAAGTTTATAATCCAAAATAAGCATTGCAGTGTACAGTGACAATAATGGCAATTTTTGCACCAACCTGATACAAATCTATAGGGCTTGATGAAAGGAGAGTTGAGGCTTGAAAGCAGGGATTAAATGAAAATACTGCTGCACAGGAATAATGAACCGTGAACACGGGTAGTCACTTGACAGTGGAAACACAAAACTCGGCAAGGAAACAAAATCAGTGCAACTTTCTAAGGGTGACAGTGCTGTGACTCTAGTGAAAGGAGTGTGTGTAGCTGAAGCATGCTGTCTAGGCCTGAGCAATTAATTCAGGTGACTGCTTAGGAGGAATGAATGCTGTAGGCCAAGTGAGAAGGCCATTGTGTAACCTAGTTAGAGATTAAAAAGGGAGGACAAAGACTTTTTTAACATTTCTTCCTGTAGCATTTCTAGAGTATGAAGACCCTTTATGAAGCTCAGATGAGAGAAGTTGGTGTAATCCTGTTTGTGAGCCCAAGTGAATAGATAGTGGAAACATAGGGGAGAATATGTAAGAAAATAATTATTTCCTAATGTTTTATTACATTTAGAAAGTTTGGTTTCTTTGACATTTCTTTCACAGTCTTTTGACAGAATAGGAAGTGAAATCACTGTTCTGAAGTAACAATGTTTGTAAATGCACTAACACTTTATTTTAAGATGGAGATAATTTAATGATAATTTTCTTGGAAAAAAACTCAAATTTTCAGTAAGTGTTAATTGTTATCAGGGAGCCGCTTGTGTTTTTATAGTGAAAAAATGTTTTAATGTTCCACGTTGATTTACTTCTGTTAAATGTTTTTATTGCTCTAGGTGGCATTCTTCCTCCAGAAGAAGTGAAAGAGAGATTTGACAGTAACTGTATCACCCCGGTAAGTAATCTTGCACTTCAACCAGCAATTGCCAGTGTCTGAATGAAGGTTTAATTTATTTTCTTCCGTCACTTTTTAGGGAACTGAGTTTATGGACAATCTTGCTAAATGTCTCCGCTATTACATCGCTGACCGTTTGAACAGTGACCCAGGGTGGAAAAATTTGACAGTAAGTTTCACAGTTCTACTTCAGGAAAATTAAGGTGATCTATTAGGCTGGGTTGGGACATGATTAAAGGGTATAAATTTAACGCGTTTGTCTGATCTTCTGGAACTGTGCTGTTGTTAATAGTGAACCAACTTACACGTTCTGGTGGGACTTCAGAGATGCATTTCATCCTAATAATGCAATCTAGTAGCACCATTTGTTTTTGATTTCATTTAAGAGCAATGAGAAGGTTTGACAGTAGAAGCCACAATTTGATGTAATGGGAGACAGGGTTTTAGGAATACTTCTGGGGAAGAGTGTCAAGATACATTGTATATGCATTCTTTCCACTATTTCTTTCTTACCTCGTTTGCTACCTCAGGTAGGCTACATTTTCTCTGTTATTCTAGTGATAGATGACAGTAGATGACAGGCAGTGAAAATAATATGTATCAGCTTTCTGGGCTTTGAAATTCTCTCCTCCAGTTCCTCAACCTCTCCCACTGAATTTTGCTTCTGACAGCACTGTTTGCTCTGTACAAAAGGGCACACTAGTTAGTCTTCTCTGGTGTAGCTGGCTGTTTTGTTTTCTATAAGTTGACTGTTAAAATGGTCTAAGTAGAGGGCAGTTGATTCTGCTTAATTCCCTCGATCAGGCTTGAATTTTATAAACCCTAATGCTCATCTGGACATCAGTGTAAGGAAGTATGTAATGTAATGTGACAATGTGTCAGTGTATCTACAGGTTTGGATCTAAAAGGAAGCAGGTGAACATCTGTGTTATCTTGTTAGTTCTCTAGTGCATATTTTGATTGCCCTGGTGGTTTATGAGGAAACTTGAAATATGTTAGTTAATGGCATAGTAATTTCAGTGGTGTTTGAATCGATATGTTAGCTGTGTCCTAGAGTTAGTAAAGGAAAATAAAGGTCTGTTCAATAATTCTGTATTGAACCATAATGTTTTAGTTAAAACTGCAAATTTGGATTTTATGTGTTCATAAGTCAGATTCGATGTTCAGGATATGAACTAGGGAAGTTATTTTCTTTACTGTGGTGGCATAAATTGTTTACATAATTTAAATGTTTTGCAGGTTATTTTGTCTGATGCTAGTGCTCCTGGTGAAGGTGAACATAAAATTATGGATTACATTAGAAGGCAAAGAGGTAAAATTCAAATAGAAATTAACATTCTGTTTTAAATTAAGGTATGGTGGGTAATAATTTATTTTGGCTGACTAAATGTAATTTTCTTTTGTACAGCTCAACCAAACCATGACCCAAACACACATCATTGTCTATGTGGGGCTGATGGTGAGTTCTCTTTTGCTAGCTATTAAGCCCTCTGGTGCTCTTTTGTCATTGAGTTCGGCTGTCATTTTTAGGCTTTCACTTATATTTGTGTAAACAATCCAGTGTATTTGTTCATTTTTGAAACCTCTGTGTAATATATGGGGAAAGACGTAGCACTGTTTGTAGCTGAAGGGCTAACTTTCACTTAGTTATCCTATCTGGGTAGTTTGTGGGTAAGCGCATTGTGTGCTCGCTTGCTTAAGGTAGAGTGTACTTTTAAAAAAGCTTAATAATGTTTATCTTTCATTTTATTTTATTCTTATCTCTTGATTGGTAGCTGATTTGATTATGCTTGGGTTAGCTACGCATGAACCAAACTTCACTATAATCAGGGAAGAGTTTAAACCAAATAAACCCAAGCCATGTGCGCTTTGTAACCAGTTGGGTCATGAGGTTAAGGATTGCCAAGGTTTGCCCAGAGAAAAACAAGGCAAGGTATGAATTTTGCTATTTCTAGAAATTCTTTTTATCTATAAACTAATTCATTTTAATGAAACCCTCTTGTCATTTTTTTTGGCTGAAACATAATGTAAATTCTATTACTGGAATTGCCTATCGTTCCTCTTATAGTAATAAGTAAAAATAGTACTTTTGTAGCACAAAAATATTGTGGTAACCTAACATCCTCACCTGTGGTGTTTTGTTGGGTTTTATTTTTCACTGAAGAGAAAAATTGATCAGTGACTTAACAGCAAGAAAACAGATGTGCGAAGTAGGAAAATGAATGCTTGGCATAAGAACTTGAGAAACTGTACTTGAATACCTCAACTCCCTCCCCAAAGTAAACCTTTAAAATTGAGCTAGAGAAACGTTAAGGTGAGCTGAGATGTAATGCAACTCTTTCTTTTTAGCATGATCAGTTTGCGGACAGTCTTCCTGTGTCTGAACAAGAATTTATCTTCATCCGGTTATGTGTTTTGCGAGAGGTAAGTTACTATATCTGTTTATATAAATGATATTTTTAAACTCCATATGCTGTTTTCTAATGTTCTTTTTTCTGTATGTTGCAGTATTTGGAAAGAGAGCTCACAATGGCCAGTTTGCCTTTCACTTTTGATTTTGAAAGAAGTGTTGATGACTGGGTCTTCATGTGCTTCTTTGTGGGAAATGACTTTCTTCCGCATCTGCCATCTCTGGAGATCAGGTAGATCAGGTTGTATGTTTACTTTCGCTGCAAGTTTATGTGCCTACTGTAGTTTTAAATTATACTAATTACACGCTTCTCTGTTTACATTTTTAGGGAGGGAGCAATTGATCGCTTGGTTAACATATATAAAAATGTGGTGCACAAAACTGGGGTAAATTTTTTTGCTCTTTCTTTAAGAACACCTGGGTGCAAAAGGTTTGTTTTCCAATTATATTGTTTTCTAATTTGCAGGGGTATCTCACAGAAAGTGGTTTTGTCAACCTGCAGCGGGTCCAGATGATCATGTTGGCTGTTGGAGAAGTTGAAGATAGTATTTTCAAAAAGAGAAAAGATGATGATGTAATTTTTTTTTTGTTATGTTCTTGGAGTTTGGTTTTAATTGCATGCATTACCATTAGACTGTGACACTCCTTTAAAAGACTAAGAAAAAAAAGTGGTTTTTTTATTACAATCTCTAGTGTACATTCCTCCATACTGAAAGAACTGCGTGCTTCCATTTGATTTCCTTGTCCAGGACTGCAAGGCCTGTTTTTCTGGTTATCCCAAGTAACAGCAAAATGAAAACTGTATACGAGTTCTGTTACTGCCTGCAGCTTTTTCAACAACTGCTATAAAAACTGAAGAAGGAATTGGTTTGTAATTTGCTGCTACCTGTGGAAGCGCCAGCCATGGGCAGGGGTGAAATACCAAAATTTAAATTCCAGGTGCATTCTTACCTTGCAGTACTTCCTGCCATTTGAAACATGCCCATAAATTGTTGTTCTTTTGTTCTGTTTCTGCAGTTTGTGTAGTTTTTTTCAGATATTTCCTAGTTTAAGTACAGGAGATAAAACACCTTGTGAATGAAAGAGCAGAATTGTATTTACTTTCCAGTCAAAAAATACTGTGCTAGTCTCAGCAAAATGCACCTTTATTGAAGCAGAAATGTAAGTTTGCTGTTCAAGTTTTCGGATTCCATGGCCCAAGTCTTTCCTTGAGCCTGCTCTTCTCTTCTTCTCCTGTTTCTAGGACTTAATGCCTCTCCTACTTTTTTTTTTTATGGCAACTATGCCAGTGAAGGTAAGCAGCCTGTGCCCTTTGGCACTGCTGGCACCTTGAAGTAAGGCTCAAGAGATGGTATAAGCCATTACTGAAACTGCAGGGCTTTGAGTACACAACTACTTTTTTCGCTCCATAGGTTTTCAGGATAGGGTAGAAAAGTCTATGCTGTTTCCATTGGATTTACAGACACAAGAATTGACCTATGTCTTATTCGGACCGTTGCGTTAAACTCTTACGGCATTCTTGTCAGTAGAGGATTGAAATGAAATATTTTTTACAAGAAATATGGATGCTAAACTTTATTTCTCTTTATTCTTTATTTAGGATAACTTTAAAAGACGGCAGAAAGAAAAAAGAAAAAGAATGAAGGTAAATTCCTTTCACAATGCAAAAACTAGCAGGAATTAAAGTATATGCTATAGCTTTCAGCAGATACATTGGTTGAAACTGCAGTTGTAATCATGGTATTTTCTGGGCTGTGTAAAGTATTTTAAAGATTTTTCGTGGCTTTTTGTAGACTGGAGCTTTGAAATAAGGAAATGCATATTAAATATTTCTTAAAAGGGAAAGGAGGGAGAGTGTTGAATGTTCTGGATGATAGCTGTATATTGTGTCCTTCACATATGCGCTTTCATGATTATTTAGTGATGCTTCAGCATGGCCACCGTATAGGAATTGCTTTTCCATGCATTGACATAAGTCTTCTGAGCAATTGTGTTGCTGAGGGCAGCTGACTGAGTGGCATAAGGGCTTAGGTTTAAATATGTATGCCAGTTTGCATTAAATAAATTTGCTAGGTTAGGGGCATGTTTCTAAAAATAAACAAGGAAGGCTTACCCCAAACCATAGTTATTTCACATTCTGCCTGCAAGCAAGTCAGTGTTACCAGATATCTCTCAAATGCAATAGAAGAGCATTAGCTGTTGTGGGAAAACATTTGCCCTTTCTGATCCACGCAAGCCAAAATCTTTTTAATTATGTTATTGGATCAATGTTGAGTTTTCTTTTCTTCACAAAATATTCTGATGTTTTAAAAATGGGCTCTTGTATGTTCATTTCAACACAGTTTTGTTCTTTGTTAGGACATTCTGAGAATCATTTGGGTTGGAAGGGACCTTAAAGACTATCCAGTTCTAACCCCCGGCCCATGGACGGGGACACCTTCCACTGAATTGGGTTGCATAAAGCCTCATCCAACCGAGGGATAGGCCATCCATGACTCCCCTGGGCAACCTGTGCCAGTGCCTCACCACTCTACCAAGAAAAAATTTCTTCCTATTATCTCATCTGAATCTCCACTCTTTCAGCTTACAACCGTTCCCTCTCATCCTATCCCTATGCTCCCTGACAAAGAGCCCTCCCCAGCTTTCCTGTAGGTAAATGTAACAAGATAAGTGTAGCTTCCAAAACTTTCAGGGCAAGTGATATCCCCACTTTGAGTACCATCTATATCTTGTGATTATTTTTTAAATTACGTGTTTCCTGACTATCCCTGTAAGAGTTGAAAAGGTCATTCATTTTGCTTACAAAGAATATGTTGTTCTCAGTGAGTTAGATGAAGTCTTACTTCCACAAAAGATTGCCTTTCAGCCCATGTAGAAAGAGCATGGGCAGAAAACGTAGGGTTTGCTTGTTTGTTTGGGTTCTTTTTAAGAGCACTTAGTAAATTAGAGGAATATAAGGGTCTTACTTGTATCATCTTATGTCTGGTTGAGATTGTTAAACATAACTTATTTAAGCTGAACTGAGTGAATGCATAAATTATGTTAGGCTTCTATAACATGTTAATCTGAAAATTGTGAGAGCACATCACCACACTGCTGTGGAGATACACGTATTTTTCAGTATACCTGTATATATTTATCTTTCAGAGGGATCAGCCTTCTTTTATTCCTGGTGGACAATTTTCCCCTCAAGCTCTGGGAAATCGATCTAGTCCTCAGGCAATCAGTAACCCTAGACAAGCTGCCTTTGAGATGAGAATGCATGACAGACAGAATTCTGTAAGTAGGTGTTCAAAGGTATTTACATGTACAAGGGGAAATAATCACATTCTCTGTTACACTGGACACCTTTTTCTCTACCCTATCAAGCTTTCATGAAAAGCAGACACCAAAAATGTATTTTTCAAGGGAGTGGCTTTTAATAACCTATTTTTTTATGTGACTACTTGAATAAAAGTATGTTCTTTTTTGAAGGGTTTGGTATACTAGTGCTGGTTACACGGTTCTGTGAGGGCAAGTGTGACATGAATGCATCTGAGTTGAATAGGGTGGCTCTTCTTTCGGAATTTGATGCTTTTGAAGTGTCAGAACCTTGTGAGCACAGATTTATTAACTTCCTCAGTAGGTTTGTCAGAGTTACAAACTGAATACCTGAGCTGGAGATCTTTTAATATTCTTTTTGGCATTTGTATACACGTGCAGATGTAGCTATCTGTACTTTGGAAATTCTTTACTTGCTTAGTTACATGTTTGGTAGCTGCTTTTACTTTATAAAACATTGATTTTTCACTAGGAAGAGGAGAAACTTAGATGAAGTTTTTGGAAAGGTACTAGAAAGTGAGGAAAACTGGAAATAATTTGAGTGCTCTGTTACAAGTCTTGATTGTTCACTTTAAATAATAATTGCGATAAATATTTTCTTTCTAGGCATAGATCTTAATCCAAACAGTGAATAAATTCTTGATTAAAGGTGCTTTTCATTCTAAAGATATGTATTCTCTCTCTGAAGTCTAAATAAATAATGTATGTTTTTTCAAAGTGTAATTTCTGTTGGTGTTCCCTGTTCATCTTGAAACTTTTGCACAGGGGTTTAATAAATCAGTTTTTTATAGAATGAGAGAAGTTTATTTTAGACTCAATAATATTAAGATAGATAAATTTTAAAGGAATTTAAAAAATCAGTTGTGAAGAAACAGAGTATTTTTGCCAGTTCAGAATTACAAGCAGCAGTTTTGCAGTAGTCTACGTATGCATTTTCCATGGTTGCTGTAAAATGAATTGGGAGCGTAAACTGTAGGACTAGAGAAAACAATTGTATTCCAAAGTGGGAATATATTAAAAAGTTGCATGTTTTATCAATTTATACTGTCTTACTTATTGGATCTTTTTTTTTCTCAAATTCAGTTAACTTTTTGTATCAATGCCTGTCTCTCTTAATACAATGATGTGTACTTTTTTTCTTTTGCTAATTGTATTAAAAGCTTAAGGGTTGTATTGTATGGCTTTTGCCTTGGATTTTCAGGGAACTGAAAGCAATGCATGTGATAATCACAGAGCTGTTAATTTTAACTTGAATTGTAAATGCCTAATAACTCCTATCCCTCCTCTCTGTTTATCTGTAATAATTCTGACTCTAGACAACTTCACCATCTCCAAATACCAGCTTCACTTCTGATGGCAGCCCATCCCCAGCAGGAGGAATTAAGCGAAAAGCTGAAGATAGTGACAGTGAGCCTGAGCCAGAGGATAATATCAGGTGAAGCCATTTTTTTGTAGCACTTTGTTAGCAAATTGCTGAAATAGATGCAGTCTAATTAATGCCATTTAGCTTAGAGCAGCAGTGCCTTCATATGCTTCTCTATGATCTTTTTATCCACTGGTAATTAATGTGGAGGGTTAGAATATTCAGTAAATTCCAGCGAGATGTGTAAGCTATAGCTGTTAAATCTAAGTATCTAGATTAGTATGCGTGCAGGTTTTCAATCCTCTGAGCCACTACTCCCTTTGAGACCAAGCACTAGATTGGCTAGACATTCACCGTTCAGCTTTGATTATGTGAGCTGAATGCCACTGTTCCACAGTTGAATTTTTGAGCTATTTAACCCATAAAATTCACTTACGTCCGTGTTTGCAGCATTTTTTATCTTGACTATCACAATGTGCTTTCCTCCATATTTGATTTGTAGCAGGCCCTGTTTTGTCTACAACAAGTTCTTTTAATGTCTTAGATGGCTGATCCCTGGATGGTTAAGGGATAGGGATTCTATGAGAACTAACTGGCAGTGAATTACCAGTGGGTGTGAGTTTATCAAAGGTTTAAATCATAGAATCACCAGGTTGGAAGAGACCCACCGGATCACCGAGTCCAACCACCCCCACCAAACACCAAACCACGCCCCACAGCACCCCATCCACCCGTGCCCCAAACACCTCCATGGAAGGTGAACCAACCACCTCCCTGGGCAGCCTGTTCCAGTGCCCAATGACCCTTTCTGTGAAAAATTTCCTTATTTTCTGACCTATTGTTAGTGCAGTTGGAGGGGAAGTGGCAAACTCCATTGTTCTCATCTTTGCCTGTAACAAGTTCTCCAGCACCCCTGCAAGGAATTTTATTTTAGCTTGATGGGTTTTAGAATTTAATTTTCAGTGGTTCAGAATTTGTGACCCTCTGGTGCACCTGAGCTCATGGAATACAAAAGCATTTGCTGCTTCTCCTCACTACATAGAAAGATACTCTCCAGGAACAAGTGACTGGGAGTAGGACACAGTAAAGAAAACTCTATGACATAAAGGAGGTTTTAGACAAAAGCATCATAAAAGCCCAACCCCTCAAATACTCTGTATGGTGATTAAGAAAGATACATCATTAACTGCTTTCTTATCATCAACCGGATCTGCAGTCACTGGGGAGGGGGTATTTTCTTTTTCACAGCGAGCATTTGGAGAGGCAATTGGGAAGCCCACACAGTGTGTCAACTTGTGGATGAGGTCTCCCAGCCATTGCTGCAAGGGACCTAGCTTTTATATCATTGAATTAGCAAATTACATTATTCCAGAATGCCGAGCCTGGCCCCAGCTGCCTGGCATGAGCTTCTAGAAGGCTGCCCATCACAAACATCTCCTCCTTCAGCTGGTGAGTTTGTCACACAGTGCCCTCCACCACCACCCCAGGCAAGCCTGTCATATTCTCCTTGCTCAGGAGCAGAGGGGACACGACCTGGAGAGAGGACTCAGCCTGGTGGTGAGAGACAGCAGGTCCTGCCCATCCTGAGCCACGTAGAGAACACAGGAGGCTGAGCGCAGCCGGGTCTTTATTTGCTACAGATCCTCTGCACTGCATTATAAGGCCACAGGGAAAAAAAAAATGTTTGTAATAAAAAGTTCTGCCACCTCCTTGCCCTCTGGAGAGGCTCTTTTAAGTCAAGGATGGAGATCCTTATAATTTTTTTCTTGAAGGTTCTGTCCTGATAAATGCAACCAGTAGGTTTTTGTTTTCTATAGTCAGGGGATGTAGGTGGAGGTGGACATGGGAAAACAATAAGTGTTTGCTTCATGTCAAGCACTGATCACTATTGTCCAACACTGTTGTCATGACTTATTTGTGTCATCTAGCCCATCAGGTCTTCCAGTATCAGATATTCTAGCTCTCATTCTTATTTCTCCTGTATGTGTAGATCTGAAAGGATTGATTTTTCTTTTTTAATCAAACAGAATTTTAATCTAAAATCGGGATAAATTTAATCTTGCTTTCCATTTTAATTTTAGTAGATTCTAAAAGAACCTTTAAGAGTTTAACAGCAACTGGTGTGAATGAAATATGATGATTTACAAGTAGCAGTAGTTTTGGTGTCAAGCTAAAGGATATGCTACATTCGTCTGCAGTTATTTAAGCTCAGTTGTAGGCAGAATATTTATTCAGATCCTTTTCTGAGTAAAAAACAATGTTATGCTTTTCATTTCAAGTAAAATGTGCACGAATGAACTAATGACAACAGGCTTGTTTACAAAAATATATTTTGTATTTAGAATGACATTAAAACTAGAACTAATAATTCTAGTCAGCTAGCAGATTGGGTTTTGTTATCTTATGGAAAAGGTCTCTAAAATTTATGCCAGGGAGTTTACCTAGAGTCAGATGCGCATAGACGGTAGATGTTCTGACTGTGTCCTTCAAGACTTCTGTGCAAGCAGCTCTGTCCTTATTCACCTAGCTTTCTTAAACTCTTGGGGAAAAAACTCCTGTTTCTTCTCCTCATCATCAGTTTTGAATCATCTTTAAACTAGCACAGGTCATATTTTAAAAATATCCCTGCACTGGCCAAACTACTTGAAACAGAAGCAAGGGAATATCCTTTATGGAAGATCAGAAGGATGTGCATCACGTAGAAAAGCATAAATCAGTCTATTTTTAAAAAAATCCTTACTAAGGGATTATCCAATTTAGCATGTCTCTAAATCAAATTTGTAATTTGCTTTAGTTCACTTGAGTACCAAAGTTCATGTGAACTTTGATGTATGTATGAGTAGAATACATTCAGTATGGTGAGTAATAGGTTCAAATTAAAGTAAAAAACCCCAACAAAACATGGCAAACCCAAAACCAACCCAGATAGATTTGTGAGGGAGACCAGTTCTGAAGCATTATATTATTGAACCAAATGTTATGTGGAGTTACTGAAACTATCTTTTTAGATGTCAGGCTCTGAATTGAACTAGAATTTCCCCCCAGATTACATTGTTTCTGTGAGGACTGAAAACTTGAAGTTTTACGTGCATATTAATAGCTCCTTGATTGTGGCACAACTGTTCTTTCTATATTCATGTGTCACCTGTTGAATGGCAGGGAACACGGAAGATGTAGTGAGGAGAAAAGGAAGAAAAGCTCTAGAATCTGTAGACTGTGATTCCTGTTGCTGCCCATGCCCACTACAGCTGTATTCCTGCCGCCTCAGATTTTAGAGGAGCCTGTGGCCTGTGTTTACTGTTAATCTTCACAGAATATTCTTGCTTGAAATGTGGCACAGTATAGTGTGCTATCCACTTGCTTCCTAACATGATAGAGCAGAGTTGAGGGATTCAGATATTTGTCTGTCAAAGATGAGCGAGTGGTTGTTTTCCCCTGCCCCATCTGTAGACAGACATAAGGGGAAGCTGTGTGAAGTAAGGATAAACTGAGATTGCTCTTTTGACTCCAGTATCCGTCTCTGTCATGAAAGACTGAAAATCCTTCTGTAAAAGTGAACTCGTCTGATGTGAGTTAGCAAGCATGGGATTTCTGTTTTGCAGATAATTCTGGTAATCATAGCTTGTCTGAACAGCCACAGAATACAGAACTCAAGCTGCTGCTGCTTGTTATTATTATTAATTTGCTTACTTTTTACTTTGAATAGTAGGGAAACTATATCACTGTTTTGCTTGAGAGGGGCATTAAGCATAAAGGAATGAACCTGATGTGGGAAGATATTCCAGTAAGGCCTGGGGTAGATGAAACAGAACAAGAAAGGGGAAGAGTTTGTTCTTTTGCTAATGGCTGGAAGACTTAAAGAAAAAGTTCAAATGGCGATTTTGGTAAAAGATTCCTTAAAAGA
This sequence comes from Clamator glandarius, assembly GCA_033459285.1. Lineage (NCBI taxonomy): Eukaryota > Metazoa > Chordata > Aves > Cuculiformes > Cuculidae > Clamator > Clamator glandarius. The sequence continues at coordinate 86,968 of JAUNZM010000483.1, read as the reverse complement.
AAGATGAAATTGCCAGATAGGAACAATACTGTTCTGAAAAACCCTGACAGTATCAGGCACATCTTTGAAAAAACTACCCTGCTTTTATAAATACTTTGAAGATGTATTTATCAGGATGGTGGCTTTGGAATTTCATCTGGATTTTCTATGATGCCAATCACCAAATTTTATTCTCTTGCTGTTGAGTATCAGGTTTTGTGCTTTCACTTACATTGTATAAAGATGGCAATTGAAGTATCAAGTAACTGGCTTGTATTTGAATTCAGATATGTAAATGTGCATATATTGACATGTATTGATGTCTGTTTGTGTTCCTTGTGCAGGTTATGGGAAACTGGTTGGAAACAGCGCTACTATAAAAACAAATTTGATGTTGATGCATCTGATGAGAAGTTCCGTCGTAAAGTTGTACAGTCCTATGTGGAAGGTCTTTGTTGGGTTCTCAGATACTACTACCAGGTACTGAAAACCTTCTTCTTTTGAAACTTCAGTTTTCTTTTGTGTCTGCACCCTATTTCTTTTCAGGAAGTCATGATAATTCATTTTTGAAAAGCAGGGCTTTTTTTTTTTTTAAGCTGTAAAATAAGTGGGTGTTCATTCTATCTGACACTTGAGACTTGAATGCAGGTTTTGTTTCTCACATACAGTAATGGCACTTGTTTAGTTTATTAAGGACTGATGCATATTTTTCCTTTGCAATAAATAGCCATGCATAGTGAGATTGCAGATGACTAAATGAGTGAACAAAGGACAAAGCCTGTGAAATGCTAGGAAGAATTTGAAAGGAACAGAGTTGTCAGTCTCCTCCTTAGATTGTAATGATGTTCTATGAAGTGTATTGTGATTGAAGTAATCTGTATGTGATTTAAATCTTTTGATAATTGAGATGTCAGATTGGCAAGAGATTAGTCAGACATATTGGGGTTGGTTGCACCGATGGTTAATAACTAGCTTCGTGCCCTGAAGACAAAGTGAGGTATATTTTGTGTGTGACTTGGCTACAGAATGTGTGTGAGCCAGTATAGTTTATCTGGTTCAGCAGGGCTTTGTAGCTCAAACTCAGTGCCATGTTGATAAAGCTACATGGTTTTCATATGTGGCTTGCATCTGTCCACCTTAGAGGGCAGGCAGGACAGTTAGCTTGCATGTCTGCAGAAGGCCATGCAGTCTTAAAGTTTGTTATTTTAACGTGTACCCCCTTTTTTTCCTCCCCTTGGAACAAAAAGAGAGTGTATTCCCTTCTACTGTATTAATTAGTTGAAGTTGCACTCTGACTTGAATGTTACAGTGAATGAAAATCGTAGCTTATGGTTTGATCGCCAGTTGATCTGCCGGAGAGCTGAGCTCTCCAAATCTTTCTGAAGAACAAAATTTCTATCTCCTTTTGCAAAGAATAAATGTCACCTGGAAACCTATGTCGGTGGAAGCTTCCATGATCCTACGCACAGTTAAGGTTGTTGGAAAGCAAAGTGTGTTCCATTTAACCATGTCAAGAGATTATTCCCAGAACTCTAAAACCTAAGTAAATTTTGAGGAGTGCATAGAAACAATTTGTGAATAGACTCTGTACTCTGCACTGGTGAGACCGCACCTCGAATCCTGTGTTCAGTTCTGGGCCCCTCACCACAAGAAGGATGTTGAGGCTCTGGAGCGAGTCCAGAGAAGAGCAACAAAGCTGGTGAAGGGGCTGGAGAACAAATCTTATGAGGAGCGACTGAGAGAGCTGGGGTTGTTTAGCCTGGGAAAGAGGAAACGAGACCTTATTGCTCTCTACAAATACCTGAAAGGAGGTTGTGGAGAGGAGGGAGCTGGCCTCTTCTGCCAAGTGACAGGGGACAGGACAAGAGGGAATGGCCTCAAGCTCCGCCAGGGGAGGTTCAGGCTTGACATAAGGAAAAAATTCTTCACTGAAAGGGTCATTAGGCAATGAAATGGTCTGCCCAGGGAGGTGGTTGACTCGCCTTCCCTGGAGGTGTTTAAGGTGCGGGTGGATGAGATCTTGAGGGGCATGGTTTAGAGATTGGTGGGAATGGTTGGACTCGATGATCTGGTGGGTCTGTTCCAACCTGGTGATTCTATGATTCTATGATTCTAACTCTATACATGCTCATACGTGTCCAACACGTGTAAATTAATCTCCAGATGAGCTGTGAGTGTCCACTTGTTGGAAGACTGTCAGTGTGACCTTCAGTGATGCAGTAGTACAAAACCACTGCAAAAGGCAGTCTGGGTTTTAAAGGAAACTTGGAGGGTTTAGAGGAATGGAGTAAATGCCAAAACTGGGGTAATATTTACAAGGTAACCAAAATATTTATACTCATTTGAAAATTGTGAAGTTAAGATTGATTTATTTAAAGCGAGCATGGGCTGTGAATTTATTGGTTTGTGATCAGTGGCCATAGCCTTGTGCAGACATCACAATCTGCTTTTGTAACTGCTTAAACCGGGCTTGCATTTGCATGTGTGCTGTTGAGAGATTTGTGACTTTAAATATATAGGAGCTGGAGAACAGGCATACACCAAACTTGAAGCAGTACAGAACTCCCTAACAACACTTGCTAGTTTCATTACTGAGATGTACGTAGGTGACTCCTTGTCCTTCAGAGTTTGTAGGTGTTTTGCCTGAAGTGACTCGTGTGTATAGAAGAGATAGATGATTACATCCACAAAAAAAATAAATCAGCAAGGTTGACAACAACTTCAGGCAGGACCATAGTGCTCTCAAGAAAATTGAGGAGGAAGGCCAATAAGATCTCAAGGAAACGTGACTGTACAGAAAAATGTTTTCTGGTTAAATAATGTTCCAAAGGAAAACTGGATGAAAGTACGCAAATGTTTAGGGCTTTGGTTTTGCCATTATGCTTCATATACAGGTTACTCTAAAAGAAGGCAAGTCTTTCTTTAGATCTTATAAATTTAACATTGCAGACTGAAAATGCTGCAGCAATGAAATACTTGCATGTGCTGCTGTTTGTATGTGCATAACTGAACTATGTGTAGGTAAGGTACTGTAACCTGCTGTACACGGGCAGTCTTATATCAGTGTGGAGCAGCAGTCAGATCACTTTGTGTCTGTAGAGAAGTTAGATTAGGAAGCTATTGGAATTTCAAAATAGGTTTGCTTGAGGGATTTTGTGCTGTTTTTTTCTTTTTTTACCACGTAAGTATGGCTTCCTGTAACTTCTACTCTTTGTCCATAAAACTTCTAATAGAATACATTATGTACTTTTCTTCCTACGAAAGCTACTAATGCAGAGCATGTTGCACTAGTGGGTACATCTGTTTGGAGAGGGGGAAAAAAAAAGAAGGAGAAAGACTGGATAAATAAATAAAACTATCCACCTGGCTTTTGAAATGTACTGAAACCATCTGAAGAATTGCATCTAATAATTATAGTCTCTGTAATTTTACACCAAAAATATCACTGGAGGAGCCTCATTGACATTTACTTATTCAGAATTGGAAGTCAAAATAGTCAGGTTATGTTTCAAGTGGTGCTGCTAAGAAAAATAACTTGAGGTGAAAACTTGACTTAGACCTTCTAGAGCCACATTTCCTTTATAAAGTGCATTGTGTTGTGCTATGTTTGAGTTTACTGCATTTTCCCCTCTTTGAGGATCATTTTGCCTCTTTCAAGTGAATGCACTTTATATTTCCCGATATTCAAGACAGAAGAGTAAGAGGGGGGAAAAGCAAAATGTTACTCAAAGTATGTAGTAGTGCTTGTGTTGAGTAGAAAACTAACAGCTGAAACCAGAATACTTTTCAACGTTCAAAAAATACCATTCACATTTTCACACCTTATAGTGTGTATCATAGTGGTGTTCTCTGGTCCTTCGTATTCCCAAGCTGGGGGTGGGGTTGTTGCGTTGAAAAACAGTAGTGTGAACTGAGTGCTGCTGGAAAAATACTGATTCTCTTCCTATTGAGATCACTGTAGTGGCTTTGACTGGCGTGATTCTGCTATTTATACAGTTATGGAAAACTTGGAAATTCCTCCTCTGTGTCATCTGTATGTATTTCCCTTTTCAAGGTGCGGTAGCATCTGCACAAGTTGAAAATGTGTCCAAGTTGTTACAGGCTTGAGCCTCAGAACAGTCCCAGGAACTGGTTAACTGTGTGGGTAGGCTGTGGTTTTGTACTTTTTACAAAGAACTTTTGTGCTTGGTTTTATGGAACTTTGTGCACATACCTTGTGTGTGTTGGATATTTTTTCTCTTGTAGGGGAGATAAAAAGGCATGAAGCACGTTAGAGTGTCCTGAAGCTAAGGTTAAGAAACTGCTGTAAGGTCTTTTGTCTTTCTGGTGCTAGGTCCTGTCCCTCTGGCTGTCTGCCTTAATTACTCAAACCTAGCACAGAGCAAGAGTACTTTGGCATAGAAGTCTATCTGCTGCTCTGTGCCGCTGAGGAAATGCGAGAGGTTTCCATTCACTCCTGTGAACTCACTCGATCTAGTCTGGCTATGAAAAGTTAAGTCCCAACCTGAAGTCCAGAGTACCTTTAGAGGCAAGAGCTCTTTCTTTTCTAATCATGGGGACTCCTCCTCCTGGTTGATGCTGGGCTAAACTTTGTCTTCTTTAGGGACTGGGCTATATGATTTTGTTTCTCTTCTTTCTCTATCCTAGGGCTGTGCGTCCTGGAATTGGTATTACCCTTTTCACTATGCTCCGTTTGCTTCTGACTTTGAGGGTATTGCAGACATGCCTTCAGATTTTGAGAAGGGCTCAAAACCGGTAGGCCATCTTCATCTAGTTATTTATTTGTGATTTAACCGCTTGTTAGAAGCATCCTACATCTACTTGCTTAATTTCAACAGTTTAAGCCTCTTGAACAACTGATGGGAGTATTTCCAGCTGCAAGTGGAAATTTTCTGCCACCGACGTGGAGGAAGCTCATGACAGATCCGGTAAGAATCCTCATTGTGTTCCTCTCTGAAAGGATATCATCTTGCAGTTGTGTGAGAATGACTTGCTGCTACTTGCTTAATGCAGAAAAATAATGGAGACCAGGAAGGATTGGTTTTGGTAGATTGCAGAGATTCTTCAGAGATCCTCAAGTGATTCTTTGAATTCAGATGTTTCTGTAAGAAAGATTGTTTCCTGATGCTTTTACATTGTAGTAAGGTTGTTTACTTAGATAGAATCATAGAATGTCCAATGTTAGAAGAGACCCAGAAGGATCATCAAGTCCAGCTTCTGTCTCTGTGTAGGACAACTCCAGCGTTCACACCATGTGCTGTAGGGCATTGTCCAGATGCTTCTTGAATATTCATTGTCAGGCTTGGTGTTGGGACTGCTTCCCTGGGGAGCCTCTTCCAGTGCTCCACTACCCTCTGGGCGAAGAAACTTTCCCAAATATCCAACCTTGTCCTCCCCTTGCACATCTTCCTGACATTCCCTTGGGTCCTATCATTGGTTGCTGTAGAGGAGAGCTCAGCACCTGCTCCTCCTCCTCTTGTGAGGAAGCTGTAGTCTCTGATAAGGTTTCCACTTAATCTCTTCCAGGCTGAGCAGACCAAGTGGCTTTAGCTGTTCCTCACATGCCTTCCTCTCTAAACCCCTCACCAACTTTGTGGCCCTTTTTTACAGAAACCTTGCAAAACTTAACATGGAAGCAGATACCTTAACCCAGTTACTTGGAATTATTCTATCCTGTTTAATTTCTTGTTTTGGTACTCTAATGGAAGTGCCCTACCACACTTCATGCTTAAATGTCATTTACTAAAAGATATTTCTCCTAGCCAAAGTTCTCCTTAGCTTTGTGTACAGTATTACATGGCATTATAAATTAATTTAGTAATTGGCTTTAATGATTTTTTTATATTATTTTCTCAAACACAGGAATCGAGCATTATCGACTTCTACCCTGAAGATTTTGCTATTGATTTAAATGGGAAGAAATATGCTTGGCAAGGTGAAATTTCAACTTTTTTTTTTTTTTTGAGCTATAGTATACTGACCTTGTTATTAGGAATCTGTATAAAAATAGGAAGAAAATGGAAAATTATCTTAGTGAGATATGATGCACCAAGTCACAGAAGTAACTTGCACTACTTGATGCGTGGGAGAAGCGTTTTGCAGCAGGTATATTTTTTAAAAGAAATTTGTATGAAGAACAAATTATGGCTCAGTAACTGATTTAGGATTGACAATGATTAGTAGTAATTTCAGCAGTCATTCTGGATTTTTTAATTTGTCCTGAACTAGATTAATAGTTTTTCTATTTTTGTCAGCCTTACTGTGTAATTGTCTTTTGTCTCTTTTGCATTTAATTAATGGATCTTGTTCTGTTCAATCAGTGGCTCATTAGTACCTAGAGAAAAAAAGCTTTGGGGCATATAGAAATATTTGGATGCATACAAAGAATGAAAAAACAGATACAGTATTTAATGCAGCTTCTCCCTTTGGAGAATATTAATTTTAAAGGCCTGCTGAATTTTGTATCTGGTGTTCAGCCAATAGTCCAACGTCACAATTAGAGGTATAAATAATTTAGGCACAAAATGGAACACATGAAATTCCATCTGAGCATGAGAATGCACATTTGTATTCTCTGGGTCATCAGACACTGCCCAGAGAGGCTGTGGAGTCTCTGTCTTTGGAGATACTCCAAACCCAGCTGGACATGGTCCTGGGGAACCTGCTTGGGACAACCTGAACAGCCCGTGACCATGCTGGAGCAGAGGTGGTGGACTGGATGATCTCTAGAGCTTCTTACTGACGTCAACTGTTCTGTGATTCTTCCGCTGGGCAGCTTACTATGTTTTAAAATAGCCAGGGTGAGACACTCAAATGTCTTATTCGGGACAGTGTTCTAAAATAAAAACCGATATTCCTAGGTATTACAAGACACACTGCACAGCAAGTTTTCTCTCTGTAACCCTTTCTTCTGTCGTAATTTTAGTAACTTTATATGGTCCTTTTGTCCAAATCCACACTCTAAAGCGCTATTGTTTTAAGGAGCTCCCACATGATTCCAGCAGCCTGTTGTATTAGTTTTCATTCATTTAATGCTCAATTGCATTATCACTTCTTTGTTCTGGGTTAACACCTGGAATTCTCCTATTTAAAAGGTAGTTGCAACGAATTATTTTCCAAGCTGGAAGTGCAGACTGTCTCTGTTAAAAAGAACCTTAGTAAACATTGTCCTCTTAATGCAATTTTTGACTGTCTTCATTTTGAGATGTGATTATGCTTCTGAAAGCTCAACATTGACAATTTTTTGTGGTCTCCTGGGTTATGAACACCTCTCATTTTGTTGTCATTCCACTAGTGCGTTGTGAAGGTGAAAATAAATTGTTTTCCAGGGTATGCTTGTCATTATTTCCTCTCACAAGTAGTTATGTTCCAGCTGAAATTCAAACATGACAGAGGTCTGGTGCTGTCTTTGACAAAGTAGGTCATTCTCACGCTTCATAAGCATGGATGGGGTAGATTTCTTGTTGGTGTGGTTGGCAACAGCAGGCTGTACAACCTAACTCTGCTCCGTGTTATTTTACAGAAGGCTAAATAATATTTTGATTCAGTTAAGCTTCTGAAATATTTAACTCTCTATTCATGGCTTGGTCCAAACTGGTTTTGCCAGGAGACGGTACGAGCTTCTGGCGTATTTGCACTTCAGGGAAAGTTTTCCTTGAGCTCCAAGACAATAGTATATGTTTTAATAAAGCCACATAAAGATCTAACTTCAGAAGCAAAAGTGTTTCAAGCACACTAAGTTTTAGATCAGGAGTCTGTCTATGGAAGTCAGCAATCTATGAATGTTGTATCTGAGACTGATGACAAGAATATCTGGGATCTGCCCACCAGTAGACCTGGTACAGGCACAAATATCAGACTGAATATCAGTTTAGTAGAAAGCCTTTGCTGTCATCTTGGTCAGGAAAAGGTCTAGTGTTCATGATAGGGGAAATAAAATAAAAACTGAAACAGTTGCTCTAGATACCAGCTGATAATGAGGGTGACAGAAGTAAATCTTTGTAGAATTTCCATAGTAAGTTTCTTAGTGGTTTTTTTTGATTTTATAATAAAAAAAAGCATATGCTGGAGCCTACGAGGGAAGGCCATTCTCCAGCTTCATCCAATTTGATTAGAAGTGTACTATTTAGTGAGGGATTTTGATCCTGAGAGGAGCCTCCCTGTTATCTCAGAGTAAAACTAATAGCTGATATGAATAGTACATAATGGGCAATTTCTGTATCAGCTCATCACTGAACTTGGAGTGATTTCTTCCATTGTTGTCTCTTAATAAATTAATTTGAATAAAGTAGCATTGAGTTCTGTCAAGGGAGTATCTGTAGCAAATGAGACAAAAAATAACTGTCTTATGGAGCTCCTCTTGTTCCTAAATGAGGCAGGTGAGGGTAGTGGTTACTGCTTCCCAGGGCTGGGGAGGAGAATGGAGGGAGGAGGTTGGAGATAAGCTTCCTTTTTCAATTTGTGTTACCGCTGAACTCTTTTTCTGTAAATAGCCTGCAGGGTCACAACTTCTGAAAATGTAGGGTTTTGTTTTCTGCAATTAGTGGAATAGTTCTTTCTTAGGTAAAGAATCTGTTGGAGCTTTTCATGCCAGTATCATTTTTGGTTTGTTTTGTTCTGGGTTTTTTTTTTTTCAACACATATGAAAAAAATAATGTTTTGGGTTTACTAGGTGTTGCATTATTGCCATTTGTTGACGAGCGACGCCTTAGAGCTGCCCTGGAAGAAGTCTACCCTGATCTCACTCCTGAAGAAAGTAAGAACTGTGATATACTGTTACAATGTATTACTGCTGTTTCACCCTAAATGAGCAAGGTATAATAGATGTTGGCTTGGATTGAATTATGTCTTCTCTATGGATGGTGCTGGTAATTAAAATGATCCTTGATGGACTGGATTTTGTAGCTGTCACTTATTTTACTGGAGTAGACCTGCATAAGACTTAACCTTAAAGTCAGATAGCAGCCTATGAAAAGCTTCTGCCAGTATACACTGTCAAAATTCTCATTAGATTAATATGTTGCAAGCAAAAGAATAAGCTCTGATTCCAAGGTTAGAGTTGACAGTAAGACTGATAGGTGTATTGGCTGTCCTCTGACCAGTAGGCAGGCTGTGTCCAGTGATGACACGTGAAGCTTCATGCTCAGCTTTATAAAAGCAAATATATGTGTTACTTTCTCCATTGTGCAAAAATAATAGCTGGTTCTTGTAGGTAAACTGCTTGGGTGATGTGTGGTGGTTTGGGTTTTTTTGTTTGCTTTGGGTTTATTTTCCCCTAGCCCACCTCTGTCTTCAACAGTACTCTGTCCTAAATTGAACATTCCTCCCATTGAACGTAAGATTCCTGTTGCTGGCAAACAGTAAAACTACCGTTGTGACCAGAGACTTCCTGTTCCAGGCAGAGGTGCTGTATTTCGAGCAGTCTTAATGAATGTCCAAAGCTTTCTCCTAAATCACAGTGAAGCTTTCCTTTTGTGGAGATGTCAACAGGACAACATGCTGGTTTGTTGTATTCCTTCCTTCCTTGTTTGCTCTGAACTCTTATCCCATTCCCTTCATCTTTTCTAGGCAGAAGAAATAGTCTTGGTGGTGATGTTCTCTTTGTTGGAAAACACCATCCACTTTGTGACTTTATTGTAGAGCAGTACAAGACCAAAAATACAGAGGTAGGTTGTACTTGTTCTTAAGTGATTGTGTCAGTGGTGGGGGTGGAGATCTAACAAAGTGCTTCAGCTGAAAAATTATTTTTTCCATAGCCAGTGGATATACCCCCAGAGCTGTGCCATGGAATCCAGGGAAAGCTTACGCTGAATGAAAATGCTGTTCTTCCAGATCAGTGAGTATAGTTTTGGTAGGGGTTGTTTGATGCTGAAAGGTATTTCCTTCAGTTATGTCTGCATTTAAATAAAAATCTCTCACAAGGAGAAACCTGAAACTCCTGACAAGGTGATGCATTTAGGCTGAACGTGCGTTTTCCGCTAGGTTTCATACTAGGTGTATATTATTGTCAGGATATGTAAAACTACTACGACTCTGATTCTACTATCCTATTTTTTTTTTATTTCTGAGCTAAGCTTTTAAAGCCAAATCAGCACATTTCAAGTGCTCTAATGTGTCTAATTGCTGGTGAATTTTTTTTTTACTTGTCACTTCATTTATGGAACACTGATTTTTTTTTTTTTTTTTATGTATTAACTAATGTTTGAACTTCTTAATAAGTAAACAGGGACTACAAAATAAAAATAGTAGTGAACGGTGTTTTGGCCTCTCTGCTTTTGTACGAATGTTTATTTCATGCAGTCTTTCACTTCCAATAGTGCATGCTGTTTAAAAAAAATACCCCAACAACTTTCCCTTTTATATGTTAGATCTTAATTGTGTTAAAGAAAAAATCCAAATGGAGATATATTTTTGGCATTTTTCATTTAGGCTATAGCACTATATTCAGGACTGTTACCAGCTACACGTACAAAAAATGCTAATATTTTTTGGTTTTCAGATAATGCGTTGAGTTTGTGAAATTATCAATGTAATCTTCACATTGTAGGATATGCATTCATTTATCTAACTTTGCCTAGAGGCATAAGCAGGTGTTCAGTAACTCATTTGCATTAAATGCACAAACACTGTGATTTTGCTGGACAGATAATGTATCCTAGGTCACACTCGCTAATATACATTTCTCTATTCTTGTCATGGCTTGTAAAGAATATGAGCAACTCATAGCTGTTCTTGGAAGGAATAGCAGTGCAGAAAAAGATGACTCTTCTGGGTATTTCCTTCCATCGATGGGGCCTGAGAAAGGGATATTTTTTTTTATCTAGAGCAGTAGTTTGCTAGAAGCTCTGTGAAGATGAGCAGGCATTTATAATGCCACTTCAAAATAAATCTTACCTTACTAAAAAGGTTTGGATCAAATTCAGCCAGGGTGTGTTACAGGTTGTGACCTCTGTGTGTAACAGGAGTCTGTGACCGTTGTGCCACAGTAGGGTCAATGGAGGACTCTGGTTTCTGATTAAAAAGAGTAATTTTCTCAGGCTTTTTAGGTTTATCTGCTAGAACTGAAGGAGTAAAGTTTTCAGGAGGAAGGAAAGGAAGGGTTAAGATGCAACTGCTTGTCAGTCTATTAAAACTCCGGGGGTGAGGCAGGGGTGTGTGTGTAAATTTTTTTTTTTTTTTACTTCAAAGCCTCTCTTACTTCAAAGCCTCTTTCCTCCTGATGAAGCAGGCTTGTGCCTTCACGATGTCTGCATTTGTATCTGTCTCTCCAGTCATCTTCTTTCTGCCCTCTTAAAACCTGTTGACTTGTTATAATCAAACCCTAGCTCTATGAGGACATTTCCAAGGTGCGAAATAGTAACAGGGCTTGTAAACAGGCCATTGAGTAGTGGAAAGTGTGTGAACCCCTGTTAAACACTGGAGAATTCACACAGATCAGCTGCAAAAGTAAGGACATGAAGAAATAAGGATTCGGTAATTCCATTGCTTATTAGAAATATTTGATTTAGGGGACAGGCAAGTTAATCTTGCAATTCCTTTTGTGTCAAAGGCTTAGTTCACAGGAACAGGAGTGATAGTCACAGAGAAAGTGGAGCAAACAGTCACAAATACGTTACATGATATTCTGACAGTTTTTTCTCTTTACCAGATCAGTGGAGTCTCCTGTTCCAATGCTGCGCGATCTTATGCAAAATTCTGCAGTCAGGTCAGTAAAATCTGGGTTTTAACGCTATGTCATACAAAATACAGCAGTCAAAACTCAGTTTATTTTGGTGTTTTGTGTTGCTGAATTTGCAGTCTCTTTATAAGATTGAAGCTTTTACTTTGAATGTTTCTGGTATTCTGCGAGAACAGGGTCCAAGACACTGTGTTATAACACAGCAGGCTTGTGTTAGGATGGTTAAGCATAGCACATAGTGAGTGACATGTCCTGCAGAGATGTCCAGAATGGTCATTTCTCAGTGCATCAAACCCAGCATGCTTCATGCATTCAGAAATTCCTCATCTATCCTGCTTTTTTGCTTGCTCTCTGATGGGACTTCTGGGTCTTTGGCAAGCAAAGAGCAACACCTGTGGAACTTGATGGTCTGTATCAAAACTTTTAAATGAAAGAAAACTAAACGTTCATGAGAGCAAGTCTTGTGACAGAATTGGATATTGATTGAAAGCTCTCCAGCTCTTGGATTATTGCCTCTTGAGTTTTTTATCCATTTTTTTTCCTAGCAGTTCCCAAAGGATGCCTGAGAATATAAGCTTTGTATCTTTAAGAAATAATATTAGCTTTGCCTGAATGTAATGTTTGGGATAAGAAACTTCATAATGAATGAAACAACAATGTAGAGTTTCCAAGAATAAACCTTGTCGTTACTGATGATTTTATTACTCTGGCACTAAACGACAGATTTCTGTAGACCTAGTGTGTTGTATGTCATTCTTGCTTAATTTGGCACAGTATAATAATGTTGGAGCCCATAACTTCTCACTTCTTGAGCCATGTAAGATACTTGAGACACTGAAAGTCACTTGCAGTCTGTGTGATTTGATTTTTTTTTTTTCCTCCAAGGAGGCATAACCTGGTTCAACTAGAACAACTATCTACAGATAGTAAGAAATGTTAAGTTGTGGCTTGTCAGGATATTGTAAAAAGAATGTCCTTAAACAGGGATTTAGTTACTTTGAGTGATGAGTTAAAGGTAGTTTCTGGTGTTCCATCTGCCACTGTCAGGAGGTTTGAATTGTTTTACGTTTCTGTCCATTCTTGTATTGCAAAGATTTTATTTCCTGTCCTTTGAGATTATATGGACAGTCATGGTCCTGCTCTTCAATTCTTGGACTTTGACTGAATTTTCTAAGGGACCTTTATTCTCTTTCTTTCAAGTCTCATTCATTCTCAGTGCTGAAAACCAGATGTATTTCATCTGGACAAGTGAGATTATTCTGCTTACCTGTCTGCTTTTGTCTTTCTTGGCGTCCCAAGCATTCTTCTGTATGAAATGGTAGGTAGTGAGAAGATAGGGACCAGGTTAGTGCTGTGTACTTCAAATATGTCCCTAGTGAGACCTACCTGAGACCTGGATACTTGCACTAGGAGACTGGAATTGCATGGAATGTGGATGAATATTCCTAGAGGAACCTCACAATGCTATACAATGCGTTGTACTAGCCGTAATTAAGCTTTTGGCCACTTTTTGCTCGGTTACTATTTGGTTTGTCTAATACTACGCAGCTCAAAACATAGAGTCTGCAAGTTGTCACTGCAAATAGGTGCAGTGACACCTATTTGTGGGAATGCATTCAACTGCAAACCTGCTTTTCAGGATAAAAACCCCCTTGTCCCAGCAATCTAAGTTTTGTATGCTTTTGACTAAACTGCGTAACAAGCTGATACCCTTTCCATTTGTACTGCGGTAGCTTTTGAACTTAATCAGTGCTTTCACTAGAGGATTTGTGCTCAAGGGTCTGCAGAAGGTACTTTTCATTACCATGCATAGGACTGACTGTTTTATAGACATTTAACTTTCTTTTTAACTGGTTCTTGGTATAGGGAAGGAAGAAGGTCACATTTGAGAAATCCAAGTCCACCCTAGTCAATATATCCATGTGCAAGAACGCACTATGCAATTTATGTCTTCTTGGATATTATCTTTTCTCGTATCTACATCACTGTTAATAATGCAGCAATTACTTTTTCACCTTGCTTGTCTTAATTATCAAATAAACCTAATTCTCAAATACTTTCTCCTAGTATCTCTTTCAAAGATCCACAATTTGATGAAGACTTTGTTTTCAAGGCTGTAGTGTTACCTGGTGCAAAGTAAGTATAATTTGTCAGTTTTCAAATACCTCCATTTTCATTTATTAATCTGGGAATTTGCTCTGATAAATATTTATGGAACTATTTTTAACATTAAGGAAACCTGCTCCCGTCCTGAAGCCAGGAGACTGGGAAAAAACCAACAACGATGGTAGGCCTTGGAGACCGCAGCTTGGTTTTAACCGAGACAGAAAACCAGTCCATTTGGACCAGTCAGCATTTAGAACATTAGGGTAAGACTAGTGGCATTGTTATTGACTGCCTCACTGTGAGAGGACTTTACTCCTGTATTGCTTTTTTAAATTAAAAAAAAAGAAAGACAAGGGGGATAGGGGTGGTCTGTCAGAGATTAGGTGCTGCTGTTCCATGTTGGAAACTTTGGCATGTGATATTTAAAATCATTATTGATGAAAACTGTATGTTACAGTAATTTTGTGATAATGCCTTGTATCATCTTAATTTGTGGCTTTTTTGTTTCCACTAAATGTTTGAGTAGCTTTCCTGCTATTTTGCTTTTTTTTAAACTTGTTTAGTGGCTATTTGCTTGAAATGCAGAAAGTACAGTCGGAATCATAGAATCATAGACTGGTTTGGGTTGGAAGGGACCTTAAAGATCATCCAGTTCCAACTCCCCTGCCATGGGCAGGGACACCTGCTACTAGACGAGGCTGCTTAAAGCTCCATCCAACGTGGCTTTGAACACCTCCAGGGTTGGGGCATCCACAACTTCTCTGGGCACCCTGTGCCAGTGCCTCACCACCCTCATTATGAGGAATTTCTTCATGATATCTGAATCTTATTCTTTTTTTCCTTTCCATTTCTTACACATAATAGCCATACGATGCCAAGGGAAAGAGGGATGCCAGGAATGTATCCCAACGCAGTACCTCTTGGAACTTACGGGGCCCCATACGCCAGGCCACTAATGAGTCCACAGCAGCAGATTCCTAAACTGTTGTCAAGTGAGTTCTGCTTTCTGCATTTCTGAGTTTGTTGTGTTGTCTCAATGGCCATGAACCCAAGCAGTTAAACTTGCCTTTGTTCAGAATATGAATGTAATCCTAGAAAATAAATGAAAATGCACCAGATAAAAAAATATTTAAAATTACTTTTAGCTTTTGTTTAATTATCATCAATTTGGGGGGAGGGAGGGGCGGGAAGGTGTGTTGTTTGAATTAATTCACAGAATTATTTTGCTTTGACTGAGTTAAATGTCAAGTCACAATTTGAAATTAGTGTGATTGCCTTCTCCCATTGTCTATCTTGTGTGAGTTGGTAGCTTTTCCAAAGAGTCTAAAACTACTTAGAAACTTCTACATTTTTTTTGCCTATTTGGAAACTAGGAAAGAGAGTGATTAACCTTGTATTGCTCTTCTCTATTGCTGCTCCTTTTTGGAACTGCTTTACTGAAATGTCCTAAAATGTAATTATGTGACTCTTAAGGGGGATCTCCTTTTGAATACTACACCCAGTATTCAAATGTAATAGGAAAAATAGCATTATGTCTACTAAGGGTTCCTAATATCCATTATCTAGAATATATTCACTGGCTGAATCGCAGCATTACCAGCAAACTTGGTAGGAATTTAGTGCTTTGTGTCTGAAGGGAATAGCAAAAGGGGGATGCTGGACACAATCACTGCTGTAGAAAGTATGGTGGCAGATCAGGAGAGGTTGTAGGAATAACAGAAGAGCTGTGGCTGGTGCTGAGATACCAGACTGAACCAGAATTGTTAATTCACAGTCCTGTATTGGCTTGTCCTGCCTGTGGTAGATGTGGCAACTTCTGGCAAAGAGGAGGCAGGAGATGGTTGGAAGGTCAGGGATGCCACTGCTGTTGGCTGGATGAACAAGTGGTAATATAAATTCTGTGTGATCTAAAGTGGACTTCATCATCCTAGGAAGGGATTGTCTGTGTGTAGGGCTCCCAAAAAGGATGCCAGTTAAGAGTCCTGTCTCTTCACCTGTGATCAGGAACTGTTTTTCTGGAGCTGTAATGTTGGGATTGAGAAGGGAGGAAATATGGCTAAACTGCCTAAAGTTGCTTTAAAGTAAGTTCTCACTATTCAGCTGAAGTCTTGCAATATTGAATTATGCGAATGTTTGAAGTTCAAATAGCTGACACAGATAAAGTTTGAACTCCAACATTTTGTCACATATAGAAGGCCAGATTACTGCATAGTGAAGCTGTCAGCATTTTTGTACTTGACTTGCATTTTTGCTGTATATGAAACAGCAGATAGGTAACATCAATGGCCACTATGAATTAAACTTATTGTCCAGTCCCAAAGTAGATGAAGTGTAGTTGAGCAGTGGATGCAGGAGCTTTCTTTTGCGAGGAATCAGGTTAGTTTAAGTGGAGAGACTGACTGAATATGAGAGCCTGGAGCTATTAACTTTGATTAAAAGGAGCGCAAGTGGTTTTTGTAAACAAACAAGAAATATGATCTAAAAACAACAGCGTGGAGAATGGGAAGGCAGAACTACCAGACAGGCGCCACATGTCCGTATCAGCCTCCAAGAAGAGAAAGTCTGCGTGGTTTTGGGGTGAAAGAAAGTAATTGTGAGCCCATTGGCCCCCATACTACTGTTCAAGTATTCTGAAGCTTAAGTCTTGTTGCTTTGTGTGAAATAATTATTGCTAAGCTGTTTTTCCTGCCTTACATATGTGGAGCTGATCTTGCCAATTAGGTACTTGGGAAGCTCTTGTCCTCGTGGCATCTGAGCACCTTGTGTTGTATAGGAGGCACTCCAGATGCAAATATGCCCCAGTGCCATCATTCTTTCAAATTGAGGAGGCTTGAATCCACTGATTGATACGAAATCCCAGTCCATATGTTGGCCTCAGGAAAAACTGTCTGGTGGTTTTCTTTCACATGTCTTTTCCTCCCCTCATATGCCTCCTTCTTCACCCTTAAATTGCTTCAGGCATTCCCAATTGCTGTTCTGCAGGTGTGCCTGGCAAGGTTTAGGAGTTTATTCCTTGCAGTTTTCCTTTTCTTTTTTTCCTTCCCCATTAGGCAGAGGTTGATCTTGTGCTTTTTGTGCAGCAAAAAGAGGTGCCAGGTCAACCTGCTGGTGCCTCCAGCTGCCGTTGCCGTGCGTGGCCTCACACGCCGCTGGCAGTCATCACACAAAGGCATTTTCACAAAGCAGGAGTTGTGTGCCTGCCGTAGCTCTGCGGGGCTCTTCATCCTGGAGTCGAGAAGCTGGTTCCTGGCACACTCTGTTTTCATGGGAGACCGTAGCGCAACGTGCTACAAATGCGCTCTTTGTCAGTTAGTTTTGTTGTGTTTCTCCTCTTCGGATAGCGATACCAAGCTGTCCTAGGAGATTAGTCTTAAACTCTAATTAACTTCTGATTTAAACTGACTGCAATGAGAAATCTTTACAACTAATTACAGCAGTGGTTGACTTAATATTTGGAGATTGTTTTTTTTCAATGCCTCATTATTTAACTGAGGTGCAAGGACAGATGTCCCAGTCAGTGGGACAGACTAGGTTAAACAGCATGAGCGATATGCTTGCTTCCTGGAAGAAGTTCCAGAAATGCATCCTCCTGCCTGGCTGGTGGGTCAGGGCCTTGCCCTGGCCACCTGGAACTATCAGTGTCAAATGAACCACCTGTGTCTCAATTCCTCTTGTGCCAGGTAGTCAGACTTGCTTAAATCCTTGTTAGAATAGTCCAGAATTTCTGCTGAGATCAGTCTTTAGGATGTTTACACTGAAGGATGCTTTTGCAAATGGGGACTGTGCCACGAAACTATAAAACATCCTCAATTATGGATTAAGTAGGTGGTGGTCATATTATTGGGGTTACAAGAGATGGGGAATGGCAGCAAGTTCCTGCCAGATGAAGGAAACCGGCTCCCCTCAACCAGACAGCAAAACCCCAGATCCCCCTGGTGAACAAGTACTATGTCCTGAGGATGATGGCTCCCACAGCCTAGAATCGTTCCCTAGGCCGCATCATCCTCAGAAAAAGATAAAAACCATCCTCCATTAAGAAGAAGAGGAGGGTGATTGTTGTAGGGGACTCCCTCCTAAAAGGAATGGAGGGACCTATTTGCAGACCGGACCAGCTCCACAGAGAGGTTTGCTGCTTACCAGGGGCATCGGTGAAGGAGGTAGCTAGAAAACTTCCTTCCCTGGTCCACGAGACAGACTGCTATCCTCTGATAGCAGTCCAAACTGGTAATGATGATTTAGTAAGCAGAAAGACCAAAGCCATCAAGAAAGACTTTAGGGCCATTGGGAAAATGATGGAGGGCTCTGGGGCACAAATAGTATTCTGCTCCATCCTAAGGCTAAATAGAGAGGACCTGGAAGTCAGGAAGAAGAACTCAGTTAATGCCTGGCTCCGAGCCTGGTGTGAGGAAAGGAGCTTTGGCTTCTTTGATCACGGGGTGGCTCACGCACCCACAGGCTTTGTTGCTAGGGATGGGACATGTGTGTCTCCTAGAGGGGCTAAAGCCCTTGCTAACAACCTAGCTAAGCTCATAAATCAAGCTTCAAACTAGATGTGAAGGGGGAGGGGCTTGAGACCAGGCTAGGCAGGAGTGAGCCTGGACGTGGGGCACTAGTGATTCAGAGAGGGTGTGCTGGAGAGGACCACCAGTACATCACCACACAGAAAGTGGGGGAGAACACACTTGGGGGTGGTAAGGGAGATACGGGCACTCTGATACAAGCTACTCCAGTTACCAGGCAATTGGGAACAAACTCTGTTTCCCCTAAGAGGGCTGAAGGCTCGGCAGCTCAGCTGAAGTGCATTTACATCAATGCATGCAGCATGGGTAATAAGAAGGAAGAGCTGGAAGCTGTTGTAGGGCAAGGAGCCTATGATGTCGTTGCCATCACGGAAATGTGGTGGGATGACTCACATAACTGGAGTGTAGATATGGTGGGGTACAAACTCTTCAGGCGGGATAGGAAAGGAAGGAGAGGAGGTGGGGTAGCCCTCCTTGTAAGGGAGGACTTGGACGCTGTTGAGATGGATTGTGGCGATGAGGAGATTGAGTGCCTGTGGTTTAAAATCAGAGGAGCCCATAAGAAGGTAGATTTTGTGATGGGAGTCTGTTACAGGCCACCCAGCCAAGGAGAAGCCGCTGACGAGCTCTTCTATAAACAGCTGGGGTTAATCTCTAGATCAATGCCTCTTGTTCTTGTGGGAGACTTCAGTCTTCCTGATATCTGCTGGAAGTACAATAGAGCAGAAAGGAAGCAGTCTAGGAGGTTCCTGGAGTGCGTGGAAGACAACTTCCTCACACATATGGTGAATGAACCGACAAGGGAAGGTGCCCTCCTGGACCTGCTGTTTGTGAACAGAGAAGGCCTTGTGGGGGATGTGGCAGTAGGAGGATGCCTAGGACCAAGCGATCATGAGATGATAGGGTTTTCTGTTCTAGGCAAAGTGAAGAGGATGGTTAGCAGGACAGTAGCATTGAATTTCCAGAGGGCTGACTTTGAACTCTTCATAAGGCTGGTTGGCAAAGTCTCATGGGAGACAGTGCTTAAGGGCAAGGGAGCCCATGAGGGCTGGGAGCTCTTCAGAAAGGAAATCCTAGCAGCTCAGGAGAAAGCCATCCCCATGTTCTGGAAAAAAAAGCCGGCAGGGGAAAAAACCAGCTTGTTTGAACAGGGAGATCTTGAGTGATATCAAGAAGAAGAGAAAAGTTTATGGGCTCTGGAAGAGGGGACAGGCCTCTTGGGTGGACTACAGGAGGGAAGTGAGATTGTGTAGAGAAAAAATCAGAAGGGCTAAGGCTCAACTAGAAATCAGATTGGCAAAGTCTGTGAAAGATAACAAAAAAATCTTTCTATAAATAATAAAAGGAGGACTGGGGAGACCATACAGTCCCTACTGGACGCAGAAGGAGCAACAGTGGCAGGGGATGAGGAAAAGGCTGAGGTACTTAATGCCTTCTTTGCCTCAGTCTTTAATTGTAAAGAAAGTTGTTCCCTCTGTGTACAAACCCCGGAGCTAGAGGAGCAACATGAGGCTCCCATGGTCCAAGAGGAGGTGGTCAGAGCCCTGCTAGCCCGACTAGACACCCACAAGTCTATGGGGCCGGATGGGATTCACCCAGGGGTATTGAAGTTGCTGGTGGATGTGCTGGCCAAACCCCTTTCCATCATCTTCCAACAGCCCTGGAAGACTGGGGAAGTTCCACTGGACTGGAGGCTGGCTGATGTTGTGCCCATCTACAAGAAGGGTTGCAGGGAGGATCCAGGGAACTACAGGCCTGTCAGTGTGACCTCAGTGCCAGGGAAGGTCATGGTACATGGATCTTGAGTGCTATCATGAAGCCCATGCAAGAGAACCAGGTGATCAGGCCCAGTCAACACGGGTTCACAAAAGGCAGCTCTTGCCAAACTAACCTGATCGCCTTCAATGACAAAGTGAGTCGGCTGCTGGATGAGGGAAAGGCTGTGGATGTATCTTCCTGGACCTCAGTAAAGCCTTTGACACAGTTTCTCACAGCATTCTGCTATGGAAACTGTCGGCCTCTGGCCTGGACAGGCGCACACTCTCCTGGGTGGAAAACTGGTTGGTTGGCCGGGCCCAGAGAGTGGTGGGAAATGCTGTTAAATCCAGCTAGAGGCCAGTTACAGGTGGGGTTCCCCAGGGCTCAGTGCTGGGTCCAGCCCTGTTCAATGTCTTTATCAACAACCTGGCTGAAGGCATCAAGTGCTCCCTTAGCAAGTTTGCTGATGACACTAAGCTGGATGGAAGTGTTGATCTGCTGGAGGGTCGGGAGGCTCTGCAAAGGGATCTGAACAGGCTGGACCGCTGGGCAGAATCGAATGACATGAGATTTAACACGGCCAAATGCCGGGTGCTGCACTTGGGGCACAACAAACCCCTGCAGTGCTACAGACTGGGAGAAGCCTGTCTAGAAAGCTGCCAGGAGGAGAAGGACCTGGGGGTGTTGGTTGACAGTGGACTGAACATGAGCCAGCAGTGTGCCCAGGTGGCCAAGAAGGCCAATGGCATCTTGGCTTGTATCAGAAACAGCGTGACCAGCAGGTCCAGGGAGTTTATTCTCCCTCTGTACTCGGCCCTGGTGAGACCACACCTCGAATCCTGTGTTCAGTTCTGGGCCCCTCACCACAAGAAGGATGTTAAGGCTCTGGAGCGAGTCCAGAGAAGAGCAACAAAGCTGGTGAAGGGGCTGAAGAACAGGCCTTATGAGGAGCAGCTGAGAGAGCTGGGGTTGTTTAGCCTGGAGAAGAGGAGGCTGAGGGGAGACCTCATTGTTCTCTATAACTACCTGAGGGGAGGTTGTAGAGACAAGGGAGCTGGCCTCTTCTCCCAAGTGACAGGAGACAGGACGAGAGAGGAAATGGCCTCAAGCTCCGCCAGGGGAGATTTAGGCTGGACATTAGGAAAAAAAATTTTGTGGAAAGGGTCATTGGGCACTGGCACAGGCTGCCCAGGGAGGTGGTTGATTCACCTTCCCTGGAGGTGTTTAAGGCATGGGTGGATGAGGCGCTGAGGGGCATGGTTTAGTGTTTGATAGGAATGGTTGGACTCAATGATCCGATGGGTCTCTTCCAACCTGGTTATTCTGTGATTCTGTGAAAAACAATCCACATGGACACTGCATTTGCCCTGATGGAAATTGTGGCCAGAATTGGTACAGGTTACCCTTTGTCAGTTGCATTCATCAGCCGTATAATTGTTAGACAACAACTCTGTGTTGTGGCATGGTTGGTTTGGGAAACATCCAGAACCCACAGGTTCCTGAAAAACAAGAGAGAATGTAGTTAAAATTCCCATATTTTGTGGAATTGATGCAGAACAACTTTTCATTTTATGTATTATGTTTTTATATGTATGGTGAAGTAAAATTAGACTCTAGAAGGGCAACGCGGTCAACCGAAGTGCCATCTCTTTCTCAAGAGCCTGCTGTGGGTGTTCCTTACTGTTGTTCTCTGATTTGACTTCGATGTGCCAATTTTCAGTTGATGAATAATTGTCTGTGCTGATAACTTGGGGAGTCAAGTGCAGCATGGCAGTACTCTGTGAATGGCATATTTGACTTCTGCAGCATAGGATATCTGATTTATGACTTTCATTTCAGTCAGTAAACTTGTCAATTAGCTGCATTTGAAAACTGATTTTGATTAGTGCAATCAGTAAACACAAAATCTTGTCTTTGATTGCTGCACTGATTAGATAAATTGTTACTTGAGGATCTGCTAGAGAAGGCAGTTTATTTAGCCTTATAGCTCCTGGAAATGCCTAAGTTTTGAAGACTGAAGAAAATATTAATTGACGTTTCTTCTCCAATTTTATGCCATTTTGAAGTACAATTCACTGCTCCAAGCTTTTTCCCTCTTAAGATTTTTCTCTGTTGGAGCCATACAAATGAATAGCAATAAGGTGGCTTTAAATGTTTTTGTGATGATTTTATTAAACTCTTTCTTAAGCTGTTTCCTAGATCTGCAAAAAGATGTGGTTACATTATTTTTCATATGGAAAGAAAGTGATTGAATAGGACACAGGTTTTTAAGAAACTCTATATGAATGGGAACCACTGTACCCAGACAAGACCAGCATCATCTCACTTGGTTTCTCACTAGAGCACCATTTGACCCGGCAGTGGAATGGAAAACACATTAATAAACTTAAATTAAAATGTGAAGTTCTCACCAGAGAGGGTCAGGGAGGGAGAGACTATATTAGTCTGAGCAATTGTCCAGATACTTCGGGGTCCTGCCTAGCTCAGCCTGTGCAGAGGAGAAAGGTAGGGGAAACATGGCCATTATTCTTCATGGAATAGAGGGTTTGTTTTTTTCTGGAAGTGTGTGTCTCCCAGCAAGCAAATAAAGGGAGCTAGGCCTATCTGCAGGTCTGTTTGTGGTGACGGAGCCAAAACCTAACCCTCATCCTGGTGCTGCAGGTGAAGAAGTACAGGCGCTTGTAACTACAGGTAGAGGGGTGTTGTGCATCTGAAAACATTTTTAGCAGAACTCGTTTCTCCTCTATTCCATGTATTTCTGTGGTGCTGGTGTCTGTGAAACTTGGAAGTAATTAGAAATAACATCTTAAGATCTTTTGATTAAAAATAGTGGCAATCTTGGGCTTCACCAAATTTTTTACTTTTATTTTTAGTAAATTCATCTTTGTACTTCATATTTTTATGTTTCTATTTAACATTGTGATTTAATTGCTTGTTTTGCCTAAAGTAGCTGAAGACAGCATAATGGGCCAGGGTTTTTTTCTGTTGCACTAATCTTGTATTCAAAAACAAACACGGCATCACTAAAGCATCATGTTAGTACAGCCTGTTTACGCATGTAAAAGTACCTGTAATTCATCAGCTGATGAGCGTAAAACCCGATCATATGCATCACTTGATAACAGCACATGTGTCTGTGTCTATGTACATATATAAAGAGAGGGAGATATACAGAGATACAAAAAGAGAGAGAGATGGAGATGTATGTGTTGATTGGGGCTGTGTGTGCGTATACATGTAATGTTTAGTAACTAAATAAAATGTAGCCCCTCCCCAGCTCAGCAGTTGCTGGGCTGAATTAGCTCTTCCCGGATGAGGCCCAGGCAGAAACATCAGGGCAGCTGGGAATCAGAATTTGTTTCCCCTGATGAAATGATTTTATTTTCCATGGGGGCAGCCCACACCCTACCCTGCACACTTGAGTGCTGCCATTAAAGCTTTCTGGCCAGGTTAGACCATTACAGCCTGCAGACCATTCAGCCAGAGTGAGGACAGAGGCACAAGTTTTTACTTTTAGTTCTTTTTTTTTTTTGCTTCCTCCCACTTTTCTTTCAAATTACTGCAAAGCTTAGTGTGCTTGAATATTGGCAGTTTAAACAAGACATTACTGTCCCATCTTAGTCTGTCCATTAGACAACTTCTGGAACCAGCTGTTGAAATTAGGTCACACTTAAACACCATTGAAAATAATCAAAGGTGTCACTGAAACTGAAGCTTTTGATTGATGCACAATTTGAGTGTTGTGGGCTGACCAGGGAGCCATTGATTAGCTGTTTCTTTTATCTTGTTTACTGACCAGTTTATTTAGAACAACAACAACAATTTAATTGCATATCCTGTTAAAGCAATGTTGTTACTACTACGTCTTTGTAAAGAGTTAAAGCAATGTTGTTACTACTACATCTTTGTAAAGAGTTAGTTTGGGTAGAAGAAATAATTGAGAAGTGGGTGGTCTTTTTCACTGCAGCTTCTTATAACTGCAGCACTGGGCCTCTGGAAAAGTGGGGGGTTTTACCCCAAAATATTTGATTCAATTTGATAACATTATCTGAGAGATCATTAATAGATTTTTAATATTATATTACCATTGCCTAAGTTAGTTTTTAAATATTTTAAATATATCCTAAGTATAACTCTCTCTATATATATTTAAACATGAATAAAGTGGAACTGTTCTCTTTATTATGTGTTCTGGTCAGTCTTTTAGTCTGCTCTGCTTTGTAGAATAACAGCCTAATTGGAGGAAGACTCGCACATATTTTGAGTAATAATCATTTTTGTTCACAAATGTGATGTGTTGTGATGACACAGCAATGTACGTGTGTGTATGTGTCTATTTTGTCATGTAGTGTAGTGGTGAATGTACTTTCAAGAAATATGAACGTTTAAGTGAAGTCTTCAGTTGTTACTGTAACAGACATAGGTTTGCATTTTTAAAAATTCAAGAGAAAATACATGTGAAATCCAAGCACAGACCAGTGGCAATTATAGCATTAAAATTTGTTCTTATAACTTGAAGCTTATTGGACATGATAAAATAAAAATGTAGCCTTTTATTAATACGAAGCTTGCCAGTGATGGGCATAAGGGCTTTATCAAAATCAGCAGTAACAACCAACTATTTGGTAGTGTAACTAGTTTGAGATTTTCTGTTTGACTTCATAAGGCAAGTTCTCAGGTGTCTGTAAGAGTAAGCTGAGCACAGTTTAAGTGCTCAATTTATTTTAACTATTTGTTTTACGCTCTAGATCTTAGACCCCAGGAGTCTTGGCGAGGTCCTACACCCTTGTTTCAGACGACACCACAGAGGTAAGGCAGGGGAGGGGTTGAAGTTTTGTAAAATCTCACCAAGAGGATGTGCATGGTTTTGCCAGGCATCACAAATTTTACTTCCTCTTGGTTTGGACTTGGTTGAAATTTAATTAAATCATTCTGTACAGCTGGTTTTTTAAGTTAGCTAATGTTCATGATTTATTTATTTATTTATATTTTGTGAGTGCCCTATGCAACGTTCATAGTTTTAAAAAGCCCTGGGTACTTTGTACTTAAAAAGAAGGCAAAACTGCTTTCCATTAAAACTCAGGCTTCAAAATTAACTTTACTGTTGGTGCTTTGGTACCGTTCTTGGTTCTTTGGCCTTTATCTTATTGAAGCTTTTGAAATACTATGAAATTGAACACAGAGAGCTTAAAACTGCATTAGATTTTTGGACAGGCTAAACAAATTTCTTTTTAGGAGGGCTGTGGAGCTTAATGAGGCATAACTAATGGTGTTCCACTTTTATCATTTCTGTGCTGCGACCGCAGCATTAGTACAGACCAGCCATTGATTCTTGCTACAAACCTCTTGAAGTCCTAATCAGCTTCTTTGGTACAAGTTTTTCAGGCCTGACAAGCCTATTGTAGGGCAGTGTCACTGTAGGTCAGTAGTTATTAGTTGCCACTGAAAACAGTTTCTTTAACTACTTAAGACTGAACTGAATTAAATGCAGAAGGGACTCAGGGAAGGATTATGGAATCTGCAGTCCAATAAGTGCCATCGAATAGAAAGAATGTGACATGGTTTGATAATAAGGGATGTTTTACATGCGTTCCTTCATTGATAGGTTGTATGTCCTTAAGTCAGATGGGCTTTATAAATGCAGCATACCTGCAAAAGCTATGAATAATTATCTTTATTTATATTTATGAAGGGATGACAGTGTATGTGAGATCTTTGAAGTTTCTGCTGTGAGGCACAACTTTGTCTTATTTTTTTCCTGGTTTTGTTTGCAAATGTTAACCATTGAAAATATCAGCTTTGGGAGAATTTACTGAGCTCTTTGCAGTCACGCTTTCCATAGCAACCATTTTGATCCCTATTGAAATAAGTCTAACTCCCTTGTCCTGTGCCACATCCATGTGGAATATTGCATTATAAATGAATCTTGCACTGAAAACTTCTAATATTACTTTGTCCATGGGAGTTGCTATTCCCACACCTTAATTAAATCCAATTTATATAGCACCATTTTGTGAAATATTGCTACGGGTCTGTAACCTGTCATTACTTTTATAATGCTATACTTTTGTTAATTTACCAGGCTGTTTATTTTTACAAAGTGCAAGAGTTTCTGAAGTCACAAATAAATAACTTCTTTTAGCCAGAAGTTCTATTTGTTTCTCTCTTTCAAGACACGTTTTTATTACAACTGTAATAAAAGACTGTCTCTAGTCAGAATCCTGTTGTAAGGTTACTGTGCTTGGTTTGTGCTGGTATTTTTAGAAGTGACTGCAGGCTGCCTGGGTACTTCAAAGCATTTTTGCAGATAGAGGGTGTTTGTGACTTGATCTTCCAACCCGTCCAGTGTGCTTCTAGTGTTGCAGTATTGACCTCGCCATTCAGTTCCCAAACTTGAGGATTCTGGTGTCCCCTGAGGTGACTTTAAATTCAAGATGCATCATCATGAACTAGAAAATAAACTTTAGAGAAGCATGGAGAATGCCAGTCTAGCTTTTGAGTGAGAATAGTGTATTTACAATGCTTTCCCTCCCTAATGCTTTGTTATACCCCATATGAGAATACTAACTTAGAATCATAGAAAAACCAGGTTGGAAGAGACCCACCAGATAATTAAGTCCAACCATTCCTATCAAACACTAAACCATGCCCCTCAGCACCTCGTCCACCCGTGCCTTAAACACCTCCAGGGAAGGTGAATCAACCACCTCCCTGGGCAGCCTGTTCCTGCCTAGCGACCCTTTCTGTGAAAAATTTTTTTCTAATGTCCAGCCTAAATCTCCCCTGGCAGAGCTTGTGGCCATTCCCTCTCATCCTGTCTCCTGTCACTTGGGAGAAGAGGCCAGCTCCCTTGTCTCTACAACCTCCTCTCAGGTAGTTATAGAGAGCAACGAGGTCTCCTCTCAGCCTCGTCTTCTCCAGGCTAAACACCCCCGGCTCTCTCAGCCGTTCCTCATAAGGCCTGTTCTTCAGCCCCTTCACCAGCTTTGTTGCTCTTCTCTGGACTTGCTTCAGAGCCTCAACATCCTTGCAAGTTTTGATGCTGGAGGTAATTCTGCTGTGTTCCTGGAAGGTGTTTGATTTCGGAAAGGAGAGTATTCCAACAGACACTTGGGGCTGATACTGAATTAGTTGCCATACCAAGTATAAACCTGGAGATCTAATTGACAGAAACATAAGGATGGATAGGCTTGGTGTAAAAATGACTGAACTTGCTGAACTGACCGCCCCCCTCTGCCTCCCCGCCCTCCTTCAAGAGGTTTTCAGTTTCCCAGTTAATATCCTGGGAGCTGCCAGGCCTGCTGCAAGGTTGCTCTTCCCGCACTGCTACTCTCAAGACTGTCCTCGCTTGCTGCTGCAGCTTCAGGTGCTCCAGGAGTAACAAGGTGCTGTCAGGGAGAGTGGCAAAGAATTTCTGGTCTCAGCCAGCTTTGCTTCCAAGAAGAAAGTAATTGAGGGAGAGGCCAGCCCTTTTCAGATGGAGTGCGTTGGCAGGAGGCTACAATATCCTTGATTTGTGACATCAAGCAAGGGATAAGCAAGGAGCCCTGTGCCTGCCGGGAAAGCTTTGAGCGTTTGTGTTATTTCAGGAATAAAGTACTGCGGCCAAACTAGCTCTTGCTTCACAGGCCTGAGTGGGAAAAAAAAACCCTAAACAAAACAGTAGTGTAAAGCTGCTTCTTCATAATCCAGATAATCTTGTCTACTGCGTAACATTTCTTATGTTTAAATTTAGTGATGCAATTCAGCATGCAGCATGTAAAACAAAATTGGGGAGCTGCTGTTGACCAGGAAACCTTTCACTGTGTCTTGTTCAGGTGCTACTCTGACTGGGCAGCACTACTGTAGACTCTCAAAGATTATTTCATGCTCTCTCCTTCTGTGCTGGTGACCTGATACATCTCAGAGGTTGTGTATTTATTTGCTATGAGGTTTCCTGGCTGATGGGAATTCGTAATCTGGTGAAGTAAAATCCTTTTGCTTAACCTGCTCATAGAAGGGATTATCAGACAGGCTGAGTTTTTAACATAGAAATCTTTTACTGTATAAAGCTTCCTAAAGTTATATTTTAGCTATTCCGTATGTATGTGCTTGTTCAATCATAAGTTGACATAACTCTGGATAATGCATTTGAGTTACTGCCAGCATGAACTCATGTGGTATTCCAAGTGGCACAAATCTTTTGTTACCCATGATGCACAGCTTTGCTGTGCACAAATCTCCACCCTCAGGTAATTTGAATCACCAATTAATATATCCACTAGATGAACATGAAGTCAAGTGCTGTGAATACTATAATTTCCTGGTTTCCGTTTACCAGATTAAAACCTAAAATATTGGGGTTTTTAAAAATAGTACATAGTTCTGTGAATTAAGAACAGCAAAACAGTGTGACCATGACCTGCTTTTTTAGCTTTTAAATCAGAAGATGCATTGCAACTTTCTTTTTCTTTTCCTACTAGGTTTATCCTCTAGAATATGTAGTGTTTCTAACTGAAAATCACTGATTCTACCTCAAAGCAGAAATGCCCCAACATAATAGCGATATTGGTGTTAACATGTTTCATTCGTTAAATATCCCAACTTTGCACTAAGCAGCACTTTATTAAAATAAAAAACTCATGATCTGTGCCAAATACATATTGATATCAAGTGAAATTTGTGATATATTTTCGCATGCCAGGCACATAGCAGGTGTTGGTCTGTGATCATTAGTCGCTGAGGGTGTTTGTCATAAGCACATTGGGAAAGTTGTAGAGACAGAGTGACTGCTGATGAAAGCCTTAGAGCTGGGGTAATTCCCTGTAGTTTTGTTTAAGGCTGAGCAATGCATCCTTCCTGGAGAGTCTGCTGTTTTCTAGCAATAAGGGGGCAGAGGGGAAATTGGTACTCAAAATACTTAATCAAAAGGCATATCATACTTAAAATACTGATTTGGGATGCTTAGTCTCTGGAAGTGTAATGTGCTATTAACTTTAAGTAGTGTTGTTCTTTACGATGAATTATTTGGGTATCACTGCATTTCTGGACATACCTCTGAAACTAAAAGTAAAGCCACACAGATTGGTATTAGCACTGAGCTTTTATACATGTTAATTTTTAGCACGTTTTGTATGTCATATTTACCAATTGTGCATTTACCACGTAAGACTTAGACTTTTTAAACGGGAATCAAATTATTTCATTTCTGGAGATGATTAGGAGTTTCTCCTGCCTTTGTATAATTCAGGCAGGTCTTAATCTAACCAGGTGGAGCAGCTGTCTTGCAGGCTGTAGTGTAAAACCAAAAGCAGCTTGCATCCAAAAGCAGTAAGCCTTCATGTCCAAAATGCCTGTTGTCATTCATTTCAATCTAATGTTTACCTGTCTGGATTCCAACCTTGCCTCTGTTCCAGCTGGTGAAATGTGTGTTTAAAAGTCCTTCCTCTCTCAGCTTGGCTTCCTCAGTTGCTCAAAGCTCGGCTTGCCCAGCATTGTACTGTTGTCTGTAAATGCTCCCTTGGTCATGAAATCCATACCTTTTCCCTGAACCGCATGTGTGCTGGGGAGACTAGATCAGCCTCTGGGTAGGGCTGCTCCTCCAGGGCTGAAGTCCTGCCAATTTAATCCAGCAAATCTAGACAGAGGCTTTTTGAAGACCTACAAAGTAACTTTCAGTGCAGCAGGTAAATATGACATGCAGTGCTCATGCTCTCTGCTATTCCTATCTCCCAGCAGGCTGACCACAGATTGTTCAACTGATTCTCTTAAACAGGGGTCAGAAAAGATTAACTGCCTCAACTAGCCAATATTTTTCCTTTATGACAATATATTATGCTGCAAAACATAAGTGATATGAATTCTGTAAGGAATCATACCGTTGCCCATGCCTAGCTTTAAGGACTGTGGCTGTATCATTTTTCTAAATATTTTTAATCAAACAATGATTTGATGTATTATACCTGTTGCTTTATAATTGTAATATTAGAATAGGTACTTGAAGGCAATTAAAACATTTCTTGCTGTTAGTAATCTAGGATAGCAAACTAGGTTATAATGGATGTTGAATTTGTGTTCCCATATAAACTGTATACCAAATGTCAGTCAGTCCATGCCAATTAGTGCTTATGTTGCTAGGTCACCATGGTCAATTGAAAACAGCATCAATAGAACTTGAAAAGGTTTCTTCCCGATCAGACCTTCTGACATATTGAGCAGAATAATGGATGGGAAAAAGCAGCCAAGGCCCCTACCCTAGATTCAGAATACTCGCAGTAAGAATTCATTTGCAACCTGCAATTAACTGGAAAGAATGGACTCCCAGAAAGAGTCTGGACATTTAGAAAAGAAAGCCTTATTCTCCTGTATCGCACATGTTTACTCTTTGGATGGTGTGTTACGATTAGCTAACTTGATGATATCTGGGTTTTAATCTATGTTCAAGATCAGTCTGGATGAACTGGCAAATTTGCCCCTAAAATTAAAAATGGTCAGAATCTTTCCAAGGAATTTGAAAGATCTCCGATTTGTAAAATTGAATTTGCTACTTGTGGTAGTATCTGATTCTGTAGCTTTTGAGCTGTGGTGAGGCAGTAAGCAATAATCAAATGTGTTCTTTTGGAAGGAGAATCTTGAAAGATTATTTTTTCCCCCTGTTTGTCTCTAACAACTGGACTATCTGCGGTGCCAGTGCAAGTGTAGCTGGACCCTGACCGTGTTTGACTTTGAGCCAAATCGTTTATCTTATGAAACTATAGAAATGTGGATTTTGTGGCATGAAACTCTCTATAGGAGCAGAATTCATGCTACTGCAACCTGTTTTTTCTTTATGCAGAACTGCTGGGGCTGCTCCTCTTCTTGCCTGGAACCGCATGCTGCAATCCCAAAATCAGTACCAGCCAAATCAATTCCAAGGGCTGGGCGGACCAATGGGTTACCCACAGAGACCTGAAGATCGGATGGACAGGGGAAGACAGGTATTAAAACACTACCCCATTTTGCATGTTTTGTTCTCCTGAGTAAGGCTTCCTTCATGGGTCTGTGGAGAGTGAATGTAGCCTACCTAGGCATTCCTAAACTGGTTTTAGGCTAGTCGATGTGTTGCCAGTAAAAGCACTGACAGGTAAGCTTCCTGGCCTTGTCCAACCCCTCTGTGTGTCCTCTGGCGAAAGGCCCATGTCGTGATTGTGCTACTGGTGCTTTTCATTAAAAGTAGATCAAACACAACACCAAGTCACACACTTCTTGCAGCCTGAGAAAACATAATCTGAAGGCAAGTGTTTAACCCAGAATCGTCATCGTGCATAAGGAAATTTATCAACTACACATCTTGGGGGTGGAAGGGCTTCTCCCCAGTATGTTTAAAATGTTAATTCTTACAGCTTCATTAATTTTCCCTTGAAATGTTTATGGGCTTTCTCTTAGGTGAAAAACTGCAAATGCTAGATTCTACTAGATAGAGAAATAAACATCTGTGAAGGTACAAGTGAAAACAGCTTTGTGTGGTTAAATGAAAACAAGTGACTATTATAGGAAAACCTCATCCAAAATTATAGATGACTTTGTCATTAGTTTATGAAAATGCCACAGAATGAAAATGCTTCTTGAAAGCAGCAGATGATTTTGCTTATGTGATTTGTGTATGTGTAAAAACATGATCTGCATATAATCTTTTGAGTATTTACAACACTATATATTAGTTTAAAAGAAAAATTGGATATCTGTGTTAAACTTCAAGTTCTGTTGCTGTTTTGGTAAGTCAGAACTGTTACTCAGCTGTGAGAAGGTTACTGGCCAGTAATGGGAAAGAGGAGGAAGAGTGCTCAGCTGCTTTGTAGCAGTACTATTTCCCAATCCTTTGTATGGAAACTAAGGTGCGAACTGAAATTTGCCTTTTGTTAGGAGCTGGTTCAGCTACCTCTCACAAACGTGCTCAAGTCACTTTTTCGTGTACGCACGTCGTTTTTCTTTTCTTCTTCCCAGTCTGCCTGTCTTCCTAGTGCGCAAACATTTGCATTACACAGTACAGCACACACAGTGTCCAATTTGGTGTTTGATTTCTGGGACTGTTTGTCCATGCTATTGGCAGCATACAGTTATTTTCATGTAGATGTGATTTCTGTCCTGTAGTGTTTGTTATATCCTGGTCTCCTTTACTTATACAGCAGGGATTGCAGGTACCAGCCATTTAAATTGTAATGTTATATAGCATATGCAAAAATTGTGTTTATAGCTTTTTTTACCACTTTTCGGATCTTTTGTCTGCTTTATGTTTTCCTTTCTGTTCTGATTGGGAAACTCGGATAGCACTGTATCACAACCGTATTTGCACTGTATCGTTTTGTTGTGGGGGCTTTGAGGAAACTAATACAATAGAAACATATACCATCAACTTAAGTTTATTAGAGCAGAGTGTTTGGCCTTTACTGGGGAAGCTTTTTGCAGAGTGCAGTGTGTTTCTCTGGTTCAGCTTGTCAGGACCGAAGCCCAGCAGAAACAGCCTGTGAGCTGCTAATACCGCTCTTCAGCATTGTCTGCCGACAGCAGGATTACATGGTGCTGCTGAAAGGATCTATAGCCAGGGAGCAGTCTGCCCGAGTGCTCCCAACTCTGAAACTCTTGTTTAACTGGACTGTTGTTAGCAGCAGTGAGACTCCTGTCTCCCCCGCCCAACTCATACCCTGCATTTTTAGCGTAGAGGAGGCTTTTAAGGCTGGAGTAAGAATTGTCTTTAGCTCATTCAATTGGTGTTGCAGCAAGAAATGGGAAAAACAGAGGCAAGTGTGCCACTGTGCACCCTTGCTCCAAGTATAGTGTAGAGGCCTTACCAGTGCAAATCCTTCCAGGACTGTTTTTGGCTATAAGTAAAACTAGAGAGTGTAGGTTATGATTGCCTTGGGCTTTATGAGGAAACAGTGGGGCTTGAGTCCTGGCTGTGCTGCACAGCCAGTCCCCAGTGTTTTTTAAGGATATTTAAAATTTGGATGAGGTGTATTGATAGATCAGTTTTCAAAAACATTTAATTTTGTGTTACACAAGTTTACCTGAAATACTGGAGACTAGGGAATGAATGCATAATTGCAGTAATCCATAACAGGGGCTGCTGCAATAACATAGAAAAATCAGCGGAGGATTTTGGTGCTTGTGGAGTCTGAGTTATAGTTAATTAGGGCTGGGAAATAGATACTTGAAAAAAGTCTGTCTGCTATGCCATGCTTTGCTCTATCCTCTGTCCTAGGCAGCGTAGGTCAGTAAATTTGCAGAAGGAATTGGTGCTTAAACTAGTTTATTCCCACCCTTAAATCTTCATATGTAATAGCTATATCTGAAATCACAAAGATGAACAGGAATTGTCTTCCAGAAGTGGGAGGCCATCCCCTGTTCACATTTGGAAAGTTATCTCCTAACTGTGGGGTCTCAGAGCACCATGGGCTGTGACAGAAAACCTCCGCCCTCACCGAACTCCAGCTCTTTGCCACCTGAATGATAAAGTAGGTGCAGATTGTCATTTGGCAATATTGTAGGCTTACCCAAAACTCAGTTCACCTATCACTAGCATGTTTTATGTCTGCTGGATCATTAAACAATGTTAAAACTGGGCAATGACAACATTTTTATTTGTATTCACATACACGGTGGTTATCAAGGACACAACTTGCAGCTCAGGTAAATTTGCTTCCTTAAAAAATTTCCTTTGCAATTGTATTGCTTTCCAACTGTTTTTTATCTCCTTTTAGATTTTTGTTGCCTTTTCTCATACCATTTTTGTTGTTATTTTTAAATTAACTTCAGATGTAATTATTTCCTCGGGCTTGACAGCACTGGAGTAAAATTAGAAGCTATCTTAAAGGGTTTAGGGTGCAAAACCAATAATTGAATCTAGCATTGCTGCCTGTAAATTTCAAAGCTTTAAAGCCTTGAAAAGCAATTCAAGTGGAAGTGGTGACACATAGCAGCATAAATAATTATCTTTGGTCCCTTTCACCTCTGAATTCTTTTTTTACAGCATACAGAACATGGTCTGAAGAGGTTAATAAACGCGCTACTGCAGAGTGCTTACAAAATTAATGTAACTGCCATGGATATGGGTTGCTCTGGGGTAGTGGATGTTTGTTGGCATGTCTCAGCAGTTTCAGAAAACTGAAGAATAAACTGGATGGTGTTGTGCAGGTGTTTGAAATTTTTGTTTTAGTCTAATAATGCACAACTAAATGTCCAGATAAGTATCTCTTACAAGATCTCTAAATTTCAGTTCTGTACAGAGATTGCTGCTATTTATGTAGCTGGAAGAGTTTTTCCAGGGATATAGTCAACTTTTTTCCTTTTGTAATTGATTACAACCAAACCCAAAGACAGACATAAAAGCTTCCAACAGTGGAAGCAGTCCCACTCTTTCAGAGCCCTTTAAATCCAGGGTGTAACAAATCAGTTTCTGTTCAGCAAGTTGTTTTTGCTTGCCTGGCAGAAGCAGGCTGAAGCAAACCTTCCCTGTCACAGGTTCGCTCGCACTCTCTTCAGTTTCCCTGGGATCTCTCAGCCCCCTGTAAGACAGCGTAAGGATGGATTTTTCTTTTCAAGAAATGAAAGAAAGCCCCTCTTCCCCTACACACCAAAGAAAATTCTAAGTAAGGAACAAACAAAGCCAGCCCTATAGCCCTTGTTAGTACATCACATTTAATTAACTTTCTGGTTGCTGCAGTGTATCAGGTTTTGAAATAATTTTAAATGTTTCAAGGGGACTTCTAATGAAATTTTCTGATGGATTTTTCACTGGATACTGATGTCCAGAATGCCTCATCGAAATTTAAATACAAAATTATAACTGATTTGCAGCAATTTTTAAGGTGGGATTTAGGCATCTTTCATCTATGATTGAAAATGAATGAATGCTGAAAAATACTGCTGCTGTAACAAATATTTTTCCCTTAGAATTATTATCTTTAAAAATATCTGCCTTGTTTTAGCATGAGATTGCTTACAACTAGAAGAGAAAGCTGGTATTTGAGGGAGATTATTTTTCTGCTATAAAAAAATGAACCTGACTGATCCCCACTAACAGCACACAGGCAGATTGATGCTTCAGTTAGTCCACAAGAATTACGTTTAGAGCGTTTCTCTGTGTAAAGCATAAGCGTACATGCTGCAAACCCTACGTTTCTCTAGGAATTAAACATTTGCATTTCAAATCTGCCCTTCAGGTGTGGGTGTCTGTTCGTGGCTTTAATATTCTGTACTTTTTTGCTTCCAGCATTGCTGAAAGCAAAGAATATGCCAAGGTGTTACAGCTTGGGAGCAACTTGTCCTCAGTGCTGTCTTTTGGCAAGTTTATTTCTGATTTATAAGTGTTGCCTATCCTGCGGTATAGCTAGAAGCTGAGGCTGGTGCTGTACAGAACCGTTCTCCACTGATGGAAGTTCAAGCTTGTGTTTTCAGGAGAGTATCCGTGATCACTGTTCGAGATGTCTGGCTCTGCCTGTGGTACCTTCTCTGCAAAGGATGCATTGTTTCATTTTTGTATGGCGCCTGAAGCTCATCTAACTTGTTTACTGTGTTGTTAATCCAAAAAATAAATGCTTCCTTTTGTTTGTCTGCAGGGATATGGCCCTGGGAGGCCCTACCCGCTACCACCTCCCTCAGGAAGATACAGCTGGAATTAGCTTGGGTTTCGGGTTGGTTTTTTTTTTTTAAATGTAGAAAATGTCAGGGGTTTTTTGTTTGTTTATTAATTGGGGGGAAAAAATTGAATCCTTAAGACACATACCTGTAGTTTTTAAACTATGATACTTGTTTTAAATGTACACATTTCTTACAAAACTGATTATTTTGGGGGGTGAGGTGGGCTATGTCACTTGGAAATAGCGTATTGCAAAAAACTGAGTTAACTAGACTTTCTAATTTGCCTGTGAGACATTTGATGATGTTGGAGTGCTGTTTTGTCTTTATTACATATACAAGCTGTGCTTAGCTCTGCTTGTCAATCCAAACTCCAAACATCCTTTGCTTCACACATAAGAGCCTGAAAACAAACACAGAGTTTTAAAGAATGCATAGGAATTGGATTTTATTAACTCTTGAGGAAGACACAGCAGGCAGTCTGCAGAGCACGGCGTTCACAGACACATCCTTGTCAGATGCTGCTTCCTTGACTGAGGGAGAAGATTTTTTTCAGACTTTGCAGTAAAACATTACCTGGTTTTGACTTTATTGTAACATAAATAAGCATGGAAGGTGTATTTGTCTGTTTTGATATATAATTTAAAATAGCTGCAAGGTACAGAGTTTCTGTTCATTTTTAGCACTCTTTCTAGGAATTTTTCATGTGAGTGTACCAAATCAATGAATATTTTTTATTTGCTTTATAAAGTGGCTTTTGAAATTCTGAGCATCACTGAGTGGTTTCCTTCTACCCCCCTCCACAACATGTTTGTATCTTTTGTCTACCCCTATATGCACACATTCGTATTAATTTATGGGAAGGTGATTCCATACAGCCTTTACACTAGAGTTAAAAATCTTTGTTTAATCACAAATAATTATGACTGTCCAGTTAAATGAACATCATTAATGCTAATATAATATCTTTCCCCTGTGCCACACTTGGACTTCATCAATAACACGTTTATCCCATGCATCAAGCTCCTCAGCTTTGCTGTTGCCACTAGACAAGGTTGCAAGGAATGGTTCTCCTGTGAGTAGGTTTTTCAGACCCTTCCTTGGAGGGCCCAGATCTTAATCACCAGCAATGAGGAAAAAGACCAGACCAGTGTAACCTTGTGAGGAAGAAATCATGAAACTGGATTCATTATTTTCAAGTGATTGAGAGTGGAGCAGGATCCT
The DNA here is from genome assembly GCA_033459285.1 of Clamator glandarius. NCBI lineage: Eukaryota > Metazoa > Chordata > Aves > Cuculiformes > Cuculidae > Clamator > Clamator glandarius. Next base: position 50,113 of record JAUNZM010000483.1, on the reverse strand, counting down.
TCATTGTAATGCAAAGAGTTGCCATCTTGCTCTGATCTGGGAAACACCATCAGCCCCCACCAATGCCCTTCTCTCTTTGCCGGGGAAATATTTGGGTCTTAAAAAGTAATTTTGCTTTTTGAGCAGAACAAAACCAGCAGCGAATGTGAATTTTCATGCAAATGGGGTTGTTGAATGCGAGTCTGGAGGAAGGAGCGGGGTGGCTCATCTTCACACCCAAGGATGAATCTGGGGTGTAAGCAGCCTTTTGTCCCTTGCTCCCCATGTTTGACAGCGAGGGGCACAAAAATGGGGCCAGATAAACATTCTGAGGAGCTGCTGCAGTAAAGGTTTTACCCCTGCAGGTTCCACCTTTTCCAGCTCTTCCCTCCTTGGCTGACAGCCACAAGTCTCAAAGCTGGCTGGTGTTCCCAAGCAGAGCCTGCCGTGGACCCTGGGAGATGTGATGCCCACCCAGACCCTCGGAGCAGTGCTTGGAGCAATGCACTTGGTTGGAGGCTTCAGTTCCTCTGCGCCATCATATAAGGATGCAGGGCCTGACTGTGGAGCATCTCTCCTCCACTGGCTCTTTGCTTCGGCTGCCCGTGCCTCCCCCTGCCCAGGCGTGTGGTCCTGCTGCGCCCTGGTAACTCTTCAGCACTCGGAGCCACTGGCTTATGCAGGACCAGCCCTGGGGGACAGGATCCCTGTGGCAGTCCTGGAGCTGCTCGGTTCTACGCATCCGTGTTTTCTAAGCCAGAGCTGAGCCTGATGCCTCCCCGTTTGCTTTATCAGGATTGGAGCGGAGGGCTCACTCACCCCACCGGCCTCAGACCCGTCCCGTTCCCAAGGACCATCCTGGGTGCTCTAAGCCACATTCTGCACGCTGTCCTCCGTGGGATCCAGCAGGGAGAAACGCTCCGTGCAAACGCAACTGTGGAAGAGGGGAGAGCCGTGTGGGTCCCTCCATCCCTCGAGGAGCGGTCCCGGTGCGGCGGCCGCCGGGAGGGGAAGGGAAGGATCCCCGCCGGTCCCCACCCGGGAGCTTCAGCTCCCCAAATTCCCCTTTTCTGGAGGAGAAAGGGATTCTCCCCCTTCCCTTCCCGGCCCCTGAGCTAGCCCTTGGGAAAGGGTCCGGGAGCCGGTCCCTGGGCTCGCAGCAGAAAAAATCCGTTTTTTCCACCCCGGATTCGCTCCCTCACGGCGCAGCCGGGAGCGGCTCCGCTCCCCGAGGTTGGGGAGACCCGGAGGGGCTGGAGCTCAGCGAATCCCCCAAGCGCGTCAGAGCCGGCGGGGACGTGGAACGAAATCCTCATAGCGGCTGGGAGGGAGACGAGGGAAAAAAAGGAATTTAGCAGTTCAAACCGCGTCCATACGCACACCGAGAACGAAGCAGCCAACGCTGGAGAACGACGTTTCCTTTTATTGTAAAACAAAACAAAAATTTAAAATAAAAATTAAAATTAAAATAAAGACAAAATTGCAGGAAACTCTCAGGAAGCGTTTCCCGGCGTGCTGGGTTTCCTCGGGGAAGAGGCGAGGGGACAAACCCCGCCGTCCCGATCCGTCCCACCGCTTTCCATCCTTCCTCCTCCAGCCCGGCGGTCCCGGCCGCCGCGGGGCCAGATCCCCCGCTCCTTCTCCCGGCGGGGAAGCGGCTCCCGGCCCCGGGAATCGCTGGGCGCTCCGCGATCTCGGCGGCTCCTCGGAAGTTTAGGGACGCGCCGGGATCTCTGCGGCGACCGCGCGGAATGCGCACCGCGTCCACCCGCGTGCCTTCATTCACTAAAGCAATAATTAATAATAATAACAATGATAAAAACGTTTCCCCCCCCTTAAATCTGAGCACCGGCGTTCCAGACCTCTTCCGCCAACACACCCTCTGCCGCTGCCAGGCTTGGAATCGTTTTATTCCCTCACTCCAGGCGCTCCCCATCCTTCCAAAAGGATGTCTCCTCGACCTTGAGTTACTATTCAATTTGCCTCCAATCAAACAATAATGAAATTGCACTTCAGGGGCACCCTTATAAAATGAATTCTGCTGAGATAAGTTGCACTTCAGAAGGTTTATTGTTCGCGTTCGATGGGTCCGTAAGGTAGACGCGCACCGGGGGGGGTTTGGATGCCGGTGGCCGGTGAGAGCCGGGAGCGGAGCCCCGAGGCCCCCGGCCGCCCCTCGGCTCCCCATCCCCGTCGGGCGGCTCCTCCGGGCCGGGAGCCGCGGGGCCGCGGACGCGCACGGACACAGGGGGAGCGGCGCGCGGCCCCGTTCCCGCAGCCCCGGCGCCCGCGCGGGTGCCCCCGCTCCACCGCGGCTCTGCCCTCTGGCTCGAGTTTCCAAAACCCCACAGAGTCTAAAAAACACGCGAAGCGAAGCCGGAGGGCGCGGGCGGGAGCCGGAACGGCCGAGGCGGGAGAGGGGCCGCTGGCGGCCGTCGGGGCTCCCCGCTGGATCGGCCGTCGGGGCTCCCCGCAGGCGCCTCGCCCGGCCGGGTCCGGGTCCAGCGGGCGGGGGCGGGGCGGGGCGGACACACACACACGCTCACGGGTTACCGCGTCCCGGGATTACCACGTCCTGCCGTAGAGCAGGTTGGGGCTGACCATGCCGCCGTTATAGTCGACGCCGGCCGAGTCCATGGGGGCCAAGGAGGGCACCTGGCCGTGCAGCGCCGGCGGGCTGGGCGAAAGCTCCTCCAGGTCGGCCGCCTGCCCCAGCGAGCCGGGGTGCGGGTGCGCGGCGGGGGCGGCGGCGGGGGGCAGCGCCCCAGCGGAGGCGGCGGGGGGCGGCGGGGCGGGGGGCCCGGGGGCCGGGGTGCCGCTGCCCGGCGGCGGGCAGGGTTTGCCGTCCTTCACCAGCACGGGCACGGCCACGCGGCGCGGGGAGTGCTGCTGGCACAGGCCGCCCCCGCCGTCGGGGTGCAGCTGCTGGGCGGCCGCCTTGTCCTTGGCCTGGCGCTTCATCTTGTAGCGGTGGTTCTGGAACCAGATCTTCACCTGGGTCGGGGTGAGGTGGATCAGGCTGGCCAGGTGCTCCCGCTCCGGCGCCGACAGGTATTTCTGCTGCTTGAAGCGTCGCTCCAGCTCGTACACCTGCGCCTGGGAGAAGAGCACCCTCCTCTTCCTCCGCGGGGCCGCGTGGAGCGGCACGATGGCCTTGGCGCCCTCGGCGATGCCGCTCAGGCCGCCCATCCCGGCCACGTTCATCCCCGCCGACGGGCCCATGAACCTGGAGACTGAGCGGGACGGGCGGCTCAGCGCCCGCGGACGCCCCGTCGAGGCCCGGGCGGCTCCCCCCGCCCGCCGCCCGCCGCCCCCCGCGCCCGCACTTACTGCTGGAGTAGCGGGGGTCGCCGCCGGCCCCGTACCAGCCGCCTCCCGCAGCCGCGCCGCTCCGCATCCCCTCGGGGTAGGCGGGCAGCTCGCCCACGTTGCCCAGCCCGCCGTTGCAGTAGCCCCCGACGGCTCCGTGCGGGAACTGCGAGACGCCGTGGGGCATGTGGTAGGCGGCGGCGCCGGTGGGTCCCGCCACGACGTGCTGCGGCACCGCGGCCCCGGCGGGCACCGGCGGCTGCCGGTAGGGCCCGAGAGGCGCTCCCAGCCCACCCGTCCCGTCCATGCCGCCGAACTTCTTGTAGCTCTCCTCCATCGGGCTGAGGATGTCGGTGACCGAGAAGGGCGTCGTGTGCTTGGGGCTCAGCGACATGGCGCGGCGGGGAGGGACGGGACGGGACGGGCCGCGCCGCGCCGGGCGCTGCCGCCGGCACCGGCGAGCCACCAGCCCCGGGCGCCGGTAGCTCGCCGTTTCTTTTAGCCCGGCGCCGGGTTTACGCCAGACACGGGGGGGCGGAGCCGAGCGGGCCCGGCGGGGGAGAGCGGCGGCGGGCGGCCCCCCGTCCCCTCCCCGCCTCCCACCGCCCGCCCCGGCCCCCTCCTCCCGGCCATTGTCCTGCGCCCGCCGGACGCCTCTTAAGCCCCGGGGCAGAGCCCGAGCGCTTCCGAGCCGCCCCGGCCCGGACACAGCCCCGCGGGCAGAGCCCGTAAGTACCTGCCCGCTCCGCAAAGCGTGTGCGTGTGGGCGACTGTGTGAGTGTCCCTCACCTCCGCTCGTGTGTGCGTGTCCCGCATCTCTGTGTGCATGTCCTGCACCTCCTTGTTCGTGTCCCACACCTCCATGTGTGTGTCTGTGTCCCGCATCTCCGTGAGTGTCCCACACCTCCTTGTCCGTGTCCCGCATCTGTGTGTGTGCGTCCCGCACTTCCATGTGTGTGTCCGTGTCCCACACCTCCTAGTTCGTGTCCCACATCTCCGTTTGTATGTGCGTGTCCCGCATCTCTGTGTGCGTGTCCCGCACCTCCACGTGAGCCTGTGTGCATGTCCTGCACCTTCTTGTTCGTGTCCCGCACCTCCATGTGCCGTGTGTGTGCGTGCATCCCGCACCTCTGTGTGTGCATGTGTGTCCCACACCTCCTTGTTCATGTCCCACACCTCCATATGCGTGTCCCGCCTATCCGTGTGTGTGTGAGTGGGTGTCCCACAGCTCCATATGCCTGTCCCTCACATCCGTGTGTGTCCCCGCACCTCCGCGTGTCTGCGTGCATATTGGTATCTTTATGCGTGGGTGTGTGTGTCTCCCCCAGAATAAACCGCGGTAGTGAGGCCCCATCCCGACGGCGCGGACACGACGGCAGGAACAGGGGAAATCCCTCTCCCGGTTTGTTTCTCCCAGCTCCGAGCCAGGGAAAAAGGCAGCGGGGCCGGCCCCGACCCCTCGGGGATGGAGCCTCGGGGCCGCCGCTCCCTGTCCCGCTCCCGCCGGGACCCGCGTGGAGCCGGGCGCCCTTTCGGAGATGGGGCTCCGTTCGCGGTTTGGTTTGGGATGGGGTTTTCGGTCGTTATTCGTTTGTTCCTCGTTTCTTGCGACAACGAAATGCTCCCTGGGGGCCGCCCCTGCCCTCGGCCGCGGGGTGGGGGGGACGCGGGGCGCGCTTCCCTCGGATCTGGGGGCTCCCGCGGTGGGAGCCGGAGCCCGTCGGGGGGCAGCGGCCGGCGCTCCTCCCGCCCGTCCCCTCCCGCTCCCGGCGGGCAGGAGAGGGCCGGGAGGGAACTTTCGCGGCCCTTTGCAGGCTGAGAGGATGGGGCGCAGCGACCCCCGGTCCCCAGGCTGGGTCGGGGCCGTGCAGGGACGGGCGGGACGCTCGCTCCCCGCTTCCCCGCGCGGATCCGTGTCCTCCGTCTTTACACCGCTTATTTGTGAGCGAGCCCCGCAGCAGCGAGCTGATCCCGCACAAACGCCGTCAATGCGACCCCTGAAACGGCCGCCCGCTGCCCGCACCCCCCGAGGGCTCCCCCGGCGCTGCTGCCCTGCCCCTGCTCCGCTCCAGGAGCGGCTGAGCCCCGTCTGGGGGAGACGGGGATGTCCCGCACTTTGGGACCGGACCCTTCCCATCCCTTCCTCTCTCCGAACCTCATCCTCTCCCTGATCCCTTTGGTGAGAACTGCTGGGCAAAGCACCTCCAGCTCTGGGATGGTTATTAAAGAAATGTAAAGCGTAAGAAATCAGAGAAGGCAGTTCTGTTTCTTAAAGCCTGTGCTTCCCCCTGAAACTCTGAAGACCCCCGGTGCAGGGCAGCACTTAAATACAATCAGACCTCTGCATGCGCTACAGCTCTTGCTGCTCATCCCTCCGAAACTCCCACTCCCTGCAGTTTTACCTGCAATACTTTGTTCTATTGCAGCTTTCCCACAGTTCAGGCACAATTCCTGGCACCTGTATTATTTTTTCCTGCACCTGCTTCCCCCCTCCCCACTTTGCAAACCCATTTATACCCCTCTCCATCACCACCAGCCACTGGGAGCAGAGCTGGGAGGCTGCTGCCACCCCTCTCGCCAGTCTGGGCCCCTGTGTTTGGAGGTGACCCACCGGTGAGACCCAGGGAGGCACAACTCTGCCCACTCGCCCTGTGGGGCAGGTTCTACAGCAGAACCCCCTCTGCTCGTGCCCACCAGCCTGGGCATCTCCAGTCACCAGCGGCACACGCTCCATGCCGCTATCACAATCTGAGCTCAGCTCTTACTTTGCCAGAGTCTTCCTCAAAAGGCTGATATTTATACTTGGATTTGGCATATTTCTTTTTATTCTTGGGGAGAGTTTTCTGTTTGTTTTGGAGCTGATGGAAACTCCATTTTCAGATTTAGAGGTGCCCGTTTGTTGTCGTGCAAGGTGGCATCACCCCAGTAAATGGAGATCAGGCCTGAGCATCCGCATCCAGGCAGGAAGAGGGAGGGGGACCCTAATTCAGCCCCATGGTGGAACAGCCCCACGGCTTGGCAACCAAAGAATGCACAGCAGCCCCGTCTCCATACAGGTCAGACCCCAGGGAGGTGGATGGATGGATGGAGATTGGACAAGAGAGGCAGGGAGCGGTGTTCCTGCTCCTCTCTGGGGAGGGGAGAGGCAGCTCCTGGTGTCCCAGGAACAATTCCCTGTAAGCCGCTGTGGCAGGGGGGAGGTTTGGGATCTCACTGGGGCCTCAGGGATGCTCTGATAACAAACTGGTCAGAAATAAGTTGAAGGGATGAGTAGGATGGGACCCATGCACATAAGCCTGGCAGGTGTGACCTGGATTTTCAGGACCTGGCACAAACGAGGGGGTTTGTAAGGACTCAGTGCAGGGCAGGGTTCCAGCACCTGCGGTCTCCTCTTACACACTGCAGTGTTTAACTGGAGACTTCATGCACAAAGGGTAGAATCTAACAGATATGCCCATCAGGAGAGCAGCTCAGGAAGAGTGGGCTGGTAGGAAAATGACCCTGAACACAATAGCCACAGCCGAACTCCTGGGATGAGGAGCGATGTGGGGTGTTTTGCCAGTGATGGGCTCTCAAGGTCTGTGCCAGAGGTCCATGGGGACACAGCAGGGACTAACTCAGCCTCCTGCCTGCTGGCTCCTCCAGAGACCCAGGGACACCCCTCAGCCCATTCCCTGTGGGCAGCAGAGGCTGCTCCTCCCTGCAACCCCTTACAAAACTTAAAGGGAAGCACAGCCTGGGGGGAGAAGGAAGAAACACAGCTGACAAAATTCTTCATGTTTGTTTTGCACTGAAAACACTTCAGAATTTTCCCCACACAACTAGCATGATTATTATTTTTTTTTTTAGTAGAAAGCATAACACTGTAACGAAGACTTTCATCCTTTCTTACCCTGGGCATTGTAACTTTCCTGAAACAGCCTTTTGGCACGGCCAATATCAAATATTAAAATGAAGCATTGAGGTGATTTTTTCCCTTTGCTGTTTTACTCCAGGAGAAAGCCAACACGCTTCTTTGTTCTAGTTCGACTTCATTAACTAGATTTTCTGATGGGGAGAAAATGTTTTATTTTGTGAGAATATGTTGAAAAATCCTGTTGATATGGCAAAGGTTTCACAACCAAATCCCTTAAAATTATCCTCATTTACAAAAAGTATATTTTTTCTAACTTAATCGGTCATTACCTAGAAGCGCCATGCAAAAATGGAATGTGCCCTTCTGTAACCTGGGAAGATCAAGCTATAGATTTCAAGAAAAGTAGTTTCAAAAGGAGATTTTTCAAAAAGATGACATAACAGGTGCAATAAGGCTGACAGTGATAGGAAAGAACCTACCAAGAAGTCAAACTATTAGGTTTTAATTTCTTTGAATTATTTTCCTAGCTTCTTGATCATACACCTTCCTCAGAAGGTCACCTTTATTTAAAGCTGCAGGACTGCAGATGTTATTTCAGAGATCAGTTTGTCTTTCTGATAATAATGACATATTTTGGCCATACAGTGCTCATTTCCACATATAAGTTGTTCTTGCTATTTGAGACTGTGCTTATTACAGTAAAGATGTCGACCTTGGCAAGACACAATTGACATATAGATAGAGGCTGATTCCTTTTTTTGCCACTTTTCAATAATCCAGTATAAATGCTAATTCATTTCTGTGGCAGCTTGCCTAAAAGCAATAGTTTCTTCTAAATAATCAGCGATCGTTGCTCATTGCCCAGTTACAGTGCTGTGATCACAGTTGATGGCAGTTTGCCTTGATTCAGCTCTTACCAATAATTTGCAGAGATTAAAAGGGTCTTGGAAATGGAGGCTTAAAGAATTGCTTTCTAAAGACGTTGTTAGATTGAAAAAGGAACCTGGGGTTTCCAGTGCACTCTAAAATCATTTCCACATAAACCCCAGATTTAGTAGTTTTAAGTGTCACTAAATGGCCTGTTCACAGGGAAAGGAAGATATTTATGTGGCATTAAGAGATCTCCGCTCCTGCTGCAGATGTTGTCCTTGCTGCCTGCGCCTGGATCTGAGCGTGTCTCCCTTTCCATGGAAAATCAAGCACTTAAAAAGTAATTGTGGGCAGGAATTAATGGCTGGGATGTTTGCTAAGGGGACCAGTGCTTGCCAGCAGGAATGCCTGGCAGTGCCATCACAGGGGGTACGGACACTACAGGAGATGTTGTCACAGATTCGCAGCTTTTGCTTGTAGTAAAGTCAGTGCCAGGCTTATAGGGAAGGAGGGGGTATTGTTCTCACTGCACCTGACATCTATCCCCCTTAGGGTTCCTTTTATCCTGCCTCTCCTAAAGTGATGACGATTACCATCGGACAGTTACAATTTACAATATTTTTCCTTATGACTGTAGGTTTACCTAAGGCCACTTTTTGGGTAAAAAAACCCATTGAACATGTTGAAACTCTCAAATATTTCCCTGAAAGCAGCTGGATGGATTTTTTTCCTTAGGGCTTTTTACCTGAGGGAATTTTCTCACCCTTTTCCCAGCACCCACAGCAGGCAGGATGTCCGCAGTGCCTCACAGATGCTGTGTGTTGGGCTGAAATCACCTCCCGAACACCCAGCTATCCATCCCATCACCTGCTGCTAGCAGGGGCCACAGCCTTGCAGAGCAAGGGCATATTTATCTGGCTGTCTGTGCCTGCCCTCTCCTCCCTGATGTTTTAGGGCACTGCCTGTCCCATCACCTGGGTGGGTGCTGGCTGTGCCCTTAAAAGAGCCCACAAGGGTTTAACCCTCCTGTGCCCTTTGTGCCCTGGCATATGGGTACTGTGTTTGGCTGGATTAAATCCCTGGTGTGCAACCAGAGCTGAGTATTTCATGGCTCTGGTCACCTTTTGGAAGTAAATGCTTCCTGTAGCCTTTTACCATGCTGTTAATTTGAAAGGTGGCTGAAAATACTAGCAATCCTTTCACATTTTCTTCCAAACTACTGGAAAAAATGCTGAGCAGGACAAGACCCCTCCAGAAACACCCGATGGGTTGGCGGTAGGTGCAGTTATTGCCTGAGATCAGTTGCTGATCCTGTTAACAAGGATTACATTGATTTCATTCGGTGTTGATTCTGTATTCAGTGAATCCCTTGGGCCTGGGCTAGATCATATCAGCAGCTACCTTTGCTAAGCACGCTTTCCTCTCATTGAAGTAACGACAGGATTGCTCTCCCCAATATGTTTTGCACATTAACATATACCAGCCAGTATCCCAGTTCTTGCACTTCTTACCAGCTGTTCGTGCCCTGCCATAGACCAGGAAGCCCACAGGGATGAGTCACTGCAGCCTGCTGTTTGCACAGATGTGGGCTGTTATTAGCAGCCTTGATTGAGTCCCACAAGAAGACACACAAGTTTATTAAGATCCATGGGCAGGTAAGATGCTTCCCTGGAGGTGTGACCGTCTTCTGCTTTGCCTGGAGCAGGTGTTGGGTAGCAGCTTTGGAAACTGTGGGGAATATAAGCCTGTTTTCCTCCTAGGGATGTTCCCAGCTACAGAGATCCCAGGTAAATATCTTGTGTCCTCAGATCTTGCTGGGAAAAATTTCTGGCAAGAAAAATGTGGTGGCGTGCAGTGATGTGACAGAACCGCCTCCTGTAAGGCAGGTGCAGGGGATGTTGGTTCTCCTGGTTAAGCAAACTATCCAAGAGTTGCTATTAACATTTTCATAGTTATTGATGCAATAGAAAATTCTTCAATGCTGTGTGATAGTGGCTCCTCATTGAGCTTTTCCTCAAATAATAGAACGTAAATATTTATTTGGCATCCTAGCTTTCTCTGCGAGGTTCACTGAACCCTGTTCTGCTGCTGGCTAGCAGTGGGCTTGTGCCAGTGTTGGCTCCTTTGTGCTTTACAGCAGCCTCCTGGCCAGCTTCCCCTTCTCTCTTTGTTAGTATAGCATTCTTTTATTCCATGTTGTTTTCCTTTCCTTTTTAATTAGTAGGATTGAACAATGAGGCGGGCTTTCCCCATTACTACAGTGTGAAGGGCTCCGTGATTTCTCTGTGAGGGAGCGCTAGTAGAATCTGGGCTCCTGAGTTACTCCTTAGTTTATTTTCTGTTGCAGTTTAAAATGTCTTCCTGATGCATGTTGCTCATAATCACCTCAGGCTTTGGGAGAGGAGCCCTTTCACACAGGATATGCCTGTTTGACTGTCCACATGCGGTACCTGGCCTGGGCTGTGCTTGGCACTGGCAGGGGGATTATCAAACATCTTCATGCTCCTTGGCAGCTTGATTAGATGCACGCACAGGATGCCGGGGCTCTATTATACTATTGTGGTGTTGGGGTGAATTTCAATGATGCCTCTTCTGTCCTGCCCTGCCATCCAGGAGAGACATTTTTGCTCACGTGGAAGCTGCCCAAATCCATGCAGCGTCTTCCATCTGTCGAAGCAGGCTCAGTGTTTCCCCTAGGCCCCCTTACTTAAGTATTGTACTAATTTAACACTGTTCTTTTTGTCTCCCTGTGTCCATCCTCTCCTGTGCCCGGGTCAGAGAGCTGAGCTCTCTATCAGGTCAGAATTCACTGTTTGTTTGTGCGGCTTTGCCCCCTATTTGTACTGGTGCCCAGTGTAGCTGCTGAGTCCTCATCTGCAGGAGAGTTTCATGTCTGTGTGTTGCTTCACCTTTGGGAGGCCAAACTCTTCTGGAGTGCAGGAAGACTCTCAGACACTGGTCTCTATGTGTGCTCAGGAGTCTGTGTTGCAAACAGTTTATTTAGCAAGCTATAAAAAATGTTCTATATTATCAGGGAGGACTGGATACTCAAAGACTGCCTATACCCATCCTGAATGGTAGGTTGACAGTCATAGAATGGTTTGCATTGGAAGGGACCATAAAGGTCGTCTAGTCCAACCCCACTGCAGTGAGCAGGGACATCAACTAAATGAGGTTGCTCAGAGCCCAAACCAACCTAACCTTGAATGTTTCTAGGGCTGAGAGCTCTACCACCTCCCTGGGCAACCTGTGCCAGTGTTTCAGCACCCTCAGCATAAATTTCTTCCTAATACGTAGTGTAAACCTCTGAAGTTGACTTCAGATCAAGAGTTGGCTCTATGCAAAACCACAGACAGTCATTTTGCAACAAGTGTGGTTTCTTTGGAAAGAAAAAGAAAGATGAAAAAACCCCATCTGAACTCATTTGATGACATTTCCTGATTTCTTTTGTTGGCACCCTTATGCCGGTGCGTGGTCAGGGTGGCTCTTTGGGTTAGATTTAGGTACAGTGTGAGGAAATTGCAAAGCAGAGAGTCTTCCTGAAGAACCCTCTTCATTACCTTTGAAGTCAGAATAATATTCCCTGTACAATTAGAAGTAACCATAGTTACTCAGGCTGAGAGTGTTGGGGTTGTTCAGCCTGGAGAAGAGAAGGCTCTGAGAAGATCTTATAGTGACCTTCCTGTACCTGAAGGGGGCCTGCAAGAAAGGTGGGGAGAGACCTTTTACAAATGCTTGTAGTGATAGGACTAGGGGCAATGACCATAAATGGAGAGGGGCAGAATTAGACTAGAGGAGGAATTTCTTCACAATGAGGGTGGTGAGGCACTGACACAGGTTGCCTAGAGAAGCTGTGGCTGCCCCATCCCTGGAGGTGTTCAAGGCCAGGCCAGATTAGGCTTTGAGTAGCCTGATCCAGTGGGAGGTGTCCCTGGCCATGGCAGGGGGGTGGAACTGGATGGACTTTAAGGTTCCTTCCAACCCAAACTATTCTTTGATTCTATGATACTCAGTGCCTTGTCTCCAGGAAGCTAAGCAGAGCTGGTTGGCAATCAATGGGGTGAGAAAACAAATCTTAATGGAAGAGACTGAGACTGTGTTGAAGAGTTTTGGAGGCAGGGTTTCTGTGCAAGCTCTGTGGTGAAGGAGTGTGTCTGGTGAGTAGTGTGGGTGCAAGACTTGGTACAGGCTGGAGCATGGGGAAATCATAGAATGGTTTGGCTTGGAAGGGACCTTAAAGATCACCTGGTTTGACCACCGCTGCCATGGAGGCTGGGAAGCGGGTTGTTTCCCAGGGATGTGGAGAGTGGGGGAAGCTGGTCCATGAGGCTTCGTTTAGCAGTGGTGCAGGTGGGGATGAGAGGCACTGAGCTGTGAAGCTGGTCTTTAAGGATCTTTATCCCCCTGCCAATTCTCTGTGAAGAGAGTGTTCACCTTGGCTGGTCTGACAATGTGAAGGGGAGCTCAGGAGCAGGTCCTTCTTGTCCCTCCTGGGAAAGGAGGACACAGCCATTTCTATGGGGCAGCATGGGTATGTGAGGTGAGGCTGCTTCTCTAGGGACAACAGGTATGTGGCTCTTTTGGGAGGTGGGGATTATAATAGAGTCATCACTGACTACCTAAAGGAGTGAGTAAAAAGACATAAATATGGTCCTCTCTCTTCCCTCTGTCAATGAGTGTTTACCCTGAAGAGAGAGTACAGTCCACGGCAGCTTTGGGGCTTTCTTTCTTGTCCCCTTGTGCACGAGGAGCCAGAGACCTGCCATGGCAGAGTTTTTTTGCTGGAATCATCACAGAATGCCCTGAGTTGGAAGGGATGCAGAAGGGTGATGAAGTCCAACTCCTCCCCTGTATAGGACAACCCCAACATTCACACAATGTGTCTGAGGGCATTGTCCAAATGCTTCTGGAATATTGTCAGGCTTGGAGCTGTGACAGTTTCTCTGGGGAGCTGTTCCAGTGCCTCACTACGCTCTGGGTGAAAATCTTTTCCCTAATATCCTCTCCCCTGTCACATCTTCCTGCCATTCCCTTGGGTCCCATCATTGGTCATCAGAGAGGAGAGCTCAGCACTTGCTCCTCTTCCTCCCCTTGTGAGGAAGCTGTAGACTTTGTTGAGGTGTCCCCTCAGTCTCCTCTTCTCCAGGATGAACAGACCAAATGGCTTCAGCTGCTTTTCGTACAGCTTCCCCTCTAAACCCTTCACCAGCTCTGTGCCCTCCTCTGGACACTCTCCAGTAGGTTTATATCCTTTTTATCCTGAGGTGCCCAAAACTGCACCCAGTGCTCAAGGTGGGGCAGCACCAGTGCAGAGGAGAGACCTGCAGGAACAGTGATGTGACAGCCAGCTCTGCTGCTTGATGACCTTCAGTCAGGACCTCGCAAAAGGACATCTGATCTTGCATGTGATGTGCTGGCATCCCAGTCAACTCTTCCAACTCGGCTGCCCCCCAGTTTCTCTGTATAGTTCCCTGGGGCTGCTGGCTTTGGGCAGTTACCAGTGATTATGCTCCCTGTTATTACGGGACTAGAATATGCAAAATAAAATAATAAATTCTTTAGAAATCAGAAGGGGATAGTGGAGCCACCAGAAAGAATTTTCTAAAGAAGAAATCATGTCTGAGCTTTTTCTTTTAATTTAATTACACCAAGGGAAGCCAGTGCATATAAAATGACTTAGTGTTGGCTATCAGGAATCAAGAGGCAAAGCTTGAAATTAATTAACTGAAATGAGCTTGGGTTCAAATGCTCTGACATAGACTGAGCAGAGCTGTGCTGGCTTGGGAGGGGTGACTGGAGTACAAGGGGGCCTTTGGGTGGGAAAGGGAGACTCTGTGCCCTGGCTGCCTCATTTCTCTGCCCTTTTGTGCAGAGGGAGGTTTCCCATTAGGCTATCCTGTGTCTGCGTAGAGTTGTTCCAGCTGTTAGACCGTTTGTGATACAAGTGGGGTTTTTCAGACCTTATGAAGGACCATAAACACCAGTGAAAAATCAACGGGGCACTTCAGACTGGCATGTTGCGTTGCTGGGCCACTCCAATGCACTCAGAGCATTCATACACTCTTTAAATCTGATTTAGAAACCTAGTGAGTCTGGAGTTTAGCATCTTATGGCTCTCAAAGCATATGTAAGTTTGTGGAACAGCCCCATTGGAGATGATCTGAATCCAGGAGAGCAGAGTGGTGCAGCAAACAAATGGGGCTGGGAATAACAGCACGGGTCAAGACTGAGTCAGGAGGAGTTGGCTGAACTGGTTTTATAGAATCATGGAATCATTAAGACTGGAAAAGACCTCCAAGATAATCAAATCCAACCATTAGCCCAACACCACCACAGCTACTAAACCATGTTACAAAGTGCTAGGTGGGGGTGGAAACTCCACTCCTTCCCTGGGCAGCCTGTTCCAGTGATTTGCCGTTATATCAGTAAAGAAATTTCTCCTAATATCCAATTTAAACCTCCCCTGCTGCGACCTGAGTGATACAAACCTGGAGAGGGACTAGTTGTGCTCTCAAATGAGGAAGTGGTGGTAAAAGGCTCTCTGGAAAGGCATCTTCCAGATTCCCTCCATAAAAATCCTCATTACTATAGGCACCTTTGTCTAGATTCAAAGCTGTTTCTCATGGAACTTACCTTTGGCGTTTGGAAGGCTGCAGGCTGGTGACTGCCCTGCTGATGCCCCCCCTTTTTCTGGAGTGGGCTGCTGCATCCTGAGGAGCTGGGGTTCATAGGCTGAACAGCACAGTGTGTGGTAACATAATGACTGATGAACACAACCAAACCATTATTTGACTGCTCTCTCACCTGCAGGAGGCAGCACTTTAGGGGAAAAAGAGAGCCTAAAAACTTTATATTTTTGAAGTGCTGAAATATGTCACGGACAGGCCAGGCATGCTAAAACAGTGGCGGTGAAGGAAAGAGAAGTTTGGTATTTGAACAAAGCATCCAAGCAGATGTTTAAGAGGTGCTGGCCTCTTCCAGATTGTGTTAATAAAAGATTTCATTAGGTTAAAAAAAAAGAAGAAACTTAAGTTAAGGACCTTCTCTTCTTTGCTGTGTGTTTTCTCATCCTCAAGGCTATTCTTTTTTTCATATCCTGGGTTACTACTCTAGTTCATTGTTTTCTTCCCTTGCTACGGCATGTGCTGTGCAAGCTCTGACCCGTGAGTGTCACAGGTTTCCGATGGTGCTTGTCACCATGGAGTTGCAGTCTGCAAAGCAAGAGTGACATTTAAAAAAAAAAAAAGGCTTAAAAATCAGCATTATCTTCTATGATCAGCAAAGCAGAGCTGATGGTACCACTGCCGGGGATGCTCTGGAGATAGGTGACTGTCAGAGAGGCTTCATTTATTTGTTTACTCTGTACCCCTGAAGATCTCCCACAGGTGGATGGGAAAGAGAAGGGAGCTGTGGGTGCCTGGGCACCACATGTGAAAGCAGCCATGGACACCTCTAAGATCCCCTCTCTTGTTTTGTTTTTTGGTTTTTTTTGGTTTGGCTTTTTTCTCTGCAGGAGCCTGCTCTGCTCCAGAGCCCTTGGACCATTCAGGGTGGAAACTGTGCCTGAGCTGCTCCATTGTGCCTTGTAGGCTTATGAGGGCTGGTCCAAAGCCCACGGCAGACGGAGATATCCCATGCATGATTGTACTGTGCTTGACTCCAAATATGGGTGAGAATGATCCCTGGTGCCTGCAAGGGCTGGTCATACCTGCTCATGGGGCAAGGGTAGGGCTGAGTGTCTTCTCAGAGACTTGGGATTTTTTTCCTGACAAAAAGCAGAAAGAGCCAATCTTGGTGATTTTTAATTTTTTTTAATTCACATTGAATGTCTAGTGTAAGGCACTGGATTTGACCCAGGTCTGAAGCCTACCGTTTGTATTGATCCAAGGTGAAGCTGGTAGCCACATGCTGCTATGTTTCTTCTCCATCTATAGAATGGGATTGCTTCCCATGTAAGGTTTTTGAAGGCTTCTGGTCTAATGCCAAAAAAATATCTGTGTCTTCCTATTTGTCCCATGCAAGGTGGGAACTGCATTGAAAGAGGCCCTGAGAAACTGGCTGATGTCCACTGTCACTATTGTGATCACTAAAAATACAGAAAGAATATGTCATAGAATCATAGAATGGTTTGGATTGGAAAGGACCTTGAAGATCACCCAGTTCCAAGCCCCGTGCCATGAGCAGGGCACCTTCCACTGGATCAGGGTGCTCAAAGCCCTGGAACACCTCCAGGGATGGGGCATCGACAACTTCACCCACTGCCCACCTGTGCCAGTGACTCATCACCCTCACAGGAAAACATTTCTTCCTAAGATCTCATCTAAATCTCCCCTCTTCTAGCTTAAAACTGTTACCCCTTATCTTATCTCTGCACATCCTGACAAAAAGCCCCTCTCCTCCTTTCCTGTAGCCCCTTTCAGTATTAGAAGGCTCTTCTAAGGTCTCTCCAGAGCCTTCTCTCGTACATGCAGAGTAACCCCAACTCTCTCAGCCTGTCCTCGTATGGGAGGTGTTCCAGCCCTCAGATGTTCTTTGTGGCCTCCTCTGGACTCATTCCAACAGATCCCTGTCCTTTGCATGCTCAGGACTCCAGAAATGAATGCGGGGCTCCAGGTGAGGACTCACAAGAGTGGAATAGAGGGACAGAATCCTTTCTCTCCACCTGCTGGTTACACTTCTTTTGATGCAGCCCAGGATACAGTTGGCAGGTTTGCAGGAGGAGAAAAAAATGGGACAGATCTTACCTCTCTGGGAAGCAGCAGCCTTTTGGGCTCTGCAAACCTGCCCGAGTCCTGGTCCCAACCAGGGCAGACCCTGTGACAGTTCAGGGAATCCAAGCAGTGGCGATCACTGCCTGGCATGAACTATCTGTGCACAGCTTCTCAGGGGGAAGATGGAAACAGCACAAAGTTGGGAGAGGACAGATTATTCCTCATTCTTCTATGATTCCAGCTGAGCTTACTGCAAGGAAATGGTGATCTGGGGCCTTGCTGTGTCATCCCTAGCATATGAAATCTCCAATATCCTCTCTGGGCAGGATTACACAGCAAGTGCACACTGGTGTGGAGGTCCTTTTGCTTGAATATTTATAGCACCTTTGCTATGTTCATTCAAGCATTAAACTGCTAATTAATTATGACATTTGTACTACTTCATTTTTCACTGTGAATCTGCAGAACCTGGCAGGCAGTTAATTAGCTCTCTCTATGCAAAGGATACTAAGGAAAAATAATTGCTTGAGGAATCATCATCATGTTCTTTCAGAAAGGTCTTACCTATGAGCTGGCTTAAAGCTTGCTAGATTTGCACTTTGAAAGATGCCTCTGTCAAAGGCCAATCCTTTGGAAGAGAGATTTGAAGGAAAAGGTTATCTCAGAGATGTAGCTTAGTGAGTGTTATTTAGTGCTTGTAAGTCCAAGGGAAATCAATTATCTAAACAACTCCTGTTCTGGAATGGATTTCTTTATTCTTTTTTAAATATGTACTCATCTTTTTGTCTTCATATTGATGTGCACAGCCAACAACCCTGAGATCACAGGAGGCAATTTCTTGTCCCACAGGCTATTGCCTGGGAAAGGGTGAGGGTCTTCCCTGTACGTGGTTTTGTTTATTTGAAAATAGAATTTCTAAAACAGGAACAGTGAGGGAATGGTGCTTACAAACAGCCCCTGGTTTCATGCACATGTCTTCTCTCCCCAAATGTATCCTGACCTCATGAACACACACAATTCTAAGACCCTTGAGGGGTTTTCTGACATTGCTGAAAGTGCTCATGGGCTGATAATTATTGTTCATCCTGCCTACAGGGTTACCGGGGCTTTCATAGAATTGTAGAACGATTTGGGTTGGAAGGGACCTTAAAGATCATCCTGTTCCAACCCCCCTGCCATGGGTAGAGACACCTTCCACTGGATCAGGTTAGTCGAAGCCTCACACAGCCTGGCCTTGAACAGTTTCAGGGATGGGGCAGCCACAATTTCTCTGGGCAACCTGGGCCAGTGCCTCACCACCCTCACAGGAAAAAAATTCTTCCTAAGATCTCATCTCCATCTCTCCTCTTTCAACTTAATACCATTACCCCTCATCTTATCCCTGCACTCCCTGATAAAGATCCTCTCCCCAACTTTCCTGGAGTTTCCTTTCAGTACTAGACGGCTGCTATATGGTCTCCTTGGAACCTTCTCTTCTCCAAGCGGAACAACCTCAACTCTCTAGCCTGTTCTTGTATGGGAGATGCTGCAGCCCTTAGATCATCTTTGTGGCCGCCTCTGGGCTTGCTCCAACAGATCCCTGTCCTTCCTGTGCTGAGGACTCCAGAATCCAGGTGAGGTCTTGAGAGCAGAGAAGAGGGGCAGAGTTGCCTCTCTTCACCTGCTTGTTGCACTTTGATGCAGCATAGGATATGTTCAGCAGGTTTTTTGGGGGTCATTTGACCCCCCCAAAAAGCCCTCAGAGGTTTTGGCAGCCCATTGAGGGTCTCCCACCTGGAGCAAGACAATGGGGCAACTGTTTCTCTAATTCTCCCTTCTTTGCTGCTGTCTAGTGCAGCTTCTTTATAGCCCTACTGGCATGCTGCTCGTTAATCTTCAAATTTTCTTCCTTCTTTTATAAAAAGAACAGATTTGTGACCAACACAGGCTCCCCTGGATAAGGAGTAACAAAGACAACCAAGAAAACAGAATAATGAAAATGGTATTTTTGTCTACAGGGATAAACAGACATTTTCTTAACCAGATTGAAACCTACAGCGGGTATGCTTGCCCTCAGCACTCCCTTTGAGAAAGTTGTTTTATTAGCACATAGTTACATGTTGAGGTTACAGGAGAAGCATTACAGTAATGGAGTTGACATCTATATAATAGAGTTGACATTTTATTGAAAAGGGAAAAGAAAAAACCCTAACAAACAGAGTTCCCTTCCCTTCTCCTTTCTTTATTTCCTTATTTTGCTGTCATCAATTGCAATGAGGCACAGAAACTTTGAACAGCCGTTGATACTGGCAATTTAATAAAATTTCATACAAAGGTAGGTGCTTCAAGAATGTTAGTGGGACTAATCAGTCTGCTGTAAACTTGAACTTTGCCGAGAAATCAAGGCAATAGCTGGTTCAACAGCAAATCATAACAATTCGAATCAATTCTTAGCAGCATACTCTTGTTATTAACTATTACACACAGTCTTGTCTTCCAGTTTGCGTTAGATGCTTTTAGCAAAAAATTCAGAATAGGGATCTCCTCCTGGAGGGCAACGCTTCATTTCTAAACCAGCTAACAGAAGAGCTCTGCTCTGTTGGGGCTGCTGGTTAGGCTCTGCACTGTGTTCACATTGAATTGGCCCGAGTGTAAAGAAAATTCTTTGCATGCCAGATTCATTAGAGTGGGTTTAGGATAAGAGAGACAATATAAGCCCATCTGGGTTTTTGAAGATGAAAGAAGATGCCAGCGCAAGATGCCAATTTGATTCTAGGAAAAAAAAAAAAAGCAAAAAAAAGGGATAAGGAATAGAAGCACAAAAGCAACGAAGCTTCTTCAGTCTTTGAGCCCACAGGGAGTGTTGACTGAAGTGTTGATCAGACCTTGATCTCAAAGAGTGTATTTTGTGATTCCCATATTAACTTATGACAATTGAGTAGGTGCCTACAGCTACACCATCACTAAGTGACTATAAAACATGAATCTTCCTCATTGTGGAAGATAAGCCATTCAGGTCTTCATATCTCTGATCTCGGTGATCAAGAAATGGAAGTAATCTGCAGTTTTCCCTTCTGGTTGCATCCTTCTGTCCTTCACTTGTTGTGGGTGTAGCCAAAGGATCATTTGGGAAAAAGAAAATGTCTTAGCTCCTGAAATTCTTCTTCCAGGTGACAGGGGACAGGACAAGAGGAAATGGCTTTAAGCTCTGCCAGGGGAGATTTAGGCTGGACATTAGGAAAAAAATTTTCACAGAAGGGGTCATTGGGCACTGGCACAGGCTGCCCAGGGAGGTGGTTGATTCACCATTCCTGGAGGTGTTTAAGGCACAGGTGGACGAGGTGCTAAGGGGCATGGTTTAGTGTTTGATAGGAATGGTTGGACTCGATGATCCGGTGGGTCTCTTCCAACCTGGATATTCTGTAATTCTGTGAAATGCTGTTCAGAAGTAATATTTTCTTAATTAACAAAAGTTACAAGCCCCTTGTTGGCTTCTGCTCTCCCCTCTGTACTGTAATTTAAGTAATATATCTTTTTTTTCCCTCCTTCTCATAATTTGGGTTACTACAGCCCATTGACATTTCTGTTTCTAATGTAGTAATCAAATGCTAAAATACAGAGATTACATTTGGATTAACACATTCAGTTCTTAAACCCTGAAAGTAATTATCTTTTCTCATGTACAATGAAATGAAAATATTATATTAACCATTAGCAGCAATATTGTCTGAATGCTGGCTGGTGGCACTGCACACAACATCATCCAGTGCTTCTGGAGACTTAAACCTCACAAGTTTTCCCACAACTGGAAACTTTTTAGGGAGCTCTGGGTGATTCTGATTGAGGAACCATGCAAGAGATGCACAACTTAGGAGACAATTGGCTTGAGTGTAATGAAGTGTCCATGAAGTGACGAGGCTTTTCAAGACTTCATGTCTGACCATGTTGCTGAGGTCTGGTTAACTCCATTCGTGACATCTAATGGATGGAAAACATTTCAGAACTACGCAGTGGAACTGAGCCCCTTGAGACAGCCCAGAGTGCCCAGAGCAAGGCTTTATCTTAGCTGGGGCTGCTTCTTGACCCTCTAAATTCAAAACCACAGTTCAGGGAAGTCATTAAACCTCTAAAGATCTTCTTACACATTCAAATAAAATAGAGAGAAGGCAATTAATTGTGTGGAGAGGCTGGAATCATTCCCAGCTGTTGTGTTCCTCATAGCGTTGCTCATGCAATGATCATAGAATCATTAAGATTGGAAAAGGCCTTTAAGGTCATCCAGTCCAACAACCAGTCCAACACCACCTTGCCTACTATACTGTGTCCCAGAGTGCCATATCTACATGGCTTTTTTTTGAACACCTCCAGGGAAGGAGACTCCACCACTTCCCTGGGCAGCCTGTTCCAGTGTTTTGCCAGTCTTCCAGTAAAGACATTTTCCCTAATATCCAATCTAAACCTCCCCTGGTGCGACTTGAAGCAATTTCCTCTAGTCCTATCACTGGAGGATGCCATGAGGTAAGAAGCAGCCTGTCCCTGTCTGAGGTGGAGATCAGGTAGACCTGCCCATCACTACAGTGTGAGTCCTATGCTGCAGTGATCCAACACCTCACTCTGGGCTGTGAGTGGCTGTTTCATTTCTACATACTAATAGCGTTTTAATTCCTGTGTCGAAGTCCATCTAAACAAGCAGAAAGTCTGTCACTGGCCACTTGCATGGACAAGCATTTGGTTTACCTTGGCAATTATAGCTGTTGCTTGTGCAAACAGGAGACACAGGCCTGAGCTTAACGCAGGTTTAAGTTCTGATCATGCAAAGCTTGACCCTCTTGTGTGTTTCTGAGCACTCCTATGCATTGATAGCTCTGAATTTTTGACCCTACTTGAAAGCAAAAAGCTGACAGACTTCATACTGTCTGAAATAGATGCAAGTATTGGCTTTCATATTGGATCTTTTGCCAAAGAGGTCCTGTTTCCTGTGAATTATAGGGGGGAGATAAGGAGCTGGTTTTACTTCTCTCACTTGTAAAGTGATTATTCCTGTGTCCAGAGGTGAAGATCTGGGCTGATATGTAATACACCTGTCCATATATAAGTATTTTTAAACCATGCTGATATATTCTTTGGTTTTAAGGTGTGGCCTGTTTCAGCCAATGGGATATTTACCACATAGCTGTGATAACTTCAAGACTGGAGATCTTTTGAGTTTCACTCCAATGTTCCCAAATCTTCACCCCAGTGCTGGCCCAGTGGAAAGTGTCCCCGTCTATGGCAGGGGAGTTGGAACTGGATTATCTTTAAGGTCCCTTCTGACCCAAATGATTCTATGATTCTATTGATCTACACTTGATATTCACAGAGGTACAATACACAATCAAAATTTTAAAATGTGATATTGAAATGTGGAGGCATAATGCAAGGTTTCTAGAGAAGTATTCAAAGATCATGTTTAATTTCCTAGAGCTGTGAAGTCAGAAATTTGAACCCTCTATCAGCACGTTCCCACAGTCTTTTAAGAGGCAAGGATCAAGTTGTGAGTGCTTGTACATCTACTGATGCACAGCAGTGATTAGGTCCTGTAAAAGGCATCCCGTGTTACTGCTTGTTGATGCAGCTTGGTGTGTAGTGGGTGCTGTCTGGTAAGTGGCTGTGACCTTGCTGTGGGAGGACGACATCTGCAGCATCAAGCCATAGGAACAATGTCACTGCAACCCATTGATGACCCACTGAGGTCTAGCTGGTGTTCAGGATATTGTCCTGAAAGGCTGGTGCTAACTAGACTTTGTTTTTTGGGCCACTCTCCTGTATGCTTGATCATCCTTGGCTGCACCAGGACTGTCACACTGAAGGTGAGACTGCAGGACTGTTACATATTACAGGGGGCAAGCAGCCCTGGGAGCAGCACCTTTTTACACTGAGGTGGATGCCATCTTCCTTATTCTTTTCCATTAGTCTGAAGCAGAAAACCCTACAAAAAGGAGTTCATTTATGTTGGGAGGGAATCTCAGGTGAAGGGGCTATCCATATCTTTGTCCAAAAGGCACTCTGATCCCATGTAGAATTTTGGAGCTGGCAGCTGGAGACTTGGCTCACAGGGCATCTGCAAAAGCTCCCGCATCATGAGGAACTGTCAGCATTAACTGATCACCTCCTTCAGAATTGAGGAAAAAAGGGGATTAGCTCTTATGTGTAGAGCAAGGCCTTAAAACTAGGGGAAAGCTTTCAGCACTTTAGCTGCTGTCCAGCACGTCCCATGTTAGCTTATGTTTCCTGGTTTAAAATCATAGTTAAATTCCTTTGATTTCCTGGCAAATCGAGCTAAATAGTTGGGATTCAGCTGCTGCCACTTTGCGTGCAGGAAGGGGCCAGTGCAATTCTGTGGTGGGTACCAGGCAGGCAGCACTGCAGACAGCTGCCTGCCAATTCTGCCTGTATTTCTTGGGGTGAAGTGCCACTCTGCCCTTTTCAAGTGAGAAAACGCCTTGAAGGAAAGTAGGAAAATGTCTTGCCAGAGCCCAGACTAGCAAGTGCTGTCCAGCTCTTCAGGCCTGTGACTTTCCACTTGAGTTCCTGCGAGACAGAAATGTGATCAAGGCCCACAAAGTATACTCCAGAAAGCATTTGATGCAGGGAAATTGTGCAAGTTGATAAAGAAGTCGATAACAGTGTGTGTCTGAAGAGGAACTTAAGCTAACTGCTGAAAATACTTTGAAAAGCACTGTCCACAATTAAGCACTTAATCAGGAGAGAGCTGCAATTTTCTGAGGCTCAAAGTACAAAAATCATGAAGTATAGATCCAGAGATATGAAGGAAAATGTCTCTTTGGCAATTAAGATGAATTCTGCTCAAAGCTGAAAATGGTATCATTGAATTACTTTTGTCGCAGTTGATACTCTGAATTATCTAAAATGTAAACCACTGTGCCCAAGATGCCACTCAATGAGTAAAACAGCTTCTCCTGTTCAGCTGTTCCTCAGCCCAAACAATTGCCTTCTGATGGTATCTGCTTCCCTTTCTTTAAAATAACATTTTAAATTTACTCTTTTTCCTCCCCCAGGAAATGAAGAGCTGGGTAGAAGGACCCAGGCAAGAATACCAAGGATAAGAGGTTTCTTGGGAAC
Organism: Clamator glandarius; assembly: GCA_033459285.1. Lineage (NCBI taxonomy): Eukaryota > Metazoa > Chordata > Aves > Cuculiformes > Cuculidae > Clamator > Clamator glandarius. The sequence continues at coordinate 26,287 of JAUNZM010000483.1, read as the reverse complement.
TTTTCTGTCTGCACATAGATGCAATGTGTGCCCCAGAGCTGATTTGCAAAACCCCTGGGGTTGGTGAGCCCATGAGAGAAAGCACTGGGATACCTGCCCCACTGCTTCTTCCCACTTATTTGGAGGCTGATTCCACCCCTGACCTTGACCCGCTAGGCAGATATGGATTGACTTTCTCTCCCTTTTAGCAGGTGTACATCTCTGCAATGCAATGGCTAATGCAGTTGTCCAAGCCTGGACAACAACATGGGTGAAGAAGCCAAGTTCCCATCCATATGACTCTGACAGGTGTGCTTACAAGCTTGGGTGGGTGCAGCCTCCTGACACATGATCCCCTGCTGGGAGTGCAGGTAAAGGAGCGTAATCACAATTGCCTATCACTGGAGCCTGGTAATTGTTGAACCTCCCGTAGATCACCCCAGATCACACAGTAAAGGAAGAGGAGCCTGTGTGTAACCTGTGGATGCGTGCACAGTGTCTCCCAGCCTGTGGCTTTGGAAAGGCTGGACTGCTTGGCACTGGTGAGACTGCTCCTTGAATACCGTGTTCAGTTCTGGGCCCCTCACCACAAGAAGGATGTTGAGGCTCTGGAGCGAGCCCAGAGAAGAGCAACAAAGCTGGTGAAGGGGCTGGAGAACAGGCCTTATGAGGAGCAGCTGAGAGAGCTGGGGTTGTTTAGCCTGGAGAAGAGGAGGCTGAGGGGAGACCTCATTGCTCTCTACAACTACCTGAGGGGAGGTTGTGGAGAGGAGGGTGCTGGCCTCTTCTCCCAAGTGACAGGGGACAGGATGAGAATGAATGGCCTCAAGATCCACCAGGGGAGGTTTAGGCTGAACATTAGGAAAAAATTTTCACTGAAAGGGTCATTGGGCACTGGAACAGGCTGCCCAGGGAGGTGGTTGATTCGCTTTCCCTGGAGGTGTTTAAAAGACAGGTGGACGAGGCGCTGAGGGGCATGGTTTAGTGTTTGATAGGAATGGTTGGACTCAATGATCCTGTGGGTCTTTTCCAACCTGGTGAGTCTATGATTCTATGGAGCAGCATGTGAGGTGTTTGACTTGCTGCATAGAAAGTTAAGATGTTTGTCTTCCAGCAATCTGCCATTGATCTGCTAGAAGGAGGGGTCCTAGCCTCTACAGATGGCTGCAGTCAAAGTCCCAGGCTTGACTTCATATTTGAGGAACCTCTTTGGTGGAATGTAGAATTAATGCTAGGAGGAAAATGCTATCCAAAGTACTCCATAACTGTGCTGCTAGCAGGGATCAGCAGGAGGAGCCTGCCTACAAAGCTACCATGGCAGGAGTTCAAGAGAAGATACGTTCATGCTGCTACAGACATGGTGGCAAACACTCTGGTTCTCTGGCCAGTGACAGGAGAGGGTGACACGATGCCTTCAAATGGCACTAGAGTGCTGCCACAGATAGGTCAGTTGCAGTCACGTTATGTGTTTTGGTGGTGGTGGTGGACAAAAGTATCCTGCAAGTGCACTGTGGTGATACCATAGGCACGGTAAGTGCTGCCACTAGTCAGAAGAGAACTGGCTTGAAGGGACACCATGCTAAAATTGCCTCTCGGGCTCTGTCCTCTCCCTTGTGTCACAGCCATGGCTGGAATCTGCTGATGAGGGTTACACAGGAAAAATGGCTCTGCTAAAAACAGGGACATGCACCTCTCACCCTCAGCTCATACTGTGTTTGAACGACCTTGTAAAGGTGCCTTTGGAAGACCCTCTCAGGTGAGTGTCAACTGACTATCGGAGAGTTGGTAGTAAGGCAGTCATGCTGAGGAGCTGGCTGCAGGGCATCGGTCAGGAGTTGCAGGTAGGATTAACAGGAAAGCAAGTTCCCATTGATCTTTTTTTTTCCCCTCCGGGAAGACCTTTTGCAATGACTGAATCATTGCAAATCCAGCTCTGTTGTGTGAATATCTTATCCTTTGTGACCCTAACATGTTGATAGCAGATCTGCAACGAGTACCACTGGAAGTACTTTGTGCTGCAACCGCTACTACTTCCACTTCTTTTACACTTGATTACAGATTACGTTGTAGAGTCTTATTGTTGATTTTTTTTGTATCTATAACTTCTCAGAACTCCCTGTTAAATCTCCAAGTGCCAATAAATGTGAAGCCTACATCCGTCAGTCACTTGTGGCTTGTCTTCCTTTGAGAGCCTGATTCAGTGTCTCCTGAAGTCAATTTGAGCCTTTCTGTTGATTCCAGTGGATTTCAAGTTAAGCTCTTCTTCAGACTGAGATGGCAGGCACTGCTTTGAGTGTCATATACCTAGTATGATAGAGCCCTTAGCTTAGGGCCCCTAAGAGTTATTTTAACAATTACAGGCAAAGTCATTGTAGATTATGTTGTTTAACACTTTTGTTGCAGACAAGGACAGTAGGATTGAGTTCACCCTTAGCAAGTTTGCTGACGACACCAAGCTGTGTGGTGTGGTTGACATGCTGGAGGGAAGGGATGCCTTCCAGAGGGACTATGAGAGATGGGCCTGTGCAAACCTCCATGAAGTTCAAGAAGGCCAAATGCAAGGTCCTTCACCTGGGTCAGGGCAGTTCCAAGCACAATTACAGTCTGGGTAGAGAGTGGATTGAGAACAATCCTGAAGAGAAGGTCTTCGGTGTGTTGGCTGATGAGAAGCCGAACATAAGCTGGCAATGTGCACTTGCAGCCCAGAAAGCCAACAGTGTCCTGGGCTGCATCAAAAATGTGGCCAGCAGGGCAAGGGAGGGAATTCTGCCCTCTGCTCTGTGAGACCTCACCTGGAGTTCCAGTTCTGGAGTCCTCAGCACAGGAAGGACAAGGATCTGTTAAAAGCGAGTCCAGAGGAGGCCACAAAGATGATCCGAGTGCTGGATCACCTCCTGTATGAGGATGGGCTGAGAGAGTTGGGATTGTTCAGTCTAGAGAAGAGAAGGCTCTGGAGAGACCTTATAGCAGCCTTCCAGTACTTAAAGGGGACCTGCAGGAAAGTTGGGGACGGGCTCTTTATCAGGGAGTGCAAGGAATGGTTTTCAGCTGAAAGAGGGGAGATTTAGATTACATAATGAAGATATTTCTTTCTGTGAGGGTGGTGAGGCACTGACACAGGACGTCCAGAGAAGTCATGGCTGCCCTGTCTACCTACCTGGAGGTGTTCAAGGCAAGGTTGGACGAGGTTTTGAGCAACCTGGTCCAGTGGAAGGCGCCCCTCTCTCATGGCAGGGGAGTTGGAACTGGATGATCCTTAAGTAGGTTCCCTTCCAACCCAAACAGTTCTATGATTCTGTGAAATTCAGCTTAAAACCTTGTTTCATACCACATCATCTATTTTGGTTTTGGAGGGGCATAGGCAATACTAGGATAACTATAACTGCAAGTTACGTCTCTGAGAGCTGTGTAGAGCGTGTGCTTGCATGTGTTGGCAATTTAGGAGGTAGGAGAAGACTGAACTGACATGTATTATTTTTTAAAGATTTATAAGGTTGATAAGCAGCGTGACACACTAGATAGACATATGTATCTTTAGTTACTCTGTTCTGGTGTTAATTTCCAAAGCTTGATAAAGCAGCACAGTGTCACACTAACACAGCCTATAGAGGAGTTAAGAGTAGCTGTTATCCTCTGATGACTAACATGCTGCAGCCAGATGGAATGGTGTAAATCTCTTACACACAGTGAAGCCAAAACAAATATTATACAATGATTAAGTGGCAACCCAAACAGAGACAGGCGTCCTGTGGGCTGAAACAGGAAATCCTGAGTTACAAAACTCAAGATATGTTAATTTAATTTGATAATGTATTTGATGGCTATCTGAAGTGGCCAATGAATAATTGATGAAAACTAGAAAAGCTGTTGTTTGCCTTTAAAATCAAGCTGAAGAAAGTAGAAACAGAATATTTAGGAACATAATAACTGTTTGCATGGGTCGAGTGAGAGGTCCCACAGTTAACTGCTGTCCTGGTGGTGATCAGTAGCACAAGCTAATGGAACAGCATGTGTGGTATCTCCACCAGCCTGGCTCAATTAAAGATTTATCATAAATTAAGAAAGGGTACTTACTCATGCTAGCCAAGTTCTGTAAATAACTGACTTTCTTGCACTCATAGGGATGTGTCCGCAATTTGGATAACTTGTGAAGCCCCAGTACCTCTGTTTCAGAAGGCAACACAAACTGCTGACTGGATCCTCTATCCCCTTGTGTGGTCTGTAAGCAGCCAAGCTAAGGAGACACAAAAGCTTTGACACCTGGAAGTGTGTCTGGAAGTCACAGTGGGCTGCATCCTGCCAAAACACTAGTGAACACTTGCATCCCATCCAACAAACTCAAAATAAACTGATGTGAACAAAAACCACTTGATAAAGTGGGTTACCCCCCTCCACTACCAGTGCTTGAAGTAGGTGGAAAAATGTTTTGTTCATGTTTCTCACAAGGGGTTATGATATAGTGTCATGCTTCTCTGCAGCGGGATTGAGTAAGATGTTTCTTGTCTAGGAGTGGGCTGTTTTTCCTGATTGCTTTTTAATGTGTTCTGCAGGCTAAGAGAAAAATGTTTTGAAGATAGGCACAGGTGATGGGGATAAACATACACAGATAATCTTTATCATGAGCAGGGTGCTTATCCTGTTCTTGTAATGCTAAGAGACATGGTGATAGCCATGGTCGCATCACTGTAGTGATAGCCAAGATGCCCTCTCTTGAGGGTGAACCCAAGCCCTGGTGATACAAGGACCTCCCCAAACCCAGGTAGATGTCACTTTCTGCATTTACCTGATGTAGCCAGAGTATGAACAAAGGGTGACTTCAGGACTAAACTATTTCTCATGCTTTGCATAGCCAACTGTCTCTTCAGAAGATATGATGACCTAAACATTATTGATGGTGCTACTGAAAACCAGGTCCATCACATTTCCAAAACTGTTGTTTCAAATAGATGTAAAGACCCATTTCCTTCAGTTTCTGAATGATAGTAATATTTATCACATATGAAACAGGCCCAAATAATGATGATCTTCGCAAGAGCTGTGATGGTAAACTGTGCTTTTCTGATGAGCTGTTCTTAAGTCTGAGATGGTCCCAGATCCCTATCTGGCACCTGCAGCACCTTCAACCAGAACTGTGTCCCAGGTGGTTGGTCACCTCCACCACCAGCACAAAGCTGGCCCCTGGCCAGGCATGTTCTCCCTCTCCAGTGAAGTTTATTTGGTGATTGGGTCCTGTCCAGTATAAACAGTGAATATGATTTAAAGGTAAGAAGGCAGATCAAACCCAATGGAAAGCTGGAGATGTGAACAAGGGTCAGATGTCAGCACTTTATCTGAAGAATTGAAGACAGTGTGGTGTATTTTCCTTGCTCTGAAACTGCATAGCTGAGCTTAGAGCAAACAGTGCGACCAAAGGCTACATGTCCTTACTTACCAAGGAGAGGGCTGAAATGAAAGGGGTTACCTAGCAGTGACTTCTCACTATTGTAAGAAGTAGTAAACAAGATAAAGGTAGAATAGGGAAGATGGATAAATAGTCATTCTTAAAATAATATAAACATCAAACTTTTATTTATCTGGGCCTTTGAAGGAGCACAATAACTGAAGGCACATGGGGGAGGGCAGAAAGCAGTATTTACTCCAGGAAGCGGTCATGAATTATACAGAAAGTTGTCTAGGAGCTCCTCCAGTGCTGTGACCTGTGGAGATTTTTGAAGAAGAGAGCATGTTCCTAGCAGCTTGCTTTCAGCTGAAGGAAGTGTTACACCTCACAGCCTCCAAAGGAGAGATGCTTGTTTCCACTAGCTGAAGATCTGACCTCGGTAGTAACTGAGAGATAAAAGCAAACAGGTAGAGAACAAAAGCCTATCTTTAACATACTTTAAAGTCCTTAACCTGGATACAAAGCATGGCTACAAATGAAGAGAGAGCCCTAGAATTCCAGTTTAAGCCAAACAAAATTGACTGATTATTGAAAAACAGTCTCATCTTGTTTACTGCGAAGATTTTTTTTTTACATTTGAGCTGAAAGGGGGACAAAGTTTATCAGTAATTACTTCAAGGTTCCTATTAAATTACTCAAACAATTGTTTTGGCTGAATGGAAAGGCTAAATAAGGGGTTTGATAACAGTAGTAAAAAAATGAATATATGTTAGGCCAGATGGCTTGAAACATGCTAAACAAAGTTGATTTGTTTCTTCACAGGAAAAAATATTTTCAAAGTCTTCTAAAACCAGAAACATTCTTTAATGAGGTCAATAGGTGTCTTCAGACTTTGGTGGGCTTGGGATCAGCAGGAGATGATAGGATCATTGAATGGTTTGGGTTGGAAGGGACCTTAAAGATTATCCAGTTCCAACTCCCCTGCTGTGGGCAGGGACACCTTCAACTGAATCGCATTGCTCATAGCCTCATCCAACCTGGCCTTGAACACCTCCAGGGATGGGGCATCCATGACATCTCTGAGCGACCTGTGCCAATGCCTCAACACCCTCACAGGAAAAAAAGTTCTTCCATACATGAAAGAAATTTGTTTCCTGGTGAACCCATACATATCAGTAGAAATGGAGCTTGATGTTCATATGCATTTTGCTGAAGCATTCTCCCAGAGCTGATATGCCATTGCCACAACTCTTTCCTTCTTCAGATCGCTTCTGAAAATTTACACTTAAGCTGAAGGCCGTAATCTTGTGATGTCGTGATCATGCATACTAGATGGAAAATGCTGATTTGCCACTATTTGTTCCAGATTGAGTTTGGACAGACCAAATTTAGACTAGATTTCTGTCAAATTGGACCACACACCATGGAGGCTGCAGTTTAATGATCAGATAGTTATTATTTACAGGCTGCAAACACAAAAGCATTTGATTTGGCAAGAATGGAGAAGAATTAAAAAATAATCCTTAGTGTCATGGGCTGCAAAATAACTTTCAATATCACCACTCTGCTGTCATTTTAAATTAATTTTTTAATCCATCTAACTTCATTATTTTTCACCAAGTCTTTATATCAGGGTGGGGTGTCATAGTTACTGTACATGGGCAGTACCCAGCACAAAATGCACCAAGAGTGTCCAGATGCCTGCTGGTACAGACTGGGTGATCGTACCTTCTTTGCTTCTCCTTCCCTCCTTTTCCTAATCAGCTTCATCATTATTTGTTGACTCTGGGCCAAAGTTTTTGAGTTTTTTTTATTTTTGCCTAGTTCTGAAACACTTATATTTGGAGAGCCTGAAATACAAAAAGATGAGTGTGATACAGTTGTGGTTTTGTCTATAATATGGAGTTTTAAGTGACCTCACTTGAGAGGAACAGATCAAATAGACTTCTGAAAAATGCTGCAAATGGTTGTTTTCCAAAGTCATTGCTAACAATAACATCGAATTATCTTTTGTAGTAGATTTTCATGCAGCTGTTACCTAACTCTGAAAGGGACCATGGAAGGCAAGTTCTGTGTTTATCCATTACTTCAAAAAGTATCCCATAAGCCAGGAGTGAGTTGAGGGTTTTTGACCTTTAAAGCATTTCTCTTTGGAAAGCAGTAGTAAGAATTGCGTGAACCTCATGTATTTTCATCCTGGCTGAAATGGTCCTGTGGCAGGAGCAAATTAATCAGATGCCTAGCACTGCCAGCACTTATTCTCTTGCCTTTCTTAAATGTGCATGTAAATTCATGCTTGTTGCACATTTAAGAGCATACATGTTTTTTTTTGTGATGGTTATGATGGATGAGTGTGTGAAGGCAGCATTGGTGGAGCAAAGGGTCTGTGAGGGTGGAGTGGATGGCAACAAATGTACAGCACTGCTTTCCCCCTAGCACATTTGGTAGGTTTGAGAACACCCTTTCCCACCTCTTACCTGGGAAGGTGTGCTTGGCTCTCCAGGGACTTTGGGGTGCTGCTGGTAATGTGAGCTTAATCGTGGCAATACAGGCTGAGGCAGCAGTGCTGTCCAACGTCCTCTTTCTACGGGCTGTTACATGTGCCCAGGAGACAGGCTGAAGGAAGCAGATCTGCAAAACTTGGGCTAGTTTTTTTAGAGCCAGACTTTGCCCTTAACATCTCCAACCATTTACTGGAAGATGCTTAAAATGTGGTTACCTGGCATGCAAGGTTAAGTGAAGTGCAAGAGGGGAAGAACTGGTGTGATATTCCCTTGATCTGGGCTCTGTGGCAACCTCCGAAATTGCTAGTAATTCCCCTGCCATCCTTGCCTATCACCATGGTACCTGAGTGTCAAGGTGATGCATCTGACTCACAGCCTCTATCTCTTTCCACCTGGGAGGCAGCAGTGTGGAGATTCCAAAAATCTGTGGATATACATGGTGCATGGTGGGCTCTGCATACGTCTCAGCAAAGGCCATGTCTCATATCATTTCTCAGGCAAAATAAGGTCAGGTTTGAAATCATTTGTGTATAAATGGGTCTTCTAGGATCACCTCATGGGCTGAGATTTACACCTGGTTCTGTCCAGGGGAGTACAATATGCTCTTAACTAGGTTCATGTGGCTGTTGCTGGCTTGTGTGAATGTATCTGAAATAAAACACTCGGGGGTTGCTTTGCTGTAGCTTTATTTGAAAGCATATGTTTCAGAATTATTCCTATCATATCTTCTGAACTGACCATATTTCTGCTTGTGTTTAGGTTGTGGAAGGAAAGCTGCACCACTTTGTGGACTCTCTGAACCATTGGAACAATTATAGAAGCAGAAACATAAAGAGGAGGAAGAGGAATACTCAAACCCAATGGACATTGCAGGGTGTGAGCTTCCTTATCCGATGCTGCTTTCCTGGGAACAACACTGCACTGTACCCTCCTTGCTTGCTGAGCCAGAGCAGGGCAGGTCACAATGGCACCAAAGAGGCTCAGGGGTTCTTTTTACTCTGTGAGATATGCTACCAAGTCTTTCTCCATGGTGTGGCAGAGGATGAAGACTAGGCTGAGCCTTGGATAGAGGATATTGGAGATGTAAGGCCATTTTTATCAGAAGTACATGGAAGATTAATTATTTGGTCTACTCTTGGGTAACAAATCATGCGTATTTTAATCTTTTGGAGGAGTTAGTGACTTTCAGGCTTTTGCAGGACAACTTTAACTGAAGAGGAAAGGGAAAAGATGTCTAAATAAAAAAATAGCTGGAAAGCTCCACCACTGGGAAAGATTTCTGAGGTGTTTTCTTTTTTAAGTCTTGGACAACAGGAGATGAACACTTCTCCTAAATAAGACTCTTTACTGATGTGCGCAATGCATCCCAAAGGTCGGGGCAGAGAGAAGCTCTCCTGTGCCAGGGTGTCCTATGCAACTTGCGTGTCTCTATCAGCCTTGGTGAATACTCACATCAGCAGTGTGACTGCAGAGCAGAAGGCTGGGGGACACAGTCCCTGCTATGACCTCAGAGATGGCACTGAAACAATGCTCCAATAACCCTAGGAAGAGGCAGGGACTCTCCTGGCAGATTGGTGCTGTAGAACACCCTATTCCAAGGAATGATTACCAGCACTCCTTAGTTTACTAGTACAGATACAACCATAAATGCTAAAAATGTGTCCTCCAAACTGCCCTTGTATGCTCAGAGTGTGGTTTGGTATGTTAAGGTGCACGAATTCTTTGTATGTTTTTTTCTCAGAGTTAGATTTGTATACTTTTGGTTTGTGTCCTTTGTGCTAAAAAAAAAAATAATCAGAATAGGCATAGACTGGTTTCTTTCAAATGTTCTTTCCTTAAATTGTTGAAATAGTTCAGCCTGTTTGACCAAACTGAGCTGTGGTGGTGATGATATGATTTTACACAATTTATTCTGAGCAGCTTTCCTTGCAGTTTTTATCTTGTGGATAACTTTCTCCCTTAAACGGTGTTAAATCCCATGAAATATAGCAGATCTCTATGTAAAATCAAGGGAGTCTGTTTAAGTGAATCTGCAACCATCCAAAGCAAGTTTCTCTGGGCTTTTGAATTTTTACATCACATTTTGAATGTTTTCTGTTGATAGCATGGACATGATTTCCAGCAGTTAAATCTCAAATATGTAAGTGGAACTATTACATGTACCTCACTTACCTCCAACAGTATCTGTGTAAAACAATAAAATATGTTAAATATTAAAATGGAGAGAGCTCATGTTTTAGATTATTTTTGCCTGGTGTTTAAAATATCTTGTAAAGAATTTGTTGTATTTGCATGCCAGTATAGTCCTACGGCACCTTGAGGGGATACTGCAAGTTGATGCTAATTTTTTGTCCATGGGACAGGCTTGCAGAATACTGTGCAGTAATGTGGTCAGCCTAGGAGCCTGAAGGAGGGAAGGATCCTGCACCCAAGATATAAACCACTTTTCAAGTTTAATCCTTTGTTTTCCAACTAAACACTTGACCTTTGCACTTGGAGCACCCCAGGATCTCTGAAACTGCTGGTCATTCAAACATTTTGGGGGGACCAATCTGTCCCAGCCATGGGTATGGCCAGCAAGGGAGGGAAGAGGGGAGGCTGCTAGCTGGGATGACCAAGGGTGGAACAAAAGGAGAGGTCTCTCCTGTCCAAACCCCTGGGCCAGCTGGTATGGGAAACTTGAAGAAACCTGAGGCAGTGAGCTGGTACTGGAAGCTGCCTCTGAAGCCTTTTGTGTTGGGATGTGGGTTAACAGTCACCCCTCAGGTAAGGTCTGAGCACCTAGGAGGGGCAGGTGAAGAAATGTTCGAGTGTCACCCCAGGTGAATGGCCTCTGGGCCAGCTCCTCTGCAAAGCCATAGTCCTGGTTGTGCAAGGTGGGATCAGTGCCGTGTGTGGTATGGGCTGTGGCTGAGGGCACCTCTGAGGGGCATCTGGCTAGCGAGGTCTTCATTGCAGTATCCTGAGCTAGCAGCCACTATTTTGTTTGTTTCTAGGTGTTCTTACATATATGTGTATACACACACACACAAAAAAAGGTCAGAATTTCTGGCTTATTATCTGTACAAATGTCATCAGTTAACAGTTTTTTTGCAAAACCCGGCAAATTTGTCATTGGTGGATGGTGAATGCACTGAATGAAAGTCTTGCTGTTTACTGAATTAAATGCAAAATTTACTGATGCATCACCCAGTGACAAATAAGCACTGAATGGATAAGCCTGCAAAGAAAAACAGATCTTTCCAAGGCTGGAAGTGGTTTATCTCCTGAGGAAGAAATGGAGATCTCTGGTTCTGCTGCACCCCCCGAGAGAACGGCAGTGCAACCCTGACCTTGTCCCAGCAGGGCAGCACAGAGGTGAGCAGTGCCAGGCTTTTATTCTCACAGTTTACTTAAGTAAGGGCTGTATCTGTTTCTCCTGAAGCATTTCCTAATGGGGTCAGCTCGAGCAGGTCACTGTAAGGAGGGTGAGCATGCAACACTGCTCTTGGGAATGAGAGCTGATACTTTTCCAAATCGGATTTTTTTGCTACTAAGTATTCTAACTTGCTTCCTATGAGCTTTAACCTGATTCTCAGATGCCTTCAGATGCTGAAGTGGAAACAAAACCATAGATCGTGTTCTTGGTTTTGACACAAAATGTGGCTTTTGGCTAACACAACAAGCCAAATAGGAGAGAAGAAGAAAAAAAGCTCCGCTGAGAATATCTGTGGCTGTTGCAGAGTGTTGTGGGCTATCTGCTGGCGTGGGGGGAGACTCGATAAAGGCACAGCCAGGGGAGCTGGAGGCTACTGTTTATCTGGCTTTTTCCAAAGCTCTTTGAGTTGGATCATTCAAAAAGATGGAAGTCTTTGAGCATCTCCCTGCCATGCTTAGATTCCTCGGTCCCTTTGAGTGTGTGAGCTGCATGTGCCTCCTGTACATTCAAAAGCAGCACGGCAGCTGCAGGCATTCCCATAACTGCCAACACCCTGACTTCATGCGGGGGGAGAAGAGATGGAGCACTGGGACAATGCTGCATGCGCTGTCATTCCACCTTCAGCTCTCTGAAATGCTGCCTTACCCTCACTGTCACTGGTTTGTTTGTTCTTCTGGTGTATAATTATGAGGTGCTAAGGGGCATGGTTTAGTGTTTGATAAGAATGGTTGGACTCGATGAGCCGGTGGGTCTCTTCCAACCTGGTTATTCTATGATTCTATGAAATAGAGGTGAAAGCTTTGTGTCAAACTCTGCCTAGGACTTGGAGACACAGTATTTTCACAGAAGATGGGCTCCCAGATCTTGATGGTCTCCTTGACCCCTGGGGCTGCTAGGGACAGAGGGGTCAGAGTATTGCCAGTGTGGATAGCAGGAGTCTCCAATTCTGCGGGTCTTCCTCTACGTAAGGAGTACAGAGCAGCTATTTTCACACCATGACTTCACCCTCTGTGCTGTATTTCAAAGGGATGGCTAATGGTGCAGGCTGGAATATGCTCCCTCCAACGGTGAGAAGAAGCAGGGTGCTGGCAGGATCCTTGCTGTTAATCCCTGGAGTGCACCCCTTTATCCTGGCTTGTATCAGAGATGGTGTAGCCAGCAAGAGCAGGGAAGGCATCTCTCCCCTGTACTCAGCATCGGTGAGGCTGCGCCTCAAATCATGTGTTCAGTTTTTGGCCCCTCCATACAAAAAAGACATCGAGGCACTGGAGAGTGTCCAGAGAAGGACAACAAAGCTGGTGAAGGGGCTGGAGAAGGAATCTTATGAGGAGCGGATGAGGGAGATGAGGTTGTTTAGCCTGGAGAAAAGGAGGTTGAGTGGAGACCACATCATTTTCTACAACTCCCTGAAAGGAGGTTGTAGCTAGGTGGGTGCTGGTCTCTTCTCCCAGATAACAAGTGATAGGATGAGAGGAAATGGCCTTAAGTTTCGCCCGGGGAAGTTAAGGTTGGATATTAGGAAAAAAATTCTTTGCCAAAGGAGTGATGAAGCATTAGAACAGGGAAGTCATTATCCGTGGAGGTGTTTAAAAGATAAGAAAGTGAGGCGTTTAGGTTTAGTAGTGGACAGGTACGGTTGGGCTGGATCTCAAACATCTCATCCAACCAAACGATTCTACGATCTGCCCTGTCCGTGCTGCTGCCGTGTCGCCCGGGGGGCGCGGAGGCCCCTTCCCCCGGTGTGACGCTGTGACCAGGCTCCTGGCCGGGGCCCCCCCGGGAACGGGAACGCGGAGGGGGGGGGGGGGGGGGGGGGGGCGGCCCCGACGGCGCGTCCCTTATCCAGCAGCGCCGCCGTGCGGCCGCGCCCCGGCGGGGAGGGGAGGGAGAGGGTGTCGGGGGCCGGTGCCCACCGCCTCGGGTCCCCCGGGTCCCCCCCTTCCCGGCACCGGGGGAGCGCAGAGGGGCAGCGAGCCTCCGCCGGGCTGCGCGGGGCTCTGCTGCCTCCCCGCGGCCAGCCAGCCCCGCTCCGCGGACAGCGGTGATGTCGAGGACGTGTGGGGAGGTTACATCAAATCAATCCCTCCCTCTGCAGAAAGCAATAAACCCTTAAACTGTTTCCTTTTCGAGGAGAGATAGCGGCGGGCGGCTTGACTGGGAGGAGTGGGAATTGCGGGGGTTTATTTGCAGATGCGGGGATAACGGGAGGTGATGCCGGGAGCATCTCGCTTCTGAAGCCACAAGTGCAACGTTTCCTGAAATATTGCCCTGCTCCAGCCGGGAGCTCCCCCACGGGTTCCCCCCTCAGCCTTTCCCCACCGGCCCCTTAATAAACACCGCCGAGAATTGCCCTTATACTTTGTAAATATTGGATTAGCTTTTCATTGACAGGCTCTCTTGAAAAGACCCGAAAAATCCACACCGGTTCAAAACTAAGCCAAACAGTCAATAGGTGACGAAAGTAAGTTATTTCCAGGGCTTAACGGGGCTTCCAGCTCATTATCAGGTTATCTGAGGCGCCTAAAGAGTTTCTTCCCTACAAGAGGGTGGAGGAAGGAGAAAAGAGGGGGGAAATGGGGAAAGGAAAGAACGGAAGGGAGAGTAGCCTTAGAAGGGGGAAGAAGAGGGGGTGAAGGTCGGGCTTGGCTCCTCACCCGCCCCAAGTACCGCCTGGTTGTGCCCCAAATCGCGATCCGCCGAGCGTGTCTCAGTCCAGACCCGACGGGAGGGATGGGGAGGACGGGCAGCGGGTCAGACCAGAGGGGCTGCTGCCAAAACTGCAGGCGGGAGGGGTGTCTGGGAAGGGGGAGGATCTGCGAGGCCCCCCAGGTGAAGCCTGATCTGCGCCGCGGGCCCACTCCAACACCAGAACAAGTGCAGGACACAGCAACGCTCCCGCGCAGCCCCTCTTGCCTGGAGGGCTGAAAATACCAATGATGGCTGAGTTGGGAGTTCCCTTTAATTTTTTTTTCCTTTTTTCCCCTCTCTTTTTCTTTTCCTCCCTCCCTTCCATTATCTTTTTCCTTTTCGTTGTTTAGTTTTTCTTTCTTTATCGCTATTTCTTTTTTCTGCTTTCTTTTTCGTTATTTATTTTTTCTGTTTTCTTTTTCATTAGTTCTTTTTTCTTCCTTTATCGTTATTTCTTTGTTGTTGTTGTTTCTTTTCTTTTTTTTTTTTTCTTTTCCCCTCCCTTTCTCTCTCTCCCCACCTCCCTTGCACAACGAGAAGCCACGACAAGAAAGAGCCGTTTCTCCGGGGGAGAAACGGGACGTGCCAGCCCGCCGCGCGGTACGGCCGGGCCGCGCAGGGAGGCAGCCTGCATAACATTACCGGCTCAATGCAGCCTTGTTCTGCTGCCTCCGCGCACTGCGGAGGCTGCGCGGAGGCTGCGCGGGCAGAGGAGCTCCGCTGCCAGGCTCCTGGGGGCACAGGAGCGGGCATCGCCTTGGCTTTTACGGGGGAGATGCTCCTGGGTCTTTTTTTAAGGGTTGAGGAGGGGGGAAAGTCTAATTTCCTGTGAAATGAGAGAGAAACTAGTCAGCGGAATCCAAGAGAAGAGGAGGGCCTCTGTTAGTCTTCAAAGAGAGAGGGAGAGAAAGAGAGAGGGATTCTTTTTCCTTGCCCCCCCCTTCTTTTTCTTTTTTTTTTTTTTTTTCCAGAATAGATATAGCACGAATTTTTAATTCGTCTTCCTTTCACAGACAACAATGCTGGTTTTGAAAGCTGGGCACAATTTGGGTTTTGTGAGGGGTCCCCCGGCCCAGCTGGCCATATGGGATACAACATGTAGAACATGCCTAACAATGAGCACGAGTGACAGCCCTAACAAAACGCAAAGGACACTGCTCCCTGACTCCGAGATGGACTGCCTCCCATAAATGAATTGAATGGCCCTAAAAAGAAGGGGGGGGGAGGAGGAAGGAGGCACAGAGAGGGCCCCCCCAAACTGTCTCTCCTTTTTTTTCCCCTTCTCCTCTCCTCTCGGGCCCGGCCCAGCCCTGGCTGCCTTTGCCTCCGTCTCTTTAATATGCACGCCTCTAACATGCTCACCTCCCTGCCTCCCCCATTGTGCTGTTTTGTGAAGTCTACTGTATATTGTGCAAAGATAGACTGCCCGGAGCTGGCCCGGCAGCATGGGAGATATAAGGCCACGGAGGTTAGGGCCACACAACTGGTTTTATAGACTTAGCAGAGCCTGGGGGGAAAGAGAGAGAGAGAAGGAAAAAAAAAAAAAAAAAAAAAGTGGCAATTTTCCCCCTCTCCCGCTCCTGGCTCTCACACTGAGGCTGGAGAGGGGAAAACCTGCACATGTCCGTGTACCCCAGGCAGAGCCTCCCCGTGCTGGGAAACAGGCTCTCCCACTTGCTCGGGCAGTTTTTCCCGGTGGATCAGCCGCGGCTGCTCCGCCGGTGCGCAGGCAGGTTCCCGGCACCGTCCCCCCGCGGAGACCAGCAGCTCGCGGGCCTCGGGTGGCTCTTCCTTATCCTTTATCCCGTCCGTCTAGGGGAAGGAGGAACGAGAAAAAAGGGCGTGGGGGCCAGGATAAAAAAAAAAAAAAAAAAAAAAAAAAAAAGCCACAAACCCCAGAACAACAAAACCAAAGCAGCCCGAGCGCTCGCGGAGGCTGCCCCCGGGGCTCCGGGCTGGATGCTGCGGTTCATCTCTCCGCTTTGGGCGCTGAACTGAACCGGCTCGGCTCAGCCTCCCGGGATGGGGCGGGCGCTGCCCCCACCGCACAGGATAAGCCCCCGGTTGTTGTTGTTTCTTCCGTTTGTTTGGCTTTGTTTGTTTGGGTTTTTTTTAAAGCATCTGTAACAGCCTAAAAACCGCAGGGGTGGGAGAGGGAGCACAGAGCTGCCCCAGCCCTGCAAAATCCCGTTCGGAGCCAGCCGTAACTTCTCCCTGGCTCGGGCCCCGTTCCAGCCCGGCTGAGCCTCCCCCAGCTCCAGGTCGTCTCTCTCTTGTCCCTTATCCCTCCTCCTTCTGCTTTTCTTTTTTTTTTGGGGTGGGTGGGTGGGAGGTTAACCCTTTCCCCCGACCTGCCGGCGCATCCCCGAGGGCTGAACCTGAAGTTTCTTCTCTCCCCTCGTACTAACGGCCTCGAGCCGGGGCAGGGGAGCATCGTATCCAAAACTCCACACCCAGAAGACCCCAGCTACAGGGAGGGGGGTCACTGGGTTGTATAAAAGCACCATCACATCCATAAAATAATTCTCCCCCCCCCGCTTTTTACGCTAGGTCCGGGTGTTGCAGAGGAGCCGGGCTGAACGGGACTGCTCCAAAAAAAAAAAAAAAAAAAAAAAAGCTGCTTTTCTCCAGACTAAAAAAAGAAGTTATGAGTGGCAGGGCGGCTCCGCTGGCCCCACACCGGGCTGAGAGCCCCTCGCCGCCGGAGATGCGCCAGCAGCACCGAGAAATCGAACAAAACCGGTTCGTCCTTGTTATCGTTCCTTCTCTTACTTTTCCCCCGAAACACAGCTTTAAAAAAAAACCCTAAAATTGTTATCGGTATATATAAAACCTGAGTTTGTACACAAGAAATCCCGCAACGGTGAGCAGAGAGGGTTTACGCTGCGTCTCTTTCCCCTCTGTTCGTGGTTACTCAAGGACCAGCCGTGCGCAAACCCCAAATAAGATAAATCCAAACGACCCCCCTGGCCTCTACGATCACAACGAGATGTCAACACACGCCCGCTAATAGTTGTCGGAGGCTACGGGCGGCCGAAAATGACCCCGGGGAAGGAGAGCTCGAGATCCGCGGGTTGCGGTTCCCTGCGCGGGGTGACGGCGGCCGCGCTGCGGGCACACGCAGGTTCCTCACAAAACCACAGGAGCAGCAGGGGGGATTTTATTCTTTATTTTCTTTTTTTTGTTGTTGTTTAATTCTGACCATTCCCCCCCTCCCCTTTTATTTTAGTTGTAGGTAGACAGGACCACTCTGAATGGCGCAAAAATTTCTGTAAACAATGACGCACAAAAACACCTCCCCTCCCTTCCCCCCGCCTCCCCCCGAAATGAAATCAAGTCCCCCCAGAAAAATGGAGGGGAAAAGAAACGGGAGAGGGAAACAAACCATAATAATAATAATAATAATAGCAATAATAATAATAATAATAGCTTTTCCCTCTCCATTCCTTCCCCCGCAGTTTTGATTTTATTTTTTTTTGGAGCGTCAGTCCGTCTCTTTCTCTCTCTCTCTTTATTATTTTTTATTTTCCTCCTTTTTTTCCGAGCCTGTGTGGGCAGCGTGTGCGTGTGTGCGCGTTCCCCTCCAGCCTTCACCAAGTCCACTGCTGAGCTTGTACCAAATGGTGTGCTGTGGGGTACTGGGGGTTGCTGGTAGCGCTGTACTGGGCGTTGTATTGCATATGCTGTAGAGACTGGGCGCTATAGGCGGAGAAGGGGATTCCCGTCTGGAAAGTCGCGGCTGCCAAGTCCTGAGCTTTGAGCGTGTGGCAGGGTTTGCCGTCCCTGACTAAGACCGGCACTGCCACCCGCCGCGGGGAGGGAAGAGGAGTCACTTCCATACCTTTCTCGGCTCGGGCTCGTTTCATCTTGTAGCGGTGGTTCTGGAACCAGATCTTCACCTGGGTCGGGGTGAGGCGGATCAGGCTGGCCAGGTGCTCCCGCTCCGGCGCCGACAGGTACCGCTGCTGGCGGAACCGCCGCTCCAGCTCGTAGGTCTGCGCCTTGGAGAACAGCACCCTCCTCTTCCTCTTCTTCCCCGCGTCCCCGCCGCCAGCCGCTTCCTTATCGTTGTCGGGCGACTCGTCGGCCGACGGCTCCGGCGACTTGGCAGAGGGATCCTGGCCGCCGCCACCGGCCGCCAGCCCGTGCACTGCGGAGAGTCCGGCCCGTCAGCGGGGAAAGCGGAGGGGGGGGAGGCTCCGTGCTACGCGTTCCCCTCCCCAGCATCCCTCCCGCATCCCTCCCGCCGCCCCCCGCATCCCTCCCGGTCGGGGCAGCCCGGCTCCCCCCGGCCTCGCAGAGGGATGGAGGCGCGGGTCAAGCCTCCCGCATCCCTCCCCTCCCGGCCCCGCCGTCGCGGAAGCCCCCGCGGGCGCGGAGCGGTACTCACGGGAGTATTGGATGCCCTCGGCGCTCGCCAGCCAGCGCGTGTAGGGATTATCGCTATTATCATAGAAAGGGTTCTTCAAAGGCAGCGTCTGAACAGCGTCCAAGGGGGTTTGTCCCAAAACTCCCGCTTTCTTGGGGGGCTCGGGCGCCTCGCTCTCCTCCTCGCCCCCCTCCGCGGCGGAGCCGTCCTCATCGTTGGTGTCGGGGAGGTCCAAAATGTCCTTCACCGAAAAACCCGTCTTTGTGTTGGTCAGAGACATGGTCCGCCCGGGTTTTAGGCAGGAAAGTTGGAGGAGGCAGCTTCGCCGATGTCGCCGTGTCACCCGCGGGACGGCGACAGCAGCACCACGCGCGCAGCCGGGGTGGGGGGGGAGGTGGCACGAGTGGAGGAAGGAAAAAAAAAAAGAAAAAAAAGGATAATATAGACTTATGGAAAAATAACCGAAGGGTTTTGTGCAAAAGAAGAAGCGGAGCCCCGGCCGCAGCGGTGGATCTCTGCGGTGGTGGTTTCTATGGGCTTGTTCTGCCCCGGGGGAGGCGGGGGGGGGGGTGAATTCAGAGAGCAGGAGCAGCAGCTGGCTTCGGAAATAGTTTGTAACTCCAGGGGAAAAGGGGAAAGAGACGCCAAAAAAAAAAAAAAAAAAAAAAAAAGAAAGAAAAAAAGATCACTTCTGGATCTTGCTTAAGCACCCCAAACCCGCGCCTGCCGCTTGGAAAAACCGAGCCATTGCTGGAGCGAACGGTCCATATAAGGCTGGTCCCCACACATGAACCTGCCGAGAGGAGGGAGAAAAAAAAAATACATTAAACCCGGGAAAGGTTGGCCACGTGTGGGCGGGTCTTGGAAGTCAAGTGGATGAAGACAGTGTTTGCAGATGTGAAATTGCGGGTTTTGGGCGAGCTCCGAGCTTCCACCATTGGTGATGAGTGGTATAACGTGTCAGTTAATTACCAGCGTGGGGAGGGCCCTTCCGCGGGTGCGTGTGTGTGTCAGCGAGAGAGGGAGGGTGTGATTTTCTTTTTCTTTTTTTTTTTTTTTTAACACAGTATTTACATACAAAGAGCCTCACACCAGCCCGATATTCTGCACACTCCAAAGTGTGTTTTCCACCGATTGCCTCGAAAAGCAGGGAGGGAAAAAAAAACAAACCGGGGGGGGGGGGGGCATGATAAAGAGCGAAGGAGGCTGCTGCGCGGTTTCCCTCCCTCCCACGCAGCCTGCGCGCACACGCAAACCCGGGGGCAGCGGGTTTGGTTTTTTTTTTTTTTGCGCCGGGATGGGCTCAAAGCCCCGCGCGGGACCGAAACGAGAGGCGGCTCAGATGGCAAGAGACCAACTTATCTAAACCGCCTAGGTCAATATTTTGGTTGAGGCTTAGGGATGAACGCTGGAAATTAAACAGCAAGTAATTGATTCTAGTTTGCTCCGAAATTAACCGAACTGGCAAAACGCGATCATCAGTCACGACCCGGGGAGATCCGGGACGTGATTATTTGGGAGGGGGGCGGGGGGGGGGGAGTTATTTGAAGAAGTCTCATTGATTTTGCCTCCTTCTTCCAGGGGAATAAAATCCAGACCATTTGGTTAATTTAATGGATTGGAGCCCAGTGGACTTTCAAATATGACTTAATTAATTAATGTATTTTCCTTTTTTTTCTTTATTTTTGTTCAGGACCTGGGGAATGAGTGGGATTAAGAAAAAAAAAAAAAAAAAAAAAAAAGCATTGTTTTCCAAAAAGGGTGTTTTTTGGAAGGGCGGGTCTCCAGGTGTCACACTCGCAGCGGAGCCCTGCGACATCCCCGGCCGTGGTTCCTCACGGAGCTGCGCTGCCACGGAGGCTCCCCTTGCCCGGTGAGGGGCTGCAGACCGTCCCTCTCCACGACTTCTTCCCTCTCTAGCTGGCTGCCACCAACTTTTATGTCAATTTTCCTCCGTCTTCCCTTTTCCTGCAGCAGCCAAGGACTCCTGGCCGTGCGCATCCTCATGGGCCACGGGCAGGACCTCCTTCCCTTTCCCTTCCCTTTTCCCATTCCCCGAACCACCCCAGAGCTGGACCCGGCCCGGGAAGGGTTTGTGCCTGGGGATGATGGTTTGCGGGGCGAGGAGGAGGGGGCTACAAACTGGGACTGGGTTTCTCATCACCACCTTTATTTCTTGGAAAGAAAAGTTAACCGAGTTTTTCTTCCAGGAGAAAGGAGCAGGAATGGTGCTGCTGGCGGTGGGAAGAGGAGGAAGACGATCCCTCAGACACCCTCCTGTTTGCCGATCAATGTATTCGCACCTTCCCTTCCTCTGCCTCCCAGCTCCCCCCGTCTTTTCTCCACCAGCCCCCAGCCTGCCTCCCATAAAGTATGTGATGTGGCTGACAATGCCCAGGGATTTTTTTTTTTTTTTTTGCCTACCCCCTCTTTTTTTTTTTTTAAGCGAGCCCCTGAGCACATCCTGGGTGGTCGGACCCGCGCAAACACAAATACAACCCTATGGCTAAGCTGGAAACAATGTCCGCAATGTAGACAAATGTCCGGCTTCTGTTGGAACCCTTTGTCTCGGCGCAGTTTTTGCATTTATTTCAGTGGCGAAATAATACGTGATTGACGCCCTCTTTCAATGTGTCCTAACTGTTGGGAATAAATCTGAGGTTGTTCCTAGTTGTCATGGTATTCAACCGCTCTCAATGGCTATCTCTTCATCCATTTCGAAGTCCTTCCCCGATATCGAGGGAAGCCCTTCGGGTAGGAGCTCCCCTTTCCCTTTTCCTCGCGGGGAGGGGCTTGGGACACGCACCAGACACACAGTTTTAATTTCTAGCAAATCTCGGATTTATCGGTGGATTTATGCCCCCCCCCCCTTGGTTCGACCAGCACGGAGTGGGGGGAGGCGGCGACGTTTCCCTGGGACGGGCCAGGGTTGGAGTTTAATTCCTTCCCGTCGCTGCAAGCGAGGGGGAAAAATAGCCGTAATAACAGTGACAATCGCGACAGCGGCCGGACGACGATACAACGTCCCAAATTTAAGCAGCTAAGCCGGGGAGGAACGGGCAGAGCATCCCTGCCTGGGGCGGCAGGGCTGGCGGCCTGTTTCTTTTAGGCAGCTCCTCTCCTCGGGCCGGGATGAAGAACAAGCCTTTAAATAACAATAAATGTAATAAAAACTGCCTAAACGATCCCAAACAGGCGCTCAAATGCCACAACACGGACTGAGCGCCCTGCAAAACCCCTCGCGACGTGGGCCCCGACGGCGGCGGGAGCGGGGGATGCTCACGGGGCTCGGAGGGGCTGGAGCATCCCGGCCCCGCCAGCGCCCTGGGGGGAATTGGGCCAGGACCCGGCCCTGCCCGACAGGGAAAAGCTTTCCCAGGGGAGAGCCGGCGGCCCTTTTGCCCGCGGGGAACAATGGGTCCCTAGCCCGGGGGCCGCGGTCCCTCGCAGCGCATCCCCGGGGTTGGCGGGTACCACGCGCGGGTAACGCCGCGGGCCGGAGCCTCCGTCCCTTGGCATCCAGCCAGCGGTCCGGGGCAGAATGACGTCACGGGAGTGGGGGAGGGTGTGACGTAAGAGCCGCTCTGGCCCTTTGACGTCAGGAGGGGTCGCCGAGCCGGAACGCAGCCCCCAGGACACCTGTGCCCGGAGCCACGCTGCGGGGGGGGGGGAAACCCGACGGCAGCCCAGTGGCTATCGCGACAGAGCCGGAGCCGCGTGGGGAGGATGTTCCCTCGTCCCTTCGTGCCTTTCCTCCTCTGCGTTCCCTTCTTCCCAGCATCCCGGCTGGGAGACCACGGGCGGCGCGGCTCTTCCCACGCGTGGCAGCAGCCGGCTCGGGGGATGCTCCAGCGCTAAGGATGCCCCCTAAGAGGGGGCATCGCGAGAGGGTAGGGGCTGCTCGAGCCTGAGGGGCCCTCGCAGCCCGCCCCGGCGGGGCTCGCCCCCTCGGGGTTATTTGCACAAGCCCACAGGAGGCCGGCGGCGCGGAGCGTGTACACAGGCTGAGTGGCTGCACTTCAGGACAAGTGCCTCTGCTAGCAGGGGAGTGTTTACCTGTTTACTTTCACAGGTAGCTCAAACACCCGCTATTCGCCTGTGCTCCCTCTCCCCTGTCTGCGCTTCGCCCTCTTTCAGCAGCGTGGGGAGCGCCACCTCCCTCCCACGGGAGCGAGTGTTGATTTTAGCGACATTAAAAAAATAAACAAACAAGTTGTAAAGAGACACTCGGTGGATATAACAGAGGGAAAGAGCTCTTCTAAGCGGCTCTCCTCGGCTGCGATGCCCGGGCAGGCTGCGGTATATGCAGGACGCCCGCACTGCCCTGTCACACGTGTGTCACCCGGGCAGCAGCCCGTGGGCTTTTGTCACGCTACAGGCAGCCCACGGGTTGTGTTTTTAAGCAGAGAGGTGCCTTCGCTTGCTTTATAGCATCCCTCCTCTGGCCGGCGGCCCTGGGGCTCCCGCTCCCCTCAAAGTGCCGGGTCTCTCTCTCTGTTTCCAGCCATCGACACCTCTGATTTCATTCCCTTCTCTGCCGAGCTATATCTTATACATATAAATCTAGAAATGAATGAAAGGCTGTTTGGTAGGAGTCTTCCGCTATTCCTGCCCTCCCTGTGCGGTTCTCTCGCACTGACCTCTAACCCATCCCCGCATCCCATCTCCGATAACAGCCTTCAAGTGGATTAGTTTATTGTTTGATTAGACCAAAGGTGCAAGCTATTGTTTTCCTTCACTCCAGACCACAAATAAACAAACAAAAAAAGGACTGCATCTTGCCGCTCGGTGCGGATTAGCGAAGCCCACACAAAGCCTTTGTTAGAGGGACAGGTTTATTTTATCTCTTAGAATGAGCTACACTTGAAATAAATAGGGAAAGGGAAGCGCAGCCTGTATCGCTCCTGACAATTGTTACCAGGAGCTTCGCCTCTGGAGCATCTCCTGTAAGCAACACCCCCTTTGTTTTAAAGTGTGGAGGGGAGAGGGTGGCCGCGTTATTAAAAAGAAAAAGACTTCTTCTGTTGGAGATAAAAAACCAAATCAGATCCCCCCCTCCCCAAATAAAAAATTAAACTATCTCTTCTAAATATACGCTGCAGAGCCCCGCACAGAGGGTTTAAACTGCGTTTTTCAGCGATAAAGCGGCAGTTCGCAGTGATGCTGTGGGCTCTGCGGCAGCTCCGGCTCTGAGGGACGCGGCCGCTTCAGGCCGTGGGAAAGGGGTTGGGGACAGGGAACATGCCACCGGATTACCTTGCACACAGGCTTCCCGGCCGTGGCAGGGAGAGAGGGAGTGGGAAAAAATCGTATGTCCTGGAAACAGGGGGAACCAGAGCCCTCTGAATCCTCCATCGCTTTCGAGAACTTGATTGTAACGAGCTCGGAGTTTCTGCGGGGTGAAATTCCCGTCTCTGTTCACGGCTGGAAAATGGCATTAACAAAGGCATTAAGGGTGTTTTTAGTGGGGGAAGAAGAAGGAAAAATAGGGGGAAGATTCTCCCACACATAGAAAGGCAGAGGTCCCTATCGAGGCTCAAGAGAGAGCCCCTGCCACCTCCCAAAATCCCGGCGCCGGCCTGCCTTTCTCTCGCAGACAATTAAATCTTCTCCAGGACATAGGAATCTAAATGAGCTTTCCTATTCTCACGATTACTCTATCTCCTTCCCCCCGAAGCTTCAAAGACGGAGAAATCCTTCCAATTCACCGATATTACTTATAAATTTGTAGATCTAGATCTCGCCTGCCCTCCAACCAACCTCCCGAGGTGGCGAATTGTAATAGAAATTGGCATTTTTCCCCCTACCCTCTCCTCCTCCCTCGGGGGCTAACGGGGTTATGTCAGAGCCGGAGGGCACATGTTAGGGCTTTGATAAATGCACTTTAATGAGATCTTTGAAAATATTGCCAGTAGTGGCGAAGGCAGTTTGTTAAAGCCTTGCGTGCGAGCACAAAGCCCCCCACATCCCGCAGCCGCCCGACCCAGATATTTGTTTATTTAATTCCTTTCCCTTCGGTGAAAGCTCTAAGCCCAGCCCGGGGCCTTTCTTCTCCTTCTAGCCTATTATGAACTGTTTCATTTGCCGGGCAAACGTTTCTCCCCTACCCCAGCAAAACCCCCCCGGCTGCATTCGTTCCCGTCTCTCTAATGATTAAACGTGTCCCAATGAGATTAAGCTTTGTCGAAATGTTTCTCCTCGGGAAGGAAAACCCGACTGGTTCTGCCGAAGGCGATGGGAATGCGGAGGATTTAGGGGCCGAGGGCACTTTCTTATCTGAATTTACTTCTCGCACTCGCGCGCACACGGAGGGCTTAGTGGGGACTGGGTACCCACGCAGGTAGCCGGCGGGTGCGTGTCGCGAGTTGGGATGGCGGGGACCCACGAGGAAGACTCCGGAGCCCCAACGCGCTGCGCAGGGAAGGGTCAGACTCCTTTTGGGAGAAGGATGGGGAAGGGAGGGATGGAGAAGGATGGGGAAGGAGGGGGGAGCCGAGCGCTCGGGTCCGAGCGAGAGCGCCCAGGCGCGGCGTGGGCAGCGCCGTGGAAACGGAGGGGAGCGGGCAGGGAGGAGGGAGCGGCGCTGAGGGTAGGGGCCGGGGCCATTCTCGGTCCTCTGGCGGACTCTGCCGTCGCAGCCGAGAAGTGCCCCGCCGCCGGGGCAGCGGGGGGAGCGCCCCCGGCTCCCCCCTCCTCGGGCCAGGCGGGCGGAGCGCCCCGGCGGGGCTGTCGCTTCCCGCCCCCCCCCCCCCCCCGCCCCGCTCCTACCCCGGCCCCACCGCGCGCCGTACCGGGGGACGTGAGGGCCGGACCCCGCCGTCGGGGCAGGGAGACGCAACCCCCCTCCCCCGCTCAGCATCAACTTCTACCTGCGCTGCCGCCCGACCCGCATCCCCCGCGGAACCCCCTCCTCAAGCCCCTTCCCACCTGCTGCTCCCCGGCCTCCGCTTTCTTCCGGGCCTCCCTCACCTTTCCCTCGGACGCTCACCTGGGGCCGGGGGTCCCTAGGCGGGGGGGAGCTGAGCGCGGCGGCTCCGCGCCTCTCGCATTGTCTCCGCCGAGTGCAGGGGCGGCCGCTCCTTCCTCCGAGCTTTACATCGCGCACTCTGTTTGCTTTCCTCCCCGGCGGGTGACGCCAGGCGAAATACCGGCCATATGTTCGGCGGTAATAAATTGGTTATAAGCGCAAACACGCCGGTTCCTGGATGGCTCTTTTAAGCCTCTCTCGGCCCTGCCGCTGAGCCGGCCCCCTCTTCCCCCGGGGGGCAGAGCCCTCCCCCCGGCCCCCCCTTTCCCCAAAGACGCGGAGAAGCCGCTTTCTGCCGGCGCGGGGACTCCGGGTCCCCCCCACCCCCGGCGGTGCCCGAATCCTCCCTCGCCCACCGCTCCCGCTTCGCTTCTTCACACCTCCCACCCTGCTCCGCCTCGGGGCAGCCCGCAGCCTCCCCTGGCCGAGCCGGGGCTGCTGTTTAACAAGCTCGCCCTCTATAAATCGCTCGGTAGCTAAGACGCTATAAAACCCGAATAGCCAGATGTGGCACGTTATTTATGTGTGAAAGCTCGTTTACATTAGATATGCTGATCCAAGCTTTGATAGCAGGGGTTTGTGAGAGATTAGAGCTCGGTTGTCAGAGACAGCCCCAGCTGCAGATACCCTCCCCCCCCCCCCGCCTCTTTTGGTTTTCTTTCTTTCTTTCTTTCTTTCTTTCTTTCTTTCTTTCTTTCTTTCTTTCTTTCTTTCTTTCTTTCTTTCTTTCTTTCTTTCTTTCTTTCTTTCTTTCTTTCTTTCTTTCTTTCTTTCTTTCTTTCTTTCTTTCTTTCTTTCTTTCTTTCTTTCTTTCTTTCTTTCTTTCTTATCTTTCTTTCTTTCTTTCTTTCTTTCTTTCTTTCTTCTTTCTTTCTTTCTCTTTCTTTCTTTCTTTCTTCTTTCTTTCTTTTCTTTCTTTCTT